>CAJQZP010001624.1:0-1306250 GCA_907164705.1 Parnassius apollo | reverse complement strand
TAAGGAGTATGTTAGGGCTGAATCTGAATGACAGGGTAAGAAATTGTGTAATAAGAGAAGAGTGTGGTTTGCAAGATGATGTGGTGACCAGGATTAAGATAGAAATGCTTCGGTGGTTTGGTCATGTGGAAAGAATGAATGAGGAAAGAGTGACAAAGAAAATTTATGAAAATTTTTATATTACGATTTATTGAAAACGGGCCAAATTAGGAGTACCCTTAACCGACGAGTATGTATGCGTAGATATATGGATGTAAAGGAGGCGAAAGAGGTGTGTCAGGATCGTGCCAAATGGAAGTCCGTAGTCTCTGCCTACCCCTCTGGGTGACAGGCGTGAGTGTTTATGTATTTTGGTAAACTAACAAAACAGGGGCCCTTGTTTTGTGCAGTGGGATTTATTTTAATTGTAATCACTTAAATCACTTTCAGTAATACTTATACATATACTATAATATCATTTATTTAATAAAAACAAAAATATTTATCAAAGCATATAAACCTAGCATACACGGCTATAAAAACTAATAACGTTACTTGGTAACATAACTTAATACCTACATGAATAGAATAGTAATATGTACATTAAGATATCGGTAATATTCATATATAATTGAAATATTATATATAACTAATACTGACAAATATCGGTATTACTACTAGCCCTCGGCCAGGGCAGTCGGCGACTGCCCGTTACACGCCCCGCGCGCCTCTCAAGGCCCCCGCACACATCCAGACACCCAAGCGTTACATATAGCCGCAAGCGATTTTACGTGCACACATGCTTAAGAGTCGTTTCTTTTCGCGTAGTGTATATATACTTTGGCACCGGATCGGTGAAATAATAATAATCTTTTATTTCAGACATAGATCCATATAAGTTGTTAGTAATTGTGCACCTTAAACAAATATACGGGATGAAAAGTTTTTTGTTGTATAGGTGTTAAGTCTAGGCAACATATAGGCTATAATTTATTTTGAAAAATGGAACACCTGATGCAGAACCGCAACAGACCAGCTAAAGTATAAGAGATATAAAAATGGTGCCATAGCAAAAAATATTCCACGTGAAGAGTATTTTCTGCTGTGAGCATAAATTTGAAGATCTGGAACACCTGTTGTGGAACTCCAAAGCCCAGCGACACTATAACATATATAGGAATGACGTCTTAGCAAAAGTTGTTTAGTCTGATGGGCATTTCCTGTTGGCTTACAGAAATGAAAGATCTGGAACGTCTGGAATCGTCTCGCAAATCACGTTGTTTTCCCGTCCCCGGGCTCTTTGAATTTGATTTTGATGACCCCGTTGTCGCTGGCATAAGCAACAGGATCCGCGTACGAAGTCGCGGGCAAAAGCTAGTGGAAAAATATATAAACGTAAGATTACACTATTTAACTAAGAATGCAACACCTAAATTGCCTAAGCGGCAAGTTTTAAATAAATGTTTACAACTTATTGGTCAACAAAAAAAAATTGTGTGGTATTTTGGTGAAACATTGGTAAACGTTATTAATATTTTGTTTTAACTACGTATTGTTTATTTTTATAATATTTTCTGGACATATCGTTTTTTTATTTATTTTATTTTCAGGACCCAAAAAATCTTTAGTACCAATTATAAATAGAAGAATCAATAACTTTCCAGTTTAGTAAATCACTAGCGTCTAAGTAAAATAAATGGCTTTTGCACAGTACAAAGGATACTTTACTTACTAGACGATATTTTACTTACCTACATAAGACAGACCGTGTGCTTATTTACCACCCTAAAAACACGGATGTGCAGCGCCGGATTTTTTGGTACTCTAGTATTTATATCAAATGGTGCACTAGTTACATTCATTAATTAATATTGGTTTTTTCATTTGAAGTAAAATAGTTACAATTTTTAAGAGGATTGTGAAGTTCCGATTCGCGACTCGTGTAGGTATTTTCAAAAATGCATCGCCGTATCGTGCAATAGAATTGAGTCTTGGAGCCAATTGTCTACATTTCCTTTATGACATATTGTTTCGGGCGATAACGATTTCATCCCCCTAAACCTTTATGAAATGAGACAATTTTGGTCTCATTAGATTCAATACCCCTTAATCTAGGTCTGAACATTTATATGTTAGAAATTCAACTTAGTTTAATTTAAAAAAAAACTTTCGAGAAACTTATGATGTAAAAATGTAGATATTTAGATGCTAATAACTTATATCATACGAAACTACTTAGTTTTTCATTATATCTACAAAATTTCCAAAACTTTTAAAAACTACTGTTTATGGCAAGGGGGGGGGGGTACCGCATTTTGTATGAAAATTTACAGCTTTACAATCCTCTTAACATATTTTAGTGGCTCCAATACTGTTTATTTGACTTTATAACAGTGAAATCCCTATTGTGTCTGTAGGTTTTAATCTTTAATTAAAAAAAAAAACATTGCGAATATTGATATCATATATTATGCTTATGTATATTACACTTATACACTTTATATAAGTATTATATTTTGCACCCGCCAAAATTTGTCTTTAGACACCCTGGGTTGACTGGCAGAGAATGACTTATGGCATTAGGGCCACCTTATATACCCTTTACTTTAAGGTGTTACATTTAAGTTTTTAAATAAATAAATCACATATAAGTTAAAAAAATATCGTATCAATTTTTTTATCCATTTCAAATTATTTTTCACAATAAATCTATTTCTTTACGTGACTCTGACAAACGAGGGGATGCTGTGGCCAGTAGAAATCCACATTTATCTTCAATTAAAAAGGGAAATGCAGATGCGTTGTCACCCCTGAGGACTACGATGGAATGCCTTGTTTCTAGTAAAAAGGGTCTCCGGTTCTTTACACTCACCATACGAAATACAGCAGCACTACCACTGTCGTTTCTTCGAGCTATGTGGGGGGGGGGAGGCGCAGGGATATAATGTCACCTTGTCCCACACAAGTTTAATACGCATTAAATCAAACAAAACAGCGGGTAGGCATAACATTTATTGTGTCTAGTGCGTCCTTTTCATGTGCCTTCGCAACGAGTCTTTAGTGGCAAAGAGACTGTTGCATGACTCGCAGGAGAAGTTCTTCTCCTTCGTGTGAGTAACCCTATGCCTTGCGACATCAGACCTAGTGTAGAACAGTTGACGGCAGATGTCACACTGATGGTTCTTCTTCTTCTGGTGCACATTCTTCACGTGGTTGTTGCACAGGCTACGCGTGATGAAGACTTTACCACAAAATTCGCATTTGTACTCTGGCTTTTGCATCCCGTGTTTCTCCACCAAGTGCTGGGCGCGGTAGTTCTCTTGGAAGAAACGCTCCCCGCAGTGCTGGCAGGGGAATCTCAGTTTCCTTTCGAACTTCACTTTGTGCACCGACACGTCGTGTCTCTTCTTGTCCGCTTTGCTGACGAAAACGACATCGCACTCTTTGCAGAGCCAAGAACGGTGCGATCTGGTTTTGTGAAGATTAAGGAACACCAAAGTGGAGAATGTGGCGCCGCATATATGACACACGTGATTTTGATAGTGTTTATTCATGTGCATGTTGAGCAGACGAAATGAGTCAAATGGCTTACTACATAGCTGGCATTGGAGACTTTGTGCATCGATCTTGAAGGGTACCAGTAGATCATCTTCTATCTCAAATCGTATTTTGTGTGCCTCTGTAAGGTGTTTGCGGAGATCGGGTAGATCCTGCAGCTGTTTCTTGCATAGTTTGCAAATTATTTGGGATACGTCAACTTTCACCATACGATTCTGCTGGGCAATAATCTTCTCCTCTATCTCCTGCAGGGTGTGTTCCTCCGAGTGCTGCCTAAGTGCATTTAATTCGGGGTACGCTTCTTGGCAAATGAAGCATCGGTACCAACTTTTATTCCACTGAAATACACATATCGTCGAGTTGGTGATTAGGTTCAAAGAGTTCTTTCTTATTAGCGCGTAACCACTGGCCTCGGATATCTTGTTTTTCTCGGGTTCTTTCTTTCTCTTTTTGGCTGAAACAAATTAAAATTTTGTGTAAATGTACTCATAACTTTAACATGTACTTCACCCTAATAATTGTTTAATTTTTTGTAGATCTGTATAAAATAACTATTGAAGAGTGTCCTCGGGACTCAACTATCTATCTAAATTTCCGCCAATTTTCATTTTTAATCCCCAACCAGCCCTCTGTCACTCTTCCTACCTGCGTGAAATAATAAAGTACAATCGCGAGGCACTCAGGGCATACGCAGTCGGGGCTAGCGCGTTGTAGGCGATTGAATGTTAAAGTTTTTTAAAGCTGTTTACGTAAATAGTTTTATGTAAATACTTGAAGAAATAGTTTTTGTTTAGTGTTTAGTATATTTAATTGTAGGATATAATAGTTGAAAGTTTTAATGTAATTTAAAAATTTTCTTTATCACCTATTTGATCAATTGTAAAGGCAAAAAGTCGTTCCTACTATAATGAGTCTGACCACCCAATTTTGTTAAGGGTATCAAAAATTGTATAAATAATTACGAATATAACAGTATTTTTTTCTACCTTTAAAAATGGATAAGATATTGATGAGTAAAGTGGTGTTTTACGGTACGGGCGTCCGCGATGTGACGTCACAATTCGACACGCTCGCTCACTCAGTCGGTCGCCTTCCCGCCAGTCCGCTTATCCCATTTCGTTTCGAGGCGCGTGCATTTTCTAGTCATTAAACATGATCAGAAAGTATTGCGTTGTATCTCTAGTGTACAAATTTAAGTGAAAAAACACCTGACAAGCTGTTTTTTGTCACGAAAAAGGATGAATAGAAAATAAGAAAAAAGTGGTTGAAGGCAATAAGAAGAGCAGATCAGAGAAAAATGTACATGGGCAATGCCGCGTGCCGAAGTCTAGTCGAGCAGTGTTGTAGGTCTTATATTACGTACGTGGCACAAAAACTCAATTTATTCAAAGACTGCTAGCGTGAATTTCTGTTATATCACGCTCTTGGAACATGATCTAATTTAGGGATAAAAGTTCGATAATATGAGATGATAAAATCCTGTAGATCGTGTTATACCTTTATGCAAAATTTCATCCAAATCAGTTTAGTATTACACGTATGAATGTTTGCAACCACTGCATTTGCATTGCAAAACACAATAGGTACCAACTACCAACGTAATACCGCAAGCAGTTTATTCAAAAGTAAGGCAAAGTAAAACTAGGACCAATGTTTGCAACCACTGACGAACTACGTACCTAGCCAACAAAATTTCTTAATGTGTCACTAGGTACCAATTTATCTCCCGAACGGGTTCCCGCCTTATCGTGGCGGGGGGGGGGGGGGCTTAGTAGTCGTGGCTTGGTCACCCGCGGTGAACAAAGAGGAACCCCCATGGCTGGCCTGAGATGTAGTGCTAGCCGGAGGAGGCCACTCCGAGTGAGCTTGGCGAGCCCACTTCGGATGTGTGTTGGCAGGCTGCGGCGAGGGGTGTACTCTCCCCCTACCGCTGCAGTCCAGGTGGAGTTGCGGAGGGAGAGGAGTGTTGGTATGGCGACGCGCCACTCGCGCAATCCTCCGCGAATCTGACGGGGCCGCACCATTAATTGATGCGGTGGTGGGGCTGCGGGGGAAGAGGAGTGTCGGTATTGCGAGGCGCCACTCTCCCTACCCTCCGCAGCCGAATCTTGGTTGGCAGCGGAGCCATAGACCAAATTCGCCGCTGGGGTCAGGAAACTAGTGCTTCTGAGTACTAGTTTTCTGGCCCCATGGCCTTCCCGCATCGGACGTTATGTCTATTGCGCATGTGACATTTTTTTTCAATAGGATTTTTTTTTCAAAACAGCAATTTTTTTTTTGTATAGGACAGAGTAACAAACTAGCACACAGTCCACCTGATAGTAAGTTGTTGCTGCGGCCCATAGACATCTACATCTATCCTCGATTACAAATCAAAATGCAGATGCGATGCACCCCTGAGGACTAAGATGAAATACCTCGTTTCCAGTAAAAAGGGTCTGCGGTTCTCTACACTCACCGTACGCATTAAGCTACTATTTTTACGCTGGTATTCTCTGAGAGCTTGGTCCTTCCCCGGTCGAGCCGACCCATTCGTGCTACAACTATACTACTAATATAACTGCAGCATGGCTCCACCACGTATAAAATATATAATAAATAAATAAAGTTATTGCAGCAGCAGCTTCTACGTCCGTTTCGCGGCGGGTTTCACGAACGATTGTGAGCATCCCGTGAATGTGAAGGGCACGACTTGTGCCGTGAATTCACGGCGATAATGTGGAGCCGCCATAAAAATTAGCAAAACTTCAAATCGTTATATCTTTCGTATTTCTGCATCAATTGAATGAAACAAAGACCATTCATAAACATAGCTTTAAAGTTATATAGGTTTTATTATCAAATTATCTCATGTTGGTGTGACCCATTGTTGCGTGGATAGATAGTAGATAATTAAAATATTTTAAGTTATAATAACAAAATACTGAAATTAAAACTAAGTAGAATACGATCACATTACCGTTAGGAATCGTATTTAAGGTTTATAAGATGTTGCTTCCAAGCTAAGCATCCCGATTCCCGACGAATGTCCTTGCAAGTTGCATGCGTTGAGTATCGCAGAACTCACAAAAATATGGTGTCGAGTCAGTCGATCATAATCAGTATAGGTACTTTACCTAAGTAACTTAATTAACATTTCGCAATGTATTTTTTCACTTTTTATAGACATCCCTAAGTAACCACGGAGTCTGCTGTGACGTAGGAAGGAGAAAAGATGCAAAGTACCTAATATGGACACTCGCGCGCAGCGATAAAGTTTTATTTAGCTTGCGTGCGCGATTTATCTAATTAACAATTATTATATAGGCTATTAAACGTCGGCAAGCAGTCAACATCAAAGGATGCAACTTCTGTACGTAGTACTATTATTTATTCTGTGCCCCGACGAAAAAGAGAAGTGTTATAAGCTTGACCGTTATATGTGTCTGTCTGTTGCATCGGAGGTCTTAACCGGGTGAACCGATATGGGTGCGGTTTGTTTTTATTTAAAAGCAGGTTTGCTAGCGGTGGTTCTTAGACATATTTTATCAAAATCGGTTCAGGCGTTTGAAGCCCAGTTAATTCTAATATTTTCTGGTAAAAACAAGTCCAGGAGACTAAATAAATGGCACTGAAGCCAAATTAGTGGTTATAATAATTTTTGTCTGTCTGTCTGCCTCTGTGTCTGACTGTGTATTCAAGATTCACGCAAACACTACTGAACAGATTTCTATGAAATGTTGTGTGTAGGTAGTTAGGGACCCAGTGCTACTTATAGGCTACTTTTTATCCGATTACGGAGTTTAAAAAAGGAGGGTTAAGTATTTTCCTTCCTTTAGATGTTAATTTCTATTTTATACAATTGATGTATTTTATTAAAATAAATAAAATATTTATAAATAAAGCCCAAAATTAGTTTTACCCGTTGCGAAATAAATTGAACTACGCCGGCAATCTACATTATTCTTGTATTCACTTTTTCAAGACAGTGCCATCTATCGTAAAATACAAAAAGTAGTGAGATTTTGCCTCCAGTTACGAATAAATTAAATAATACAACTAACTTAAGTTTATATAGTTATTTAATTAAATTCATAATTGGAAATTCTAATATATATTTTTTAGTTCTTGTTATTTCATTTTACGGCGATTCATCATACCCTGCTACTCTTGCTACTCGAGCGCTGTTGTGGAGAGTTTTTAAACTGTTATTTACTGCTTACAGATGGACACATTTTCAACTATTCTCCTATGGGAGATTGTCCTCCTTACCTCTATACTCCATGGTACCGTCCATCCGTTCCGTAACGTCCATCTTGGAAGCCATAAATGGCGGCTCGGGGATATGTCAGAAAAATCACACAGGCTCTGACAGATGGCATGATAAATATCTCCAAAATTCGCTTCACAAAATATTTTTGTAATAAAATAAAACACCTTTATTATGATATGCTTTTATTATCTTATAATTAATACAAGCAAGATAAAGAAAGAAAATGATAATGAAATGATATGTGTCCGCCGATTCCATTTGTCGATGATACGATTCAATAAAAAAGAAACTGTCTGAGTCTAATGGCAGAACGTTGCCTATGGATTTGATCACATTTATCTGACAAGTCTTATTAGACCGCTACCTGCGCCGTACGTCCTTCAAAATTTTACTCTACATTCAAAATCAATTCTGCGTCATGCAGACCTATGGAGATAAGAACCAGTATTGTATAACTTATGCCCACCAATACACTACAATATGTACATACTAGGTACCCAATATCATCCCGTGAGTGTTATAAGAGATAACAAGGGAAAACTAAAACACGAATCGGTCATGGTTGCAACGTGTGGCAGCCCTGTAATGCAATCTATAGACGAAGCTGAGTTTCAGCGGACACTTGACAGGTTGTAAGGATGACAATAACAATTCTTTAAACGAATTTGAAACTTCTAGAGATATCATATCAATAATTGTATTTAAGTTTATGTTGAATGCATCGAGTGTGACTGGGCCACTATTAATCTCCTTTTATTTAGAATCTTACATACACGGGGCAACGATATTTTTTTTTATAGAAGAGTAGGCAAAGGCTCTCTCAAAAGAGCACACACAAAAAGATTTTTTCCATCTAATTTCTGTTATAGCAGTGGACTGCACTCGATATCGATATTATCGAGTGTTTAGTAGTAGTAGTAGTAAATTCAATGGGTGGCAACATCTTTTTTATCAAACCTTAAAACATCGCAATTTTATATATAGAAGGGCAATACTGCGGCTATGTTATAGTTTTAGTACGAATGGGTCGGTTCGAGTGGGGAAGAACTAAGCTCTCACACAACACCAGCATAAAATAGCAGCTTAATGTTGCTGTGTTCCGTGTGGTGAGTGTAGAGAACCCCTTTGACTGGAAATGAGGCATTCCATCTCAGTCCTCAAGGGTGACAAAGTATAGTCCGAATTTTTTCTTGATTCTTTATTAAGATAGATGTTGATATGCATGGACCACCGCATCCACTTATCATCAGGTGGACTGGGTGCTCGTTCGCCACCCTTATTCCACAAAAAAATTGCCAAAGCCCTAATGCGGTTTGTATGTAATAACAATAATATAGTTATACTGTATCTATCGAAGAATAAGTGAATGGCAGAGTCGGAAAGGGACGTCCTAGGCGAAAATTTATCGACCAAATTGGCGATTTATTAAAAACGGGCCAAATTAGGAGTACCCTTAACCGACGAGCATGTATGCGTAGGTATATGGATGTGAAGGAGGTGAAATAGGTGTGTCAGGATCGTGCCAAATGGAAGTCTGTAGTCTCTGCCTACCCCTCTGGGTGACAGGCGTGAGTGTTTATGTATTATGTATGTATGTATCTATCGAAGGACATCTGGGGATTTCTTAAGTTGCCGCCAAACGCTTTCGCTGTCCCGTGTACTACATATAGGTCAATGCCAACAGCATCATCTCTTCTAGCTCCATTTGTTCCTTACGCCTTTTCCGAAGACGGCGGGGTTTCCTCGCATTGGCAATTCTCGAAACTTTTCTTAGACGAGAGGCTGGTTGCAGAACGTTTGGTTTTTGTGATATGCACTTTTGGTCTTTTTGATTAGGGGGACAACTTTCAGCGTTTAGCTGTTCCTTTTGTGGAATGTCCGATGACAAAGACGGTTGTTCATCCGCTGAATAACTAGATGAATGATTGTCTTCTTTCATTGTATCTTTGTCTTCTGGGTTGATTGTTGGTTCGCTATTAATATTATCTGTGCTGTTGACTAACCTTTGTTCTTTGTGTTTTTGTTGATATTGATAACTACTTTCTACGTTCATTTGCTTTTTGCGTAAAGAGTCCAATCTATTAGTAACAGATGCATTGAATGAATTGACTGATAAAATTAGATTGTCTACGTTTACTTTTTTGAGTCGTTCAATGTTTTCTGTCTGTGTTGATATTGTACATACGCTGCTGGTGCACGCATTCTGTTGTAAGGTACTTTGCGGTTCCGGAATCAGTTGAAGACTTGTTTGAGAATCTTCCTTACATTTTGACGTCAGCTGGGGGCCTAATGACAGAGAAATATAAAATAAATTGTAAATGCAACTTATCTAAAAGGTGAAGTGAGCACCAAAAGCTGATTTTTCACGCTTTATAGGTGCGCAGAAAATCAATTTTTTTTTCATTGAAAACTAAGAATTCACTTTTTTTTAAATCATTATGAAATTGAAAGATTTTTTCTTAGTGAATTATGGTGGTAAAAACACGATTGACACATTTTGACTCGATAGAAAAGATCGCAAATTTTCCTCAATATCTACAATTTTTGGTACGTCCATTAAGGGAAAAAGCAGTTTCATTCGAATGTAATTAAAGCAATTTCAATTCAATTCTATCGATGTGTTCACCAGTAAATACATTAGTGAATTATGGGTTTATTTTTCAATAAAATAGTATATATCATTTTAAAAAGAAATATCAAATAAATATTGTGCGATTAAATTGCGCGCGGGCCGACCTAACAGGAGCATGTCACCTAATGGTGGTTAATATAGCGCATAGCACCAAATTATTGTATCGGCTATCTCTCCATAGCGCATAGCGCGTGCTATTTAAGACGAGGCATGACGCTAAATGCAAGTTTTATAATGCCTCAAAGTATATGATCCACTGCAGTAAAGAAACCCAGAAAAATATATGATATTGTCCAGGATATATGCTAGTTAGATAGTGTGTTGAAAAAATGATACCACTACTTTAATACAACAGAAAAAAAATTCTTTTAACGAGTAAAAACCATACTAGTATACATGCAATCATTCTGATTTTTTGTCGGATTTTTATACATTCAACATATTAAGGTTATAGTGTTTTAATTTTTTAGTCAACTAATAGTTTTTTTAAATAGCATTTTCTTATTTCTGAAATAATACGTACGGATGTTTGCGTAAACGCCTGTGCAGAGTCACTGCCGGCCGAGGCCTGGCCTGGCCTAGAGACGTGTCGCTCTTTTTGCCGCAGTATTTACGTTAAGATTTTTTAAGGACGCGTTTACAAAATTGATATAGGTATAGAATCGAACTATTACATTAACACGGGTCACGCACACAAGTGTACGCATGGTTGGCTGCGGGAATCGTAGTCAATTAAAATTATTTTGATAATTTGAAAGATCGATTGATTTCTTATACATCAAAAATATACTTAGATACATAGAGTAATTAGACTTAGATACGAAATACGAATACCTACTCTAGAGACTGCTTGGCACTGGGAGCCCTCTACTGGCAGTGAGATGTTAGCTGTGGACTTAGAGGTAAGAACTCATCATACCTAACAAAACGAGCTCAAACTCGGCACACCTAGTGTACTCGGCGACCAGTTACAACAGCGATTACCAAAGTACACCTTCAGGTCACTCCGTCAAGTCCGGAGGTAAGGACTTATCATACCTAACAAAACGAGCTCAAACTAGGCACACCTAGTGTACTCGGCGACCAGTTACAACAGCGATTACCAAAGTACACCTTCAGGTCACTCCGTCAAGTCCGGAGGTAAGGACTTATCATACCTAACAAAACGAGCTCAAACTAGGCACACCTAGTGTACTCGGCGACCAGTTACAACAGCGATTACCAAAGTACACCTTCGGGTCACTCCGTCAAGTCCGGAGGTAAGGACTTATCATACCTAACAAAACGAGCCCAAACTCGGCATACCTAGTAGTACTAGGCGACCAGTTCCAATAGCGATTACCAAAGTACACCTTCAGGTCACTCCGTCAAGTCCGGAGGTAAGGACTTATCATACCTAACAAAACGAGCCCAAACTCGGCACACCTAGTAGTACTCGGCGACCAGTTCCAATAGCGATTACCAAAGTACACCTTCAGGTCACTCCGCAAGTCCGGAGGTAAGGACTTATCATACCTAACAAAACGAGCCCAAACTCGGCACACCTAGTAGTACTCGGCGACCAGTTCCAACAGCGATTACCAAAGTACACCTTCAGGTCACTCCGTCAAGTCCGGAGGTAAGGACTTATCATACCTAACAAAACGAGCCCAAACTCGGCACACCTAGTAGTACTAGGCGACCAGATCCAATATCGATTACAAAAGTACACCTTCAGGTCACTCCGTCAAGTCCGGAGGTAAGGACTTATCATACCTAACAAAACGAGCCCAAACTCGGCGCACTTAGTAGTACTCGACGACCAGATCCAATAGCGATTACCAAAGTACACCTTCAGGTCACTCCGCAAGTCCGGAGGTAAGGACTTATCATACTTAACAAAACGAGCCCAAACTCGGCATACCTAGTAGTACTCGGCGACCAGATCCAATAGCGATTACAAAAGTACACCTTCAGGTCACTCCGTCAAGTCCGGAGGTAAGGACTCATCATACTTAACAAAACGAGCCCAAACTCGGCATACCTAGTAGTACTAGGCGACCAGTTCCAATAGCGATTACAAAAGTACACCTTCAGGTCACTCCGTCAAGTCCGGAGGTAAGGACTCATCGTACCTAACAAAGCGAGTCCAAACTCGGCATACCTAGTAGTACTAGGCGACCAGTTCCAATATCGATTACAAAAGTAGACCTTCAGGTCATTCCGTCAAGTCCGGAGGTAAGGACTCATCGTACCTAACAAAGCGAGTCAACTCGGCACAACTAGTAGTACTAGGCGACCAGTTCCAATATCGATTACAAAAGTACACCTTCAGGTCACTCCATCAAGTCCGGAAGTAAGGTAATACAAAACAGTAAAATAAATTTGAATTTTCAAGTGGTTTTATTTGAAACTATTCTTTATCTCTTATTTTAGCTATTTTGCAAACGAAACTTGGTTTTTTTTTAGAACTTGTGAGTTGGCGTTTTAAATGTATATGTATGTAAATAGTTGACTAAGTACTTGCTCATATCATAAAACTGACTTTAAAAAAATATTGATAATTCAAATGTAGTATGATGTCCAGACTACAGACCTCGTAAACAGTTTTGATATTAGTGAGTAGGTACTCAAAATATTATTACTAAAATACCTAGTAGTGTTGGGAACTGGAGACCTCACGGAAAAGTTTTTGTTTGGAGGTGATTGTCTGCTTGCTTTGCGCATACTGTGTTCACGCTGCGCTCTCCGACTGCCGGTTTTGCTCCGCCCACTGCGGGACGCGCGGGTGAAAAACGAATATGAAATCGTGCTAAGACCTCGTCTTAAGTAGTCGCCATGGCGCTATGGCGCTTTGGCGCTATTATAGTCAACCAAATCTAAGAAATACATTTTGACAGCTGTCAGACTTATTGCACCAAACATGCCAACCAAAAGATGGGAACGTACAATATTCGATTCATAAAAAAATCGATATCGATTATTTAGAGTTGTTAATCATTTACAGTTTGGTGTGTACAATATTTTCTTAAATATTGATATTTATATATCGTCGATATTTTTTAAATCGCGATATTTATCTTGGAGTTGGATTCAATATTTATCTTGGAGCATTGAATTCGTATTAATTTCGTTATATTTTAAAATGTTACACGACAAAACATTAGGCAACAAAAAAGCTATAAAACATTCATGTGCTGTTGTCGTTTTTTTTTCGTCATTCTATCGTCCAGTAAAACAATTTTGAGCTTTACGAGTATCATGCGAATATACCGATAAAATATAGATACGAATATATATCGATATATTTTATGGTAGATTTAAAACAGAATACCAATGATTTTTGTCGTATCAAGACAAATGTCTTCCCATTTAATGGTTTCTGTACATAATGTAAATGATGCATCGTTCACTCACAACGCATAAAACATTTGCTAAACGCTTTGCATACGCTTAAACCAAAATATCAAAGAGTGGTTGATTTCACTTGCCCATCCCTACTCGTCGCTGTTGCTAAACATAAGTAGATAAACGGAACATCTACTCATGTGATTGCTATCAGCTAGCCGGATACGCTAGGGGCCCCGCACGCCGATCGCCCGCCCGCGTCTCGGCCCTAAAAATCTACGTGACCACGATACTATTTCGTCTTAAGCAACGAACAAAACTCACGGTTCGGCACTGAGCGAGCTGTTGCAGAGCGTATATGAAAGATGATTCATAAATAAGGTTTTTACTTAAGTTTTTTTTTTCTTTTTGATTTGATTATTTCGGCGTTATGCACAGAGGTAGGTATTTTACGCACCGAGCAGGCGACAACCCGAGCTCTCGCAGAGTTCCGAGTTGAGAGCGATATTTTATTTCTAATCTATTCACTCGCTCGCATTATGATACTGTGAGTACAGCGACTAAACGATCTTGATCTTCTATTATACAAGTTTTCAGTGAAGAGTGTCGTTGTGTCATTTTTATATTATCTAATTAATTTATTATAATTTATTACATACATTTTTTATTATTTATGAACCTGAGTGTTGAGATAAGTACACATAAATATTTTAATTGTTTCGCAGTAATCGATTGTTAACCTATGTTGGTTAGTAATCGATTATATCTACTAACGGTAGCATAGTGGTATAAATAAATAAATAGTACGGTTACAACCTGTTTTAATAAATAAAACAACCAACTGTAATTTATATTTTTTTAAATCACAGTAATTTACCTTTTTTTACCAAGCTTATCTCGAGTCGATAGTTTCACGCGGTACACACTTTTCATAAAACGCTTGTAACTTGGCTAATATGTTCAAAATCCAAAATGTGTCGTCTGCTGCATACTGCATAATCTGGGCCAGTCCATATGGTAAGCATGCAGACATTTTTATTCTACGTTATTATTTCTCCAGAGATAGCATACTACTTTTTTTACGTTTAGTGACGCACTGATACTTGTTTTTTTTTTCTCTATTCCGACTGGTAAGAAAGCTGAGCTACAATTAAATTAACTATAATGAGTTAACTATCTGGTATAATAATAATGTGCGAACTTTATACTAATTGAATTTTTTTATAGTATAGGGTGACAAACGAGTGCACAGTCCACCTGTTGTGGTTGCTGTGGCCCATAGATATATCCCATAGATCTATCCTCCAGTACGAATCAAAATGCAGATGCGTTGTCACCCATGAGAACCATGATGGAATGCCTCGTTTCCAGTAAAAAGGGTCGCCGGTTTTCTACACTCACCTTACGAAACACAGCAGCATTAAGATACTGTTTTACGCCGGTATTCTGTGAGAGCGTGGTCATTGCCCGGTCGAGCCGACCCATTCGTGTTACAACCATACTGCTATTATACTGTACGAAAGTAAATACTTGCAACGACCAAAAACTGCGACCGTAGTTAAGTTCTATTTCGGAACACAGTCCAAAATAGCAGCGCCTATAACGCCAACCAACGCACAATTAGGACAGGTCCAACTCGAATAACCACTCGCGCGGTAGTGAACGCAGATGGCCAACGCAGTGAAATATATGGTACTTTTATTTTTAATTAATTAAAAAATAATAGTGACGATTTAAAAAGTAAAAATCGTAGTATAGTTTGAGCAAATGTTGATGATTATTTTGGTATAATTTTTACGTCATTGATGTAGAACTTCGAAGATTTTGGGGCTTGTGCCGAAGCTTTTTCGGTCGTTAATTGAATTATGTCGATTTATTTTTCCCTACATAAAAGACATATAACGAAAGCGTATTTTAATCATTATTAAAGTATAGGATATTTGTGAGATAAACATTTTATCGACCATCAAAAAAAAATTTTTTTGATTGTCGATAGTGAACGTAATCTACAAATTAGAGCTCTCAAATCATGTCTCTCAGAGTTTTAGCCTAAATATGCATTAGAAGAATGATTATTACTAAATAAATAAATAAGTTATCTAAAATTTGCCTTGAGCTTATTGTGGTAGAGAAAACGAACTATTTTTATCAAGTAAAAGTTACTTCAAGCAACGAAAGGAAAACATATAATTTCAACGAGGAAAATAATGTCGCTCTGACCAAATTTCGGCCACGGCGGCCTGCCTCAGCGGAGGCTAGCCATCGGCGCAGGACAGGATTATAGTGCCCAAGTGTATGCGCAACCACAGGTGCACTCTCTATTGCCTCACTCACATAGTCCGATGGGACGGTAAACCGACACGACCAAAAAGAGATCAGGCGCAGAACAAACGGCTTTACGTGCTTTCCGAGACACGAGGGTGACACACCGCCAATTTCTTGACTCCGGGCAGTAATTGAGAATTTCTTGACGGAAAGACTCAATAATTGTTTTTAGCCCGACCCGGGATTCGAACCCAGGACCTCATAATCAGCAGTCGCACTACTACAACCACCAGACCAACGAGGCAGTCATTTTACTTAATTACCTACCGTAATAACGTGTGAGTTGAAACAAAACATTAAACATCGCAATTTATTTATTATTTTTATTTGAAAATAAAATTAATGCATCTCCTATTTTGCTGTCCCAATTAGAGACGCCTCTGCTTGCATTTTGGCTGTCTCTGTCCGAATTTTGGCAGCCTATGCTTGCAGTTCAGTTGCAGCCGCATCTGTAATGAAAAATATAAATAGATTGAGAAATGCTTGCTAATACTCTCTAGCATGCTGGTGAGCAAATATTTTTGTTTGTTGCTTAATCATCCCAAAACCACAGGACAGATTTATATGAAGAGACAATCGTTTTTGTTCCTACTAGAAATTTTGACGTATCTTATTTTATTACACATAAATATGACATCAATTTACTATAGTAAACGGCCCAAATATTTTATGAACAAAAATTTTGATATTCGTGCTAATGTAATATGAAAAAAAATGCGAGTAACGAAGAACGAACTACTAAAAGGATTTTCCGTCAATCTTAAAGTACCTCTAAATGCCAAATGTATACACAACATTGTTTTATACTATCAATTGTTGACCAGTGCACTATTTTAACTTAACATGATACCGGTGATAACTACTAGACAATCGTTTTTAGTTTGTTTTTAGGTTATTGCGATATTCATATATTTTAATAATTTATAGATTATGAGGAATAAATCGACATGTATTTCATTAAGTTACGCCACAATTTGTGGTGGACCCATTCTCCATACAAAAAGAAATTAACCCCTTTGGCACTTTGGCACATAGAGATTACATCATATCCTGGATTAACACAGGTTACTTTTTATCTCGGAAATAGTGGATGAAACAGCGGAGCATAGAAATATATATATGTAAGTTAGAATTATACGAATAACAAAACTCAAACTCACTTATTTGTGGTGCTGCTGACTGCACTGAGCTGAGCTCGTCGGCAAATTTCTATCCCGTTTCAAAATTTTCCTCGCCCTGAAATAGGCCAGTTAAATTTTCTAGTAAACAAAAATGAGCGGGCCTCTAACTTCGACAAAAGTTCCTCAAACTATCCACTTGTTACGCATAGTGTAAGCTTACATCTGAAACATAAAATAAGTAAATATTAAAAATGAATAAATTACATAGTCTCTAAACAAAGCATTCAATAAACAACGATATATTCGAAAATATGTGTTGTAGGTTGTACTTACTTAACGCAGCACGAAACCGGGCCTGCGCCTGCGTCACTTGTCCCCTTCCATTGAAAATATCATGAACATGATACAAAAAAGAACAGGATATGTACCACGAATTCTTTTTAGCAAATTAATATTCTTTTTGCAAGCAAGAAGTTGACATTGCTTGCCACATTGACAATTTTGACATTAACATCATAGTGTTGCAAGGAGGCAAATTTTTATCGCCTTTGATATTTAACAAATTAGTTCAATTCTTGGAAACGGTAAAAGCCGCTTGTAAATTACTATGAAAAATGTTTTTATAATATAAGGTTTCTACTGTTTCTGTACAAACAAACAAACAAAGCAAAGCAATTAATTTAACAAAATTATGTATACCAATTTTAACTGTGTTTAAGGAGATTTTTTAACTGCCAATATTTTTTTAAGAAAACACCGCATTATGAATACATTTTTCGTTAGCGTAACGACATCGTAAAGATAATTAAAGATATTGCTCGCTATCTCGGCTGTAGAGATGTAGAGACTTGCATTTACCGTAAGCATCGTTACGACAAGCGAATTTTTCCGTTATTATTTAGCGATCGGTAGTTTACGATGGCGTCGCTATCTACGTCGAGACTGCAGGCAGGCAGGCACTGGCATTAATAGCGTTTACGTAAATAGTCTCGCCTATCTTTCTAACTCTAATAGCCGATTTACAATTTGATAAGTACAGTAGCGAGTCTAGTTACAGGGCAGTTGACAGTAAACGGTTAAGTGAACGTTTAAATATCTTCGTGGCGAGTTTATGTAAAAAAGTACAATTTTATATTTTGAGCTTCGAACGCAAATACGTTGCGTCTTGTCAACTTATACACTGAACTAAAGTAAACTCGCTCGTTCACACGAGCGGCGAGTTTAGTTGCGGGTGGCGGGAGACGCGCAAGGGCAAAGCTTCGAACTTAACTTGCCGAAAAATAAACCGGCCGGCTATCCCGTTCAACTTAATTATTAACTTGCTACTAAAATTGCCGTTCAAATGAGATTTTTTACTTAACTCGTCAGGTTCGCAAGTTAACTCGCTACTGTACTTGTCGAAGTATAAATCGGCCTCAACCTACGCCGTACACTATGCTCTTTCTCTTTTGCATTACCAATCTATTCAAACGTTAGTTAATAATAAATCTATGACATATATACATTGAAGATACGTTTAAAAAACAATTAACTCTGCTCTAAAACAATTCACAGTGTATTCAATTTAGGCTTGTGAAAACTCTTGAACGACAAAATATTCACCGCTTTGGTAAACAAGACCCTCTCAGAGAAGAACTGGTAAAACCCTAGGAACTTAGAAGGGTTAAAAAAAAAACAAAGCAAACAATCTCAAATTGGGAGAATTTAATCTAAAATTTACTCGAACGCCTTAATTCTATAAATATAATATTATTATTTATTATTCAATAATAAATATATTCGGGACAAATCCCACGTCTTAAACACTCAAATATTTCATGATTCCTATTTCATTATTTAGTTAAATAGTTCTGAAATTTTAAGCGAGTCCTTGTCATGTCGTGGAGTTGGATATTTACTTTTCAAATCTTCACATTTGCCACGTGTCGGGACCTTGTTATTGCTGTTTATGATATTTAAAAAATTCCCTTACCCCATTCTTTAGCTCATCCATCCAAGAAACTAATAATCTACTTTTCCTCGAAGAAGTTTCATTGGATTTACACGATGGATTGTCGAAACGATATCCGCTTCCATATGTTCTAGAAATTATACCTTGCATTGCATCATTATTTTATACATCTATCCGAGGAAATCATTTTTTGCTTATCTTCGATGTAGTGTTAAATGATCCACGCAACGTATTATAAACATTGTCACATTTTTTATTTCATTTGCTGTTATATTTTCGTTTTCTTGATCTGCTTTTATTCGATAATTCATTGTTACTTCATCTACACTTACACTTTTATATTTATCAGCTTCTACATTTTTACTTGGACAATTATTGAACGTCTTTTAATCAGAATCAAAATTACCATTACGATGTGCCAGTGTTGCAATCCTTTCTTTCCAGTTCCTGCTGCTTACCAGAATGGGTAGTGCGTACAAATCTTCCTTAAATTAAACATATTCAGGAGTAATGATTTCTTATATTTACGCGAACACTACACATTGAAATAATACTAATTTTTACGGAATTTATCGCGTATATTTAACTTTTTTTAACCGACGTTTCGAGAGCTTTACAGCACCCATGGTCACGGGAAGGACTGAGATGTTCAACGTCCTCCTACATAGGACAAACTAAAAGATCAATTAAAACCCGCGTTAAAGAACATATAGCTGATGTGAAGAATCGACGCTCCGGGAAGTCTGCAGTCTGTGAACAAGTACAGGATCGCCCCCGTCACTACATCAGATTTGATAGACCACAAATCCTCGCTAAAGAACACCGATTCCTTCCAAGGATGATTCGCGAGGCTATTGAAATCAAAAAACATCCTAATTTCAATAGAGAAGATGGCTGGGTGCTACCATCTGCTTGGGATCCTATAATAAATAAAATTAAATCCCAACCCAAGCATACAACTACAAGACTCCATGATACCATAAGTTCATACTGTGTAGATCGGAACAAAAGTTAAATTTTAATCTATGGTAACCGCGGTTAACTATGACAGCTGGACGTTGAACATCTCAGTCCTTCCCGTGACCATGGGTGCTGTAAATCTCTCGAAACGTCGGGTAAAAAAAGTTAAATATACGCGATAAATTCCGTAAAAATTAGTATTATTTCAATATTCAGGAGTATCTTCTTATTTTTAACATGTCAAAAATGGCTATTCCGCAATATTGTTTTAACGAGTTTGCAATATTTAAAACATAAGTTTAAATTGTGTTTCTTCGTTATTATATTGGATAACATTTTTTGACGCGTTTACTAAAGTTGTTGTGTTCAGGGCAACTTATCCGGTTTCAATTTGGTCACTTCCACTAGCAATTTCGCCAAGTCTCGTATTTTATGTGAAGTCAATACAGAATGTGTCTCACCATATTTTTTTTAAATAGTGTACTTCAAACATACAAAAGATTTTATCTTTCTATGTCATCAACGATATCGTATCTGGTTCTTACTTACTTACTTATCTTCACGCACAATCCCTAACGGGGTAGTCAGAGAGAACAGATCGCCAAGTGTCACGATCCTTACATACCTCTTTCGCTTCTTTCAGGTTCATTAACTTCTTCATACATGCACGTCTAGGTATCCGAGTACTCTTGACCTTCCCCTCTTCGAGCAATTTGCTCACATGGTCTTCGAAAGTTAGTCTCGGTCTACCTCGACACCTTTTAATATTTACTTTCGCTCTATATATTTTCTTCACCGTTCGGTCTTCACTCATTCGTTCAACGTGCCCAAACCATTGGAGTACGCCCCTATCAATTTTTGTGATAAGGTCATCTTTCAATCCTGCCATATTACGAATCTCTTCGTTTCGCTTTCGATCGGTTATGGTAACGCCACACATTTTACGAAGAGATCGCATCTCCACTGCATTCAACTTGCTTTTATGCTTCTTCTGGCATACCCAAGTTTCGCTGCCATATAACAAAGTCGGTACCAACACTGCGTTATGTATTGCAAGGCGTGCACTCTTCACCACGCCTTGCCTTTTGACTAATGCATTCAGGGCACCATTGACTTTGTTTCCGGCAGCGACACGCCTATCCACATCTAAATCACATCCTCCATCCCGGCTGAAAGCACTCCCCAAGTATACAATTTCATTTACCTGTTCTAGACATTCCTGATTTACCCATATTTCACATTTCATTCTCTCTTCGTCCTTTTCAAATACCAGAACCTTAGTTTTATTAGCATTCAAACGGAGACCTTTAGTTTCACATTCCTCTTTCATACACGTGACTAATGCCTGCAGTTCTGCTTCTGATGGTGCAATAAACACTGCATCATCAGCATACAGCAGACAATTTACTTTAATATCACCCAATTTCACACCCAAACACCTATTTTTCAGCTTCTGTAAACAGCTGTCAAGATACAGTATGAACAGTCAGGAAGACATGACACAACCCTGTTTTACGCCCGCTTGGACGCTAAACATGAGTGACAGGTCATGCCCTACCCGCACACAGGCTTTACAGTCATAGTAAAGTGACTGCACAGCCCTTAACAATCGACCATCCACACCATATCCCGGCAACAGTTCCCACATTTTCTTCCTTATAACCTTATCAAATGCTTTCTCCAGATCCACAAAAGCACAGAAAATCCTCTGGTTAACACTCAGAAGCTTTTCCGTGATCATGCGGAGAGAAAACATTTGATCCGTGCATCCTCTTTCAGGTCTAAATCCGCATTGTGCCTCCCATAATAATCTTTCCGATTTCTCTTGTTATCTGGTTCCATGAGCAGAAACACGTTTCGTGGTCACTTGAAAGATAAGGCCAAATTGGCTTCTAAAAATCTTGGCGTGCTCAGCATAGCGGGACAGTATTTCATGCCGGCACACCGCCTGCAATTTTACAAGGCGCAGGTTCGGCCGCACATGGAATAATGTTCCCATCTCTGGGCTGGGGCTCCCCAGTACCAGCTCCTTTCACTTGACCGCATCCAGCGCAGAGCGGCTCAAATCGTCGACGACAGAGTGCTTTCCGATCGGCTCGATTCACTGGCGCTGCGAAGAGATGTTGCATCACTTTGCGTATTTTATCCCATCTATCACGGGGAGTGCTCTGAGGAATTGTTCGAGTTAATCCCAGCCGCCAAATTTCGTGAAGGCACTACGCGGCAAACGTCCCGATACCATCCACACCATCTGAATGCTTGGCGGTCCACCACTGTACGTTTCACAAGGAGTTTTCTTCCACGTACAACCTCTCTGTGGAATAGTTTACCAGCGGCGATTTTTCCGGACCGATAAGACCTGGGGACCTTCAAGAAAAGAGCTTACTCCTGCAATTCCCCTGGTGTTGCGGTTGATCATGGGCGGCGGTAGTCACTTAATATCAGGTGAGCCGCATGCTCGTTTGTCCCCTCTTCAAAAAAAAATCACGCACAAAAACCAAGTAAAACCTTATCACTGCTCGCGAGTGTCCCTATTACTTTGCAACTTTTCGCCTTCCTACGTCACGACAGACTTTCCATGGTTACTTAGGGCTATCCATAAAGAGTAAAAAATACATTGCAGAGACACAAGGTAAGTAAGTTACTTAGGTAAGGTAAAGTAACTACCTATTCTGACTATGATCGACTGACCATATTTTCGCTACAATGTGAGTTCTGTGATGTCCAACGTATGCAACTTGCAAGGCTATTCATCGCGAATCGCGATGCTTGGCTTGGAAAAATAGGTATGTAGGAGGCAGCAGAGGGAAACTTTTCCGTACCGATACGATCTCCAAAAAAATAACTCTATTTTAAAAGACAGGCAATGCACCTGTAGTTGTTGGTGTTGCAGTTCTTCATGGGCGACTGTTGTCATTTACCATCAGGTGAGCCGCATGCTCGTCTGCCCCCTTTTTTATAAAAATTGCAACTACACAAAGTTTAAAACTTTATTAAACTACGTTTGTATAAAAAGGGTTATTATAATATTAAGGAATTTATGGATGACATTAACCCCCGGGAAGGGTGATCGCTACCAAGCTATTTCTAATTTTGTTTATGATGTTAATTGCAAAAAAATGGTAGCGCTGGGTGTTTCGCTGGTTCTTTCCAGGCAGAAGTTTTTTTTCCGAACCAGTGGTAAATTAAAGAGAAAAGTGACTTTCAATATGTATTATTTCTAATCGATATTGAATAAAAAAGTTTATGTTTCTGTTTCCATTTCAAATAAACTCTGGCTTCTAAATTTCTTTAGATGGTAATGTGGTAGGTCAAATAGCAGTGCCTGCACTTTTGTGTTCCAGTATGATCAATATAGAGAACCAGCATAATGACAGGCTGTGGGGCATTGCATCTTAGTCCTCTGAGATGACAGAGTTAATACGACCGAGGCACCTGCAGTTTTGTTTGAATGACTAAACAACTTTTTCTGCCACACGGCGCCACATAAAAATAAGGTGTTATATAATATTTCACAGATTTCATAGTGGGGAGGTTAATTTGTGCGAAGAGTTTAAGATTAATGTTTCTTTCTATACTAATAGATTAAAAATAAATAAACCAAACCACAGATATTCATAAAATTAGGGTGATCGCTACCAAGCTATTTCTAATTTGTATTGTGTTGTTAATTGTTAAATTACATTACTGTGAGGTCTTATTTAAAAAAATAGTTCCGCTGGGTTTCTTGCTGGTCCATCCCAGGACAGAGGTTTATTTGGCGAACTAGTGGTAATGAAAAAAAAATGCCTTTCAATAAGTATTATTTATAATCCGTATTAAATAAAAAAGTTACTGCTTCTGTTGCTGTTTCAAGTAGAAAAAATAAAAAAGAGATAAAAATATGCAAGAAATGAAAGATCAAGCCACTGAGGCATAATTTTGTGTATTTATATAACACTCTAGAAACTGGTAAACGTTTTTGTAAAACAAACATCTCAATTAAATGACATTGTGTAACAAAAAACTTCACCCCAGTGTCATCTAGCGACATCTGGTGAACGGAAGATTATTATCTCTCATTGGTTGCTTGTGTCACTAGAAGCCAATTACCATGAATTAGGCTATAAGTTCGTTTATCACTTTTGTTATACAGAAAAAAAAGTTTGAAAAGATATAGAAACAAAACTTACTTGTGTCCTCGTCAGCCAGCCTTGGCTTCTTCTTATTTTCTGTATCACTTTCTGTAGATAATTTTCGTTTGTCACATACATTTGCTCCACCAGTCAGTAGGTCATTTAGGTCCTTGTTCAGCTGTAATTTTATACTCTCAAAGATTTCTGGAAATTAAAAAAAAACATGTCAAAATCACTCACACGCGGTAGAAGTGAAACCTTCAGAAAAAGAGACCGAGATAATAGGAAATATTGTATACTGTATTCTATCTCACTCTCTCGCAGGCTAAATCATATATATATATATAAAAGAAAATAGAAGGATTAGTAAGTGGTGGGGGGGGTTACCCCCTTAAGGTTTTTTTTATTTATATATATATATATATATATATATATATATATGTAGGTGTATGTTTGTCATAGATGTATATGTTCGTCTCTTTTTAGTGACGCTTTTTCGTTTAATCGAATTTCAAATCACAAAGATACCAAAGAAGTTTTCACTTCAAAAAGAGAAACAAATTAGTTCATACAACACTATGTGGCAGTATATAAGTTACATATAAAAACAGTCATAAAAACTGCGTACACCTGGTGCATCAAAATGTACAAGCCACCTTGGGCAAAGAATTAGAAATTGAATTGTTTTTACCCGAATGCCAGGGAAGGGTTATGTTTTTAGCGCGTTTTTTCTTGTATGTTTGTAAATTTCGTTATTACCTCATATCTTCCAAACGCCTGGATGGATTTTAACAATTAAGGTATCGTTTTATTCGTCTTAATAACCCAAGTGTTCTTAGGCAGATTTTTAGCGCAAAATAATAATACGTTATTAAAAAAATAACTAAACCTATAGGACCTCAAAAACCTAATAGGATATCAAAATAAAAGAAATTAAAAGGGGATTACATACATATATATTTGTATTAGGCTCTCAGCTCATAATGTAATCTGTCAAACCGAAGTAGATTTTACTTTGTTTATAGTTTATTTTTATTTTGTTTTCTTTACTCAATCTTGTTTCGGTCTTTTTAGTGCATTACTTTTAAATTGTCTTTTTTGCAGTCGGGTTTTTGATTACTTTAATTATTTATTTTATATAATATATAATATATATAACAACATACATATTTTTTGTATAACTGAACATTGGTTCAAAAATTATAACTACAAACATACGCTGTTATTCCGTGCGAGCATGGTCCTCCCCGGTTGAGCCAAATCATTCGTACTACAACCATAATATGGTTGCAGCATAGCTTCACCTCATAATTAACCATCAGAACAATTGGAAATTAAATATTTTTTTATAGGATTAGGGTGACAAACGAGCACACAGTCCACCCGATGGTAAGTGGTTGCTGCGACCCACAGACATCTACATTTAAACCTCGATTAAGAATCAAAATGCAGCCGCGTTGTCACCCTTGAGGACTAAGATGGAATGCCTCGTTTCCAGTAAAACGGGTCTCCAGTTCTCTACACTCACCATACGAAACATAGCAGCATTAAGCTACTATTTTATGCTGGTATTCTGTGAGATCGTGGTCCTTCCCTGGTTGAGTCGACCCATTCGTGCTGCAACCACAATATAACTGCAGCGTGGCTCTACCACGTATAATTAACTTTATTTACTACAAAATAAAGATTAAAAAGAAAGATGGATAGAACACTACGTACACTGCCCGCAAACATATGCACCAAAATTATTGGTGGCTTACAAACGATTTTAGGTGCATATAGGTGCGGGTAAGTTACAATAACTTGTAACTGATTCGAAGACCTGATTTGGCATTACCATTCAATGATAAAATTAATAGATAATACATAGATTATATCTAATTATAAAGTTTATAACGTAAATACATATTATCTAAATTAGTTTTTATTACTTTTTGTATCATATACCTTTAAACTAGCAATTCTTGTATATATAATATATAATCGGAATCTCGGAAACGGCTCCAACGATTTTCATAAAAGGGGTTTCGGGGGCAATAAATCGATCTAGTTAGGATTCATTTTCAGAAAATGTCCTTTTGTCAGTGTTTTCAGGCAATAAAAAAGTCTTTCAGTTTGTTTGTTCAGTTTTTTCTATTATGTTAATAAGATCAAAAAATATTATTCATGTTTCATCAGTATGTAATTTGTATCTAAATATAATTTCCAAAAAAAAAATACCGAGGATAGCTCGGTCATCCATGTACTTTTTAAATAATAAGAGTGATAAAGGAGCACACAATTCACCTGATAATAGGTGGATGTCACGGCCCATAGTCACCTACATCTACCCTCAATCAAGAATCAAAATTCAAACCTTGAAACTTTTAAACATCACCCTAAACAAAAAGAGCTGGAGATCTTCAAACGGCTGAAAAGATTTTATTGATTTATATCTAAGAATACTTTCGATTAAGACATCTTTAAAAAAAAACAACTAAATCTAAATTGTCACCATCCACTTGGAAGCTACGATGCCACAGACAGACACATAGATATACATATTAAACATACAACACCCCTCTGTTTGCGTAGGGGTTTAAGAAACGTCTCCTGTTCTCTACCCTCAGCATTGCTCGAGTCACAGAATACCAGCGTGAAATAGTAGCTTAATGCTGCTGTGTTTCGTATGGTGAGTGTAGTGAACCGGAGACCACCTTTACTGGAAGCGAAGCATTCCATCTTAGTCCTCACGGGTGGCAACGCATTTGCATCTTGCATTCTTAATCGAGGATAGATGTAGATTCCACACAGCAACCACTTACCATCAGGTGGACTGTGTGCTCGTTTGTCATCCTATCCTATAAAAAAAAGTCACAGTAGGTCAAGCCGACCCGTTCGTGCCGGAGCTACACGAAGCTAGCTAAAATAGTTGCAGTATGGCTCTGCCAAGTGAATTGTTAGCTTGTTACTCATGTCACTAATTGCAACACTCAGTAGTATTGTAAAAGCAATCGCTAATTAAGTTTGCACTCATAGTTCAATTAATTAGTGAACAACAAACATCACCATGTCAGCCGAATCTGGAAATTCTCGGAATTTCGAACACCGCGCCGTGATAAATTCCTCGTAAAGAAGGAAAATAATAATAATAAAAACATTTATTCATTACCACCAATAAAGTTACAGTGAGCGGTACATACAGAAATAACCAAAATTACATAGTGTAGTAATGAATGGGCTCTAGCTCAGCATAACAGCCTGGCCAGAGGACATTCGCCGTAGCGAAAATTCACGCGGCGCGAACGGCGAGGCGTCTAGCGACTAAAACAAATTTATAGAAATGTATGGAGCAAGAGTCGGGCGGCAATCGCGGCGGCAGACGCGGCGAATAGTATAGGGAACAAAATATTTTAGTTGTTTTCGCCGCGAAAAATGCCGGGCCGACAAAAACAACTTAAAATTCTATCCGCATTGACTTTTATCTCCAATTCTGGTTGAATATTAACAAGAATATAATCGCAGGTTTCAACACTCATTTTGGTATTTACTCGAAATTTTTTTCTAGATGCATTCTATTTGTTGTGGAATTCTCCATCTATAACCCGATTCCTATTCAAATCAAGTACTCCGCAATCTCATCCAAATATTATGTCTTGAATCAAAAAACAATTATTTTCTAAGCAATTATCGAGATAACTTTGATAAAGACATTTCACTCTCGGCCTATCTGGTCGCGGCGGCAAACGTGACTTCCCGTAGCCCTCAAATCGCGCCGCGCGAATTTTCGCCCCGCCTGTCGCTTCGCCGTTCGCGCCGCCGATCCCCGTGGCCAGACCGTAAATGTTGCAGTTGCCTACAACACTTATTCTGCCAGCGCCCAACAAATGAAGGGTACAGTACGCGCGCATCCCTGCTTATATTACATTTAATCACAACTGTTCCTATTAGAGTACATCTCGTGGTTTCCCAAGTATTAGCGAATATTAGCCAGTTCAAATTAGTAATTAAGAAATATTTTTAATTATCATAAATTTTTTCCATAAAATTTACATTTTTAATAATTATTACAACAATACAACTAATAGTAACAATAAAGTATTAAATAATATTTACTTTACTGAGCCTAACTTATTTGAGCTTATAAGTCTACTACCGCCTACTGGCAATGTTTTTTTATTTTATTTATAAAACGGCCCTGCAAATTAGTAAAAATAATTCGATTATGGCAGTAATTGTTCCCATTGATTGTTAAAATACACCGAAAGACATTTTTGAAGAGATGTCTGACCTTCAGGATTCTGCGCCTTTATATACGATGGTGAAAAAATGGGCCCGAATATTTCAACAAGAACGACAGAGCTGTGAAGAGTCTTCGCCCGGACGAGGGTCGTTTTCAGTAAAGACGACCCTGTCACGATACTGACCGAAGAAAACATCCGAAAAGTCGAAAAATCGTTCTTGCCGGCCGAAAAAATTAAATTCTGGCAGATTGTTGAAGAACTGCATATTAGCAAAGAACGATTTGGAGAAATTTTACATGAACATTTGAATATGAGAAAAATTAGCGCGTGCTGGGTACCGAGAATGCTCACACCGCTCAACATGCAACGTCGACTCGCAAGTTGCAAAGATTTTTTGGAGCTAGTCGGCGATAACAAGGAAGACATTATAGGTTATATTAGCGGTCAGCCGCCGTAGAGTCTACATCACCTGTGGATGCCTCGTGTAGAGTCGAAACACGTGTCGTATTATCGTCGTATTATGGTGTGTCTTTCCCGGAATAGTGGTGTTGGAAGTAGTGGTGCCGAGAGTAGTGGTGCTGGGACTAGTGGTGACGGAGTTAGTGCATGCAATTGAGGGAGGGCGGGAGATGCTCTTCAATCCAGGTAAGACATATCATTGTATTTAGTTAGCGGAAGGTTGTAAATTAATTAATATTTTTATTAGGAAGACATTTGGCAACGGATAGTCACCGTGGATGAAACATGGATTCGCCAATATGAACCGGAGTCCAAACAAGAGTCCATGCAAGGGATAAAAAAAGGCCCGCCGAAGAAATTCAAGCTGGAAAAGTCGTCGTCTAAGCTAATGGCGACTATTTTCTGCTTATATATAATTATGCTTATCAACTACCTACTCAGGGGAACTATGATGAATAGCCAATATTACACCAATTTATTGAGTCAGGTTCGCGAGGCTATTGTACATAAACTACGTGGGAAACTGAAGCGCGGAATGCTCTTTCTGCAAGACAACGCGCCCGTTCACACACATGTTGCGAGGCAATGCTTGAAAGACACGGGGTTCTCAGAGATTGACCAACACGCTGTATAACTCAGACCTAGCACGAAGCAGTAGAGGCTTCCTCTCACTTAAGAAAGGGTTTTGCATGCAGGTTTCCTCACGATATTTTGCTTCACCGCCGAGCACATGGTAAATCAGCACTTAAAATTGCAATTAACAACTTCATTAGTGCCGGCGGGGATCGAACCCTGGTTGCTCGCGTACTGTGAAACTTACAGCGAGCGCTTAGCGCCTGGGCGACCACGGCTCTAACTTTATGTCTATGCCATGCATTATTTTATATAAAATTGATATGTTGTTCTAGCTCTCTACACTATTCAGACCAGAAATGCAGTGCAAAGTGAAGTAATCTTGAAAGCATGAAACTTCAGTGTTCTGAGGAATTGTTCGGATTAATCCCAGCCGCCAAATTTAACGAATGCACTACGCGGCAAACCTCCCGATACCATCCACACCATCTGGATGCTCGGCGGTCCAGCACTATACGTTTCACTAGGAGTTTTCTTCCGCGTACGACCTCTCTGTGGAATAGTTTACCACCGGTGATTTTTCCGGACCGATATGACCTGGGGACCTTCAAGAAGAGAGCTCACTCCTTTCTAAAGGGCCGGCAACGCACCTGCTATTCCCCTGGTGTTGCGGTTGCTCATGGGCTGCGGTAGTCACTTAACATCTGGTGAACCGTATGCTCGTTTGCCCCCTCTTCTATATAAAAAAAACTTCAGAGCGATACACAGCAGTGCAAGCATGGCTATTTGATAGCAGATAGTGGTACTTAATCAGACAAACGCCTATACAGGAAAGGCTTAGGGGGTTAAGAAGTTCACTTCCCTTTAGGATTCGTGACGCTAACTCGGTGTCTATGTTTAAAAGACTTGTTAAAGAGCATTATCATTTACACCATAATGATTAATTCGTGATGTGTAGATACTCATATATGTTATTATATGTATTATATTATATTTGTATTTTATATTTATGTGTATATCATCATCATCATCATCATTGCAGCCCTTCACAAGTCCACTACTGAACATAGGCCTTCCCCAAGTAATGCCACAAAGCACGGTCCTGAGCCATGTATCCATCGACTTCCTGCATGTCTTACCAGGTCGTCACTCCATCTAGTGGGGGGTCACCCTACACTACGCCTACCGGTACGAGGCTGCCACTCGAGAACCTTTCTTTCCATTCGGTTATCGGTTCTTCGAGCTATATGTATATATATATATATATATATATATATATATATATATATATATATATATATATATATGGGTGTGTATGTACGTATGTGTGTATATTTGGAGGTTTGTATAGTTGTATTGTATGTATATTTTAATAAAGTGCACACTTTGACTACCTCTATTTCCTTCAACTATCCTTCAATAGGCCTGCTGGAAGAAATTTCTTTATGGAATAAGCAGTGCCTTTGTACATAATTTTGTTTTTTTACCATTTTCCTATCAAAGTATGTGTGTACATAAACTGTTAAATAAATAAATAATAAATAAATAAATAAGAAGGGGTTCATTCATCCTTCTGCTGGGCAAGGACCGCTTTCATTTCTAAGAGGAATAGATTTAAAAAAATCTATAAGGCAATTCATTTGCTTACCAGTGTGATTCTCCTCGGTTTGCTTCTCCGACGTTTCATGAGTTTCGATCTCGTCGTCGGTATTTGATTCAGATTCTAATTTAACCCCCACCACATCTGAAATCAAATCAGCTTTGTACATATTTGTAACCACAAGTAAAAGTTAAAAAATAAAGTCGAGTGCAATTTGTTGGCAATATTATTAGGTCCTATATTAACACGCTATTTATAAGCTTCGCGTATCGTATCTATCTATGTATGTAACAGCAAAACGCCGCGCTAGTCGCTATTTGTGAAGTTTTTAGGAGCTTATCTGCTTGTTATTAAAAACATATATCAACTAATAAAAAATCTATTTAATTTCTACATAATCTTGATTCCATAATAGCCAATTCCAATTTTTTAAAAGGAGTAAATACTTGATGACAGATTCATCAAGTATTACTACAACTAAACCGCAGAAATGCGAAATAATTACTGATACATGATAGCATGTATCTCCTCATAAAGTAAAAACTATTTTATTTTGCGATTAACACTAATGGATAGGCAATTTAATAATAAACACTTTGATCTATTTAATTTTTTCAAATGACTAAAATTCGATTTTATAAAGAAAATATTGTTACGAGCTTGAGGTTCGTGACAATAAAAATTGCCGATAGAATTACCTAAATTAACACTTTAATTTTCTTTACACAAATTAAAGTTAAAAACACTAATAATTAATCACACTGATTCACTTTATTCCGCTCCGAAGCTTCGCTTGTCTCGCCAACTTCAATACTTCCCCGATCGCATCTTGCAGCGCCTATAAATATAAATTAGCACCGAAATATACAGAATATTCAAGTAAACACGCGCAAGGTACCGAGATTTCGAGTTTCAACTTCAAGAAGTTTAGTTCTTCGGTTCGAGACTAGATGGCGCTAGTGACGTCGACTTACGCGCGTAACACTGCCCCCTCCTAAGACATGCTCGTCCCGAGCATTATCGGTCCCATAATAACGCGCCAGGCGATCCACATGGACGATTTAGGAGTCCCTCTTGCACCTTTCTGTATACGGTAGGTTACATCATTGATCCTGGTCACAATCCGGTACGGGCCGTCCCATTTAGCTTGAAGCTTAGGAGATTTCCCTTTGCTGCGGACTGGATTGTGCAACCACACTAGTGAACCTTCGTCGAACCCTTTGTTGTTCATTTTGCGGTCGTACCGGGTTTTCATCTTTTCAGACATTTGCTGGCCCGATTGTCTGACGTGCTCATAAACGTCATTCATTTTGTTCCGCAAGTCATTTGCATAATCGATTATACTGCGTGGTGCATCAGGTGGTATCCCGGTGATCAGGTCTGCAGGCAGCCGTAATTCTCTTCTAAAGTTTGCGAAAGCTGGTGTCACTGCTGTACTTTCGTGAACAGCGCTTCGATATGACAACAAAAACGGTTGTATGTGCTTGTCCCAATCTCGTTGCCGATTGTCTACAACTTTTGCTAGTACTCTCCAATGTCTGATTAAATCGTTCTACCATTCCATCAGATTGCGGGTGATAAGAAGTCGTCGTCGTCGGCAAGTTTCCTGGAATATTTGAGACTCAAAATTCCTTCCTTGATCGCTGTGAATCTCTAAAGGTACTCCAAAACGACAGAAGACTTCATGAACTAGTTTATCTGCAACTGTTGAAGCTTCTTGATTTGGAATGGCGAAGACTTCTGGCCACTTAGTGAAGTAATCCATCACAACCATGAAATACTTGTTACCGCTTTCACTCTCCGGAAACGGCCCCGCCACGTCAATGGCTACTCTCTCCCATGGTGCACCAATATTGTACAACTTCAATGCACCTCTACTACGAGTCTGAGGTCCCTTTACAGCCGCACAACTTGTACATTTGCGACACCAGTCCTCGACATCGTTTCGACAGTGGACCCAATAAAACCGTTCTCGGATCTTCAGTAGAGTTCGTTTAACTCCCAGATGGCCTCCGGAACAATCATTATGGTACAGCTGTAGAACATCCGGTACTCTAGCTTTAGGGACGACTATTTGCAAGTGACAGCTGTCTCCCCGAACATTTTCCCATTTACGGCACAGAACTCCATCCTGAAGCAGTAAGCTGTCCCATTGGGCACAATAGCTTTTAGTGGTCGAACTCATCGCTGAGACGTCGCTCCACTTGGGCTTGGGAGCACTGGCCTTCATCCATTCCAGAATCGGCTTGATGTCCGGATCTTCCTGCTGTGCATGTTGTAAGCTGTCCTTCCACTCGTTGCTGAGGTGGTCTGTCCTGAGCATCCTCACGGATACCACTTCCTTACTTTCCTGCCTAGTACAATGTTTGCAATCTTCAGGACAAGGTCTTCGTGATAGTGCATCTGCGTTGCCATGAGATTTCCCGCTGCGATGTTCGATCTCAAAGTCGTATTCTTGCAGTAGTTCAATCCACCTCGCAACTTGTCCTTCTGGATTTTTAAACTGCAATAGCCATTTTAGTGCAGCATGGTCAGTTCTTAAGCGAAATTTTCGCCCCAGAAGATATTTGCTAAAATGCTGCAACGACTTTACCACAGCTAGCAATTCGCGTCTTGTGACACAATAGTTCCTTTCCGGTTTCGACAACGACTTGCTGAAGTACGCTATCACGACCTCTTGGTCACCATTTCGTTGAGACAACACACCGCCAAGTCCTATATCACTTGCGTCTGTGTCAACTATAAATCCTTTGCTTGCATCAGGGTATCCCAAAATAGGTGTTTTGCACAGACTTTCCTTGAGCTCCTGGAATGCGATATTGCAACTTTCATTCCAGCAGAAATGTCCCTTCTCCTCGGTTAGCTTGTGTAGAGGTTTGGCTATATCTGCAAAGTTTTTCACAAATCGCCGGTAGTAGGAACACAAACCCAAAAATGCTCTAACCTGTGTCTTGTCTTTTGGAACCGGCCAATCCTTGACAGCGGCGATTTTCTCTGGATCCGTGCGGATGCCCTCTTCCGATACTACATACCCCAAAAAGTTAACTTGCCGTTTGAATAGTGAACATTTCTTCGGACTCAACTTGAGGTTGGCACTCTGAATCTTCATGAGCACGCGTTCCAGGTTTTGAGGGTGTTCTTCAAACGTACGACCTACGATGATGATGTCATCCAAGTAGACCAGACAGGCATCGCCAATTAGCCCGGTAAGTACAAGTTCCATCAGCCTTTCAAACGTTGCTGGAGCATTGCACAACCCAAACGGCATTACTTTAAATTGCCACAGACCCTTTCCCGCCGAGAACGCAGTTTTCTCCTTGTCCTTAGGGTCAATTTCAAAACACCTTGCTTAACGTTGATCTCACAACAATTATTCCTCATAAAGTCTAGGCCCAGGATGCAGTCGTCCATTATGTCAGCCACGATGACATTATGCAGGTAGATCACGTTGCCTAGCTTTAACTCCATCTCCTTCTCTCCACGGACGTGTATACGCTGACCGGTGGCTGTTACCAAATTAATGCGTTCTCGGTTGTATGCGGAGTCCCCAAGGAACTGACTTATAAGTTGGGAACTAACAACCGTACGAGAGGCTCCAGTGTCTATGGTCAGTTTACACGGCATTCCGTTGACCTCGCCCTTGATGATTAGACTGTTCCCATCATGGGTTTGTGAGATCGAGATCCTTGGGGCTCCTTTAACATCAGCCAGCACCCGCCCCACAGTTCTGGCTTTTACTCGTTTCCCTGCTGCTGCTGGGCGGTGCTGTTGGCCGCACTACCCTACTGAGATCGTTCACCTTCCCTTTCTAGGGTTCGCTTAGGGCAGCTGGATCGAAGATGGCCCCTTTCCCCACAGCCATAGCACCTAGGGCTGTATCCTTTGTTGCGGTCGCGAACTGTTGCTGCTGCAACCTCCCTGACGCGATAGGAACGATGATCCTTTCGCACGGCTTCCACCTCCAGTGCATGGGCCAAGGCGTCCTTAAGCGTCTCGTGGTGCCCGAGCCTCACGGCAGCTCTGACCTCCAGGTCGCAGATGCCGTCGATGAATGTCTGCACCAGGTTCCCTTCAATGAGCGCAGGTACAGACCGGTATGCTTTTCGCACCAGCTTCTCCATCTCTAGAGCCCACTGCTGCCGATTTTCGTTGATGCGCTGCACGCGATCTTTAAGCTGCGCACGAAAGACGTGTTCCAGGTGAGCGTCGCCATATCTTGCCTCCAATGCCTCAAAGAGTTGCTCATAAGTCACTTTCTCACCGAGAGCTTCCAGAACTGTTAAGGCCTGGTCGCGTAGGCCTAGTGTGAGAGCAGTCATGACCTGACTTTTATTCCAGCCATTCGCCTTCATAACAGCTTCGAACTGGATTTTGTAGGCCGACCAGGAAGAAGTCCCGTCGAACGGTGGCACCTTGAACCCACGTAGCGAAGGTGTTGCAGCTACTACGGGAGCTGTAATTCCATCCCCCAGTTTGAGGTCATCCAGCGTTTTCTTCACGTCAGCCACCACGTTGTCAACCCGATTTTTCACTTGGTCGATTCGGGTTTCAGCTTTCTCGATTCGGGTTTCAGCTTTCGCGATTTGGGTTTCAGCTTCCGACAGGCGGTTATCATGCTGAGCAACCCTATCCTTCACCTCGTTTATCTCCTTCCCGAAGGTAGCGTGAAGGTCCTTCATGAGGAGCATCTGCTCTTCCGACCGACGGGCCTGTTCATCCTGTCCGCTCTGCAGCTGCTCTTTCAACTGACGGACCTGTTCCTCCTGTCGGCGGGCCTGTTCATCCTGTCCGCCCCGCAGCCGCTCTTCCAACCGACGGACCTGTTCCTCCTGTCGGCGAGCCTGCTCCTGCAGCATCACCATCAGAGCACCTAAGTCAGGTGCTGCAGATGTAGGAGCTACTGACGTGCCTGCAGCCGGTGGCTGGCCCTACGACATCTGCGGCGTTGCACCACCAAATCTTCTTTGGTCCGTCTCCTGCTGGCGTTGACTTCGGGTACGGACAGCCTCCGTTTCCTCCTTAGGTAAAATCTTAAAAAAGCTTGAGGTTCGTGACAATAAAAATTGCCGATAGAATTACCTAAATTAACACTTTAATTTTCTTTACACAAATTAAAGTTAAAAATACTAATAATTAATCACACTGATTCACTTTATTCCGCTCCGAAGTTTCGCTTGTCTCGCCAAATTCAATACTTCCCCGATCGCATCTTGCAGCGCCTATAAATATAAATTAGCACCGAAATATCCAGAATATTCAAGTAAACACGCGCAAGGTACCGAGATTTCGAGTTTCAACTTCAAGAAGTTTAGTTCTTCGGTTCGAGACTAGATGGCGCTAGTGACGTCGACTTACGCGCGTAACACTATTTAAAAATTTGGGCGTATTTCTTACGCGATAAATTGTAGCGAGAGCGCGTGGATGTACAGGACCGAATGCTCAAGGTCGTTCGCTAGGAGTAGCGCCTTAATGTAATTTTTACCAACTTGTGGACGGCCCATTCATTGAAAAAAAAATAATGCCCAAAATGAATGGACACCGTCCCCACCCTTGCAGCACTTTAAAACCTATTTCAATCGAAGGGCCATAGCCATCTTATCATTTTACTGTTTGACATCGAAACTGAAATGTCCGTTCCAAAAAAGTTATATCGACATGAAGAAACAGAAATCAGTAACAATTATGTTGCCGTTTTATGTACTTTTTCGACATGATGAAACCTAAAAACACCTACTACGTCAGATTTTGGTTAGAGGTAAGCATGAATGTTTCCGCCGCGCGTGCAATATTTTTATCAGACTGACTTTTTATCCATACATCACAAAAGATATTTGAAGGACAATGCAATTCCACGTAAAAATTGTATACATAACAGCACCGATAAGTGTAATCCTATGAAAAGGATTAATTCCTAAGGATAATGTGATAGCTCGAAAAAACGAGGCTACAGATGACAGCACTGAAGAAGATATAATCTCGAAGCGTAGTAATATCTCATAAGCTGTATTATATATTTAACTCATATAACACTATAATACACAATAGGATGGCTGTCAACTTTATTTTGTACGAGGACCGGTGTCGCCGAGAGCACACATACAAGCAATTACGTCGTATTATCACTACTATACAAACCCGATTCGCTGTGTTAACAGACTGAGCGAATTTACAGATTTTAGACTTTTGATTAATGTTCAAGATCATCATTAAAAAAATCGTTTAAATTGTAATACATATTTATTTGTAAATAGTGTGCAATTTGGCATTTTCTAAATGATTTGCATGCAAAATTTGGAAATGATTGTAATGTTAAAACACATTTCGTGTTGACATTTATACATGTGAATTGACATGTTGAAGTGACTACACGGGCTCCGCCCACTCCCCCGTTCTATTAAGTATGTATTATAGTATTCTATGATTTAACCTAATGGAATATCCTATAAAAAATCATATGTAAAACATAATATTTGAAAAGTATACCAATATTCTATATCATTTCTTGTTGGAAATCTGAGCTGCTAAAAATACCAAACGGCAATTGTTAAACATATATTTTTCCAATGTTAACGTAAAAAAAAAACATTTCAAAAATATCAAAAACGTGCTTTGAAAATTTTCGGCAAACATAAAAGTTAGCAAATGTCTACTAGATGGTTTAATGATTACTATAACAAACTTTTTAATAAATTTTATTATTCCGTAAAAACTATTTTATTATGAAACCAAGTACGTACCGCCTTCTTAATAGAACAATAATTATTTTTAGTTACTTTTGTATTTGTTGCAACGGATTGCAATTTGCTTATGTTAAACAACTTAAGCAAATAGGTCAACTTATTTTAAAGGCAACTAATAATAAAGATATACAAATTTAAAGAAATATATGAATACTAGCATTCGTCCGCGTGGAAGTCGGTCCGCCGCAATCTCTATAGTTAATTTTGAGGATAAAAGTTAGCCTAGCCTTTTTAAAGTTTCCAGCTATCTGAATACCACATATTGTCAAAATTTGTTGAGTTTTTTTCTCCAAGTTTGTAGTTTAACAGTCAATAATGACCAAATTTGTAAAGCCTACTTAGCTGTGATAGTTTACCTTTTTAACTAAACCAGACATCAAACTACATCCATTTTATCAAAATCAATTCAGCAGTTTAAGTCATGAAAGCTGGACGGATTTCCGCATTAAATAGAAAAGTATGGATTATCTTTCTGCAATACATTTTGGCAGCGGATTATATTTTTGTATTATATTTTCTTTTCTGAAGTATTATATATTTATATATACAACATGTAACAAAAACCCTGTGGTATCCGTTAACTGCGTTATCAGAATCAGTATTCAAGCGTATGGAAATATTTTTTTCAAAAAAAACGCATTTAAAAAAATTAATTTTAATGAAAAAAAATTAATTTGCAAATTGTATGTGGTTTTATTATCTCTGCATTGGCCGAGGAGTAAGAGGATTGTCAAAGACCACGCATTACTGATATTCGTGTGAGTTAGAGGAAAGAAAACCACATACAATTTGCAAATTAATTTTTTTCATTAAAATAAAAAAAATTAAATGCGTTTTTTTTGAAAAAAAAATATTTATATACGCTTGGCTACTGATTCTGATAACACACTTAACGGGAATCACAGGGTTTTTGTTACATATTGTATATGAACATAATTTGAAATTATCCCGAAAATTAAAAAAAAATTTTAACCGTAAAATGTACAAAGATACGTATTTGAGCATACAAAACGTATTTTCATACAAAACTTATTGAGATGTTTACATTTAAAAATATTATTGAAATATTTCAACTAAAGTTTTACCTGTGGTTTCCGGAAAATCACTAAACAAGACTACATTCCTAGCTGTGATGCCATTACATACTATAGTTTGCTTAAATGCACAGACTAATATGATGCTACTCATCTTAAACAGGTTCAAAAAGAAAAATTTTTAGAATAAGGGACGACAAACGAGCACACGGTCCGTCTGATGGTAAGTGGATGCTGTGGCCCATAGACGTCTACATTAATCCTCGATTAAGAATCAAAACGCAGATGCGTTGTCACCCATGAGGACTAAGATGGAATACCTCATTTCCAGTAAAATGGATCTCCGGTTCTCTACACTCACCATACGAAACATACGTAAGCTGTGAAATCGTGGTCCATCCCCGTTCGAGTCGACCTATTCGTGCTACAACCATACAATTTATAAAGCTGCAGCATAGCTCTACCATGTTTAACTTTCGGGTAAACAATTTGATTTACACCAACTCTAAAATACAAATAAAATACTGGCGAACATTAACTTACCAACAACGAAATTCACTTTTTTTTCAAACCTGGCTGTTTCTTTACTAACACTTTTTTGGGGGGAATTCAATATCATTTTCACAACTTTCAACGTCAGGTATTTTGTCAATTCATGGTGTATTACAATTCTGGAACCAATTTTTAAAATTTTTTTGGTATTGTGATAAAACTTCGGCACACTCCTCGGCAATTTTATCGACTTCTTCATTATTTTCTGCAACTACAATTATAATTAATTTTATTTCACGCAGATAAACATTTAGCTCATTTATTATTTATTTACAACAGCCTGTCTGTCCATCCAATTAAAATGTGGGTGTTTTTAAAGTGAATAGGAATAACATACAGAAATACCAGCAAGGGTCCAATTGTGAATCTAAACCTTTCTCGAATGAACTGAATCACACACACAAAATTTTATCAAAATCGATCCAGCTGTTTAGGAAGAGTTCACTCTCATACATATTGTTGCGCGCCTAAGTTGATGTCTGGCACCTGGCACTAGCGCCATTTAGTTTCGGGGAACAGAGCGAGGAGGGCTTCCTAGAAAATTTATGTTAATCTGGACTTTCGGCCAACAGCGCCATCTAGTATCGAACAGAAGAATTAAGCTTTCTAGAAGGGTCCACTCTCGATCTTTGTCGTAACAATATGGACAGAAGAAATATATATATTTTATATTTTATATATATATCATTTGGCGAAATCGCGAGGGGGCGGAATATATATATACAGTATAAACTCTATATAACGACAACCAAGGGATTGTTCATGTTACGACGTTATAGAAAGTTGTCGTTAAATAGAACGAAGAAAAATCTGTATTAGAAAAAGCCCAAAAACTGAATCCAAAGCGTCTACCAACATCACTTATCCTCTCTCCCGCCTCTATTACGTGTAACAGTAACTCTTTTTCGTCAATACACAGTGATTTTCTCTTATTGCCACATTTACAGTTTGAAAGTCTGTGAGCAACTAAAAATATGATAACGTATAGATAATCCGTGATTCCTATTAACAACAGCCCACACGTACAAGCAATCCCAATTTGTAAACAAAACAACGGATTTCTTAGAGTTTGGTATGTAAGGTGCCGGTAGTCGAGCTTATTACGGACTAGGATAATAAAGCAACAAAAAAATGTACACAGCTAAGCAGTTTTTACTAATTTTTGCAACCTAAAAAGTACTTTTTATTATTTAATTGTTCTCGTTATTGAAAGTGGATGTAATGCTATATAGAGTGTATCATTGTATGGAAAACAAGCTAAAAGAAACAAAACCGATTGATTTTGACGCCTTAGAGAGCTTGACGTTAAATCGAGTAATGTTATATGGAGTTTACACTGTATTTAACATGTGCGGTATATATATATATATATATATATATATATATATATATATATATATATATATATATATATATGTGTTGTCCATATATATATAACTAGCTGTTCCCCAATGCTGTTCAAATGATATATATATATAATATATATTTCTTCTGTTCGATACTAGATGGCGCTGTTGGTCGAAAGTCATGATTGACATAAATTTTCTAGGAAGCCCTCCTCGCTCTGTTCCCCGAAACTAAATGGCGCTAGTGCCAGGTGCCAGACATCAACTTAGGCGCGCAACAATATGTATGAGAGTGAACTCTTCCTAAACAGCTGGATCGATTTTGATAAAATTTTGTTTGGTATATATATATATATATATATATATATATATATATATATATATATATATATATACCTAGCTGTTCCCCCCTTCCTCGCGACTTCGTCCGAGTAGAATTTATTACGATTGTGGGTTTTAATTTTTTTGCGTGAAATCCTAGCTCTTTTTCTTAAATAATAGGAGCCTAAGTTACTGTTTATAACATTAGCTATCGGCCAAGTGAAACTCCCGTCACCATCGGTACAGCCGTTTCGGAAATTAGCCGGAACACACACAAAAATTTTAAAAATTGTTTTTGTTATGTTTTTTTTGGTTAAGTACGGTATATACTTTCATATGTATTTACATTTAGTAAAAAAAAATGTTATTTTGACATTACAAGCAGACACTTTAATTTTATTTATTTGTATAGAAAATAAAGAGTAAAGAGATATATCAGTTGTTGTTTTTTTTGTCTTGTTGTTAGCCAGTGTAAAGTTCACATAATCCAACTCTCCTATGCTAATCAAGACTGCAGTAAGATGGGCATCATTTAGAGTAAATGCGGCCTTGTTACAAATGAAAGCTTTTCAATTCTATTACTTCTTAGGGAAATATCAGGTATCCATTGAATTTGTTACAAGGATTCGGAATGTATATAAAAATACAGCTCTCTTGATTAAGACATAGCCCAACGGATTAGTTTAAGTGGCAATAGGCAGGTTATATAGCTCGAAGAACCTATGACGGACGGGGAAGAAACTTCTTGAAAGGCTACCAGTAGACTAAGTGTGGAGCGGCCCCCCGCTAAATGAAGTGACTACCTAGTAAGACAGCCAGGAATCAATGGATGCACGTGGCTCAGGACTGTGTTCTGTGGCATTCCTTGAGGGCCTAAGTTTAGTAGTGGACTTGCGAAGGGCTATATGATGAATTATGATTAGGAAGGCAGAAGTAAAAAAGTTTTAATGTAGACTTAAGTTGCGAAGTGCATGGGCTTAGCGTCACGCACTAAACGGTCATATTTTCAAAGTAATTTTAGGAAACTGAAATTCTACACTAAAAAATTCCAGTTATGTAGGTACAGTGCAAATGCTATAATAAGGTACCATTGTTTTTACAAGCATATATTAATCATGGGAAATTACAAACAGTTCCTTGTACAGGATATGCATAGTGAAAGATGAAACAGTGGCTACAGTTCTGATGGTCTACATTTTTTTATGAGGAAATGCTTAAAACCACCCGCCTTGCGATGATACGATAATGGACCGGTTATGTCGGTCGCACGACTAAATCCCCATGGTGGTTCACCTTCTCCACATATTGGGTGGGTCAGCGCCAGTGACCCTATGTCCCTCATCAATTGAGGACAACTCCCATTCACCTCCTAATGTAAGGCACTACAACACAAGGCGCGCGCCTCCTCGGCCTCCAATTTAATGTTCAACCTAACCTAACTGCGCAATGGACTCTCCTGAGCCCAGTACACGTAGGCCAGGAAAAACGAGCAACCCATGAACTCCAGGTAGGGAGCGTGATGACTCGCAATACGCGCGACATGCAGCCCTCTCCCACTGCGACCACACTACTACCCGCATCAAGTGTGCGGCTCTGGCTGCGGGACACAGCGAAAAGTGAACTCAGTCTTGCGCACGGATGGCTTCTGCATTATAATCACCAACAATCTAAAGTTCCCTCTCGCTTTGAATGGCTTTGGGTTTTATCTACTAATCAACTAGTTTTCCTACACAAAAATCGATTCATTATAAACATATAGTCAACCAAATTTAAAGAATACCTTTTGACGTTTCATATTAATCATTCTACAATAACTTTGCACAAGCGTGCTCACACGATTTAAAATAACTTTTTACGTAAATCCGAAGAATTATAAAGTTATCCTTATTTCTTTACAACGTGTATAGTTTTTATCACTAATTTAAATTTGAAAATCTTTCAAACAAACATAATATTAAAAAATAACCCGTATCAACTTTTTTTACTTGACGTTGTTTCAATGATATGTCGCTATTTACATTACCGAAGTGTTTGGATGATTAAAATTCATTGTTATGTGAATAATAGGTAAAAATATTCAAATAATCGAATCATTAATTTTTTTAATATATTACAGTGGATTACATTAATAACGACCTCGGTTGTAACGACTTTTCGGTTATAGCGACGTCAAACTTACGTCCCTTGAATTTAAAGCATACTTTCGTAAGAAATTCATTCGGTAATAGCGACTTCGGTTATAGCGTCAATTTCTGGGTATACGACTTGTTTTTATGAACCATTTATGACCGATTCCTAGAAATCCCTTGTGGATATTGCGACTGAGTCGGCAAAGGCACAAAGACTCATTCATAAAACTAAGCTTTCTTATCCTTTGTTTACATTCACAGATGGTCAAACTAATGCTTTGTTTGTATGTAGGACTACGTAGCACGTTTACGAAGTTAAATTTGTGAATAGTTACATAGAAATTCCAGTGAGTAAACAGTGTTTCTTAAACTTGTGAATATGGCTCCTAGACGTACATTTACTGTTAAAGAAAAAGTGGACATCATTTCGAGACTGCAAAATGGACAAAACAATGTTGATCTGTGTAAACAATTTGGAGTTTCACATTCTACAATATCAACGATGTGGAAAAACCGCGCTAAAATTATGGAGTGTTTTGAATCATCATCATCAATCATCCCTGAAAATAAAGAAAAATCACAAAACACCCGTGTATAACTTAATTAAATAAATGATAAGTAAATATGTACATGACTTTTTATTATTTCGGATATAGAGACCTCCGGATATAGCGACGACATTAAAGTGGTCCCTCCGCCGTCGTTATAACCGAAATTCACTGTATTTGTTTAATTTCATTTTTGTTTTTAAAATTCCTTTAATTACATGAATCATAAATAAAACAAGTTTATTTTTTTAAATTTGTCAATGTAAATTTGTGTAGGCAAAAAAACTCATATACAAGGCCGCCCTGAACCACTGAAACCACCACTTATTTTCAATATCCACCATTTCGGGAGCTTACTGTGCGTAATTTGTGATTTCGTGTTTGTCTTCTTATTTTGTGACTTAGCTTTAACTTTTTGGACTGTTTCTTCTAAAATCGTTGAATGAAATGCATGTGCCCATGTCACAATTGATCATTGGGCAACAGTGGTAGAAAAAAACAACAAACAATTATTATGGATGACTGATAGAGACATTAATTTTGACTGCATTATTGAAAAATAAATAATAATTAATCTAAACAATAAGCTCAACTAGTTGTACCAAAAGTGATTGAATAAATTTATTTTTAATCAAGTAATCTTAAATTTTTATAACTGTGCCTCTAGAAATAAGCAGTAACAACAAATATGTAGAAACTGATAAATTTTGTTTTTTTAATTATTCGTTTTTAATTTATTCTGGTATTATTCAAACCCAACTTTAAATGATTACCAATTCTAAATAATCAATATCGATTTTTTTAAGAATCGGTTTTTGTACATTCCCATTTTTAGATTGGCATGCCTGGTGCAATAAATCTGACAGCTGTCAAAATGTATTTCTTAGATTTGATTGACTATAATAACATAGACACCCACGCCTGTCACCCAGAGGGGTAGGCAGAGATTACAGACTTCCATTTGGCATGATCCTTACACACCTCTCTCACCTCCTTCACATCCATATACCTTTGCATTACATGCTCGTAGGTTAAGGGTCATTTTCAATATATCGCCAATTTGATCGATAAACTTTCGTCTAGGATGTCCCTTTCCACTGTTTTGTTAGAACATAAATTTGCTTTGTCACTCATTATCCCTCATTCATTCTTTCTACATGAACAAACCACCAAAGCATTCCTTTCTTAATCCTCATCACAACATCATCTTGCAAACCAAACTCTTCTCTTATCACACAATTTCTCACCCTGTCACTCAGATTCAGCCCTAACATAATATATATTATAATATAATAACTCCTTAACAACTGCATTTCTTCTGCGTTTATTCTAGTTTTGTGCTTCTTCTGCCACACCCAACTTTCACTACCATACATTAACATAGAGACTAACACAGCATTGTGATGATTTCTTATATTTACGCGAACACTATACATTGATTAAAACTACTTTTACGGATTTTATCGCGTTTTATTTATATTAATTTTAATACCCGACGTTTCGGGTGGTTTCCAGCACCCATGGTCACGGGGGACCGAGGTGACTGACGTCCCGATGTCAAAGTTAACCCGGATTATTAAAAAGCTGAAGGTACTCAGGGTTAACTTTGACATCGGGACGTCAGTCACCTCAGTCCCCCGTGACCATGGGTGCTGGAAAGCACCCGAAACGTCGGGTATTAAAATTAATATAAATAAAACGCGATAAAATCCGTAAAAGTAGTTTTAATCACAGCATTGTGAATTGTCATCTAAACAAAATTATTTAATTAATTCATTTATTACATACTATCAAAAGTCTACTGGTAAATGCCTCCGTCATAGATTGCCTAGGTGAAGATGGTTAGAAAATTAAAGGTTTTTGGATGATTTACGAAACGGTGTTTTAGATCGATCCAAGAAATCGATTCCTTATCGCCGAATAATCCATCTCAGATTATACCTCAAACTTTAAAAATATTTACGTGTAAAAAGCCACTAGTATGTACATTAGCATTGTTATTCATGGATCAGGACCAAAATCACCAACGAAATTGTGCTACAAAATACTAAAGCCAGCCCTTGAAAACTTACCCTCTTCTTTTACATTTATTTGCATGTCATCTAAGAACTTGATGAAAGACTTCTCACTTGCTACAACTTTATATTTGAATTCTTTTGCATCACGCAGTTTTCCAATGCAGTTTTCACAAATTAGTCGACTGTATCGGCTCGGTCCTCCATACTTTTGGTATGAAATCTGAAATATTTATTGTCTTCAAATTAATGAAACAATGATTATTAAGGTTGTTAGCATTTTTTTGGTTTGTAGTATTGTATACAATATTTTTTGTATGTGTGTTTGGTTTCGGACTGTACAAACTTAAAAGGGAGGAAGTTTACTCTATTGTATCAATAAAAATATTCTACATGTGCGGTCGGAGCCACCTCCAAGCTAGTTAGAATGGAAGTAAGATTGCAAATGAAATATAGAAAACATGAGTAGACGGGGATTTCCCTTTCGCTTGGCATTCACACGTCAGACAAAAGGGAAATCCCCGCACTGTGTCCGCGCAATCCTTTGAGGGTTGTGTTTTACGGGAAAATATACTTAAATTAAATAATAAAATTAAAAAATCCAAAAAATCATGATTAATTAGGATTTTTTTAAATCATATTTATTCGATTTTTTTTAAAGAAATCATGATTTTTCCAACCCCGTTAGAGAGCCGGACTACATTGCATGATCAGTATTTTGTGTATAAGTAACCCAAAATTTGCGAGAAACACCAGCATTTTTAAAATGAGTGGAGTGTACAAGAAGAGGTGAATGTTATTGTGAGAATTTTCCATAAATATATAGGAAGTGAGGTTCGAAGATCAAATAATTCAGCCTATCAAATTCCAAAGAAATTTAATTAGCCCAAGATTTCTAGACTTTCTAAATAATTAATTTCGGGAATTATTTTCAAAATTGCCATTGTCATATCACTAACTAATAAGGCTACATTTAGATGGAGCTTCACCACATTTTTACCCAAGCAGTTAGGAGTCACCTAGACATCACCCACAGTGGCTTGATCGCGGCTGTCCAGTAGCCTGGCCACCGCATTCAATAGACTTAACGCCACTGGACTTTTATCTTTGGGGTTGGATGAAGTAAACATTTAATTTGAGCCAATCAGCAACAGGGAAGAGCTGCCAGAGTGTATTCACGATGCTGCAGCAGAAATTAAGGCTGATCCCAACCAGTTCAGACGGTCAATGCAGCAAGTGGCGATCCGTGCCACTTTGTTCCTTCAAAATGGTGGGGGGCATTTTGAACAACTTTTGTAATTTCTTGTGTATAAATTTACCTGTTATTTGTTTGTCATTGATCACTGTAAATGTCTACAGAGAAGCCAAATCATTATGAACTTACTACATGTGTAAGCTTTTGTTCCAACAATAATCTCTTAAACCGTCATATTGTTATCTGAGTTACCTAACCCATTGTTTATACTTTTGGTTGCTAAAAGGTTATGAAACAGTAACAGAACCAGATCTAGATCTTTTAAAATTCTATATGCTATTGTGAAAGAATTTAGTTCTCCTAGTTTCTATTCCCGTTTACACGGAATGGGTTATTCGGGCTAGGCCAAGGTTGAATTTCTTATAAAGTTAAGGCAACAAGCAGCATTACCAGCCAGACACAACCAATTTTAAGGAAATAATGCTACAGATGTATTGTCGCCCACAGAAAATATGTTCACCTAGCTAAAGTTAGGATAAGGTATAGTTCTCTGTGCGAATGTGGTTTAGATGAGGGAAACACTAATCACATATTTTTTAACTTCACTATATTGTCATCATCTCTATACAATTGTCTGCCCCTGAAATCCCTCGCCCGTAGACTTCAACTCCCTTCTAACCTTCACAAATACCTCTTTTGTATATATTTTAATATTTTATAAACTCAAATAACATTAAACTATAATTTTTTTGTCAGATTATCATAAAATAACACATTAAATATTATCCTAACAGCATTAAATGAAATTGTTAGTTGAAATTTTAAGTGCTGATTTACCACATGCTTGGCTTTAAAGGAAAACATTGTAAGGAAACCTGAATGTCTGAGAAATAAGAAAAAATATTTTAAAGATGTGAAGTTTACCAACATGCATTGGGGCAGTGTGGCGGGGTGGACATTTCCTTGGCCTAAAACTCTTTTAGAAATGAGAGGCCATTGTCAGCAGTGACAGTGGCAGTGTTACAAAAGTTGATTTAGTAAAAAATTGACCCTGTTTTGCAAGTCTTTAACTTCATTTTAAATAGTTTTATGTCAAGATTCTAATGAATTTGTATTGTATGAAGCACTCCAAATGAATTCCAAACAGACACATAATTTCATCCTTGAGTAATGTCTCCCTGTAATATTTCACAAGTTCCATCATATAGTTATCATTATTCAAAAAAGATTTAACCAAAAGCCAAAAAGTGGCTAATACTTCGAATATGGACCATCGATTTCAAAGCCCATATTTTTTTGTAGATAGCACTCACTAAATTTGGAGAAAAATTCTACCCTGAGGATAGAAAATAGGGAAAGCTTTTATTGCAATTCTTAGACATGATAAAAATAAAAAAATATATATAAGATGAAATTATGATTTTTTTTAACTAAAATACCTATTTAACCGGTTTACTTTTTAATATACGTACTTCTAAATTAAAAACGTCTTTCAATATTTCTTCATAGACTTCTTTTTTTCCTGAGATGAAATATTCAGTGGAAATATCTTTGTAACAACCTTCTGCAAGGCAACAACGGCACACATTTGTTATTGGAAAGGTTTTTTCGATGCTGTTTTCATTAAAATTATCCATTTTAACTAATAAATACTGAACTTAAGCAAAGAAACTATGAAATGCAATAAACAGAGCACAATAATTTATTAGTTTATTACAAAATACAAATTAGAAGGCGTCAATAACTTCAAATCAAAATCATTGACAAAAAATAATATCAACAATAGGGATGTTCGATGATCATCGATGTTAGAAATTAATTAAGACATCGATGTTTTAACCTCGATGTTGCCACATGTTAAACATTGTAACATCGGTGTCAATTAACCAATAATCGATTAATAAGAACTTGTAAACAATGCGAACCCGTGAAATCAATACCAACTAAATATTTCATCTCCAATTAAAGATTTAAAAATTGAATAAGTCAGGATTCCTAAATGCATCGATCATCTAAACAAACTTCATTATGTTGTGTCAAATTCCCTATCAAGTGTAAAATGTAATGCTTTCTAGGCACGTCGATCTAAAATCGATTAATCGAAAAATCGATTCTTTGGAGCAAAATAATTTTTTGGATCGATTTGGAGCAGCGCATCGATTCACTGAATCGATCCAAAAACCTCTCGAATCGGACCGATTCATCTGATTCTAGAACCAGCGATAAAATTCCCAAACTGGCTGGGGTAAGATATCGCAGTTTTTTAATTTTTTGCTGTTGGGGGACGCAAAAACAACCGATCTTACTTGGTTGGATAATTTGAACGCAATATACAAAACGTAACATAATTAACGCACTTTGAAAAAGTAGTTTGTTCAGAATTGTTTACTGAATCGATTCCTATCATTTTTAATATAGGTAATTTTTTATCCCAAAAATAATTAAAACTACGTAAATTACAGTCACACTAAATCTGTACAGTCAAAACAAAATGAAATAGACCGTAACTTAAGACAATAAGACTTTTAAGAGTGCACTTTTATTTGTATTATTACTAATTCTGTCATTCAATAAAAATAAAGAAAATGAACTTTATTTCAAGCACGTTAAAGTCTTTGCGTTCGTGAATTTGTACTGTGACCACAACATTCTTCCGGAATTAGTATAACTAATTTGATAAATAATCAGTGCATAAAAATGTTTAACTAAAAATTCAGTGTATGTATTATAACATAATATTATACTGATTGGGGTGTCTGAGGGTGTGCGTTAATTACGTTACATATTGTATATTTGAATAAAATAAATATTTATGAATGCATCCAACAATATCGAAAAGTTGTCATTTCATTTTCATTTCTAAATTTCTAATTCTATTCTTACCCGTGGAATGTTGGTCTAACTTAATCTGTGCTGTGAACAAAACTACATATACATACTACAATTAATATTATAGCTGTAAACCTGTTTGAACTGTGAACTTGCGAATTTACTTTATTATCAAAAACATACATACTGTGAGCTGTAAGTACAGACGGAGTACTTTCTATATATCTAGATGCTGTAAATAAATATTATATGTTGAAGTTCATAAAGGTTTATAGTAAGGAAATAACCAGTATTGTGTTCATGTAGCATTCCTTTCAATTTGATAAATAGTGAGTTAATAGATTGAAATAGATTGATCGAGAAATGTATGTTGCAATTTGCCCTTTTGTCAAAGTATTGTTGTTGTTTTTAGCCTAAAATGTCAAATAAAAGTGATACATGGAATCACTTTGTAAAAAACCGGCCAAGAGCGTGTCGAGCCACGCTCAGTGTAGGGTTCCGTAGTTTCCCGTCCGTCGCAATAAGTGTTTCCACCTATGAGTTTAAAGGTGCAGTACCGGGTAGTGCTGTACCCACTATCGGGAGCAGTTGCAGGAGCGCGGAGCGCTTCTGCAACTTCTCCCGGTAGTGGGTACTATTGTTTCCATCCAAGTTCAAAATGATTTTCCTAGAAAGTCCTTATAAAGTTCTACTTTTCAGATTTTTTTAGGGACACATTGTTTTTTACTTTTGGAGCGATTATTTCCGAAATTATTGACATTATCAAAAAATGATTGTAGTAAACCCCTATTCATTTTTAAATACCTTTCCATCAATATATCACACGTTAGGGTTGAAATTAAAAAAAATCACTTCCCACTTTACATATAGGGGGCTACCCTAATAAAACATTTTTTCCAATTTTTATTTTACCACTTTGTTGGCGTGATTGATACACATATTGGTACCAAATTTCAGCTTTCTAGTGCTAACGGTCACAGAGATTAAGCGAGGACGGACAGACGGACAGACAGACATGGCGAAACTATAAGGGTTCCTAGTTGACTACGGAACCCTAAAAAAAGGATCGAGTGGCGAACCACCCCTAAAACAAGCGTTTCAAGCTTACCAGGAGAGGTTAAAAGGAATATTAGTAATTTTAATTTATAAGATTACTAATATTTTAATTTCAAAAAATATTAAAGTTTAATTAAAGAAAAAATCGCAAATTCTTGAAATTTCATGTTTGAATATGTCGCGATTAATCGAAAATCGATCTTTTAATCCTCGATTTAATCGATAATCGATTCTAGTATCTTCGATTCGAATCGATTCAGAGATCGATTTTTTTAAGAGTGAATCGACATGCCTAATGCTTTCGCTTTGTTATTCTGTGGTTTCGTTGCCGGTTATCGCCTAATAACTATTAATTTAATTTTCCGGCTTTAATCATATTTTTTATTTCGCGATAGGAGTAGATAATACAAAACCTAACATACCAAATTTTTGATTGTATAGGAACATTTAAAGATTTAATTAATAAAATTCATCATTATCGGCACAAAATATAGCAAATTAACTAAATATTATATAGCTTAGTTTTCACCATTTTTAGGGTTCCGTAGTCAACTAGGAACCCTTATAGTTTCGCCATGTCTGTCTGTCCGTCTGTCCGTCCTCGCTTAATCTCTGTGACCGTTAGCACTAGAAAGCTGAAAATCAATCACGCCGACAAAGTGGTAAGATAAAAATTGGAAAAAAATGTTTTATTAGGGTAGCCCCCCTATATGTAAAGAGCGAAGTGATTTTTTTTTTTAATTTCAACCCTAACGTGTGATATATTGTTGGAAAGGTATTTAAAAATGAATAGGGGTTTACTAAAATCATTTTTTGATAATGTCAATAATTTCGGAAATAATCGCTCCAAAAGTAAAAAACAATGTGTCCCCCCCCCCCTCTAACTTTTGAACCATAAGTTTAGAAAATATGAAAAAAATCTGAAAAGTAGAACTTTATAAGGACTTTCTAGGAAAATTATTTTGAACTTGGATGAAAACAACAGTACCCACTACCGGGAGCAGTTGCAGGAGCGCGAACATAATGGATACCCACCTTTAAACTCATAAGTGGGAACACTTATTGTGACGGACAGGAAACTACGGAACCTTACACTGAGCGTGGATCGACACGCTCTTGGCCGGTTTTTATTTAAATTTGTGTTTGACTCTAAATGTTTAATAATTTATTTCGCTTCATTATAAATGAACCATAAACAACACCACAAATTTTTTGTTCATCTAATTTTAATCTACTATAGTCAAACAAATCTTAGAAATACATTTTGTCAGCTGTCAGACTTATTGCGCCAAGCATGCCGACTAAGAAATAGGAACGTACAATATTCGATTCTTAAAAAAATCGATATAGATTATTTAGAGTTGGTAATTATTTACAGTTTGGTTTGAAAAATACCTAAATAAATTAATAACGGATAATTTAAAACACAAGATTTATCAGTTTCTTCGTATTTGTTGTTACTGCTTATTTCTAGAGGCAACGTTATAAAAATTTAAGATTGAAACTAGATTAAAAATAAATTTATTGAATCGCTTTTAGTATAACTAGTTGAGCTGTGGTTGTTTAGATTAATTCTTATTTGATTTTCAATAATGCAGTAAAAATTAATGTTCCTTTCAAAGTCATCCATAATCAATTTTTTTGTTTTTTCTACCACTTTTGCTCAGTCATCCTTTGTGACATGGGCACATGCTTCGACGAATATAGAAGAAACAATCCAAAAAGTTAAAACCGAGTTACAAAATAAGAAGACAAACATAAAATCACAAAATTACGCACAGTAAGCTCCCGAAATGGCGGGAGATTGAAATTACGTAGTGGGTTTTTCGGCGCGGCGTTGTATGAGTTTTTTTGCCTACTCAAATTTATTATATTTGCTTTTTTCATGATTCATGTAATTTAAGGAATTTTAAAAATAAAAATTTAATTAAACAAATAATAAATTAAAAAATTAATGATTCGGTTATTTGAATATTTTTACCGATTCTTTGAGTATTTTTGTCGATTATTCGCATAGCAACGAATTTTAATCATCCAAACACTACGGTAAAATACACAGCGACATATCATTGAAGCGGCGGCAAGTAAAAGAGTTGATACTGGTTAGTTTTAATATTTTGCTTTTCTTGAAAGATTCGAATTTAAATTAGTGATAAAAACTATACACGTGGTAATGAAATATAGATAACCTCATAATTCTTCGGATTTACGAAAAAGGTTATTTTAAATCGTGTGAGTACGCTTGTGCAAAGTAATTGCGGAATGATTAATGTGAAATGTCAAAAGGTATTTCTTAGATTTGGTTGACTATAAATAGATACATGTGCAACAACATCGATAATAGCCAACATCGATGTTTTGAGTAGGATAAACATGGAACACCGATGTTAAGCCATCGATATCAATATCGATGTCATCATCGATATTTCTGCAACATAGATCCATCCCTAATCACCAATAACCATAGATTTAACCATTAGCCATTACAATATTTAGAACCATGAAGGTTAGAGAACAGAACGATCGCCATAGAAAATAGTGTCCCAGAAATATGGACACCATGAGTGAGGCGCTGCAATCAATGTCAATAAAAGTCATTTTCAGTCTATTTTTCCGTTCAGATGCTGAACCACTTGCACATCCACGCACAATAAAATATTTCTCCATTTTTTAATGTTTTTTAATGTTAAAATTTTCTCATTAAAAATGAAATTAAAGTACATTATTCAACTAACTTCATCTACTTGTAATCGTAAACAGCTAACTTCGCAGTCACTACTCACCAACGTCAGCGCCGGTACATTATATTCTACAATTTTCAAGGACATGCTTTAGTACCGTAGACAGAGAAATCTATAGACAAATTGACGCCTTCTTTCGAATTCGCACACGATAAAGAAAGATTTATGCATACGTCTTGCATGGAAATGAGACAGAGCGGTGTGATTGTTTGTCCCTTTCTCCGTGCCGGTTTTTATGCTTAGCAAACTACACTTTGTTAAACAACTTTGACAGTTCGTAGCGATCTAGGGAGTTTACAAGTTGGTTTAAGTGAGAAAAAAGTGTTTTGTGAGCTTAATATTGGTGAATCTTGTTCAGTTCAGTTCTTAGAACAATTAAAATTTTTATCTAAATGTGTTTAAAAGTCATAAAGAGTATTGTATAACCTAAAACTACGTTATCGTCCTTTCTCACTCGAGGCCACGCTAATCATTAGTATTGGTTTCTCTGTCTACGTTTAGTACGTAATAGTGATCGTACTCCGTCAGTTTCTCTATCTAGTCTGTGTCGTTCTGTTCTCTAACCTTCATGTTGAGAAGAACTATGGAGTGTTTTTTTTATTAACTGGCTTTACGGCTCTGGGTTCTATCCCTTCTGAGCCTATCATTTCTTTCGGAATCTTCATTTTATATTCTTTTTCTTCATAATATGCTGATGCGTCAAATTGCGAAGCCCTTGGGAGATTTTGACGATAGCTTAACTTAGCGGACAGTTGATGACGACAGCCATTCAAGTTCATAAGACGCGAAAGCGATCAAAATAACTTGAGGTTTATATCGACATCAAAGCACTTGTTTCGTCGTTTTCTCTAATAGTTTTTTTTTAATTTTTTTGAATTTATTAGGATCAACAAACAGTTTACACAATATTTATTAATCTAAAATACATTCCTACAAAAAATATAATATAATAGGGCAACCAACACCGTCGACCACCAATTACTGATTTTGATTTGAGATTGAGAATAGCGTACAATTTTTCATCTAATACAACGATTGTGTTTTCAAATAACACCGATAGTTATTATTGTAATAAAGTAGCAAAGAAAAATAATAATTATTTTAATAACCAATTACACGAACTCATTCTCCTCTGAGTACTGAAAGTAATTCTTTTTTTATAAATACCTTGTGAGCAATAATGTCAATATCATTGAAAATATTTTTATAACAATTTAACAACACACACACACACACACACACACACACACACACACACACACACACACACACACACACACACACACACACACACACACACATATATATATATATATATATATATATATGGGATCTTTTACCTACGTTGATTGATTTTTTGAGTTGATTCGACATTTATTAGTAAAAAATGTATATTTGGCTCGAGCTCTGCGACACAATGGCCTATATAGTACTCTGTATTGTATCATCTTAACTAGTTCTATACTATCGTACCTGTTATGACAGATATACAGTAACATAGCTTGAATCTGTTTGTCTCTGGATCTGTTGACGTCTGTATTCTAATTTTAGTAAGTTATATTCTACCAGCAGTTGATAGTACAGTAATTTAACTCGTCTACACTTGTAATTTACACTACGCAAAAATTTTTTCTGAATAGATTCTATTTTATCTACATATTTATTATAATACGGACACCAAATAGCTACCGCATATTCGGGTTGTGATCTTGTTAAAGATTTATAGAGGTGCAAATAAGTGAGAGGTTTTTTAAATTCACGTCCAAAACGCATCACGAATTCATACATTTTAAAAGCCTTAATCATGACATTTTCGACATATGTATCAAAGATAAGTTTACTATCTAATATTATTCCTAAATCTTTAATTTTAAGAACTTTTTCGAATAGGACTCCACATAAAGATTAATTAAAATTAATTTCCTGTCACCCATGGGTAAACGTTATGGCTTTACATTTATTTACACTCAAATCTAACTTATTGTGTTTACAGTAAGATGTAAAATTATCTAAATCTTTTTAAAAGTTAAGGTGGCCATGATAATATTGAATTTTACGATAAATTTTTATATCATCTGAGAATAAAAAAATACGTGTGGCACTCGGTGACTGCCGCGGTAAAGCTATTGCATAGCATTTTTTATCGACTTATGCAATTATAATTATTTATTTATTTTATTTATGCAGTTAAGTCTTTGATATTAAATCAAGTTACACTTTTTGAGCGTGGTGACCAATAAGAAAACAATTTTTTTTCTCTTATTGAATAAATGAGAAATTAATATTGTTTGAAATATTGTTAATATTTTACAATACATGTAGGTTATTCAGGAATTTTTATCATTGAGTTAGCAGCTAGTGTACACGCATACGTCTAATCGCACGCACACAAACACCGTGCCGAAATCTGCCGAGTGCCGAAGTCTGCCGAACTGAAACGACGTTAGACGATGCACGGCTTTCAACACCACACCTCCGTGCCCGTCGGAGTGGGGAGCGTGAGGTTTTTTTCATTACGGAATTTCTGGATTCGGTCTCCGCGCTCTAGGCCCGCGATAGAAGCTATGCAATAGCTTAAAAAAAAATGGTGACGGCGGCTCGTTTGTCGCAAGTAACGGATGGTTATATAGATTTATATCTCTTCATGGAATTTAATCAATGTTTATTAAAAAATTTCTTAATAAACATTGATTTTCGTTGAAATTGTTGTTTTTAATAAACACATAACATTATGTGTGTACATATGTACTACAAATGCACAAAACCCGCTTTTCTTCATACATTCGATCATCCGGATTTTCGATTATCCGAATCCCTAACGGCGACAATTAGTCCGGTTAATCGAGTGTATATATACATATTGAGAATTTAAATTGAGAATTTAAACTATACGCGTGTGTGTGTTTGTGTGTATATAAAGAGGGCTACTTTTAATATCGCTCATTTTAATATCAAAAATTTAGGTTATCTTTATAGCAGTATTATATTTTCAATTCAAAATTAGTACTGCATTTGTGATAATAATAAAATGTAGGTATGTATATAGAGTACTCACTCATTTTCTTTCACTATTTTTTCGTGACTTTCTTCATTAAGGTGGCACAAGTCGCGGGCTCGAACTCATTGGTGGGCGCGGCCAAAAAGCAAGTTGTCTCACCTGGCATCGTGCCCGACAGAGATAGTATCAGTGAAGAGCAGTTAGAACGCACGTCTTGTTCATACGGCGTTCCGAACCGTTAGAACAAAAACGAAGTTACACGAACACGATGCACACATACATACCACCCTATTCTGTGCCGCTCGACGCTTGCTGAGAAATCGGCAGTACCTACCTACAAACTCGTACTAAATTCTTAGGTGCTGCGTTATCGCTTTATACTATATCTTTATGGCTCTATAGATACCTAATATAGATTGCTTATTTTATTATGTTTTGTTTTCCCCGGGTGGTCATGCAGCGATCACTCAAGAGTTCACGACGCCGAAGCATGAACTGGAACAGTCATCGTAGTTTATATCCGTACTAGCTGTTGCCAGCGGCTTCAAACGCGTGAACTCGAAAATTATCCCACAGGAACGAAATACCTGAATAAACGGTATCAAATGTGTTATTCCAGACCAGGTATAACCTATCTCTGAGCTAAATATCATCCATTTCCATTCAGATCCCTTCAGCTGTGATTGAGTAACATACATCTATCCATCCAAACTTTCGCATTTATAATATTTAGATAATAATTGTAATTAGTTCTGCCTACCTATAAATTGTCTTCAAAAATACTTACCTGTCTTCTTACTTTGTTTTATATACACACAATATCAGTAGATGTAAACACATGTTTTTATCAAGACAAGTGACCCGTCAAGACTGTTTCCTTAGTACCGACGTACTTAGGCAGGTAGGTAGGCAGTTTAGATTTTAGTTTCCACGACGCAGCGACAGTTTGCCAAATTTTGTTGTATAGGTTGTGGGTATCTAGGTAATAACAGTAGGTAGACTACCTATCCACCGTCCACGCCGCGCAAGTGATTCTCGTCCCACCTGTCCGCGCAGTAACTTTTTTTTACGACCGCGCGAGACTGTCGCAACAAAAACGATTACTACCGAAAAACTAAATAGGTACCTACCTAACATTCAAATAAAAATATTCTCAAAAAGCTCAACGAATTCAGAATTTAATTTTGTTAAAAGAAAATTGGTCAAATAATAAAGAATGAAAATAAAGCATATGGGAATATAAAAATAAATCGTATTTATTTGTTACTTATTTCGAGTTTTACAAGAAAAGTATAATATTTACTGGAGACAATTATTTTATTATTATAATAGTACATGATATTCCCTTTAAAATGACACTAATATGAATAATATCTTATATCTATATCTACAAATAAATAAAATTGAAGTGTCTGTTTGTAATGTTAAAATAACAGCTTTTTATTAAATGCATATGAAAGTACTATTTTTGTCTGTCTGTCTGTCTGTTTGTTCCAGCTAATCTCCGAAACAGCTGGATCTATTTTGACGGGACTTTCACTGGCAGATAGCTGATGATATAAGGAATAACTTGAACTACTTTTGTTTTAGAAAAAGAATTAGGGTTCCGCGCAAAAAAATTAAAACCCATGAAATCCATATTCCACGCGGGCGAGATCTAGTGGAAAAACTAGTACTCAATATAGATAAACGTATACTTATTTTTATTTATTTATTATTTTAATAAATAAATAAAAATAAGTATTAATAATTTCTAGACACATCTCAACAGATATTTCGTTTATAAATTGCTATCAATATTGAAGCTTTCTTTTATATTTAGCATCCATTTAACACAAAGTTGATAGGAATACTTTTTAAACAACATAATACTCGTATAATCAATAAACGATAATATTAATATTAAGTAAATTATTATATGTAAACGTTTTTGAATCGTCGTAATGAAACATATTTCCTAAAGAAAATATCTTCACAATTAATTTGATGTAAAATAACATTAGAAATAACGTATAAAAACAGAAAAATTATCATATTTTTGATCGAGTTCCTAACCAGTACACAAACAAAAATGGCAAAATATCATTTTCAGATTTTTTTCTATATAGTTATTTGTTACAGAGTACACAGATAAAATTCACTCTCACAGATGACAAATTTCAAACACCACAATCTCTAATTTTTTACTCTGCTATCTTCAGCGCTGTACACGAACGGAACTATGTCGTTGAAAGCCGTAGTAGCTCACATGGTTAGCGCTCGTTATAGGTATCACAGTACGGGAGCAACCCGGGTTCGATCCCCACTGGCACCAATGAAATTGTTGCGTGCTGATTTAGCTATCAGTTGGAAAGTCTGTTTTTCTGGGCCATTTTGTTTTGTTACACTGACATCTCGCAAGTCACCTAGACACCTAGGAGGTTGTCGGTTGCTTATTTTTTATTTTTCTTTAAAATTTTCGTCGGTAAAATAACATATTCATAAAAGTAAAAAAAAAGTAAAGTTACAGCCTATATACGTCCCACTGCTGGGCACAGGCCTCCTCTAATTTCTGAGAGGGTTTTAAGGCAAGGAAATGTCCGCCACGCTGCCTCAATGCGTGTTGACGAACTTCACATTTCTTCGAAATATATATTTTTTAATTTCTCAGACATGCGCTACCAGCATTCGACGACGCGGCCCGCGCCTTGCCGCCACTTGCGTTTGACGCGCTTTGTCTCGTCACAGAGTGGCGAAATCACAGTAATATAGGTATTTTATAAACAGCACCTGTCTAATATTATGAAATATGTAGATAAAACTTAAAACTTACCTTGATAAATGTATACCCTTTTGTTTGTAATATTTTTAGGTCTAAAGACCTCTCTTCAATCGTTTCTGCTTATTCCCCATGTTTTACAAACTAAACTTAAACATTAATAAAACTGTACAATTAATATAACTATAAAACACTACTATTAAACAAGAATCGGAAAAAAAACTACTCCACTATTAACAAAATTAAATTTTTGCAGTAATATTTTACGATTTTATTTCGTAGTGCTGAGCTCTCGCAACGCGGTGTACGTCCACCTAGCAACACGATGCGCCCCGCACTGAATTCGTGGACGAATGCGGGGGGTGATATAGACGCAGTATTTAATCAGGGCGCATTTTTAATTTATTATCATAAAAATAATACATATTTCTAAAAAGTAACCAAACCAAATTATTTTATTTTGTATTGCAAAGCAGTAGATATTTTTTTATATTCCTTTGATAAACAATGAAGGAGTAAAGTGGTTTCATCTCAACGATTTGGAGGTGATTTGGGTATTTTTTTTATTTATTATGTGACACCGATAGAAAAATTATGGCTAAACCAAATTACGTATCAGATCATGTAGATTACTAGCTATTTTTTTCATATGTAATTTCTCTGTAAGTGACGACGAAAAGTTGGTTCATCTGCACGCTTTTTTCAAGCTTTTTGCGAGAGAGCAGCCTTAATAATAAATGCACTTTGTTCATTCATATTCAAAATTTCAAAACACTTTATACACAAACACCGTGTCGAAGACTGAGGAAAAGAAACGACGTTAGACCATCGTTAGACAATGCACGGCCTTCAAGCCACACCTCCGTGCCCGTCGGAGAGCGTGAGGTTTTTTTTCGTTACGAAATTTCTGGATTTTCCCGCACTCAAGGCCCGCGATAGAAGCTATGCAATAGCTTAATTACAAAACTTGAAACAACTATTAACATCATAATGTACAGGACTAAAAGAAGAGGCCCTAATATTGATCCTTGTGGCACATCAGAACTTATATGCACAATATCTGACTCAAACCCTCTTATAACTACTTTTTGTGTAAGATTTGTTACATACGACTTATACCATCTCCACAAATTACCACGAATACCATTAAAGGCTAGCTTTTCCGGAAGTAGTTTATGGTCTACGCGTTCGAAAGCTTTGCGGAAATCTGTGTATATGCAATCAGTCTGGACGTTACTATCCAGATTCTCAAATAAGTAGTTTGTATAAATTAATAAGTCAGATATAGTTGAACGCTTCTTAATAAAACCGTGCTGCTGTGGAATTATTATATAGAATGAAGACTGAAGACTAGAATATAACGCATTATGTATTAACCTTTCAAAAGTTTAGCGAGTGTTCATAAGATCGGTACCGGTCTGTGATCCTCAACATCTTTTTTGAGCCTGCCTTGTAAATTGGAACAACACGAGCTGTTTTCCAAATAGATGGACATATCCCTTCTTTTAAGAATTTATTAAAAAGGTAATGAATTGGTTTTGCAATAGTATGTGCTGTAGCTTTCAGAAAATAAGGACAAATGTTGTCAAATACCAGCTCCTTTTTTCACGTCTAAATTTAAAGGGGCCCTTGTTACATCTTTTTCCAAAATAGAAATGTCAGTAATAACGAAATCAGAATTGTTATTATTTGGTATAAGAATATTATCATAATTCAAATCGTCAGTGACTGAAGTGCGTTCAAATACTGAAAAGAAAAAATCAGAGAATAAATTACATACTTCCTTGGGGTTACTAGCAAATTCTTCTTTATAAAATATTTCTGACGGAGTTTCTAGGCTGCTTTTGCAATTTGTTACATATTTCCAGAAATATTTAACATTTTGCTTTACACAATTCTCCATAGTATTCATATAATGAGCATAACGTAATTTAGATTCAGTTTTAAAACGTTTTCTATACAATGCAAATGTTTTATAATCTGATAAATTTCCGTACTTTTTCCCTTTAACCCAAGCATTATTTTTATTTTTGAAGATATGTATCAATGATGAATCAAACCAATTAGGAAAATTGCTTTTTTTTTACAGTTTTCCCTACTATATATTTGCGTATAATACCATATATTCCGTCATAAAATAAGTCCACAGCAGTTTCAGCAGAAACTTCGTCTTTCATCAAAGCCTTCCATTCAGTATCTAATATAACTTTATGAATCAATACGTAGTCCGCACTTTCAAAACAGTAATGTGTGTGTTTAATCGGCATGCCTCGTATCTTCTCGGCAAACGGTACTATTATACAAAAAGGAGGATGATGTTTATCAGTACTTACTAAAGGAATAGGGGTGGACATAATATATAGTCAATTATGTTAGTAATAAATGGATCGAGAATAACATTATTTGAATTTTTTTATGTATTAATTCGTGTAAAATTATAAAGTGATATAAAATTTATTAAACTATTGCGTGAAATTGATATATCGGAAAAATAATTAGTTTCAAAATTAAGATCCATATCATTCCAATCTATAGATGGCATATTGTAGTCTCCTACTAGATAACAATTATTACATAATTGGTATTGATTAACTATACCAGACAAATATTCTATATAGCTCAAGTATACATAACTCTTTTGGTTAGGCTTAATATAGACAGCATTTAATAGATAGAGTTTTTTGCCACCCCTAATCTCAAGTGTAACGTAATCTATCAGTGGAGAAAGTGCGGACGCAGGGAAAGAAGTCCGGACCACGACAGCGCTAAGCGTACGGCGTACCACCCACTCGAAAAGGGGTTGTCGAACTTGTGATTGGACAAGCGCCTACAAATCTTGCTCGAGTGTAATCTTGTAATTTCACCGGCAAAGTGCATAAGTTGAAGCTCACGAAATATTAATAACTCGGCATAACTATAATTGTTTACGCCCGATTGTTACAAGCTGCAAATTGCAAGGCGCTAGTTCCGCGCGGGAAACCGGTTAGCGTTGCGCGGGAGGGGGACGCTCGCTATGCGCGTACGGCGCTGCCAGTGAGTGCAGTCTGCAGGAATCTTTGAGCGCTGAGGCCATGCCGGCAGGGGGAATGATTTGTGCGGCCGGCGGCCGCGCCTATTAGTCTAGAACTATCTTAGTAAGCGAGCCGTGTCGATTAGAGGTCGCGAGTTTTTGATAAGATTTGCCGCGTCGCATAACCACGGCCTCCATGGTGTTGTCTTTTGTCGTTAATATACGTGACAACGAGGCTTTTGTGAGTTTTGAGTTATTGATTTAACTTCGATTGCTATTAATTTGTGTCGACGAGTGGCTTATGTAGTTAATTATGAGGCTTATAAGTCAAAATAAATTAGTTAAAGTGTACGAAGGAATTTTGCTTTCGTGTGTAACGCTAAACTTTGTGATCCGGAGATCGCGTTATCTTCGATTATATTTGTGCTAAGTGACGTTGGACCTGAGTTCCGATAGCGGTGAGTGTCTTGTGGAGCGGGCAGCGCATGTGGTTCTGCTATCTGATTATATCGGTGACGTCAGGTTACATTAAACACTTTCCGACATTACACACACATATCATTTACTTGCCCCTGACGGCGCCTTGTGGTCGACCCTACACCTGTAATTCGGTAAGTTTGTGCTTGTTTATAGCAGCCATTATAAATTAATTATCCATAGGCCTTTGGGCCCTCCCCCCAGTTGCTCGTCGAGTTGGATGACTATGGGCCCTAGTCCAATCGACTTTTGTCGGGGTAACTGAGGGCCGTAATGAAGAGGGGTAGAGTTTACAAATCGACCAACGTAAATTACACTACGCAATATAAACTACATTTAAACAATTGATACTACAAACACAAACAAACATTATTAAGTCTTCATATTATAACAACAGAATTATTCAAATATCACACAGCGTTAGTGTACTGCTGTGGCGTAACTAAACTATACATTTTATATAAAACACTAATAAGCAAAATAGACACTAAAAAGCTATATTGTATTAATTTATAATTCTACTGGAGATAAACCGAACTCAAATCATACACGATTACATAATCGTAAGTATGCATTGTCTAAAGCGAATCGAAACTATTAATAGCTATAAGCGGTGAAGTTATGCGACGAACGTTTCGGAACAACAGTGCTTTCGATAAAGCGAGTAGATCTGCTAACAGCTTGACATCGCTCTTTCGCGAGCACTTTATCTCGCTCCGCAAAGCAAGATTAGCTTCAGCAGGTCCATCCCGTCGCCTCCAAGGCGGCCCGCTTTCTGCTGCAGCGGCTCGGCGTCTCCATGCGCCGTGGCCGCAATCTTGCTCCGCGCGCGTATCCACTGCCGACATTGATTCGAGTCCTGGGTCGCGGAACACGTTCACCGAATATGTCACCCGACGGGTCGTGGGGTGATCTAACTTTGCAAATTTGGGCCTTCTTCACGGTGTCTATAAACCTGGCTCCAGGGATATCTCTATTCGGCGTTCCCTTCAGCTGCGATAAAACTACTACAGGTTGAATTCCTACTACCGTACAAATAGACTCTAATGTCTTGTTTTTAGCCTCCTCGGATAATCTATTATCCGAACTAAGTATAGGCGGGATTAGTCATTGCGGAAGTGTCGACCGAAACGGTTGACAGGCGCTCAGTGACCTTATCTACTACTAATGAATTTATATTAAAATACTACGATCTAAACGAGAATAAAATTTTAAATTTATCGAATCTTGGATCGTTTTATTGAAGCCTCCAATTCGCTCTTCTTCTATTTTACGCTGGTATTCTGTATGAGCGTGGTCCTTCCCCGGTCAAGCTGATCGATTTGTGCTCTAACTATATGATAAATATAGCTGCAGCATGGATCTACTACGTACAAAACGGTATTGATAATCAGTGGCGAAGCCTCCATACAAGCCCAGAAGCCCGGCTTGCCTTATCAAGCTGAATCAATCAATAATATCAAGTAATAAAATAACCCGTAAACTGTTTCAAACTATTTCAAATTTCTCGCGAGCTCTGTGCGCCTTCGTAGCCTTAGGAATACTGCTGTCATACATATAAGGAGAGTTGAATTGAGCCTTTGGTTGTCTCCCTCGCACACGTGGGCTTTTTACCGGGCTTTCGAGAAGGCGATCGCTCCCTTTCTAACCTGTGGCAAAATGTTCTATAATGAAACATAACTACGATTGTATAAATAGCAATTAGTATGGAAATAAAAAGCCCGGCTTTTTAGTGACCATCAATTTTTTCCTCGGAGCGGGACGCCTTTAACATTATTATAGTTTTAACACTTTTGACTGCCTTCTTGGTCTAATGGTCGTAAACGCAATTGCTGATCATGTGGTCCCAAGTTCGAAACCTGAGTCGGGTCAAGAATCATTTATTGGGTTTTTCTGTCACAAAATTCTTAGTAGCAGTAGTATTACACTTGGGCAATATAATCCAGATGCGCAGATGGCTATTTTCCGTTGAGAATGGCCTTGTTACCAAAATTCAATCTGAAGCCCTTTAATATAGGTTTATAAATAAAACACATAGTTGTTTGAATCTTTTAATGATCTAAAGTGAATTCTAAACATCAAATAAATACTAATTGGAAATAACTTACGTTATTTGATAATTTATTGTAGATTAATTAAAAATTGTCACTTCGTACCTTTAAATTCAAAAGTGTAGCTTTTAAGAATAATCAGGTCAATACAGGCCATGCTGGCAAACCCCGTACGCGCGGTGTCACAATGATGGCACGGGTGACAGAGTTTGCATGATTGTCACGCTTTTGTTTGTCAAAATGGGAAATTTTTACGTATTTTGGGGACAGCGCGACACAAACCTTTAAATCGGGAACGTCCTGCTTAAAGGGGGACATATGGTCACGTTAGGTATGAAGTTAGTCGAGACACGGAGGCGCGCGGGCGACGCCAACGATATGTTTGCAAGTTCACGTCACATTTCAATGTTTACATTGTGTGTTAGCTTGAGCGAATATAATGTAAAATATTGTAAGTAGAAAATTTATAATTTTTTTAAAGATTTTTGAAAGAGAGGAGGGAAAGTGTTCTTTGTGATGAATATAAGTGTGTTAAAGTGCTAATTAGCGAGGAAAAGTAAAATCTTTTAAAATAAAATTTTAATTCAATAAACATTTCTTCACACTTTAATACGTACAGAGAACATGTATTGAGGTTTTTTAAAAAATATTTCCTTTAGTCTTCAGTACCTATATTAAATTTTAATAGCGCCATCTACTTAATTCTATAGGTAAAGTCATTTTATCGAACGAAAATTGATTGGATTCTACGATCATACAACCTATCTAGCAGTAGTATGCCTTCTGTGTGCTTTGTTAAACACGTCCACGACAGCAGTGAATATGAAACTAAAGAGTGGAGACAGATCAAGATTGGTGTTTTTTATAAAACTGCTAAAAACAACAAAACCATATCTTGGGCTTGCCCTAGTTTGGAGCCCTAGCTTCGCCACTGTTGATAATGACGTACTTATAAAAGATTAATATATTAGAAAAGAGAACAGAACTTTATGATAAAAAGTTGAAAGACTATTCGGATAGTAATTTCAAAATTATGGGAAAAAAAAGTATGGGAAGAAATAAGCAGATTAATATTTTCCAATGTTTGCGTAATTTTTATACACACAATACATCACATTTCTGATTTATGCAAGATTTAAAAAGAAGTGGAAAAAAAGTTGGAGCAAATTTTGGCGCAAAGTAGGACCAGGTTCCGGTATGGAAGAATGAACTCCATAATTTTCTCGTATTTCCAAGGATTTATTGAAGCTTACCCCGTTGTACACTTTTTCTTACTAAGTGCTTGTCTATATTGTTACGAGCTTAGGGTTCGTGACAGTAATAATACTGTCGATTGAATCACCAAAATCGACACTATAATTACCGAACACCAATTACAATTTAAAACACACCAATAATTAATCACACTTAACATTTTAGTTCGCAGTTATATCGCTTCAAAGTATTCGTTAGTATTGCCAATTCAATACTGACTCGGGTCGCGGTCTTCACTGGCCTTATATAGGCCTTTTCCACTAAAACATATAGAATGTTCGAGCACATACCGGTCCCAACCGACTAAGTGTAGAAAGTTCTCTCCTAGTTCTGCCACTCGATACTAGATGGCGCTAGTGAGAAATTTCTAGCGTGGAATATTCTAGAAAGCTCTCCTAGTTCTGCTACTCGATACTACATGGCGCTAGTTTCATTTACCAGGCATTAATTATAGCGCGCAACAATATCCATTTTTTAATTTTTTCCACATGTTCTTTGCTTCTTTGACGGAAACATAATATTTTTTATAGGAGAGGGGGCAAACGAGCATACGGTTCAGCTGATGTTAAGTGACTACCGCCGCCTATGAACAACGGCAAAACCAGGGGAAATGCAGTTGCGTTGCTGGCCTTTTAGAAAGGAGTAAGCTCTTCGAACTCGAACACTCAAATTAATTTTTCAAATGCACTACAAAACAATACGAGGGCGGCACTGAAAATTTCGGGAATCAAAGAAGTGACACAACATTACTATTTAAAAATGTATTTATTGCTTTTCGAAGTATTCTCCGCGAAATTTGACACATTTTTCCATACAATGGAACCAATCATTGAAGCAACCATTCCATTCGGAAGTTCGGGTCTCCAAAATGGCCGTTTTGTAGGCGTCCACAGCTTCTTCAGGTGATGAAAATCTCTGTCCACGCAATTTGTTCTTTATTTTAGGGAAAGTACAGAAATCATTAGGGCTTGGGTCGGAGCTGTACGGCGGATGGTCTAATAATTATATGTTTTCTTGCTCTAAAAACTCTTTTGTTCTGTGTGCGGTGTGAGAACACGCATTGTCGTGATGGAGGATGATGCTGCGGTTGCAGTTCTCTTTACAGAGTTCAGAAACGACCTGTGGCAAACATATGCTAGCATACCATTCTGCATTAACCGTTCTTTGTCCCTCAAGAGGAATAGTCGTAACATGGCCGGTTTTAGAGACAAACGTGGCCACCATTTTTTTTTGCAACACTCCGTGAGCGAACAATTTTTGTTGGCTTTAACTCATTTTCGAACACCCAAACTCGTGACTGGTTTTTTGTTTCGGGTTCGTAGGCGTATATCCAGGATTCGTCACCTGATACGATGTTGTATACAGCATTTGAGGATCCTGCGTGGAATCTTTCGAGAGTTCTGATGCACCAAGTAACGCGAGCCGCTTTTTGCTCTTCACAGAGCGAATGCGGTATCCATCGGGAAAACAACTTTTTTACACCTAATTGTTCATGCAAGATTATTTGTATTTGACTCATGCCAATGTCTAAAGTTGCCTGAATTTCGCGGTATGTCATATGTCGATCTTCCTCAATCAGCTTACGCACAGCATCTACGTTTTCTTAGGTGACTGTAGTTTTTGGACGACCTTGACGGGGATCATCACTGAGCTTGACACGTCCACGTTGAAATTCAGCAAACCAGCGATAAATTGTGGTTTTGGATGGGGCTTCATCACCAAATGCAGAAATCATCCGGTCAACACACTGTTTTTATGTTAAATCACTTCGAAAGTCATAATAAATCATCGCTCTTGAATTTTCTCGAGTCAATTCCATTTTCTCAACGACTAAACAAGTTTGACAAAACCTTGTGACAAGACCGAGAATCTTTTTTTAAAATAAATAAATGGTATTCGATTTTTAAAACCAAAGAGTTTTCAATTAAAAAGATTTTAATATGACAAGAACATTGGAAATATTCCATTCCCGATACGTTTAGTGCAGCCTAGTAATTATATTTTTTATTAAATTTATTCATAATATATTTATAATATTATTATTATATATATTTATAATATTTAAAAAAATATTTTCCTCCGTAATATATTTTGAGTTTTACCCTTGTAGTGCAGTTTTTTGACCATGAATGATGTCATGAAACAAGCACAAGGCACCCATATTTTAAAATATATCAAAAGTGTTCCAAAAAAACGTAAAAGATCACGAACAAATACACACAAGCCGAAAACTTTTACTACTAAGTTTTACATACCTGCAAATAATAAACCTGTGCTTGTGTGTCAAAAGGTTTTCTTAAATTATTTAAATATAAAAAACATGGAGTATTAACTGTAATAAGCAAACATTTCGAGATAGTAGAGTGCCCTATAGAGAAGCGAGGGGGTCATAAGAACCACAACTTTGTAGAAAGAATGCAAGGGATAAAAGATTTTATTCAGTCATTAAATTGCTCAGAACCACACTACTGCCGTGGTTCTACATCTGTTCGTCATTATTTACCCGCAGAATTAAATATTAGTAAGCTTTATAAGATGTACAAAGAACGGGGTATTCAGCCTATTGCTACGAAAGCACTTTTCCGAAAGGTATATTTAATACCGAGTTCGATCTTGGATTTGGATCACCTAAAACTAATATTTGCTCAACATGCCTACAGTTTCAAAAAAAAATTAAGGTTGAGACTGATATCGCTAAAAAAACCAAACCGATGACTTCAAAACAAGTTCATTCTCTTCTAGAAAAAAGCTTTTTATGATGTTTTAAAATCAAAGCCTGCCAAAGTTATTACGTTTTCGTTTGACTGTCAAAAAAATCAGCCGTTACCTAAATTACCCGACCAGTAACAACACCTACTATAGCAAACAATTTTATATTTATAATTTGACCATCGTACAAGGTAGCTCAAAGGATAATTTAACCAAAGAAAATATATTTTCGTATCCATACATACGTGAAGAACAATATTCAAAATATTCGAATACAGTGGCTTCTGCACTGTACCATCGGCTTAATGCAACAGATTTAACGAACATCCACAGTCCACACAGTAAGATTGATTTCCGACGGCTGCGGAGGTCAAAATAAAAGTACAATTCCTAAAGGAATGTGTTGTAAGTGGCTACTTTTACGTCCGAATATAAAAAAATTAGAAATATACTTCCCCATCACGGGTCATTCGTACCTGTCTTCAGATAGTTTTTGGTCATATAGAACCAGTGTTGCCAACATTAAAATCTAGCTCCCGTTGTATAGAACACTATAATCCCGTCAAATGTCAATCATTCATTGTATTGCACATTGTATTTTTAAACTAAAAAAATGAATAAAATTATAATTTAATTTTTTGCCATTTCCAAATTATTTTTATTTCGAAAACAAATCTAAAAAAGCCTAAATTTTTGTTGTCCCGTTAAAAAATCCGTTAGCCGTTAAACACAATTTTTTCCCCGTTGCCTCGCTATTCCGTCAAATCTAATGGGAAACCAGTCAAGTTGGCAACACTGTATAGAACGCGAGGTCAAAAAAAGAAGTAATTATTCAACCACAAGATTATCATTACATCATTGCAAATTATGCTACATTACAGTGTTGGGAAATGTACAATAATTATTGGATTCTTACAATAATTTATTACACAAAACCAAATTTTACCATAAAAAACATAGCTTTCTCATTATTGTACGCTTTTATACAATATTTTATACGATATAAGTTCAATACTAGACACACGCAACTTTAAAATGTATGAACTAACGCATCACGTACTTATACCAAATAATGTAGTTATCGCTTCTAAAAGCGCAAAACGTCTCGAATAGGGATGTTTATCATTTAAAACCACGAAACCATTGGCAAATCAAATTGTCTCCAATGTCCTGTATGTAACAACTTCTCAGCAGTCAAATCCGTCTACATCTACACGTCGAGATTTCGAACTCGAAGAAGATGACGACTTCGAATTTTCCATTCCTGTTCATTTCATATTGTTTAAGTGCCCTAAGTTTTATTATTTTAATAAAAAAACAATTAATAGCATGTTTTTAGTTTATGCAAATATAAAGAAATAGCAAAAACCTATTAAATTTGGATTTAGACAGCTTAAATTAATAAAAAATCTTTAGCAAAAAAATAGAATAATTCTACTCAAAATACAATATTTTCTAGCTTGGCAACACCATAATTTCGCATCAACTATTTCCCAACACTGATTAATACTCATGGGCATTAATGATTGCCAAGTGCTCGATTGGAAAGATGCTGCGGAGAAGATTCTGAAACATCCAGGTCAGTGGAATTTTAAATTTATGGAATCCAAACGTATAATAATTAAACGATTCCGCAGACACTTACAATACATTAGTACAAGGTGAAGTATTTTATAAAAGTGATTTAGGTGCCCTTCGCAGTGTGTCGCCGAGAAAAAATATAATGGTGATTACATCACGTGAAATTTCGCTGAGTGTCACAATAAAACCACAGAAAATTCATGAAGTATCTACTTTACTTTCAAAACATTATGGATCAGATTGGCAATATCTCAACGAATTGAGATACTACAAAAATATTATCATTAAAAATATTGGAGACATTAATAATATAGACAACGAAGAAAATAATTATTGTGAACAATGAAACGGAAAGCACAGCATTGAGAGTTTAAAACAGATTACTTTTTTTCACTTTTTTAGTTTATTGGTTCATCAAAGTAAAATAAAGCATTTCAATTATATTTTTTTGACAACCCTGACCGAAATTATATCCTAAAAAACATGGCTAAGTCCACAACCATCCATAACAAAAATGGTAAAGTCCTTACTTGACTAAGAAATATGGCAAAGTCCATCACGTTATTTAAGTTGTTTAGTTATCTGACTTGTTATATCATTAAAATACAGTTTAAAATAAATGATATCAAAAGATGCTCTATATAAATACATCATAACAGTAAATATATAATATATTTTAAATATTATCAGTTTTTTGTAAATGAAGTAGTAAAATTACTTCAACTGGACTTTGCCGCCTTTGAAATTAGACCCTTGATATATTGTAATAGAAATATTATCCACAATAACTATAAACTTTTAATAATAATAATAATCTTTATATGCGTAAAAACTTTGTTACTTTGTTGCAATCAAAAACATATATCTCATTTTGTTAAAATATACGAAATAATACTGAATCTAGTTGATAGCGCCCTCTAGTTTATTATTTCGGTAATTTATAGTTTCGACGCCACCTTTCGCTATAAGTTTATACTAAACTTCTCTCATTTCGTCACCTAATAACTTGTCAGAGCGGCTCATCTATGCCCTCTATAAAGTATAGTATCTATTATATTTTAGCTTGGTAATTCATCAGATGAACAGGATAGCTAACAATGAGCACGCACTGATTGCAAGGAGAATTTTCCTGCTAGATAAGATATTTGAATTGGTAAAACCCGCTATAATATTATTTTTTATAGAATAAGGGTACAAACGAGCACACAGTCCACCTGATGGTAAGTGTCCGTCGGGGTCACCACTATGGCCGTAGTAGGAAAAGTGGAGATCGCCCGCCGGGCAAGGTGTTCTGCCCGGGGAGCGGCCGACACTCCGTGTGATAGTTCGGAGATGTTCTATATATACAGTTTATGGTTCGGAATTTTGATAGCGTGATTTAGTTTCGGTGTGTTTCGCTTGCAGCGCGACGACAGCGCCGCCAAAAGTGGATGCTGTGGCCCAATTACATCTACATTTATCTTCAATTAAGAATCAAAATTCAGAAGCGTTGTCACCCGTGAGGACTAAGATGGAATGCCTCGTTTCCAGTAAAAAGAGTTTCCGGTTCTCTACACTCACCATACGAAACACAGCAGCATTACGCTGCTATTTCACTCTGGTATTCTGTGAGAGCATGGCCTTTACCCGGTTGAGCCGACCCGTTCGTGGTGCAATCACAATATAGCTGTAGAATGACTCTACCACATAAGAAATAGAATTGGTGTTCAAAATATTCCACAAGAACTAGGAACTAAAGCTCAGATATTTCCAAAGAAGCAACGTTTGAATTTAATCAAGATCGTAGATCGTAATTTCCAGAGAACAGGAAAGTGATTATTGTACAAGATTACGTGATCGTTCTGCTTCAAATTTCTGCAAAGTCCATCAGGTCACATATTGTTATCAAAATAAATAAAAACTGTAAAAAATACTAACAAAAAAAACTAAAAAATTTGGAGACTTAGTAAAATTAATGTACAGTAGGCGCTCGTTCGATAATACGGCACCTGTTTTTTTCCCTTTATGCCGGATTGTCGGAACTGCCGGATTATCGAATTTGTATAGGAAGTAAAATAGATCCACAGTAAAATATTATTTTAATATGGTTAGGTGAATTTATTATAAAAATAAAATTACGTACTTAATATAAACACAAATACATATGTATTCGTTACGAGAGAAGAGAGAAACTACTCGAACTGATCAGTAGTCCGACATACAGCTGTGTAAAATGCCGGATTATAGAGCGGGCTACCTGAGTCCCAACATGCCGGACTACTGAGCTTGCCGGATTGGCGAGCGCCGGATTATCAAGCGCCTACTGTATTTAGTAGAAATCCTTTTTTTAATTTATTTCTATTGTTCATTCAATTAAAATATAAGCGCCATAATATTTATAGTGACTAATAAATACTACTCGTGCGGTTAAAGAATGGGAATGAGAACGGCGTCACCTCTATTTACCTCTCGCTCGCACACTGTCGCTATCTATACTCACACCCAACGGTAGAGACTACAAAAAAAATATGTTGTGATATGCGTCTTTCGTACGTGCTATAACTTCAGTCCGACTTTTCATTGGCATAAATGGTAACAAAATGCAAAAAAAATATCCCGCTTTCGCAAAGTAGCTAGACGCATTCTGAGAGTTTTTTATATAATTATTGTTGATTTTGTTCATACTTTTATTAAGTCGCTGTTATTTTTTATTATTTATTGTAAAGCGTTCTTAGTTATTTTGTTTTTGTTGACTATTACGTTATTTGGTGTTTTTCTTTTATTATTTTATCTACATTCTGTTAACAATGGAGCATAAACGCGAGAAATTACTACAAAGTGCTACTCATAAAATTGTATATAACGCAATAAAGTATTTTGAGGAAGAGAAAAATCTGAACTGTTATCACTTATCACCCATTGCAATATAGTAATGCAACTGCGGGTATAGCAACAGGATTGTCACTTGAATTAAAAAACAGTACCAAAGAAAGAGTACCAAATTTATCTAGTAGCTATTCGTTTGTTTATAAATAAATGTTTTGAACAGATTATGTACTATAAAATAATAAATCAAAAATATTTCATTCGCTATTCAACATTCCTTTTTTAAATCGCTGACCGTTTTAAAGGTTCCGTACCTAAAGAGTGCCCCGTATCGTACAGTTATATCCTATTAAAGTCCACTACTAAATAGGAATCCCTCGTAGACTGCCTCATATGGGGGATTTTTACCATAGTTGCCACACTTCGCAAGCGGGTTGGCAATCGCAGTTTTTTTAATTTTTATTCGTTATCAGGAAGATGCTGCTGCCCATCTCCTGATTTGTTCCCTCTGTCGCCTCTTACGAAACCTACGTGGTGATATGGGGTAGTTGATTGTTTTATACCACCACTACCCGGCGGAGTGCCCAACGGAACCCTATTACTGCGTCTATCGGTCTCTTTGCCACAGGGCTGTTACTTTTTATTGATTAGTAACTATAATGGTCACTTTAACAGCAAATAATGAAACGAATGAAATGTTAAAGCCCATGGGAGTCTTTATATAAGAATTTGGAAAAAAATGGATTTTTCAACTAATTTTTGTTTTTCTTCTTGTATTTTAAAAATGGTAATACCATCAATAAACCTATCCAGTTATTTCTAATTATCACTATAATAGTACTAAATATTCTATACTTAAATAACAAATAATGAAAACAGGATAAACAGTGATAGACTTGATGGCACGGAACCCACGGAGATGGTTTAATGTGCAAGCAGGTTCATAAAATGTATTTTTGAAGGATGCCGAGTTGATTTTCAAGGCCAAAACCAAAAACGGCGATTACCATGATGAAATGAATAGGCAAAATTTCACTAAAAATATTGAGGAAAAATTAATTCCAAACATACCTCCAAAAACCATTGTGGCTGAACAGCGATTGTGAAAGCGATAGCTGCTTCAATTCTAAATAATGATTATGAAAATAACGATGGGATGTTCAGAATTAAAGTGTTCTCAGACAATTCTGGTGAAGAATTAAGTAGCAGAATTTAAGGATAACTATATGTTACAAATAAATGTCTATAGAGTTTCTAGCCTGTCCGTCCCATTTGAAATACATATTTTCTTGACTGTTATTTAAATTAATATAAACTTAATTTAAGAAATATTTTTTTTTATTTTAGTCTTCGTGAATAATTTACTAAACTATACATTTAAATAATACAATTTATCCAAGCGAAGCCAGCGCGGCTCAATGGTTATAAATGTTTTTTTTAAAATGAATGTGTCTACTTGTGTATATAATTACATTCAAATGTTTTCCCATTAATAGAAAAGGAGAATGACCATAGATGTATGGAATCTCGTACCAAGTTGCATCAAAATCAAACTTTGTTTTTCATTGACTACACTAATCCTATTAACTCCTACAAAAGTCCTTTTTGAAAAAAAAAACCCGGGTTTTGGAGTTATTTTACAAAATCGAAAATAACCTAAAAACCATTACGTCACTTTTTCGATGCTACCAACGACCTATTTTAAATTGACACTATAAACATGGACAAACATTATTGCTCTAAAAACCAATAATATTAATAATCCATTAATATTTGTAAGAATTACATTTATTATGGATTACTTTGTGTTAATTGTGACTGAAACTCGGATATTTGCCCGACCTTTATACATATTGCCAATACTGTGAGTGGGTAACGTATCTAAAGGTAATATGTATATAATTGGACACCTCCGCGATTACACTACCACACCAATATCAATAATACATTATCATAAGTGTGACCATCCAGACCGCAAAAAGCTCATTGAGTCTAGAGCGTCTTTAACCCTTTAATCTAAGATATGATACTATTCATGACAGACACTATTGCTCAAGCTCATGTTGTTGTGAATCGATTAGGTAAGTGATAGAAAAAATAAAACAAACAAGTCCATTTGGGTTTTTTAATAGCGATTTAAAGTCAAAAATATTTATTTAAAATATATTTACTTTAATCATTCATCATACTCCTGAAAAAAATCATCTAAAGCCGTTCCCGGCGCAGTTACGTCATTATACCGTCCCCAGCTCAAATACCACACTATCGTCATTATATGAGCACAGCAGCCTACTGTTCGCTTACCGACAAGGCAGCTGCAGCAATAACCTACTATGGTTTCTAAAGTGTTGGCCACAGCATCATCTCTGTTAATCAATAAATATGTGTGATAAGTACGACTGTTGACATGTCTAGATTTAATCCTACCTCTTAAGAGGTAATTATTAAGCCCCAAAATCAAAGGTACATCATCATCGATAGTATTATTCACCTCAACTGAATAAATACCAGTCGACGGATGTGTTCCCCATAATAAGATCTAGCCTGTTTGAGTTGGTAAGTCCCAAGAGCTAACCGTTTTAAATCAGCTATTGTCAATTGTGGAAATCCATCTAAATGTGGATTATTGCTGTCAATCAACTGAAAATTCACACTCCTTCTATTGAGATTTGCCTGTTCAACATAAGTTGCCAAATGGTTCTCTAATGAAAGCCTATCCTTAGCAATTCTTACATATTCCATGGCTTCTGGTGGGTCTTCTATAACAACATGAAACTTATTAATTAGGGCACATGAGATTCTAAAATCATCCTTTAGGTGCAAAACCGCTCTATTGTTAAAAACATGACGAAAGAGTCTAAAATCCCTTTTCAACTTACCATTAACCACTTCTACAACACAGCGGCACATAGTAACAAAACGAGACTGATTTGCCTGCTGGGTTGTTAATTGATGTTCATTCTCAAGTAGACTCTGGCATATGTGTTACAAAGCCATATCCCTGGATTTTATTAATTACATCCCTAAATCTTCTATCAAGTATGAAAACGTCACCTCTTCGGAAAAATGATCTTAAAGAAACTTCCTCATTACGTAAGTTTAAACTAGTAATTGTAGCATCATTAGTTGTCGCCTTGTATGGTCCGAGACAATCCACAATATGACCATCACAACACACTATCATAAATGGTTTGACCAAATTATCCAGTTTTTGCAAACTGTATGTTTGTTTTTGAAATAAGTAATTAGAACTACTTTGGATAAATACATAAGTAGCATCACACATGACTATTGCTGGTTTAGAATTAGGTGGCAAATCAGGATTACCAAATAATCCTTCTGGTATTATTCTATTTCTAGAAGCAACATCTTCAACATTCATATGATTAAATCCTAAATACAATGGAAGAAACTCATTAATTAAACATGTTCTGGCCTTATTCATTAAGTGTTCTAAGGTGACACGAGATTTATTAAATAGAGTTGCCAACCTTTCATTACTATCACCAGTTCTAAGCTTTACTAAGTAAATGCTTAAAGCAACCGTGGCATTTGGTACTTGTCCTGCTAGACTTGGGATACAGTTTAACAAATCATAAAACTGATCGGAGTTCATGCCTAACCAAAAGTGACACAAATATGTAGGCATAATTAAAATATTTGAGAAATCTATATGGTAATAGGCAGCTCGCTGCATTATTCTCATAATTGAGTCGAATTGACTACCAGTAAAATCTTTTAGCTGGGAAGTTAATTCGCTCCAACGGCCATGATCCAGGTGGTGACGACAGATTCGTGCTGCTGGTGGCACATAGAATTTATTATTAAGTAATAACAGATCTTTTATAGATGAGGGTACTAGTAAACGTTCTGTTTCAAAACAATTAACAAATATACAGTGATTGGATGTGCTAGCCGCACGCTTATACACTGAAGACTTAATTATTGGATTTGATCTAATATAAGTAGTGTATAGGTTTTGTTGTGGAAGAGGGGGCGGCTCAGGAATATTGAGATCGCTACTTGATCCAACATCAGGCAAAATAGCTTCTGACAGACCAGGGCGATTGGAGTCTTGCTGATCACGACGTTGCAATTCCCTTGTAGCTGATCTCCAGCAAGCAGCACATACTCTTTCTAATCTTGAGATCTAAAAATAACACAATTAAACGTAATATGTAACATTTCACAATGGGATATAAACTTGATAAAAGATATACATATATATAAGATACATACAGATACATTTTTATAAGATAGGGTGACAAACGAGCATAAAGTCCACCTGATGGTAATTGGTATTTGCTGTGGCCCATAGACATCTACATCTATTCTCGATTACAAATCAAAATGCAGATGCATTGTCACCCCTGAGAACTATGATGGAATGCCTTGTTCCCAGTAAAAAGGATCTCTGGTTCTTTACACCCACTATACGAAGCACAGCATAAGCTGCTATTTCACGATGGTATTCTGTGAGAGCATGGTCCTTACCCAGTCGAGCCTACCCATTCATGCTACAAATATACTACTAATATTGTTAATATACTACTAATTTAGTTGCAGGATGGATTTCCACGTATGATAATGATCAGGCAATAATTGTGTTAAAATAGATAATATTATCTAATACCCACAACATTATTTATTTGTGAAACCTTCACCTATTGGGACTCAATATTATTATATAAACACATCTAATTACAGTATTATAACTAAAAACTGTAGAAGACTGGAGAAAATAAGAACATTAATAAGAAGTTGATCTTTTTTTTATATTGTAACATAAATAAAAATATTTACCAGATGCAGCGGAACATGTCTAAAATGTTTCTCTCTTGTCGATCTTGTCTTACAGGATATGTTCTAGTTGCACGTAGAATAGAATTGCCACACGTAAAACATATACTTCTATGACCAAAAGCAGGCAATCCTTCACTAATTGTGTTTGCTTGATCTTGAAGCAGTGTCAAACACTCTGTACAAAGCACACATTCTGAAGACAACTGCAATAAAAACCATGAATTAAAGTGTGTTTTTAACCTTTTTTGACATTATTTGTCTTCTGTAACATCTTCACAGAAGTAACATTTAAATATGCAATCAAGAGCCTTTTTGGCCTCAAACAGGTTCGTTTTTTGTTAATCATTTGTTATTGCCTATGCTGTCTAAAATAAATATTTCTTTCATTCTATAAAAATGTTTTGTAAGACGGTACGATGGTAGAGATCTGACATTCTTAGGTATATATTCAAAGAGTAAAATAAGATCTGCTTACCTGAGTAGGAGTTATCCACGACTGTAACAAATTAATCATTGAAGTAGATGCTTGTTGCAATGAATGTATAGGTAGGTTTCTGGGTATCAAAAATGAACAATTGATACATCGTTTGTTATGCCGGGTGACTGACGGTGTTAATCGGTCGACTTCACGACTCGACATATTTGCACAATATACAGAAAAAAAGTTCACAAAATACTAACAAGTTCTACTTCTCAACACACAATTCAATAACTAAATAATCTCAACTCTCAAACACAGACAGTTGTATTTGTTAGAACAAAGATATGGCGTGGTCAGCACAAAGGTCAGATGCACTTTAAAACTTTATAAGATTTTTTATTTAACTGGTTTTACGGTTCTGGGTTCTAGCCTTTCGGAATCTTCAATTTTATATATTTTTTAAAACCGTATGGATATTGTTTTAAATGGAGCATAAAGCGGTTGAGCTGTCGTTAAAATCTCCTAAGAACTTCGCAATGTGACGCATCAGCATATTGTGAAGAAAAAATATATAAAAATGAAGATTCCGAAAGATATGATATGCTCAGAAGGGCTAGACTCCGGAGCCGTAAAACCAGTTAAATAAACATAAAAAATAATACGATATCAATATGCATACTTTTAAACTCAAAAATAAAATTCCCTGTTCAAAAATAAAATCCCCGGACGCGTAATGCCATAAAAAATTAAGACACTAATTACTATTAAAATTTAGTCTTGAGGCGCGAGACTTTTTGGTACCACTTTTGGTCATTCTCCTTTGAAACTAACCAAATAATATACCTAACGTTTTAATTAACATAATAACGATATACCGTTATTAGTGGGTTTTCGTTATTTGTATTGTGCATGTTGATGGTACGGGCTAGATGAGTCGCCGTATATAATCCCATTCTTTATCCGTACGGGCAATACATAACAATATTTGAACACATTTTGTTTCATATTTTACTATATTAACCTAAACAGAGATGAAAATGATCTTAGTATTCTCACCACACTAGTAAACCCATAGTAACAATTCATGTCAATTCACATGTATAAATGTCAACACAAGATGTGTTTTGACGTTACAATCGTTTCCAAATTTCGCCTGCAAATTATTTAGAAAATGCCAAATTTACCTATTTACAAATAAATATGTATTAAACTTTAAACGACTTTTTTTAATGATGATCTTGAACATTAATCAAAAGTCTAAAATGTGTAAATTTACTCAGTCTGTCAACACAGCGAATCGGGTTTTGCGACGCCAATCCTCGTACAAAATAAGGTTGACAGCCATTCTATTGTGTATTATAGTATTCTTTGAGTAAAACATTAGAAAATTAGGGGATGTGTACTGTTAAGAGAAGAAAATCAAGAGATGGGCAGCAGTGTTTTCCCAATAACTAAAAAAGCTGCGGTTGCCAACCCACCTGCCAACTATGGAAATATCCCCTATAAGGCCATCTATGAGGAGACCTACGGCTGTTGTTACAGTAACAGACGCAATTATTTACTAATGGTGGAGCCAAATACACAAATTGTAAGCATTAAACAAATCCGTCAACAATGATTTATTTAACTGTTTGACTGGTCTGACATTTTGAGGTTGGAAAGTTATGATGCAGCTGACAGTGTCGCACTAAGCCCGCTTTAGTTTTAAATCTCTCACTGCACACATCACAAACAAAGTTCCTCTCCTCCAAATGCTTTTCTTGATGGTCCCTCAACTGATACTTCATAAGGAAGCTTTTGTCACACTGTTTGCATTTGTAATTCCTCTTTTTACCATGCTTGCGTCTCATGTGAGCCCAGAAGTAGGGCATCCAGTCGAAAGTCTTTCCGCAGATCTCACAAGTCCTTATCTTGACCATCTCTTTGTGCTTTTCAAGTACATGCTGATGTCTCTGGAATGCTCTAGAAAATCTTTCCGGACAGTATGTGCATTTGTATTGGTCCTTCTGTCCATGTACAATGACAAAGTGCTTTCTCATGTATTTCTTCAAATTGTACACTTTACCGCAAACCTCGCAAGGGAACCTCCCAGTACTGTGCACTTCCACATGTTTATTAAGTCGGTTCGCTGATAAGAAAGTATCGCCGCATTCGTAGCAAATGTAACTGCTATAATGGGCGTTCATATGTCCGTCCAGCATGTGGTAATTCGGGAAGGCTTCTTCACATAAAGCACATTTCAGCTCCCTTGCGAGGATATAAGGTATAACTCTGTTGTAGGCCTCGTCTAGAAAAACCTCATGCACATCTTCAAGATGTCGGAACATGTCGTTCCAAGTCGGCAGGATTGTACAGCAAACTGTACAATGGAGACTATGTATATCAATTCTTAACACCTCATTAAGCCAGTGTGGTCTCATTATCTGATCTATGCCTTTGGTCCGATCATCGACATGCTTCGTTTTAGTGTGAGTCCTCAAATCATCGGGTTCATCAAAAACCGGTCCATCGGTAGAGCAGTATGCACAGTAGTACCTTGACAATTTCGATTTGTATGGTATAGCGTTTGTGTAGGTGAGTATAGTTTTAATTTCCTCTACGAGTTTGTAGTGTTTTTCTTGGTCTGTTATTTTTGAGGCGTCATCATCATCTGGTTCTGGAAAAAATTTTTTTTTTTTTGATATTCAACATTAAAGTGACAAACTTCTTTAGGCCTGAACTCGCGTGACCGTTACGCTCAGATACGATGAAAGTAATGTTGAAAATCTAATTGATTAAAGGATAATGGCGAAAATGGGTCCACATATTTTAAAATTAACGAAGCATCGTGCCTATGCAAGTTTAAATTAATTACATATAAATGTTTATGTAAAAATTATGAGGGCTCTAGAATATGGGACTCATAACAAAGAAATCATAAAAATTTATTAAAAAATAGGTCACCTTGCAATAATAGGATGTTATTCGTTATTCCAATAAACATAGTGATTATATTATACCAGACATTTTTTTGACATGACAGCCCTTGTCATTAATTTTTATTGTTTTTGCTTTTACCATTGTTACTTGCTTGTATTCGATAATATTATATTGTGATAATTGATAGAATCAGGCGTTACTTTGTGGAAATCCATTATAATAAATAATTTATTACTTTGCAACCTTCCGCTAACCAATTACAATGATGTGTCTTACCTGGATTGAAGAGCACCTCCCGCCCTCCCTCAATTGCATGCACTAACTCCGTCACCACTACTTCCAACACCACTATTCCAGGTGACACACCATCGACGACAATATGACACGTGTTTCGCCTCTACACGAGGCATCTTCAGGTAATGTAGACTCTACGGCGACTGACCGCTAAGTGAGCGGCGAGCTTTTTTTTTTGCGCCCGAAGCAAATATGGGCAACCCTCCGGAAAGCGGGGGAGGGAGGTTGGGAATGCTCATAGCATACCACGCAGCCGGCTGCGTGGTTATGTGGTGACTTTTACCCACTAAACCCAACCTTTTAGGAATTGGCTTAACGATCTGACTAGAGATCTCTAAGCCGTATACGAACGCGACCCTCCTTGGCAGAAATGAGGGCGCAGCAGAAAGGAGGGCGCAGCGGCGAGCCGAAACAGCTGCTATTTATACATGCCGACACAACCACTCCCCACCAAAGTAGCGAGTGACCGCGCCGCGCGATAACAAACCTGCGACTAATTGTTATGAGTAATATTTTTTAAATATTATTATTGTTATTGTTTTTATATTGATATTATTATAGTTATTTATTATTATTAATTTTCAATTATTATTAAAGATTAGCTAATATAGTAAAATAGTAATATAGTATAGATTAGCTAATCTTTAATAATAATTAAAAATTAATAATAATAAATAACTATAATAATAACAATATAAAAAAACAAAAATAATAATAATATTCAAAAAATATTAGTCATAACAATTAGTCGCAGGTTGTTATCGCGCGGCGCGGTCACTCGCTACTTCGGTGGGGAGTGGTTGTGTTGGCGTGTTAAATAGCAGCTGTTTCGGCTCGCCGCTTCACCGGGCGCGGATGGCATCTCCAACCAAGCCCTCAAACACTTTCCGGAGCAGGTTATCGCCTTATTGGCCATAATCTTCAACGCCTGCTTCGAATTCAGCTACTTTCCACCTCTTGGAAAGAGGCAACTGTCATTGGCATTCCCAAGCCAGGCAAACGTCACCACCTCCCCTCCAATCACCGTCCCATCAGCCTCCTCAAGGCCATGGGCAAACTCTTCGAACGAGTTATTCTCGTGCGCATGAGGCGCCATTTGTTTCCCACAGACAGGCGACCCTCTTGTCATCCCTCAACAATTGGGGCTTCGAGCCAAACACTCGTGCCCCCAGCAAGTTCACCGCATAGTGGAATATATCCTCAGCGGTTTTTATCCTCGTCGTCAAAAGACCATCGCGGTCTTTTTCGACATTGCCAAGGCATTCGACAGAGTCTGGCATGAGGGCCTTATCTACAAATTGTACCACTTAGGCCTCCCTGACCGCCTCGTCCGCCTTGTAGCCTCCTATTTGAAGGATCGTACCTTTCGTTTTAGACACGAAGGCACGCTATCCTCTACTGGTCAAATCAAAGCCAGTGTCCCTCAAGGCTCTGTGCTTGTCCCCCTCCTATATATACTATTCACTAACGACATCCCTATCCCGTCGAATGGTGTTAAACTAGCTCTCTTCGCAGATGACACAGCCCTTTACTCTAAAGGCAACTCACTGCCACAGATTCGGAACAAGATCCAAAAGTCAGTTAACGACTTAGGAGCTTGGTTCCAAAAATGGCGTATCGACGTAAACCCGGAGAAGAGCTCCGCCGTTTGCTTCGAATATAAACGACGCCGTCTCACCGCCACTCAGGATGTTAGGAACCCCTGTCCCATGCCAGCCAGCCAAATATTTAGGCGTCACCCTTGAAGCAAGGCTCACTTTCGAGCCCCATATCAAGAAGGAAACTCGCACAGCGCGATTTTACATGGGTAGGCTCAACAGCATGTTGGGCAGACACAGTAAAATGTCCCTTCGCAACTAGCGAACCCTATATAAGGTCTGTATACGACCTGTTATGACTTACGCGGCTCCCATTTTCGCACATGCTAAACCCAAAGTTATAAATGAACTTCAAATAGTTCAAAATCTATTCTTTCGTAGGGCCATTAACTCGTCCGTAATGCCGACCTACACCGAGACTTAGAGCTCCCAACAATCCAGCAGTTCCTTAAATCACTCTCTGAGAGATTTTTCAAAGCCTCAGAGTCCCACCCAAATCATCTCATTCACGAGACAGCTGCCTATGCAGCCCCTCTCCACACTCGCTATAGTGTGCGCAGACCGAGAAATTCTCTCTTGGACCCCCCCCCAACAAGCTTTTGGCTGACCTGAACTGCCTCCTGGCGGCTCAGGCCGAGCCTACATAACACATCCCTTAATCTGCCTTAGTTAGGCACACTTCTAAGCGGCTTTTCGCCGCTAGCGCCCTCCTTTCTGCCAAGGAGGGTCGCGTTCGTATACGGCTTAGAGATCTCTCGTCAGATCAGTAAGCCAATCCTTAAAGGTGGGGTTTAGTGGGTAAAAGTCTTCACATAACCACGCAGCCGGCTGCGTGGTATGCTATGAGCATTCCCCACCTCCCTCCCCAGCTTTCCGGAGGGTTGCCCATATTTGTTTCGGGTGCAAAAAAAAAAGCTCGCCGCTCACTTAGCAGTCAGTCGCCGTAGAGTCTACATTACCTGCAAATGCCTCGTGTAGAGGCGAAACACGTGTCGTATTGTCGTCGATGGTGTGTCTTACCTGGAATAGTGGTGTTAGAAGTAGTGGTGCCAGGAGTATAGTGGTACTGGGACTAGGGGTGACGGAGTTAGTGCATGCAATTGAGTGAGGGGTGGGAGGTGCTCTTCAATCCAGGTAAGACACATCATTGTAATTGGTTAACGGAAGGTTACAAAGTAATAAATTATTTATAATATTATATTAATATGTTGGTGAAAATAATTACTAATAAAAAGTACTTCCTAATAAATATATATCTTCACAACCCAAAAATAATGTTTACAAGTTTGTGTAGATAAGAAGTTTTCAATACTAACATGCAGTCCTAGGACTGACAGTTTTTTTTATTATATCAATAATAGGGAAGGTATCTAAATAATGTAGATAGTAGTGTCGAAAGAGATGAAACAAGCAAGAAGATGGGCAGCACCTTTCTGATACAAGCAAATTTAGCAAACCTCTCTCACCGAGGGTGGCAGATATGGCAATATACCCCTCCCCCACTCTATGAGTGCTGAATGTCGATGAATAATGTGAACGAGTGAATGGATTTTAATTATTTTATTCATTTATAAGGTGTCTTAATCAAGTGTTCTCAGCTGTTTCAAGAAAATCAGTTTAGCTATTTAAATATCGTTTAATAATCTGCTCTTTTTGTTAAGGTGGTTTTAAAATTTTTTAATTTAAGTTATTTGTATTTGACTTACCCTCTTTTTTGGCAATAGTATTCTGAACTCTAAATGCAAGAGTCTTCCTGGGCACCTTAAATATCTCTGACGCTTGGTTACATGACATCCCTTTATTCTGGACAGCATCAACAGCCATTCTCAGCGTCTTTTCAGTATACTGCTTGTATGTTTTATTTCTGTCTTTCCTTGGTAGTTTCTTCGGCCATTTTCTTTTACTATTTTCTTCTGCACTCTGCGATTGTTCTAGAAACCATAAAGAACCTCATTATCTTCTTTAACAATGATATTAATAACTAGCTATAAGTTCCCCGCGAGTTCGTCCGCGTAAAATTTATTAAGATTGGATTTCAAGGGTTTTTTGTGCGGAATCCTAATTCCTTTTCTAAAATAAAAGGAGCCTAAGTTACTCCTTACAACACCAGCTTTTGAGTTATCAACGAGTAAACAAGTAAATCGTGAAGAAACCGGCCATTATGAAGAACATTGAATATCGCGCCGTCATTAAGTTTCTCACCAAACAAGGAAAGACACCGCAAACCATTTTTCAAGAGATGTCAGTTGTTTATAAGGATTACACTCCTGGAAAAACCATGATTTATAAGTGGTACGCCGTTTTCAAACAAGGGGGACTCCATTGAAGACGACCCCCGACCTAGACGGCCATTGTTTTTTTATATGATAGGATGACAAACGAGCACACAGTCCACCTGATTGTAAGTCGTAGCTGTGGCTCATAGACATCTACATCTATACTCGATTACAAATCAAAATGCAGATGCGTCGTCATCCGTGAGGACTTACGTGGAATGCCTCGTTTCCAGTAAAAAGGGTCACCGGTTCTCTACACTCACGATATGAAACACAGCAGCATTAAGCTACTATTTGACGCTGGTATTCTGTGAGAGCGTGGTCCTTCCCCGGTCGAGCCAATCCATTCGTGCCACAACTATACTACTAATATAACTGCAGTATGGCTCTACCACGTAAAAACTACTACGCCAGAAATAATCGAAAAAGTTGAAAAACTCATATCAGAAGATGCCCAGCTAAAAAAAGAAACAGCTTGCAGCATTAGTTGGAGTACCAGAAACAACCATTTTAAATATCCTACAGCAATAAAAGCAAAAATGAGGTGGTCGCTTGCAAACTGTTTCTAAAATAAATTTTGTTAAATATTTTGTGACCATTGACATTGTAAATTTAAAAAAAAAAGTCCCGCTGGGTTTCTTGCTGGTTCTTCCCAGGACAGAGGTTTTGGTAAAGTAAAAAAAAAAATCTTTCAATAAGAATTACTTGTATTCTATATTGAATAAAAAATTGTTCAATTCTATTTTATTCTAAAAAAATACCTTGGCATGATGACTAAAGTCTGTGCAAAATGGGTTCCGGAAACGCTTTCAAAATACGAGCATGTCGAAAGTTGTCGCGATTTTTTGGACCGCTGTTGAGAGCAAAGGATAGGAAGTTATAGCCCGAATTGTAACTGGCGATAAAACTTGGATTCACTATTACGAACCTGAGTCAAAGCAAGAGTTTTTGCAGTGGCATGAAAAAGGCACACCCCCCCTCCTAAGAAGTATAAGGTGTCTCAATCGGACGGAAAGATCATAGCGACGATATTTTGAAATACAGAAGGTATCCATTTGATTGATTATAAGGAACATGATGTTCCCATAACGGTAGAATACTACGCTTCTTTACTAGATCAATTAAAAGAAGCTATTAATGAAAAAAGGCGAGGAAAGCTTACAAAAGGCGTGCTCTTTTTGCACGACAATGCACCCGTGCACACAAGCCATGTTGCGACGGCTGCCATTCACCGGTGCGGTTTTGAACAACTATGCCACCCACCCTACAGCCCAGACCTGGCTCCAAGTGACTATAATTTGTTTTCAAAAATGAAGAAAAGACTGCGTGGGAAAAGATTTGGCGACGATGATGAAGTGAAGTCGGCAATTTCGACCTATTTTGACACCGAAGACAAATCTTTTAGGGGGGAGGAGTAATAAGATATTTGGCAGATCTAATAAATGTATTAGGGTTAAGGGAGAATACATTGATTGATGTTTCATTTCATTATCCTTACCTGTCCATTCCGCGAACTTTTTGTTCTTCCCTCGTATATATAAAAAGTTGATCATTTTGTACCGGCACATATTTCATGTAACATGTAAGGTTTCCTTTAATACTGGAAAAAACCGCGCTTCGGTCGCTTTATGGGCTCGGGTGGGTGAGGCTCACCCGGGAGGGGGAGGGAGAGTGGAAAAAATTTAACTTTGCTCTATGACAATATATGCCAATTGCAAGTCCATAAGGTTAAGGTAAGTGAATTTCGCAGAATACCACCAGCATGATATAACAAAATTGTTCTGTTTTGTGTAGTTGTGTCATAACATGAGTTACGTCTGATGAAGGCTAGATGTCTCAAATAACTCAACATTGTATATATGCCTCGTCTCACAACCCACTCAGAAACAAATTAAGTAAGCCATACTAGCCTAATAATTAAGGATACGGACTACGAAACTGATGTTCGCTAATTAGTGAATATAGTGAATATAGTAATTAGTAAATAGTGAATTGTAAAGCACTAATTAGTAAATAGTGAATTGTAATGTATTTATTCGTTGTATATGTGTGGTGTACAATAGTAAATATATGTTATGACTATGTGCTATATGCTAACCATTTTGTGAAGGACCACGCTGTCACAGAATATCAACGTAAAGTAACAGATTATAACTGCTGTGTTTTGTATGGTGCGTGTAGTGTAGAGAAGACCGTTTTGACTGGGAATGAGACAATTTATCTTAGTCCTATGGGGTGACAACGAATCTGCATGTTATTCTTAATCCAGGATATGTGTAGATGTCTATGGCTCAAGACTTTGCCATCATGTGGGCTGAGTGTTCGTTTTTCACCCTCATCTTATAAAAAAAGGCAAGCATTTTAAGCTTTACTTAGTGGTTAAGGGGAATATTAGTAATGTAATTAGCACACTATTATAGTTTTTTTTAAACTTACCCTCTTCTTTGTCTGTAATATTGTGGATCTTAGCAGAGATAGTTTTCCTGGGCACATTAAACAACTCGGCTGCTTCTGTATGTGACATTTCATTGTTCTGGACTGCATCAATGGCCATTTGTAATTCCTCGTCAGTATACTGCTTGTATTTGTTCCTTTCTTCCTTTGGGAGTTTTTTTGACAAGTTTCTTTTATGTTCTACTTGCATGGATTTATCTGAACTCAGCAATTGTTCTAGAAACCATAAATAATATCATATCATTTATTTTTAACAGTCTGCAGTTGTATTTTTTTAAATGAAGGTTAATATTATACAGGCTGGTGCTACTTTTAACACTATAAATGGTACCAGCAATTCTATGATCATATTACTATTTTACAAAAATAATATTATTAAATACATTCTGTAGTTCAGCGAAAAATTTATTTCGTTTTACCAATTTTTGCACATGATGTATATTAGAGATGTCACGAATAGTGATTTTGCCGAATACCGAATTTTCGCCCAGTATAATAATCAATATCGCCCAATATAAAAAATAAAAGAATATTCTCGAGTATGAATTAAAATGCAGGTGTGTTGTCATCCATGAGGATTTAGGTGGAATGCCTCGTTTCCAGTAAAAAGGGTCTCCGGTTATCTATACTCACCATACGAAACACAGGAGCATTAAGCTACTATTTGAAATTGGTATTCTGTGAGAGTGTGGTCCTTCCCCGGTCGAGCCGACCCATTCGTGCTATAACTATACTACTAATATAACTGCAGCATGGCTCTACCACGTATCACATGTGTTATTACAAATGAGATTGATCTTTATCTAAAAACGGCTCGCCTTGATCAGACAGCAGGCCCTTACAAGCAGTGGTTAACAAATGTACAACAGTACACAAATCTTTTTTTTTCTTTCTACATGGTAAAGCCCCACTGCCTACAGCTATATAAGTTGCAGCACTAATGCGTCGGCTCGACCGGGGAAGGACCACGCTCTCACAGAATACAAGCGTGAAATAGCAGCTTTACGCTGCTGTGTTTCAAATGGTGTAGAGAACAGGGGACCCTTTTTAATGGGAACGAGGCATTCCGTCTTAGTCTTTACGGGTGACAACGCGTCTGTATTTTGATTTCTTATGTATATGGGCCATATCATCCACTTAATTAGTTTAGTTAGTTTACGACGGGCTGTTTTCCGCAACTCCATGTCTAGGCGCGTATTTTGCGTGTGGGCAGGAATAATAGCAGCAACTAGCAGGCAAATCTGTCTATATATGAGGGGGGTTATGCCCGAAGATACATAAAAAATATACTGGATAACCTATTTTACCATCCGGAAAAAAATAGGATGTAACATGGGAACGATGTAGACACCTATGGCACTGATATTTTACAAAAAATAAAAACAAAAATTTTGAATTAAGTAAACAAATTAATTAAAATTTATCCAAATTCAAATCATATCCACCCTACTTTATGAAGGGCAACAAAACAATAAATTTAGTAGACATCTTTGACCCTGTCACCTTGCAGGGTCACAGGTTAAGGTAGATATGATTAGAATTTCAATAGATTTGAATGAATTTATATATTTCATTCGAAATTTTTGTTTTTATTTATTTGTAAAAATATCAAAGCCATAGACTCCGTTCACATGGTCACAAAAAAGAAAGCGGCATGGTCATTTTGAGATTTTTAAGTTTACCACTTACCTTAAAGTAAACCTATATGCATTACGGTATATGAAGCACACCCTTACACAATATAATATTTATTTTCTTTGAAAATTTAACTTAAATAATTTTGACAAAGATCAAAATTAACTATTTCGAAATACTTTTTGGAACTAGCAATAAACGAGTTTATTTTTAATGTAATACTGAGGAAAAATAAAACAGAAGATAATCAGCAGCATCTTCCTGATATTTCAATTCAAAATAACAAAACCTCTCGCTCACGGCGACCAGTATCACCGTTCACTAGCCATTTGTGCAGAACTCTATCCTTTCACTCTCATAATACGATGGGACAGTAATCCAATATAACCGGAGAGAGATCAGGCGCAGGCCTCATCTCAGACGTCCTCTCTCTCCGGTTGGTCTGTACGTGCTTTACGAGGCATGGGCGTGAGACACCATCAACCTCCTGACGTTGGGCAGCTACTGAGAACCAAAAACCCTGATTTGTCCCGCGTATACGATCACAAGACCAACGAAACAGTCAACTGCGAAACTACACATGTTGGTTAGGGCATATCCTCCAAACTTGTAAAAATTGAAACGCTAAGCTTTTATGCCATAAAGCCACGCTGCTGCTATAGTGGGTTGGTTCGACCGGAGGTAGGACACGCCCTCACAGAATATCAGCGTAAAATAGCAGCTTAACGCTGCTGTGTTTTGTATAGTAAGTGTAGAGAACCGGAGACCTTTTTTACTAGATATGAGTTATCCGATCTCAGTCCTGGGTGACAACTTATCCACATTTTGTTTCTTAATTGAGGATAAATGTAGGTGTCTATGGGCCAGAGCATCCACTTACCATCAGGCCGACTGTGCATTTGTTGTCATCTTTATTCTATGAAATTAAATATAAAATACTAAGTAGTTTAAAAACTGACAGTGTTATCATCACTGAACCCCATCGCAATTCAACTGTACAGGTTTCATCAGAATGCTAAAATTATTTGTTACTCATTAACAAAAAAATACTAGAAATCCTACCATCTGATAAAGATTCTTCATATGATTCATCTTTGTTTAAACTGTCTGTGATATCTAAGTATTCCACTTCGTTAAACTCGGTTTCTTCTTCCTCATCTTCTAAATCTTTCTCCACTTTCAATGTAGTGTAAAGAAACACTGAAATTATAACAAATAGTATTATTTATTTATTTTTGTATTGAGTACAAATCCTATAGTTTTAAAATTCACAAACACCCTTATAATAGTAGGTTTTAGGTTAATTAAGTACTAATTATACCTATATCTGTCTCTTTCTTTTGTCATTCAGTGAAAAGACAGTCACCATTACCTTTACAGCGAATTAAAGTCCACCGCAGAACATAGGTCTTGTAAGGGCCAGGGGGCCTTACATTATATATATATATATATATATATATATATATATATATATATATACAACATGTAACATGTCCCAAAATTCTACGATAAGCCAACACCGGAGGATAGACCTGCCCCGGAATAATCGGGGAAAAAAAAGAAAAAAAAAATATCCAATTATATTTTAAGTTATATAAAAAAAATGAAATTCTTCAGAAATTGAGACCGTTAATGATATTTTTCACTACCATAACCACACCAGCGCTTCTCCTATTGGATGGCATACGACCCTCCGAAAACGCTTGATGCACATTAATAAACACTCGATAATCAGGATATCTTTGAGCATTTGGGTATCTTTCTCGCTACAGTCTGCTAGCAGCGTTAGCATTACATCGGCATTCTCCATAGATTAAATGCATATTAGCGTATTCCTGTGGTGTGGTGGTGGTGTACGGTTGCGGCATGTTAAACGCCAAACAGTCCAAAATGCGCCAGAACTCTAAATCACAAAACAGAATCGTAGTCCAAGATAATGCCAGGTCAGTTCAGTTTGCAGATCACTTCTAGTCCAAATAATGCCAGGTCAGTTAAGTTTGAAGGTCGATTCCAGTCCAAAAAGCCAAGCCAAAAGTCGATAGTATGTACGAAAGCCACATAAGTTAAATTGGGAACGGTGCGCAGTAAACAAAGGAGCAGAGCGTACTGAACTGACTTGCTGAGAATAATAACAGCTTCTCTTCCTGCCCTGTCGTTGTCTCTTTTTAACGTCAATATCTCTATCTATCTATCTCTCTCTAACATCTAAGGTATGTTTGCCCCATTTAAATTCCTAGAAATTGTAACAAGAACCCATTTTGGGCATGTAGTAAAAGTGATTACTGACAATTACAATTTAAGGAATTTGGCCCCTGTTAAGAAATAATATGCCCATATTTTTTTATAACTTGTTTTCCTAGAGTATTATACCATTTTGGAATGTTGGTTAGTTGCGTCAATTTTTAAAAAAACTTTGCCATACTAGTGTTCATACTTTTTTATACCACAATAAGTTAAAGTTTGATAAAGTAAAAGTCTTCAAAAAATTTAGGAAATTTTTGGGGCGGTGCCTATAAAAAGAGAAAGAAACAAATATTAAAAAAATTGTGGTCATCGTAGTGAAAAATATCATAAACGGTCTCAATTTCTGAAGGATTTCATTTTTTTTATATAACTTAAAATATAATCGGGATATATTTTTTTCTTTTTTGCCCCGATTAGTCCGGGGCAGGTCTATCCTCCGGTGTTCTCTTATCCTTGAATTTTGAGACATGTTGTATATACCAGACGTAAAATACCCATAACAGTGATAGAGCAGGGCTAAAGATGCAAGATGTTCAATTTTTTTTATAGAAAAAGTGCAACATATGCATACACAGTCCACCTGATGGTAAGTGGATTCTGTTATCCTAGACTAGCAATCAAAATGCAGATGCCTTGTCATCCCTGAAGACTAAAATGGAATACCTTGTTATCAGTAAAAAGGAATTTCTGGTTCTCTACATTCACCATACAAAACACAGCAGCATTGAGCTGCTATTTTACACTAATATTTTGTGAATGTGATCCTACCTAAGTCAAGCCGACCCATTTGTGCTACAAATAATATAGCTAAAGTATGGCTCTGCCACAAATAATAATGTCCTCCAGACCCAATTTCGGTCACGGCGGCCTGCCTCAGCGGAGGCTAGCCATCAGCGCAGGACAGGATTATATTGCCCAAGTGTATGCGTAAGCACAGGTGCACTCTCTATTCCTTCACTCTCATAATCCGATGGGATGGTAAACCGAGACAACTGTAGAAAAATCAGGTGCAAGACCAACAGCTTTATGTGCTTTCCGAGGCACGAGGGTGAGACACCGCCAACTTCCTGATTACAGGAAATTACTGAGAATTTCTTGACAGAAAAACTCAATAATTAGTTTTTTTGGCCCGACCAGGGATTCGAACCCAGGATATGATCAGCAGTCATACTACTACAACCACTAGACCAACAAGGCAGTCAACTACATATATGGATAGAATATAATTATCAATTTGGCTTTAAATAAGGTAAGCATGCTGTCTAAGAAAACTAAACAGATATAAATTGAAAACAATCATTAGACTAACACAATTGGTCAAATTAAAAATTTTGCACAACCTGCTTCCATATAATTAAAATGAGAACATCATCAATATAGTTGAGTCAATTAAACATGCATTAATAAGGATAATTCGAAAATAACTACCACCACCACCAGGACCAGCTTTTAAATAAAAAAAACCTCAAAATCAGTTGAAGTTGGTTAAAAGAAAATTATATCGGAGCACTTGCTACATTAATTTTAAAACACATTGTAATACCACATTTATAAGACATCATAATTCAACCTAACACATGTTTTAACCTGTTTAATTTTTTTCTGGTTTCCAAGCTCTGGCCTAACACTCAGTTTATAAACGTATATATAGCCTTACATTCATCTTGTTTTTCATGCAGCACCTCTTCACTCACTAAAACTTCCCTTTTGAAGGCAAGTGCATCGCGTAACCGAGAGATACAAGAGGTGCATATCATATCCATATACCCCACGTTTTCCTCTGGTTGCTGCCACTGGAATATCACATCAAAGAAATATGTTAAAACCGATGAAGCAAAGAGGAAAGCAAAGTTGGACTTTTATGGGCAGAGTATGATTTTATATTTTGAGACTTTATTATATAACTTTTACTATTAAAATACAGTAGTTTAGCCTACATATAACATTAATGTTTTCAAACCTTTAATACAATAAAATACTTATTGGGTTGGCAACCTTAGTCTCTCCATAGTTTCAATTTTTCTTGCACAAGAGTTATAGATAAATATAAGAGTAAAAAAAATTTTTTTTTGGGGTGGGGGAAAAGTTTTTTTTTTAATATTTTTTTTTTTTTTTTTTTTTTTTTTTTTTTTTTTTGTTTTGAAAGGGCCGGGTTTTTTTTTTTAAATTATACGCTGTATTTCTTCATTGGTATAGATCTGGTACTTAGCAAGTTAATGAATTAGATATTATCATTACCTTCAGCCTATAAATAATTCGAAACAAATAAAACAAGTGATTTTACTTACTGATAGAGCAAAACATTCTGTCAACATCATTCCATAAATTTCGGTTTCTCCCTCAAACGTATAAGGCGTCCACAAATTTTTTAAATCTCCTTCATTAAGGCAACATTTACATCTTCCTATGAAGATCACCATTTCACCGTCTAACGGATCCATAATTATTAAATTGTTAATACTTTTGAAAAAATGAATATAAAAAACAACACGCCATCAAGCATAGTATATAGCATAGATAAATAAATTAAATATGTAGCAAGCTAGTATATAGTATATAGTCAGTAATCTATGCCATCAAGCAAACATTCACAGAGTACTTTTGTATACCTGAAATCAGAAATAAACATTTTTCTATATATATTACTCTACTCTATGAAACATTATCTCTGCCGTAGACAGAGAAACCTATAGACTAATGATCAACTTTATAATTTGTGCTAATGATCGGCGTGCGCTCGAGTGAGAAAGGACGATAACGAATTTTTAGGTTATACAATAATCTTTATGACTTTTAAACACATTTAGATAAAAATTTTAAGTGTTCTAAGAACTGAACTGAACAAGATTCACCAATCTTAAGCTGACAAAACACTTTTTTTTTTCTCACTTAAACCAACTTGTAAACTCCTTAAATCGCTACGCTGTTAAAGTTGTTTAGCAAACTGTGAGTTTGAAAACAAAAAAACCGGCATGGAGAAAGGGACAAGCAATCACACCGCTCTATCTCATTTCTATGCAAGACGTATGCATAAATTTATCTTTTTCGTGTGCGAATGCGAAAGAAGGCGTCAATTCGTAGACAGAGAAACCTACATTCTCTGTCTACGCGTCAATTTGTCTATAGGTTTCTCTGTCTACGATCTCTGCGGTATCTTTTTTTATTAACTGGCTTTACGGCTCTGGGTGCTAGCCCTTCTAAGCCTATCTCTGTATCTCATGCTCCTAGTAGAGAACAGGAGAACGATCGCTACAGAAAATATTGTCCCAGAAATATGGACAAAATAAGTGGGGCGCTGCGATCGCTAAGTTGTCTCAGTAATTTACATTATTATAAATTTTATAAGTTACTACAAATATAAATTATTAATCATTATTGAATTATTGAGTTATTATTATTCATAATATTTCACCATTTTTAAAGTTTCTTTTTGTCAAAAATTAAAAAATTACTTAGCAGACACTACTTACCGACGGCAGAGCGGCTATAAATTCTACAAATTTTCAGGGACAGGCAGGCTATGCTTTAGCACGTAGCGATCGTTCTCCTGATCTCTAACCTCCATGCTCCGCTAGGAGTAATAGTGTTCTGTGATCTCATGTTTTACACTATGGAGTGTAAAGTACTACATAATATAAGTAACTACATAATAATTTTTATAAAATTAGTTAGGCACCAAGAGTTCATCATCTCCATCACATTAACCCAATGCCGGCCCACAACTAACCATAGGTCTCCTCTCCATGCTTTTCAGCCCTAATAACAACTCCAACTTCTCCAACTGTACAGCTCTTTTATTTTACTTTTCAAATGCCCGTGACAAACTATAAAGAGAGAGAGAGAGAGAGAGAGAGAGAGAGAGGACTATAAAGATTCATTGTTTTACTATGGAACCTTAAAATCTCCTTATAAAAGCTGAACAGGTTGGACTCATTATTATTTTATTGTATGTATATATCTCGTGTGTTCATAAGTCTTGAGAAGATTTTTAAAAATCAAATTTCTAAAATAGAAAATTAATTTTTTTTTTCAATATCTTTATATATATAAAGTTAGTGTCACGTTGTTTGTCCGCGATGGACTCCTAAACTACTTAACCGATTTTAATCAAATTTGCACAGTTTGTGCAGTTTGGTCCAACTTGAGAGACAGGATAGTTTTTTGAATGTTTTTTTTTTTGCGAATTTAAGGATTTTTAATAGGATATGACAAAGAGTCGTCGAAAAGAGCAGAACAACGTCTGCCTGGCAAGCTAGTTATATATATAAATATTAAATATATTAATATTAAAATATTAAATTTTGAAATTGGAATGTTCTGAGAATTTTTAAGCAAAAATTATTTTCAGCTTTTTGGTTTTTATCGAAATGGCGGCGAATAAAGATATGCGTTCTACGGTGATTTCACTGTTTAAGGCGGGAAAGAAACATATTATGGAGATTTTTAATCAAATCAAACAGCTAGGGGCTAGTTGAAATTTTGTTTCGGTACTATACTTTGAAGAGATACAGGAAGAAGTTACAAGTGCAAAACAAACCCAAAAGTGGAAGACCACGCAGCGTAAAGACGCCTGTCAACATCAAGTTAATACGCGAGCGTCTTCGTTGAAATCCTTGCCGCACTCAGAAGAAGCTGGCTATTCAGACGAACATATCAAGAATATCTGTCAATATATATTGAAATATGATCTTAAATGAAAGGCCTACAGTCGACGAAAAATTCATTATCTCAATAATCGCCTTCGCAAATTGCGTTACGATCGCTGTCGAATGTTATTGAAGAGACACCATGCAAAAAAATCTCTTCACAGATGAGAAAGTTAAATTTTAATCCATGGTAACCGCTGTTACTATTACATCTGGACGTTGAAAATCTCAGTCCCCTCGTGACAGTAAAGCTGGGAACAAATTATCGGACGCGTCCATCAGCCGCGGCTGACGGACGCGGCTTACCGGTGTGCACGGTAGTCCAGACGGCGTCTACGGATACTTCGCCTCGGTCATTCCATAAAGGTTTGTCAATCGAGAAACATGACAAGTAGCGACAGCGAGGACGAATTTATAGAGTTAGCGGCAGCTGCTTTATGTAGTCCTCCAAAAAAAAAGTGAAAAGGAGTGTTTAGTTCCATGATATTAATGTAAAACGACTCAAATATGGTGAATTTCATACATTATATCCAGACTTACAAAAAGATGATAAACGTTGCAAAATGTACTTAAGAATGAATGAAGACCAATTTAATTTTCTGCTTAGTCTTATTGAAAGTGACATCGAAAAACAAATGACACAGTTTCGCACGCCGATATCTGCAAAGGAGCGTCTAGTGGTGACTTTGAGGTAGGTATATATTAACGTGACGTGTCTTTTTTTAATAGGATATGGTGACAAACACACACTGTCCACCTGATGGTAGGTGGATGACGGGGCCCATAGACATCTACATCTATCCTCGATTTCGAATCAAAATGCAGATGCGTGTCACCCGTCAGGACTAAGACAGAATGCCCCGTTTTTAGTAAAAAGGGTCTCTCCATGCAAAATACAGCAGCATTAAGCCGGTATTCTGTGAGAGCGTGATGCTTCCCCGGTCGAGCTGGCCACTCGATATGTATATCTATATCTATATACATAATATATGTAAGTGTGAGGTGTAGAAGTGTTTCTTTTTCAGCAAGAAAGAAAGAAAGAAAGAAAGACCTTTAGTCACTGGAACTGTACACATTACAAAAATAAAATATTAAACAGTTAAAATTTAGCAGATTAATATTACAAGTGATGGGTGTGTATCGAGCCAGTGAAAAGGTTTGTCAGGTATAGGTATGGTGTTTTACATTAACTAACTGTTAATTGACCTACATAAACCAATATCCTGTTATGAGTCAAAAAATAAATGGTTAGGTATATACCGAAATAATACAACGAATGTGCTCAATTTAATTTACTTATTTATTAAAGTTTTTTGATGACCAAATATTCAAGAAGTGATTTTGCTGGGCCTTTATATAGCTCACCGCTGCTTTCCTGACGTTCATGGATGCTGTCTCGTCTACTTCATATAATTCTTCTGAAGATGGCATGGAAAGCTCAATGACAGAATTTTTGCGTTGTCTGCAGTAATGATTGGGAGTTGGATCGCATGGAAGGCATTTGTGAAGTAGATGGCTGGATGATGTTAGAGGACAGAGGCAAGGAAAACTGTTGAGTGGGAAGTGATTTATGGGTGCTCGGAGCAGTTGGTGAAGACTGAGATTGTCGAGAAAAAAAAGTTGATTGGAGGGTGTTTTGAGGTAAGGATGAAGACTCTTCTACGTTTGAAGGTAAGGCAGACTGGCGAATAAATAGAGGTGGTACTGATGGGTGTTCTGTAGTGAGGGTGAAGACTGCAGGACGTAAGAAGGTGAGGCAGATTTTCTAGTGAAAGGAGGTGATTGGTAAGTGTTCTGGGGAGACGGTAAAAACACAGGAGAAGAAATTTGTTGAGTGAGAGGAGAAGGTGATCGTTGGGTGCTCTAAGGCGAGGATGAAGATTGACGTAAGTACGAAGGCGAGGTAGATTATTCTCTTAAGTAAGGAGAAGACATGCGGTGAATGAACGGTTGAGGTGATGGTGTTGATATATCTGAGATCCTACTTGAAGAAGCAGAAGATTCTGTCAGAGAATCCAGCCACCTCATTTCTTTTTCATGGACGAGTTTCATTATGTCAAATTTTAATTTAACTTGGTCTATTTTAGGGAACTTCTTCACTGTTTTCGCTATTGTTTCAAAGAATAAATCAATGTCGTCTTTTTCTGATTTACTCTTATATCTTGCTTTTATTAAATTTAAGATTTGTTCCTGATAATTATTGTTATTTTTCCGTTTTCTCTGCTGTGTGTTGTTATCTTTGTTAGAGTCTTCATTTATTGTATCCGAATTTGGGTTTTCTTCGCTCTCGCCGATATTAGATAAAGTGTTCCTATGCGTCATAAAAGGTAATAAGAATGACATCGCCTCTTCAAATTTCCACTTCTTCAAGTTTTTTACGCCTTGCCCTGTCACTGTTTTTCTTCTGCTTACAGCATGTACGAATGCATTTCGTAACAAGTTCCATTTTGCCTTGCATATCGAAACTAAAAAGAAAAATAGATAAATTATTATTATCTTAAGGCGCTACTCTTAGCGAACGACTTTGAGCATTCGGTCCGCCTATGCTTCTACACTACACACGTTGGTTGCGCGGAAAACCATTCATATTTTTATTTTATTCGAGGGTATGCTTGCCAAGCTTGTCCTTCCTTCGACCTTTCCATAACCTATCGTCCCTTCGACACACCGGGGTGGTGGGGTGAGAGGGGAAAGAAGAAAGTTCTAGAATGTCACGTGATTCTCATAACCAATGAGAAGAGCGCCCGACTTCGGTGGGAAAAAGGAGATATAAGCCCGCGCACGGCACTTGCGTGCTCTCTTCCCTTTGGCCGCTAGTTGGAACCACACCGCCTAGGGCAGTCGCGTCCTAGAGGGCTTTGCCAACGCGCACCACTAGTTGAAACGCACCACGCCTGGAGCTGTCGCGCTCCAGGAGTAACCGCCTCACCTCGTGTGAGATATAGTCGCGCACCGCTCTCTTCCATCGCACCACCGACCAGGACCGCATCCCTGGGGCCCCAGGAGATCCGCCAGAAGTAGCACCGCAGCGTCCAAGCCGCATCGAAGTAACACCCCGGTAAGTGTTCTTCTTCCTTATGTTACCTGCTTGAATATTTGTGTTTTTTTAGTTAATCCGCCCAATTTCATTTCTCCTAATGTGATCAAGCAGGGTACCTACCTAAACCTTGGCAAGCAATAGGTTTTTTTTTGGAAGAGCGAGTGCATTGTCAAGGAACCGCATGCTATAGCCACCATTTTGTTGAAGCAGAAGAAGCCAACCGCGTATACAGTCCATCTAGTATAACATCTCGCGTATTAGGGTCAAGGCTCGACCGGGGAATTGTAACTCGGCAACCTTAAGGCCCGCCGCTCGACCATTTTCTGATCCTTCGGCTGGATTTGGACTGGTGCTTTATAGCCTCACCAACCATTGCTAGATTTATTTCATTTTAGATTAATTCCTTAGACAATGCACTCTAATTTAATATTGAATAGATTTAAATAGTGTTCGTTTAGTTTAAATTTAAACTTTGTTTAGTTATTCGCAAATAGAATTATTCATTTAAATAGTGTTTGTTTAGTTTAAATTTAAAATTTATTGGTTACTCGCATAAGTAAATCGATTTATTTATCTAAAATAGTTTAGTTCCGGTTTATTCGGCTTACCCGACATTTGTAAAAAACAGTGTGAGTTTAGCGACCGACACGCGTCGCCTCGGCTCGTTGTAAAGGTGTTCAATTTAACGACGTAATACTGCACGATAAGACAATAGTGTTGTGAGATATAGTTGTATTACATTGCGTCCATCCTCCAGCGTTGTGCGATTAATTGTGATTAATCTAATATTAATTATAGTAAAGTAAAATGGCAGTTAGTGGAAATGAAATTAAACTTAAAACTCTTTACGCCAAGAGGAACATACTCTTCTCACGTATACAGTGTATACGTGATGAAGCAGTGCGGGAGACGTTTTTATGTGAAATCGAAACGGTGGACTCTTTGCGGACGGATTACGAAAAGATATTTGACCAAATTAATAATTTGGAATTACAAATCGATCCTAAGTATACAGTAAACTTCCAGCCGCTTCTAGCATTTGAAGACATGTTGTGTCGCCTGAAAAGAACGGCGAAGCTCTTGCAGTCCCCATCTCAAAGCGAAGCAAAGCCGGAAGCCCAGGTACGCCCACGTGACTCACTCAGGTTGCCCCCCATAGATATTCCGTTATTCAATGGCGATATTAAAACATGGCCCTTCTTCTTTAGTAGTTTTCAAAACAACATACATAATAATCCATCGTTATCGGACGCTGAAAAATTATACTATTTAATTAGTAAACTGAGCGGTAGGGCACAGTCAATTTGCTCGGGTTTCACACCAACAGCAAACAATTATTCGTCAATATTCGAAACGCTTAAAACCAAATATGAAGATAAGAGAATGTTAGCCTCCGAATATTTAAACCAGATATTCGACCTTAAACCTATATCACCTGCGAACATCAACGGCTTAGAACAGTTTTTAGATAAATTTGTGGCATCGGTGGCTGCACTTAAGAACTTGAAATTTAAGGACGTGGTGTTTCTCCATATTGCACTAAAGAAACTAGACCCCGACACCGTGCGTGCGTTTGAAATAGAGCATCGTAGTTCTGAGTTGCCCTCATTTGATTTATTAGCACCCTTTGTGCGAGACCAAATTAAAGTGATACAGCGCTCCTCGAACATTAAACAAGAAGTTAAGAAAGGTGTCGACCGCAGACAGACTCCATCATCTAAAACCGCAGGGTCTCTAACGTACGTAACCGCCGCGCCTGTATCGCCCCATAACGCCTGTGTTCTATGTAAAAATAAACAACACGGTAATTTATACAATTGTGCGACTTTTCGTAAACATTCACCCAGCGAACGTTATAGAATAGTAAGGACAAACAACTTGGTGTTTGTTGTGTTTTTTTTTTTTAATTTCCCTGTTGGGGCGTGTTTGAATTGTCTAAGCGATAGACATTTAGTTGCTAAATGCAATTCTAGTTCCGTGTGTAACAAGTGCGCCAGAAAACATCATACGTTATTACATTTCGAAAATAGCAACATATTTGCGTCAAGTAAATCGGACAAGGAAATCACACCTACTAAAGTCGACGATTCTAGCGGTCGACCTGGTGATGTCGCTCTGTGCTCATTTTCGAATATGGGAACACAGCCTCCTTCAACCGTGTTACTGGGTACAGCCCGTATTATCCCGTTAGGGATTCGCGTGGAAACGAACAAGGCGTCCGTACATTGCTAGACAGCGGATCCCAAAATAGCTTTATAACGCGACAATGTTGTCAGCGCTTAGGATTGCCAATAAATAGGACACCTTCATGTCCCGTAGTCAAAGGCATCGGAGGTACCAGTAAAATTACCCAGGGATATATAAATCTGAAATTTTATTCCCGGCTAGATCGTAATTTTAACTTTGACATAAATTCACTAGTAGTAGATAAAGTCACTGAACGTCTGCCAACCGTCTCGGTCGACACCTCGGCAATGATTGAATTTGAAAATTTGACTCTGGCAGACGATACTTACGCCGTCCCCGGAAACATAGACATGCTCATCGGAGCATCGCTTTTCCCTCATCTTTTGTTACACAATAAGGTCAGGGGCAACTCCTCGCATACCGCGCCTTACGTATTGGAAACCGTCTTGGGCTATGTCATCGTTGGCTCCGCCCCCATCATGGATAATATTTCGTCAACCTCTTATTGTTGTATGGCTGTCGAACCGCTCGAGTCGTTAGTCCGCAAATTTTGGGAGATGGAGGAGGTGAACGTTCCATCTATAGTTAACCCAGATGATAGATTATGCGAGCAAATTTACGTCCGCACGACCGTTCCTGATCGCGACTGTCGATATAGTGTAACGCTACCCTCTAAAGGAGATGTTTTATCTCACGGGTATTCGCGTCAAATTGCGGAAATGCATTTCTACAGTTTGAAGCGTAGGATGCTCGCTTCACCCCAATTAAAGGAAGCTTATGACGGCGTCATTAACGAATATATAAGGGAAGGTTACATATCACTTGTGGCTCCGAAATTAGATAACTACGAAGATACACCGTCGTATTTCATAACACATCACGGGGTCATTAGGGAAGACACTAACTATGTAAGATACACGTAACCATAAGTTACGTGTAGTGCTCTACGCTAGTGCTAAAACTAGCACTCACCTTTCTCTTAACGATATCCTCTATAGTGGTCAAAATTTACAGGGCAGTTTATTTAATATAAAAGCAAATTTTCGTTTGTTTAGTATAGCACTATCCGCCGATATTCGCCAAATGTTTTTTTGCATAGGGGTCCGTGATTGCGACCGTCGATTCCAACTTATTTTATATCGTTTCAACCCAAAAGAACCTCTAATGGTGTTTGAATTAAAACGCGTTTGCTTTGGTTTAAAGTCCAGCCCATTTCATGCGTTACGCACGGTGAGACAGCTCGCCTACGATGAAAGTCCCTCTTATCCTAAAGCTAAGAGGGCAATTGAAAGTGGATTATATATGGATGATTTTGTGTACTCGGTCGATAGCGTGGAGGAGGCCACCCTAACCACCGCCGAGGTTATAAAGCTCATGAAATCGGGTCAATTCGATCTTGTCAAGTGGACTAGTAATTCGCGTCCGGTTTTAGACACAGTCCCACTATCACACCGTCTTTCAGCGATAAAGGAATTCGACGATTCTGATACACACAAGGTGCTCGGTCTGTGTTGGTCACCAGAATCCGACGTGTTTAGCCTTAAGGTAAACCCGCCCGCAGAAACGTGTACAAAGCACACAATACTGTCATGCGTTGCTAGATTATGGTGTCATGGGTTTCGTAGCTCCGGTGGTATTATAAGCTAAGCTTTTCATTAAACAACTTTGGTTATGTGAATGCTATTGGGATGATTCGCCGCCTGACAGCATTGTTCGGATGTGGCAGCGTTTTAGAGAGGAACTTACTTTACTAAGAGAAATTAAAATACCACGTCATATAAACGTCGATAGAAATAGCGTCATCACGGTCGTTGGGTTTGCAGACGCCAGCGAGAAGGCTTACGGGGGCGTTGCACATTTCCACGTCCAGAATAATGGTTGAAATTCGATTAGCCTCATTAGCTCTAAGTCAAAAGTCTCTGGCGCGCTTAGAGCTTTGCGCGATATTAGTCCTCACCAAGCTTATCACCGCAGTTATCAGCGCATATAATGACAGAGTTCACATAGAAAGGATATTTGCCTTTTCCGACTCAACCGTTGCTTTTTCTTGGGTTCATTCTTCACCCCACCGTTGGGATACGTTTGTCGCGAACCGAGTGGCCAAGATCCAAGACGAGTTAGGAACACGGAACTTTTATCACGTGTCCGGTGCGGAAATCCCTGCGGATTGTCTGTTCCGTGGACTCACCCCGATGCAAATAATGGACCATCCGCTTTGGTTCCACGGACCTTCTTGGGTTCACTTGGAACCCTCGTAATGGGCAATAACCGATTTCGACCCTTCGTCAGTGTCACAACCGCCGGAAGAGAAGAGGCACGCTCTGGTAGCGAGCTTTTCGAGCGAGGTTTCTCCAATCATTGCTTTGGCGAACCGTTTGTCCTCTTGGTCGAAATTATTGCGTAGTATAATTTACGTTTGTTGATTCGCGAAGCTTTTACCGCGACGTTCGTATATCTTAGCATCCGATTACAACTATGCCGAGTTGCTAGTATTGCGTCAACGTGCACACTTTTCCGAGAAAATTACAAGATTACAATCGAATAGAACTTGTAGTCGCGCTTTTCAACGCCTTAAGCCATTTTTACAAGATTGGATCGTCAGGGTAGGTGGACGCTTGTCCAACACGCAGTTGAGTTTCGACCAACGGCACCCTATAGTTTTACCGCGTAAAGACCATATCATGAATTTATGACATTATAAATTGAATTCTCACGCTGGCCCCGACTTGCTGATGTCAATCTTGCGTCAGAATTATTGGATTCTTTCCGCACGTAACTTAATCCACAATCGGGTTGCTTTCGGGTACGTCCCAAGCCGGCATTTCCTGAAAAGGCGGACCTTGTGTCTTGTCGATTAATACAATCCGTAAAGCCCTTTACGCACACTGGGTCTGATTTTGCTGGTCCGTTTAAGGTCACGCTCACTCGCGGGCGTGGTATAAGATCCACAAAGGCTTACGTCTCCATTTTCGTATGCCTAACTACTCGGGCGGTGCATATAGAACTCGTTGGTGATCTAAGCGCAGCGGGCTTTATGGGTGCATTTAAAAGATTTCCTTCCCGCCGTGGCCCTGTAAGTAAATTGTATTCGGATAACGGTAAGAACTACGCCGGCGCGAAACGTATTTTATCAGAACTACATGAGCTCTTAGCCAGCAATTATTATAATTCGGAGTTCGCTCACATTCTAGCCGAGAACCGCATCGAGTGGTCTCTGAACGTCCCAGCCGCGAGTCATTTTGGGGGCAATTGGGAGACTAATATTAAGAGTCTAAAGAGTCACTTATACCGAGTAATAGGAGATCAAATTTTGTCCTTCGAAGAGCTAAGTACTGTGCTCGCTCAAATTGAGTGCGTTATGAATAGTCGCCCACTTTGTCGTACGTTGTCAAGTGACCCCTCAGAGCCGCTGGCTCTAGCTCCAGCACATTTTTTGAATTTAACGCCTTTGAAGTATTTGCCCGCCGTAGATATGGACGAGAACAAACTTAGCATTTCCGCACTCCATAAATTATTAGACCGGTTGGTGCAATCGTTTTGGAAACGATGGAGGATGGAATACTTGCATACTTTGCAGTCTCGGCAAAAATGGAACACAGCAACTGAACCTTTAACTGTCGGAACTGTGGTTGTGCTCACCAAAGAGAATACGCCGCCTCTCCATTGGCCATTAGGGATTGTCGAAGAGATTTTTCCCGGTTCCGACGGGGTAATTAGGGTAGCTCACGTTAGGACCGCGGTTGGGTGTTACATGCGTCGTGTTGTCCGTTTGTGCCCCATTGCCCCTTCAATAGTTTAAATTAGCTTTCTAGATTAGAAATTGTAGTCGAAATTTAGGTTTAATCTTAGCGTTAGTTGTTTTAGTTATTTTTGAAGGGGACCCTTCAAGCCGGGGGGGATGGTTGCGCGGAAAACCATTCGTATTTTTATTTTATTCGAGGGTATGCTTGCCAAGCTTGTCCTTCCTTCGACCTTTCTATAACCTATCGTCCCTTCGACACACCGGGGTGGTGGGGTGAGAGGGGAAAGAAGAAAGTTCTAGAATGTCACGTGATTCTCGCAACCAATGAGAAAAGCGCCCGACTTCGGTGCGAAAAAAGGAGATATAAGCCCGCGCACTTGCGCGCCCTCTTCCCTTCGGCCGCTAGTTGGAACCACACCGCCTAGGGCAGTCGCGTCCTAGAGGGCTTTGCCCACGCGCATCGCCTGGAGCAGTCGCGCTCCAGGAGTAGTAGTATCCAGTCCATCCAGTATAACATCTCGCGTTGTAGGGTCAAGGCTCGACCGGGGAATTGTGACTCGGCAACCTTAAGGCCCGCCGCTCAACCACACGTTATTGCTACAATATATTACGTAAGAAATACGCCCAAATTTTAAAATATTTCCTTTCTAAAAACGAATTTCAGTCCTTTGAAAAAAATAAATAGATCAAAATGTTCATTAATAAATTGGCTATCCATTGGTGTTAATCGCAAAATAAAATAATTCTTACTTTACGAGTAGATGCATGTTATCAATAATTATTTCGCATTTCTGTGGTGTACTTGTAGGGAGATTCATCAAATATTTACTCCATTTAAAAAATTGGATTTGGCTATAATGGAATCAAGATTATGTAGAAATTTAATAGATTTTTCATTAGTTGACATATCTTTTTAATAACAAGCTACTTTTATTTTCTGGTTTTTAGCCACAGGAGAATCATTAGTTGACGCTAACTACAAATTCATTGCAGTTGATGTTGGGGCCTTCGGACGTAACAGTGACGGTGGTGTGTTTTCTGAGTCAAAACAAATTCATTGGCGACTAACACTGCAGATATACCAGCAGATACACCATTGGAAAATGGTGGTGAATCCATGCCACATGTCATTATAGGAGACCAAGCGTTTCCATTAAAACACTATTTAATGAGACCATACAATAAAGAAGCTGTTTCTAATAACGCAAATAAAAAGAATTTCAATTATAGATTATCACGTGCAAGGAGGACAGTCGAAAACGCATTTGGAATTTTGGCAGCAAGATGGCGGATATTCCATACAGATATTGAAGTGCAACCAGAAATTGTCGATAACATCATTTTATGCTGTTGTTGCTTACACAACATGCTACGGAACGACGAAGACGACAACATCTTTTTGCAAGATCTACCAAATGGTGTACCAGATAACTTTATATCATTTGAAGGTATACGTAATAATTCTACTCGAGCAGCATTTGTTATTCGAGACAAGTTTTGTGATTACTTTAGTTCCGAAAATGGAAGTTTGCCTTGGGAAAATCAATAAATAAATATAAAATATAATTAATACAGTTTTATTATTTTTGTGCCTGATGTGCCTGATTGCGATAATAATTACCTCGTACCTAAACAGTTTCATCTGTACCTAGAAACAGTTAGGTGTAGTCTTGTTATATTAAGTAGTAAGAATAGAATTGGTAAGTGTAGCGACACACTTGCGTTCGACATCGACTTTTGTATGAAAGAACAAAATTCATTTTTCCTTGTTCAACCTATGTTTTTTTACTATACACTTTTATTCGTTCATTAATTACTTAACTTATTTTAATCAATATTCAAACTTTGTACAATATTTATTTATGTACAATAGTTTTAAAGAAAGGTGTTCTGTTTCACCAACGCTGTCAATTCCCTAAAAATTACGTCGCGTTCATAGGTTCTCGAAAAATACTGCAGTCGCACATTCGGTGCCGTACTTGACCGTTTTTGGTATCTATGTTGACGGAGGTCTGTCGCTACACTAACACACGAGGCACATGCCTCCGTCGTGTAGTGGTTAGAGCGTTCGGTTCACACGCGGAGGTCAAGAGTTCGATTAAAAATAGCCATAATAGCTCTTATAAATCAAAATAGTTATTAAAAAAGTCATAATAGCTCTTATAATTTAAATTACTTATTACGGTTTTATCGCGTTTATTACATTATTTTTACATATAACGTTTCAAATACCTAGATACTTTACTCATAAGCTTATAACATATGCCATCTAAAACATAACTTGTAAAAAAACCAAGTCTCGCAACCCAGTTCTAACGTAAAAAGTTGTGAGATCCATGTAATACCAAGTCGGTTAGTTTATTCAGTCCCTACTTATGGGTCCTTCTGTTTAAAGTTATTACATAATTAGCTAACCTAATAACATCTAAAATCGGAAAAACTCCGCCGTCACTTATACGCCCTTGAGCACCTATTTCAGCAAACATGAAACAGTAATCATGATCTACTAGAGCTAGGAGGACAATGCTAAAAGTATGTTTATAATTCTAATATTCAGGTGTACATGCGTGCCATCTATAGCAAAGACTAGGAATATGAACTTAGCATGATGCATTTTGTTGTAAGATGTAAATAAAATGCCATCAAAAACATAACTTAAAACATAAAACATAACTTTTACAAGTTATGTTTTTGATGGCATCTCATTTCTTTTTGTAGATAAGATAGTCCTACTTTTTTACCTTTCCGGTACCTTCTACTTCTTGAATACCAACAACGTACCTACCTATCTACACCTATTATATATATACAAGTACACTGATTCATTCACTGCAAATCTAACTTTGTAATTATATATATTTATATAATATTTCAAAGTTATTTATGCAGTTGGTGTATCTATAAAACTGGAATGAAATTAAAAAATATTTTAGTTTTTCTTTGATTTATGTACTAAACCTTATAATAATAATAATAATAATAAGGATGGTGGTACAAAGAGGAACGCGCATAGGGCCGTTGCCTGGGGGTCGCCGGGGCGCGTCTGGAGCTGGCGCTGGACGCGGCAGCATGCGGGCCGCCAGCCGAACGCGAGGAGCTGTACTATCACCTAGCAGCCCTCCGCATCCATCATCCCCACCAGAAGGCTTGGTGTCGGCTGGGTCTTCTCGGACTCAGCAAGCGGCACCCGCCGCTGGTGGAGCACGTCGCATGCGTTGGTCACAAACAATGAACGCAAACGCACTGCGGGCTTACTTTAGGGCAAAAGGGGAAGAAACCGGATGTTTGGCATATCGGGCTCGGATGCATCTCTTTTTTGCAGAGCTGGAGCCATCTCTATCCGTCACTGAGCAAAACCTGGCAGACCGAGTTCGGTACATCCTGCGCTCCAACATATTTGGTGACGCCGAACTCGAACAACTACGATGTGAGGCTGTTCCCTCATCGGATGGAAATGCTACGGCCGGGAATGCGGCGCCACTAATTGCGCAGCAAACTGCAAATGTGGACGCTGCCGTCAATATTCCATTTGTGGTTAATTCAGACGATGATGGAATAGTCCCCCACGAACTAGAGAAAATGAGAAGCATATTGGAAGAGTCGATTCTGGAAACGCACAGCATGCCTTTCGAAAATCGACCGCGACTTCCCCGCATACCCCTTAGCAAGCGAAATCGGGCTGTCGAGCGGGCTCTTAACCCAATGCTGGTGACTATTTGGAAGCCAGCCGGGACCTTTGCGAGACGGACTCAATTCTTTTTTGGCGCCGCACTGGCAGTATGCCGTATTATTGGCGCCAAACTTCCCACTTCCACTGCACGTGCTACTCAACAAGGTAGTGCCATCCCAGCCTGGAGAAAAAGAATCGAGGACCGTATCGCAAAGGCAAGGGCCCTTATCGTCAGACTGACAAGCTTCAGGTCGGGTAATAATAGACCGAGAGTTGTGCGCACCGTTAGAATGGCGTTTGCTGGGACAAATATTAGTTTGTCCCAGCCGAATATCACGCAGAAACTAACGGAGCACATAGATGACCTGAAGCAGAGAATCGCTGCTTGGGGAAAGCGAATTCGGCGATATACCGAGAGGTCGACACGGTTCAACCAGAATCGTCTCTTCCAGAGTGATCAGAAGAGGCTCTATAAATCATTGGAGCGACCAGAGGTATGTGGAGCGGGCCCAGGACCGGATCAGGCTGACACTGTCGCATTTTGGCGTGGCCTGTGGTCAGAGCCCGTAAACCACAGCGAGGGCCCTTGGATGGAAGTTGTGGCGAGCCAGAGTGCAAGTGTTACGCCTATGGACTTCGTCACCATAACGCCTGAAGACGTGGCTGAGGCGGTCCGTAGGGCCCCGAACTGGAAAAGTCCGGGGCTCGACGGGCTGCATCATTACTGGCTGAAGGGGTTCGTAGTGTGTCACGCTGTGCTCGCCCGACAGTATCAAGAGGCTCTCGATCAGAAGTCGCTCCCGAGCCTCTTCACTACTGGGATGACTCACTTGGTTCCTAAAGATCAGGATACCACAGACCCGAGCAAATACAGCCCCATCACGTGTCTACCCACTATATATAGGACACTGACATCCATTTTGAGCGCGAGAATCACTCGTCACCTGGAGCTAAATCAGGTGATATCACGCGCTTAAAATGGATGTCGGGGCGGTGGTCGTGGAACCAAGGAACCACTCCTCATTGACGCGGTCATTGCCAAAGTGGTGAAATGCAACCGTCGGAACTTCTCCGCCGCCTGGATAGACTACAGAAAAGCATTCGACTCGGTGCCCCATACATGGCTAAAAAGGGTCCTCGAGCTGTACAAGATTGACTGTACAGTTAGAGACTTCCTCGAGCAGCATATGGGGCAGTGGAGTACGATCCTCTGTTATCTGGGCGAGCGGATGTTGGCTGCGGAGAACCACATAAGGATAAGAAGGGGTATCTTCCAGGGCGATTGTCTGAGTCCAATCTGGTTCTGCCTCTCTCTGAACCCTCTCCATACCTTACTGGTGGGCTCCGGGAGAGGATTTCAGCTACGGAAGGGAGGAACAAAAGCGACCCACCTTTTCTATATGGATGTCCTCAAGTTATTCGCCTCCAGTCGCTCCCATCTTATGGAATTGCTAAACATCACTTGTGAATTTAGCAATTCTATTGGAATGAAGCTGGGGACGGATAAGTGTGCGGTCCTTCATGTTGAAAGGGGAAGGGTTGCTAACTCTGAGGGCATAGATTTATCTATGCTCGTCAACTTAAAGACCCTTTTCGAGGCTGAAACATACCGATACCTGGGTATGTCACAGAACATCGGTATTGATGAGGCTGGTATGAAACAGTCAGTTTGCGACGTGTTTTATGCACAGTTGACCAAAGTGCTTAACAGCCTTTTGTCCGGTGTGAATAAGACACACGTATATAATGGTTGGGTCATGCCTGTCCTCATATATACCTTTGGCATACTCAGGTGGACTCAGACCGAACTTAACGCCCTGGATAGAAAAGTCCGCACTACCATGACGTCCCATAGGATGCATCATCCGAGATCGTCGGTAATGAGACTGTACTTGCCGCGAAAGCATGGTGGGCGTGGTTTTCTGAGCGCGCTCACCATGCATAATCGCGAAGTGTGCAGCCTCCGTGATTACTTCCTGGCGAGATCGGATGATCCATTCTATAATGACGTCATTTCTAGTGATAAAGGGCTTACCCCTCTATCCTTAGCCCACGAGCAATAGCAGGACCCAGCAGTGCTTAGCATTTCCGACCGGGAGACCGTATGGAAGGAGAAGGAGCTCCACGGGGGGTACTACAGAGCTCTTCATGAGCCCTTCGTAGATACAGTCACCTCCCTCAACTGGCTACGTTTCGGTGACCTCTTCGGGGAAACTGAGGGTTTTGTCTGTGCAATACAGGATCAGGTTATTAAGACTAACAACTATCGGAGATACATCCTAAAGGATGGCACCGTCGACGTCTGTCGACGCTTGTCGAGCGGCAGACCGAGTTCGGTATATCTTGCGCTCAAATATATTTGATGTCGCCGAACTCGAAGGGCTACGACGTGAAGCTGTTCCCTCATGGGATGAAAATGCTACGGCTGAGGATGCGGCGCCACAAATTGTAGAGCAACCCGCAAACGCGGATGCCGCCGTGAATAACCCAGTTGTGGTTGATTCGAACGATGATGGAACAGTCGCCCAGGAACTGGAATTAGAGCATATGAGGAGTATATTGGAAGAGGCGATTGTGAAAACGCGCACTACGCCTCCCGAAAGTCGACCGCGACTTCCCCGCATAGCCCTAAGCAAGCAGAATCGGGCTGTCGTGAGGGCTCTGAACCCAATGCTGGTGACCTATTTGGAACCGCAATCCTTTTTTTGGCACCGCGTTGGCAGTCTGCCGTATCATAGGCGCCAAGGTTTCCACGGCTGGACGCACTACTGGCCAAAGTAGCGCATCCCAACATGGAGAAGAAGAATTGAGGAACGTATCGCAAAGGCTAAAGCTCTCATCGGCAGACTGATATGCTTCAGATCAGGCAATAACATGCTAAGAATTGTGCGCACCGTCAGGATGGCGTTTGCTGGGACAAATGTCAGTTTGTCCCAGTCGGATATAACGCAAAAACTGACGGAGCGCGTAGATAATCTGAAGCAGAGAATCGCTGCTTGGGGAAAGCGAATTCGGCGAAATACCGAGAGGTCGACACGGTTCAACCAGAATCGTCGCTTCCAGAGTGATCAGAAGAGGCTCTATGAATCATTGGAGCGACCAATGGTAAGTGGAACGGGCCCAGCACCGAATCAGGCCGACACTGTAATATTCTGGAGCGGCCTGTCGTCAGAGCCCGTAAACCATAGCGAGAGCCCTTGGACGAAAGTTGTGGCGAGTCAGTGTGCGAGTATAACGCCCATGGACCCCGTCATCATAACAGCGGATGACGTAGCTGGGGCGTTCCGTAGGGCCCCGAACTGGAAAAGTCCGGGACTCGACGGGCTGCATCACTACTGGCTGAAGGGGTTCGTGGTGTGTCACACTGTGCTCGCCCGACAGTTTCAAGAGGCTCTCAACCAGAAGTCGCTCCCGAGCCTCTTCACTACTGGGATCACCCATTTTGTTCCTAAAGACCCCAAAATACCGCCCCATCCCGTGTCTACCGACCATATACAAAACACTAACATCCATTATGAGTGCGAGAATTACTCGTCACCTGGACTCAAATCAGGTGATGTCGCGCGTTCAAAATGGATGTCGGGACGGTGGTCGTGGAACCAAGGAACCACTCCTCATTGACGCGGTCATTGGCAAAGTGGTGAAACGCAACCGTCGGAACTTCTCCGCCGCCTGGATAGACTACAGAAAGGCATTCGACTCGTAGCCCCATACATGGCTAAAGAGTCCTCGAGCTGTACAAGATAGACTGTACAGTTAGACACTTCCTCGAGCAGTGTATGGGGCAGTGGAGTACGATCCTTTGTCATCTGTGCGAGCGGATGATGGCTGCGGAGAACCACATAAGGATAAGAAGGGGTATCTTCCAGGGCGATTGTCTGAGTCCAATCTGGTTCTGCCTCTCTCTGAACCCTCTCAGTACCTTACTGGTGGGCTCCGGGAGGGGGATTTCAGCTACGGAAAGGAGGGACAAAAGTGACCCACCTTTTCTATATGGATGACCTCAAGTTATTCGCCTCCAGTCGCTCCCATCTTATGGAATTGCTAAACATCACTTGTGAATTTAGCAATTCCATTGGAATGGAACTGGGGACGGATAAGTGTGCGGTCCTCCATGTTGGAAGGTAAGTTTTGGGTTGCTCATCTATCTCTAGTACATAGTCAGTAATCTATGGAATCCCGTTTAGGGGTATATGTGTTCTGTGCAGAAAATGCTATATTACCGTGCGTTTGCACTGACGCGATTTTCACAAAAAAAAACATGTTTTAAACACTGTTTTCTGTCAATGTATCAAAAAGCGTTTGCATAGTCAAGGAACATGTTTTAGTGAAATATATTTGACAGTTTATTGTACATTACATATTGGGTATGTTCCGAAAGACAACGCAGTGTACTGTCCAATGCAAATGACGTATCATTTGACACTTTATTGTACTAGCGTGCCGCCGCCATATTGTGTCGGTTATCCGGCCATAATAAAACAATTTTTAATTGCGTGTTTGCCGAATGAAGCATGCCAGAATTTGTTTCTATTTATTCAAATACAAAAAATTATAGAATAATTGATGGTATATCCATTAGGAGGATATAATGATTTTTGAAGCACAAAATGTATGATGGCGTTTATTATTTTTGGAACGAATCATCAGTATAGCGTCGATTCATGACGTCATTTGCATTGGACAGTACACTGCGTTGTATTTCGGAACACACCCATTATAACTATATTATATCTATATATCTGCAGAAACAAAATGTTTGAAAACAAATTTGTAGAAATATTGTTACGTTGAAAGATAAGTTTGACGTTTTGTATTTGTAGACACTTATTAATCGAGACAGAGAATTTTCAACAATAATGGGTTCAAGTGATGAAGAGGTGAATAATGGATTCAAGTGATGAGTGTACTGTACATTTACAACAAAAAAGAAAGAAATCGAGGTTCTGGACGCGCGTGCAATGTGTTTGACAGTGATTCGCAGTGGAATACGGGATAGAGACTAAAAACTGTGCTGCATGACGAATAAAGAAAATTAAAGAAAGTGATACATGAGAAAATTCTACCAATTGCATAATCACATTAAAACCTTAAAAGCCAAAATTGTATTAAGTGTTTAACTAATGAAAATACAGTAAGTAAATTATCCAAGAAAGTAACATCAACATTTGCGCTGTAATTACAAGTTCAAATAAGAAATTGAAAGAAAAAGCTACATGACACATGAAAATCATAGCCTTGTGGCTTTATAAAAGGTCACCCACCTGTTGCAGGCTACTCAGGTTCTATTAAAGGGTTAACTGAGTACTCTTTGCTGTTGGAATCAATCAGCTAGTTTTTAAGGCCTGGTAGATTTTTTAAATACTATAAAACCATCAAACAATCAATTTATATTGATATTTGATGAAATGTCTTTAAAAAAATGTGATGTATAATCCAAAAGAAGATTTGATTGAAGTGTATTAGGATCATAGTACACAAGGAACATCTTCAGTCATTGCATCATATGCATTAGTATTTATGATTGTTAGTATTAGAAAACTGAAACAGCCCATTGCCCGCTATTTCTCCAATGCATTTTTAACTGCATATCAACTTACTATACTAATAAAAGAGGTAATTATTAGTACTTTGTATGACGTTTCATTTCATTACAACAGTTGAAATTAAAGTTAATTATAAAAGCTCAACGGTTGTAAAACATATTTAATATTTGATTTCAGGTCTTGAATCAGTTATAGCTGGCATAACTTCCAGGCTGAGGCTGGGATGAATATATCTGCAACAGTCTGTGACATGGACGGAGTAAATTTACAAGTTCTCTCTATCTTGGGTGCAAATGTGCAAAAACTTTATTTTGCATTCCATAACAAAGAGATAGTGACCCTTTGATATGTCATATTTATTAGAGCACTTTACAACCTAAGTCCAAAGGAGTCTTTTCAAGAAAGTTTTTTAGAAGTAAATATATTAACTATAGGGTTTTAGTAATTTTGCGAAAATTTAATGTATGTTTTTTTTATTAATTTTTGTTTTTTGTTTTTGTTAATTTAATGTAGGTACACAAAAACAACAATAGTTTTTATTAAAAATAGTAATGTATAGTTCTGTAAATACTAGGAACAAGTACAAGCTAGTTATATCAGTTATTCCACTTCAAAGAATAAGTTTTCCTTCATGGGGCAAAGTATATGCTTTTATAACAAGTCATAAAATATACAGCCTATCAAAAACTGAAAATTTTTAACTAAGCAAAGTTGTTCAAAAAAAGGTTATTACAATAAAATATATGATTGATAAACCCCTGGGAATGGGGTGATTAATGTTGTTTCTAAATGTTTTAATATTTAATTGTAAAACAATATATTTTAAATAACATTTTGTTTAAACGACCCGCTTGGACTTCTTGCTTGTTTTCTACATAGGACAGAGGCTTTTTCCAAACGAGTAAAAACATTAATTACTTAATGAGTTTTGTAGTCAAGTATTCTTTAATAAGTTTTGTAGTTTTGAATAAAATTTATTCTGTTTATGTCGTAACTGCAAGCATATAATATAGAGACAAAATTTTAAGGTTAATTTTAAATCAGGAAAATAAATAGTCAACCAATTATTATCAAAATGAAATTATTATTTGCTGGTTTTACTCTGGTCTTGTGTACATGAGCTTATTTATTATTTAACTTGTTTTTGATTCAAATATTGTTATTTTGGGTATTGTAGACACGCTAGGGTTTTTAATTGTGCATTTTATTATCAATACATGCATAATTGTAAATCATCTATATTATTTTATCCTTTTTTACATAGGTACCTAATTGAAATATTGTAATCGGTATTGATTTTTATTTTCCTTTTTTTAACTCATCTAATGACTTAATAGACAGAACTAATATTGCTAAAGAAATTTTGTCTCCCTTCAGTAGTGTTCTAGTATTATGCAAGTTTGAGGAATGTAATTCTGTACCGTAGAATCACCTGCTATTAGGTGGCCAGTATACATATACTAGTCGCCGCGGCGATGTCGGATGCATGACTGTCACATTCCTTCTGGACTGTAATACTAAGCCTGCAAGACCCAAAATTGTAGGCTTAGTATAACAATCTTTATAACACCCTTTGGGTCCAGACTAATAAAATGATAAATATTGTTGCCATTATATACATATATTATATTTTTCAGAGTAATCAAATTCGAAACTTAATCTTAAATTCATAAATAATGATACAATGTTATTGCAGGTTTTGAAAATATCAGTAAATAAAGCTTCTTCTTTTATTTGCAACTATCCCAAATTGAATCCGATTTATGGGCAACAACGTTTTTGCCTACCGATCGACTAACATGTATCAATTATAAGCAAGCTCTAAGTTTTAATGTCTTTATCTTACGAGGAAACTGAAAAATTATTAAATATAGATGGTTAAAAATGCAAACTGTTAAGCAAAATAACAATACACACTCACTCCTTCTTTCACACACACACACACACACACACACACACACATACTCACACTCGTATACTACACACTGGCATCTACGTATTAATTTTACACTTACTTCTAAACTTGTAATATTGGTTCGTGATTAAAAAGTGATTAAAAGTGATTAAAATCTCCAATATTAAATGAACATTTTGCATATTATATTTTATTGTTTAAGAAAATGAAATATTAACTGAGTCACTAAGTTTCAATTATTTTTATGTGAAATATAAAATAAGTTCTTGTAAACATTTACTATAACATTTGAATATTAATATAAGTGTGTGACACATTTATAGAATATCTCCCCTGCCTTACTCTTGTACCATACAACTAAACTTTTAGCTATAATAGTATTGAGCCATTTGTCAGATTAGAACTTTTATTAATTTCTTGATTGTGGTAAAATTATTTTTATGTTTTTGTTTTTCTATTTGGTATGAATTTAATGGGGAGGGCTTAGCAGCTGTAACACAGGTCTTATATATATATATATATATATATATATATAAATGAAAATGAAAAGATAAATATACATAAATATCAGTAAAATAAAATAAATACAATAATACATAAATAAATAAAAGCCCAACCAGATGGAAGCCCTCAGCAGGGGATACCAAATGGCCGAGGGCTAGGGGGAAAGGGAAAGAAACCGGCGGGCGGTATCGAGGAGCACCACCTTCTGCATTTCAGCCCGGAGCGGTCCGTCACGGAGTCCCAGTCGCCTCAGATGACCCGAGAGGCTAACTGGGTTTAGCCCATTCGCAGAGACGACTACGGGAATAATTTCGGTCGGCAGACCACCCCACATGTCTGTCACCTCGTGAGTCTTTCAGTAGGTTCTTGTCATATGGAATGGTAATGTCGACCAAAAATATCCTTGACTGTGCCCGGTTCATCAGCACAATATCAGGTTTATTCGCAAGAATAGTCCTGTCTATGATGATGGCCTGATCCCAGTAGAGCCTGGCGCGGTCATTTTCGAGCACGGCTTCCGGTAAGTACTTATAATAAGACAGTTTCCGATCCACGAGACCGTATTTCAGAGCCAGCTCCTGGTGTAGAATTCTGGCTAACTAGGTTGTGCCCTGTATAAGTACTTTGACATGCCTAAGTGACTCAGCGGGACGGCGACAAGCTTATTATTACTCTTACGAATGTTTGCGTGTGCAGTAAAATCACTTACAATGCATTACTGCGCATTTTGAATTTAAGAGATAAAAAGGATACAAAGTTTGAGATTTTTTAAAATTGATTTGTCTTCAACGGCCTATATTACTTATCTTGAACCTTCTCTGCAAATTTGACCGGTTATCACAAAATAACCCTGTATATCTCCAAGGAAACACAGATTATTGGAACCTAAACTATGGTAAGCTTTGTAAAATTTTGAGAGAAAGGTGGTACATGATTTCATATTTCTTTCTCATATACAGAATGGGTCCCACATATATGCAATAAATGAAACCATATACTTGTTATAGCCTTTGCTGACGATATACAAAAAATGAACGTAATCGGTCCAGTAATTAGGTCAAAAAGTAGAGTTTTAATTTTAAGCAAATTTAAACACTCTATAGAATTGGGTCACTAAGTCAATGATTCAATGAACTTGAATCCTTGAACATTAAAAAGCGACGTTGCCACGCAGTGCAAACTATTGGTATTGCGACATATCGACAGCGGTGTCTTTTGTCGGCGTGCCACCCGCGTGCAACGTTGTCACTCTTCCAAGGGGTCAAGGTACGTTGTCTAAACAGAGTGTTCACTTTTACTGAATTTATTTTAATATTTATTTTGTTTGAAAATTTCACTTTTTTTATTTTACGGGTTTTAATTTAATATTTAATTTTTCTACACTTCTACGGACTAGTATTACTTGTGGTTTCATTTACTGCATATATGTGGGACCCATTCTGTATTTAATTAGTAGAACATGTGGAAGAAAAATTTCTTGTCACTTAAAACACATTATGAAGATGGCAGTGACAAACTAACTTATTTGATAAACAGTTTTCTACATTTCTTTTTTAAGTTATGTATTTTAATTGAATAAATAATTAGAAATTTGTATTGTATTTTATTATGTTCTTTTATATCGAGCTCTGGGACAGGCAACCTAAAAAAATACCCCAAAAAAAGGACTTAATTTTTCTGCCACACGAGAGAATTGCAGATAATCTGATTAATGATAAAGATGGAATTTGTGGAGATATATAACACATTTAATAGTTTCACTCAATAGTGCCTCTCAATGGACAGGTCTTAAGATGAACATGGACAAAACAAATATCATGTTTAAAGCTGAAGTGGCAATGGGCCGGCCATGTAGCTCGTAGAACCGTCAACCGTTGGGGAAAAAAGGTTCTCGAGTGGCAGACTCGTACCTGTAGGCGAAGTGTAGGGCGACCCCACACTAGACGGAGTGACGACCTGGTAAGACATGCAGCTAGTCGATGGATGCAGGCTTATGTTCAGCAGTGAACTTGTGAAGGGCTGTAATGATGATGATGATGATGATACCACATATATATTTTGTATAAAGTTATCATTCGTCTCCGCTAGGGTTGATAATGTTTTGTGATGTTTTGCAACTAAATTGGATAACAGAAAAACACGATTTAAAACAAATCGCGAAATATAAAAAAACAACAGTGCGAACGCTAACGTTGACAAATCTATAGATAAACAAATAGAATGTTTATGTTGTATTCAATGCCAACACAGCTAAAAACAAATCTTGATATCTGTCGAAAATATTACACAGTTTTTGTGAGTGCGAACGCCACCATCAACAAAACATGTTGTGTGATTTATTTAATGCGATTTATTTCAAAACATTACGTTTTGGATGTTTCTCAGTGCAAACGTACTGTTACTCTATGATGCTAGTAAATCCAGTAGTCAGTAATCCATAGATAGAGTAGAGTAATATATACAGAAATCTATGTACATATTTGCTTGCTACATATTTATTTATCTATGGTAAATTATGGGAAAATCTTTGCTTGAAGGCGTGTTGATAGATTAAGGGTATGTTGTACGATATATTACTTTCCTCTATGGGGTATGTTCCGAAATACAACGCATTGTACTGTCCAATGCAAATGACGTATCATTTGACACTTTATTGTACTAGCGTGCCGCCGCCATATTGTGTCGGATATCCGGCCATAATAAAACAATTTTTAATTGTGTGTTTGCCGAATGAAGCATGCCAGAATTTGTTTCTATTTATTCAAATACAAAAAATTATAGAATAATTGATGGTATATCCATTAGGAGGATATAATGATTTTTGGAGCACAAAATGACAAAATAATCGCCAATACTTTTCCAAATGGCGCAAAAGTATGACGTCATATACTGTCCAATGTTTTGGAACGAATCACCAGTATAGCGTCGATTCATGACGTTATTTGCATTGGACAGCACACTGCGTTGTATTTCAGAACATACCCTAAAATTTATGATTATTATATTCATTTTGACAAAAATATTAACTATTTAATAATTATGGATCCGGTAGACGGTGAAATGGTGATCTTCATAGGAAGATGTAAATGTTGCCTTAATGACGGAGATTTAAAAAATTTGTGGACGCCTTATACGTTTGAAGGAGAAACTGAAATTTATGGAATGATGTTGACAGAATGTTTTGCTCTATCAGTAAGTAAAATCGCTTCTTTTAATTGTTTCGTATTTTTTATGGGCTGAAGGTAATGATAATATCTTATTCATTGACTTGCTAAGTACCAGATTTTCTATTTGGAATTTTGTCATAACCATATAGTTACAATATTTGAGAGAGAAAAAGGTTATAATTTATCGCAGTTTCCATTATTGTTGAAGAGCTCAAGAGGTAGAATTAGAATATTTATAATTTATACTCGCGATGGTTGGAACATGGTGGATCTTCAGCTTTATTTTTGTGTTATTGTTAGAAAACTCGATAATGGGATGCCTTTATCACATCCACTAACTATAATAGAATGTTATTATAGTTAGTGGATGTGCCAGGGGTTTCAGATCCCACATTTAATTAATTAGCTAGTGGCCCTTAGTTGTTCTCACCAGTTAATAAATTTACGCTCTGTCAGCGCGCGACATGTTATACTCCCGTTCGCTCGGGACCTTAATGGCGGGAAAATTTGTAAGTTAGAAAATTTTTTGCTATATTGCAAATTTTGCTATATTTTCACTTTGAGACAATATTTATGGATAAAACTTACAGGATTTCTTGTTGAATGTATAAACTATTGAATAAAATTATTTTTGGTTGCTAGAAATTGTAATAAAATACATAAATTACCCTGTATAGCATAGTAGTAGTATATACTTCAATTTTAGTGACAAAATTACTACTAATTTGAATTCTACACTTTTGTTTTTGGAGAAATTTATATGAAAATGTTTGGAAATATGTATATTTTTATTTTTTATGTGTTTCTATTCGTTACTCATACCAAAATATTAAAATATTAAAAGAAATAAATAATATTATTTTATCTGTATGACATTTCGAACAATATTTCAAAAATAGTTTTGTGTGAATTTGAAATAAATACAACGTCAAGTTATTTGAAATATGTAAGAAAACTATTTTTACTTACATTTTACACTAAAAATAAATAAGAATTTGAAAAATAACACATTTATGACCCAAGCGCCAAAATGGGCCTTCCGGATTTTGAAGTACTTTTGGCAATTTACTTTTCACTTTTTCTACCACAAATTATATATCTACGTGTTTACTATATTACAAGGAATATAAAAAAGTATAATACTTTCGTTTTTAGTCCAGACACAAAAATAAAATTCTATAAAAAAGACGGAGCACCTTCATCAAAGCGACACGTGGAACTCCGAAAGTTCAGAGTGATTTCTTTTTTTTTTTCTAAGAAACATTGCCAGGTTATGATTTAATTACTGCTAAATTCTGATCTAATTAGTGCTCCTCTGGAGCGGACGTAAGGTAGGTATTGTACGATCTAAAGTGCGCACCGCTTGGTGAACGGGTTAAACATTTATCTCTCTGTCTAATTTTCAAACACAATAGTTAACCAAATCTAAGAAATACATTTTGACAGCTGTCAGACTTATTGCACCCAGTATGCTAACCAAAAAATGAGAACTTAAAAAAATCTATATCAATTATTTAGAGTTTGTAATAATTTACAGTTCGGTTTGAATAATACTAGAATAAATTAAAAACATAATTTAAAACACAGCATATCAGTTTCTTCGTATTTGTTGTTACTGTTTATTTCTAGAGGCATAGTTATAAAAATTTAAGATTGAAACTAGATTAAAAATAAATTTATTCAATCACTTTCAGCACAACTAGTTGAGCTGTCATTGTTTAGATTAATTATTATTTGATTTTCATTGATGCAGTCTAAATTAGAGTATTTTTCACTACAATACATAATACATAGATACGCCTGTCACCCAGAGGGGTAGGCAGAGACTACAGACTTCCATTTAGCACAATCCTGACACACCTCTCCCACCTCCTTCACATCCATATACCTACGCATACATGCTCATCGGTTAAGGGTACTCCATAAGTTGGCCCGTTTTCAAGACTTGCTAATTTGGTCAATAAATTTTCACCTAGGACGTCCCTTTCCAATTCTGCCATTTACTTCTGCTACAAAAATTTTCTTAGTCACTCTTTCCTCATTCATTCTTTCCACATTACCAAACCACCGAGCCTTCCTTTCCTAATCCTGGTCACAACATCATCTTGCATACCACACTCTTCTCTTATCACACAATTTCTCACCCTGTCATTCAGATTCAGCCTTAACATACTCCTTAACGACCGCATTTCTACTGCATTTATTCTACTCTTGTGCTTCTTCTGCCACACCCAACTTTCACTACCATAGTAGGGACCAACACAGCATTGTGAATTGCCATAAGTGCCTTTTTTGACACATTTTGACTCTTCACAATAAAGTGTAGGGCCCCATTTACTCTATTTCCCGCATTCTCTCGTCATTCTATATCCTTATCACATCTCCCATCCCTGTTAAATATGCAAACCAAATATACAAACCCATCTACTTGCATGATCAACTCCCCTTCTATTCTTATTTCACATATCGTTTTACTTTCTTCTGTTTCAAAAACCATAACTTGTAATTGTATCTTTCAAAGTCATCCATAATCAATTTTTTGTATTTTCTACCACTTTTGCCCAATCATCCTTTATGACATGGATACATGCTTCAAAGAATATAGAAGAAAAGGTCCAAGGTCCAAAAAGTTAAAGGCGAGTCACAAAATAAGAAGACAAACACAAAATCACAAAGTACGCATAGTAAGGTCCTGAAATGCCAGGAAACTGAAATTACATAGTGGGTTTTTTGTGCACGGCCTTGTATATGAGTTTGTTTTGCCTACACAAATTTACATTGACAAAGTAAAAAAAAATAAACTTATTTTATTCATGATTTATGTAATTAAAGGAATTTCAAAAATAAAAATTCAGTTAAACAAATAATACATTAAAAATACTGATTCGATTATTTGAATATTTTTACCAATTATTTGAATATTTTTGCTGATTATTCACATAACACTGAATTTTAATCATCCAAGCCCTATGGTAAGTTACATAACGTCATATCATTGAAATGACGCCAAGTAAAAAGTTGATACTGGCTTTGTTTGAAAGATTCGAATTTAAATTATTGTTTAAATACTATGCATATTGGAATGAAATATGGATAACTTCATAATTCTTCGGATTTACGTATAAGGTTATTTAAAATTGTGTGAGTATGCTTGTGCAAAGTTATTGCTTTTAAAGGATCTCGTCTACACTTCCTTGCCAGAGACCTGGTTAAGACTAAAGCATACAGACATATCAGATAATATACTCTTATGTATCTATCTCTCGCCATCAAATACAAATATAGATAATTTTTTAGCTTCTCTTAGTGCACATCTTGAGACAATATCGATGCATAAAAACATAATTATAGCTGGGGATATAAATATCAATATTAGACCTAAAAATACGGAGCTATCTCAAGAATATAAAAATAGAATGAGCTATCTAAACATGTTGGCAGTATTTGAAATACTTCCGGGACATATGCTACCCACAAGGAACCTCAACTGTTTGGCTCACTTTATGCTCAAAACAGACACTAAAAAGGATCTGTTTTTCATAGCAATATTACATACCACCATTACATACCATTTTACTACATTTTTATGCTTATCCAAAATTAAATATAATCAATTTACAAATAAAACTAAATCTATACTATACTAAAGTAATCTGGCTAAGTTATTAGAATGTTATGACCCTAATGTATTAACTGACCTTCTTTTGCAAAATATAGCTAATTCTATAAAAAACAATATTATTACTTTGGGACTCAGGTAGCCCGCTCTATAATCTGGCATTTTACACAGCTGTATGTCGGACTACTGATCAGTTCGAGTAGTTTCTCTCTTCTCTCGTAACAAATACATATGTATTTGTGTTTATATTAAGTACATAATTTTATTTTTATAATAAATTCACCTAACCATATTAAAATAATATTTTACTGTGGATCTATTTTACTCCCTATACAAATTCAAAAAATGAAAAATGAAAAAATCGGGTGCCAGATTATCAAGTGTATTAAAATTCCGAAGAGTAAACGTATCATAAAACCATGGATTACAACTGGTATTCTTAACTGCATAAATAATAGAAATGTTACAAAAGAATTTAAGAAAAGACCCACACAATGAAATTTTAAAAATAACCTACTTAAGATATAGAAATTACTGCAATAATCTAATTAAAAAGCTGAAAAGAAGATATGAAAGAGAACAACTTGCTAAATCAGTTTCAAATAATAAGCTACTCTGGAAAAATCAAAAAAATATAACAAACTCGAACCAATTGAAAAGCGAAAACACAGAATTATTAAATACTAAACCCACCCCTACCGAAGTAGCAAATTTTGTTAATGAGTACTTTGTTAACGTTGGTAAACAACTTGCTCAACAAATTAAAGATATTGCCTTGCATGACTCATATAACCTTTCTGACACACTGCCTGCACTGAGAAATTCCTTCACGCTCCTTGACACAGATCATGATGAAGTGGATAGAATCTTGATGAGCCTAAAATCTAACAGTGCACCGGGTTGGGATATGATTACAACAAAGTATTTAAAATTTGTAAGATATGAAGTCGTTCCTATTACAACTCACCTTGCCAACCTTTGTTTTAATAAGGGGATATTCCCTACCCTGTTAAAACAATCTATTATTATTCCGGTACACAAGGGTGGAGATAGGACGAAAGTGAATAATTATAGGCCCCCATATCCATATTACCTAGCATATCAAAAATTTTGGCAAAGCTTATTAATACTCGTTTAGTAAATTTTTTAAATAAATATGTTCCCAATTTGGATTTAGAACGGGTCAATCCGCACAAGATGCTGTAACTTCCCTAAGCTCGCTAATAATTGAAGAAATTGATAATAAAAATAAATGTTTAACGGTGTTTCGTGATATCAAAAAAGCCTTTGACACCATCTCTGTCCCTATAAAGATAATAGGAAAAGGTCGGTATAAGGGGAGCACCATTAACTCTTTTTAAAAGTTGACTCTCTGCTTCCTATTAGAGAGGTAGTCTCTAATAGGAAGCAGAGAGTCAAGTTGGAACAGTACTTAAGTGAAGATGCAGAAATAACATACGGAGTTCCACAGGGAAGCGTTTTGGGCCCTACATTATTTCATGTAACAACGATCTTTGTAGCCTAAAAATAAATAACGCAAAAATTTTCTCCTATGCCGATGATACTGCAGATGTCTTCTCTGGAAATTCTTAGCAAGCTGTGAAAAATAGTGCCGAAAAAGGAATGGCTCAAATAGCTACTTGGTTAAAATACAACTTGCTCTCGCTGAACACAAAAACTAACTATATATGTTTCAGTATCTATAATAAAAATCAACCTGACGACAGATTTAGTATAAGGGTTCATGATTGTTGTAACATCCAGGATACAAACTGCAACTGCCCGATCATTGATAAAGTTACCCATACAAAGTACCTGGGCATCATGTTGGATCAGAGACTGTCCTGGTACCCACAGCTTAAGCAAGTTGCCGGAAGAGTCAGAAAGTTGATTTGGGTTTTTCGATCATTAAGGCATGTGGTTCCAGGAAATAAAAAAAATTATGACCGAGAAACATCAAGAACAATTTTGAATGAAATATATACCGCCTTGGTTCAATCTGTCTTGGAATATTGCGTTCCTGTTTGGGGAGGTGCGGCAAAAACCAAGTTTATAGAGGTTTAGAGAGCACAATGTGCGCTTATTAAAGTTATGAACTTTAAAAATATTAGATACCCCACGGAAAGGCTTTACCTCGATAATACTAAGTTTGTATAAAAAGGGTTATTATAATATAAAGGAATTTATGGATGATAATAACCCCTGGGAAGGGTGATCGCCACCAAGCTATTTCTAATTTGTCTTGTGTTGTTAATTCTAAGCTATTATTGGAAAAAAAATAGTCCCGCTGGGTTTCTTGCTGGTTCTTCCCAGGACAGAGGTTTTTTTTGCGAACCAGTGGTAAATGAACAAAGTGACTTTCAATAGGTATTGTTATAATCTATATTGAATAAAAAAGTTTCTGTTTCTGTTTCAGTGGGTTACTTTCGGTAAAGAAGCTGTCATATAAAACAGATCACACTAAATAAACACAAAAATATACCCTATGATGCAAGTAAAAAAGGAAAAAGAAGAAAAAATAATGTAGCTACAGTACCCCAAACTAAAACTAAGTTTGCTAGTACTCAATATTATAGTCGTTCGTCTCAAATTTATAATAAAATCAATAAAGAACTAGATATTTATTCAAAACAATATATCGAATGTAAAAAGGTAGTACATAATTGGTTAGAGTCACTTAATTATGAGAACACTGAGCTGCTTTTACATACAGTAAAATATTACACACGCGCACGCACGCACACATGCACGCACACACGCACACACACGCACGCACACACGCACACACACGCACGCACACACGCACACACACGCACGTACGCACGCATTCGCATACATAAACAAATATTATAATCAGAGGAAAAAAACTGTAAATACCTTTTAGTCTATAAGTTTTTCTTTGTAATACATATTTCATAATGTATATAATATAATATATAGATATTGATATGGAAGAGGGGATTCACCTGGTACAAGCATTATTTGTTTAAAAGGAGAATCCAGCCACTAATGTCTAAACCAATTCTATTTGCTGAAATAAATTTTATTATTTATTTATTTATTGCGGAATGATTAATATGAAATGTTAAAAAGTATTTCTTAGATTTGTTTGACTATATATGTAGTACACAGATCAGCGAATGAGTTAAATAAATATTGTGAAACAAGTACAGGCTCTATCGAAATCACAGAAATTAGAACATTTGTTTTGTTATCTCTTTCATACTTTTAATTTATATAAAATGTGTTAATAAGAATACTGTTACGAGCTTAGGGTTTGTGGCGTTAATTGTGACGCAATTATTGCGCAACAATACCTTAAGTACATTAATTTATAACATGAAGATACAGCTTCTTTATTTATATTTAACTCTTGTGTAAGAAAACTTGAAACTGTGGAGGGACTAGGGTTACCAACACTATTACATTATAATAGTATAAATTTTATATATAAATTTTTATTATATATATATATATATATATATATATATATATATATATATAATGTAACAAAAACCCTGTGGTTCCCGTTAAGTATGTTATCAGAATCAGTATTCCAACATATAGAAATAGCTTTACTTCAGAAATCTCGACATAAAAATAATCAAATTAAATTTCAATTAAATAATATCTGTAAATTTTATCTGGATTGATTACCTCTGCCTGGAATTATCAACAGCGGCGGGTGGCGGTGATGTACATCAAAGACGGGGCGTGCGCGCGCGCGCGTCTTACCTTGTACCTACACTAACTGCACACTGAGGTCGTGACCTCGTCACATCACAGCTGTTATAGTCAAACACTAATTTATCACTATGTCTACTTGACGAGCACGAAGATGTTGTTCAATATGTCCATCTTGCACCTCTATACATTTGTGACACCGGCTTGTAATGTCTGAACGCACGCGTTGCAACAGACATTTCGGACATTATTTTTTCAAAGGCTGCGACTATACGCATACGCATTTCTGCCTTGGTATCGCATGTTTTGGAATACAGACCCCATAATTATCCCCCAGAGATAAAAATCTAAAGGTGTGAGATCAGGTGATCGTGCCGGCCAGTTGAACGGCCGGCAACTTCGAGCATAGTGCTCCCAACAACTACCGGCATAGGTGTGACATGGACATTATGACTTTGTTTCGTCCATGTTCATCTTAGGACCTATCCGTTGGGAGACACTACTGAGGTCATTGAGCATAGTGCTAAGGTCCTCCAGCGATTCTGCCATAAGGACTATATCGTCGGCATATCGAAGGTGAGTGATGTACTCGCCATGGATGTTAATACCGTATCCTTTCCAGTCCAGTAGCTTGAAAACGTCTTCCAACGCAGCGGTGAAGAGTTTCGGGGATATAACGTCACCCTGTCTTACACCTCTCTGCAGTTGGATAGCTTTCGAACTCTGGTTCTGTACTCGGATAGCCATTGTAGCCCTACTGTACAAACACTTCAGCACTTCGATATACCGACAGTCAACTTGGCACCGCTGAAGGGACCGTGCACCGCCCAAATTTCGACGGAATCAAAGGCTTTCTCATAATCCACATGCGCCACGCCTGGCGTATGTGGACTTTTACTATACGACAGATAAAATGATGCAAAAATTTTTGTAGTATATTATATTTGTACATACATTTATATAGGCATTAAAAACAGAATAATTTATTTATCTTTAGGACTATTAATGGCTTTGATAGAGCGTGACTAATCATGATCGCAATAAGTAGACTACTTATTGCGGTTATCGTTAGTAAACCGACAAACTGCTCTTTTGAGTAGCATAAACTGTATGTTTTGTTTTTTATTTCCAACCATAAGTGCAATAAATGTCTTAGTTATTGCAGTTTTAATAAGTAAAATATCATCAATCAATCAATCAATCAGATACGTTCTAGCGGTGGTTGTTTCCAAGAATATTATAAGTTTATATGAAAAATGATTGCAAAAAAATTACTACGTATGAAAATATTTAATTAAAATGCGTTTATTAAAATGTTACAAAATATCACTCTACCTCCGAAAAATAAAAATTAAACCCCTTTAGACCACTTTAAGGGTTTCTTTCACAAAAAATATGTAATCACAACTTAAAGAACTTTTCAATTGCATTTATCAATAGCAAGATTTTACTTTAAAGAAATCAAAAAAATCTTTTAATAAAAATTTTATCTTTTTCCTAGGATAAAAAAATGTTATACTTAATCTACTAAAGCAGATTGTGAGATTAATCTTTAAATCAATCTTAATCTTACGTAAAAATTCAATCCTACGTAACTTAAATCTCAACATAAAAAAACATTGGAATCTGAGTTTAATATATGTTTGACATAATGATTTCTTAAATTTACGCGAACACTACACATTGAATAAAACTATTATTTACGGATTTTATCGCGTTTAATTACTTTAATTTATTTTTATTATTATCCCGACGTTTCGGGTGCTTTACAGCGCCCATGGTCACGGGGGGGACTGAGATGTTTGACGTCCCAATGTCATAGTTAGGCCGGCTACCTTCAGTTTTTTTAATATTAATTTTTGGTCCGATTTACGCAAAACGAGCTTATAGTATCATGAAGTCTTGCAGTGGTATGCTTGGGTTTTGGTTTAACTTTGTTAATTATAGGATCCCAAGCAGACGGTAGCACCCAACCATCTTCTCTATTGAAATTTGGATGTTTTTTAATTTCAATAACCTCGCGTATCATCCTTGGTAGGAATCGGTGTTCTTTTGCGAGAATTTGTGGTTTATCAAATCTAATGTAATGGTGGGGACGATCTTGAACATGTTCGCAGACTGCAGACTTCCCGGAGCGTCGGTGCTTCACATCATCTATATGTTCCTTCACGCGGGTTTTTATAGATCTCTTTGTTTGACCTATGTAAGAGAGACCACATTCACAATCTAGCTTGTACACACCTGCATCTTGTAGAGGAATATTACATTTGATGGATGGTAAAAATTGACTAATCTTCTTCAGCGGCTTGTAGTATGTCTTAATGGACGCTCGCTTCAAGATGTAGCCAATCTTGTCCGTGACTCCTCTGACATATGGTAGTAGAGCAGGCGCGCGCTCGATTGTGGCCGGCTTCACTCGTTCACTGTGACGTAGGCGCGGGACCCGAAGCTTGTTGTCTTGCAATACTTGCTTGACGTGCTGTAAAGCACCCGAAACGTCGGGATAATAATAAAAATAAATTAAAGTAATTAAACGCGATAAAATCCGTAAATAATAGTTTTATTCAATATGTTTGACATGTCTGAGTTTAATGTGTCATCGTAATATTTTAAGTCACTGGGTAAATAAAACTTATTGGGTGCATTTTCGCGGCGATAATGTAATATTGTTGGATTGAAACTTTGAATATGTTCTTTAGTTATGTTTTAGTCCAATGAATTTTTACGTTCATAGCTTCCTCGTTTGTTTATTCGATCATTAACTTCCTTACTGTGTGCCAGATGAATGTGTCTATCTATTATTTATTGGCTTATGTCCGATTGTTAACAGAAAGATAGCCTGACAAACTTCACATTTTCATAAGAAACATTACTTTCTTTGGCGGATATACTGTCCGTATTTATTAGGGTTTTTACGGTATATGGTCCAACCATGCCTTTTATAAACAAACCTCTTGACTCCCAACTTAGATTTGCCAACCGATCATGGATATATTTTCGAATTTTTTTCATTACTTAGTACTTTAGTTCAAACTGTGTCATACATTTATTTCTATATTTCACATTGTAGTAATAATGCTAAATGCTTCAGCGTTTTCACTCCTCTGTTAGGTGTGTTGTCTCAATCGAATATTAAAAGCACGACTTTTTCTTGGTAGGACTGATTTTGTAAACACTTTTTGATTTGCAGGTAATGTTGATGGTGACTTCACTTGAGATGCGTAAATCGAACAGAAATAATAGGCTTTCTGTTCGGTTTACGCATCTTCAATTTCATTTTATGTCCCATCATTGACACATTCCCCTTTCCTTTTTTTTGTTTTATTTACTTGCTGGTGTAGCAATTAATCATCTTTGAAGTCACCTGTGCTAGTGTCAGGTACTATATATTCAGTAATAACATCAAGCTTTTAGTCCGTCATTGTATTTTCTGATAATTAAATAAAGCATCTGATCCATTGTTTTGGTCTCCTTGATTGTACTTAAATGTTGTTTTATGATTAATTGTGAATTTCTGCATTAAGTGTACGTATTTGTTGTACTAGTTTCATTGCGGGTGTAAAAATCTTAGCCGGAATTCATGGAACAATTTGTTTTTGACGCTATCGCCGGAGTCTTCAAACATGTTAACTTTACTATTGTCACAATCATCTTCGTCAAACAATGAAAGGAGTTCATGACATTTTAAAGAATGACCTGTAACAGGCTGTTCACTTTGTTGAGTTTTAAAAACCAGAATATAAAGATCAATATCTCGAATCATATTAAATTTAATGCGTATTATATTAAATTAAATGTATCAATGCGTACAGCAAAGGAGTGGAATAATTTACCGGTGTCTATCTTTCCGTCCAAATGCAATCTGGGCATCTTAAAGGCAAGAGTGAATAGGCATTTGTTACGCTAAAATAGTGCGATTTACCTTCTAAGGCTGCATCAAAACTTACCTGGTGGGATTTTGGTCAAGCACTGGCTTATAAAAAGTAAAAAAAAAATAATTACTAAATTCATTCCGGAAATCAAAACAACAACTCATAGCCGCAATAACTCGATGACAAATTGCGATTTAGTATTTCTAGCCATTCAAATCTTGTCTGTTTTTCCTTCAAATAATTGCAATAAATTTACTTGTTATTATTAGAATTTGTAAGTTTAAAATTTTAAATAATAAGATTCCTTAACATAACTGCAATAACTTTTACTTGTTGCGGTTAATACAAGTAAATGTGTCCTAAATTGAAAAAAAAAATGCGTTAATCATAAGTGCAATAACTGGACTTATTGCGGTTATCTAATAGAAATATCACAAAATATTATAGCTTAAGGTAACGGAACCCGTAATGGACAGTGCACCCATGATGGACATTTCCTTCGTTATCTACCAAAAATAGCCAAACTATAAACATTTCTTATAACTGGCAACATTCTCCACGCGTGACACACCCTACCGAAGCCATGTTTTTCGTTCGACAGTACGTGAGACATTTTGTTCGTTCACAGGAAGAGTGCAAAAACGTGGTCGTGACGTTTAATTGAATAAATCCTTAATTATTGTAAGCATCGTGATTCTGGTGAGTTCAACAATTACGTTTTTCTGAAATAGTTATGCATATTTTATTAAATGTCTGTTTATTTTGTGTTTTATAGGTAGTTCAAGAATTATAATATAAACTTGCACATTTTAAAATGGAACAATTAATGGACAATTAAAGGCTATGTTTAACACTGGATACACTAACATGTTACTACCCAGTCATGTACATTTTGTTCATTACTGGATTTTTTAACATATTCGCCAATTTTGTATTCTGTGAACTCGGACATTAATATGTAACGTTTTATTCATGAAATATTTAAAAAATTATAACATAATCCAGTAATGTACAACCATGTCCATTACTGCCTGTCCACAACTGGGACTGAGTAAAAATGTGGGCGATTTTGTTACTTTGAAAAGTAATTCAATGAATCTTTTTATGTGTCATTACTAGATATCGTTATCACGGTGCTTAAGGTCAAACGGTTTCAAGTATATACGACACAAAATATTGTGGATATTTTTTTACGTTTAATAGGGTCCCCGTCATCTAGATATTTGTGTTGGGCTGTCGCATGGTGGTATTGATTATCAGAGGTCTTGTAAAGTAAAAAAAAAATACCAACTAAACTTTGTGTTGTACAACTCGGTAACCAGTTTTTAAATCTAAGCACCTTGACAACGATCTTTAGTCATTACTCTTTCTGGCTTCAGATATGGCACCAAGGAAAAATTACACTCAAGAACAAATGGCAAAAGCCATCGAAGAAGTCAGGCAAGGGCAAAAAATTTCTGCTGCTGCGGTAAAGTATGGCGTCCCGAGAATAACATTATATAATAAAATCACTGGAATAAGTCCAGTAGAGTGCAATATGGGCCCAGATACTATTCTCACAAAGGAAATCGAAATGATATTGGTTAAGTGGATTTTATACATGGCCGATAATCATTTTCCTATTACAAAGGATCAGCTGCTTGATAGCGTCCAAAAAATCATTATTGAGAAAGATCAAGGTCCTTCGTGTCCTTTTACCAACAAACGGCCAGGAAAAAAATGGTACAAATCTTTCCTAAAACGACACCCGGAAATTGCACAACGCACAGCTCAAAATTTAACAAAAGCAAGAGGAGACGTCACAGAAGACGACCTCAAGGAGTGGTTTAAAACTAACACCGATTATTTAAAAAATCGAGGATTATACGATACAATAATGACTGATCCTAGACGTATTTTTAATACAGATGAGAGTGCCTTTTTCCTACAACCAAAACCTGGACGAGTACTAGTTCGAAAAGGGGAAAAAATGTTTATAACAGCTCCGGCGACGAAAAAGAAAATTTTACTGTATTGATAACCGCAAATGCTGCGGGTGATTTAACTCCGCCTATTATAGTATTCCCGTACGAGAGTATACCAACGGTAATTGCTAATAGCGTCCCAACAGGATGGGCAATCGGAAAGTCCGACACTGGTTGGATGTGCGCTAGAACCTTCTATGAATATGTTTGTAATGTTTTTAACCCGTGGTTGGATAAAAACTACATACCTAAACCAATAGTATTTTTTCTCGATGGGCATAGATCACATATGACCTAACCTATCTGATTTCTGTAAGGAAAACGGAATAGAAATTGTAGCACTCTACCCCACTTCGACGCATTTGTTGCAACCAATGATTGTGGCTATCTTTAGGCCTCTAAAATTATTCTGGAAAAACCAAGTTCGCATATGGAAAACTGAGAATCCGGGAAAACGCCTAAAGAAAGAAAATTTTGCTCAAAATTTGGAATCTGTTTTGGTAAAACTGTCCACAGACACGATAAAAAACGGCTTTCGCAAAAGCGGACTGTATCCGTTTGGACCGGAATATGTGGATTTGTCTAAAATAAGTGCGCAGAATCGTACTGAACAGGATGAATCTAGTGTGATTAAAAATACACAATTTATGAAGACACTGGAATCAGAAATAAAAAGTATATTCTCACATGAAAAACTGACATTGTTTAATAAACTGTATTATAAGCAGAGAGCTGATGTTGAGAATTTCCTACCGAATGAGGATCAATCATTGTATATTATCTGGGCTAAGACTAAGAATTTATTGGGAGGCAATGAACAACAAAACATACTTGAACCAAACACACAAACACAAGCCACTCAAGATCAGACAACACAGGGACAGACCAGGCTAGAACAGTACATGCAAAGAGAGAATACACAAGTACCGACCATACAAAGACTGAGCACACAAGGACAGATGACGCCAGAACAGAATACACATGAACTGAATGCACAAAGAGAGCATAAAGAGGAACAGAGTGTGGAAGTACAGGTCACAACAGAACAGAATATACAAGGACTAAATGAAATTGGACAGAATATAAAAGTGAACACAGAAACACAGAATGCAAGAGAACAGATCATGCCAGACCAAAATACACAAGCACCAAATTTTAATGTACAAGGAAAGAACATAGAAGAACAGAATGTGCAAGAACAGATCACAATAGAACAGAATACGCGAACACAGAATGGACAAGGACAGAAAAAAGAAATAATCGATCAAGGACAAGGAAACAATGAGCAATCTTTTTCAACGGTATATGCTACACCACATAAATCTGTTATAACGTTTTCGCCAGTGTCATATCCTTCAACCTCTGCAACATTTCCAAAAGACGTGGTAATCCCGTCACCTTTTAAACGTGTCTTATTTTGGCCTGAACCTGAAACTAAGAAGCGACGTACCAAGGAACGTGTACCGTCAGCTATAACTAGTGAAACATGGAGAGATTACATGAAAAAAAAGAAAACGAAAAGAAAAAAAGGAAGAAGAAAAAGAAAAACGAATAAAACAAAGACAAGACAAAAAAATGTTAAAGGAAAAGATGCTTTTAGAAAAGAAACAAAAACGAAAGAAAAATATAAGACGGCAAGATTCGTTTTCAGACAATGGTGATATGGAAGTTAAATATGCTGCAAGCAGTGACTCCGAGTCCGAGTATGCTGAAAGTGGGAAATCAGACTCTGAAAATGAACCTTTAAGTAAAATAGTTTCTAACAAGAAAACTTTGTGTACGAAGAAAATTAAAGATGTTACCAATGGCTCCTACGTCATTGTAAAATATGAGGGAGAATATTTTCCGGGTAGTATAGAAAAAACAGAAGGAGATTTATACGAAATAAGTACAATGGTATTATGTGCAGGACACTCTTTCAGATGGCCAGATAAGCCCGATAAGATATGGTATAAGGCAGAAGATGTTATAGAGAAAATTAATGACCCTTTGCTTCTGAATAAGCGTGGGTTCTATAAAATCAAAGAAATGGAAAAATATTTACCGGATATTTACAGCATTTAAGATAATATTTGATGGTTGATGTCTAACCTACTATTTTTATAAATTACGTTTAAAATTTTACCAGTATTGTGTGTTTAATACAAATAATTAGAAGTATAATAATAATAATGTTTTAAAGTAATAAATTATCATTATCATTATTATCATTATCATTAATTAGAAGTATGCTGGTTTACATTAAATATTAGGTATTTGCTAAGATTAATAAGTTATTTGTTATGTTTTGATGCCAAATATTTAGTTTAACTGTTTTATAATAGATTAGGTACACAGACTGTGGTAATCTTAATTTTAATTATTTCTTTATTTTACTTGCTTTTATATTTCAAATACAGAAAATAATAGTTTTGAGCTTAATAAAAAGTATGAGACTGATTAATATAAATTACTTGTTTTATTTCTTCCTTGCATAAATTTCCAGTGTCCATCATTAGATGTTCATGACTGGAGGTTTTTCCAACATTGGATGTCCAAAACTGGAATTGACCCTGTCCATCACTGGAGTTTTTAAATGGTTTTGTATTTTTAAGTGTATTTCCAAAAGTTGTAAGGGTAGTGTAGTTTTCAATAAATGAACTTATTACTAATAAGGTCATTAATTGCTTGCAACTTCAATTGCATTCATATGAACATTTATCTACAAAAGATAGTAGAAAATATAAAAATTTGGTCTTAAACTGTCCATTATGGGTTTCGTTACCTTACCATGCCATAACTCAAGTTATTTCGTTCATGATATGCAACTTTCAAATGATATTAGATATTGCAGTTATGCTTAACAAAATAACCGAATCTAACGTTAATACAAAGTAGACATCTAAGAAGAAAATATAGAGCTCATTTTCCTGATTACGGATATGAATTTAAGTCTGTAAGCCCAAAAACTCGAGTTATTGCACTTATCGTAAGGACGGCAGAACGGGAGAAATGCGGTGGAGCGCCATCGCGTTGAAACCACATGCGACGAACGAGGTCTAAATTTATTTCGTCAAGCTCATTGCTTAGTTCTTCTCGCAAAAAACGTCCGTAGTTTTCACCGCTCATTGTGTGGTCAAGGAAATACGGACCAATAATTTTGTCACCTATAATTCCCGCCCACACATTGATTTTCCATCGGTGTTGAAAGTGGCTTGGTTTACACGAATGCGGATTTGTCCTTGACCATACATGTTCATTATGAGCGTTAAATACACCTGTTCTAACAAAAGAGCATTCATCCGTAAAAAGTCCGCGGTTCAAAAACTCAGGATCTCCTTCAACCTTATCAAGTAACCATCTACAGTAATCCATTCTCGGCTCGTAGTCGTTAGGAAGAAGACACTGAACTCGACAATAATGATACGGGTGCTGGCCATCATCTTTGAGGGCTCTCCAAACGCGCGTATGGTTCACACCTAGTTCACGTGCCACCGAGCGCGTGCTCCGCGTCGCATCTTCCTCAAACATGTCGAGAATGTGCTCCTCTATGTCGTCGTCGTACATTCTCGGTCTTCCTGAATCTGTACGTTGTTGATCACGGCCATGCACACTGCCAGTATTGTACATACGAATGTGAAGTCGTTGGAACGTCATCGCCGACGGCAATTGTATATTTCGTGGAGTAGCAAAGCACTCCCCGTAAAGTCTTTGTGCTTCTGCATAATTGCAGTTACATTTCCCGAGACACATCAACATATTAAAATATACCTCGTTTGAATAAGACATCGTACACAAGTCACTCACGGGCTCACGGCGGAATATTAATTTCGCAATATAAAACACAACCGTCAATATCAGTGCTAACGCGCTACTGGTGCTTGATGCTTGTTTGTTTGCATAGACGTGGCAAAGCTATTGTACTATATAACATAATTTTGATATTTTCTAAATCGATAAATAATTTCGTGATTTTTATGTTATTTTTTAATAATATTTATTATTTATTTATTTACTTCAGACAGCGTCCGTAAGTGTTATTAAGAAATTAAATTGTAGCTAGGATTAGTAAAATATATTAAAACACTTTTATAACAGGAAACATTTAAAAAATTGTGATATAAATTCACACAATAACAAATACTTAAACTATTATGCTGCTGTATTTTTCAAAATCTAATAATTAGCATTTTTTTATCGACCGACGATAAACGATACTTATTTATATTTCTATTCTTGACCACTGAATTGTGACAAAATTTTATGTTTATAAAACTTCCCAAGTTTTTAAATATTACCACCAAATATTAGCACAGAATAAATAATAGATACGACGACCATGAAGATGTTGTTCAATATGTCCACCTGCCACACATTTGCGACACCGGCTTATATGTTTTATCGACCGACGATAAACAACCGTTATTTTTATTTTTATTCTTGATCACTGAATTGTGACAAAATTTTACGTTCATAAAACTTCCCATGATTTTAAATATTGCTACTAAATATTAACACAGAATAAATAATAGATATTGGATCAAAATTAGTTAATCAGCATAAAGTGGACGCTACTTTTTATCACTCGAAGAGTTTTTTGGGTTTTTCCTAGTATCTATGTCCTTCGTCGGCTTTCGCTTTTGAGTTCAAAGAGCGCGCAATACGCCGCGTATATTACCTATTAATTTTGTTTTGTTTAATATATTCTAGCTATAAACGACAATATGAATTTATTAAAAAAAATAATTACTACATATTCTTTATCGAATAATATTTCATATGAAAAATACATACTAAATTTCTCCTACAAATAGTTGCAAATTCGGAATTAATCACGATATTTTATGCATGAAATAACCTTTTTAAATATTTTTGTAGATCTATTTAGCAATAAAGTAGAAATTTATAACATAAGTATTCAAATACTATGTGTATTGGGGTTGAAATAATATCCATTTCATTATAATTTCTAATATTTTGAAATTAAAGTTTTCGGAGAATAACTGAGTCTAGATAGGTATAAAGATTTACACAAAAACTTTGGGGAAACACGCGCCGCTTAGCGGCTTGTTTTGAGTCGGCCATGTTAGTGACCTCATATCGGCTGTAGACTATTATTTATTCTGTGACGTAGATAATATTATGTCCGCACGTGTCAGTAAGTTCAGAAGCAAATAACATTTTTAGAAATTTAATATTTCTTAAGTTATCTGATAAGAAACCCAAATACCCCATTTAAAGCAACCAAAAAATTTTTTCATTATCATAATTGCCATGCCTATGTGTACACCTATACGCCCCTGAAACGACCAACAGGGTTTTTATTACATACTGTATATATATATATATATAATATGTTTCTGTGTGTAGTAGTAGTAGTGTGTGTATGATTAATATGTATATATATATATATAATAAAGGCCCAAAAATATAATCATCCTCTGGCCATAAAAATCCAACTTTGCTTTCTTATTTGCTTCATCGGTTTTAACATATTTTTGTTGTGATATTCCAGTGGCAGCAACCAGAGGAAAATATGGGGTATATGGATATGATATGCACCTCTTGCATCTCTCGGTTACGCGATGCACATGCCTTCAAAAGAGAAGTTTTAGTGAGTGAAGAGGTGCTGCGTGAAAAACAAGATGAATGTAAGGCTATATATACATACATTTATAAACCAGGTGTACGGAAATGATTAATCAATATGACAGCCAGGGCTTGGAAACCAGTAAAAAATTAAATAGCTGCTCTATTTTACTGATATTCCTATCTTAACCACTAAGTCACTGAATTCTTCTCCTGCCGTCACCGAATTATTACTTAAACAAAATGTAAATGCGTGTACAAAGAATTTTACATTTCATAAAGTGTCATCAAAAGATATTCTAAAATATTTTAAGACTATTGATATTAAGAAAACCGCCGATCTGTGGGGGATTTCCGTTAAAGTTATTGCGTCTATAATAGATGCAATCGCACCTCAACTATCTATTATTTTTAATACTAGTATCAAATCTGGTGTGTTTCCTGATTTAATGAATCATAGTAAAGTAATACCTTTATTTAAATCTGGCAGTACATTGGACCCCGCTAATTTTAGGCCTATTTTTGTACTGCCAACACTTAGTAAAATTTTTGAAAAAAATATTAATTATATTCTTCATCAAATGTTAAATTTTTTTAATGTCAATAATTTACTTCATAAAAATCAGTTCGGTTTCACAAGGGGTCGCTTGACAACTGATGCTGGTGTTGAGCTTATTAAATATATCTTTAATGCATGGGAGAATTCACAGGATGCTTTTGGTATATTCTGTGACCTATCCAAGGCCTTCGATTGTATTCACCATGAAACATTAATCAGGAAACTACAACACTACAGTGTAAGAAGTGATGCTCTTAAATTAATTATTTTATATTTAAGTGGCAGAACGCAAAAAGTTGTCATTAATAGTATGAGTTTTTCCGGGTCGACTGTACAAATGGGCGTGCCCCAGGGCTCAATTCTCGGCCCCTTTCTGTTTCTTGTATATATTAATGACTTATCTTACATAGTAGGGGATAACCATGATATAGTATTATTTGCTGATGATACTTCATTAATTTTCAAATTAAAACGACAGTTATTATATTACGACGAAGTAAATAATACTATAGCTAAGTTAGTCAATTAGTTTAATGTTAATAATTTGCATTTAAAAGGTACTAAAACTAAATGTATGAAATTCGTAACTCCTAATGTCAAACATGTTAATACGAATGTAATTTTAAATGATGAGTCGCTCGGGGGGATGAGTCGCTCGCGTCCGTAGGCTTCGACCACCTAACCTTAGGCCCACCCTACACGTGTCCCCCGGGTGGTGCTAAACGAGCGACAAAGCCGAAAAAGACTCGGCTCCTCGCCGTATGGTAGCGGCGTAAAATCCCTCGTTCGCACCATGACTCAGAAAATAAAAGAAATGACCTCGAGTTCCCGGCGCCCCTTCAATGGGGCGGGGGTGCGAATAATCTCCGGGAGAAAAACCGGCGACGAGGCTCGCCACCCGTCACGTTCTGTCTCCCGGAGGGGCGAAAAGTGGATTACGGAAACCCGTCTGGCTACGCTGAATGTATGTGGAGGAATGAATGATAAGGTGGATGAAGTATGCGAATTGATGAATGACAGAGGAATAGATGTGTTATGTGTGAATGAGACGAAACGAAAAGGAAAGGATGCCACTGCACATGGCACGTATACCGCGTATTGGTCTGGTGTAGACGAGACCGAACGGGCATGTCAGGGAGTCGGTTTCATCCTTTCAGAAAGAATGGGTCAATGTGTGAAAGAGTATGAATGTGTAAGCCCGAGGCTGCTATGGATACGAATGAAAGTGGGCTTAAAGAAGCTGTTCCTGATAGGGGTGTACGCCCCAGACTTGTCTAAGCCCACTTACATCCGAGAGCATTTTTGGGACATGGTAAGGATGGTGTTGACAAAATTTAAGGAAAATAAAAATATTATTATGTTAGGAGACTTTAATGGAAGGGTTGGGGTGAAGAGGTCTGGTTATTAAAGGATATTGGGAACGTTTGGTGATGAAAGTATAAATGAGAATGGTGAAGACCTCCTCACCGTATGTGTGGAAAAGAATCTTTTTGTGACGAATACTTTTTTCGTCATAAGAAGATTCACATGTATACATGGGAAAGAGGTGATGATAGAAGCATGATAGATTTCGTAATTGTGGATGAAAGAATGAGGAGCGCAGTCGTAGATACAAGGGTTTACCGGGGGTCCAACGTAGGGACGGATCATTACTTGGTCTTATGTCGAATTAATGGTCTTTTCAAGCGTTGGCGGCATCGGACATCTGTGTCTACCACTGCGTTACAGCGTATAAGAATAGAGAAGTTGCAAGATGTAGATGTGAAAGAGAAGTATAAATGTAGACTGAGAGGAAATATTAGATGTTTGAATGAGTTGTGTATGAATGATTTAGACTTGAATACTGTGTGGGATAATATTAAGAAAGGTTTGGTGGATGCCGCCACCGAAGTATGTGGTGTAAGTAAGAGAACAAATGAAAGGAAAAGTAATACGTTGTGGTGGGATGATGAGGTACGGGTGGAAGTTGAATCAAAGAAGAAAGCATGGTTAGATTTACTAGCAACCAAAGCTGGTAATTCTTCTGGTATGAATGATGAGATTGAAAGAAAAAAGGCAGAATTTAGACGTCTAAATAAGAGAGTAAAAGAAGTTGTTGAAAGGAAAAAGAAAGAAAGAACGGATAAGAATTATAGAAGGATATCTGATAATTTCCAGGCTAACATAAAAATGTTCTGGAAACTCGTAGGAACTGCCAGGGGAAATACAAAACAGCCTCTAATGAATGCTATAAGAGACGAGAATGGATGTATTCTGAATGATGAAGCTTCGAATTTAAACAGATGGAAGGAATACTTTGAAAGCGTGTTTATGAGTGAAGAGTCGTCTGAATTAAATGAACTAGAAATTCCGAAAGAAGTGGAAAGGGGTATGGAGATAAGTGTAGATGAAATAATGAAAGCAATGAAAAGCATGAAAGCAGGTAAGGCAGCTGGATATGATAGAGTATCACTCGAGATGCTAAGGGCTGGAGAGGGAGTGATGGCAGGCCTGCTGTACACCTTGTTTAATTTATGTTGGGGATTAAAACGGGTACCGGATGGCTGGTGTAAAGCAGTTATAGTACCAATATATAAAGGAAAAGGGTCACAGCAGGACTGCAAAAACTACCGTGGAATCAGCTTGCTTAGTATTGTGGGTAATCTGTATGCTAAGGTGTTAATTGAAAGAGTTATGAAAGAAACTGATGGAAAATTTTGGGATGTGCAAACGGGTTTTAGAAAGGGAATGGGGTGTACAGATCAAGTCTTTTCCATGCGCATGATTGCGGAGAAGTTTTTGGCCAAAAACCAGAAAGTTTTTTGTGAGTTCATGGACTTGGAAAAGGCTTATGACAGAGTGGACAGGAATGTGTTATGGCAAACACTGAACTCATATGGGTTGAGCGCTGGTTTGATACAGGCATTAAGGTCTCTTTTTAGGGACTCTAGTGCTTGTGTCAGGATCAATGGGGTCTACTCGGACTGGTTTGGCATCCAAAAAGGTGTCAGACAGGGCTGTGTAGCTTCCCCTTGGCTGTTCCACCTATTTATGGACAGGTGTTTGCAAACTTTGAAAGATGAAGAATGTGGGTTAAGAATGGGCGAGTTAACCGTCAAATGCCTTTTGTATGCCGATGATCAAGTCATATTTGCATCATCGGCGTCTGAGTTGCAAATGATGGTTATATTAATGAACTGGGAATTAAAAGAAAGGGGAATGAAAGTGAACGCAAGTAAGACGAAAGTGATGGTTTTTGAAAGAGAAGAAAGCAAAACGGTATGTGAAATAAGAATAGAAGGAGAGTTAATTGAGCAAGTGGATGAGTTTGTGTATTTGGGATGTGTATTTAGCAGGGATGGTAGATATGATAGGGATATAGAACGACGAGTAAATGCAGGGAATAGAGTGAATGGGGCACTACACTCTATTATGAAGAACCAGAATGTGTCAAAAAAGGCACGTATGGTAATTCATAATGCTGTGTTAGTCCCTACTTTAATGTATGGTAGTGAAAGCTGGGTGTGGCAGAAGAAGCACGATAGTAGAATAAATGCTGTAGAAATGCGGTCTTTAAGGAGTATGCTAGGGTTGAATCTGAATGACAGGGTGAGAAATTGCGCGATAAGAGATAAATGTGGTATGCAAGATGATGTTGTGACCAGGATTAAGAAAGGAATGCTTCGGTGGTTTGGTCATGTAGAAAGAATGAATGAGGAAAGAGTGACAAAGCAAATTTATATGGCAGATGTGAACGGCCGAGTCGGGAAGGGACGCCCTAGAAAAAAGTTTATCGACCAAATTGGCGATATTTTGAAAAGGGGCCACGTTAGAAGTACCCTTAACCGACGAGCATGTATGCGTAGATATATGGATGTAAAGGAGGCGAAAGAGGTATGTCAGGATCGTGCCAAATGGAAGTCCGTAGTCTCTGCCTACCCCTCTGGGTGACAGGCGTGAGTGTTTATGTAATTTTAAATGGGGAAGAACTGAGTCTTGTTGATACAACCATTCTTGGAATCACACTAGACGCAAAGCTTCAATGGCTCCTCCATATATCAAAACTTAGCAGACTTAGTTCTACAGCATATGCTGTAAAAAAGATTAGAACTCTAACCAGTGTTGAAACAGCTAGAATAGTTTACTTTTGTTATTTCCATAGCATTATGTCGTATGGTATTTTGCTATGGGGACACGCGACTGACACTGAAATTATATTTATTTTACAGAAGAGAGCCTTTAGAGCAATATATAATTTAAAACTAAAAGAGTCACTGAGACAAAAATTTAAGGAAATTAATATATTAACTCTGGCCTCTCAATACATTTATGAAAATGTAATGTACGTACAAGAATAAACATAGTTTTGCAAAAATAAGTGATATTCATTCTGTAAATACTAGGAACAGACATAAGCTAGTAGTACCAGTTAGTCGACTCCACCGAGTCAGTAATTCATTCTTGGGGCGATGTATACACTTTTACAACAAAATCCCAGAAAATATACAAAATTTGTCATACGCAAAGTTCAAAAATTTTATTAAACTAAGTTTGTATAAAAAGGTTTATTATAATATTAAGGAATTTATGGATGATTATAACCCCTGGGAAGGGTGATCGCTACCAAGCTATTTCTAATTTGTCTTGTGTTGTTAATTGTAAATATGATTGTAAGCTATTATTTGGAAAAATAATAGTCCCGCTGGGTTTCTTGCTGGTTCTTCCCAGGACAGAGGTTTTTTTGCGAACCAGTGGTAAATGAAAAAATTGACTTTCAAATAAGTATTGTTTATAATCTATATTGAATAAAAAAGTTTCTGTTTATGTCACTGTTATGGATATTTTACGTCTGGTAATATAGATACCAAAATTTACTGGTATCGGTGTAAGAATATCCACTACCTTTTATAATTCCGTAGGTTCTGAGAGGTGGCCGAGGGAAACAAAGCAAGAGATGGACAGCAGCTTATTCCTATTAACAACAAAATAAAAAACTGCAGTGTTCAACTCACTAGTCAAACGTGGCAACTATGGCAAATATCCCCTGGCCCTTACAAGACCTATGTTCAGCGGTGGACTTAAATTCGCTGTAAAGGTAATGGTGACTGTCTCTTTTCACTGAATGACAAAAGAAAGAGACAGGTATAGGTATAATTAATACTTATAGTTCGGCCGTTCAGAGAATGCGTTCCTGACACCTATCAGTTAGTCACGACTAGTGATGGGCACAACATAACACTGAGTTCGTTACCGTTCCTCCAAAATGAACCGCCGCGTTATTTTTAAGATTATTTTCGTTTTAAATTGGCGGAATCATTTAAAATTTATATTTTAGTATTTTAAGTGGAAACCAAAAAAAGGTAATATTAATATAATAAAATTGTTTTATTTATTCTTTGTTATAAAGTCACAATTTGTATTTCTATGCAATAAAGTACATTGAATTGAATGTACGTACAGAATATTAATCAGACTCCGATTCGCTTGAGGAGATGGTGTCTTCATCATCATCTTGATGTCAGTTTGAAAAGCAGAAACAGTCCATTAAACGAAAGCCGGGTAATCAAATAAAAACAGATCGAAAACACTTGAAGAACGTGGTCTATGCGCACGAAACGACAACAGACGACTGTTTTACCGTCACAAAATGGCGGCCCATAACGCCATTTGGGGTTACCATTTTCAACCTAAATATAAAAATGCTACTTTCTTTCGCGCATTCGCTTTAGTCGTAGTTTTATTTTTATATTTAATAAAATTTATCTTATAGTCCATTATTTTTAAATTCTTAAAAAGAAAAACAAAACGTATTATTTTATAAAGTATAACTGTATAAGAACAGATTACGATACTGTTATTGCCTGTTATTGTTAGCACAGCACTACAAATATAAAGCGCTGACATAACCTTGTAATAGCGCAGTATAGATTTAGAAAAATATTGTTTACCAAGTTATTTGACACTCAGTTTGGCACAAAATTATAACATTCATTGATTATTAATATAATAATGTTGTTTTAATGCTCATCAATTGTTAAAACGGTAAACAACCAGCAAAAATATTTTTATCGTAACTGCAACGCCATTACAAAGTTACGTCGTCAGTTCAATCGCGACGTGTCAGGAACGCATTCTCTGAACGGCCGAACTATAAGTAACCTAAAACCTACTATTATAAGGGTGTTTGTGAATTTTAAAAGTATAGAATTTGTACTTAATACAAAAATAAATAGATAATAATATTTCTTTTAATTTTTTATTTCAGTATTTCTTAATACTACAGTGAACGCGGAGAAATATTTAGAAGAGGAAGAAGAAGAAACCGAGTTTAAAGAAGTAGAATACTTAGATATCACAGACAGTTTAAAGAAAGATGAATTGTATGAAGAATCTTTATCAAATGGTGAGATTTCAAGTACTTTTCTGTTAATGAGTAACAAATAATTGTGACGTTCTGATGAAATCTGTATGTTTTGATATGTGGTAATATCTGAGTATATCTATACAGTGGAACAGAGATGGAGTTCAGTGATGATAATAATGTCAGTTTTCAAACTACTAAGTATTTCATATTTTATTTTATAGAATAAGGGTGACAACAAGTACACAGTCCACCTGATGGTAAGTGGATGCTGTGGCCCATAGACACCTACATTTATCCTCAATTAAGAATCAAAATGTAGATGAGTTGTCACCCAGGAATGAGATGGGATGCCTCGTATCCAGTAAAAAAGGTCTCCTGTTCTCTACAGTTACCATACAAAAGACAGCAGCATTAAGCTGCTATTTTTCGCTTGTATTCTTTGAGAGTGTGGTCCTTCCCCAGTTAAGCCCACCCATTTGTGTTGAATATAGCTGCAGTGTGGCTCCACCATGTATAAAGTAAGAAACATATAACAAAACAAAAGCACTCACGCTTGTCATCCAGAGGGGTAAGCGGAGACTACAGACTTCCATTTGGCATGATCCTGACACACCTCGCGCATCCTCCACATCCATATACCTACGCATACATGCATGTCGGTTAAGGGTACTTTTAATTTGGCCCATTTTCAATATATCAGCAATTTGGTCGACAAACTTTCGATAAGGACGTCCCTTACCGACTCTGTCGTTCATTTCTGCAACATAAATTTGTTTTGTCACTCTTTCCTCATCCATTCTGTCTACGTGACCAAACCACCGAAGCATTCCTTTGTTAATCCTCGTCACAACATCATCTTGCATACCACACTCTTCTTTTATCGCACAATTTCTCACCCTGTCACTCAGATTCAGCCCTCACATACTTCTTAACAACCGCATTTCTACTGCGTTTATTCTACTCTCGTGCTTCTACCATACCCAACTTTCACTACCTTATGTTAAAGTAGGGACTGACTAGGCATACGTGCCTTTTTTGACACATTCTGACATTCCACAATAGAGTGTAGAAGCCTCACTTACTCTTTTTCCTGCGTTCACTCGTCGTTCTATATCCTTATCATATCCCCCAGCCCTGTTAAGTTTTAAAAGTAAAAAAATTCTGTCAGATTTGTGTACTGTTGTACATTTGTTAACCACCGCTTGTAAGGGCCTGCTGTCTTATCAAGGCGAGCTATTTTTGTATAAAAATCAGTCACATTTGCAATAACACTTTTCTCTTCCACGTTCTCATCTTTCTCCATATTTTCTGTAGCGATTTCCTCAAAACAAATCCAGAAACTGTTGCCGACCGAAAAGCCGAGTAAACGTGGCCGAAAATTCGGTATTCGCCAAAATCACTATTTGTGGCATCTCTAATATACATTACATCATGTGCAAAAATTAGTAAAATCAAATAAATTTTTCGCTAAACTACATAATGTATTTAATAATATTATTTTTGTAAAATAGTGAAATGATCATAGAATTGCTGGTACCATTTATAGTGTTTAATGTAGCACCGGCCTGTATAATATTAATCTTCATTGTAAAGAATACAACTGCAGACTGTTAAAGACAAATGATATGATATTTTTTTATGGTTTCTAGAACAATTGCTGAGTTCAGATACTTCCCTGCTAGTAGAACATAAAAGAAAGTTGTCAAAAAAGCTCCCAAAGAAAGAGAGAAACAAAACATACAAGCAGTATATTGACAAGGAATTACAAATGGATGTCGATGCAGTCCAGAACAATGAAATGTCACATACAGAAGAGACTGAGTTGTTTAATGTGCCCACGAAAACTATCTCTGCTAAGATCCACAATCTTATAGACAAAGAAGAGGGTGAGTTTAAAAAATATAATTGCCGCCACGAGTCGTGAGCACACTTTTTATTGGTCGATATGACGTTGACCACGCTGATATTCAACGTGATTGGTTCGTCAGCCGATTCTCGTCGTCTATTGGGTTCGCACGTATCATTCGACTACCGTACACTTGAGAGCAATTTTAGTGACAACTTTTTAATTAGTTTATTTTTGTTAATTGTAGTGTTATCTCGTTGTTATTTGTTGTTTGTGTATTTCTTGTTTTTAACTGTTTTTGATATTTCTTGTTGTTGATTATTTTTTTTTTTGTTATAAATTAAGCATTCGGATTTTGGTCTAAATATGCAGAGAAGAAAGAATTCGGTGTTAAATAGATAATCTCGACAAATGGTCTATTCAGTGTTATGTTACATAATAGTTTTTAATAACATTAAAATAAAAACATGATAGACGTTTATAAACCGACTAATGAGGCGACTCAGAATTTCGAAAAAAAGTCAGCGAAAATATTCAATTATGATTTGAAATAACAACAGTACCTAATAATTTTGGCCGACAGCGTACCTTCGCTGGCTCAACCCCCACCATAGTTCATCTGTGCTCACGTTTCGTGCCGGCAACTATACTAGTGTTCTAATTATATTACTAATGTTCCCCTTAACCGCTTTGTAAACCTTAAAATGCTTGTCTTTTTTTATAAAATGAGGGTGATAAACAAACACACAGTTCACCTGATGGCAAGGTCTTGGCCCATTGAAATCTATTCTGAATAGAGAATAAAATGCAGATTCGTTGTCACCCCATAGGACTAAGATATAATGCTTCGTTCCCAGTCAAAGCGGTCTTCGGTTCTTTACACACCATACAAAATACAGCAGTTATAAGCTGCTACTTTACGTTGATATTGTTGCGCTTCTAAGTTTATGTCTGGTACCTGGCACTAGTGCCATCTAGTGTCGGGAAACAGAACGAGGAGAGCTTTCAGCGCCATCTAGTATCGAATAGAAGAACTAAACTTTCTGGAAAGCCCCACTCTCGAACTTTCTCCACCTAGTCGGTCGGGACCGGTATTTGCTGGAATATTCTATAAGGAATATCCGTCAAGCTGATACCATGACCGGCTATTTTCCCCTAACGGTAATCCATCAACGTAATCCGCCACTGGGCAGTCAAGCAGTTCCAAAAACTTAGGCCCACTAAGGTTTCCTTCGATAAACACGGGACCAATAATTTGATCTCCGTATATTCCAGCCCAAACATTAACGGCAAGTCTGTATTGGTGCATAGACTCACGACACAGTTGCAGATTTTCTTCACTCCAGTACCGTAAGTTCTGCCGATTACATATTCCGTTGCGCGTGAATGTGCTCTCGTCACTCCACATTATGTTAGCTAAAAAGTTAGAGTCATTAGCTACTCTGCTCAGGATCCATTGGCAGTAAGCTTCCCTGACTGGCTTATCTCTATCTAATAAAGCCTGTACCTTTACATATTTGAACGACCGTTGCTTGTTTTTTCTTAATATTTTGTGAACAGTCTTGTGGTGTACACGGAATTGGCGAGCTGCTCTACGGAGACTTGAAGTTGGATTACGATCGAAATAATTCAATATTTGTTCTTCCTGAGCCACGGCTACTCGCGGAGGAATTTCAACCTGACGCGGGATCAAATATTGACCGTCGCGTAATCTTTGGACTGCCCGTATAAAAATACGTGAGTCTGTAGGACATACACTTGTGGTATTATACCTCTCTCGATATGTTCGTAATGTCAAAGCCGCGTTTTGGTGGCACTCTCCGTAAATCAAAATCATGTCGGTGTATTCCGACGTCGTGAAATTGACACGAGGCACCTTAAAACTTATAAAAGTTAAAACGTTAAAAAGAAAAAGCGTACAATTTTAAGCGAGCTGTTACACCACTTCACTATGTTATTGAATATGTTTTTTTTTAATCTAACGTATTAAACGTGTCCTATCACAAATAAAAAAATATAAAACAGTAAAAGTAAGCGTCCAATTTCGCACAAACTGTCACACCACCTTATCACAACTATTATTATCCTATTAAAGTGTCTATCACAAACAAATCAAAAAACTTATCAAAATGTCCACAAAACTAAAATACAACAATTAAAACTCAAAGGACGCCTACGCGAAAATTAGGTCAAGTGACTCATGAACCATCCAAGGGCACCGGCGTCGGACTAAGTGACTTAATTTATCGTCCCATGCGCCAGAGAAATACGAATATAAACAACACGTTTCTTCACACCACTCCCTTCCATTTCTTATCACTTCACGCATAGCGAATTATGCCTTCGGACGTCTAAGTAAATTTTTTGCTTGAATTTGTTTTCACACACTCGCATCGCGCGGTCCCTTTGTTTTTAATTTCGAGCATAAGAAATATGTCTTAAATTGTTGGCCTTAAGTATATTTTTGCATTATTTTTCCTTTATTTGTGTAATTCGGAATGGCAACGTTTGAACTAGGTATCTTCGCCTTTGCCGGCCTTGGGTCTTTGACCCTTTAGTATTCGTCAGGTGATAAATATATGCATTTACATGATGGTTGTTTAATATTAAATCGAAAAAAAAGGCTACTGGGGACTAGGATGTTAATTTTTACATTTCTTTTAGTTATGTATGTTAAAAGAATGTTATGTAGGATATGTCTTTTCATTTAATGTGATAACTTCAAAGTAACTAATATTGTTATGAGGTCGATTTGTTTGAAAACCACTAAGTATTAATAGTTCCTTTAACCTTCCTACTCTTTATAATTATTTTTACCAAAGAAACTTTCATAATAGTAGCTATACGGGTATAAGTACATGGCGAATGACTGAACAGTCAGTACGCATGACAATGCACGGTGCTTAGTTGTAAGTAAAAATAAATATTTATTTATTTATTATTTCAAGATAATTTTATTATTGTTGCCTTGAAGGCTGTCATTATTTTGTCAAAGATTACGAGTACGTAGTGGTATGTTGTACTAAGTTTTAGAAACTCTTTATTTTTGGAAGTACATTATATTATTGCATTAAGTTACTTCTTTTTTTTTTTGTTACTATTTAGATACTAAGTACATCGTAAAAACTACTTTTTCTTTTATAATTGTTAATAAATAGTGATTTTTTTTTTCACTATTTATTAACAATTCTCGGAACCCATCTTGCACAGACTTAAGTCATGTCACTTGTTACACACATTTTTTATCATTTATCGATTTTCTTGCTTTGACGTATGCTAAATTTCACGTTGCTATGCTATTTAGAAAACTTAGTCCATTTGGACGAATATAAACATTTATCCTCGTTAAGTGATAAAAATAGCTCTAAAAATGTACTACGAAAGGCCTCTCCGGTCGTGTCGTATTACCATTTCGTGAGAGTGAGACTCGTATAATCTTGTTCTGCACAGATGGCTGGTCTTGAGACTGGCCGTGGTCGTCATGACTTAAATTCAGTATAGAGGACATTATCTATACAAGTAAATGAAATTGAAGTGTCTCTTTTTAATGTCAAAAAAGTAGGTTTTCACTAAATACATATGAAAGTATATACGGTACTTATAACAAATAACATTTTCTTTTAAATTTTATGTCCTGTTTGTTCCTTTGAGAGAAATATCAATCGAGAGTTTGATTACACTTTCTCTGTCAGATAGCTGGTGTTGTAAGGAGTAACTGAGGCTTATTTTATTTTAGAAAAGTAATTAGGATTCCGCACAAAAACCCTTGAAATTCGACCTTAATAAATTCCATGCGGACGAAGTCGTGGGGAACAGCTAGTTATTAATATTGTTACGTGCTTGAGGTTCGTGACAATAAAAACTGCCGATTGAATTACCAAAATTTACACTTTTATTACCCAAAACCAATTAAAACTAAAAAAAACACTTATAATTAATCACACTGATTCACTTTATTTCGCTCCGAAGCTTCGCTTGTGTCGCCAACATTCAATACTTCCTCGATCGCATCTTGCAGCGCCTTTAAATACACATTATCACCGAAACATCCAGAATGTTCAAGTAAATACGCCAATTGACCAGGCGCCGAAAGTTCGAGCTTCGGCTTCTAGAAAGCTTAGTTCTTCATTTCGATACTAGATGGCGCTGTCGGTTGAAAGATTAGTTATGTAATTTTCTGGACAGCTCTCCTTGCTCTGTTACCCGACACAGATGGCGCTAGTGCCAGATGTCAACTTAGGCGCGCAACACTGCCCCCTCCTAAGACATGCTCGTCCCGAGCATTATCGGCCCCATAATAACGCGCTAGGCGATCCACATGGACGATCTTAGGAGTCCCTCTTGCGCCTTTCTGTATCCGGTAGGTTACATCGTTGATCCTGGTTACAATCCGGTACGGGCCGTCCCATTTAGCTTGAAGCTTAGGAGATTTCCCTTTGCTGCGGACTGGATTGTGCAACCACACTAGCGAACCTTCGTCGAACCCTTTGTTGTTCATTTTGCGGTCATACAGGGGATTCATCTTTTCAGACATTTGCTGGCCCGATTGTCTGACGTGCTCATAAATGTCATTCATTTTGTTCCGCAAGTCATTTGCATAATCGGTTATAGTGCGTGGGGCATCAGGTGGTATTCCGGTGATCAAGTCTGTAGGCAGCCGTAATTCTCTTCCAAAGTTTGCGAAAGCTGGTGTAACTGCTGTACTTTCGTCCACAGCGCTTCGATATGACAACAAAAACGGTTGTATGTGCTTGTCCCAATCTCGTTGCCGATTGTCTACAACTTTGGCTAGGTACCTCTCCAATGTCTGATTGAATCGTTATAACATTCCATCAGATTGCGTGTGATAAGCAGTCGTTCTTGTTTTATGAGTTCATGTTTCCTGGAATATTTGAGACTCAAAATTCCTTCCTTGATCGCTGTGAATCTCTAAAGGTACTCCAAAACGACAGAAGACTTCATGAACTAGTTTATCTGCAACTGTTGAAGCTTCTTGATTTGGAATGGCGAAGACTTCCGGCCACTTAGTGAAGTAATCCATCACAACCATGAAATACTTGTTACCGCTTTCACTCTCCGGAAACGGCCCCGCCACGTCAATGGCTATTCTCTCCCATGGTGCACCAACATTGTACAACTTCAACGCACCTCTACTACGAGTCTGAGGTCCCTTTACGGCCGCACAACTTGTACATTTGCGACACCAGTCCTCGACGTCGTTTTGACATTGGACCCAGTAAAACCGTTCTCGGAACTTCGGTAGAGTTCGTTTAACTCCCAGATGGCCTCCTGAACAATCATTATGGTACAGCTGTAGAACATCCGGTACTTTAGCTTTAGGGACAACCATTTGCAAATGACAGCTGTCTCCCCGAACATTTTCCCATTTACGGTACAGAACTCCATCTTGAAGCAGCAAGCTGTCCCACTGGGCCCAATAGCTTTTAGTGGTCGAACTCATCGCTGAGACGTCGCTCCACTTGGGCTTGATAGCACGGGCCTTCATTCATTCCAGAATCGGCTTGATGTCCGGATCTTCCTGCTGTGCATGCTGTAAGCTGTCCTTCCAGTCGTTGCTGAGGTGGTCTGTCCTGAGCATCCTCACGGATACCACTTCCTTACTCTCTTGCCTAGTACTGTTCTCGTCATCATCAAGATAAGGACTCCTTGACAATGCATCTGTGTTGCCTCGCCATTTCCCGCTACAGTGTCTGATATTAAAGTCGTATTCCTGCTGCTGCTGGGCGGTGCTGTTAGCCGCACTTCCTTTCTGAGATCGTTCACTTTCCCTTTCTAGGGTTTGCTTAGGGCAGCTGGATCGAAGATGGCCCGTTTCCCCACAGCCATAGCACCTAGGGCTGTATCCTTTATTGTGGTTGCGAACTGTAGCTGCTGTAACCTCCCTGAAGCGATGGGAACGATGATCCTGCCGCACGGCTTCCACCTCCAGTGCATAGGTCAAGGCGTCCTTAAGCGTCTCATGGTGCCCGAGCCTCACAGCAGCTCTGACTTCCAGGTCGCGGATGCCGTCGATGAATGTCTGCACCAGGTTAACTTCAATGAGCGCAGGTACAGACCGGTATGCTTTTCTCACCAGCTCCTCCACCTCTAGAGCCCACTGCTGCAGGTTTTCGTTGATGCGCTGCACGCGATCTTTAAGCTGCACACGAAAGACGTGTTCCAGGTGAGCGTCGCCGATATCTCGCCTCCAATGCCTCAAGGAGTTGCTCATAAGTCACTTCCTCACCGAGAGCTTCCAGAACTGTTAAGGCCTGGTCGCGTAGGCCTAGTGTGAGAGCAGTCATGGTCTGACTTATTCCAGCCGTTCGCCTTCATAACAGCTTCGAACTGAATTTTGTAGGCCGACCAGGAAGAAGTCCCGTCGAACGGTGGCACCTTGAACCCACGTAGCAAAGGTATTGTAGTTACTACGGGAGCTGTAATTCTATCCCCCAGTTTGAGGTCGTCCAGCGTTTTCTTCACGTCAGCCATCACGTAATCAACCCGATTGTTCACTTGTTCGATTTGGGTTTTAGCTTCCTTGATTTGGGTTTCAGCTTCCGACAGGCGGTTGTCATGTTGAGCAACCCTATCCTTCACCTCCCTTGTCTCTTTCCCGAAGTTAGCGTGAATGTCCTTCACGAGGAGTATCTGCTCTTCCTGTCGGCGGGCCTGTCCCTCCGTCTCCTCCTTAGGTATAATCGGCATGATTTTATCCTACTTCTGACACCAATTGTTACATGCTTGAGGTTCGTGACAGTAAAAACTACCGATTGAATTACCAAAATTTACACTTTTATTACCCAAAACCAATTATAACTAAAAAAAACACTAATAATTAATCACACTGATTCACTTTATTTCGCTCCGAAGCTTCGCTTGTATCGCCAAAATTCAATACTTCCTCGATCGCATCTTGCAGCGCCTTTAAATACACATTATCACCGAAACATCCAGAATATTCAAGTAAATACGCGCGCCAATCGACCAGGCGCCGAAAGTTCGAGTGTAGGGCTTCTAGAAAGCTTAGTTCTTCATTTCGATACTAGAAGGCGCTGTCGGTTGAAAGATTAGTGATGTCATTTTCTGGAAAGCTCTCCTCGCTCTGTTACCCGACACAGATGGCGCTAGTGCCAGACGTCAACTTAGGCGCGCAACAATATCATTATTAAATAAGATAATGAGGTTTTTTATGGTTTCTAGAACAATCGCAGAGTGCAGAAGAAAATCGTAAAAGAAAATGGCCGAAGAAACTACCAAGGAAAGACAGAAACAAAACATACAAGCAGTATACTGAAAAGGCAATGAGAATGGCCATTGATGCTGTCCAGAATAAAGGGTTGTCATGTCATGAAGCGTCAGAGATGTTTAAGGTGCCAAGGAACACTCTTGCATTAAGAGTTCAGAATACTATTGCCAAAAAAGAGGGTAAGTCGATAGCAAATAACTTCAATTAAAAAATTTAAAAATCACCGAAACAAAAAGAGTTGATAATCTTTAAATGACTGAACTGATTTTCTTGAAACAGCTAAGAACACTGTCGATTAAGACACCTTTTAAACGAATAAAATTAATTAAAATCGGTTCAGCAGCTTTGTACCAGTGAACTGTGAACAGTGGTAGTGCCACGCGGCAGCTATACTGTTGCACTTATGGGCCGGCTCAAACCGAGGTGGTACCACGACCTCACAGAATACCGGCGTGAAGTGGAAGCTCTGTTTCCGCGTTTCGTCTGGTGAGTGCAGGTGGCCGGAGGCCCAAATCCCCCACCCCCATCAACATGGTAGCGGAATTAAATGTCAAACTACCCCAGGAGCGTACCAGCAAAGACTACAACTGCTTGGGGCAAACGGAGCAACAAGACCAAGGCGACCCCTGCCACGCTATCCGTGAATTTCTGCAATATCAGAGAACTTCACTCTAACCTAAACGCCGTCCACTACCATCTCGAGACTGCGAGGTCGGCTCTGCTCTTTCTGACCGAGACGCAGGTGTCCTCTCCGGCTGATGTCTCGTATCTCTCCTACCAGGAGTACAAACTGGAACACTCCTTTGTGCCTCGGGCTGGAGTTTGTTGAGTCATTGTCAAGGCAAAGTCAGAGCACATAGGCAGAATTGACGAGAAACTAGTTCGCCTTCCTTCTGGAACCCGTGCATTCTGGTCTCTCGCCAAGGCTGTTCCAGAGTAATTTCTGTCATCCATCTCTTCCATCTGTCCACAGGGTTGACGACTCTCTTATTGTTCCACAGGGAGGACGACTCACTGGCCCATTACGCAAAGGAGAAAGCCGATCTGCTAGGCTCTTTCTTTGCGTCCAACTGGCCTAAAAAAGCGACGGTAGCCTAATGGCAGGGCGCGGACCGCGAACTCAAAAAGGTCGTGGGTTCGAATCCACCATTCGACTACTGGCGTGAACCACTCATAACACAAGCAATTTAAGCTTACCACGAGTGGTTAAGGGGAATATTAGTAATGTTTATAGCATTGTTAATATTCTTTTTTTTTAAAACTGGACTCTCGATGACGGGGGGAGTACGCCGCCAACCATCCCGCGGTGTGAGTGCTCCATGCCGAAGGTGCAGTTCACACAGCGCTCGGTTCGCAAAGCATTCCTCTCCCTGGACATCCACAAGTCGAGTGGGCCTGACGGAATCCCCCCAATTGTGCTGAGGACGTGTGCTCCAGAGTTGGCACCGGTTTTAATGCGTCTTTTCCGGTACTCCTACTCCCTAGGCGGACTACGCCTAGCAAAATCATGGGAGACGGCTTTCGTCCAGCCGATCCCTAAAAAAGGCGACCGCTCAGACCCTTCCAATTACCGGCCTATCGCCATCACCTTGTTCTCCAAAACAAAGGAGTCTATTGTTAACTGTCAGCTCATGAGGTACATTGAGGATCACCAGCTGATTAGTGATCGCCAATACGGTTTTCGCCGTGGTCGATCAGCTGGTGATCTTCTGGTCTACCTAACTCTGGGCTATGGGCGGAGGCAGTAGAGTCCAAGGGGGAAGCATTGGCCGTTAGTTTGGACATTGCGAAGGCCTTCGATCGGGTTTGGCACAATGCGCTTCTTTCGTAGCTCCCTTCCTATGGGCTTCCCGAGAAATTGTGCGATTGGATTACCAGCTTTCTTGCAGATCGGAGCATCAAGGTCGTTGTAGACGGTGCAAGCTCCGATTACAAGCCTATTAATGCTGGTGTTCCACAATCGGCTGCGTGCTATCGCCAACGCTGTTTCTTCTGCATATCAATGATATGTTGGAAACCCGTAACATTCATTGCTATACAGATGACAGCACTGGTGATGCTCTGTACACCTGCCGTGCCAATATTTTTTCGGGAAAACGTTTCTGAGTACCGGGACAAACTTGTGTCTGAAGTCGAGTCTCGGATTGGGGGCGACTAAATCTAGTCCAGTTTAACCCTCAGAAGACATAAGTTTGCGCGTGCATCTATGCGGAGGTGTATGGATGTGAAGGAGGCGAGAGAGGTGTGTCAGGATCGTGCCAAATGGAAGTCTGTAGTCTCTGCCTACCCCTCTAGGTGACAGGCGTGAGTGTTTATGTATGTCAATCTAGTCCAGTTTAACCCTCAGAAGACATAAGTTTGCGCGTTAACCGCTAAAAAGAACCCCTTTGTCGTATCTCCCTCAATTTCAAGACACTCCCCTTGTTGCCTCAGGCAGTATTGGAATCCTCGGCGTCGACATATCGAGTGACGGGCAGTTTCGTGGTCACTTGGAAGAGAAGGCCAAATTGGCCTCTAAAAAGCTTGGCGTGCTCAGCAGAGCGGGACAGTATTGCATGCCGGCACACCGCCTGCAACTTTACAAGGCGCAGGTTCGGCTGCACATGAAATACTGTTCTCATCTCTGGGATGGGGCTCCCCAGTACCAGCTCCTTCCACTTGACAGCATCCAACGCAGAGCGGCTCGAATTGTCGATGACCGAGTGCTTTCCGATCGGCTCGATTCACTGGCGCTGCGAAGAGATGTTGCATCTATTTGCATCTTCTTTCGCATATACCATGGGGAGTGCTCTGAGGAATTGTTCGGATTAATCCCAGCCGCCAAATTTCGTGAACGCACTACGCGGCAAACGTCCCGATACCATCCACAACATCTGGATGCTTGGCAGTCCACCACTGTACGTTTCACAAGGAGTTTTCTTCCGCGTACGACCTCTCTGTGGAATAGTTTACCACCGGCGATTTTACCGGACCGATAAGACCCGGGGACCTTCAAGAAAAGAGCTTACTCCTTTCTAAAGGGCCGGCAACGCACCTGAAACTCTCCTGGTGTTGCGGTTGATCATGGGCGGCGGTAGTCACTTAATATCAGGTGAGCCGCATGCTCATTTTCCCCCTCTTCTATAAAAAACCTTCCACATAAGCTGGGGGGAGGTATATTTCCATAGTTGCCACGCTCGGCGAGAGGTATGCTAAATTTGCTTGTAGTAGAAAGGTGCTGCCCATATCCTTGCTTATTTCTCCTCGTACGACACCCACGGAACTATATGCGGTATATATGTGTGCCACAGTTAGACACAGAGATACTCTGATACACACTACAAACTAATTATGATTGTAAATTAGCAGGCAGGCAGTTGAGGCAGCTGATAATGCCTGTATCCTGTTTATGCCATCTATTTTTTTTAAAGGATAAGGTGACAAATGAGCACACAGTCCACCTGATGGTAAGTGGATGATGTCACCCATAGAAATCTACATTTATCCTCGATTACGAATGAAGAATTTTTGTATAAAAACAAATTAAAAAATATAACCTAAAAGTATTATACAAAAAGTATCTCTTATGGGTAGATGTTATTGTTCAATTGTATGATGTATCTGAATATTATTTGTTTTAATAAATACATAGTATATGTACTTCCTGTCTAGCCAGATACATTAGGTGACACGAAGTTCTAAGATTTATTCCATAGTCAAATGTTACAGTGGTATTTTGCTAATACGCATTCATAACCAAACTCCTACATATAATTATTTATATTGCCTTACCTAATTACTGCTTGCTCGAAGAGAGATGTATAAGGTTGACCAGTTGTGGGACAATTTAGAGTATTAAAGAAAACGTACCTACTTACTTGAATCTTCATAGGATATTGATTAATTTTTACCTAACCAAAATAATCGTAGCAGGTGGTTGGAAGTTGTCATAGACATAAATCTTAAAATAAATGGTCATGGTCAATGGTCAATTTAATGGTCATAATTATAGTCTATCAAATTTTTATTTTCAATAGCCACGAAAATCATCCTTGGTGGGAATCGCAGTTCTTTTACGAGGATTTATGGTCTATCAGAGCTGATATAATAGTTGGGATGATACTGAACATGTTGACATACTTCAGATTTCTTAGAGCGTTGGTGCTTCACATCAGTGATGTGTTCTTTTATGTGGGTGTTTTATGAAATTTTTATCTAAAGATGCGTATGAAAAAATTAAAATTAAATGCCATAAAATTTGTAAATTTAATTTTATTCCATTGCAGCATTCGCGGAAATATATGAAATCGTTATAGAACTTCATTTATGAAATTTTTCAGTCTACTCGAACGTAATAATAATATCATCATTTATTTAATAATAATAATAATGATTTATTTTCTCACCACAATATTACCGAATTATTGTAGAGATTATTAAAGTATTACACACCAATGTTATACTGTGGGAGACTGGTGCCTAACTAGGCTTTAGCCTGTATTTCAGGACGCCAGGTCTACGCATAATGGTGACTATCAGTATTAAATGGGACCAATAATATAAATCAAATATCTCAAATAAACATCATACCGTAAATTAATAGACGACGATAAAATTTATCATTGTTTTGTTAAAACTAAACTAATTTTAATGATGAAAGAATGTAGAGTGTAAAATGTAAATAACGCAATTTTTTCCAAATGTAAAAATGTAAATAAAAAATTGATTCCAAGAAAATTTAGCAATTGATAATTACCTTATGGATATGTTGTAAGACACGCCTGATATAAAAATCAGCAGGTGATAAGATGATTAATGCAATTATGAAAAAATTATTTATTCCCGTGTTCCTATAACATATTATATCTAGGCCAAATATCAATCATTCACGTTCAATAGTCTTTGAGAATTCAAAAAAATCTTCGAAAAATAGACATGAAAAACGACACAGACCACCGAGGTGACTTCAATAGTCATCGAATTTTGACAAATTTAGAACGGAACAACATTTATTAACGTTGCTAAATTAAAGCCCACACGAGTGGAGCCGGATTATAGTGAGTGCCTGATTACCGGCGGTCCACTGTATATGTAATTAATTTAAATATGCAGATATAGAAGATATGGATATAGAAGCACGATGCTTCGTTAATTTTATAATATGTGGGTCCATTTTTGCCATTATTCTTTAATCAATTGGATATTCAACGTTACTTTCATCAAATTTATGTATCTGAGCGTGACGATCACGTGAGTTCAGGCCTAAAGAAGTTTTTCACTTCAATAATGTTGAATACCAAAAAAATTTTTTAATCTGTTCCAGAACCAGATGATGATGACGCCTCAAAAGTAACAGACCAAGAAAAACACTACAAACTCGTGGAGGAAATTAAATCTATACTCACCTACACAAATGCTATACCATACAAAACGAAATTGTCAAAGTACTACTGTGCATACTGCTCTACCGATGGACCTGTTTTTGATGATCCCGATGATTTGAGGACTCACACTAAAACGAAGCATATAGATGATCGGACCAAAGGCATAGATCTGCTAATGAGACCACACTGTCAAAATGAAGTGTTAAAAGTTGATATACATAGTCTCCATTGTACAGTTTGCTGTACAATCCTGCCAACTTGGAACGACATGTTTCGACACCTTGAAGACGTGCATGAGGTTGTTCTAGACGAGGCCTATAGCAGAGTAATACCTTATATCCTAGCAAGGGAGTTGAAATGTGCTTTATGTGAAGATGCCTTTCCGAATTACCAAACGCTGGACGGACATATGAACGCCCATTACAGCAGTTACATTTGCTCCGAATGCGGCGATACTTTCTTATCAGCGAGCCGATTTAATAAACATTTGGAAGTGCACAATACTGGGACATTCACTTGCGAGGTTTGCGGTAAAGTGTACAATTTGAAGAAGTACTTGAGGAAGCACTTTGACTTGGTACATGGTCAGAAGAACCAATACAAATGCTCATACTGTCCGGAAAGATTCTTCAAACCATTCCAGAGACATCAGCATGTACTTGACAAGCACAAAGAGACGGTCAAGATAAAGACTTGTGAGATCTGCGGAAAGTCTTTCGACTTTATGCCCTACTACGGGGCTCACATGAGACGAAGGCATGGGCAAAAGAATAAATACAAATAAAAACCGGCCAAGAGCGTGTCGGGCCACGCTCAGTGCTCAGGGTTCCGTAGTTTCCCGTCCGTCACAATAAGTGTTCCCACTTATGAGTTTAAAGGTTTAAAGGTTTAAAGCGCTCCTGCAACTGCTCCCGGTAGTGGGTACTGTTGTTTCCATCCAAGTTCAAAATGATTTTCCTAGAAAGTCCTTATAAAGTTCTACTTTTCAGATTTTTTTCATATTTTCTAAACTTATGGTTCAAAAGTTAGAGGGGGGGGGGGGGGGACACATTGTTTTTTACTTTTGGAGCGATTATTTCCGAAATCATTGACATTATCAAAAAATGATTTTAGTAAACCCCTATTCATTTTTAAATACCTTTCCAACAATATATCACACGTTAGGGTTGAAATTAAAAAAAAATCACTTCCCACTTTACATATAGGGGGGGCTACCCTAATAAAACATTTTTTTCCCAACCAAATTTTGTACCAAAAAATTTGGTACCAAATTTCAGCTTTCTAGTGCTAACGGTCACAGAGATTAAGCGAGGACGGACATACGGACAGACAGACATGGCGAAACTATAAGGGTTCCTAGTTGACTACGGAACCTTAATGAAGGGCACAGGAAAAGAAGGAGATCATTAACATTCTCATTGTTTCGAGTAATCAATGAAACCTAAAATTTCAATTTCTACACTTACAACTCTACTAGAATATGATTCGTACCCATATAAAAAAGGAACAGTGTACATTTAACATAATAGATTGTTGGCGCGACTACTAACGCCATCTAGCGACGCACCGGAACACCACACTTTTATCTACGAATCAGAGCTCGTCATTGTCGGCGACCAATCACACCACGTCGTGCAATTAGTTATAAGATCTGTCTGTTTTAAAATTTTGATTATTACCTGATACACACTGTTAGCAATGAGATGATTTAAATATAACCAGCAAACGTTCAATAAATCAATCATTGAAGAGCACCTGCCTCCCGTTCCTGTACATAGATTGTTATCTTATCCTCTCAACTGCGGATGTCCAAGACTTGGACACGAAAATATCTCCGTTGACTGCGGGCGTCCAAGTGTTAGACTATATTCTAACTATATTCTAACGCTATTTCTAACTTATTCTACCATATGTCAATGTGTACAGGATAAAAAAGGCTAGCATAAAAACCCTACAGCTTATACACTTTAGTAGTATATTTTATTTAAATCATTCTTAAATGGCGTCCGTTCCTTGAGTCAGCCATTAGTGTGATTGCCGCGCTAACAACGAAGTTGTTTGTAATTATTTTGTAATAATTTATATTTATTGTGTGGTGAATTGTGTTAAAACAATGCCTGGTTAAGTAACCTTCTTATTTGTAATCTTATTTTGTGTTTTATCTTATTCAGTATGTGTAAAATCGTTTTTTAATATGTATGAAGCAAATCGCTATCTTAGAACTAACATGCTGGTTGAGGAAAGTTGACTTGAAATGTACGTAAAATTTTAGTGTTGACTGTCAGTTTTGTGTTAAAATATGTGTAATTGTTCATCGTTCACAGTTTTAGTACATCAAAATGAGGATAAAGTGCAATATTTTCAAAATTTTAATGTAAATACGCAATAGGTGCAATAGTGTCCATTTTTGAGACGTCCACAATAGTGAATTCTAGTTCTTTGTTTTGCGGGTGGCGAAAAAAAGAACTAAAGTTTGCCATACTGCATCTAGTTCAAATTCGGTTGAATGGTTAGAATGGTAAAGAATCTAGCGCCCTACCAAGCCAACCGCCCAACCAACTCTGCTCAAGCAGAGAAATGGAGCTTGGTTGACTCCACGATTATTCGATGATTTATGAAAAATTAAATGTGGCATTTGGATATGTCATGTATGTTAACACAAGACTTCGGAATTTTTTAAACAATTTATTAAATCAGAAAATTAGAAAGTATTTACATAATATGCTTTTTAATATTTAATATTAGAAATTTTTATTTTTTTAATTTAATATGAACAGGTTGTGGTTTTTAAGGTCACCTCAGACACATATTTCTTATATTGGTTTTTTTTAATGTACATTTTATCTGTATGTACTTTGCAAATCGTGTAACGTTGCGTTATGTTTCAACCTAGAGCAAGATTGCTGCTACCTACAGTACCATTCGTAAATGAATTGTACTGTAGATACAGTAAATCCAACAAGTACCAGGAGCCTTTTAAAGAAATAAGTACCTATGTTATATATTTATTCAATTTTATACTTATGTCCATCCATCCATTTAGTTTTTATTGTTGCCTAGCTATAATTTGTTCAGCTAATTTTTTCAGGCTATCTTTGTTAAGTTACACAGCCTATTTCCGTCCCACTGCTGGGCCTTCACTTACTTCTGAAAATGTTTTAGGACAAAGAAGTGTCCGCCGCACTGCCCATATGCGTGTTGGCGAACTGCACATGCCTTGGAAATATTTCTTTTATTTCTCAGTCAGTCAGACTTCCTCATGATGTTTTCCTTCACCACCGAGCAAGAGGTAAATCAGCACTTAAAATTGTAATTAATAATTTCATTGATGCCGGCGGGGATCGAACCCGGTGTGCTAGCGTACTGTGAAATTTAACGCAAGAGCTAACAATCTGAGCTACCAGGGTTCTCTCAATCGTCGAAATGAATACTTAAGTTAGTTAAGTTACAGCCTTTTTACGCCCCACAGCTGGGCAAAGGCATCCCTTTATTTCTCAGAGGGTTTTAGGGCAAAAAAGTTTCCGTCGCGCTGCCCCAATGCGTGTTGGCGAACTTCACGTGTCTTCGAAATATTTTTTTTCTTATATCACAGACGTGCAGACGTAAGAAAAAAAAATATTTAAAAGAAGTTTCCTCACAATGTCTTTCTTCACCACCGAGCACGTGGTAGATCAGCACTTAAAATTGCAATTAACAATTTCATTATTGCTAGCGGGGATCGAACCCGGCTTGCTAGCGTACTGTGAAATTTACAGCGAGAGCTAACCATCTGAGCTACCACGGCTCTTCTGAGCCACCACGGCTCTCATCGTTGAAATGAATACACCTCTTTATTTTGTATGTTTTTTTCTATAGGATAGGGTGACAAACGAGCACACAGTCCACCTGATGGTAAGTGGTTGCTGCGGCCCATAGACATCTACATCTATCCTCGATTACAAATCAAAATGCAGATGCGTGTCACCCGTGTGGACTTAGATGGAACGCCTCGTTTCCAGTAAAAAGGCTCTCCAGTTCTCTACACTCACCATACGAAACACAGGAGCATTAAGCTATTATTTCACGCTGGTATTCGGTGAGAGCGTGGTCCTTCCCCGGTCGAGCCGGCCTATTCGTACTACTAACTATACTAGTAATATAACTGCAGCATGGCTCTACCACGTATAAAAAATGTTTTAATGAATTAGTACATGATGCACAAAAAAGTGCAGACTCTGACTTTAATTGTGATATATTTTTGTATAATGCATAAGAAGTGGGTTCTTTAAAAATATACATAAACTAGCTGACCCGGCGAACTTCGTACCGCCTAACAGTTAATGAATGTCGTGTTACCTTTTAGCTGAACTAATTTAGGCTTTGATGAACGTAATACAATGATACAAAAAGAAAAATACAGACAGATATAAAAAAAGTATTTTATTATGATAAATAATACATACAGAAAGATAATAAAAAAAAAATTAAGTACTACTAACACGTGTCAGCAAAAAATGACTGAATTAAACGATTAACTCTTCATTCAAGCACCTTGTGGGAAACTACATTCTTTGTTTTTGTGTCAGGCGCAAGAACAAATAAAGCGGATGGTTTGCCGACACGTGAACATGCCACGTACAATTGACCATGAGAAAAACATGAATTTTCTAGATTGAGGCCACAAATAGTCAATGATTGGCCCTGTGATTTGTTAATCGTCATGGCGAAGGCAAGACGAATCGGGAATTGAATTCTTTTAAACTCAGAGGGCATATCCGTTGGGATCATCGAAATCCTTGGAATGAGAACTTCCTCATCTTTAAATTTTCCTTTGAGTATCGACGCGTGAATCACATTGCTCATCAGTTTTCTTATCACCAAACGCGTTCCATTGCACAGTTTTGATTGGTTTAAACTAAGCATAATTACTACCGAGCCAACCTTCAGTTGTAAATTGTGCGGTGGTAAACTAGGCACATCCAAGGAGTTAAAAATTCAGTTGGATAATTAGTGGCTTCATCTTCGTTTGTTACACAGTCGATAGATTTGAATGAATGCAGAGTACCTGCGATTTGATTCTGAATTATAAAATTTAGGTCATCTACATCTTTATTTTTAGCCGCCAAAATTGCACGCTCACTTAACCATTTAGTATGTTTGTGGTTACCAATGATATCCGGGAATACTTTGTTGGTAAGCTCGTCTTTCGATGAGACGAGATTGCAAAAATTTGGAGGAAATGACATTGTGACCGTTTCTAGTCCATTACCAATCATTTTTAAAAGTTGGTTGTTCTGAAGAGTACGAATCAGTGTACTATTGTCGTGGTAGACTTTAAAAGTCCTATCAATATGTCAAATTATCTTAGAATGTTAAAAGCAAACAAAAAGAAGATTGACGAAAATCGCATGAAAATGAATCGTTCTCCTATTCCATGCCAGGCAATGCTTGATGTCATGAATTCCACTGTTAATATTACATATAAGACACTATTGTCTAATACCGTAGGTGAATATGTATCAACCCACGCATGGGGAACCCCCTCAGGAGATCAACAAACCTTCGCTAGGTTCATCCTTGCACTGTGGATATCCTCATCTTACGAAAAAGATTCAGTTCACTTCATCAAGGAATATTTTTAGATGTAATTGGGAACCCAAGAGAGGTGGCAACCGCTGAGGTAATAGACATTATTATTAAAGAGGTTAAAAAAGATCCACAATTAGATTACATTGATCTTACTAGTGAATTGAATTCTATTCATGAGTCACTAATTCCTGTAACAACAGTGCCAGTGTACAAAGAAAAGATTAAAGAATTAGTTACTCCACCAATTCTTATTAAATTAGATAGAGTGCTCTATAATCAGAATTCATCATGCATTAAATCAATAGTGGAATACCTTTCTGGCATTTTTCTATTAAGCGTTATTAAAACTGGAAATGTAACATCGTCCCATATTGAAAAAAGGCTTAAGAATTTTCTTACAACAGACAAATTGCCTATTCCAGAGTTCACCCCAGAGGAGTTCCAACAATTATATGACATCATAAAGGCACAGATTGACAGAGGAGACCTGGATCCTAACGACCTTATATCATAATTCTCAACACTACTCGATAAATCTACCAACATGAGGATAAAACCCTTAATCAACCAGGCATCCTACAGAAACTTAACTGCTCTTTAAATAATTAGTAAGAGTTTCTCTGAATTCCCTGGTTTCCCCTGGGGACCATTGTTACAAGCGATGCCAACGCTGAGAGTTGAAACCCAAAAAGTGTTTGAAATTTTAAGAGAAATTGGGGATAATAATTTAATTGGGTACCAGGTATCCGAAGCAGCATCTTCATTTTCCAATCTCGCTGGACTTTGTTTACAACTGCAGATTGTGGTAAAAACCAGCATACACTTAGTGAGTATAAGGGGGTAGGGAGCATTTCAAGTATTGGAAAAATTCAATATGAAAAGTTCAAAAAGTGGGCTACTGACTACAGTTTGATGATTGAGGGAATGGCAGTAAACATCACTGATATGATGAGGAATGACACTATAACTCCTGAGTTCTTCAAACTCTCATTGGTGTCCGATGCTTTGACAGGATTTCTGAGTGAGAAAATATTAGAAGCAGATGACGAAGAAGGATCTAACGATCTCAAAGAATTCTTCAGTGGAAAGAAATCGGGAGACAACGACGATGATCAAGGTCCATCAACCTTTCAGCCAGCACAAAAGCGCCCAAGAAAACGTGAGCTACAAGATCAGGAAAGACCTCCTCCAAAGCAGCCTCATATTCCTTCTGCGCCTCCTGCTTACTCTGGAATGTCACCCCTTTATCCACAATTAGAAGATCCTGATCAGGAGATGCAACAACCAGAATCTCCAAGTCTCATACCATTATCTTCTAAGGAAACCTATACTGACATTACTGCAAGGGCTACAGATCAAGATCGTAAATCAGATCCAAAAGATCTTTCTAAGATGTTAGTCGGATCAATGCTTAGGTTAGATATCGGGAACGCAGTTCCCAAACAGGTCTTAGAAGCTATTGTATCTAATATTCCTAACCATCAAATCTTTTCAGTTCCATCATTTTCCAGAATCATGGCTATGACATTGTTAATCACTGGCCGTGGAGGGAAAAGGGGAGATCTCCCGCCAGGCAAGGTCTTCTGCCCGTGGAGCGGCCAACACGTTGTACTAACACTTAGCGCTTTGGCTTCGGTGTGCTAGTGGCGCGACGACAGCGCCGCTACATCACCCCCCTGCTCAGACCGGAGGTCGATAGTGAAGTCTCGTTGTCGACGAATGCGCAAGTGCCAGGAGATTGCCTTGTAGTCTGCGGTGAGTCGAGAAGAAGGCAAGTAATTTGCGAGAGTGCCGTGAAGCAGAGGCGAGCAGTAAGGCTCAGAGCCGTGCCGAACACTGTAACGCAGAGAGTAGCTTGAAGGGACAGGAAGCATTATTATTCCAGTGCTGCGATGAACCTTGTGAAGCTAGCTGGCTTGCAGCATATGAAGATTGCAGACGATATCTGCTCGGGAGCGAATGGGTGGGTTATTCTATAACGATGATGAAGCTTAAAGTTTTCGAAGGTTGTTAGTTGCGTGTTCAGATCACGTTGGGTGGTCACCACGGTGGCCGTGGAGGGAAAAGGGGAGATCTCCCGCCGGGCAAGGTGTTCTACCCGGGGAGCGGCCAACACTCCGAGTGATAGTTCGCAGAAGTTCTATATATACTGTCTATGATTCGGAATGTTAATAGCGCGATTTAGGCTTCGGTGTGCTAGTGGCGCGACGACAGCGCCGCTACAACATCAATCCGCTCGATTCGTCAACAGGAACACGGCCATTACCGATATTAAGTATTTGCTTAGAGAAATCATCAGTAGATAGATCGTTCAACAATGCAACTCTCATATTTACTGACAGTTGAAGTTTCTTCACATATCGCCACAGATTTGATGCTTTGAGGCAAGCGTTTATTTCGTCGGCAGCAGTAGTTCTTGGAATGACCAGATACCGCCAGATAGTAAAATCATCGCACCACCAAAACATCTCGAGTCATTGTGCAGATCTTTTAATGTTCGGTCAAGTGCTTCCAATGCGCGTTTGTGCGCCATTGTGCATTCGTCCCATATTATGATTTTTGATGCTACCAAAACTTTGGCCATTGCGGAGTGTTTCGAAATGTTACACGTCGGTTGTTCGGTAGTTTGAAGGTTTAATGGCAATTTTAACTCTGAGTGAGCCGTACGGCATCCGTCTAACAATGTGGCCGCTATTCCAGAAGAAGCAACTGCTACCGCAATTTCGGATCTCGCACGTACAGTGGCCAAAATCAATGACATGAGGAATGTCTTTCCAGTTCCACCGGGGGAATCCAGAAAAAATAAGCCACCATTTCCATCATCAATTGCATTAATCAATGTATCATAGACTTCCCTCTGTTTAGGATTCAACAGTGAAACATTCGTTTGAACTGATTGGACTAATTCATGTGGATCATATTCACGTTCACGTTCCAGTTCTCTATTAAATGCGTCATTCATTCCACGATCTGGCGCTGGCATTCCTAGCCTGACTAATAAACTGCCGCACATGAGGTAACACATATCTTCGATCAAGAGCAAAGCCTGGTTATGCATCTCCTCATTCGTCTCAAGATTGGGATTTCTTGTGCTGACACGAATTCGATGTAAAATGTCTTGACATGTTATCTTTGTATTTGTTCCACAGGTCTCGTGGGTTCGATGGGAAGCATGTCGAAATGATGATAGCAAATAATGTGCGTATCTGACTTGGAGATGCAGAAATAATTGCTTCAGCGATTGTCGTGTCCCAATGAGTATAGTTTTTAAGCAAATTGAGCTCTTGACATGCTGCACGAAATGTGGGGCACATTATACCATTAACAGTTTGTAGTGATTCAAAGGATGTTGGCCCTCGAACATGTACCAGCAACAACCGCAAATAGAAACTCGGATGAACTGTGTAAATATGACCAAGAGCATCAGTAGAACGCATATCTAGATGACCAGGAACTGCATCGCCTTGCTTCCGACGTTGAAATTTCTTCGATGTAGCGTTCCAAGTGTAATAACGTGGCATCTCCGAGTAAAGCAACGTTCGTGCGAACGGATCGCTTTGACAAATCGCAAAGAAACTGGTCAATGTTGTCGCTGGAGGTCTTTCGGCACGTTGAGCAGCATTCGACGCTGTGAAATATACTCTCTGACCGTTCTCTAGATGCACCCCCAAATGCACAACAGTGGGATGACGTTCGTGAATAGGGAATGAGAATATACGCCAAATTGCTTCATTGCTGTTCACAACATATCTACCAACTTGATAGCACGTAATTTCATCGTTGGTATTGGAAGCTTGGATACCAAAAACCGCCATGTCGCTGCCTTATACACGTGACATATTTGCAAATGTATTTAATTGACTTGACCGAATTGCAATACTCAACATTACAATGTGGCTTGAATGTTTTGGAAAGAAGTGGTGAATATGGAACAATCCAACTGTTGTCGACCACGAAATTGTTTCCTTTCACTTTAGTTGTGATAGTTCTACCATTATCATCAGGCGATCGACGCCGATACAGTGGATAACCATCGTTGCCGGTGATGGTCTCTGCAGTCAATTTTCGTGGATACCGTTTGGAACACTTGCCGTTGACCACGCACGGTGATTGGCGGTTAATGGTGCCACATGGTCCATGAATCATATTCGTGATTACAACCTCATGTAGGTCTGGATCGGTTTCAGGATCAGGAATCTCCGCACATATGATGTCATCTATTTGATCTGGCCGAATTCTTTCGACTAACTAAATTAGAATGTGTGTATGCGGCATTATTATTTTCGAATGTCCCGAATTTTTTCATCATAAATTCACATATAACACACTCAAATATGTTTCGACACAAATGAAATATGTTTAGAAAAGTACATTTTTATTATTATTTACAATAAACATATACAATTCAATGCACAAAATACAAAACACAAGAAATAAAATATATTTGAACAAATGTATGGAGCAAAAAGTGATGTGGCGTTGCTGGTATATTTATCGATAATTTTTTGCAATGTAGCCGTCAATAATCAAATTCGGTTGATTGCCTTTTTGTAATGATTTTATATTGAATTTACAATACATTTATTCTTTTACAATTTCTGAATGAATTTTTATAGAACCAGCATGGTGGCGATCACCTCATTCACCGGGGTTATTTTCATTTATGTATTCATTTATTATTATAATAACCCTTTTTGTACAATTTTTCTTTTCAAATTAAACATTCTTTCAGTCAACATTCATACCCATTCATATCCTTCTTGAACCCACTACTGAGGACGAGGAGGAGACCGGAGACCCTTTTTACTGGAAACGAGGCATTCCATCTTAGTCCTCACAGGTCACGGATAGATGTAGATGTCAAAGGGCCAGTGCAAACACTTACCATCAGGTGGACTGTGTGCTCGTTTGTCACCCTTACCTATAAAAAAAAAGACGAGGAGGAGGAGGAGACCGGAGATCCCTTTTTACTGGAAACGAGGTATTCCATCTTAGTCCTCACAGGTCACGGGGGATAGATGTACATGTCTTAGGGCCGTTGCAACCGCTTACCATCAGGTGGACTGTGTGCTCGTTTTTCACCGTAAACTATAAAATAATGGAAGAAGGGAAGAAAAAGGGAAGGACCACACTCTCACAGAATACAAGCTCGATACTGGTGAGGTAGAGGAGACCAGAAACCCTTTTTACTGGAAACGAGGTCTTCCATCTTAGTCCTCACAGATCACGGGGGAATAGGTGTAGATGTCTATGGGCCACAGCAATCACCTACCATCAGGTAGACTGTGTGCTCGTTTATCACCTTAAAGAAACCGGAGAGCCTTTGACCCTTTTTACTGGAAACGAGGCATTCCTCACAGGTCTATGGGCTACACCAACCACTTACCATCAGGTGGACTGTTTGCTCCTTTGTAACCCTTCCATTACAATCACACTCCGCGAATTTCACAAAACTCCGTAAATACCTTTACGGAGTTTGATGAAATTCGCGAAAGCATTCTTGCAGACAGAGCGCCAGCCCACACTGCTCACACTCATACGACGTCAGTGATCTGCGGTGCTTGCGTTCCGTGCACCACACACACGCACGTCGTATGTAGTACTTTGGCTGTTCCTCCGCCGCATCTGCCGTTGTCTGTCGACTTGGCATGGGTATGCGGTGAATGAAGTGGCGCTCTGTCATCCTCTGTAATGGAAAGGTAGGGTGTTTTTGATGTTGAGCAGGTCTTGGTGGGCGAGGTACCATTTTGAGATGGCGGTTCATGATGCCGTCAACCAACGCCAACCGAAACGCTACGGCATCGAGTTTGGTGTTGGTTGATTTCTCAACAATGACCCTTGTGTTTTGAATGGAAATATTCAAAAGGCGTTTGAAAACTTTCCGGTTCCATTTCAAACATTGCTTCCGCTCGACTAGATAGGCCTCCAGCATCGAGTCAAGGCGGTCAACTCCCCCCATGGCCCGATTATAATCTTTTATCAAATCGAGCTTGTATTCTGCAGTGTGGCCCGAACGTCCGGCAAATAGTTGTTGCGAGACGCCATGGTATGTTGAGATACAAGTCACTCGCTTGCGATCTTGTAGCGCAACAACCATGACATCGTCGGACGCACGGGCAATAAATTGCCCTTCCTGTAAGGGTGCACGTTTAATGGCTTCTGGAACCCCTTTGCGAGTCGGCCGCAGGGTACCGACGCAGTCCGTGTTGTGGCGTTTTAGCCAACGAGTCAGGGAGGGGGAATTGAACCAGTTATGGACAACTGGTGGTACAGCGTGTGCCCCCGGTTGAGGACAGGTCGAATGAGCATCAACACAGAGGACACGCTGGCCGGTACCCTACTCCCTGTCTCGCGGCCCACATACACGAAGAACGACCAAAGGTATCCTGTGGCCGACTCGCACAGTTGGAAGGTTTTTATACCAAACCGGGCTGCCTTGGACCTTATGTATTGTTGAAACCTTAACTGGCCCTTTCCAAAGATTTAGCGATTCATCAATACATATGTTCCAGTCCAGGTGGTATAACTCCTGGAACTTGGCATTCAAACGGTCGATAATGGGACCCATTGGGTGCAGCGGATTATTACGGTCAGTCCCCTCGGCCAAACTAGGTAAATGCCGCATTGAGGTTCCAGTAGCGGACTTCCGTGAACAATGCGCGAAATACGTCAGTCCTCAGTAGTGGGTGCTTGCAGAAACAGGATTTAAGCTTGGCATTCTAATAATGCCAAGAAAATGATCCAAAATGCCATTAGCGTCCAGATTTCATGTAGATTGGTCTGAAACCAATCTTTCATGAAATTTGGACGCTGCTGTGCCAAAACCGACTCGGCATACCGGTTCATTTCGTCAGCAATATGGGCCATGATGTCATCTGTCCAGATGGCATGCATGGCCTCATATGGATCTTGAATCGAAACAGTAGGCCCAGTCTGTTCTGGCACAAAATGGCATTGCCTGCCATTCCACTCGTTCATCCCTCGCCACTCAAAACTATCATCTTCATCCCATTCAGATTCATCCTCCCTCACATTCTCCTCTTCCTGATTTGCAGGTATCCTTCTTCTTTCATACCTCTCCCTCCTAATGGAATGATCACGGATTTGCTCCTGAATATCCAAGGGCAAATCCGTGTCGTTTAGAAAAATTTGCACGTAGGGTGCTCCACGCAACCAACCCACGCTTCGGCCAAGGCCACGGCCACGTCCACTTCCGCGTACAGATGCGGTCCCTCGCCGCTGTCGTGCCGCCGCCGTGTCCAACACCTCCACCATGAAGCGTGGTGCGATGCCTGGAGCACCCTCTGGAGTAGGTAAATCCTGTTGAAAAATGAACACGTTGTTATTGTGCTGCAAACATATATATATATATTGTATATATTATATATACTTATATATTTATATATATATATATATATATATATATATATATATTTATATATATACAACATGTAACATAATTAATGCACTTTGAGAAAGTAGTTTGTTCAGAATCGTTTACTGAATCGATTCCTATCATTTTTAATATAGGTAATTTTTTATCCCAAAAATAATTAGAACTACGTAAATTAGAGTCACATTAAATCTGTACAGTCAAAACGAACTAAAATGGACCGTAACTTAAGGCAATAAGACTTTTAAGAGTGCAGTTTTATTTGTACTATTACTAATTCGGTCATTCAATAGAAATAAAGAAAAATGAACTTTATTTCAAGCACGTTAAAAGTCTTTGCGTTCGTGGATTTGTACTGTGACCATAACATTCTTCCGGAATTAATATAACTAATTTGATAAATAATCAGTGCATAAAAATGTTTAACTAAAAATTCAGTGTACATGTATTATGATTATAACATAATATACTAATTGGGGTGTCTGAGGGTGTGCGTTAATTACGTTACATATTGTATATATATATATACAGTATGTAACAAAAAACCTGTTGGTCGTTTCAGGGACGTATAGATGTACACATAGGCATGGTAATTATGATAATGAAAAATATTTTTTTTGGTTGCTTTAAATGGGGTTTTTAGGTTTCTAATAAGACAACTTAAGAAATATTAAATTTCTAAAAATGTTATTTGCTTCTGAACTTACCGACACGTGCCGACATAATATTATCTACGTCACAGAATAAATAATAGTCTACGGCCGATATGAGGTCACTGACATGGTCGACTCAAAGCAAGCCGCTAAGCGGCGCGTGCTTCCCCAAGCTTTTTGTGTAAATCTTTATACCTATCTAGACTCAGTTATTCTCAGAAAATTTTAATTTCAAAATAATAGAAATTATAATGAAATGGTTATTATTTCAACCCCAATACAGCAGAAACACATAGCATTTTTTATAGTATAAGGAGACAAACGAGCACACAGTCCACCTGATGGTAAGTGGTTGCTGTGGCCCATAGACATCTACATCTATCCTCGATTACGAATCAAAATGCAGATGCGTTGTCACCCGTGAGGACTAAGATGGAATGCCTTATTTCCAGTAAAAAGGTTCTCCGATTCTCTACACTCACCATACGAAATACAGCAGCATTAAGCAACCATTTCACGCTGGTATTCTGTGAGAGCGTGGTCCTTCCCCGGTCGAGCCGACCCATTCGTGCTACAACTATACATCTAGTATCATTATGTATATTATAAGTATCATTTGAATACTTATGTTATAAATATCCACTTTTTTGCTAAATAGATCTACGAAAATATTTAAAAAGGTTATTTCCTTCATAAAATATAGTGATTAATTCCAAATTTGCAACTATTTATAGGAGAAATTTAGTATGTATTTTTCATATGAAATATTATTCGATAAAGAATTTATGTAGTAGGTAGTAATTATTTTTTTAAAATAAATTCATATTGTCGTTTATTGCTAGAATATAATAAACAAAACAAAATTAATAGGTAATATACGCGGCGTTTTGCGCGCTCTTTGAACTCAAAAGCGAAAGCCGACGAAGGACTTAGGTACTAGGAAAAACCCAAAAAACTCCACTCTTCGAGTGATAAAAAGAAGCGTCCACTATATGCCGATTAACTAATTTTGATCCAATATCTATTATTTATTCTGTGATAATATTTAGTAGTAATATTTAAAACATGGGAAGTTTTATGAACATAAAATTTTGTCACAATTCAGTGATCAAGAATAAAAATAAAAATAAGGGTTGTTTATCGTCGGTCGATAAAACATATAAGCAGGTGCCGCAAATGTGTGAGAGGTGGACATATTGAACATCTTCGTGGTCGTCGTATCTATTATTTATTCTGTGCTAATATTTAGTAGTAATATTAAAAACATGGGAAGTTTTAGAAACATAAAATTTTGTCACAATTCAGTGGTCAAGAATAGAAATATAAATAAGTATTGTTAATCGTCGGTCGTTAAAAATGTTAATTATTAGATTTTGAAAAACACAGCAGCATAATAGTTTAAGTATTTGTTATTGTGTGAATTTATAACACAATTTTTAAATGTTTCCTGTTATAAAAGTGTTTTAATATATTTTACTAATCCTAGCTACAATTTAATTTCTTAATAACACTTACGGACGCTGTCTGAAGTATATAAATAAATAATAAATATTATTAAAAAATTACATAAAAAATCACGAAATTTTTATCGATTTAGAAAATATCAAAATTATGTTATAGAGTACAATAGCTTTGCCATGTCTATGCAAAGCCAAACAAGCATCAAGCACCAGTAGCGCGTTAGCACTGATATTGACGGTTGTGTTTTATATTGCGAAATTAATATTCCGCCGTGAGTGACTTGTTTGCGATGTCTTACTCAAACGAAGAATATTTTAATATGTTGATGTGCCTCGGGAAATGTAACTGCAATTATGCAGCAGCACGAAGACTTTACGGGGCGTGCTTTGCTACTCCACGAAAATATACAATTGCCGTCGGCGACGACGTACCAACGACTTCACATTCGTATGTACAATACTGGCAGTGTGCATGGCCGTGATCAACAACGTACAGATTCAGGAAGACCGAGGATGTACGACGACGACATCGAGGAGCACATTCTCGACATGTTTGAGGAAGGTGCGACGCGGAGCACGCGCTCGGTGGCAGGCACGTGAACTAGGTGTGAACCATACGCGCGTTTGGAGAGCCCTCAAAGATGATGGCCAGCACCCGTATCATTATCGTCGAGTTCAGTGTCTTCTTCCAACGACTACGAGCCGAGAATGGATTACTGTAGATGGTTACTTGATAAGGTTGAAGGAGATCCTGAGTTTTTGAACCGCGGACTTTTTACGGATGAATGCTCTTTTGTTAGAACAGGTTATTTAACGCTCATAATGAACACGTATCCGCATTCCTATAAACCAAACCACTTTCAACACCGATGGAAAATCAATGTGTGGGCGGGAATTATAGGTGACAAAATTATTGGTCCATATTTCCTAGACAACACAATGAGCGGTGAAAACTACGGACGTTTTTTGCGAGAAGAACTAAGAAATGAACTTTTTTTTTTAAATCTTTATTGAGAAATAGAGGATTTGATCAAGCATGATCATGCCATCCCCATAGTTACCGACATGATAATTAAAAAATACACAATTTAATATTCTTATCTACGTTTTAAAGCACAATCAGCCATTATGTATAAGAATCTCGCTTTCTCTGATAAGGGAGTAGCAAGAATACCTACTATTTCAAAGACCAATGTCATGCAAGCTAATGCCGTAAGCAAGCCCGAAGGATATCCTCTCAGCTTCGTTCCGGGCACATTCCACTAAAATATGAAAAACATCTTCAATGAGATCACAGTCAGTGCAATTCATGGAATTAGCTTTGCCCATTAGGTAAGCAAAAGTATTCAGTGGGATATGTCTCATAGCAGTTACAATGGTGTGTCTCGACAAATTGGAATTAATAAACCATGGATAACGGGACAAATTATTTTGGATTGTTTTATACCATATGCCTTTTACTCGAGATCGCTTATCAAAATATTCTTTCCACATGTTTCTACATTTATTTTTAATCATATAAAAAAGGTCGGTATAATACGGCAAACAAACTGAAGGGATACCCTCAGACAAGGCCTGTCTAGCGAGATAGTCTGCCTCTTCATTTCCTGTCAGGCCTACGTGTGAAGGTATCCATTGTAAAACTATTGTGTAATTTTTTGTGGCTAAACAGAAAAGTGACTCCAAGATAGTGTATGCTATCGGTGCGCCTCGACTATTCGAGGTGCATCGAGCAATGTGTTGTAATGCACTCTTGGAATCCGTTAAAACGATGTATTTGCCCAATTGAAAGGATTGAACATAAGAAATTGCTTCTGATATTGCTATCAATTCTAACAACATTATGGAGACATTTAAATCAATACGTAGTTTCACTGAACTACCCACTTGCGGGTCATAAATAGCTAGACCGCCACAATTACTTTCCTTTGAACCGTACGTATAAATTTTGCAATAACTTGAATACGTATTTTTAATAAAACTGTTACACAGTTGTTGTAATGTCAAAGAATTATAACTTCTTTTAGCGTTACTTACGGCATCTATGTTAAACTTAATTATATTCGAAATATTCACATTGCTGACCCAGGTATCAAGTGTAAACATATCTAATTGTGTACTAATATGTACAGCAGTATCTTTAAGGTAACTGTGAACTAAAATTAAAAGGGGCTTTTCTTTGCAACTCCAATAAGAATTTTGACTTAAAAGAATCAGGTCGTCCAAAATGGGAATAATCTTGTGGTTAGAAAAGGATTTCGCCTTTAACCAATACTTTCCGGCTAGATAATGTCTTCGTACATTTAAAGGCGGTAGGTGTAGTTCGCACTCCATGACGTGTATAGGTGTTGTTTTAATAAAGCCACCGATTACCCGCATACACTGATTCTGAACTTTATGTAGCTTGCTTGTGTGTGTCTTGCAACTACTACCATAAAGGAAACTTGCGTAATCTAATCTGCTACGAATACACGATATGTATATACGCCTTAAATGAGTTGGATGAAATGATGATTGAATGCCCCTACCTGTCCCCGCTAAGATTTTGAAAACATTAAGCATTTTTGAGGATTTTCTTTTAGTTCATTTATTTGTTTAGACCATCGTAACTTCCTGTCTAACCAAATACCTAAATATGTATTTCACACAATCAACTACTTCTAAAGAAATGCCACTAACAGATATAGACACAGGGTCCCGTACAAATTTATTTTGGAAAATACAAATTTTACTTTTGAGAGCTGAAATTTCTAACCCAGTAAGAGAAAGAAAACTAACAAATTGATTTAAAGCTAATTGTAATTGGTTTCTATCTTCTTCTATATTACTACAGGTGACATATAGAACGAAATCATCTGCGTACTGTGATATAAATACATTATTTATTGACTTGCAAATCTCCATTGTTAAGATATTAAATAAAAGCGGGGAAAATGGATCGCCTTGAGCTAAACCTAAACAACATTTCCTTCTTATTACTGAGTTATCATCTGTCTCAATACTTAGGTTTCTCTCTTTTAAAAAATTTCGTAGGTATGTACATATTTTATAACCTATCCCTATAGTATCTAAAATATCTAATAAACGTTCTAAATTTACATTGTTGTATGCACTGTCAGTGTCAACAAAGAGAGCAATCGTTGATTGTTTCTTCGAAAATCCTAGTTGGACTCTTGACACAAAGGTGGATAAATTATCTAAAATGGAGCGCCCTTTGTGAAAACCTATAATATCGGACGATAACATGTTGTTATGTTTAACATACCATTCTACTCTTTTAATCAATATATTATGTAGTATTTTACATACACAGGAAATCATAGATATAGGTCGCCAAGAAGAGTCAGATTGAGGATCTCGGCCGGGCTTTGGTATAGGTATTTTTTTTTTTTTTTTTTTTTTTTATAAAAAAAAAAAAAAATAATAATAAAAAAAATTAATTTTTTTTTTTCTTTTTTTTGTATGGTGATATTACGCCACTGCTGGGGAACAAAACCCGTTTCTAAATATTATAAAGCCTGACTAAAATCAATTTCGCATTATCCGGCAAATTATATAGCATTGAATAGGAAATGTTATCACTACCAGGAGAAGTGTCTTTAGTGCGCAAGCTATTGTCCAATGCTGTGTCTCAATCTTAGGGTTATTTGAATTAAATGTCGGATCCTCAGTACAAACGAAATCCGTTGCCAGGCTTTGTACTAATCCAAGCGCCTTCTCTTTACTAATACCAGATTGCGGTGCATAGCATCCCTTAAACCATTTCATTTTCTTCCATAAAACAGTATGAGATGTTGTCCCGTCTAATGAAGTGCAGAAGTCTTGAAAACTCTTACTTTTTTGCTATACGAAGACTTCTCTGGCATTCCCTAATTTTCTTCTGCGACTTGTAAAATAAAGGGCGTGGAGTTACGTCGAAATGTTGATAACGCTAACCGTCTTTCGGCTACCAACTTTGATAAGGAACTATTCCAGTAAGGTTTGGGAGTGAAATTTTTCTCGAGGTCAGAATTAATTTTAATATATGGAATGTGAATGTCTGCAGCTATATTTAATCAACTGGATAAATGAATCATACGTTTTTTGTGAGTCTTCCGTGATAATAAAACCTTGCATAAGAGTTTCTATTAAGTTGCGGTACCTAGACCAATCGGCCTTTTTATAATTCCTGCGTATCGTGGGTATGGGTAGACTATCTATCTGCATTGAAATTTTAATCACTAGATGATCGCTGCCAAATGTTTCATTAAGTGTGCCCCAATTAAATTTACACGCTATATCTGAGGAAGCCAGCGATATGTCTGGCGCAGATTGTTGTACGTATTATTCACTAATTTAATGCGAGTAGGGTTGCCATCATTCAATGTTACGAGATCAGTATCTAAAAGTGCGTCATAAATCTGGGTACCTCTTTCATCTAATTTATGAGACCAATTTGTGTGATGTCCATTAAAATCGCCTAGAATAACTACCTTATTGTTAAAACGAGAAAAAATTTGTTCCCAATCACTTTGGCTCGTGTGAACTGACGGAGCACAATATAAGGATAATATATACTGAACATGCTCACAGTTGCAAATCTTAACACAAATTATCTCAATCCCTGGGTTACAGCTTTCGAACGACACATAACTTGACTTAAGAGACCTGTGGACCAAAACCACCATAACCGTCATCCCTATCCTTACGATATATCGTGTAACCATTTACCTTCAGCTGACTATCTCGTTCCAACCACGTTTCGCTGAGTGCAGCAATGTGAATTTTCAGTTGACTCAGAGATTGCTCTAAGGGTATTAATTTCGGTCGAATACTTTGACAATTCCATTGTGAAATATTTAACCTAACAGATTTCTGACTACGAGACATTGATAAAATAGTCAGCAATAATCTTACATAAAGGCCACTTTGACACGAATTGTACACTCAATAAGATTAACCACTCTAAACAACACTTTAACACCATATGTAGCTTGTCTTCCATCGTCAATTCCCTTAAAAATATAATTTCTTTAAGTCTCACTAATAGCTCGTCAAAACGAACACCGTCATTCCTTTTCTCTTCACCAGCAGCCGCATCAGGAGGCACTGTTGACTCACTATTAATTGTAGATGAGTTTGTCGGGAGCTCCAACCTACAAGAAGTCGTGTACCTCCTACGAGTACGTCGAAATCTCATTGAAGTATTGGCAGAAGTATTTTTAACCTCATTTACATCCTCTTTATGCAATGAGATGTCGGTTTTAACTATCTCTGCGAATGTGGAGGTATCACGTTCTTGGAATCTACTCTCCGTTTGTGAGATCATGTTGGTAGGAGGGTTGTCAGACTGTTGTCGAAAGCTATCTTTTCTAAGCAAGGAAGCTGAGGGCGGTACATATACTGTTAAGGCTTTCCTATAAGTACAGTTAAATTCTACCATGATTTCTCTCAACCTCTTCTCCTTTAAAAAGGCTGGACATGAAGCTTTATGCAAGGCCATATGGTTTCCACCACAGTTAACACATTGGAAATTCTGTGTTTCACAGTTCTGATGACTACCACCGCATTTCGGACAGACTATTTTACTGGAAGGGCATTTCTTTGTAGGGTGACCATATTTCCAGCATTTCGAGCATTGCAATACGGGAAATACATTAGGAGTAACTTTTATACGTAATCCATGAACTTATATGTACTGTGGAATAAATGAACCTTTAAAGCGCACTTGTACCGCTCCACTTGGCTGCCAACCTTCTCCCTCTCTGTCCCGACGTTTAAGCTGATATACAGATATTAATTCTGCGGGTTTATCACACATTATATTTCTTAAAATTTCCTCGTCAGATAAATCAAGGTCAACGTCTTTAATGACGCCATAAGATGAAGTCCTTTCCATAGCCGTGTATACCTTCCAACCTTTATCCTTGAATTCCTGACATTTTTCAATTTTATCGGCACTTAACTCGCTGCAGACTTCGACGCGAATCTTGAAAGGGTTAATGTATTTTATTCTGGTGATATCAACTATCCCACAAGCCTTCAGCATCTTAGCTAATGCAAATTGTTTGGGCAACTTTTCATTGCTAGATAAATACATCTCAATATCCTCCTTCAGTTGTGGTTTTAATCTTTTCTCTTTGCTTTTGACTAAATTCCATCCTTCATTATCATCATCATCCCCGAAAAAATTCTCCCCCCCTATCCCTTTTTTCCCTCCTAAATTGGTCTTCTTCCATTCCAGATTGTACTAAATTCTCTTCTCCGTAAGGCTCTAACCTTTTAAATACGCCAAAAAATCCTAATGATTTACTATTATTAATGTTTAATTTTCTTTGTTGTTAAATCTAACTTACATTAATTTGGACTCGTCACGCAACACAAAGGGTAGGAATTTTGGACTGTCCTAAGCCAGTATGAAAGTATGAAGGAAAAGTTACATCATAGGTTATGTGTACCATTGTGTTTTTATTGAAATGTTGTGTAGGTAGCAAAGGCGGGCGGTGATCTTTACAGTGATTACGTCACTTGGGCGCATAGGGTATCCATGAATTTTTTACGGACGGTGTCGGAGAGAAACTATTTTAATTTTATGAAAAAAATAGCGAAAATAGAGAAACTATTTAATTTTTTTTACGGTGTTTACACTTACACACTATATATACAATTGCTCGTAGGTAAAGGATTTATATTTTTGTTTTACTAAAAGCTTTTGTTGAGTGCTTCGAAAATAGGGAATATTATTTTCAAACTTCCTGGTTATTATCACAAATAAATCGTGTTATAGATTTGTTGTTATCTCTTGTTTATGAATTATAGTTTCTTACGTGTTAGTTATGAAATGTCTAATTATTGTAATATTGGTACTGTTAGAAATCATCAGTGTTATTAGTTTTGAGTGAATAGGAATGTATCAGCATAATTATGTTGCTTCAAATAGGTACTTCTGTTTTGATAAAAAATTCAATAGTGTAATGTAATAAAATAAAACTGCGTTATATTGTAATCAATGTTGAAATAATTTATTTGCCAAAGTTATAAATGAATTAAATAGTTTGCGCCAACAAATATAACTTTTATTTTTATAACAAGCGAATATAGCGTTTTGTAGTTCTGCCTACCCAATCTACAGATACAGAAAAATTAAAAACTTGTTTTTTTTTTACATACACGCCATCTAGTGTTCTAGCTTCGTAAACGTAGGGATACGTCTGTGTGTGTAAAAGACACTATATTTAATGACAGATGTTATAATCAAACTGTGTCGAATTGGGTGGGTTTTGAGGTAATGGTATGAGCCATTCCAATAAAATGTGATATCCGATAACCGCAAAGTCTATTCCTACGACTTAATAATTTTCCTATTATACAAAAACCGAAATAAACTAAAAATGTTGACTTCAGCGCCTTCATGCGGGAGAATGGCTGGGAGCAGACCGTAGGTTTCACCTTAATGTTGCGCGTCACAGTTGATGGCACTAGCTCCATCTTTCTTTCTTTCTAGAACTCTCTCATTAGTGCCATCTAGTATCGAATAAAAGAACTAAGCTTTCTGGAAAGTACCACACTCGAACTTTTTGCACGTGGTCGGTCGGACTGGTATTTGCTAGAATATTCTGGATGTTTCGGTGGAAAAGGCCTATTTAAAGACGTTGAGGGCCGTGACCGGGACAGTATTGAATGGCAATACAAGCGAAGCTTCGAAGCGAAATAAAGTGTTACTAAAGTGATCAGTTTGAATAATTATTAGTGTGATTTAAGTTTTAATTGGTGTTCAGTAATTAAAGTGTCAATTTTGATAATTCAATCGACAGTTTTTATTGTCACGAACGCTTAGCTCGTAACATTAATAATAGAAATACCCGATACAATAAACATTTTCTATATGTATCGCTCAACTTCGTTTAGAAGCACGAATAGTTTCCTAATAGATCTGAAATCGCATTTGGATCACCACAAAAATAAACCTCATTTAGTATTGACAGGAGATATTAATATTTTAAAAGAGGACAATGATACTGTAAATTATGTCTCTCTTGCGAGAGAATACGGACTACTGCCTGCTGTTTCTAAACCTACAAAATTTGCTTCGTGTATTGATCATATATTTGTTAAAACGGTCGGAAAACAATTGGTACTGTATGCATTTCAGATATAAGTATAACAGATCACAGTATGACAATAGCTGGCCTATCAGTGAATAGAAGCTTACCTGAACCCCGATTAAGGAAAAAAGTTAGGGTTGATTTTGATGCGATAAGTAATGAATTAGCGGTAATAGATTGGTCGGAATTACAAAATAAAACATGTTTTATTTTGTAATTACAAAAAAAAATGTAAATGAGGGAGTTGTTATATTTACTGATAACCTATCGAAAATAATAGATAAACACACCAAACGCATAATTGTTAGTCGTTCTAAATACAATATAATACCTTGGATTACTCCAGGTTTAATACGTTATATAAAACACAAAGATAAACAACATACGCAATCAAGGAAGAATACAAATGATGAAACTTTACTCCTCACATACAAGAGATACCGCGATTCCTGCAATGATCTATTTAACTTAAAGGGAATATGAAAAGTGTCAATTCCAAGAAAGCCAGGGACAGCCAAAGAAATTATGTAAAGCAATAAAGAAAGGATAGGATATATGCAACATCATATACGTGGTAGAGCCATAATACAGTTATATTAGTAGTGTGACGGCGTTTCAGAACGTTGCGTGTTCAAATCACGTCGGGGTCATCACTGTAGCCGTAGAAGGAAAAGGGGAGATCTCCCGCCGGGTGAGGTGTTCTGCCCGAGGAGCGGCCATCACTCCGTGTGATAGTTCGGAGATGTTCTATATACAGTAGAAGTCCATTAGTCCGGCATCCAACAGTCCGGAATGCCCGGTAGTCCGGCATCGCTCTTTGGCTTTCGGTTTTCACCAAAAGTGTGTCTTTAAGGCAAATAAAAACGTCGAGAGCTATTCGGAAGTTTTCGGGGTAGTTCGGGATCATCCGGAAGCGCTCGGTATTGTTCGGAAACAATTACGTAGTTAGCGGCCGGCTAGTTAACTCCGTTAATCAATCGCGTAGCGTCTTCAAAATCTTGAAGAAAGTGACTCAGATGCCGAAACGGAAGAAAAGTAAAAAATTTGCTGGGCAGAAGCTGCAGAATCACTAAATAAGTTTATCTCTTTTGCTGAGGCTAGTACTAGCTACAGTGCTTCAGAAATTATTGATTTCAATATCATTAGAATTAATTTTATACTAAACGCCAAAAGTCAAGAAAACAAAAAGACATTCGTGACTTTTTTTAAATCTAAGTGAAATATGTTTTACAGTACGTGTGTATGTGTTACATTATGTATATGAAATGTAAAATAAAGTTTGTTGTATACATACATACATATTTGCATACTGTATTTGTAGTTTAATTATTAACCTAATTGTTCTTATAATTACCGCCCGATAGACCGGAATTTTCGGTAGTCCGGCACCGAGCCGGTCCCGAACGTGCCGGATTATCGGACTTCTACTGTATACTGTTCATGATTCGGAATTTTGATATCGTGATTTAGGCTTCGGTGTGTTTCGCTTGCGGCGCAACTGCAGCGCCGCCACAGTAGTATAGTTGTAGCACGAATGGGTCGGCTCGACCGGGTAAGGACCGTGCTGTCACAGAATACCAGCGTAAAATAGCAGTTTAATGCTGCTGTGTTTCGTATGGTGAGTGTAGAGAACCAGAGAGCCTTTTTACTGGAAACTTCTTACAACATCTTAGTCCTCATGGGTGACAACGCATCTGCGTTTTGGTTCGTAATCGAGGATAGATGTAGGATGTCTATGGGTCACAGCAACCACTTACCATCAGGTCGACTCTGTGCTCGTTTGTCACCATATCCTATAAAAAAATCACTACATCAAACAAAGCACCAACTGAGCTATTAAATACAAAAAAGATATTTGTAATACCTATTTTTCCACACTTGGACAAAATTTTGCACAGAAAATTCTTATTATAAGCAATAACACTGAATAAAGTCTAGTGCGAAATAGTAAATTTGGAAATATGACAAACTCGTTTTATATGCAACCTGCGGAGGCATACGAAATAGAAAACCTGGTAACGAATATTAAAAATGACAAAACATTGACTTATATATTACTAGCGTAAGGACCGGGCCGACCGAACAACTAAAACGGACCAATGCATTGGCCCTAAAATTACAGTTTAGGGCCAACGCGAATCGCGAATCGTGGTGCGCGCGCAGGACAGATTTGCCTGTCACAAATATGTCTAGTTGCGTGGTAAAAGAATGCAAAAATTACGATACAAAGATAAAAAAAACATGGGATATCGTATCATCGGTAAAATAACCTTATATTAATTTTGTTACAATTAAATGATTATATAAACGCATTTTTAGCTTTATTTTACAGTTAGTTTAGTTACGTTTCCAAGATTAGGCCAGGGCTGGATTCAGACTTCAAAAATACTGTACGTGGGAAATAAAATTATACTATTTAAAAAAATTATATCACGTTTGACGTTAAGAATTATGAATTCTTTTTTTCCCATGTGCCGGGATTTTGGTGTCACGCGTTTAGTTTAATTATACGTTTCATTTTTTGACGGTTTTATTTTTATTTCTGTTTAATTTTTGTCTAAAGAACTTAGTATAAGTTAAATTTTGAGTATTGGTACCTAATATATTTTATATTCAATAAGGGTAAAACGGAAAAAAGTACAAAGAAAAGGATCGATCGATCATCGATTGATGAGAAAGGGAGCTAATTCTAATTTTATTAAAAAAAAAACGTGGTACTCATGTACAATACAGAAATTCTCGATATCGTAGGGTTAATAAAAAAATATTATAATTTAAAAGGACCCAATAATAATACAAGGTACCTTTAGGTAAAATTATGGTATTTTCGCTTAGTATTATTACGATACTATGTACTACAAACTATGAAATAATGGTACAATTAGAATAATTATACTACGAAATCCGACCCTGGTTACGTCGTGTTTTGATATGACGTTTGTATTATGACAGATGCGCTACTTTTTCTTCTATGAAAAAGTTATGAGTAAAATATTTAGATAGGCCTATCCTTCCTTTTGAAATTTTTGTGACAAAATGCCAGGAATTGATGGACTAAGTAATACGCTGATTAAGCATATTAAAAAATTTATCACCGAGCCACTTACAGTAATATGCAACTTGAGTATTTCTATCGGTGTAATTCCAGAAGTTTGGAAGACAGCAATGGTGTATCCTGTATATGTATAAAAAGTACCAAAACACTCTCCAGATAATTATCGACTGTTTTCTTTGAGTGAGTGTTTTTTCTAAACTCTTTGAGAAATTGGTTAATAAAAGACTATGCTCAACCAAATCTAAGAAATACCTTTTGACGTTTCACATTAATTTATTCCGTAATAACTTTGTACAAGCGTACTCACATGATTTAAAATAACCTTTTACGTAAATCTCAATAATTATAAAGTAATCAATATTTCATTATCAATATTTGTACGGTTTGTAGGGCCATACACTTACGGTACTCTTATTAGTTTGTGATACACTTTCAAGAAGTAGAGTTGTAGTTGATGAGCACGTCAAAAGGAAAAGATCGCCAAAGCTTAAAAAAAAAGTAAAATACTTATACTGTTACTGTGGCAAACCTTTCCTTGAGTAGTTAGTGTTTAGTAGGACGGTTGTTGAGGTACTACCGATTGTAAGATTGCAATAAAATAAGTAAAATAAGATACACGCGACGCGCCGCTGGCAGCAGTTTGCAGCGTTTGCTAAATAACTAACGAGATTCTATGGGGAGATAGAAAACCGGAGGAGATCAGATTATATACGAAATTATGTCATGAAAAGTTAAGAGCTATCGATTTTCCCGAAGAATTTGGTTCTTGTAGTAATTGTGTTTGTAAGTGCATTGATCACAGATTACTTATCGATAAATTATATAGCGAAATTGTAAATTCTTTATCTGTGGCTGCCACTGAATCCTACACTGTAAGATCGCGCTTTGGCAAGCGGCCTGTGGTTGGGTGGAACAGATATGTACGCGATGCCCACAGGGAGGCCAGGTCGAAGTTTTTAATGTGGGTTTGGTGGGGAAACCCAAAAAATGGTAGTGTCTATGAGGACATGCATAGGAGTCGCAGTTTATTTAAGTCGCGCTTGAAGTGGTGTCAGAACCACAGCGATCAAATAAAAATGTATATTTTGGCTACTCAGCACGCGAAAAATGATTTTCGTAACTTTTGGAAATCGACCAATAATTTAAATAGTAAACCTGGCCTACCAGTGAGCGTTAATGGTATTAATGATCATAGTCTTATAGCGGATATGTTTAGAGAGCATTAAGATATACGGTACCCCGTTAAAAAGGGTGTCTTAGTTTAAGTACCGGGGTCATATAGTATCCTTTGACCTGAAAGATGATGCTGACATAGAGAGAGAGAGAGCGCAGGGCATTGTCTGTTAGAGCGAATGATCGCTCGCAGGTTCGCTCGTTGTTCAGTTCCTGTTAGAGTAACGCTCTTTAGAGCTTACTGCACTTCCTTTTACACGAGGAGTCTGTGGGTTGACTACACGCAGAAACAGTATAATGCCCTGCGTGTTCAATACGATAATGCATTCAGGGTGCTGTTGGGTCTGCCTCGTTATTGAAGTGCGTCGGGTATGTTCGCGGATGCGCGTGTGGATTGCTTCTACACCGCCATGCGTAAACGATGCACATCCCTGGTGCGCAGGGTGCGGGCCAGTTCCAATGGTATCCTGAGGGCACTTTCTGACAGGCTTGGTTGTCAGTACCTGAACCATTGTCATATGGTGCACGTGCTGACTAATCGGGCCTGTCTTAGATATAGTTTTTAAAATTAGGTAAATAGTTTTAAGGTTTTTATTTTCTTTATATATTAATAATAATAATAATAATAATAAATATTTATTGCCACACAATAATAAGTTTACAAATGAAAAGTTTACAAAGTAAGTATACACATAAAAATGATTAGACATAAAATAAAAAAAAAAACATTCACAATTAACAGATTAACTAATATTACTCAGTATACGATTATAATGTGAGGCAACGGGCACAGGCTCAGTATTCGCTGGGCATTATGCTCAGCACTGTTTTTCAGCCAGTCCCTGCTGTTTTGGGTATATTTTGGTCGCACGCACATCTTACTTAATTATGTATTGTTGGTAAACCTCTATACAGTCAATATGTGTTAGATAAAAATACTTATTACAGAATAAACATACAGTTATTCGGCCTAAAAAGATTTCTGTTCGTGTAATAACTCCTTTTTAACCTTTTTTTTAAATGTTGAAGAATTAATATTAAAATTTTCTTTTAAGGGTGGTGGCAAATCATTCCATATTTTTTGCGGCCGAATATTTAAAACATCCTTTGAAGTTTTTAGTCTTATGGCATGGAATATTCAGCATGTTTGAGACTCTCTTACGTGTATTTACTTCATGGGCATTCTTACTCCAATCTAATTTATTGTATAAATACAGTGGACTTTTGTTACTAATAATTTTGTGAACTAAGCAAACCAAGTGGAGTTTCCTACGTGCGTCCATTTTTAAAATATTATTTTCATTAATATATGGAGTAATGTGAGCTCTTTTTGGGACTGGCTCTTTTTTTTTATTAATTTATTTCAATCAAATAAGATCATAGGGTAAAATAACATTCATTAACATCTATTCTAATATTAAAATTATAAATAATTACTAATATTAAATATTTCAAATGCGTAAGTATTTATAATAATATCGAAAATAAAATAATAATTATAATAATAATAATAAAAAGACGTAGGGAATTGACGACCCCATCGCCCGCTGACGTAACAGTTAAGTGACAAAACTGCTACGTCAACGCAGTCAGTCAGCGCCTTGCGAGAGGTGTGAGCGCCGTGCCTCGGCAGAATTCAGGGTGCAAAGGCCCGTTTGTGCTTCTGGCCGTCCACGATACGGTGCCGGGCCCGGGCGTCTCCCGTTAATGGACGCCCATATTATGGATGGTAGTGAGAAAAAGATAGTGCGCAAAGGGCCGCTGCCTGGAGGTCGCCAGGGCGCGTCTGGAGCTGGCGCTGGACGCGACAGCATGCGAACCGCCAGCCGAGCGCGGGGTGTTGCAAGACCACCTAGCAGCCCCCCGCATCCATCATCCCCACCAGAAGGCTTGGTGTCGGCTGGGTCTTCTCGGACTCAGCAAGCGGCACCCGCCGCTGGTGGAGCACGTCGCATGCGTTGGCCTAAATCAATGAATGAAAACGCACTGCGGGCGTATTTTAGGGCAATAGGGGAAGAAACTGGATGTTTGGCATATCGGGCTCGGATGCATCGCTTTTTTGCAGAGCTGGAGCCATCTCTATCCGTCACTGAGCAAAACCTGGCAGACCGAGTTAGGTACATCCTGCGCTCCAACATATTTGGTGACGCCGAACTCGAGCGACTACGACGTGAGGCTATTCCTTCATCGAATGGAAATGCTACGGCTGGGAATGCGGCGCCACTAGATGCGCAACAAACTGCATATATGGATGCTGCCGTCAACATTCCATTTGTGGCTAATTCAGACGATGATGGAATAGTCTCCCACGAACTAGAGAAAGTGAGGAGCATATTGGAAGAATCGATGCTGGAAACGCGCAGCATGCCTCTCGAAAATCGACCGCGACTTCCCCGCATACCCCTTAGCAAGCAAAATCGGGCTGTCGTGCGGGCTCTTAAACCAATGCTGGTGACCTATTTGGAAGCCAGCCGGGACCTTTGCGAGACGGATTCAATTCTTTTTGGCGCCGTACTGGCAGTATGCCGTATTATTGGCGCCAAACTCCCGTGGCTGGACGTGCTACTCAAAAAAGTAGCGCCATCCCAGCCTGGAGAAAAAGAATTGAGGACCGTATCGCAAAGGCAAGGGCCCTTATCGGCAGACTGACAAGCTTCAGGTCGGGTAATAATAGACCGAGGAATATGCGCACCGTTAGGATGGCGTTTGCTGGGACAAATATCAGTTTGTTCCAGCCGGATATCACGCAAAAACTAACGGAGCGCATAGATGACCTGAAGCAAAAAATCGCTGCTTGGGGGAAGCGGATTCGACGATTTAGCGAGAGGTCAAGGCGGTTCAACCAGAATCGTCTCTTCCAGAGTGATCAGAAGAGGCTCTATAAATCATTGGAGCGACCAGAGGTATGTGGAGCGGGCCCAGGACCGGATCAGGCTGACACTGTCGCATTTTGGCGTGGCCTGTGGTCAGAGCCCGTAAAGCCCAGATGGAAGTTGTGGCGAGCCAGAGTGCAAGGGTTACGCCTATGGACCCCGTCACCATAACGCCTGAAGACGTGGCTGAGGCGGTCCGTAGGGCCCCGAACTGGAAAAGTCCGGGGCTCGACGGGCTGCATCATTACTGGCTGAAGGGGTTCGTAGTGTGTCACGCTGTGCTCGCCCGACAGTTTCAAGAGGCTCTCGATCATAAGTCGCTCCCGAGCCTCTTCACTACTGGGATCACTCATTTGGTTCCTAAAGATCAGGATACCACAGACCCGAGCAAATACCGCCCCATCACGTGTCTACCCACCATATATAAGACACTGACATCCATTTTGAGTGCGAGAATCACTCGTCACCTGGAGCTAAATCAAGTGATGTCACGCGCTCAAAATGGATGCCGGGGCGGTATTCGTGGAACCAAGGAACCACTCCTCATTGACGCGGTCATTGGCAAAGTGGTGAAACGCAACCGTCGGAATTTCTCCGCCGCCTGGATAGACTACAGAAAGGCATTCGACTCGGTGCCCCATACATGGCTAAAGAGAGTTCTCCAGCTGTACAAAATTGACTGTACAGTTGGAGACTTCCTCGAGCAGTATATGGGGCAATGGAGTACGATCCTTTGCTATCTGGGCGAGCGGATGAGGGCTGCGGAGAACCACATAAGGATAAGAAGGGGTATCTTCCAGGGCGATTGTCTGAGTCCAAACTGGTTTTGTCTCTCCCTGAACCATCTCAGTACTTTACTGGAGGGCTCCGGGAGGGGATTTCAGCTTCGGAAAGGAGGTACAAAAGTGACCCACCTTTTCTACATGGATGACCTCAAGTTATTCGCCTCCAGTCGCTCCCATCTTATGGAATTGCTAAACATCACTTGTGAATTTAGCAATTCTATTGGGATGGAGCTGGGAACGGATAAGTGTGCGGTCCTCCATGTTGAAAGGGGAAGGGTTGCTAACTCTGAGGGCATAGACTTATCTATGCCCGTCAACTTAAGGACCCTTTCCGAGGCTGAAACATACCGATACCTGGGTATGTCACAGAACATCGGTATCGATGAGGCTGGTATGAAACAGTCAGTTTGCGACGTGTTTTATGCACGCTTGACCAAAGTGCTTAACAGCCTTTTGTCCGGTGTGAATAAGACACACGCATATAACGGCTGGATCATGCCTGTCCACATGTATACCTTTGGCATACTCAGGTGGACTCAGACTGCACTTAACGCCCTGGATAGGAAAGTCCGCACTACCATGACGTCCCACAGGATGCATCATCCGAGATCGTCGGTAATGAGGCTGTACTTGCCGCGAAAGCATGGTGGGCGTGGCTTCTTGAGCGCGCTCACCATGCATAATCGCGAAGTGTGCAGCCACCGTAATTACTTCCTGGCGAGATCGGATGATCCATTCTATAAGGACGTCATTTCTAGTGATAAAGGACTTACCCCTCTATCCTTAGCCAACGAGCAATGCCAAGACCCGGCAGTGCAGACAATTTCCGACCGGGAGACCGTATGGAAGGAGAAGGAGCTCCACGGGAGGTTCTACAAGGCTCTACATGAGCCTTTCGTAGACACAGTAGCCTCCCTCCACTGGCTACGCTTTGGTGATCTCTTCGGGGAAACCGAGGGTTTTGTCTGTGCAATACAGGATCAGGTTATTAAGACCAACAACTATCGGAGATACATCCTAAAGGATGGCACCGTGGACATCTGTCGAGCTTGTCGCCATCCCGGTGAGTCACTTAGGCATGTCATCTCCGGTTGTTCGGCGCTTTTGTAACTCTGAGTACTTGCACAGGCACAACCTAGTAGCCAGAATTCTTCACCAGGAGCTCGCTCTGAAATACGGTCTCGTGGATCGGAAATTGCCGTATTACAAGTACTTGCCGGAAGCCGTGCACGAAAATGATCGCGCCAGGCTCTATTGGGACCGGGCCATCATCACAGACAGGACTATTCTTGCGAATAAGCCTGATATTGTGCTGATGGACCGGGCACAGTCAAGGATATTTTTGGTCGAGATTACCATTCCGTATAACGAGAACCTCGTGAAAGCCGAAAAAGACAAGCAAACAAAATGTCTGGACCCGGCTCACGAGGTGACCGACATGTGGGGTGGTCTGCCGACCGAAATTATTCCTGTAGTCATCTCTGCAAACGGGCTAATCCCAGTCAGCCTCTCGGGTCATCTGAGGCGACTGGGACTACGTGGCGGACCGCTCCGGGCTCAAATGCAAAAGGCGGTGCTCCTTGATACCGCCCGCATCGTCCGCCGGTTTCTTTCCCTTTCCCCCTAACCCTCGGCCGTTTGGTCTCCCCTGCCGAGGGCCTCCATCTGATTGGGCTTTTATTTATTTATGTATTTTTATATTTATTTTATGTTGTTGATATTTATGTATATTTATTTTTTCATTTTCATTTATAATTATATATTTATAGAACCCAACCAGATGAGAAAACTATATAGATACCCCATAATAATAAAATAACACAAATCAATTTCACCGTTACACATACATCATATCCGATTTAATTATATATTAACAAAACCACCAACAAAACTTACCATAATGATATAATACAATACTTTTTGTTAAAAATACAAAGAAAAAGTCTTAAATATATGTAAGTAAAATTAGGTAATAAATTAGTTCATATACCTGGGGTGCCTGTCCGAGGCAATGGGTACATGGACATGAACCCAGTGCCTCAAAAAAGTACACTTGGGTTTCTCACTAATTACTTTAAGAATGCTGTTGGTGCTCCCACGAACCCTGTGCATCAGTGACGCAGTTCTTTTGCGAATAAGTGTTGAAAAATTGTCTAGGTGGGCGTCAACAAACATACCTGATGCACTACAGTAACGTGGGAGCCCCAGCAACAATCTAAAACGTACGTGTATTTACTAACATTAGTTTTAAGATTTGTATTATTACTGACATTCTATGATCCTTGTGGTCGAAATAAACGACTTTTTTTATTTTTAGTGTAAAATGTAAGTAAAAATAGTTTTCTTACATATTTCAAATAACTTGCACGTCGTATTTATTTCAAATTCACACAAAAATATTTTTGAAATATTGTTCGAAATGTCATACAGATAAATATTATTATTATTTTTTTTTTAATTTTTTTTATATTTTAATATTTTTGTATGAGTAACGAATAGAAACACATAAAACATAAAAATATACATATTTCCAAACATTTTCATATAAATTTCTCCAAAAACAAAAGTGTAGTAATTTTGGCACGAAAAGTGAAGTATATACTACTACTTATGCTATAAAGGGTAATTTATGAATTTTATTATAATTTCTAGCAACCAAAATAATTTTATTCAATAGTTTATACATTCAACAAGAATTCCTGTAAGTTTTATCCATAAATATTGTCTCAAAGTGAAAATATAGCAAAATTTGCAAATTAGCAAAAAATTTGCTGTAATTTGCAAATTTTCCCGCCATTACGGTCGCGAGCGAACGGGAGTGTCATATTACGTGGCCTCGCGAGCTAATAGGTTAAGATAATTGTTAAAAACGACTTAAGATTTTATTTATTTATTTAAACAAAAAAGTGTGGTGGAACCATACAACATGTATATTTTTTTTATCACCAATTTAAGTTTGAATATTTAAAAAAAAAGCAAATTATAAAAAAATTTCAATTGCTTCAATGATTTTTTTTTTGCGCCCGAAGCAAATATGGGCAACCCTCCGGAAAGCGGGGGGAGGGAGGTTGAGAATGCTCATAGCATACCACGCAGCCGGCTGCGTGGTTATGTGGAGACTTTTACCCACTAAACTCAACCTTTTGGTAATTGGCTTAACGATCTGACTAGAGATCTCTAAGCCGTATACGAACGCGACCCTCCTTGGCAGAAAGGAGGGCGCAAGCGGCGTAAAGCCGCTTAGAAAAGTGCCTAACTAAGGCAGATTAATGGATGTGTTATGTAGGCTCGGCCCGAGCCGCCAGGAGGCAGTTCAGGTCAGCCGAAAGCTTGTTGGGGGGGTCCGAGAGAGAGTTTCTCGGACTGCGCACACTATAGCGAGTGTGGATAGGGGCTGCATAGGCAGCTGTCTCACGAATGAGATGATTTGGGTGGGACTCTGAGGCTTTGAAAAATCTCTCAGAGAGTGATTTGAGGAACTGCTGGATTGTTGGGAGCTCTAAGTCTCGATGTAGGTCGGCATTACGGACATAGTAGGGCGAGTTAGTGGCCCTACGACAGAATAGATTTTGAACTATTTGAAGTTCATTGATAGCTTTGGGTTTAGCGTGTGCAAAAATGGGGGCCGCGTAGGTCATGACAGGTCGTATGCAGACCTTATATAGGGTTCGCTTGTTGCGGAGGGACATTTTACTGTGTCTGCCCAACATGCTGTTGAGCCTACCCATGTAAAAACGTGCGGTGCGAGTAACCTTCTTGATATGGGGCTCGAAAGTGAGCCTTGCATCAAGGGTGACGCCTAGGTATTTGGCTTTAGTTTGCCATGGGACAGGGGTTCCTAACATCCTAATTGGCGGAGTGGTGGTGAGATGGCGTCGTTTATATTCGAAGCAAACGGCGGAGCTTTTCTCCGGGTTTACGTCGATACGCCATTTTTGGAACCAAGCTCCTAAGTCGCTTACTGACTTTTGGATCTTGTTCCGAATCTGTGGTAGTGAGTTGCCTTTGGAGTAAAGGGCTGTGTCATCTGCAAAAAGGGCTAAGGGCTAGGAGGGGAGCAAGCACAGAGCCTTGAGGGACACCGGCTTTTATTTGACGGGTAGAGGATAGCGTGCCTTCGTGTCTAAAACGAAAGGTACGATCCTTCAGATAGGAGGCTACAAGGCGAACGAGACGATCTGGGAGGCCTAAGTCGTACAGTTTGTAGATAAGGCCCTCGTGCCAGACTCTGTCGAATGCCTTGGCAATGTCAAAGAAGACCGCGATGGTTTTTTGACGGCGAGGGTAAAAACCGCTGAGGATGTATTCCACTATGCGGTGAACTTGTTGGGGGCACGAGTGTTTGGCTCTAAACCCGAATTGTTGTGGGATGACAAGAGGGTCGCCGTCTGTGGGAAACAAATGGCGCCTCAAGCGCACGAGAATGACTCGTTCGAAAAGTTTGCCCATGGCCTTGAGGAGGCTGATGGGACGGTGATTGGAGGGGAGGTGGAGAGGTTTGCCTGGCTTGGGAATGCCAATGACAGTTGCCTCTTTCCAAGAGGTGGGAAAATAACTGAATTCGAAGCAGGCGTTAAAGATAATGGCCAGTAAGGCGATTACCTGCTCCGGGAAGTGTTTGAGGGCTTGGTTGGAGATACCATCCGCACCCGGTGCTTTTTTGGGCTTAAGTCCTTTGATGATAGATGAAATCTCATCTTTGGACACAGTGATAGGGTCAGAGGCGGTAGGGGGGCGAGTTCCTGCGTCGGACCTCGTCCTCCACTAGTTGAATGTGTAAGGGGTCAGTGGGTTGTGAGCTAGGAGAGCATTGAGCGGCAACGCTGTCCGCGAAGCACTCAGCTTTTTCTTCGTCTTCGAAGCTTCAATGATATATCTTTTTGTACCTTACCGTAGTGTATGGACGATTAAAATTTATTGTTTTGCGAATAATCAGTAAAATATTTAAATAATCGAATCTTTGTATGCTTAAATTTTTTTATTTGTCTATTTTAATTTTTATTTAAAAAAAAATCTTAAATTACTCATACGAATCATGAAAAAAGCAAGTTCCTTCAGACAGTGAGAATATTTTACTTCAGACGCCGAAAACACGAAAAAGGTATAGGCCCCACCACGAATAATGAAACTGTGCAGAAGCGTAAAACCGGTATCAGTGCGGTGCAGTATAAGGTACGGGGAAGCGAAACCATAGCAACGGGCGACGCGCTACCCCCACGTAGTGTCTCCCTACGTCCCGTCGCCCGCGCACATTCTTGTGTCGTCTTGCGTACTATCGATATTGAAAGTGTTTGAGACTACAATATTGAAATTTTTGCGATTATTTTTGGACTTTTAAAAATATTGTTGTGTACTATTTGCAAATAGTGTGTGGATATATTTATTCTTTTGTAAATTATTTTTGGATTATTTAAAATAGCGTAGTTCGTAGTACATTGTATAAAGTTGTAAATATTTTGTTATTTTCTACAAGAATGGCCCCTGTGAAGCGTACACTGCGAAAGGCAAGCACGGAAAATGGTTTTTGACGTGTATTGTGTTATGAAGGACGAAAACAGTGGACTGAAAAAAATAGAATTAATAAAACTGGTAGCTAGAGTTACCAAAATTTCTGTGTCTACTGTTTGGAGAATCGTAAAGGAAGCAAGTCAGTCTGATTTGTTAACCGTGTTTAGAACACCTGGGAAAAAAAGAAGCCGGACTTTTCCCGTAACAGGTATACAAGATTTTGACCAAAGCGTAATTAATAGAACAATTCATAATTTTCATATTACCAATAAAGAAATTCCTACTGTCAAAAAGCATCTAGAGAAATTGAAAACTAATTTAAACTTCAGCGGTTCTGAGACAAGTCTCCGACGCAAAATGAAGAATTTAGGTTTCAGATGGAGAACATCAGAAAACAACCGAAAGGTATTAATTGAAAATCTACAATAAGATTATTGCGAATTAATTACTTGCAGTAAATAAAAAAGTACAGAGAAGAAAATAGACCTATAATTTATACGGATTTTGTACGTCCATTCCTCGCATGGTACTACGAAATCTTGGTCTGACGGATCGATCGCAAGTTTATAAAAGCCTATTTCAAAAGGTCAGCGCGTGTGCATGCTGGATCTGAGTCTGGATTTATACTAAACGCATTGTTATTATTTAAGTCGGGTACAAACAGCGGAGACCACCACGACGATATGAATTATGTAAAATACGATCACCAAGATGAGTCGTGATAGTCGACAATGCTTCATATCACATAAAGAATATGACTCTGCCCCTAACTCGAATGCCAAAAAAGCAGAAATGCAGCTTGGTGAGAAAACATTTAGTCCTGAACTCTACAAACGTCAATTATACAAATTAATTAAACAGAATAAAGAAAGATTTAGAAAATTCAGCATAGATAAAATATTAGGAGAGCATAGTCACGATGTCCGCCGTTTGCCACCATATCACCCTGACCTGAATGCCATAGAAATGGCGTGGGCTACAATAAAAGGCTATGTTAGTAGTAAATACGTTGAATGGAAGATTAAAAGTGCGCCGAACCGCGAACTTAAAAAAGTCGTGGGTTCGAATCCACCATCCGACTACTGGCGTGAATCACTCGTAACACAAGCAATTTAAGCTTACCACGAGTGGTTAAGGGAAATATTAGTAATGTTTGTAGCATTCTTAATATTATTTTTAAAAATAAAAAAAAATATTTATTCGAGTGGAGCAAGATTCGGACAGTGATGCGAGTGGTTCCACTGACACTCAGCAGGATGATTAATCAATCCCGGGACCAAGTTATGAAAAGCCGATCCTGGGATCATCTGAACCTGTCGATCCTGGGGTATCGTCATTTGATATACCTGGAATAATGCCTTTAAGTGACAACGATTAAATATGGTAATAATTTTTTTTGCTAAGTATTGCTGCCGCCTGGGCGGATATAGGGATAATTTACAAATTATCCCTATATCCGCCCAGGCAGCCAGACCGCGCACGCCGCGGCGCTCTAAACGGCCTAGTCAATCGACACATATGATGCATTAGATATTGTTTCCAAAAAAACGTTATTTAGACGATGCTGGAACCAGAGTGATCTAAGTGACATTTTTGACAAAAATGGTTATTTTACACAATTGCAAAGAAAAATCATAATTCTTTCAGGTCATACTGATCTAAGTGCTTCCTAGTATTTTTTCCTTGAGAAATCACAACATCTCACTATAGAATCGGTGCGGTTTGCAAAATGGAGACATGCCAGAATGATCTAAGTAATGAGAGCGCACTTAGATCACTGTGGTCGCAAGTTGCTGGCGTTTATGGAAATCCAAACTGATATAAGTGCAATAAAGAAATAATAAATTAATTGTGTACAAATAATTTACGTAATTTTTATTTAATATCTATGTTTATATACTTAAAACAAATAAATATGGTTCGATATTTTTACAAAAACACTGAATATTTTTAAACTGGCAACACAAACGCAGTCACGTCTACAAAATCAAAATCAATTGACGTTACTTGTCATATTGATTTCGGTTTAGTCACATGCGCTTGCGATTATCTTTTGTTTTATTAAATATTTTATTTGTAACGTTACGTAGTTGTTACGTAAACAATGGATAACAGAAACAGAGCTAAAAGAATAGTGAATATGGCATTGCAATCTTCGCCGCCGCCATCTTCATCGACTTCAACAAATGAAGATTTTTCAAGTGATCATTCTTCTTACCATCCACAGCAAAATGTAGAAATTTTCACAGAATTAGAAGACAGTGAATGTATGTATTGTTGTCGAATATAAAGGGCTGGAGAGATTTTACTTTTATTGTGTGATTTGCAGTTCGATTTCAGAATCATATTTTTTCAAATATTGTTGCTTGACTTACACTTATGTTCTTTTAATCAATTAGCACGAAAATACTTATAAGGCTATACTCTAATAAACTACTTCCTTAATATAACCTATTTTTATAAGCAAATACTTGTCTGTTGCGTTTTTGCTTCATGTTTGAATCTGGCTTGGGCTTGGATTACAGCTTATGCTGAATGAAGAAAGAAGAGATCCAGAGGGTGCTATAGGTAACTTGGGGGAAATATATCATCCAGATTCCGATGAACCTGTCAGAGGAAGAAAAAGAGTTCGGAATTTCGACAGATGGGCAAAGAATATAAGGAAGCGAAAAAAGAACTGCAGGCCAAAAATATCGCAACGTACGAGGTAGTATTGTCCCAGCTAAAGTTTTTACACCAGTTGTATGCAGCTGTAGGTTCAAATGCAGTGAGCAGGTTTCATCTGAAAATCAAGAAGCAATACACGTAATGTTTTATCAGCTTACCTCATGGGATGCTCAAAAAACATGGTTGTGCAGCGCCATTAAGACTTTAGAACCAAAACGCCGTAAGCAAAGACAAAATGCTCAAAATCCTAGCCACATATGTAAATTATGTACGCCAATTCATGCTGTTGGACAAAAGAGTTTGCAAAAGTTTCTTTTTAAAGGTCATACAAATGTCTAACAAAAGATTAGATTATGCATTACTCAATAAAAAATCTGTTTCTGGAATAGCGGAAAGAGATAAGAGGGGACAACATGTACCTGCTAACAAGCTGTCTGATGAAAAGTTGAACTGGATTAAAGACCACATTAATAGTTTTCCGAAATTTGTGAGTCACTATGGAGAAAGACGATCAACACGAAAATATTTGCGCCCGGATCTTTCAATGAACAAAATGTATGAACTTTTTAAAGCAAAATGTGAGTCAGAAAAAAAAAACAATATTGAAAAAGAGTGCCTACGTCAAAGTATTTACAACCGAGTTTAATTTACACTTCTATATCCCTAAGGCAGATACTTGTAAAACCTGTGATATGCTCGAGATAGCACTAAAGACGGAAGAAGATATAGAAACATGCCTAGCTATAAGGGTACGAAAAGATCAGCATATTAAACTTGCAGGCGAAGTAAGAAACATATTAAATGACTGTAAAGGTAAAGTCAAAACTGACGAACCGTTACCAGCTACTTTTGATCTGGAACGAACCCTGCCTCTTCCTTATTTGAATACAGGTGAGGTCTATTATTTAAGACAACTGCAAATACTGAACTTTGGTATTCATGCTTATACTAAGGAAGGAGAAAAAGTTCTCATGAATGTGGCCAGAACATTGTGGGGCCAGAGGCTCACAAGAAATTATGTCGTCACTTCACTACTTTTTAGAAGATATCGTGCCGGACACTGTCAATACACTGTGTTTTTTTAGCGACTGTTGCTCCGGGCAAAACAGAAACTGGGACGTTTTACACTTTATGATGTTTCTGGTTAATAAATCGCCATATCTAGAAACGATCACCATGCATTATCTCGTCAGTGGCCATACTTACCTGCCTAACGATACCGACTTCTCTTTTATAAGTCGAGAACTAAAAAAGAAGACTGATATCTATACACCAGAAGATTGGATGAAGCTCGTCCGAGACTGCAGAAAACAAAAACCTTTTACTGTGCGAGATATGAAAAATAAGTTTCTAGATTATGAAAGCCTCACAACACTATTCAAAGATTATCAGATTGTATTAAGAGAAGGCGCAAAAATTTCTAAGATGCGGAAGATAAAGGTTTGTAAAGGTTTAAGTATAATCAGTTACAATGATGACTACACTGAAACATATGAAACAGTTGATTTAAAACCAAATGATATGGATTCTGAAACTTTTTTATGTGACCTAAAGAATTATATACCAGAAAAAGCCCCTGAAACCAGACTAATATCGTATCAAAAAATGCAAGATATTAGAAAAACTCTAAAATTCGTACCTCCTATCCATCATCAGTTTTACTTGACATTACCACATGTTCCTAGAAGAGGTGGCAATCAGGAAGCACAAGATGATGAAAATTTTTTGCCTGCTGTATTTGGTGATGATTAATGTGATTTTTCTTACGACATCAAAGTGAAAACTTACACTATTAATTCATTTTTTTAAATTTGTGATCTGCCATAGTGATCTAAGTGATTTTTTTTTTGTAAAACTACGAATATTAGTTTTAATAAATAACTCATACTGATAAAAATTGATATTTTTTTATTTAAAACTCATTAGAAGTACATATAACAAAAAAATAATAATAAAAAGCCTATAGATTTCCATTAATAACGCGTAACGCATTTCCTTCATTTTCTCAGAAACATACTATTGTGCCCTAGATCACTCTGGTTTTAGCGTCGTTATTTATGACTACATCAGCGGGAATGACCCTTGAATGGTAGTTTTTTTTTAAAGGGAAGCAATGAATCTTTATTTCTGTACAATAGCTGTTAATGTTTATAGATTCTTGTAAAAATAATCAGCGCTAAAACAGAAAACGAGTGAATTTTGACACATTGCTTCATTAAAATACGTGTATTTTGAAATTTAAAATGACGACCGATATATTTTTACATACATTGTAAATATATATTAAAAGTTATTAACAATAAAATCACGTACGAGTATGTCGTCTTGAAACAAAACAGCAATTACAAATACAAAATATTTTATTTCTTTAACTAAGTGTACATAAAATACAGAATATAATTTAGCAGCAATTAAACGATGATATATAAATATATCGTTCCGTTTTCGTGCAGACTTTGATGTGTATAATTATAGTTATAATATCGACCTTTGACTTTTTACATATTAAAATGTCATAATACAATTTACATTTTTCTGCTTAATTGTACATGCGCACTGAACGCTAATTAATATGAAGATTCGCGGCGCGATCTATGCAAACCAGTAACAGGTATCGATCAGTTTTATACGTGGTAGAGTCATGCTGCAGTTATATTAGTAGTATAGTTGTAGCACGAGAAGAGTGTGGTTTGCAAGATGATGTTGTGACCAGGATTAAGAAAGAAATGCTTCGGTAGTTTGGTCATGTGGAAGGAATGAATGAGGAAAGAGTGAAAAAGTTTATCTACCAAATTGGCGATTTATTGAAAACGGACCAAATTAGGAGTACCCTTAACCGACGGGCATGTATGCGTAGGTATATGGATGTGAAGGAGGCGAGAGAGGTGTGTCAGGATCGTGCCAAATGGAAGTCTGTAGTCTCTGCCTACCCCTCTGGGTGACAGGCGTGAGTGTTTATGTTTATGTATGTAGTTGTAGCACGAATGGGTCTGCTCGACCGGGGAAGGACCACGCTCTCACAGAATACCAGCGTAAAATAGTAGCTTAACGCTGCTGTGTTTGGTATGGTGAGTGTAGAGAACCGGAAACCCTTTTTACTGGAAACGAGTCATTCCATCTTAGTCCTCACTGGTGACAACGCATCTGCATTTTGATTTGTAATCGAGGATAGATGTAGGTGTCTATGGGCCGCAGCAACCATTTACCATCAGGTGGACTGTGTGCTAGTTTGTCACCCTATCCTATAAAAAATCGACGCAGATGCGTTAAAGACCATGTCTACGGCTAATTCACAAGGGGCAAATACCCTACTGCGGCAAAGTTGCAAGAAAACTTAAAGTTTAGTAGATAGTAATATAGATTTATTGAGAAGAAACCATTTTAAAATGCATGGATTTTGGATAAAAAAATGATAAACGCAAAATAATCATGTAGAAGCATTACATGGTCTGGCTAAGAATAACATTTTTATGAGACATGACAAATATAACCAATTGTGACAACGTCATACTCGTTCATGTAACGTGGTTAAACGACAACCACACTGTACCGCAGATATGGACAGATGACACGATGCCCGCGGTAAAAGGTGAGCGCTTTATAATTTGCCATGCCGGATTTACCGGAGGAGGATTTGTAGAAAATGTTTATTAGCTTGCCAATGAAAAAAACAAATTCAAAGAGTGGTTCATAACCCTTTTACAAAATATTCCTGCGATAAGCACAATTATAATGGACAATGCTCTGTACCATTCTGTCTAAATCGACAAAGCGCTAACCCAAGTGAATAAGAGAACAGATTTAGTACCTGGTTGAAACACAGAGGAGTGAAAGTGGACATAAAATTATTGAAAGCAGAGCTAATACAATTTTACTAAAAGCGAAATAAACCACGTAAACTTTTGTACGTTATTGATAAATTAGCAGAAGAGCACGGGCATAAAGTTATAATACTACTACCATACCACTGCCAATACAATGCTATTGAATTGATTTGGGCCTAAATCAAAGACTAGTTCTTGTATAAAATGTTATATATGCAAACATATTAATTCTCCTTAAACACACACGAGATGAAAATATCTTATGCTTTAACAGGTCTTGCAGCTCGACACAACACCAAGCCAACTTTCATTATGAAGAAGATGGAAGGTTTGCTGAAGGAAGTATGTGCCCATGTCACAAAGGTTGATTGGACAAGAGTGGTGGAGAAAACAAAGAAAATTATTATGGAAGACTTTGAAAAAGATATTAATTTTGCCTACATTATTGAAAATCAAATAATAATTAATTTTAACTACAACAGCTTACCTAGTTGTAGTTAATTAGATTGAATAAATTTATTTTTAATCTATTTTCAGTCTTAAATTTGTATATCTTTGATCTATCTAATATCTATCTCTATAGATAAGCAGTAACAGTAAACTGATAAATTTTTTCTTTTAATTTATTGTTTCTAATTTATTCTGGTAGAAATCGAAACAAAACTGTAAATGACTACCAACTAAAGAAGCGATATCGATTTTTTTTTCAGAATTGAAAATATGCACCGATTTCTTGATTGGTATGCCTAGTCAAAAAAGTCTGTCAGCCGTCAAAAGGTAATTCTTAGATTTGGTTGAGTGTAATGAATTACTTAGAAGCACATAATCTACTTTCTTATAGACATTTAGGAAAAGAAAATTTATCGAGTACGCTATAACCACTTTAATTTCACATATATCTCTTTGTCTTGGCAGTAAGAATGCTGTATTGGCGTATTCCTGGACTTAGCCAGGGCCTTCGATACTGTTTCCGTTACATTATTATGTAAAAAGCTTGAAAACGTAGGAATCAGAGGAGGAAAAGCTATTTGCAGTAACGGTGATAGTGCTTGAGAGTGGACTCTTATATAAGTGAAATGCAGCATATTAACTATGGTGTACCTCAGGGAACTATTCTCGGTCCCACTCTCTTTATTATATACTTGAACGACATACATCAGTTTAACTCAAAACATTCAGATATAATATATTATGCCGATTATACGGTCCTTTTATACAGTGGTATAAGATGGGATGATGCCATTTCTGTGGCGAAACGCGGAATTTCACAGGTTGCTCATTGGTTGAACACAAACCTGTTAACTCTCAACGTCGAGAAAACTAATTATATTTGCTTTCATAAGACCCGTTCGTCAGCACCACCTACTGACAAACACATAAAATTTCATCTTTGCACGACTGAATGGAATTAGTGTAGTTGTGAAAAAATCGATCCTTAACTTCATTGAGCATATATCAGCACTGGCAGGAAGAATTCGTAACATAATTTACATCATAAGATGATTGAGAAACTGCACCCCTGAGCACATTAATGACCATTTATTATGCTCGTCTCTGCCAGTCAGCCTCTGCTAACGTATTTCTTGCTGGGGAAGCGCTTCCAAAACAGTCGTGTTGAGGATTGAGAGAGCTCAATATTCGGTCCTGAAAGTTATGCTTAACAAGAAATACAGGTATCCAACAGTTAAACTATACAGATAGTAAAGAACTTACAGTTCGGCACCTATTTGTCTTACATGTGCTCATAGTACAATGTCAAGCTTTTTTTGTGAGCTGATAAAAAAACGTGTATCAAATGCCATTACCAAGCGTTCGCACAGCTATCGCAAAACGAGTTTTAGTTCATTCATTGAAACATTAATATAAAACAAAGTTATGAAAGCATGTGACATTTAACACTGTAATATTAACAAATTATAATATGTATGTGTGTGTATATATACAATGCAATACCCTTTATTGTACACTAAGAAAACATACAACATAACAAGAAATTAATTAACAAAGAGAAAAACAAAAGACGGTCTTATTGCTATGCAGCAGTTTCTTCCAGACAACCTAAATAGGAAATAAAAATAAGTGAAAAGTTAATTAATGGGTAGAGTGCAATATAAATAATATTTTAATTTAAAATATAGAAGTAAACTAATGTACATGCCATGCAATTTACTTATTTGACAGACTAGTGATCATAAAACGACAGGAAGAAATGAAAGGAGGAGGGAGAATTTAGAAGAAAAGATATATAATATTTTTTTAACTTGGTTTTTAAAGGAGTCTATTGTTTGAGCACGATTTATAGTTGATGGTAAGGAATTTCAAAGCTTCACTCCAAGAACTGAAAAAGATTTACTGTAAAGAGTAGAAGAGTGCAAGGGACATAGAAGGGAAAGGTTTTCTAAGGACCGATGGTCTGATCTCTTTATAGCGCGTCCCGAAATTGCGACCAGTCTGACCCACGTAAACGGCGTGGCATTCGTCACAAACAAATTTATAAACACCCGATTTTTACTAATATTTAACGTATCTTTTTATTACAAATATTCCTAAGCGAATTGTTTGTTTTGAATGCCACGTTAATTCCGGTTTTTTCTAAGAGTATTAGCTATTTTTTCCGATATGGAGCCTAAGTAGGTCAAACTACCCACATATCGCCGGACACTTTGAGATCGAACCGCGTACAAAGAATTGCGAACAATATGCTTTTGTTTCTTTTTAATAAGATTATTAATGAGATTTTTTTGAAACGCCGTTAGAGACTGCAATTTACGCCGTTTACGTGGGTCAGGCTGGTCGCAATTTCGGGACGCGCTATAAAGATCATTTGGCTGCGTACAGAAATTGCAATCTTGATAAATCCCATTTTGCTAAACATCTCTTGGACACTGGGCACAGCCTGGCCAGCGACCATTACTTTGAAGTCTTACATACTTGTAGTAAGGGGCTGCGGCTGTGTGTTCTGGAACAGTTGGAGATTTTAAAGAATAATAATGGTAACAATGCACTGCTGAATTAACAAACAAGTGTTTCTAATTTACCTTTTGAGCGCCACGCCAAAAACGCATTACCGTGTCCTGTACGACAAAGCGAAAAATAAACAAAAATACCTACGAAAAAATAGTGTTGCCAAGAGTTGATATATCGATAACACAAAATAGCTCGATTTTGTTGGTTTTTTATGCAATAAATGACTCTTTCTAATCTAGTATGCTTTATTTAATCTTGTGCTGTCCTTCCACTCTTTTTATATATGTACTTTGTACATAAATAAAAACAAACAATAACAATAAAGTAGTAGTAAACCACAACACTAATCTTCATCGTGATGACGTCACTGTTACAATCTGGACGACAACGGCGTAGCTGACCTTCCTTTTTGTAACTTTCTTAGAGATGTAGCCGTGTCGCACGTTGTGTATCGATTTCAAAATCGATCTAACCAAAATATACAGAGATCGACTCAAAATATTTTATGTGTCGGGTGAGGCGTAGGCCAAGTGAAGCACATAAGTAAAGTCTTACGCTCTTATGACAATGGGGGCTTGATATGATGCTGATGCTACCAGATGATTTTGAGATAATCATAATCATAATCTTTATGGCAATCAAATGGTAACAATACATGTGATGTTTTTAAAAAAATAGTCCGCATTTGAACCCAGTTTGGGCGTAGCAATTATAAAAATATTAAATATTATTTTTAAACTATACAATATTAGATTTCATTAATAAATTACATTACTTATTAGATTATATTATTTTAAAATTCTGTAGATTTAATTAAATTCATAATCACAATGTCAAGTAAAAAAATAATTATTATTATTACCAATAAAAATAAAATTAAGTAAAAAACAGGCCGAAGTTGTCCACACAAATTAAATAATATTTGTATTAAAATATTCATTTAAATTATAGAAACATTTTTCAATTAAATATAACTTTAATTTGGATAAAAATAATATAGTACTCGTTAAATTTTTTATGTCATTTGGAAGGTTATTAAAAATTTTAACTGCCATACAGTAGGGACTAGAGCTATGGAAAGCGGGAGTAGATCTCAGCAATAGTAGCCTATTTTTATTTGGTCTAATTGAGTATTTGTAATTTTTTTCATTTAATTTGGTAAATAGTTCTGAGTGGTTTTTTTAGAAATTTTTATGTTTCCCAAATATAAATAGACGTCAAAGTCAAAATTTTAAACTTTTGAAGTGGGGCTTACAACTTTCTGGAATTTTTATGTTTGCCAAGATTCTTATAATTTTTTTTTTGCATTATAAATAATTGCTGTGCATCTTTACTTTTTCCCCACAACATGACACCGTATGACAGCCACAAAGATGTGTATGCGTAATATGCTGGCAGAGCGCTGGGGACATCTGTGGTTTTCTTTATTTCTCGTAATACGTAAGTGAATTTTGATAGGCTATTTTTTTACTTTATTTATGGGCTTTCCAGTTTATGTGGCAGTCGATTTCCAGGCCTAACAAGTTGAAGTTGTCAACAGCTCCTATAGGTATATTATTATAAGTAAAAGCGATATATTTTAGTCGTGATTTTTGAACTGGTCGGAATTGCATAATTTTGGTTTTATTAAAATTAATCTCTAGGTTGTGATGTGTCAGCCAATTTGTAACCTGGTTCAATGCTTGCTTCAATTTATTATTTAAATTCTGGTCTTTTGTATGCGGAATAATAATGGAAATGTCGTCAGCAAATATAATAGAGGTTTCAGTCAATACCCTAGATTGAGAAAGAAAATCGCACAACACAAAATGTAAAATTGAACTTCATACCTTAAGAAAAATAAACATTTATTATTTGTAATTTTTTCATCGACGCTTTCCAAAATGCGAATGAATTTTGAGGAATCGTTCATGTTGCACTGCACTACTTTTTCCGCTATTCGTTTATGACGTCATCAGGGTGTCGTCTATCCTTGACTATGGCGCCCAATGAACTGATAATCGATGAGGCGCTAAGGATGTTTTTATCCAGAGTTGAGATATTAGATTTATTATGCGAAGTTGATTTGATCAAATCTTCTTTTATTTATGTAGCTGATGCTAGTTTTACGTTTCTTACCTTTTTTTATTCAAATATCAATAATAATTTAAAAAATAACACGTTTGCATTCAATTGTGATAGTTTTGATCTGAAATTTGAATAGTTTTCAATAAATATATGCCTTACACATTACAACACTAGCGGTCAAACATAGACGACTTTGGCGTGCTGGACATGGTATTTGCTTAGATAAAAATCCATTTTTTTAGTTCAATGTTTCTTAGTACTTGTGGGTCTAGGAGACTTGTTTTTTAAACTCACATGTTGCTGGGTTATTCTTTTTTGAGAAGTGTAGAATTAAAATTCCAGTAATAATTTTCCAATATCCATATTTAATATTTTTGTGGGCCGGTTTTTTTGTCAACTATAGACGTCGTTGGCGCTCAGAGCTCGCAGGTGCTGGTCAAGTATAGGCGACGTTAAACATCTTTAAGGCTAATCTTTAATAATTATTTTAAAATTAATAATAATAAATAACTAATAATATCAATATAAAAACAATAATAATAATATTTAAAAAATATTAATTATATCAATTAGTCACAGGTTTGTTATCGCGCGGCATGGTCACTCGCTACTTTAGTGGGGAGTGGTTGTGTCGGCGTGTATAAATAGCAGCTGTTTCGGCTCGCCGCTCACTGTGCCCGATAGGCTCGTGCACATCATACGAGCTTTCCTTTCGAACCGCTCTTTTCGATATCGAGTGGAGGGAACTCGTTCTTCGAAACGTTTCCTCAAGGCCGGGGTTCCACAGGGCTCCGTACTTTCTCCACTCCTATTCACACTTTTCACGAGTGATATCCCAAAAGACCCCGTAGTGAACACCGCTCTCTTTGCCGATGATACGGCACTCTTTGTGTCAGACCCCAACAAAAATAGACTCGATATAAAGCTCCAAAAAGCGACCAATCGCCTTGGTGAATGGTTCCGCCTATGGAGAATTGACGTGAATCCCGAAAAAAGTGTAGCAGTATACTTTCAACGGAATTCTACAGGAGGTTCTAAACCCAAAACAATCTCGTTATACGACCGCCCAATCCCTTGGGAAAAATCGGCCAAATATCTAGGCGTCACTTTCGACTCCCGCATGAGTTTCAAGACGCACATAAGTGTAGTACGCAACAAAGCCAAGTCAATAATTGGCCGTCTACACCCCCCTCGTTAATAGCAAGAGTAAACTGTCCCTAAGACACAAACTCCGACTATACAAAACCTGCATCAGACCAGTTATGTCCTATGCAAGTGTAGCTTTCGCCCATACATATAAGACCCACATTGTAAAACTCCAAAGAGTACAAAATTTTTTCATCCGGAAAGCCACCGGCGCACGGTGGTATCAACGGAACTCTGACTTACACAATGATTGTGAACTACCATCTATCTCCGAATATTTTAAGGAGATGTCCCAACGCTACTTTGATAAAGTAGAAACCCACCCTAACCCGCTAGTGGCAAACGCAGCTAACTACGTTCCGATAGCAAACGTCGCGCCCAATCTACGTAGACAGTGAAATGTTTTAATAGAACCACCTATATCGCTCGATCCAGTCGACCCAAGCATCGCAGGCACATCACACAACGACACTACACCCACACTAAATGGTACAAACACAATTAGGACAACGAATGGGGCGCGTCGCACCCGTAGACGGGCACGACGCGTTCCAGCTCACACCGCGTACACACCGTACACCCGCGTTCCTGGACGGTTCTCACCGCCCAGACCATGGACCGACGAGCTGAGCAGTCAGAGACGGGGGTCCGCACACCCCCCTCGGACTGCGGTTAGATAGCTCAAAGAAAAAAAACGCCTAAAAGGCGACATGATGATTGATAACAATATCAAATCATAAATCATTCATCATCATTTCACCTCATTGCCTTTCCCTTTTTAATTAGCTCGCGGCCTTGCAGGCTGCGAGCCCTGTGACAAGATGAAGCTGTAAGAGTCGTATAGACTAACAGCATTAACATCAAGATAATAGAGTCGCCGCTCACTTAGCGATCAGTCGCCGTAGAGTCTACATTTACTTTTTTTCGCTTACGGAGCTCGAATCGAGCAGTCGTGCCTATCAGCAATACAAGTGTTTAAATATTTTCAATAAAACTGTGACCTAGATAAACTATTGAAAAATTTCTGTTGAGTTGTGATTTCACGAATAACAAATTATAATGAAAAACATTTGATATAAAACATGTCTAATACATACGAAAATAGTCCTTTCAATCGGAGCACCATTACATCTCGGAGTCCGTCCAGCACGCCTCAACCACCACACCAGGATGCTGCAGACCCCATCGAATTTTTAGCCACCAGTGACATAAAGAATTGGATGACCTCAATCGAGCAGTGTCTAAATGAAGTTTGCCATATTGCACAGGAAGGAAAACTGAACTCTGAACAAAAGCTGAGAATTAATTCCCTATCGCGCAAGGTCGGTAATGCAGCCTCTCAGATGGCAGTTTACTACCAATCTTTGAAGCAAAAGGCTATTTTAATGCACACCTCTCTTGAAGCACTGAGAGAAAAACAAGACCTAATGGAATGCCTAAATGATTTTAGAAAATCTCTCGAGGAAACGATTCAAGAAAGCTGTGCCAAACCATCTACAGAAAAAAATGTCCTTTGCTGATATGGTCAAAACTACCAAAAATAATTACTTGCGCCCCAATACTTTCAGTTCCATAGCAATTTACCCTGAAAATAAATTAAAAACAAGTGAAGACACAAAATCTCTTGTCCAGAAAATTATATGCCCCGAACAACTGAAACTACACGTAAGAGGACTACGAAAAACTAAAAATGGAGCCGTTATTATCAACACTGATTCAAAGGAGGACATTGAGAAGTTAAAAAAAATCTACCCAGCTTGGTAGTTCCGGACTAAAGGTGGAAGAGCCCCATAAAAGAAGACCAAGGATTATAGTCTTAGGAATACCTACCGCCCTTAGCGAACGAGAAGTCTTTGACTGCATTTTTGAACAAAATTTAGCCGATAAGATCCCTAACTTAACGCGGGAATCTTTTTTGTCCTCTATAAAACTAAGTCATAAAGCGGGTAAAAAACAAGCACTTTCATGCAACTTTATTTTGGAAGTGCCAGCTGGCATCAGAAAGGCACTTATCAACCAGGAGCGAGTCTTCATAAATTGGACGTCGTGCCCAGTTCGAGACTTCACACTTGTGACCAGGTGCTTCAAATGCCAACAGTATGGACACGCTGCAAGAACTTGCCGGGAAACAATCGACACGTATGGACATTGTGGTGAATTAGGACATCAGTCAAATGCTTGCATTAAGAAAACTGATCCAGCAAAGTGTGCAACGTGCCTGCGTTTTAAAAAACCGAGCGACCATAAAACAGGTGACCCCGAATGCCCGGCTAGGAAAATGGCTGAAAATAGGTATATTAATTCCATAGATTATAATGAGGGCGCCTAAGAGCGCCGCCTTTTACCTTAATTCTTTTTGCCCTAATTTATAAGTTACTAATAAGTTTAAGTTTAGTTTATATATATATATATATATATATATATATATATATATATATATATATATATATATATATATATATATATATATATAAATATTGTTATTATTTCTGTTGAATAATATGGATAAGTTAAGTAATGAAATCGATGCTGTCAGTTTATCAGTGGCAAAAACACATGTGAAATTGATATGTGCAAAGAATATCTCTTCAAACCTGCGAACTCTGTTACTATTTTAACACAGAACATTCGTAGTATAAATAAAAACATGTATAATTTCCATATCCTCCTTCAAAGATTGGACACTGACTGCGACATCATCATACTAACAGAATGTTGGCTATCTAAAAGCCAAAGCAACCTCCCATTACTGCCAGGTTACAATACTTTTAGTAGTAAAAATGTATATAACCAAAATGACGGTGTTGTAGTCTTTGCGAAAAGAAATACGAACATATCAGTCGAGGAGCCTAATATGCTAGATTGTAGCAGGTTATTGGTGAAAGTGGGTCATGAAACTGCTATCCTTGCTGTTTACAGACCTTGTGGTTTTAAGCAAATAGACAATTTTATCACGTCCTTAGACATTACACTTAGGAAACAGTCGTCGTTCACAAATATAGTGTTAACGGGTGATATGAATATTGATATTAACCCAGAAGGCAGTGAAGGCGGAGCAAAAGACTACCTTAATATATGTGCATGCCAGGGCCTGCTTCCAGCACATTTGCTCCCTACACATCTAAGTGGTTCTTGTTTAGACCACACTTTACTAAAAACTAGGTTACCATCAATAACCCTTGTCACCAGTCCTATAGTAACCGATCATAGTGCCGTCATTCTTAACTTAAGCCTTAAAATATCGAAACCTAATTGTAAGTACTCTATTACTAAAATTAATACGAAAAACCTTGAACAAGCAATTCAAAACATTGACTTTAGCCCAGTTTATAAAACCGATGACGTAAACATCTCTTTGTCTTACTTAATAAATAACATACGAAATGCCATTGCTAGCAATACTTCGTATAGAACAGTAGCTAAAAAAAATAATAACTTAAAGCCTTGGATTACACCTGGCCTGATTAGGTGCATGAAACACAGGGACAAACTACACCTGGTGGCAAAGACCTCTTCAGATAATTCCATTTTACAAATTTCATATAAAAGATATAGGAATTTTTGTAACAATTTATTAAAAAAGTTGAAGTATAATTATCTTACTAACTTACTAGAAGAGTCTGGTAGAGATAATAAAAAGATTTGGCGGCATGTAAAAGATATTGCATTTATTTCCAAACAGCATGAATCTTCGTCAGAATTATTACAAAATAATGCCTCGCCGCTTATATCAGCAAATACAGTAAATAATTACTTTGTGAACGTTGGTAAAAATCTGGCTGAGCAGATAACAAACAACTCTAACAATAATTGTGAATACAGGGCCACTTTATTAACTCAAAAAACCTGCCAATTAAGCTCGTTCACATTATTAGATACGGACCCTAGTGAGGTGGAAAGGATTATAATGGGACTGAAAGAAACAAGCGCGGTTGGATGGGACGGATTACCCACTAGTATATTAAAAAAATATAGACAAATTCTAGTACCACCATTAACCCATATTTTCAGAATTTGTCTCTCTGAAGGAATTTTCCCAGATTGTTTAAAAAAAGCAATTGTAGTTCCAGTATTCAAATCGGGGGACAAAAAAAAAACGTTTCCAATTATCGGCCTATCTCAATACTCTCATCCACGTCTAAAATATTAGAAAAATTAATTAACAACAGATTAATGAATTATTTACAAAGTAAATCCACATTATCGAATATGCAATATGGTTTCAGGCCTAAAATGTCCACCGACCGATTACGTCTCTCAAGAATTAGATAAAGGCAACCAATCAATTGGCATTTTCCTTGACCTTGCAAAAGCATTTGATACGGTTTCTATTCCTATCCTATTAAATAAGTTAGAGAGCATAGGTATTCGAGGTAAGCAGCTTCAACTTTTTAAGAATTATTTAGAAAATCGATATCAATGCATAAAAATCGATAAGGTTGTTAGCTCTGAACAAAAAAGTACTCATTTTGGCGTGCCTCAAGGAAGTGTATTAGGGCCAACCCTATTTTTGATTTATATAAATGACCTTTGCAATCTTGAACTTAACTCAGGTAAAATAATATCTTACGCAGATGATACCGTGCTACTTTTTTCCGCAAATACAGTTGACAAGGTTTATTCATATGCTCAGCAAGGTTTTGATAGAGTTAATAAATGGCTCCAACTAAACATATTAACACTGAATACGGACAAAACCAAATATATTCAATTTTCTACGCGCAGTTCAACCCAACATATAACCATTCCAGAACTTTATGCACATCAATGTTACTCAGTCACAGAGTCTAAATGTTACTGCCCAGTTATTTCTAATACAAAAACTGGTAAGTACCTTGGAATAATTATAGATTCTACGTTTACATTTAAAAACCACATAAACCACCTTAGCAATAGAGTTCGTAAACTAATGTTTGTTTTTAAAAAAATTCGTTCTTTTGCTGATAATAAGGTAGTAAAACAAGTATATTACGCATTATGTCAGTCAATACTCACCTATTGTATAACCTCTTGGGGTGGAGCAGCTAAAACTACACTACTACCACTGGAACGCGCTCAAAGAGCTGTATTAAAAGTTGCAACATTCCGCCCTATTCTATTTCCATCCCATCTCTTATACAAATCCTATAATGTCCTCTCAGTGCGCCAGTTATTTGTCATGAGCATGTTACTAAAACAGCACTTAAGATTGCCTTATAAAAGAGAGGTCACTGATAAAAGGCGCAAAGATAAAGTAATTGAAACTAACATTAGAATAAGGCATTATTTCATGCATAGATTTTTTACATTTCTCGGCCCTTTTTTGTATAATCAAGTCAATGCAATTTTGTATATATATCCATTAAAAATGGCAGACTGTAAAAAGGTAATTCGAACATGGTTACAAAATTTGTCATACGATGATACGGAGAAGTTGTTGATTGTTTTAAGTTAATTAATATCATAAGTAAATTAATGATAATGTATTTTACCCAAATAACCCTTATTAGCTAGTACGTTATATAAAATGAATAACGTACTAGCTAATAAGGGTTCATTTTATATAAGAAACAGAAAATATTTGTTAATGTATCTTTTAGCACATACACTTGAGATACAGGTTTATCCTAGTTCAGGTGCCTGTTATTGTAGACTATTTTTAAGTTAAGACTTATTGGAATAATTTGTACATTTTATCAAAATAAAATAAATTATTAAATTATTATTACCCGAGGACGCCTGGTGTAGAGGCGAAACACGTGTCGTATTGTCGTCGATGGTGTGTCTTACCTGGAATAGTGGTGCTAGGACTAGTGGTGACGGAGTTAGTGCATGCAATTGAGGGAGGACGGGAGGTGCTCTTCAATCCAGGTAAGACACATCATTGTAATTAGTTAGCGGAAGGTTGCAAAGCAATAAATTATTTATTATAATGGATTTCCGCAAAGTAACGCCTGATTCTATCAATTATCAGAAAGAAGATTATCCTGTACCTACATGAATTAAAAAGCAAATTAATATTAATTTAAATTTATTATTTATAAATCATGAGTTATTACAATTTTCATTATTACGTTAATAGTAGGTAAGTAGTTTAATAAGTAGGTAGGTAGTTGTATAAAAAATAACCACTTCTTGGAAGTCAGGTAAAAAGACGAACTTTTAATGCTAAGCTTTCATTCAACCTTGAAGCATGCATAAAACTTCTCATAATAGATTGTCAGAGACACTTGACAGACTATTCATCTGTATCTATTTCAGAATTATTTTATGATGATGAAGACGTAGAAGAATTCGTTACATTGATTATAACCTAAAATATGCAGTCTTCTTTTTCATATCCGTTTTGAATGGATATACGTCACTAGACCACGTTTCTTTTACATATTTGTAGATGTTTACAATCATTATTTTTTCGGTTTCCAAAATATGCGACACTTTCCGCTTCTTTCATGGTGACGCAAAGTCTTTATGAGATTTTCATGTCAATGGACAATAACTTTAATACAAAACGTAATAATAAAACTAACAAACCAAACTTAATAAAAATTGAAACAACTACTATAACCAAAAATTTTAAATCTCAACTATTTACACGCAAGCGCATCCCGAAGCAGAATGAGGAATGAGTTCTACTCCACCCGCTTTCTCAAATACGCACGGCGTGAGACGTATCGCAAATCGCGTCGAAACAGGTTTATTGTCTCTGAATGACCGCTTCTTTCACTCTACCCCGTACCATGAGACACACATTTAGCGCATAACGATATGTAATCTATAAAGAAATAGTATGGAAGCAATAACTGTCGTTTGGTTTCGATGCTAACATAATACTTGAGGTCTTTTTCCGCCTGCCCTAGAAACGTACTATAGAAAAATTTACTACTTTTTGTTTTAATTTAATACCTTATTATAAAATCTCAATAAAAACTACAATCCGGTACGGCAGGCAAACCCGCGTGGTTAATTAACTTATTGATAGCTAAATTTGTGGCGTACATTACTATAGTGCCATACTTTCGGTTGCAGTGATACCAGTTTATTTTTAATAAAAATTGCACAACTTGCTGCGAGGTAGCAAGTTTCGATTTGGCTTATTTGGCCTTTATTTTGTATAATATTTTGATAAATAATAGTTATCGAGTATATTGAATTATACAATATTCAGAATCGTGTTGAAATTGAACTGAATATATAAATAATTTAACAAAATCCACTACACATCTATATTGTTACGAGCTTGAGGTTCGTGACAATAAAAACTGCCGATTGAATTACCAAAATTAACACTTTAATTCACTTTACACTAATTAAAACTTAAAAGACACTAATAAATAATCACACTGATTCACTTTATTTCGTTCCGAAGCTTCGCTTGTCTCGCCAAATTCAATACTACCCCGCTCGCATCTTGCAGCGCCTTTAAATACACATTATCACCGAAACATCCAGAATATTCAAGTAAATACGCGCGCCAATTGACTAGGCGCCGAAAGTGCGAGTGTCGGGCTTCTATAAGCTTAGTTCTTCGTTTCGATACTAGATGGCGCAGTCGGTTGAAAGATTAGTGATGTCATTTTCTGGAAAGCTCCCCTCGCTCTCGTCCCCGACACTAGATGGCGCTAGTGCCGGGTACATGACGTCAACTTAGGCGCGCAACAATATGTAATGATTATTATTCAACACAAACTGATTTAGTGATTAGGAAATAAATTTTCTTTAATATTGTGTAGTAAATTATGTTTGCTAAAAGTACCAATTTTAATGATAATATTACTTTAATATTATGTTAAAAATACTCACAGATGAAGTCACGTTGTCCTTTTGTAGAATTGTCGTTTTGATTGGTTTTTGCATGTAAATGCACTGCAATTCGGCATTTTGTTGGAGCTCGATTTACTGGCACGATCACTTGCGGTATGGCGCACGACGCGGAGCAACTAGTTTTATATAGATTATATTTTATATAGATAGTTTTATATTAGATTATAAATAAAAAACCATAAGGGGCATGAGTCGGACTCTCGTATCTTTTTCAAAGGGGTGTCTTGCGATGCCGCCTCCTTTGGTTTTAATACTCAAAGGTGAGAAAATAATCGTGCTCCGTAGTTTTTAAATTTTTGGCAAAAAGAAACATTACAAAATTATGAAATATTATATTGTGCGTGGATGTGTAAGTGGTTTAGCATCTGATCGGAAAAATATACTGAAAATTACTTTTATAGAGACAACTTAACGATCGCAGCGCTTCACTTATTTTGTCCGTATTTCTGGGACACTATTTTCTACAGCGATCGTTCTCCTGTTCTCTAACCTCCATTTTCTCCAGTGTATATGCAGGAATCTCAGAAGGGCTAGAACCCAGAAATGTAAAAAGTGTTAATAAAAAAATTCAGTAATCTATGCACTATAAATAGTTAGGCATAGGATGCGTTTGGCAGATAAAAGCGCTAGCAAGCGCTTGTAAGCAAAATGGTGAAACTAAACAGTTTTCAGTCAGGACACGTTTGCTAACTTCAGTAGCGCTGACACAATCCGCCATTTTGTTTATTTAATTTGTTTGTTTTGAAGTAAATTTTATAAGTTGTTTTGTGCAATATTAGTTTTAAGAAATATAATGACATGAATAAACATATACATGTTATTAAAAATTCATGATTGGTAAGTTTTTAATATGAATACTGTACAAACATATATTTAAATTAGGTTAGATTCCCCGGTTAAAACTAACGTCGTGTCCTAGAGGAAAATAGCTACTTACGATTTGACAGTGCTTACCGCTTACGGTCGCCATTTTGCTTACAAGCGCTTGCTAGCGTTTTTTTCTGCCAAACGCACCCATAGTCATAATTATAAATTTAAATTATACTATTAAAATATAGTTTTATAGTCTGTGTAGACCTTAGACAGAGAAACCTATAAGTTATAATACGTAGACAGAGTTATAATATTGGGTGCGTTTGGCAGAAAAAAGCGCTAGCAAGCGCTTATAAGCGCTGAAATAGTTTTCGGCCAGGACACGATTGCTACTTCAGTAGCGCTGACACAATCCGCCATTTTGCTTATTTAATTTGTTTGTTTTGAAGTAGAGTTTATAAGTTGTTTTGTGCAATATTAGTATTAATTAATATAATGACATGAATAAACATATACATGTTATTAAAAATTCATGATTGGTAAGTTTTTAATATGAATACTTTACAAATATATATTTAAATTAGGTTAGGTTTCCCGGTTAAAACTAACATCGTGTCCTGAAAGAAAATAGCTACTTACGATTTGACAGCGCTTACCGCTTACGGTCGCCATTTTGTTTACAAGCGCTTGCTAGCGCTTTTTTCTGCCAAACGCACCCATTGTCTCATTTCATTTCCGTATATACACTCTTATCTATGGTCTGTGTTTCTGTATATATTACTCTATGGTATGTGGTAAATTAAGGGGAAATATTTTTTAGTTTAATATTTTCATTTTGACAAAAGTATTAACTATTTAATAATTATGGATCCGGTAGACGGTGAAATGGTGATCTTAATAGGAAGATGTAAATGTTGCCTTAATGACGGAGATTTAAAAAATTTGTGGACGCCTTATACGTTTGAAGGAGAAACTGAAATTTATGGAATGATGTTGACAGAATGTTTTGCTCTATCAGTAAGTAAAATCACTTCTTTTAATTGTTTCGTATTTTTTTATGGGCTGAAGGTAATGATAATATCTTACTCATTGAATTGCTAAGTACCAGATTTTCTATTTGGAATTTTGTCATAACCATATAGTTACAATATTTGAGAGATAAAAAAAGTTGCGTTTCCATTATTGTTGAAGAGCTCAAGAAATAGAATTAGAATATTTATAATTTATACTCGCGATGGTTGGCACATGGTGGATGTTCTGCTTTATTTTTGTGAGTGTTATTGTTAGTAAAACCCGATAATGGGAAGCCTTTAGAAGGTGCCAGGGGTAGCTTTCTACAAAATCAGGTGTTCAAATCCCGCACTTAATTAATTTAATTTAATTAATTGGTTAATGGTCCTTAGATGTTTCCACCTGTTAGTAAATTAAAAATTGTGGTTATTTGTTTGTAAACCACTCAGAAGTAGGAGCCTCTGTTGACCGGCCTTTCCTCGACTGCACCACGTGGTGCTTCCCTCCTCCAACTCTCTCCCCCCATAAATCAGGATTATAGTCAAAAACATTACAAAAACATAACCTCAAAATTAGATTTTTAAAAAATTATAAAAAGAAAACTAAGCATATCCGGCAGAATGTGGAAGTGGGGGGGCGACTCTACAACTCCCCCGCCTCCCTCTCCACCACCTCCCATCCCCTTAATTCATTTTGAATTATGATTTTGAGGTTAGTTCTATGGGATTTTCTTTTTGATTTTTTCTCAAGAACGGTGCATTACCTTTTAATGGGAGTGGTATTATTATAATCGGGGACCAAACCTCTACCAAATAAAACACCTTACTCCCCCAAATTCCTGCCAAACGATTCTAAATTTCAACCAATTTTACTCTCGCTGTCCGATTTTCAGACACAATAGTAACACAATAGCAATAAGCTATAGCCAAGCAAATCTAAGAAATACCTTTTGATATTTCACATTAATCATTCCGCAATAACTGCACAAGCATACTCACACACTTTAAAATAACCTTTTACGTAAATTCGAAGAATTATGAAGTTATCTATATTTCATTCCAATGTGCATTGTATTTTAAAAATAATTTAAATTCGAATCTTTCAAACAAAGCAAAATATTAAAAAAATAACCAATATCAACTTTTTTACTTGAGGTACCTTACCGTAGGGTTTGGATGATTAAAATTCATTGTAATGCAAATAATCTGCAAAAATATTCAAATAATCGAATCATTATTTTTTTTAAAGATCATCAGATCAGCAAATGAGTTTAATAGATATTGTGAAACAAGTACAGGCTGTATCCAAATCACAAAAATTAGAACATTTGCTTTGTTATCTCTTTCATTTTTTCAATTTATATAGAATAATTTAATAAAAATACTGTTACGACCTTAGGATTCGTGACAAAACTGCCGATTGAATTACCAAAATTGACACTTTAATTACAGAACACCAATTAAAACTTAAAACACACTAATAATTAATCACCAATTCAATACTGCCCCAGTCGCGCACCACAACGCCTTTATATAGGACCTTTTATATTGAAACATCCAGAATGCTCAAGCACATACTGGTCCCGATCGACTAAGTGTGGAAAGTTCTATCCCAGTTCCGCCACTCAATACTAGATGGCGCTACTAGGAAAGTTCTAGCATGGAACTTTCTAGAAAGCTCTCCTAGTTCTGCTACTCGATTGTAGATGGCGATAGTGGCATTATTTATGGCGCGCAACTATACTTTAAGTACATCTATACCATGAAGATACAGCTTCTTTATTTATCTTTAACTCTTGTGCAAGAAAACTTGAAACCGTGGAGAGACTAAGGTTGCCAACCCTACTATAAGTATTTTATTATATTAAAGGTTTGAAAACAGTAATATTATAAGTTGGCAAAACTAAACACACTACAAAAAATAAAGGCCCCAAAAATATATATAATCATCCTCTGGCCATAAAAATCCAACTTTCTTCTTTGCTTCATCGGTTTTAACATATTTTTTGTTGTGATATTCCAGTGGCAGCAACCAGAGGAAAATATGGGGTATATGGATATGATATGCACCTCTTGCATCTCTCGGTTACGCGATGCATATGCATTCAAAAGAGAAGTTTTAGTGAGTGAAGAGGTGCTGCGTGAAAAACAAGATGAATGTAAGGCTATATATACATTTATAAACCAGGTGTATGGAAATGATTAATCAATATGACAGCCAGGGCTTGGAAACCAGTAAAAAATTAAATATCTGCTCTATGTCACTGTTACGGATATTTTACATCTGGTAATATAGATACCAAAATTTACTGGTATCAGCATAAGAATATCCACTACCTTTTATAATTCCGTAGGTTCTGAGAGGTGGCCGAGGGAAACAAACCAAGAGATGGACAGCAGCATGTTCCTATTAACAACAAAATAAAAAACTACAGTGTTCAACTCACTAGCCAAATGTGGCAACTATGGCAAGTATCCCCTGGCCCTTACAAGACCTATGTTCAGCGGTTAACTTTAATTCGCTCTAAAGGTAATGGTGACGTGTCTCTTTTCACTGAATGACAAAAGAAAGAGACAGGCATAGGTATAATTAATACTTAGGTAACCTTAAACCTACTATTATAAGGGTGTTTGTGAATTTTAAAACTATAGGATTTGTACTCAATACAAAAATAAATAAATAATAGTATTTCTTTTAATTTTTTATTTCAGTATTTCTTAATACTACAGTGAAAGTGGAGAAATATTTAGAAGAGGAAGAAGAAGAAACCGAGTTTAACGAGGTGGAATACTTAGATATCACAGAAAGTTTAAAGAATGATGAATTATATGAAGAATCTTTATCAAATGGTGGGATTTCAAGTATTTTTCTGTTAACGAGTAACAAATATTTGTGATGTTCTAATGAAACCTGTATAGATGTGTAGATGAATTGTCACCCAGATGAATGAGATGGGATGCCTCATATCCAGTAACAAAGGTCTCCGGTTCTCTACACTTACCATACAAAAGACAGCAGCATTAAGCTACTATTTTTCGCTTGTATTCTTTGAGAGTGTGGTCCTTCCCCAGTCGAGCCCACCCATTCGTGTTGAATATAGCTGCAGTGTGGCTCCACCATGTATAAAGTAAGAAACATATAACAAAACATAAACACTCACGCCTGTCCTCCAGAGGGGTAAGCACAGACTACAGACTTACATTTGGCATGTTCCTGACACACCTCTCACGTCCTCCACATCCATATACCTACGCATACATGCACGTCGGTTAAGGGTACTTTTAATTTGACCCATTTTCAATATATCATCAATTTGGTCGACAAACTTTCGATAAGGGTGTCCTTTACCGACTCTGCCATTCACTTCTGCAACATAAATTTGCTTTGTCACTCTTTCCTCATTCATTCTTTCCATGTGATCAAACCACCAGAGCATTCCTTTCTTAATCCTCACCACATCATTTTGCATACCACACTCTTCTCTTATCACACATCTTCTCACCCTGTCACTCAGATTCAGCCCTCACATACTCCTTAACGACCGCATTTCTACTGCGTTTATTCTACTCTCGTGCTTCTTCTGCCACACCCAACTTTCACTACCATGTGTTAAAGTAGGGACTAACTAGGCAGTGTAGTGTAGAAGCCCCATTTACTCTTTTTCCTGCATTCACTCGTTCTATATCCTTATATCCCCCAGCCCTGCTAAGTTTTAAAAGTAAAAAAAAATTTCGAATTCTGTCAGATTTGTGTACTGTTGTACATTTGTTAACCACCGCTTGTAAGGGTCTGCTGTCTGATCAAGGCGAGCTATTTTTGTATAAAAATCAGTCTCATTTGCAATAACACTTTTCTCTTCCACATTCTCATCTTTCTCCATATTTTCTGTAGCGATTTCCTCAACACAAATCGAAAAACTGTTGCCGACCTATAAGTCTAGTAAATATGGCCGAAAATTCGGTATTCGCCAAAATCACTATTTGTGGCATCTCTAATACACATTAAATCATGTGCAAAAATTAGTAAAATCAAATAAATTTTTCACCAAACTACAGAATCTATTTGAGCATATTTTTTTTGTACAATAGTAAAATTATATATAGAATAGCTGGTACCATTTATAGTGTTTAATGTAGCACCGGCCTGTATAATATTAATCTACATTGTAAAGAATACTACCGCAGAATGTTAAAGACAAATGATATGATATTTTTTATGGTTTCTAGAACAATTGCTGAGTTCAGATACTTCCCTGCTAGTAGAACGTAAAAGAAAGTTATCAAAAAAGCTCCCAAAGAAAGAGAGAAACAAAATATACAAGCAATATATTGACGAGGAATTACAAATGGATGTCGATGCAGTCCAGAACAATGAAATGTCACATACAGAAGAAACTGAGTTGTTTAATGTGCCCACGAAAACTATCTCTGCTAAGATCCACAATCTTATAGACAAAGAAGAGGGTGAGTAAAAAAATACTAGTGTTCTAATTATATTACTAATATTCCCCTTAACCGCTTTGTAAACCTTAAAATGCTTGTCTTTTTTTATAAAATGAGGGTGATAAACGAACACACAGTCCACCTGATGGCAATGTCGTGGCCCATTGAAATCTATTCTGAATAGAGAATAAAATACAGATTCGTTGTCACTCCATAGGACTAAGATAGAATGCCTCGTTCCCAGTCAAAACGGTCTTTGGTTCTCTACACACACCATACAAAACACAGCAGTTATAAGCTGCTACTTTGCGTTGAAATTATGTGACAGCGTATCACGAACATCAGTTTCGTAGTCCGTATCCTTAACTATTAGGCTAGTATGGCTTACTTAATTTGTTTCTGAGTGGTTTGTGAGATGAGGAATATATACAATGTTGAGTTATTTGAGACATCTAGCCTTCATCAAACGTAACTCATGTTTTAACACAACAATGCAAAACAACAATTTTGCTATATTATGCTGGTGGTATTCTGTGAAATTCACTTACCTTAATCTTAAGGATAGTCTTTAGTTGAAGTGAAGCTATGAGGGACTTGCAATTTGCAAGTCCCTTACAGCTTCACTTCAACTATATATACAACACATAACATAATTAACGCACTTTGAGAAAGTAGTTTGTTCAGAATCGTTTACTGAATCGATTCCTATCATTTTTAATATAGGTAATTTTTTATCACACTAAATCTGTACAGTCAAAACAAACTGAAATGGACCGTAACTTAAGGCAATAAGACTTTTAAGAGTGCAGTTTTATTTTATTATTACTAATTCTGTCATTCAATAAAAATAAAGAAAAATGAACTTTATTTCAAGGACGTTAAAGTCTTTGCGTTCATGGATTTGTACTGTGACCACAACATTCTTCCGGAATTAGTATAACTAAATATATATATACACACACAGTGTGTCCCAAAATTCAACAATAAATGGGCACCAGAGGGTGGACCTGCTCATGACTACACACGAAAAAATAAAAAGAAAAAAAAAATCTAAATCGTTTTTGAAATTACAACAAAAATGAAATTCTTCGAAATTCAATACCCCGATATGGTATTTTTAACTACCATGGCCACATTCTTATTTTATTTTTTTGTATTTTTTTTGTATCGGCAACCTTAGTAGTACTGCTATCTACCACAACCCATATTAATCCCAGAATACATGTAGTTTTTACACAAAAATAAAATTATTTTTTCCCCTAAAACTTTTGAAAGATTTTTACTTTCAGTGCATTTTCACTCATCGTGGTGTAAAAAAAGTACTAACACTACTATGACAAGGTTTTTTAAAAATCTGCCATATATATGGATTTCCCAGGAGCGGAGTCGCCGTAAACAGTTGACATCTCTTGAAAAATGGTTTGAGGGTCTTTCCTTGTTTGGTGAGAAATTTAATGACTGCGCGATTTTCAATGCTCTCCATAGTGGCTGGTTTCTTCACGATTTACTTGTTTCATCATCATCATCATCATCATCATCATTATGCAGCCCTTCACAAGTCCACTGCTGAACAAAGGCCTCCCCCAAGTAATGCCACAAAGCACGGTCCTGAGCCACCTGCATCCATAGACTTCCTGCATGTCTTACCAGGTCGTCACTCCATCTAGTGGGGGGTCGCCCTACACTATGCCTACCGGTACGAGGCTGCCACTCGAGAACCTTTCTTCCCCATCGGTTATCGGTTCTTCGAGCTATATGGCCGGCCCATTGCCACTTAAGTTTACTAATCCGTTGGGCTATGTCGGTCACTCTGGTTTTACTGCGGATATCCTCATTTCTGAGTCCACCTCTGTGCCTTCTCATACTCGCTGAGCGACCTTGAGCGTCCTCATACGGCCGGCAGTGAAGGACCACGTTTCAGATCCGTAAGTCATCACTGGAAACACGCACTGGTTGTACACTTTAGTTTTCAGAGATTGAGGTATACCTGACGAGACGATGTGTCGTAATTTCCCGAACGCTGCCTGCTGTTGATTTACATATGACCTGATTAGACTGAAACTTGGTATATATACTAACATTGAGTCACTCAACTAGCGTCTGCTTAGATGAGTAAACTCACCCTCGCTAACCCCGCCATTGCGTGAACTTTTTGATTTCCCCTCGTACAAATGCAATTAAGATTATTCATATCATTTATTATTTTCGCGCAATCTGTCACGAAATATGAACATTTTTTATTATTTATGGATTTTCTGGCTTTAAAGTTTAGTTTTATCAAAAAATTCCAACATTACTGACAAGATATGTATGATTATAGAATATGCTTTTTTCAAAGAGAGGTATAATTTATTTCTAAACTATTTCACGTTGCTATACTATTTGAAAACTTAGTCCATATGGCCATTAAGCGAAATATAAATATTTATTTTCTTTAAGTTTTTTTTTCATTGGAGAGAGGGGCAAACGAGCATGCGATTCACCTGATGTTAAGTGACTACCGCCGCCCATGAACAACCGCAACACCAGGGGAATCGCAGGTTCGTTGCCGGCCTTTTAGAAAGGAATAAGTTCTTTTCTTAAAGGTCCCGGTTCGGAAAAATCGCAGGTGGTAAACTAGTGATAAAAAGTGAAAAAATAGCGAAGAGAGACCTTTTCGTAGTAGAAATGTACTACGAAAAGGTCTCTCTCTCCGGCCGTGTCGTATTACCGTCTCGTGAGAGTGAGACTCGTATAATCTTGTTTTGCAAAGATGGCTGGTCGCAATTGACACTGGATGCTATGATTTAAATTCAGTCTAGAGGGCATTAACTATATGAGTAAATTAAATTTAAGTGTCTTTTGTGAATTCAAAAAAAAAATACAGGTTTTTACTAAATGCATATGAAAGCATATATTATTAACAATTTTTTTGATTTTATGTCTATCTGTTTGTTCCTTCTCCGACGACCGATTTTGACGAGTCAGATAGTTGGTGTTGTAAGGAGTAACTTAGGCTACTTTTATTTTAAAAAAGAGATTACGATACCGCACAAAAAACCCTTGAAATCCAATCTTAAGAAATTCCACGCGGACGAATTCACGGGGAACAGCTAGTTATTAATATCGTTATTTAGGAAAATAATGAGGTTCTTTATGGTTTCTAGAACAATCGCAGAGTGCAGAAGAAAATCGTAAAAGAAAATGGCCTAAGAAACTACCAAGGAAAGACAGAAATAAAACATACAAGCAGTATACTGAAAAGGCAATGAGAATGGCTGTTGATGCTGTCCAGAATAAAGGGTTGTCATGTCATGAAGCGTCAGAGATGTTTAAGGTGCCCAGGAACACTCTTGCATTAAGAGTTCAGAATACTATTGCCAAAAAAGAGGGTAAGTGAATGAATACAAATAACTTCAATTAAAAAATTTAAAAACCACCGAAACAAAAAGAGTTGATAGTCTTTAAATGACTGAACTGATTTTCTTGAAACAGTTAAGAACACTGTCGATTAAGACATTTTTTTTAATGAATAAAACTTAATTAAAATCGGTTCAGCAGCTGTGTACCTTCCACATAAGGTGGGGGTGGGGGGTATATTGCCATAGTTGCCACGCTCGGCGAGAGGGATGCTAAATTTGCTTGTATCAGAAAGGTGCTGCCCATATCCTTGCTTGTTTCTCCTCGTATGACACCCACGGAACTATATGCGAAGTATATGTGTGCCACAGACAGACACAGTACTCTGATGCACACTACAAACTTTATATATATTATTATATTATATACCGGCAGTTGAGACAACTGATAATGCCTGTATCCTGTTTATGTCAACTAGTGTTTTTTTTAAGGATAAGGTTTTTTTTTATAAAGTAGGATGACAAACGAGCACACAGCCCACCTGATGGTAAGTGGTTGCTGTGGTCCATAGACATCCACATCTATCCTCGATTACGAATCAAAATGCAGATGCGTTGTCATCCGTGAGGACTTAGGTTGAATGCCTCGTTTCCAGTAAAAGGGTCTCCGCTTTTCTACACTCATCATACGAAAGACAGCAGCATTGATGCATGTGAGAGTGTGGTCCTTTCCCGGTCGAGCGGACCCATTCATGCTACAACTATACTACTAATATAACTGCAGCGTGACTCTACCACGTAAATGACAAATGAGCACACAGTCCACCTGATGGTAAGTGGATGATGTCACCCATAGAAATCTACATTTATCCTCGATTACGAATGAAGAAATTTTCTATAAAAAAAATTATAACCTAAAATTATTATACAAAAAGTATCTCTTATGGGTAGATGTTATTGTTCAATTGTATGATGTATCTGAATATTATTTGTTTTAATAAATACATAGTATATGTACTTCCTCTGTCTAGCCAGATACATTAGGTGACACGAAGTTCTAAGATTTATTCCATAGTCAAATGTTACAGTGGTATTTTTCTAATATGCGTTCATAACCAAACTCCTACATATAATTATTTATATTGCCTTATCTAATTACTGCTTGCTCGAAGAGAGATGTGTAAGGTTGACCAGTTGCGAGACAATTTAGATTATTAAAGAAAACGTACCTACTTACTTGAATCTATATAGCCTATTCTTTAATTATTCATATGTTCATAGCACAGACAGAATAGTCAGTCCAGTAGAAAATCTAAGTTCTAAGTCGTTAGGACTCCACAAAATCATGATATAACGTTCTATTATTGCAAGATGACCTATTTTTTTAATAAATTTTAATGATTTCTTTCTTTTGAATCCCGTATTCTAGAGCCTCAATAATTTTTACATGAACTTTGTACATATAAACTTATAATTATTACATACAGTGGACCCCCGGTAACCCGACAAACATTTTGCAGGCCAGTGTCGAACTATCGAATTTGTCGGATTATAGAGTACCGCCTAAGACAATATAGTCCGGAATTTTTTACAAAAGATTACCTTGTAATCCGACAAATTACAGATACAATGATAAGATTCTGTATGTTATATATACAACATGTCCCAAAATTCAACGATAAACGGGCACCAGAGGGTGGACCTGCTCACGAATACTCGAAAAAAAAAGAAAAAGAAAATCTAAATCGTCTTTGAAATTACAAAAAAAAAAAATGAAATTCTTCGAAAATCGATACCCCGATATTTTTAACTACCATGACCACATTTTTTTTTGTATCGGCAACCTTTTAGTAGTACTGCTATCTACCACAACGCTTATAAATCCCAGAATACATGTAGTTTTTACACAAAAATCAATTAAAATTATTTTTTCCCCCAAAAATTTTGAAAGATTTTTACCTACAGTCCACTTTCACTCATAGTGGTGTAAAAATTGAAGAAGTTCTCAATAAAAAAAAATTTTACACACTAAAGCAACTTGTCTACCTGCCCTATTGTTATTAAACAATGAACGTCATCTATCTCTCTCTCTTTCTCTCTAACTTCTAAACTTTACTGATTACGCACATCTCCAATTCAAGTTCTAAGAACTTGCAACAAAAACCTTTTTTGGCACATAGTGTAGTGTAGTGAAAGTGATTAACTAGCAACAAAAATTTATGTTCAACATTTCGGTTCTTGTTTAGAAATAGTAGGCTTTTTTTGTGGCTACTTTTCCAATAGTATTATACCATTTTAGAATCTTGGTTAGTTGCGTCAATTTTTAAAAAAACCTTGTCATAGTAATGTTAGTACTTTTTTTTACACCACGATGAGTGAAAATGGACTGAAAGTAAAAATCTTTCAAAATTTTATGGGAAAAAATAATTTCGATTTATTTTTGTGTAAAAACTACATGTATTCTGGGATTTATAAGGGTTGTGGTAGATAGCAGTACTACTAAGGTTGCCTATAAAAAAAAAAAAAATACAAAAAAAATATTAAAAATGTGGTCATGGTAGTTAAAAATACCACATCGGGGTATCGATTTTCGAGGATTCAATTTTTTTGTAATGTCAAAAAATTATTTAGATTTTTATTCTTTTTATTTTTCTCGAGTAGTCACGAGCAGGTCTACCCTCTGGTGCCCGTTTATCGTTGAATTTTGGGACACGTTGTATATATAACATACAGAATCATATATATATATATATATATATATATATATATATATATATATATATATATATATATATATATATATATATATATATATATATATATCAGGGTGGCCCAAAAGTCGTGGATCAAACGCAACTAGGGGTTAGATGGGGTCATCAGCTGCAAAAAGTTGTTCTACGGGAGGTCCTTAAAGTCAACCCCTGCAGAGTTATAATTTATTTTGTGTTTTTATGAGAAAATTGACTTTTTTAACTAATTCTTATTAGAATGCCAAAAAATAAACATCCTCTATCTTTTTTATAATTTTCACTAGATTGGTACTGATGAGTCCTTGCGTTAGACATGCTATTTATGGTTGTTTATTGGGTGTGTTGAAGATAATGTTAAGTTTAACGATTATTATTTTTCTCAAATCATAACTTTTTATTTACTTCGGACCCCACTGTGAAAAAAAAATACTCTACCGAAAAGTGACCCTGTATTACAAGTTTTGGCGCATTTAATAGGGATTCTGAAAAGGTATTACACATGGTTATGCGTGGCTTTGATATCTTTTTTAGGACGATTATTCATGGCAAGGCCAAAGTTAACCCAACCATAAAACTCGGTTAGGCTTATTTAAAAATAAACTAGAATTAATACAATTAATGACAAAAACTCTCTGCCTCTCTTTTACACTAACTATTTAATCCTTTGTCAGTAAAAGGCCGGTTGGCCCGTCAGTTCAGGTAGCGATATCTTTTCTAGGAAACAAAAGGCTGGGCCGGCAGGGGCGGGGGCTGGGGGGATGCGCGTGAGCATGTTTCTTTAGAATGTTTAGTGTTCTTTAGTAACTCGCTTCCTGCCTGTGGGTACGCACGTGTTCTTTTTCTCGGTTTTACGACGACTTGTGACCAGTTTCTTTCCTTTGACCTACGCTTTGTTTTTCGGACTTGTGATAGATTGCCTACCTGTGACCAGTGCTGTGTGAATCGGACGGATTGGCTACAAAAGTGGACAGATGGCTGCTGCGAGGAGAGAATACACCCAACGGGAGTATGCAGAAATGCATTACCTGTATGGCTTTTGCGACGGTAATGCCCGGGCTGCTGCCAGGGAATATCGTCAACACTACCCTAACCGTGATCGTTTTCCGGATTACAGGGTCTTTATGCGCGTACATAATTCGTACATGGAGGGAGTCTTACCCGGTCAGCATGCTATGAGAGCAGGCAGACCAGTGATGCAATTTGAAAATGAAGATGAAGTGCTGAGAGAATTAAGATTGGATCCTAGTATAAGTCAACGCCAAATATCCAGTAATATCGGGATTCCAAGATCGACGGTGCAACGTGTCATTAACAGAAAAAAATATCACGCCTACCACGTGCAAAGGGTGCAAGCTTTGCTGCCCGGTGACTATGAACCTAGAGTGCGGTTTTGTAGAGAGATGCTAAGATATCGCAGAGAAGATCCGCAGTTCTTTAACAAGGTTTTATGGACGGATGAGTCAACTTTTAGAAGAATGGGAGTATTCAATATCCACAATCTACATTTTTACTCCAGAGTAAACCCCCATATCATAAGAAATGATCGATTCCAGAATCTGTTTGGTATTAACATGTGGGCTGGTATAATTGGCCAGCAGTTGGTGCTGCATGAAATGCCAGCAAGGCTGAATGGTGCTCAGTATTTAAATTTTTTGCAAAATAATTTAAACCATATTCTTAACGAAGGTGAAGTTCCAGAAGAAAGAATAGCAGAAATGTGGCTGCAACATGATGGCGGCCCGCCTCACTACGCTCGAGCAGTCAGAGATCATTTGAACGAGCGCTTCCCCAACCGGTGGATTGGTCGAGGCGGACATGTTGCGTGGCCACCCCGGTCGCCCGATTTAAATCCATTAGATTTTTTTCTTTGGGGCTATTTTAAAGAAATAGTTTACCAAGGAGAGAACAATAGCGAACAAGAACTACGACAAAAGCTCGAGTTTGCTAGAGTACAAGTTACTAACAACAGAAGTGCATTCCGTAGGTTACGTAGGAATTTTATTAGACGGTGCAGATTATGTATTATGGTCAGAGGCAGGAATTTTGAGCATTTATTGTAAAATGTTTTGCTTAATAAAACAATTATTTCACAATCGTTGCTTTGTTTTTTCGTCCTAGAAAGATATTAGAGCCACTCATGGCCATGTGTAATACCATTTCAGAATCCCTATTAAATGCGCCAAAACTTGTAATACATGGTCACTTTTCGGTAGAGTATTTTTTTTTCACAGTGGGGTCCGAAGTAAATAAAAAGTTATGATTTGAGAAAAAAAAAAATCGTAAAACTTAATATTATCTTCAACACACCCAATAAACAACCATAAATGGCATGTCTAACGCAAGGACTCATCAGTACCAATCTAGTGAAAATTATAAAAAAGATAGAGGATGTTTATTTTTTTGGCATTTTAATAAGAATTAGTTAAAAAAAAGTCAATTTTCTCATAAAAACACAAAATAAATTATAACTCTGCAGGGGTTGACTTTAAGGACCTCCCGTAGAACAACTTTTTGCAGCTGATGACCCCATCTAACCCCTAGTTGCGTTTGATCCACGACTTTTGGGCCAACCTGTATATATATATATATATATATATATATATATATATATATATATATATATATATATATATATATTGTAACAAAAAGCCTGTGGTTCCCGTTAAGTGCGTTATCAGAATCAGTATTCAAACGTATAGAAATAACTTTACTTCAGAAAACTCGACATAAAAATAATCAAATTAAATTTTAATTAAATAATATTTGTAAATTTTATCTTGATTGATTACCTCTGCCTGGAATTATCGACAGCGGCGGGTGGCGGCCGGCGGTGACGTACATCAAAGACGGGGGTGCGCGCGCGCGTCTTACCTACACTGACTGCACACTGGGGTCGTGACCTCGTCACATCACAGCTGTTATACTCAAACACTAATTTATCACTATGTCTACTTGACGAGCACGAAGATGTTGTTCAATATGTCCACCTTGCACCTCTGTACATTTGTGACACCGACTTGTAATGTCTGAACGCACGCGTTGCAACAGACATTTCGGACTTTATTTTTTCAAAGGCTGCGACTATACGCATACGCACATACGCATTTCCGCCTCGTTATCGCATGTTTTTGAAATACAGTCTGCTTAATCGTACCCTAGAGATAAAAATCTAAAGGTGTGAGATCAGGTGATCGTGCCGGCCAGTTGACCGGTCCACCGCGGCCAATCCATCTTTCACCGAATTCAGTATCCAAAAAACTTCTTACACACGGGAGAAATGCGGTGGAGCGCCATCGTGTTGAAATCACATGCGACGAACGAGGTCTAAATTTATTTCGTCAAGCTCATTGCTTAGTTCTTCTCGCAAAAAACGTCCGTAGTTTTCACCGCTCATTGTGTGGTCAAGGAAATACGGACCAAAAATTTGGTACCTATAATTCCCGCCCACACATTGATTTTCCATCGGTGTTGAAAGTGGCTTGGTTTATACGAATGCGGATTTATCGTTGACCACACGTGTTCATTATGAGCGTTAAATACACCTGTTCTTACAAAAGAGCGTTCATCCGTAAAAAGTACGCGGTTCAAAAACTTAGGATCTCCTTCAACCTTATCAAGTAACCATTTACAGTAATCCATTCTCGGCTCGTAGTCAAGTAGAAGTAGTAGTAGTGGGAAGAAGACACTGAACTCGGCGATAATGATACGGGTGCTGGCCATCATCTTTGAGGGCTCTCCAAACGCGCATATGGTTCACACCTAGTTCACGTGCCACCGAGCGCGTGCTCCGCGTCGCATCTTCCTCAAACATGTCGAGAATGTGCTCCCCGATGTCGTCGTCGTACATCCTCGGTCTTCCTGAATCTGTACGTTGTTGATCACGGCCATGCACACTGCCAGTATTGTACATACGAATGTGAAGTCGTTGAAACGTCATCGCCGATGGCAATTGTATATTTCGTGGGCAAAGCACTCCCCGTAAAGTCTTCGTGCTACTGCATAATTGCAGTTACATTTCCCGAGACACATCAACATATTAAAATATACCTCGTTTGAGTAAGACATCGCACACAAGTCACTCACGGGCTCACGGCGGAATATTAATTTCGCAATATAAAACACAACCCTCAATATCAGTGCTAATGCGCTACTGGTGCTTGATGCTTGTTTGTTTGCATAGATGTGGCAAAGCTATTGTACTCTATAACATAATTTTGATATTTTCTAAATACCGATAAAAAATTTCGTGATTTTTTATGTTATTTTTTTAATAATAGTTATTATTTATTTATTTACTTCAGACAGCGTCCGTAAGTGTTATTAAGAAATTAAATTATAGCTAGGATTAGTAAAAATACATTAAAACACTTTTATAACAAGAAACATTTAAAAAATTGTGTTATAAATACTTAAACTATTATGCTGCTGTGTTTTTCAAAATCTAATAATTAGCAATTCTTTATCGACCGACGATAAACAATACTTATTTATATTTCTATTCTTGACCACTGAATTGTAACAAAATGTTATGTTTATAAAACTTCCCATGTTTTTAAATATTACTACCAAATATTATTAGCACAGAATAAATAATAGATACGACGATCACGAAGATGTTGTTCAATATGTCCACCTGCCACACATTTGCGGAACCGGCTTATATGTTACTTATACTTCCCATGTTTTTAAATATTACTACTAAATATTAGTACAGAATAAATAATAGATATTGGATCAAAATTGTCATTGAATGACAAGCTCGTGGAAACTGTCCATGCGGTCGGAGCTAAGTTCTGCAAGACCCGCCGCAGAAGAACACAAAAACTCTCCGATCACACTCTTAATCTCATGGCTGTTAGACGGGAGATGAGGCTGCAATCGTCAACAGATTTGACAGCATACAGGCAACTGAACAGACAGATCTCCAAATGCATGCGGCGAGACTTACGCAACTTTAATACTTCTCGTATTAAAGAAGCGATCGAGCGGAACCAGGGCTCCAAAGTCTTTGCCAGAGATCTGTCTGCCAGAAAGAGCCAACTGTCAAGGCTGAAGACTGAGTGTGGCAACATCGTTTCCGGGACACCTGAGATTCTGAGTGAGATTGAGAGGTTCTATGGGCAGCTGTACACATCATCGTTGGAGCCACACTCAAGTGTGAGTAACGATCCAAGAGCAAGTCTTATCCGACACTATTCCGATGATATCCCGGACGTCAGTCTGAGCGAGATTAGAATGGCTCTCCAACACCTTAAAAACGGCAAGGCCCCGGGCGAGGATGGAATTACAGCGGAGCTTCTGAAAGCGGGTGGAACACCGGTACTTGAAGTCCTTCAGAAGCTCTTCAATTCCGTCCTCCATGGTGGCACTACTCCAGAGGCGTGGAGCAGAAGTGCGGTGGTCTTGTTCTTTAAGAAAGGCGACAACGCTCTCTTGAAGAACTACAGACCGATTTCCCTTCTGAGCCGCGTCTACGTGCTGTTTTCGAGAGTCATTACGAATCGTCTCGCAAGCAGACTCGACGACTTCCAGCCTCCCGAACAAGCCGGTTTCCGAAAAGGCTTCAGTACCATAGACTACATACATACCCTGCGGCAGATTGTACAGAAGACTGACGAGTACAATTTGCCACTTTGCCTGGCGTATGTGGACTATGAGAAAGCCTTTGATTCCGTCGAAATTTGGGCGGTGCTGCAGTCCCTTCAGCGGTGCCAAGTTGACTGTCGGTATATTGAAGTGCTGAAGTGTTTGTACAGTAGGGCTACGATGGCTATCCGAGTACAGAACCAGAGCTCGAAACCTATCCAACTGCAGAGAGGTGTAAGACAGGGTGACGTTATATCCCCGAAACTCTTCACCGCTGCTTTGGAAGACGTTTTCAAGCTACTGGACTGGAAAGGATACGGTATTAACATCAATGGCGAGTACATCACTCACCTTCGATTTGCCGACGATATAGTCCTTATGGCAGAATCGCTGGAGGACCTTAGCACTATGCTCAATGACCTCAATGGTGTCTCCCAACGGATAGGTCTTAAGATGAACATGGACAAAACAAAGATTATGTTCAATGTCCATGTCACACCTATGCCGGTAGTTGTGGGGAGCACTATGCTCGAAGTTGTTGACGAGTACGTTTACCTGGGACAAATAGTCCGACTAGGTAAGTCCAACTTCGACCGAGAGGTCAATCGACGGATTCAACTCGGCTGGGCAGCGTTCGGGAAATTACGACACATCTTCTCGTCAGGTATACCTCAATCTCTGAAAACTAAAGTGTACAACCAGTGCGTGTTGCCAGTGATGACTTACGGATCAGAGACGTGGTCCTTCACTGCTGGCCGTATGAGGACGCTCAAGGTCGCTCAGCGAGCTATGGAGAGGGCTATGCTCGGAGTTTCTCTGCGTGATAGACTCAGAAATGAGGATATCCGCAGTAGAACCAGAGTGACCGACATAGCCCAACGGATTAGTAAGCTGAAGTGGCAATGGGCCGGCCATATAGCTCGAAGAACCGATAACCGATGGGGAAGAAAGGTTCTCGAGTGGCAGCCTCGTACCGGTAGGCGTAGTGTAGGGCGACCCCCCACTAGATGGAGTGACGACCTGGTAAGATATGCAGGAAGTCGATGGATGCAGGTGGCTCAGGACCGTGCTTTGTGGCATTACTTGGGGGAGGCCTATGTTCAGCAGTGGACTTGTGAAGGGCTGTAATGATGATGATGATGATGGATCAAAATTAGTTAATGGGCATAAAGTGGACGCTACTTTTAATCACTCGAAGAGTGGAGTTTTTTTGGGTTTTTCCTAGTAACTAAGTCTTTCGTCGTCGGCTTCCGCTTTTGAGTTCAAAGAGCGCGCAATACGCCGCGTATATTACCTATTAATTTTGTTTTGTTTATTATATTATAGCAATAAACGACAATATGAATTTATTTAAAAAAAATAATTACTACCTACTACATATTATTTATCGAATAATATTTCATGTGAAAAATACATACTAAATTTCTCCTACAAATAGTTGCAAATTTGGAATTAATCACGATATTTTATGCATGAAATAGCCTTTCTAAATATTTTCGTAGATCTATTTAGCAATAAAGTGGAAATTTATAACATAAGTATTCAAATACTATGTGTATTGGGGTTGAAATAATATCCATTTCATTATAATTTCTATTATTTTGAAATTAAAATTTTCGGAGAATAACTGAGTCTAGATAGGTATAAAGATTTACACAAAAACCTTGGGGAAGCACGCGCCGCTTAGCGGCTTGCTTTGAGTCGGTCATGTCAGTGACCTCATAGAATTATTAGGCTTAGAACCGCAGCAGGCGCACGCAAAGTGAAGCCGTTTCAAGTTAGCCTTTTAAGGCTAAGTACGACTTTCGGCGCGTCAGTATTCGAGACCACGTAATCGTGTAAAGAGCTCGCGCAATTTTGAAAAAAAAAAATGACGTACTGTGCTGTTAAAGAGTGTCACAACTCATCACATAATCATGAAAAAAAATTATAAATCTAATTTCACGGGTCAATACCGCCTAGCATCTTATATTTTTATAAAAAACATTCATCAAAACAAAATAATAAATAGTAAATTTGACAGACGCCAATATAACGAAAATGCTGCTAGGCATACTAAAATATTTTACCCCATATATTCTTATTATTGTAATTACATGTTGCCAATATGGGACTATTATTGTGGTATTTTTATTTGGCAAATACATAAAAATACAATATTTAATTAATATAATTACGTATTTTCGTAATTTTATACTATCGCGGCCACCTCGTTTTTTGGCTCTAGAAAATCGAAAAATCATCCGATTTCCGTGAATTTTTTTTAAATCTTCATCTTTGCGGCGGATTTATGAAAAAAAAATTAGTAAAATTCTCACCTCAAAATTTCATTAGTTTTATGACTAAATGTGATCATAAACGAACTTCTTCGAATAATCTTTCATAACTTTTTTGAAAAGCGTTAGACGCAGTTTGTATTTTTTTTTCTTAATCTACACAAAAAACAAACATTTAAAAAAGGCATTGAAAAATGTTTGTTTATTAATTTTATATCTTACTCAGTTTTAGACTTTAAATGTTATCATAAATGCTCTAGAAAATAGAAAAATTATCCGATTTCGATGAGTTTTTTTTAAATCTTTGTTTTTACGGAAAAGATCAAAATAAAAAGAATTAACTATGTATTATATTGAAAAATAAATCAATAACTTATATTATCCTCGAAAAAATCTTGTAACAAAATAAAAAAATTATGCAATCTTTGACTGTGATTGCTATATCTTAATCTAAATAACGCACATTTAAAAAAATGAAAAAAAAATCACATAATAATGTTTAATAGATAAACATAACAATTTTTACTAACTAATTAATAATTTTTATTAATAATTTTTTTAGCGTAGCGAGATAGGTAGTTTGGGCATCCCGACTCGGACACGCTAGGTTAGAAGGAGATCCTATCACTATCTCCTTCGTGGTTTATTTTTTATAAACCACTCAGAAGTAGGAGCCCTGTAGGTAGGGCTCCGTCGACCGGGCTTCTCTCGACTGCACTACGTTGAGTGGCGTGATGCTTCCCTCCTCTAACTCTCCATCTAAGCTTACCTTTCAGAGTCTGAATGCCCTAAGTCCCGATCCCGAGCTCGCATCGCTCGACCTTACACTCAATAAAAATTTATAAATACATTTTTTATTTTTTTAAATGTTCTTTTTTTGTGTAGATTATGAAAAAAATATAACAACTTCATTTGATTATTTAAAAAAAGTTATCAACGATTAAAATACGTGAACGAGTGCATTTTCATGAACATTTAAAGCCTTGAAACCAGTATAAATTTTATTTTCTTTTTTTATTCTGCCGTAATTTTTCGATTTTCTGGAGCAAAAATTGAGGTGACCGCGATAGTAGAAATTACCGGTATTTTTATTTATTGTGTAAGTACTTGGGTATATAGTCATTTAATAATTATTTTTAATTTCATGTTTTATTTGAAAAGTTTTTCTGCTTCCGAATCTTATTTCGATTTAATAAAAAAACGCCTGTTCAATAAAATATATTATATATTTATATAAATACATAATACTTGATTATATAAATATATCACCTCTAACAGAATAATATAATAACGTAATAGATTTGTAAATATACACTTTGCCCATTTTTGGGTAAATCGTCATTTACTTGCATACATTACTTATTTGCTTGTGTGCTTGCGGGCAAACGTAATTACAGGCCGCTTATGCACACATTCATTGTGTTGTTGCTTCAACTTTGAACGGAATTTTGAATGACACTATCACTCTAAGTCTAATTACTCTATGAGTGACCTCATATCGGCCGTAGACTATTATTTATTCTGTGACGTAGATAACATTTTTAGAAATTTAATATTTCTTAAGTTATCTTATTAGAAACCCAAAAAACCCATTTAAAGCAACCAAAAAAATTTTCATTATCATAATTGCCATGCCTATGTGTACACCTATACGTCCCTGAAACGACCAACAGGGTCTTTGTTACGTACTGTATATATATATATATATATATTCTGAAGTACAAATAATACTTCATTATGTTAAATTCAAACTAAGCAATCAGTTTCAAAACAATACCCTACGCGTCGAGCACAATAGTGGCGATGCGTACAAGTTATAACTTGTCCAATCATGCATTAGCGAAGATTGTCAAAAAACTAATCAATAATCTATACATATAATATAAATCTGTAGTATTATATTCTTGAAAAAACCAGTCCAAACAAAAAAAAACCAAACCAGGGGACTAAGTATAAGGTACTGAAGCCAAATGAGTGGTTTTTAGAATTTTTGTCTATCTGTCCATCTTTCTGTCTGTCTGTCTGTGTATGCAAGATTCATACAAAAGTTACTGGCCCGATATCAATGAAAGTTTCTATGTAGATAGTTAGTAACCCGGAGCAACTTACAGGCTATTTTATCCGATTACGAAACTTCAAAAAAGAAGGTTAAGTATTTTCTTTCCTTTAGGTGTTAATTTTATATTATATATGATTCTGTTAGATACAAGTACGCAGGATGGCTGGTGTTTTTCAAATAAATACCATATTTATAAATAAAGTTTCTAATTACTCTTAACCTTTGTTTAATAATTTGAAACTAAGCTCACGATCTACATTTTAGTTTTCAAAACACCGCCATCTGTTATCAAATAGAAAAAGTATATAAAAATTATAAAATATCATTCAATAACTTACATGTATTATAAGTTATTTAAAAATCCGATCGTTTATTTTTTAGCTATCTCGTTATTTAATTTTAAGAGTGTAATAATATAAATGGATAATATAGTGACGTCTATGAACAATATAAAAATGGATATGTTTTTAGTTCAATTACTAATGTATTTATCTGATTTTATGTTTAAGTATTTTCATGATTTTTAATGAAATTATCATTTCATTTAGCTGTACTAACATGATGGAACGTGTATAAAGCTTAAACGTGGTGAAAAATGTTATTATTCTCACCGGGATCGTTTTTATTTTCGTCACATCATCAAAGGCTTCATTAGTACTATCGTCTGTCTTCGTTTTCGGGAGCGTTTCAAAAATACCCTGTATGTAAACTGATCTGCCTGTAATTATTGCAAAATTCTCATTATCCTTATATGTAGTTTAATCAAAAAGATTTTTGTATATATGTCGTGGCCAGGTCGTAGACTGATCATATCTTAAAGTAGTCTGTCATTTCGTGAAATAGTAGTAGTAATTTAACACTATTTGATGACCGTGATGTCATAATATAGCTTGTATGAATCAATGAATAGAGATCGTTTCACGATATTAAGCTCAAATAACTAAACGACATTGCTATTTCATGATATTATGGTTATATCATCAAATAGTTTGTTTTAAGAGCGGCCAACCCGTCTTTATTTTCATACAAACGCTCGTACATGATTATGGCGTTGTAATAAATCTTTCTTTGAAACTTTTGAACTAATAGGTATCTTGTGCACTATATCTAGATTTCTATCAAAACAAAAAATCAAAATTTGGAGAAACAAATTCAGTATAAGGCTCCAAAAATCTTGAAATTGAATGAAGAATGAACTTTGGCCGTTCATAATGTACTCATAAATTTTAAAACTAAAGAAAATATTTGCATAGAAACCTCGCAAATGTAATGGAGTTTCTGAGTGACAAACATTTATGTCACAAACTTGTAAGGCTTACTGAAAAACGCGTATTTCCTGGAACAAGTTTTACGAAATCTCCGCACACTATTTTTCGTTCAATGTTATCGCGTTCTCACTTGCATGTTAGTCAAGTGGCGGCGAGGTATGCGGGGGACGAGTCGTGCGGGGTTGGGGCGCGGTGAGACGGGGGAGTTTCACGCGCTCGCTCGGCTCTTGGGCCTCTTTGAATTGTTAGTAGGTATAGAATTTGTTAACTGCGCGTACGCGAACGTGCTGTTACGTTTTATTTTTAGTGAATTCTGTTTTACCTACTACAATGATCTTGTTTTTTTTATACCGGACACTGATTTGGCTTGCGAAAGATTTAGTGATTTTATAATGTAAAACGAACCTGGCATTAGTGAATACTGACACTGATTTTGTTTGGATAAGGATTTTATCTTGATTTAATTACTATTGATTACAATTGAGCGGAATTAAAAAGTCGTTTTGTTCGTTGGTTGGTAGATGTCACATGCTTTTGAATTTTTTTTGCGTCTAGCACGTGCCCCGTTTCCTCACGTTGTTTTTCTTTACCGTTTTGAGAGCAGTGGCGATGAAATAAATTACACAAAGTGATGCGCATGGCTGGGTTCGAACTCAAGACCTACAACTCGTAAGTCGGGGCTGTTACCACTGGGTCACTACTGCTCCCACACACGATTATGTACTACCAACTACTTATAAAGGTATAGCTACCGTCGAACAGACATTTTTTTTTTCAAACAACAAGAAATCTATATTATACCTACTGATTACTCTACAGATAACACTCAGCCAGATCCCCGAAAAGGTAACAAAAAGCGTTTAAGACTTTCGGCTCGAAGGAAAAAAAGGAAAGGACCCACAAAACAAAAAAAATTATCAAGCGTAAGAATTTATTTGCTATAAGTACTTTTACTTTTAGAGACACGCCCGAGCGATTGTTGTCATGAATGGCTCACACTAGCGGTCGACCGCCGTGAGCGGCGAAAGTTACCGAATGCCAACCGAGCGCTCAGGCACTATCTCTCTCTTTTCGCTTTACCTCTCTTTCTAACATTGCGCTGTATGAAACAAAAAGCTTTTCAACCATGCTCGCGTTGACGTTGATAGACGGACCGGGAAGGGCCCTCTTAACACAAACAAAGTTTATAGAATTAACGCAACTTATATAATAAGTAAATGTTCGAGGCTTTCAAGTCGCACACCAACCTTCTATCGCTGATATTACTAGATAGTATAGTTTGGCTTTCATTATTTTATCTAATAATAGCCCCATCTACTTAACTGCTGTATAAACTTATGATGAATCACTGATAAAATTAAATAATAGATGCTACTGAATACTTATTCGTTTATAATCAAAACTTTAAATAAATACAAAGACCGGTGGCCATTATCTGAATATTTACCGCAATTTGAAGTGTCGATTTACTACGTTCTCGAAGATAAGGAAAATATCGCGAGGAAACCTGCATGTCTGGTTTTCCAGTTGAGGTCATTTTGTGCGCAGCGAAAACTTTTTTGACCAAAAATTGTCTAAGACCTGTGCCCAGTAATGACGATGACGAGATGTAGGCTGCTACTTTTTACTTTTAACGGTCATGATTATAGCTGATATGAGGCGGCGGATTCTCTTTCGCCGTCACAACAAGGCGAACATTTTTTCTCTTCCGTTCATGAGTGTGGCTCTTCCCACTTTCATTGTAAATATGACTTTATTTGGAATGAACCTAATTTTAAGTACTTTGTCTTTTAATTTTAACTTTCTTAATACTTTACAGGACCTATGGTCACGGGGGGTGGGGACTGGTGTATTCGACGTCCTTATATTATAGTTAACGAAGGCTATAAGTCTTGCAGTAGTATGCCTGGGTTTAAATTTAATTTTAGTAATTATCCCAAGCAAATGGTAGCACCCATACATGTTTTCTATTAGGATGTTTTTTAATTTCAATAGCCACGAAAATCATCCTTGGTAGGAATCGCAGTTCTTTTACGAGGATTTATGGTCTATCAGATCTGATATAATAGTTGGGATGATACTGAACATGTTGACATACTTCAGATTTCTTGGAGCGTTGGTGCTTCACATCAGTGATATGTTCTTTTATGTGGGTGTTTTACGAAATTTTTATCTAAAGATGCGTATGAAAAAATTAAAATTAAATGCGATAAAATTTGTAAATTTAATTTTATTCCATTGCAGCATTCGCGGAAATATATGAAATCGTTATAAAACTTCATTTATGAAATTTTTAAGCCTACCCGAACGTAAAAGTCGTATCATCATTTATTTAATAATAATAATAATGATTTATTTTCTCACCACAATATTACAGAATTATTGTACATAATATTAAAGTATTACACACCAATGTTATACTTTGGGAGACTGGTGCCTAAGCTAGGCTTTAGCCTGTATTTCAGGACGCCAGGTCTCCGCATAATGGTGACGATCAGTATTAAATGGGACCAATAATATAAGTCAAATATCGCAAATAAACATCATACCGTAAATTAATAGACGATAATGAAATTCATCATTGTTTTGTTAAAACTAAACTAACTTTAATGATGAAAGAATGTAAAGTGTAAAATGTAAATAACGAATTTTTTTCCAAATGTAAATAAAAAACTGATTCCAAGACAATTTGGCAATTGTTAATTAGCTTTCTTATGGATATATCGTAAGACACGCCTGATATGAAAATCAGCAGGTTATTATAGACATAATATATTAATGCAATTATGAAAAAGTTATTATTCACGTGTTATTTATTTATAAAGTTATTTATTCACGTATATATAAAGTTATTTGTTCCTATAACATATTATATCTAGGCCAACTATCAATCATTCACGTTCAATAGTCTTTTAGAATTCAAAAAAAAATATTTGAGAAACAGACATGAAAAAGGACACAGACCACCGAGGTGACTTCAATAGTGATCGAATTTTGACAAATTTAGAACGGAACAACATTTATTAACGTTGCTAAATTAAAGCCCACGCGAGTGAAGCCGCGGGTAAAAAGCTAGTAAATAATAGATCATGTCGGATTACAGTGAGTGCCTGATTACTGGGGGGTCCAATGTATATGTAATTAATTTAAATATGCTTAAGCACGATGCTTCGTTAATTTTATAATATGTGGGTCTATTTTCGCCATTATCCTTTAATTAATTGGATTTTCACAACATTACTTTCATCAAATTTATGTATCTGAGCGTGACGATCACGTGAGTTCACGCTTAAAGATGTTTGTCACTTCAATAATGTTGAATACCAAAAAAATTTTTTCATCTGTTCCAGAACCAGATGATGATGACGCCTCAAAAGTAACAGACCAAGAAAAACACTACAAACTCGTGGAGGAAATTAAATCTATACTCACCTACACAAATGCTATACCATACAAAACGAGATTGACAAAGTACTACTGTGCATACTGCTCTACCGATGGACCTGTTTTTGATGACCCCGATGATTTGAGGACTCACACTAAAACGAAACATGTCGATGATCGGACCAAAGGCATAGATCTGCTAATGAGACCACACTGGCAAAATGAGGTGTTAAAAGTTGATATACATAGTCTTCATTGTACAGTTTGCTGTACAATCCTGCCAACTTGGAATGAAATGTTCCGACATCTTGAAGACGTGCATGAGGTTGTTCTAGACGAGGCCTACAGCAGAGTAATACCTTATATCCTCGCAAGGGAGTTGAAATGTGCTTTATGTGAAGATGCCTTTCCAAGTTACCAAACGCTGGACGGACATATGAACGCCCATTACAGCAGTTACATTTGCTCCGAATGCGGCGATACTTTCTTATCAGCGAGCCGACTTAATAAACATGTGAAAGTGCACAATACTGGCACATTCCCTTGCGAGGTTTGCGGTAAAGTGTACAATTTGAAGAAGTACATGAGAAAGCACTTTGACTTGGTACATGGTCAGAAGCACCAATACAAATGCTCATACTGTCCAGAAAGATTCTTCAAACCATTCCAGAGACATCAGCATGTACTCGACAAGCACAAAGAGACGGTCAAGATAAAGACTTGTGAGATCTGTGGAAAGTCTTTCGACTGGATGCCCTACTTCGGGGCTCACATGAGACGAAGGCATGGGCAAAAGAATAATTACAAATGAAGGGCACAGGAAAAGAAGGAGCTCAGTAACATTCTCATTGTTTCGAGTAATCAATGAAACCTAAAATTTCAATTTCTACACTTACAACTCTACTAGAGTATGATTTGTACCCATATAAAAAAGGAACAGTGTATATTTAACATAATATATTGTTATATTATAAGATTGGTTGGTAAATAAATAATAGTTTGAAATTTAATTACCTAGCTCCCAAATGTAATTGGCAAGAAGGTGCTCATTGTCACAATGATTTCCTTTTTAAATTTTACAACTACACTCGGCGTCAAAAAAATAGCACATCCGAAAAAAATAATTTAAATACTATTTTAACACAACAGGCCAATGGCAATGTTGTGGTTTGAGGGTATCATTCGAAAGGTAGTTTCATTAGCTTTCAGGAATTTTAATGAATTTTACTTTTATAACGACAGGAAAGAGAAATTAAAGAAAAAGACAGGGTATGTACAAATTTGCAAATTAATAATTTAAAAAAAAAACTTAAATACATAAAAAGTTCTTAAAACCTAGTGTTACCCCCCCCCCCCTTGCCTTGATACGGCTTCCATGCGATCTTTCATGGATCCTTGTAAGGCAAGGGTCGCAACAGCCTCTTGGGGTATTTGTTCCCACTCTTCAAGTACCGCATCTTGGAGCTCTTGAAGAGTGGTTGGAGCTGGATCTCGAGCTCGCACGCACCATTTTAGGTCATCCCAGAAATGTTCTTTTGGGTTTAGGTCTGGACTTCGTGCTGGCCAATGCATAACAGGGATATCGAGCTCCTGTAAATAATCCCGTACAATAGCCGCGGTGTGGCAACAACGAGCATTATCATGCATTAACATGAATCCATCACCGACATAACCAGCATACGGGACCACATGTTCCTCCAGGATTTCAGTAATGTACCGACCAGCATTTAATGACCCTTGCCCACGGCCACCCCGAGTCCGGGATACGCACACAAGTTCCGTTTTCCCGTCGACGGAAATGCCGCCCCAAAACATACACGAGCCACCCCCGTATTCGACGGATTCTTCGAAGCAGGGTTGTGTGAACCTCTCCCCCCTGTCTTCTGTAGACCCTTCTACGTCTGTCATTGCAGAAGAGACAGACCCTCGTCTCATCAGAGAAGAGTACGGTCCGCCACTGTTCTAGAGTCCACTCGCAATGATTGCGAGCAAACTCTAGGCGATCTCTGCGATGCTGTGCAGTAAGTTTTGGACCTTTAGCAGGTCTATGGGCTGTTAAACTCTTTTCGTGTAACCTTTTCTTATCGTAGAAACACTCACAGATGTTCTCCGAGTTGATCGAAGCTGTTGTTGCAACTCAACAGCATTTGTAAAACGGTTTCGTAAAGATGTCGTACGATGAAACGGTCATCTCTTTCTGATGTGCACCGTATTTCTTCCAGATCCCAGTTTTCTAACATAACCACCAGTCTGCTGAAAACGTTGGAACACCCGTCGAACTGAAAAACGGGACAACTGTCGAGCAACGTCACACTGCCGCATCCCCGACTGCAATAGGGCAATCACTTGAGCGGCTTCTTCAGAGCTGGTATCCATCTCTACTTGTTCTTACTTGGGTTACTTGTTCACACGTATTCACTGCAAAATCTAAATTACGACTGACCCATATTTTTTTTTTTGCGCCCGAAGCAATTAAAGGGCTACCCTATACGTAGGGAGGCGGAAAATGCATTACGCATACCACGATAGCCGGTCTATCGTGGTTATGAGGGGCTCACTGTCCTACCGGGGACCCTAAGTGATACCCTTTAAAAACCGCCTTTGGGGACCGGCAACCGGCTGATTAAGCTCTATTGTGCCTTATCATGAGCGACCCTCTTTTGGGAAAAGAGGGCGCAGGCGGCTAAGTGCCGCTGAGGGAGTGCCTACGAAGGCAAATTAATGTTGGTTATTACAATAATTTTATTTAATTAGAGTTGGCCTGAGCCGCCAGGAGACAGTTCAGGTCGTTTGAAAGTTTATTAGGCGGGTCCGAGAGAGAGTTTCTCGGCCTGCGGACACGATAGCGAGAGGGGGTTGGGGCTGCATAAGAAGCTGCCTCACGAATTAAATGGTTTGGGTGCGACTCTGAGGCTTTGAAGAAGTTCTCAGAGAGTTTTTTAAAAAATTGTTGAATTGTTGGGAGCTCTAAGTCCCGATGAAGGTCGGCATTACGGACGTACCAAGGTGCGTTCGCAGCTCGACGACAGAAGAGGTTCTGAACTATTTGGAGTTCATTTAAAATATTCGGGTTTGCGTGGGCAAAGACGGGGCCCGCGTAGGACATGACGGGTCGTATACAGACCTTGTAGAGGGTGCGCTTGTTTCGGAGGGACATTTTACTGTGTCGGCCCAGCATACTGTTGAGCCTACTCAGATAAAAACGTGCGTGACGGGTTACTCTTTTGACGTGGGGCCTGAAAGTGAGCCCTGTGTCTAGAGTGACACCTAAATATTTGGCGGACGTATGCCAGGGGACAGGGGTCCCTAGCATACGTATTGGTGGAGTGTTTTTGAGGCGGCGTCGTTTATAATCGAAATGAACGGCGGAGCTCTTCTCCGGGTTCACATCGATGCGCCATTTTTTGAACTAAGCTCCTAGGTCATCAACTGACTTTTGGATCTTGTTCCGTATGAAGGGTAGTGAGACACCTTTGCAGTAGATGGCAGTGTCGTCTGCGAAGAGGGAGAGTTGAACACCTTTCGACGGGATGGGAATGTCGTTGGTGAACAGGATGTACAGCAGAGGAGCAAGTACTGAGCCCTGAGGGACACCAGCCTTGATAGTTCGCTGTGAAGAAAGCGTGCCTTCGTGTCTAAAACGAAAGGTACGATGTTTTAAATAGGAGGCCACGAGACGAACTAGACGATCGGGGAGACCTATTTTATAGAGCTTGTAGATGAGGCCTGTGTGCCAGACTCTATCGAAAGCTTTAGCTATATCGAAAAAGATCGCGAGGGTCTTATGACGACGAGGATAGAAACCGCTGAGGATATATTCCACAATGCGGTGGACTTGTTGGGGACATGAGTGTTTGGCTCGGAAACCGAATTGATGGGGAATGATAAGAGGGTCGCCGTCTGTGGGAAACAGGTAGCGCCTCATACGAGTTTGGATGACTCTTTCGAAGAGCTTGCCCATTGCCTTGAGGAGGCTAATGGGGCGATGGTTGGAGGGGGAGGTTGAGAGGCTTGCCTGGCTTGGGAATTCCAATCACAGTTGCCTCTTTCCACGTAGTGGGAAAATAACTAAGGTTGAAGCAGGCGTTGAAGATAATAGATAAAAAGGTTAACACCTGCTCGGGAAAGTGTTTTAGGGCTTGGTTGGAGATGCCATCCGCGCCCGGAGCCTTTTTAGGCTTAAGTCCTTTGATGAGGGATGAAATCTCATCATTGGATACAGAGATAGGTTCGGAGGCCGTAGGGGTTGAGTTCCGGCGGCGGACCTCATCCTCCACTGCCTGGACGTGTGAGGGGTCGACTGGTTGAGAACTAGGAGAACATTGAGCGGCAATGCTATCTGCAAAGCACTCAGCCTTTTCCTCGTCCTCGAAGGCAACCGTGCCGTCGGGACGGGAGAGAGGGGGAGTGTGGGTGATAGCGTCTATGCGGAGGGCTCTAGTCATCTGCTAGTACGCTGTGTGAGATGGAGAGATATTCTCCATGAGCTTACTCTTTTCGAGATCTTGAAATTCAGAGAGGCGGAAGTGGAGTTTTCGTTGAAGACGATTGGCCGCGCGCCTATATTCGGGGGTGGGATATTTTGCTGCTCTCCGGAAAGCAGCTTTTTTGGCTTTTAATAGGTTGCTAATATGTAGGGGAAGCCCACTATTGTTAGCAACCGGGACGACCCTTTCGTTCTCCTTAAGGGAGGATTTAATAAGGGTGGAGAGTGAATCGTTTGTCGATTTTTTCGGGACTGTCTAAGTCCGACGGTATGGGGATGGTAGAATCCTGTGAGTCCAGAGCTTTAGCTAGGGACTCCTTGAATCCCTTCCAGTTAGTGAAGGTTTTCGTGTGTGTTGGGGGAGGTGGCTGATGGCCAAGAATGAGGGAGACCGGTCGGTGAACTGAACCCAGATCGTCTAGTGTCTCGATTGCTCTGAGGTTGTGAGAAACTCCTTGGAGTAACGCAAAATCTAATACATCGGGTGCGTGATCGGTGTTATCGGGAAAGTGAGTAACACCGAGAGGACTATGGACGGTAATATCAAGAGACTGCGTGATATCGAGCAGTATCTTGCCACTAGGGGACGTAGTGCGGCATGTCCATTCAGTATGCTTGGAGTTAAAATCTCCAAACATAATGACTGAATTGACCAAGGATAAAATGGCCTCAAAATCTTTTTTGAGGGGATAGGTTCCTGAAGGGATGTAACAGGAGGCTATGAGGATGGACTGATGTCCAGTCATAGCTAGCCTGCATACCGTGGCTTCCATGTTGGTAAGCTGCGGAGTAGAAATGGGGGAGCAATGAAGTGTCTTCTTGTAATAGATGGCCGTTCCGCCACCTCGGCGGTCGGGTCTGTCATTACGAAGAAGAGAGAAGTTTTTAATAGAAAGGCCTCTAGTGTCCTTAGCTTTGAGATTAGTTTCCTGTAGGAGGAGGAAATCGACTTCAAGATTTCGAAGAAAGAGCTTAAGCTGTGGGAGGTTATTTCGCAAGCCGCGAATATTAAATGATACAAGCGATAAACCCTTAGGTTTGATACGACCGTGGGATCTTGGTAGGTTAATTTGCTCAGACATTGGAGTTAAGTTAATTAAGTTAACTTAACTTACAACGCTAGCAGAAGCGAGGAGACGCTCTTGAGGGGACTTCGCCGCGCGCAGTTTGCGTGCTATAACGGTGATCTCCCTAACATCGATATTCCTAATCGCGGAATATAGCGTGTTGTAGTCGTCGGGTGTGGGCTCTGCCTCGTGTGCGTACGAGGTTGTCCGCGGTGGGTCTGCCTTTTTGGGCCCCCAGGGAAAGACTGGAGGCTGCATTGGCTTGGAGAAGCCCGGAGGGGGCCGAATTATGCCCTGAGGGGGCCCAGGGGGACCCTGAGGGGGCCTAGGGGGACCCTGAGAGGGTCGAGGGAAGCCCTGGATAGGCTGAGAAGGGCCCTGACGGGGCCGTTGTTGGAGGGCCGGGAATGAGCGGTCATTCACCGGCGGTGGAGCTTTCCTACTGGGGCGAGGTTGAGGTGCGCGTGGGCAACCCTTGTAGTTCGCCGGGTGTCCTGTCTGGTTGCACAGGACACAGGCGGGCGGGGATTCGGCGTCTTTGGGCCGGGGACACTCTTTAGTGTTATGAGGTTCCAGGCACTTCACGCACCTGGGTGGGGCGGAGCAGTTGGCCGCCGCGTGACCATAAAGTTGGCAGCGGTGGCACTGCGCCGGGAAACCGGGCCTATGTGGGGGCTCTACCTTCACCCTTGACGGGCCGCACACTGTGCGCACCTGCCGGAAGATGGCTTTAGCCTCCGGCACGTTTGTCAGGATTACTAGGGCAAGGTTGTATCTCTTGCCCGTTCTATTGGGCATTTTGTGCACTGCTTCTACGGGGAAACCTTGGGACTTAAGGTCCTCAAGGATTTCCTCGTTAGAGAATTCGAATGGGACGCCTCTGATGACGGCCCTGACTTTACGCTCTTCAGGGAGAGTGTACGTGTGGTAAGATACCCTTTCGGCTGTGAATAGCCGGGTGATTGCGCGGAAGTCCTCGATCGAGCTTGGGATGATTTTAATCGCCTCCCCGAGGTTGACGGCATGATCGTATTTAATACCTGCGTCGTAGCAGGTCTTAGACAAGTGGGTGAACTTAGCCTTGTCTCTTAGGAAGACAGGGGGCGGGACTTGCTTCTTCGCTAGTACTGGAGCACAACGAGAGGCTGGTTTGGATGGTGTGGGGATGTCTAGTGACATCAGTGGGACGGGGGCAGCGTCGAGGGCTGCGGAGGTTGAAGGAGCGGCAGGGGCCGCTGAAGTGGGGGGGGGGGGTGCGTTTTATCGCGGCGCGCTTTCCGTTGCGCTTGGAGGTGACGGTGGTGAAGTTGGACTCCCCCGGTTCCTTCGGAGTCAGAGGACTCCGATGAACCGGAGCCTGAGGGAGTAGCGGGCCTCTTCCGGGAGGTCGGTGCCGAGGATTTGGAGCATGCGTACTCCATATCTAAGGGGGCAGATTCTAGTGGGGCAAAGGAGTTCCTCGTTTCGAGGTATGACTGTACTACTGGCGGTGGAAGGAGTGCCTGAGGGGCAGGGAGGGGAGCCTGGGCGGCGATGGTGGCGATGGCGGCGATGACCGTCTCATTGCCATTTAACCCGTATTGGGTAATGAGGGCGGCTAGGGATTCAGTGAAGCTGGAGTTGGCCATTTCGGTCGAGTAAGCTAAGCTAAGTAAAGTAAAGGTGAGGACGGGTCCCTGCTCTCGGTAGAACAGGGACTAGAACGCGAGACGTACTACAACACACTATGCACGTAATAGTAATGCAAGAACACAAGAAAAATGACAGTACAAAAAAAATGAAAAATGATAATGAAAAATTATAATGAGAATGAATGAAAATGATAATGAAATGAAAATTATGAAAAATGAAAATGAAGCGGAGGTCACTCAGACCTCCCTGCCCGAAGACAGGGGGGTAAGAGCTGTAGCGAGAAGTGACTCACCGGCAGCCTCGACGCTGTTCCGCGTGAGCAGGACAGCGGAGGCGCGTGAGAGCGAGACAGCACTACCGTACTGTACAGGAGCGCGGGCCACCAGGAGGCGACCGTCCGAGAACGATGCCGCCGGCGGACTGAGCACTGCGTCGGCGCTGCACAGCGCGAGCGGGACAGCGGAGGCGCGAGAGCGGGAGAGCACTACCGTACAGGAACGAAAGCGCGGACTACCTGGATGCGACCGCTCGGAAGCGATGCCACAGGCGGAAATGGCCCCCCATATTTCATACAGATCGACCCTTTTATACCCTTTTTAGGTGGTGTAAATAGCGTCCTCACTAACGAGCATTTGACAGTGTTTATTTTTGACGCTCTATAATGATAAATGTTTTAATGATTTCATGATTTTTTTATTAATAATGTAAAGCTATTCAAATACCCATTTCAAACATACCAATATTTATATAAATATTACCTATATTTATATAAATATTGGTATATATAATTCGTTTCTAGCCATTACAGCCATTTTTCACGCAAACTCAGAGAGGTGCGATTTTTGTGACGCTGAGTGTAGAATGACGATCAATGATCATAAAATATGTATAATTACATAAACACACTAATGAAATAAAATACATGTTAATTAGCATGAAATTAATTTTTGGGGTGAATTTGAGTAATATATAATACTTTAAGGGGTACAAAACTTTTTTAAGTCCTGAAGGTCACTATATTTTCCTGCCGAAATTGGCAGTATGTCTGTATAGAACCTTCCAGGAAAAATAAATTTACGTACATTCTATTCTTTCTACCACTGAGGCAAGCAGACTCCCAGCCGGGCTAGCATGGGCAGGAGAGAAAATTTTTATCCCCCGATTATATTCCCTGACAAGAGATAAAATTGTCTTATCCCTAGGCATTGAGCTATTATGTACTACGTACTAGAGGCGACACTGCATGCAGCTACTCTGTTCCACTCAACTGCGGTGCATACATCGCACTTTAATCAGTTACTCGCTAGGCGCTTGTAGAGTTGACAGGTGTTGTGTTGATTTTAAAAAAATCTCTTGATAAAAATATGTCGTCGTGTGTACTTAGGTATTGCACAAATAATTCAAGAAATGTCGGTAACATAATAAGATAGTTAATCAATAAAAAAGGTTTATAGATTAATAATAAAACAAATTATTCCTAAGACGCCACCTCGTGTCTTGGAATATAGACTATGAAATTAATATGTTCAGATGCGACATTTTTGTGGGTACTTAAGTATAAGATGAATGTATTAGTATACACATTTTTTTAGTAGAAACATATATAAATTATTATAATTAGGCAAGATTTTTACATGTTTAAATCTGCTTATTATTCTTTTATTTTATTTTTAGGTTTCCACATCAAAGTCAAAGTGGTATAAACTCGTCCATTTTTAACTCTCGCGTGCCCAGCATTTATGAACGACTCTTATTCTAATTTAAATAAACATATTTGTAATTTATATGTTACGTTAATAAGTTTTGTTAAACATACATTTAGTATGTTTTTATATTTGACATAGATAACTTTTAAAATATTCAGATAAAAATATCATTAAAATGTAATTGTGATATAATATTATGTAATAGTATATTAAATAAGCAAATATAATATACAAAATAAATGACAAAATTTAAATATTGTTCTCGATATAATTTACCTATTTAACAATACAATCTAATATTACCTACTAATCATTCTACCTATGTTTATTCTATGATAAAAAAAACAACCGCGCGAACACAGAGTAGCGCACATTTTTTGTTTGAGATAGCTGTTCTAGTACGTAAGTACATATTACTTCAATGTCCCTAGGCCAGAGTTTTATCCACCCTGCTTGCATGGGCCTTTAGTAGATGTAATATCCATAGTAGATAAAATAGGAGATAAACTTACCTCCGCGCGTAAGAGGAAGCAAAGCGGAACGCCACGAAACTGACGCTCCCGCAGTTAAAAATTCGAAAAGTGGTAAAAAGTAAACGGATTTCAGTGTTCTTAGTGTCATAATATGCGTATTAACGAAACGAATCTAGTGGTATTTTTTTAGCCGTAAAACAGTTTGTAGTGATTATTCTAGTGAAAAACCGTTTTTTCTCATATCAAAACAGCGCTCGATTAGTCGCCACAACCTGCAATTTTTTAGTGATTTTTGTGCGCCAGCTGTGAACACATTATCCTCCACAAATCTGGAATTTTTGGATAAAAGACACTTGAGTTATCAGAGGAAAACCGAAAATCACGGGGTAGGTGATTTCGCGAATCAGGAGTCTGCGGCTGGAATTGAGGGTGTCGTGCGTGGCGTCTCGGAAAGCTCTTTCCGAAAATATATGCACATCATCAGCGGAAATGGGCACGGAAGTGTATGTCCTCGGAATAACTACACTTTTGCAGCTGGTGTTCCACATCTTGTAAGTTTGGACTCTAATAACTTTTATTTTTGAGTGACGACCCCCCTTCATTATTTTGTATATAGAGGGCAAACTTATGCCCTTACTGTGGGTGAAATTTCAGTTTTTTTTTAGATAAGCAGTATTTTAATAGTGGATTTTTTTGTAAAACATATTCTTTTTCGCCATTCGGTGAAAAGTTTGTTTTGCGTGTAGTGGCTACCTAAACCGTACGATACTGAAAGAAGTAAAGTACCTACCTAGAAAAAAATATTAAAATAAGTTAGCCACATGTATTGATTGCAAATATACGATGTTTTTGCACAAGGTGGTTGTAATAGATGCTTACTTTAATATGAACTGGTAGTCTATCCACAGAATTAATAGGCTTTAAAACCTCATAGAGTTCTTTACACAAATGAAGAAACAATCTTTGAGCATCCGAAACCGGCGTAGAAATTCATTGTCGGGGAATTCCAATAGATAAAGTATTCTGATCACGTATCGATCGCCGATGTAATTTTATTTCTTGTTTTTCAATTTCTGATATGAAAATGTAGTTGTAGTATGCTTGATACATCTTTTTTTGTATTAAAATGGTTTGAAGATAAACCCACGACCATGAACGATGATAAAATTGTCCCTTTCAAATGTCAAAAAAGGATAAATTTTCTCTTCTCTTTGGCCCCATGCTTCGGACAGAGAGATATATGTCTACTCGTTATGTAGACGGGGATATACTACATGGATAAGATTATTTTATCTCTTGTCAGTGGATATAATCGGGGGACATAACTTTTGTCTCCTGCCCATACTCGCAGGATGGATAAAACTGAGCAAGGGATAAAAATTTTATCCTCTCCCCGTGGATATAACGTCTCCTGCCCATGCTAGCCCGGCAGGGCCAATTATAAGTAGAGCGGAAGCCTATTTTAGTACTTAACTTCTCAATTTTCAGAACTTTAATAGGGCGTGTAGGAAAGATAACTTTTTAGCATGTATTGTCCAAATGACTAGGTCATGATCTGAAATAAGATGTCTTCACCTCTATGATTTTAAATGGACTTGGCTTAAAGGCATTTTGAAAAATTTCTGTCCAATCCGATGGAAGTTCTGCTCTTGTCTCGGATTTCACCAAACCCATATTTTTATCGCACTTGATATACTAGTGGCCCCTCACTGGAAACGTCACTGTTATTTTTCCCAGCTTTTTCTCAATATGTACTAAATAATGCAAGATACGAAGCATGGTAAAATTTCTATTTTGCCCCCCCCGCAAGAGTCAAAATATTTGAAGGTGAGTTGTAGTAGGGTTTATAGACAAAGTGATGGACAAGCGAGCACACAGCATCGTTTCCTTTTTACAATCCGTTTCTGGATACAGGTATAAGATGCTTTGTGATGAAAATAATACATGCACATGCATTGTGATAGCTGTCGTTTGTAATAAGTATCGTTTGTTTGTATGCTAGGAGCACAAAGGTTTTTAACATAATAAAAACTTATTGCCTCCATTATACTGCCGACTTCTCTACTTTGCAACCTTGCTATCCGTTTTCTATAGTAAAAGGCGCTTGCTTATAGCTTATGTAATTTGTTTTGATTAAAAAGATTCAAAGCTTCCCGATCCAATGCAGACTTGGCAATTGTATCAGTGCATGCCTTCTTCTTAGCCTCCAATGCCACCGTGCCGCCCCGTCTTTGCCGTGAATTCGTCACAAATGCTGCATGTCTGTACGTGGATAGCAAAACAATGTTAAAATCGGTGCAAAAAATATTTCTATAAGTTTTATAAGATACATATATACCTCGATTATCTTGAAGGAACATTGAATGCATTTTTTTTTCATGTAGACTGTAATGGCTGGAACAGCCTAGAACAAAAGATAAAAAAATGGTGTTATCATGATTTATAAATAAAAATATGGAAAAAAATTATAACATAGTACTATAAAACGATACACTTACATAACTTTCCCGGCGTTCTTATGCTCGTATTTTTGCATTCAGGCACAACACAACAATGGTATAGATGATAACTCATTATTAAAAATTAAAAAGTATCTTATTTCTTTGCAAAATCGGCAATATTCAAGAACAGTGACGTCACGAGCTGAACAGCATGGCGGCTAGCGTTTTCACGCGAAAATTTAAAACTATAGATTAAAAGTAATTTTTATGGCACTATTCGGTTTTAAAAATATTATATAAAAATTATAGTTGTTCATTATCAATGGGATTCATTTAAAACACTTTTTGAAAATGGGTATAAACACCCTATTAAACTTTTGACATCATCGTTAAGTTTTATATAATTATCTGGGGGCACGGCAGTGCACCCGCCAAGTCGAGCAAAAAAGCGGCACGGCCGTACCATCTTTTCTCGAAGCAATTCAGGCCATTTTCGACCCCTTATAATTTCGTGTTTAATAAAACTAGAAGCCTGAATTTTCAATAACCGAGTAAACATTGTATAAACATCGTATATTTCAAATTTCATTCAATTTGAACCAGTAGTTTAAGTATTGTAACCAAAGTTTCTTAATTTTGTCACTCACTGCTGACCGATCATCAAAACTCTAAGGCACTTCTAGAAGTTATAAAAGCTTCAAATTTAGAATACAATTAAGGTTTATTGTATAAATCAAGGAAAAACTAAAACATTTGTAATTTCTGTCCAGTTTTTAGATACAATAACTGCATAAATAACTTTGTAATCCTATATAAATATATGGAATTACAAAGTTACATTTGCAGTGAATGAATCCGTGTACTTGTATATGTATTTCAGGTGTACATAGGTACGTTTTTGGTACTCAAGAAGTAGAAGGTACCGGAAAGGTAAAAAATTAGGACTATCTTATATACAAAAAGAAATGAGATACCATTAAAAACATAACTTGTAAAAAAACCAAGTCTCGCAACTCAGTTCTACCGTAAAAAGTTGTGAGATCCATGTAATACCAAGTCGGTTAATTTATTCAGTTCCTACTTAAGGGTCCTTCTGTTTTAAGTTATTACGTAATTAGCTAACCTAACAACATTTTATAGTGACCATATCAATTTTAAAAGTCTTATGTTTTAAGTATATAGGTTGACTTGGCAATCGCATTAAGCTATCTAATTTAATATAATACGAATTACTTGTGACATACATTGTGGTTTCATGTGATGGCCAAGTCAATCTATATATTTAAAACATAAAAGACTTTTTACATTGATATGGTCACTATAAAATGTTGTTAGGTTAGCTAATTACGTAATAACTTAAAAAAGAAGGACCCTTAAGTAGGAACTGCATAAATTAACCGACTTGGTATTACATGGATCTCACAACTTTTTACGGTAGAACTGAGTTGCGAGACTTGGTTTTTTTACAAGTTATGTTTTTAATGGTATTATGCTTTCCTCTCTTATCAACCGGAGTACATCCAGTTTTCTTCAAACTTGCTTACTAAATACTCAATTTTTTTTCTCTATATTCCATGTATTGACATAAAAGTCTTCTTGCATATAATTATTTCTTTTATTTCCGAATCAATCATAGCATGTACCCTGTACTCGTATACAGCATCGTAATGTAATATTCCTTCTTTCTTGGAATGTCTATTAACCCTTCAATCCCCATAAAATTCCCATGCAGTCGCATGCGACCGCACCCACAGCACTACTACAACTTATATTTAGACTACTTTTCTATGAAGAAGTTTGGCATTATAGAATTAATACAAAATTCTCTATCCTGTGATCTAAACAAAAGTCAGTTACTCTATGTATTTTTATTCTACTGTCAATTTACGACATATTAAACCATAAAACACAGCACTTTAAACCATAAAAACTTATATTTAAAGCCTACTTTTCTATAAAGAGGTTTGGCATTATGGAATCTATACAAAATTCTCTATCCTGTGGTCTAAACAAATCAATAACTCTGTGGATTTTAATTTTTTTTTTTAATCAAAAAATGCGCCATTTTCGTATGGTCGGCAAATATCGTAAATTGACAGTATAATAAAAATACATAATACTTACTTATAAGAATAACTGACTTTTGTTTAGATGTTGAGATGTCTTATAAACATAATGTTACGAGCTTGAGGTTCGTGACAATAAAAATTGCCGATAAAATTACCTAAATTAACACTTTAATTTACTTTACACAATTAAAGTTAAAACACTAATAATTTAAACACACTAATTCACTTAATTCCACTCCGAAGCTTCGCTTGTTTCGCCCAAATCAACACTAACTCCATCGCATCTTGCAGCGCCTATATATTTAAATTAGCAAAGAAATATCCAGAATGTTCAAGTAAACACGCGGAAGGTACCGAGCGTTCGAGTTTCGACTAGGCGCTGTCAGTTGAGTGATTTGTGATGTCATTTTCTCAATGCTCCCCTCGCTCTCGTTCCTGACACTAGATGGCGCTAGTTGACTTATTCATGCAACACTGCCCCCTCCTAAGACATGCTCGTCCCGAGCATTATCGGTCCCATAATAACGCGCCAAGCGATCCACATGGACGATCTTAGGAGTCCCTCTTGCGCCTTTCTGTATCCGGTAGGTCACATCGTTGATCCTGGTTACAATCCGGTACGGGCCGTCCCATTTAGCTTGAAGCTTAGGAGATTTCCCTTTGCTGCGGACTGGATTGTGCAACCACACTAATGAACCTTCGTTGAACCCTTTATTGTTCATTTTGCGGTCATACCGGGTTTTCATCTTTTCAGACATTTGCTGGCCCGATTGTCTGACGTGCTCATAAACGTCATTCATTTTTTTTCGCAAGTCATTTGCATAATCGGTTATACTGCGTGGAGCATCGGGTGGTATCCCGGTGATCAGGTCTGCAGGCAGCCGTAATTCTCTTCCAAAGTTTGCGAAAGCTGGTGTCACTGCTGTACTTTCGTGAACAGAACTTCGATATGACAACAAAAACGGTTGTATGTGCTTGTCCCAATCTCGTTGCCGATTGTCTACAACTTTTGCTAGGTACCTCTCCAATGTCTGATTAAATCGTTCCACCATTCCATCAGATTGCGGGTGATAAGAAGTCGTTCTTGTTTTATGAGTACCCATAACTTGGCAAGTTTCCTGGAATATTTGAGACTCAAAATTCCTTCCTTGATCGCTGTGAATCTCTAAAGGTACTCCAAAACGACAGAAGACTTCATGAACTAGTTTATCTGCAACTGTTGAAGCTTCTTGATTTGGAATGGCGAAGACTTCTGGCCACTTAGTGAAATAATCCATCACAACCATGAAATACTTGTTACCGCTTTCACTCTCCGGAAACGGCCCCGCCACGTCAATGGCTATTCTCTCCCATGGTGCACCCATATTGTACAACTTCAATGCACCTCTACTACGAGTCTGAGGTCCCTTTACAGCCGCACAATTTGTACATTTGCGACACCAGTCCTCGACATCGTTTCGACAGTGGACCCAGTAAAACCGTTCTCGGATCTTCAGTAGAGTTCGTTTAACTCCCAGATGGCCTCCTGAATAATCATTATGGTACAGCTGTAGAACATCCGGTACTTTAGCTTTAGGGACAACCATTTGTAAATGACAGCTGTCTCCCCGAACATTTTCCCATTTACGGCACAGAACTCCATCCTGAAGCAGCAAGCTGTCCCACTGGGCCCAATAGCTTTTAGTGGTTGAACTCATTGCTGAGACGTCGCTCCACTTAGGCTTGGGAGCACTGGCCCTTATCCATTCCAGAATCGGCTTGATGTCCGGATCTTCCTGCTGTGCATGTTGTAAGCTGTCCTTCCATTCGTTGCTGAGGTGGTCCGTCCTGAGCATCCTCACGGATACCTCTTCCTTACTCTCTTGCCTAGTACAATGGTTGCAATCTTCAGGACAAGGTCTTCTCGACAATGCATCTGCGTTGCCGTGAGATTTTCCGCTGCGATGTCTGATGGTAAAGTCGTATCCCGGCTGCTGCTGGGCGGTGATGTTAGCCGCACTTCCCTTCTGAGATCGTTCACCTTCCCTTTCTAAGGTTCGCTTAGGGCAGCTGGATCGAAGATGGCCCTTTTCCCCACAGCCATAGCACCTTGGGCTGTATCCTTTGTTGCGGTCGCGAACTGTAGCGGCTGCAACCTCCCTGACGCGATGGGAACGATGATCCTGCCGCACGGCTTCTACCTCCAGTGCATGGGCCAAGGCGTCCTTAAGCGTCTCGTGGTGCCCGAGTCTCACAGCAGCTCTGACTTCCAGGTCACGGATGCCGTCGATAAAGGTCTGCACCAGGTTCCCTTTAATGAGCGCAGGTACAGACCGGTAAGCTTTTCGCACCAGCTTCTCCACCTCTAGAGCCCACTGCTGCAGGTTTTCGTTGATGCGCTGCACACGATCTTTAAGCTGCGCACGAAAGACGTGTTCCAGGTGAGCGTCGCCATATCTCGCCTCCAATGCCTCAAGGAGTTGCTCATAAGTCACTTCCTCACCGAGAGCTTCCAGAACTGTTAAGGCCTGGTCGCGCAGGCCTAGTGTGAGAGCAGTCATGGCCTGACTTTTATTCCAGCCGTTCGCCTTCATAACAGCCTCGAACTGGATTTTGTAGGCTGACCAGGAAGAGGTACCGTCGAACGGTGGCACCTTGAACCCACGTAGCGAAGGTGTTGTAGCTACTACGGGAGTTGTAGCTCCATCTCCAAGTTTGAGTTCGTCCAGTGATTTCTTCATGTCAGCCATTACGTTGTCAACCCGATTGTTTACTTGGTCGATTCGGATTTCAGCTTTCTCGATTCGGTTTTCAGCTTCCGACAGGCGGTTGTCATGGTGAGCAACCCTATCCTTCACCTCCTTTATCTCCTTCCCGAAGGTAGCGTGAAGGTCCTTCATGAGGAGCATCTGTTCCTCCTGTCGGCGGGCCTGTTCCTCGTGTCGGCGGGCCTGTTCCTCCTGCTGCTCTTTCAACTGACTGGCCTGTTCCTCCTGTCCGCGCTTCAGCTGCTCTTCGAACCGACGAGCCTGTTCCTCCTGTCCGCCCCGCAGCTGCTCTTCCAAACGACGGACCTGTTCCTCCTGTCGGCGAGCCTGCTCCTGCAGCATCACCATCAGAGCACCTAAGTCAGGTGCTGCAGATGTAGGAGCTACTGACGGGCCTGCAGCTGGCGGCTGGCCCTCCGACGTCTGCGGCGTCGCACCACCAAATCTTCGTTGGTCCGTCTCCTGCTGGCGTTGACTTCGGGTACGGACACCCTCCGTTTCCTCCTTAGGTAAAATCGGCATGATTTTATCCCACTTCTGACACCAATTGTTTGAGCTTGAGGTTCGTGACAATAAAAATTGCCGATAAAATTACCTAAATTAACACTTTAATTTACTTTACACAATCAAAGTTAAAACACTAATAATTTAAACACACTAATTCACTTAATTCCACTCCGAAGCTTCGCTTGTTTCGCCCAAATCAACACTAACTCCATCGCATCTTGCAGCGCCTATATATTTAAATTAGCAAAGAAATATCCAGAATGTTCAAGTAAACACGCGGAAGGTACCGAGCGTTCGAGTTTCGACTAGGCGCTGTCAGTTGAGTGATTTGTGATGTCATTTTCTCAATGCTCCCCTCGCTCTCGTTCCTGACACTAGATGGCGCTAGTTGACTTATTCATGCAACAATAATTTTCATCACAATCACTACTATTATTGTCCATTATATGATAAATAAGCAAAAACTTAACGTACACTAATGGAGTCGTAAAAATGCAAGGAAGCTTATCTGATAGCTGTCACTTGTATAACAAAATAATAAAGATGGTCGACTATGAGCGCGTTCTCTGTTACGATAATTGCGATCAGCCTTTTTCATAGACAATGGGCACCTTTTTTACTCGGTATGGAATGCAATGAGCGAGTTTTATCCTAAAGTAGAATTATTTTGAAATGATACTAGTTTTTACGGAATTTATGCGTATATTTAACTTTTTAAATACCCGACGTTTCGAACGCTTTACAGCACTCATGGTCTTGACATGGAAAGACTTCAAGATACCATAAGTTCATACTGTATAGATCGGAACAAAAGTTAAATTTTAATCTATGGTAACCGCGGTTAACTATGACATATGGACGTTGAACATCTCACCATCTCAGTCCCGCCCGTGACCATGAGTGCTGTAAAGCGTTCGAAACGTCGGGTATTTAAAAAGTTAAATATACTCGATAAATTCCGTAAAAACTAGTATTATTTCAATGTGTAGTGTTCGCGTAAATATAAGAAATCATTAGAATTATTTTTCAATGAACTTTACGCAAAATCATCGCCTTTTATCGTTTTAAAATAACATGTTCTGATTGGCCATAGAAAAACGAAGTAAAATGGTATCGTTCATTCAAAAAACTTAAAATTCTAAATGTGCTCCTTTTTCCCCTGTGACCTTCAAAGGCGTGTGACAAAAACTCCTTATGAAGTATTGTGCCTTACAGGCACAATTGTGTGCTGGGTTGGTGGAGAATAAAACCACTGAGACTTTTTTCTTTCTTCTATATTCGATGTTTTCCTTGAGGGAGCTGGCCGCCGACTGTGTCGAACGACTTTTTTTTTTTTGCGCCCGAAGCAATTATAGGGCTACCCTATACGTAGGGGAGGCGGAAAATGCATTACGCATACCACGATAGCCGGTCTATCGTGGTTATGAGGGGCTCACTGTCCTACCGGGGACCCTAAGTGATACCCTCTAAAAACCGCCTTTGGGGACAGGCAACCGGCTGATTAAGCTCTATTGTGCCTTATCATGAGCGACCCTCTTTTTGGGAAAAGAGGGCGCAGGGTGTCGAACGACGAAAATCGCCCCTCTTTTATACTACCTCAGCTGGGTCAATTGATACGGTGTACGTACCGTACAAACGGCGTCGACCAATCAGCGCGAGGCGCGACAGAGCAAGTGACGACGTTACATTATTTACCTTAAGCTAGTTATATATATTATACAAAGTGATCAACTAATATAAATATAAGCTCTACACTATTAGTTAGTTAACATAAAATGCTTATATCCCTTTTATGTGTAACTCTAAACTATAATCTTTATTAACACTACATAAACGCTTATACCCTATTTAAGTACAAACTCTAAACTATAATATTTATTCTATTAATATAAAAATGTTTGTCTTATTTATGTATTATTCTATTTGTTTTCACTTGTCCCGCACATCACTCCCGCCGTGTGACCGCGTCGCATCAGCTTCCGGTGCGGGCTCGACGTCCGTAGATAGAGGCAGGATCACCAGCTTCCTTATTGGCCGGCGTAGGACACCTCCTTGGTGAGTACGTCCACTTTGTGATCGACGATCTGTACGAGGTCGTCGACGCGTGCTGCTTGGCCTCGTCCGTGGGGCTCCCGCCGGTGTTGGAGCTCAGGGAGGTACTCCTTCACCCAGCGTAGCCAGAAGATGTCGGCTAGCCTCTGCGCAGCTCGCCAACTTGACCATAAGAGGGCGTCTCGTTCGGTGAAAGTGCCTGGCTGTGGTACTCGTCCCGGTCCTCCCAACAAGAAGTGGTTAGAAGTGAGAGCTTCAGGATCCTCTGGACTGACTGAGACGTGAGTCAGCGGGCGGCTGTTGACTGTGTATTCTACTTCTACTAGTAGTGTCGTGAGGACTTCCTCTGTCGGATGACGTTCGTGCAACGTCGCGATGAGAGCGGTCTTGACGTAGCGAACCATTCGCTCCCAGCTCCGCCCATAAATGGAGCTCCAGGCGTGATGTAGCGCCAGGAGATAGTCCTCTTCGCTGCTTATTCTGCGGTCGCTGCGTCGACCGCCTGTCGTAGTTCCTTATCGGCTGCCTTCAGGTTGGCCGTTGTCTGACCATATTTCTGTCGGGCAGCCTCGCCGCGCGATCATTCGCCTTATGGCCATTACCGCGGAGTCAGCGCTGAGTGAGCCGGCGACTTCCAGATGTATGGCTCGCGTAGTGAGACATGTAAAAATGGCCATATATCTCTTTTGTCGAGTTCGTCCGACGGTCACCGAAAGGGGTCCGAAATAGTCCACCCCGGTGTAGGTGAAGGGGCGCTTGTGGTGAGCTAAGCGACATGTTGGCAGGTCCCCGGTTCTCGGATGCGGCGGTACTTGCGTCTTCATTCTGCAGAATAGGCATCTTCGTAGTATTGTGCGTACGATAGGGCGCAATCTCAGTACCCAATACTGCTGCCGGCACTCGTTGACTGTGGCCTCTACACCGCATGATGGAGTTGCCGATGTATAGCCTGTACGCAGAGCTTGACTGTATGATGATCACCGTCGATTATCATCGGGTTCTTGAATTTTTCTTCCATGTCGCAGACCGCTCGAATACGACTTTCAAGTCGTAGTGTGCCGTTTATGGACTCGACGCTGAGCTGGCGAAGGCGGCTCTCTTTGTTGATCGGCTTCCCGCTGTTTAGGCTGTCTATTTCTTCCGTAAAGGATTCTTCTGGAGAGGATCGCATCAGGAGTTCTTTAGCTGTTTTAAGTAGCTCGGCTGAGACCATTAGCGGCTTTATGTCTTCTGGTGACCGCTTTTTTGTCGTCGTGTGCGCCTGATATTTTACGGTAGCTTTGTTCTTTTTCCAAGTAGGATCAGCCTCTTTATTCTTCTTTGTTCGTTTGTAGTTGACTCTCTGTTTGGCGTTTCTGCAGAGTTGAATGAACTGTAGAACACGTGCGTTTGAGTATCGGAGTCGGTCCCAGTTGGAGAACTTCGCTGGATCAGGTAGACCTTGCAGAAGCAAGCTTCAATCTTCCTTTGTTGCTCACGTGATGTGTTCTTTCTTCGTCGGAAGGTTCTTCCGCTGTTGCTCTTGTGGTTTCCGTCGGCCAGAAGTCTTCTGTTAGGTATAAGAAGTCGGGTCCTTTGAACCATCGATTGTCTTTATTAAATGCTGCTGACACGTCTTGTGTGGCATCGTCCGCCACGTTCAGCTTTGTCGGCACCCAGCGCCAGTCGTTGACTTTGGAACTCTCTTCTATTGCTGCTAGACGATGAGCCACGTAGGGCTTATATGAACGTGACCCTGTCCTTATCCAGGTTAGTACTGTCTTGCTGTCCGTCCAGAATACTTTGCGGTCAGGTTTCCTCTCGTGTTCTTCGACTACTGTTTCTGTGAGTCTGGTGCCCATGACTGCAGCCTGTAGTTCCAATCTTGGGATGGACGTCAATTTTAACGGTGCCACCTTTGCTTTCGCTATAATGAGGGATAGGTGGACCTCTCCTACTGCTGTTACAGTTCTCCAAAAGAGAACCGCAGAGTAGGCTGACTCGCTGGCATCGCTGAAGACGTGGAGTTCTAGGGAGGCCGCGTCGCTGTAGTGAAGATATGCTACTTCGCGGAGGCCTTTCAGATGCTCCATCCACATTTCCCACTGCTCCACCAGGTCCTCGTCGATCTTGTCGTCCCATGCTGTTCCTCTACGCCAGACTTCCTGGAGTAGTTGTTTTGCCCTGATGGTGATAGGTAAGGCGAACCCGAGCGGGTCGAAGAGCGACATCACTATTCTCAGTGCTTCCCTTTTCGTCGGCTGCTTCCCTTCTAGGAGTGTTGAGGATATTCTGGCTAAGTTGAGGTTGAAGGTGAGTTCGTCCGAGTTGATCTTCCAGACAACACCCAGAACTCGTTCCATTTTTTCTTCTGTTTTGTAGAGTTCCATTTCTTCTGTCTGATTGTCTTCTCCAAGTATTTCTAGGAGTGAGTTCGATTTCCACTGTTTTAACTCGAAGCTGGCTTTCATGTGCACGGCTCATACCTTCTCCGTGATGCGTTTGGCATCTTCGAGGGTTCTGAAGCTGTCCAGGTAGTCGTCGACGTAGTGCTTCTTTATGATGGCAGCTGCGGCTTCTGGGTGAGTTTCCCCGTTCTGTTTGGCGTTCAGGTTCTTGACGTATATTGCTGTCGAAGGCGAAGGAAATCGATGCTCCAAAGATTAACGATGTCATTCTGTATTCTTCCGGAGGTTGGTTGTCTCGACAATCCCCACGCCACAGGTAACGCAGTGCGTCCCTGTCTTGTTCTCGCAACTTGACTTGCATGAACATCTCCTTGATGTCCGCCGTAACCGCGATCATGTGTTGTCGGAAGCGCATGACGACACCTGGTAGCGATTGTAGTAGGTCAGGCTCTTTGAGTAGCATGTCATTAAGTGCCACCCCTTTGGTCTTGGCTGCGGCATCGTGTACCACCCGCAATTTCTCCGGTTTCATTGGGTTGACTACCGCAAAGTGAGGTAGGTACCAAGTCTTGTCAGCTGTCTTCTGTTTTGGGGCGGGTTCGGCGTAGCCCTTTGCGACGACAGCGTTCATTTGTTCCACGTATTTCTTATTTAACGTAGGATCACGATCTATCTTCTTTTCTATATTGAAGAGCCTCTTCAGCGAGTTTTCGTAGTTGTCTGGTAACTTGACATCGTCTTTGCGCCAGAGAAGACCGGTCTGGAATCTTCCTTCTTCTATCTTTGTTGAGGTCTTTTCCAAGATACGAAGTGCTTGTTCTTCTGGATCAGTCTTCGGTCTCTTGGGTTTTATGCAGAGTGCGTCCATCTCGAAGTATCGGTTCACAAGGTCCTCTAGATTCTCGTCTGGATCCTCTGCGATGTGTGACACGAAATCGATGTTCCGTCCGAAGCTTCGTGTCTGACTTCTGTGGAGTACCCAACCTAGTGGCGTGAGAGATGTCACTGGGTGGTTATTGTCTCCTCTTCTTACTTCTGATGTCAGCAGAAGATGCCAGTTATCTTGACCGATCAGCACTCGTGGCTTTGCGTTTGCATATGTGAGATATCCTTGGATATCAGAGAGGTGTTGACACTCCTCCACTAGTTCCTGTGGGACCCGTTGAGATGAGACTTGCAGGTTCTTCACTGTGCGTGCTTGTATTTGCTCTTCATGATCGTTGAGTCCCTTTAGTTTGATGGTGACTCTCCTTGATGCTGACTCCGATACTTTCTTGTCGTTGATGGTTTCTATCTTCAGTGGGTCTATGGGGCCCGTTGCTCCGACGCTTGTTACTATGCTATCGTCGACGAGCTGACTGTTAAGCCGTCGTCCATCAACGCGAAGGTTGACAGCTCCTTTTGGTCCTTTAACCTGGATCGGTAGGATTTTTAAATACAATTGCTTCTTGACGGTCCACGTTGAGTTGATGACCTCTATTGCCCCTTGATTTTCTTTTGCTTCTGTGTCTTCCAAATTCTTTTCGTAGTGCAGCATCTTGTGGTGGGAGTACTTGCAACTGTTGACATTACATGACTTGGGTCGGCAGTGGTGTGTCTTGTTCCTATAGCGAAGACACCTGAAGCAGAGGCGCTTGGACTTGGCCATATCCCATCTTGCATTTGCATCTAACTTCTTGAATTGTTCACATTCTGTGGCGTTGGTGTGCCCCGTATCTTCACATACGACGCACCTTGGTATGTATGTTTTCTCAGTCACGTTGTTGATCCTTTAAGTCTTCCTTTGTGGTGCGGCTGTAGTAGGCGGTGTCATCCGTTCGGGCAGCGCGTAGGGTCCACACAATTCTGCTTCCCTTTTGAAAAACTTCTCTATCTTGACGAGACAAGGGTCTTCACGTGGCTGCATGGCTGAGAAGTCGTAGTATCTATAACGCAGAGTTGGCGTCAGTTTGTCTACTATTGTCTTCGCGAGTTCAGGATTGTACATGTAGTTAAAACAACCCACAGTCTTCAGTGTCGCCACTACGTTGGAGACCTTGGTGGCGAATATGCATATGTCTGGTGACTCAGTAAGGCGCGGCAGACCTCTAAGCGTCTCCATCTCCAGCATGGCTATTGACTCTGGTCTTCCACATCTTGACTCCAAAGTCTTCATTACTTCAGCCGGGTGTGCGTTGGTCATAACTAGGCCTTCAACTGCTTCCTTGGCCTTCCCTTTCAAGTTTCTTCTGAGTCGATTCGTATTTTCAACTGCGCTGAATGTTGCCATTCCTGATGAGACCCACTGAAGAATGGTAACTCGACGAACTTAGGTCGTTGGGCGGCGCTGACAGCCCGAGTGATGGCTTCAGCTAGGAGGGCTACGTCAGTTTGACCTCCCTCGGGTGACTGATGTGTTTCTTCATGCTTTTCTTGCCTTGGTTCTTCTGCGTGGGCGGTTGTTGGTTCTTCTATGGCATGGTGAGGTTCGTTGGTGATTGCTAACACCGGGCGATTCACTTGATTTTCCAACCAGTCGTCCTCTCTTGCATTGACTTTTGAGTAGAGGGAGGCGTCATCTTCAAATTCCTCCTCCTCTTCTGAGTCTTCCCTTTCCAAGGCAGCAAGACGTGCTGCGGCTAATTCCACTTGAAGGCGTAGCAAATCTTATTTCGCCTCTGCAAGCTTGAGCTACTGGGCGGGCGGGGTTCCTGTAATCCGGTTTGCTTCGATGGACCGGCGGTGCTTCTTATGGCTCGCTTAACTGTATTAGTTTCTGTTTCTCGGCGAGTTGCTCTGGTGACAGTAGCAGGCGGCTTCATCAGCTGTTTGGCCTTCGCACCCGCAGTTAGCGTCGTCGCCGCGGATGGTGTTACGGAAGGAGCGACGGTGCTGGCGGGGTGCGCGGCGAGGGTAGCGGTTGCGGCTGAGGTGGCGGCGGACGAAGTGGTTGCTGCGGTGGCGGAAGTCACGGTGGATGGATCAGTTGCCGCGGAGGTGTCTGTATACTCCGAAATCTCTGTGGCGGTCGTCCCTGTAGCTGTCGATTCCGTACTGGCTTCCGCACTGATGGTACCGGTCACCGAGGTGGTAGCCTTGGACGACGGCGGCTTGCTACCCCTTCCCTCAGAACGCGTAACGGCCATGCTGTTAGCTGACTTTTTCTTCGAATAATCTTGAGTCTTAAAAACTATTTCCGAGAAGTCTTCTTAACTCGTTGTAGCACTATTTGAAGTCTTCAGGTAATTATTTTCCACAATATCCGGCTCGAAGGACCATTAAATGTGCCTTACAGGCACAATTGTGTGCTGGGTTGGTGGAGAATAAAACCACTGAGACTTTTTTCTTTCTTCTATATTCGATGTTTTCCTTGAGGGAGCTGGCCGCCGACTGTGTCGAACGACGAAAATCGTCCCTCTTTTATACTACCTCGGCCGGGTCGATTGATACGGCGTACGTACCGTACAACGGCGTCGACCAATCAGCGCGAGGCGCGACAGAGCAAGTGACGACGTTACATTATTTACCTTAAGCTAGTTATATATATTATACAAAGTGATCAACTAATATAAATATAAGCTCTACACTATTAGTTAGTTAACATAAAATGCTTATATCCCTTTTATGTGTAACTTTAAACTATAATCTTTATTAACACAACATAAACGCTTATATCCTATTTAAGTACAAACTCTAAACTATAATATTTATTCCATTAATATAAAAATGTTTGTCTTATTTATGTATTATTCTATTTGTTTTCACTTGTCCCGCACAAGTATCAGTTGCGGGAGCACCAAGAAAAGCATTTGGAGGAGAGAAACTTTGTGATGTGTGCATTGAGAGATTTAAGATTTTTTTTTACTTGATTTTTATCTAAAAATGGCTCGCCTAGATTGGACACCACCTTTGACCCTTACAACGTGGTGGTCAACAAAAGCACAGAAGTATCCAAAACTAACAGAATCCACAAAAATCTCTATCATCGCCCGGTAGCAGTGTATACAGTGAGGCAATCTTCAGAAGCAGTTATAGTTTATGGGCAAAAGCGCTATCAAGAATTGCTGAAAAATTGTTTTCATTCATCACAACTTACTTAATAAATTTTAAGTATTAATTGTAATGTTTTGTTGGTAAAATATAATCATTTTTGATTAAAATGTGTGACCATTACTATATATTGATGACCTTTTTTACCGTCTGGAAGAAAATTGGCTGTAACATGTGAACGGAATAGAAGCTTATGGCACTGATATTTTACAAAAAATAAAAATAAACATTTTGAATTAAACGTTTGAATTTTTTTTGAACAATTACTTTATTGAGCCTATGACCCTGCGAATACTTCTTTTTTTTAAATATTTTACATTTACTTCTAAAGCGTTAAAGAAACATTCACTTATTTAAATAGTGTTAAGAATATTTCCTAACAGTAAAATAAGTGAGACAAACGAGCACACAGTCCATCTGATGGTAGTGGATACTGTATTTGGCCAATAGACACGTCAAGCTCTATCATATATATGCAATCGAAATGTAGATACGGTATCACCTCTGAAGAATAAGACAGAATTCTTTGTTATCAGTTAAGTCTTTGTTTTTTTTTTTTAAATTAGTTATAGTCATTTAGAAAGTGTCGACCGCCGCCCACGAACACCTCTACAATTACCAAATGAAACAGCAGCGTTAGGCTGTTATTTTCTTTGCACAGGTGTATTCATACAACAGCGCCACCTGCCGGATCCATTCGTGAATCGAAACCATCCGGCGACCCACTCATTTATTTTGGCTTTTCTTATTATTATGTCTTTATTCATATGCCAGATTCTCAGGGCCGATTTACACTTCGACAAGTACAGTAGCGAGTTTAGTTACAGGGCAGTTGACAGTAAATGGTTAACCGATTCGTTGCGACACCAATTTTCGACGACTTTTAGCTGTGGCGGCGAACAAATATTTCGTGATACGCCTGTAGTTTCAAGCGCCATGGAAGCTGATGACACGCCTATTGTGCCATCAGCCATATGTAACATAATGTTCTTTTTTATGATTTTTTCACTTGTTTAGACCTGAATAACTTTAGCTGACATCAAACATCAATTGCAAACGGAAGGATACTTGTTTTTATGTGAGAATAAGTGACTTTTTATGCAGAGATTACAAATCTTTTGTATTTTTTTTTTATAAAAAAACATTTATGTAAATAGGTACAGGTAAATTACCCTGAAAAAACCTTCATTTTTATTAAGTTAAATTTTCACCTAATAATAACGTTCTGAAAATGCCTAATTAGTAAGAACAGCAAAACAAGTGTTTTCAAAAGGAAAAAACAATAGCGGTGAACAAAAGGCTTTATTAGCGAACTTTTTTTATGTTCGAACTGTTTCAAGCAAAAATATACCTTATACCATATCACAAGAGAACATGGTACTTCTTAGGTCCATTCGGCCATATGACAGTACTAAGACGCAGTTCAACCATTTTAAGCAAAATTAAACAACGCATTTTTTTTAACAGGAGACTTGCTCTCCAGAAACTTGCTTACAACTTAAGTTTGTGAGCGATCGCAATGAGTGCTATTATTTGTTACTTATTAGAGTATTTTCCCACAACATGATTGAAAAATCCCATTCTGTAAAAAGGGTACCATCTACCAGTTAAAAAAGGTTGTCAACCTCTAAAAATTTAAAATTCTCAAAATATTCAGAAATGAAGCTGTAAGCGTGAACTACTTGCAAAATAACATTTTGTTCTAGATAAATTTTCCAAAAACAATTTGAGAGTTATAACGATTTTTAAAATGACACGATTCGCGTGTCGTACGCCACACCAAAAAATAATCGATGGCACGCCTGGCGTGGTACTGTACTTGTCGAAGTGTGAATCGGCTTTAAAAAGGGTAAAATCAAAAATTCTATTTATTCTGGGTTGTATCGCTTGGGTATATCCTCGAAGAACACGTTAAAACAGACTTGACAATATATACAAAATACTTTGACATGTAGATCCATTTTTAAACCATAGTAAAAAATGAGCATGCATTGGTTTGACTATATAATACTATAATACACAATATGTATCTGTTAGAGATGACGAGGTTAGGCGTCGCCGGAAGCACACATTTAAGCAATTACGTCGTATTATTATCACTACTACCCGAATCGCGGTGTTGACAGAATGAGTAAATTTAAACATTTTAGACTTTTGATTAATGTGCATCGTTATAAAAATTGTTTAAATTATAACACATATTTATTTGCAAGTAGTGTGCAATTTGGCATTTTCTAAATAATTTGCATGCGAAAATTGGAAACGATTGTAACGTCAAAACACATCTCGTGTTGACAGTTATACGTGTAAATTGACATGTTAATGACATTTTAGTGGCTCCACAGTCTCCACCCACGCCCCGTTCTATTATGTATGTATTATAGTATTCTATAAGTTTGCTAATATCACACTCTGTCTATTCCTTTGGAGGTTAAGATGTAATAATAGGAAAATCCTCAAGACTTAGCATTGAGCTGCGACGCTGATGACCGCTAGTTCGAATCCCACGAAACAAGTATTTGTAGCTTACAATGATTGTTCCGGGTCTGCATGTGTAATTTTGCCATTTATGTTTGTAATCCACCTCCACAATACAAAAGGAAATTATAGTATATTTGAAAAAAAAAACACGAATGCTGTCAATGTAAATTATATTCCATGTGGTGTGTTTTGATATGGCCTTTTAAGCTGCACTTCTGTACAAAAGCCTGACCGCACACCGCACAAGCGAACCTCCTGTCATTATTATGAATCCGCATATGCTCCTTCAGGGTCTTCTTCCTGGCGTAAGACTTCTTGCAAACAGAGCACTCGTAGATTCTCTCACCATTATGCTTCACCATATGGACCCTTAGTTCGTTGTTTGTAAAACATTTATATGAGCACAAGTGGCACTGAAAGTCTCTCTCCTCTAAGTGATCCCTCTTCATATGTCTTGATAGTGTGTACCTCCTGTCGAAGGATTTGTCACATACGTTACACTTGTACTGCAAGGGGGCCACCCCGTGTACCTCCACTAAGTGCTTCTGTCTTCGGAAGTACTCGGAAAACCTTTCCGGGCACTGAGTACATTTGAACCTCTTCACCATCTTGTGGACAGTGTCGACGTGATTCTTCTGCTTTTGCTGAGTGCTGTACACTTTGTTGCAGATCTCGCAAGGGAAATTGCCACCAACGTGCATCGCTTTTGTATGAACTTTCAAACGATATTTGGTCACAAACCCCGTGCCACATTCCTCGCAGACATAGTTCCTGTAGTGTACGTTCATATGGCGTTCAATGGAGCCAAAGGTTTCGAATTTGAAGCCGCATATCTGACACTCATAGATGTTGTCCTCTGATAGTTTGAACGGAATGACTCTATCTGTGAACTCCGTATGCATTTTCTTTTTGTGTACTTTTATCAAATGATCTTTTAGTTCGTTTAAATTCTGCATTTTGCTGTCACATATTGTACACATTAAATTCGTAACATCCACGTAAACGACAAAGCATTCTGCTCCATATGTGCCCAAGATCTTTCTAATCTCAGACTTCGTGTGTGATTTAGCCTGGTGTTCCTGCAATTTCTCCAAATTATCAAAAATACTGCGACAGTAAATGCAGGGGAATCCCGATCGGTTCCTGCTTTTGAAAGGACTTGCATTGGAATTTTCTAGAAGCGTCGAAGCGTTTAAAATGTGCGCTACCTTTTCGGTTATGTATAACTTTCTTTTTCTTAAAGATGTTTGTTGTTTGTCTGAATCTTCTAGAAGTTTTGCTATCATTCTTGGTAAAATTATTTTGCCTGAAAGAGAACCATTATTTGATATTTTTTGGAATTAAAGTTTGAAAATTTAAGTAATGTTTAAATTACATAGTACCTATTTAAAATGCCATCCGCTACTAGCATTTAGTGGAGCGAATTTATTTATTCCTTGATAGCCAATTTGATCATTAAAAAAAATTGGTTGTCACTGAGGACTGCTGACAGAAGTAATAACTTAAAACTATGAATTAACAGCGTTTTTTTTTTGGATTTTCTGATTCTAAATTGTAGTCATTACAGCCCTTCACAAGTCCACTGCTGATCATTGGCCTCCCCCAAGGAACGCCACAAAGCACGGTCCTGAGCCACCTGCATCCATCGACTTCCCGCGTGTCTAACTAGGTCGTCACTCCATCTAGTAGGGGGTCAGAATACACTTCGTCTACCGGTACGAGGCTAACACTCGAGAACCTTTTTTCATTATCGGTTTTCGGTTCTTCGAGCAATATGGCTGGCCCATTGCCACTTCAGCCTACTAATCCGTTGGGCTACGTCGGTCACTCTGGTTCTACTGCGGATATCCTCATTTCTAAGTTCATCACGCAGACAAACCCCGAGCACAGCCCTCTCCATCGCTGAGCGATCTTGAGCGTCCTCGTACGGTCAGCAGTTACAGTCACACTAAATTGTAGTATCACAAGTTAAAATCTAATCATCCCAGGAAAGAATCTGAAATAGTGAAGGCGGCTGTACGTGTTCATAAACTGCGGACTTCCGACTTAAGAAATCATTACCAAACATCATTAATCATTTGACACTGCATCGTGTCTCGTTGGCGTAGTGGTTACAAGTGCGACTGCTGAGAAATTTCGCAACTCATAGTGAGGAAGTTGGCGATGTTTCACCCCCGTGCCTTCAACCACGTAAAGCCGTTGGTCTTACGCCTGATCTCTCCCCGTTCGTGTTAGATTACCGTCCCATCAGATAGTGATATAATAAAGGTTACCTGTGCCTGCTACAAATGAGCACTATAATCCTGTCCTTGTGTAGGATGTTTAGTCTCAATTGAGACTGCTCGCTGTGGCTGAAATCCGGAATGTGGCTGAAATCATACATACATACATACATATACATAAACACTCATGTCTGTCACCCAGAGGGGTAGGCAGAGACTACAGACTTCGATTTGGCACGATCCTGACACACCTCTCTCGCCTCCTTCACATCCATACACCTACGCATACATGCTCGTCGGTTAAGGGTACTCCTAATTTGGCCCGTTTTCAATAAATCGCCAATTTGGTCGATAAATTTTCGCCTAGGACGTCCCTTTCCGACTCTGCCATTCACTTCTGCAACATAAATTTTCTTTGTCACTCTTTCCACATTACCAAACCACCGAAGAATTCCTTTCTTAATCCTGGTCACAACATCATCTTGCAAACCACACTCTTCTCTTATTACACAATTTCTTACCCTTTCGTTCAGATTCAGCCCTAACATACTCCTTAACGACCGCATTTCTACTGCGTTGATTCTACTCTCGTGCTTCTTCTGCCACACCCAACTTTCACTACCATACGTTAAAGTAGGGACCAACACAGCATTGTGAATTGCCATACGTGCCTTTTTTGACACATTTTGACTCTTCACAATAGAGTGCAGGGCCCCATTTACTCTATTTCCCGCATTCACTCGTCGTTCTATATCCTTATCATATCTTCCATCCCTGCTAAATACGCAGCCCAAATATACAAACTCATCTACTTGCTCGATCAACTCCTCTTCTATTCTTATTTCACAAATCGTTTTACTTTCTTCTCTTTCAAAAACCATAACCTTCGTCTTACTTGCGTTCACTTTCATACCCCTTTCTTTTAATGATCTGTTCATTAATGTAACCATCATTTGCAACTCGGCAGCCGACGACCCAAGGATAACTTGATCATCGGCGTACAATAGGCATTTGACGGTTAACTCACCCATTCTTAATCCGCATTCTTCAACTTTCAAATTTTGCAAACAACTGTCCATAAATGGGTTGAACAGCCACGGGGAAGCCACACAGCCCTGTCTGACACCTTTATGGATGTCAAACCAGTCCGAGTAGACCCCGTTGATCCTAACACAAGCACTAGAGTCCCTATAAAGAGACTCCAATGCCTGTATCAAGCCAGCGCTCAACCCAAATGAGTTCAGTGTTTGCCATAGCACACCCCTATCCACTCTGTCATAGGCCTTTTCCAAGTCCATGAACGAACAAAAAACCTTTTGGTTTTTGGCCAAAAACTTCTCCGCGATCATGCGCATGGAAAAGACTTGATCTGTACATCCCATTCCCTTTCTAAATCCCGCTTGCACATCCCAAATTTTTCCATCAGTTTCTTTCATGGCCCTTTAAATCAGTACCTTAGCATACAGTTTTCCTACAATGCCAAGAAGGCTGACATAAATAACATAAATCGTAAACTAACTAAAATAACATAAAGGACATAAATCATATTACTAACAACTTCTAAATACCTTTAAGTAGTTCAAGATGGCGAAAGAAATTCGGGCATGTGTGTTGAAGGGACTCCCTTGTCGGCAACTTTAACGTGTGGACCGGAAACCGCGCTAACAGTGCCGCTTCGCCATCCACCATTTCTTCATCAGATACGGAATGATTATATTTCGTTGAGGTATCTAAGTTAACATTTTTATTATTAAATTTCAAATTACAAAGATCAAATACCTATTTGGGTTAGGAAAGGGGTGTTGGAAGCATTTAAAGTAATTATCATCATATTACCGTATTGTACCTCTTTTAGGTGGTAGAGCTATGCTGCAGCTATATTAGTAGTATAGTTGTAGCACGAATGGGTCGGCTCGAGTGGGAAAGGACCACGCTCTCACAGAATACCAGAGTAAAATAGCAGCTTAATGCTGCTGTGTTTTGTATGGTGAGAGTGTAGAGAACCGGAGACCCCTTTTAACTGGAAACGAGGCAATCCACCCTAGTCCTCACGGGTGACAACGCAACTGCATTTCAATCGTAGTCGAGGATGGAAGTAGATGTATATGGGCCACAACATCCACTTACCATCAGGTGGACTGTGTGCTCGTTTGTCATGCTTAAGCTATAAAAAGTAAGAGAAGACAGGGGGAAAAAACCAGGAGATGGGTAGCAGTATCTTCGTTATGACAACTAAATAATAAAAAACTACATTCGCCATCTGCCAAGTAACCATGGGTAAAAGATCCCTACTAGGAGGCTATCTATCAGAGTTAGACTAATTGTTCAGGGGTGGAGTTTTAGGCTGTAATAATAACAGTAAAGCAGAAAAAAGCTTCTCTTTTTTAAAAGCTCTGTAACACACTTACAATTCCCCTGGTGTTGCAGTTCTTAATGGCCGGCGGTAGTCACTCACCATCAGGTGACGTGCATGCTCGTTTGCTCACACTTATTACTGGATCAGCACTTAAAATTGCAATTAAAAATTTCATTGGTGCCGGCGGGGATCGAACCCAGGTTACTCGCGTTCTGTTATACATATAAATAATGTAAATATAATAAAGAAAATAATTTAAATACTAAATAAAATCAAAATTATGTAAAATGAGACAAAAATACATTGAAATTATATGTACTATATACTATAGTATGTTTCTAGGGCAGTCGGAAAAAACATACATTGAACCTTTGACGATATCATCGGGGTAGCCAACCTTTTTTTAGATTTTATTTTTTATCCTTGTATATTATGAAGAAAGAAGATTATCCTGTACTTGTATGAATTAAAAAGCAAATTAACATTAATTTAAATTTGTTATTTATAAATCATAAGAATTATTACAATTTTCATTATTACGTTAATAGTATTTAAGTACTTAAATAAGTAGGTAAGTAGGTGTAGGTCCAGGATAGATGTAGATGTCTATGGGCCGCAGCAACCAGAAAAAAAGTTAGTTGTACAAAACATAACCACTTCTTGGCAGTGAACTTGAACTGAACTTTCAATACTAAGCATTATTTTTTTGGTGTCCGAAATATGCGACACTTTCCCCTTCTGCGGTGGTGATGTAAAATCTTTATGAGATTTTGATGTCGATTGAGCAGATTCCATACCGGTGATAATATACAAAACGTCACAAAATAATAACAAAAACTTTAATATAAAATGTAACAATACAACAAACAAAACAAACCTAATAAAAATGAAAACAACAACTATAATCGAAAATTTTAAATCTCAAACTATCTACATCCACAACATAATGAGAAATGAGTCCTGTTTCGACCGCTCTCGCAAATACGCACAACTCGAGACCGCGAATCGTGTCGAAACAAGTTTGTTATCTCTGAATGACCGCTTACTTCAACTTACCCTGAACCATGTGACACGCTTAGCGCATAACGATATGTAATATACAAAGAAATGTATGGAAGCAATACCTGTCGTTTTGTTTCGATGCTAACATAATACTTAAGGTCAATGTATAATATAATATAGGTCAATGTACGTTTTTCCGCCTGCCCTAGAAACATACTATGGAAAGACAACAAGAATGGTTATTTGCAATATGCATTATTAGAGTCCAAGGGCTAAAACTTACTTAATCTGTGCCATAAGAAATTACTATGTGCAGATTTTATTCGCGGGTCTAACCTAATACGTAGTAAATATTATTTCAATGCAACAATACAGCAATAATTTATGTTAATAAAAAGTACAATACCATTGTACTTTTTATTATATATTGTTAAATTGTTAAATAATGATTAGCTAAAAAAACTTACCATAAATTTCATTGTTGTCCAGTGTGAAATCAGAATCAGAGTCCATAGCTTGAGGTATCTCATCATCCAGAAGTTCCTCTTTCACCTCAATTTGAGTCTCCTGTTTGACATCCCCAGCAGAATCCAATACATGGCCACTTGAGGGTACTTGGAAGCATAAATAAATAAAATAAAAGTCGTTTATTTCGACCACAAGGATCATAGAGTGTTAGTAACAATACAAATCTTAAAACTAATGTTAGTAAAACTTAAAACTATTTACCTAACTCTCTAATAAAATGTAAACCTTAATAATATCTAAGAAACCTGTTAGGTTAGCAAAACTAGGGAGCAATGAAAACTTCCAGAAAATGTTCTATAACAAAAAATTAAAAATAATAGAAAAGGAGTAGTAACAATAAGTTAGAGTGCACTGTAATAATCAAAGATCAAAGCTTATGCACTAAAAGACAAACAAATTGGGCATTAGACCTGTGCCCATAAATGATAAGAATAATAGGAGGGTTTAGAGTTAACTTGTTTCTTGAACTATAAGGATTAAGAGCATTAAATTAAGACATAGACATATTTACGAAGTCCAAATATGAACCATATACAGATATTTCGGAGTCGCTCAAGTTCGTTTAATTGATCCTCGATGATATCAAGGTAATAAATATGTCAGCGTAGTCTGCGATATTGAGTAGTAAAGATTAGACAAGAGTAATTTTAGTAGAAATAAAGTAGTTAAGCTCCTGGAGTAAGCATATGGTACAAACATTTTATTGCTTTCTGTTGAACTTAAAGAGTTCAAGAAAGGCTGGTATCCAAAAGGATACCTAAATTCTTAACAACATAATAATATAGGATAGCGACACCATTAAATGTAACATGACAATTATGTTTATATTAATAAGTATTTAGAGAGCCATGGTAGCTCAGATGATTAGCGCTCGCTGTAAATTTTACAGTACTTGAGCAACCCGGGTCAGATCCCCACTAGCACTAACTTAATTGTGTATTGAAATTTTAAATTCTGATTTATCATGTGCTCGGAGGTGAAGGCAAACATCTTGGGGAAACCTATATGTCTGAGAAATAAGAAAAAAATATTTCGAGGACATGTGAAGTTCGCCAACATGCATTATATACCTTCTCAGATGTGAGAGGAGACCTGGGCCCAGCAGTGGGACATATATAGATTGTAACTTTAACCTTTAATTAACTTTAACAACTATTTATGTTTGAAAGAAGATATTTTATTGTATATGTTTAATAATTAGAGTACATAATAATAAAGCCTTGGTAGTTCAGAAGATAAGTTCTTGCCATACATTTCACAGTATGCGAGTAATTTGGATGTGGGTTCGATTGCCACTGACACCAATAAAATTGTTAATTGCATTTTAAGTGTTGAAATACCACATGCTTGGAGGAGAAGAAAACATCCTATTTACGGTCAACCTGCACTATCTATAAACTATATATTATATCATAATTACCATTAACAAAAACAGTCTCTTTGTCAGTGATAGTTTTTAACAACTGCTGCTCTGAGTTCACCACCATCAAGCGGAAGCTGTTGGCATCCCTCAAACGATTCACACATAGCAAGCAGATAAGTTTGCTTACGTCTGTGTTATTGGATAGCTAAAATAAAATAATTTTCATTATGATCATTTCAAAAAAAGATATCATCAGTGAGCGTGCAAGAACGCCGAAGAGCAATTTGTAAAAACTGCACACCAGCAAAAGTGAAATATCACAGCAATAGATTATTTGAGCTGATTTGCTTATACCACATTTCACTCAAATTGAATTAGAGAATAAGAAACCTCATTTTGCCTCATGTCCAAAGGTGAATGTAATTCTGCATATTTACCAAATAAAAGGAGAAGAAACTACACGACAAATGCGTGCGTACTTAAATAATTATTTAAAGACGAATATTTTTTTTATAGGGAGCACGAGCACACAGTCCACGTGATGGTTGCTGTGGACCATAGACATCTGCATCTATCCTCGATTACAAATCAAAATGCAGATGAGTTCTCACCCGTGAGGACTAAGATGGAATGTCTCGTTTCCAGTAAAAAGGGTCTCCGGTTCTCTACACTCACCATACGAAACACAGCAGAATTAAGCTACTATTTCACGCTGGTATTCTGTGAGAGCTTGGTCCTTCCCCAGTCGAGCCGACCCATTTGTGCTACAACTATACTTCCAATATAACTGCAGCATGGCTCTACCATGTATAGAAAATTTACCATGTTAGTATGTTTATGTTGTTTTTAATATATCTTTACCAGTATTTTATGCATGAATGGTGTTTACCACCCTCACACTCATACCATAATTCTTTCAATTATTTAATGATTCTATCTCATTGAACTGTAAAATGTAGTAAGTAATGCGTTCTTGATATAATGGGGTTTTACTATTTTTGGTAATTTACGCGGTATTTCATTATATTTAATTTAACTCTTGTTTTTAGATAAATACCTATGTTGACATAGCAAGCACCTCTAAAGTACCCAATTAATAATCCAGGACCAAGATTAGTTGTTATTAGTAAATGCAGATATTACTAGTAACATGTCTACGGTCCAACTATCCCTTTTTTTTCAAATTCCCTTCTTTAGTGAGAAAATCTATTATTTCGAGTCCTTTTTTTAGTATTTTTTTAAAAATACGAAAATTTAAATTAAACTAATTGCACTCATGTTTTTTTATTCAAATAACCAGTTCAGTTTTTTTCTATTATGTCAATAAAATCAAAAAACATTATTCATGTTTCATTAGTATGTAATTTGTTTCTAAATATAATTTCCAAAACACACCATTTCCAAAAAAAAATACCGAGTAAAGCTCGGTCATCCAGGTACTAAATATAACACTCAAACTCAACCTGCATTGCAAATAGCTATAGAGGTGGACCTTTTGGCGATAGTTTGGAGCAAGAACTTCAATATGAAAATTTAAAGCCCGAATTTGCTATGCTGACAACAGTATACCTGAACCTATACATGAAGTGCATAATATTATTACTGTTGTTGCTGTTAATATTGGTTCTGATTTTTCTTAGGACTTCATAAGACGTCACTGATTTTTCTTTTGTCGCCCTCTCAGACATAACAAATTTAAATCATTATCGCTAGAAAATTTGGAGTGACATCCGAAAGAGACATTGTAAGAAATGGCGAAAAAATCGAAAGTAAGAGCGCAAAAGGAAATCCATACAATTGGCAAAGAAAAAGAAATAAGCTTTGAATTAAGATTGCCGTTTCAGTAGCCAGTAGGAAGGCAGAGGGGAAGGCTGAGTAGGAAGACAATCAATATCAAGAACCTAGTATGATCATTTACAGGAGCTTAAGAGTGTCATACCAAGAGACAAATTTACATTATTTTCCCAAAAATAAGTTTAAAAATAGTAGCAAAAAATTCAGTCAATAAAATGTATTAGAATGGCTAAAATATTAAGTTTTTTCTTCTTCCTGTCAGATACACCTTAGCCTTTAGAGTCTAATGTATGTTACAAACAATCAACTCCTGGCATCTATCCGAGTACAAAGTACATATTACTTCAATGGTTTTTGCGTGAATAAAGAAATAAAGAGATTTAAAGCTTAAATGACCTAAGTCCTGTCTGGACAAAAAATAGTCATGACAGATGTAGGCTCGGCTTTGTGTCCTCACGCTTGACACTTTATAATTTTGTGGATAGAACTTCGGTCTGAATAATCTTTGATTTTTCTCTCTCCTTGTCCTTCAAATCCGAAAACAACAGTAGGTTGCTGATGCTTTATCATAAAAATAGATAGGAAGGCGGTACTCATCCTACTAAAAAGAATTATTTTCGATTTTACAAATTATTTGAGAAATCTCAAATCAAAATTTAACTTACAAAAATATTGAAGCACTCCATAATAATATCCAAATAAACTTCCTTCGCACCGTTCCAGTAGTATTCTTTAAAAATATCTTGATGCTGCCCTTTTGCTAAACAAAACCGGCATGTTCCGTAATTATTATTGGGGTTTTTTGATCCCATTTTGCAGTTCTAAATAATATTGTTTACTTGGTGGTGGCCATAGACACCACAGAACACTATTACTCCTATCGGAGATAGACACTACTTATTATGACATTTAATGTCATTCGTAGACAGAGACTGTCTACGACGTAGACAGAGAAACCTATAGACTAATGATCGGCGTGGCCTCAAATGATAAAGGAAGATAACGAATTTTTAGGTTATACAATAATCTTTACGACTTTTAAACACATTTAGATAAAAATTTTAATTGTTCAAACAACTGAACTGAACAAGATTCACCAATCTTAAGGTCACAAAACACTTTTCTCACTTAAACCAACTTCTAAACTCCTTAAATCGCTACGCTGTTAAAGTTGTTTAGCAAACTGTAGAGTTTGCTAAACAAAAAAACCGGCACGGAGAAAGGGACAAACAATCACACCGCTCTATCTCATTTCTATGCAAGACGTATGCATAAATCTATCTTTTTCGTGTGCGAATGCGAAAGAAGGCGTCAATTTGTCTATAGGTTTCTCTATCTACGGTCTACGATGTCATTGGTTGGCATTGTATATTTTCTTTTTTCTTTCGTTGGTAATAAACTCTTACGACTATGCTTTCGCCAGTATCAAGTAACAAGACGCTTTGTAGTGGCGGTTAAGAATATCCATGAACCCATATCTTACCGTGGGTGTCGAAAAGGCGACAGAGGTAAACAGGCATGAAATGGGCAGCAGCATCCTCATGAAAATAAAAACTGTACAACATAACACTGCGGTTGCCAACCAACTCCCCAAGCATGGCAACTATGGCAATATACCTCCCATGAGCAACAACACCAATAGACGGCCCCGGTTCCCGGCGGCCCCGCTATTCCTGGCTACGGTGACGACCATGGTAACGGCAGAGCAGGGGGTGTTAAGAATCTCCGGTGGATGTTAAATCTTAAAACGACTCGGCCTGGCAAAATTCAACGCAGGCACCCTGAGGACTGACGAGAAGATCCTGGAGCTTTAAGAAGAGATAGATAAGTTGCGCTGAAATATTATAGGATTATCCGAGTTCCAAAGCGAGGGGAAGGACATGGTGATTCTCGGATCGGGCAACTTGTTCTATAACCGGGAGGGCGACCATATGTCCAAGGAGGAGTTGGATTTCTCGTCCGCAAGTTAACAACGTTGTAAAGATTGGGAGTGTGTTGACGAGGGCTGCGTAAATTGTACTCGGAATCACCAAACGGTATTCGCTGAAGGTCGTACAGGTTTACGCAACATCTCGGTGAGGTGATGGAGGAAATGCATGAGGATATTTCTAGAGTGATGCATTCCTCCAAAACCCACTATATGGTTGTAAGGGATGAGAGCAATGTGGACTGTATTTTTAATCACGGAGAAAGAAGAAACTGAACTAATTAAATACTACTGTGATATCTATCTGAGTAAATATTTAATAGAAATTGAATGCTAATTTATTTTACTGGGGACGGAGCTAAATTAAAGCATATACAAAAACTAACACAAATTTATTGCACTATTTACAAAATTGCGGCAGTCTTATATTCTATGACTATTCTATAGCCCAGGGAGCTTGAGGGGTCTTCTTGCTTGCCGCTTCTTATCTTGAGAGTTGAGCTGCCGCGAATGAATAAATCCCGCCGGGAGCTCTTCTTATATTCCCGCTGCTGGGGTCACGTAGGTAACAAATTTGTGTAAGCGCTCGAGTCCACGGGGGCCTCGCTCTGATGCAGGGTGCGGGAGAGGAAAGGGCAACGGAAAACAAGGGGTCAGCAGTTGGCCGACTTCATGGAGAAAGAGGGACTCTTTATGATGAACTCTTTCTTTCAGAAGCGCCCCCATAGAAAGTGGACCTGTTCAAGTCCCGATAGTTTGACAGAAAATGAGATTGACTTTATTATGACGAGTAGAAGGCAACTGTTCAATGATGTCTCAGTGATCGCAAGGCTGAAAACTGGCAGCAATCACTGAACGATTAGAAGCACACAGAAGCTAAACGTTAAGTGGGAGAGGTCTCTTCTAATAAGCTTCAATGGGGCCCCCATATACAGTGCCAGTGCAATTCTGTCTCAGTGGTTGCTAGTGCATTTCTAGGGTCTATAACGCTTTTTTTTAATATCTAAGTGCTAAAAATATCTAGTGGAGTCTGGCGGAAAATTTGATATTAGTTGGCCGCACAGTGTGATAAAAAATACTAGCGATTCTATCGTGCGTGATCGTTTGGATATTTGCCGACCAAAATGTTGCCGATGCTCTAATTGTTTTATCTCCCTTTTGCATTATAGTATGTAGCTGATTTTCTTTCCTTTATATTAATTCTCTAAGCTTTAGTACCTGAGAAAGACTGGACGAAATTCGAAGGTGGGAAAACCACGTTCGAATTTCGTATTAGTGTTTTAGCTCAGTTTTGTTTGTTTCGCAAAAACTTGTAAAGTTGCCGGCATGAAATACTGTCCCACTCTGCTGAGCACGCCGAGCTTTTTAGAAGCCAATTTGGCCTTCTCTTCCAAGTGAACACGAAACTGCACGCCACTCGATATGTCGACGCCGAGGATTCCGATACTGGCGGAGGCAACAAGGGGAGTGCCTTGAAACTGAGGAGATACGACAAAGGGGTTCTTTTTAGCGGTTAACGCGCAAACTTGTGTCTTCTGAGGGTTAAACTGGACTAGATTTAGTCGCCCCCAATCCGAGACTCTGTTCAGCAAAGACCCAACTTCAGACACAAGTTTGTCCCGTTACTCGTAGACCATTTCCCGAAAATATTGGCACGGCCAGTGTACAGAGCATCACCAGTGCCGTCATCTGCATAGCAATGTATGTTTGCAACATATCATTGATATGCAGAAGAAACAGCGTTGGCGATAGCACGCAGCCTTGTTGAACACCAGCATTAATAGGCTTGTAATCGGAGCTTGCACCATCTACAACGACCTTGATGCTCCGATCTGCAAGAAAGCTGGTGATCCAATCGCACAATTTCTCGGGAAGTCCATAGGAAGCGAGCTTCGAAAGAAGCGCTTTGTGCCAAACCCGATCGAAGGCCTTCACAATGTCCAAACTAACGGCCAATGCCTCCCCCTTGCCTTGGACTCTACTGCTTCCGCCCATCTATGAGTTAGGTAGACCAGAAGATCACCAGCAGATCGACCACGACGTAAATATTGGCGATCACTAATCAGCTGGTGATCCTCAAAGTACCTCATGAGCTGGCAGTTGACAACGGACTCCATTGTTTTGGAGAACAAGGAGGTGATGGCAATAGGCCGGTAGTTGGACGCTGAGCAGTCACCTTTTTTCGGTGTTGGGTTGACGAAAGCCGTCTTTCAATATTTTGGGACTACGCCTAGAGAATAGGAGTATCGGAAAAGACGCGTTAAAACCGGTACCGACTCTAGAGCACATGTCCTCAGTACAATTGGGGGGATTCCGTTAGGCCCATTCGACTTGTGGATGTCCACGGAGATGAGTGCTTTGCGAACCGAGCGCTGTGTGAACTGCACTTCCGGCATGGAGCACTCACACCGCAGGATGGTCGGCGACGTACTCCCCCTGTCATCGAGAGTCGAGTTGGACGCAAATAAAGAGCCTAGCAGATCGGCTTTCTCCTTTGCGGTATGGGCCGCTGAGTCGTCCTCCCTGTGCAGAGATGGAAGAAATGGCTGACAGAAATTGCCCTGGCCAGCCTTGGCGAGAGACCAGAATGCACGGTTTCCAGAAGAAAGGCGAACTAGTTTCTCGCCAATACTGCCTATTTGCTCTGACTTTGCCTTGGCAATGACTCTTTTGAAGGACCTGGAGGCGGAATTATACATTTTTTTTAGAGAGCTGGTGTTTATATCCCGGGACGTTGATGCGTCAGCCCAGGCTAGGCTTGTCTTTTCATTCGTAAGTATATTCATAAGTACACCAATTTTTATCGCTTACTAATATCGATCACTAATAAAAAACTAGATACACAGTCCAATGCCAAAGTTCTCTAAATATGTCGCTAATTATTTTGACGTAGTTCTAGTTGAAATAAATATACATTAATGTAAATTCACCTTCAACCTTAAATGCATTGCCTATAGTTGTATTCACAAAGATTAGTTGTATTAACAGTGGTAGAGCCACGCGGCAGCTTTGCTGTCGCACGTATGGGCCGGCTCAAACCGGGGTGGTACCACGACCTCACAGAATACCGGCATGAAGTGGAAGCTCTGCTTCCGCGTTTCGTCTGGTGAGTGCAGGTGGCCGGAGGCCCAAATCCCCCCCCCCCATCAACATGGTAGCGGAATTAAATGATAGACTACCCCAGGAGGGTACCAGCACCTCTGGAGAATCCCTCGCTGAGCATCCACGACCATGTTTCTCCACTTCTGAGCGTGGGTGCTCAGGCTGCCCCGCGTATTCTGGGGGGGGGGCAAAATTCCGCTCAAGACTAAAACTGCTCGGGGCAAACGGAGTAACAAGACCAAGGCGACCCCTACCACGCTATCCGTGAATTTCTGCAATATCAGGGGTTACTCTAACCTAAACGCCGTCCATTACCATCTCAAGACGACGAGGCCGGCTCTGCTCTTTCTGACCGAGACGCAGGTGTCCTCTCCGGCTGATGTCTCGTATCTCTCCTGCCCGGGGTACAAACTGGAACACTCCTTTGTGCCTCGGGCTGGAGTTTGCGTTTACGTCAGAGAGGACATCTGTTCTCGACGCCTCGGCAGACTTGAAGGTTCGGACCTGTCCATCCTTTGGCTACGCGTACACAGCGACGACCATCCGCGCATCTATGGGTGCCTCTATAGGTCTCATAGCGGTAATGCCGAAACAGACCGACTCTTCGACCACGTCCAAATGGCTGCAGATTCGTTGCTACAGCAGATCCCCTCCGCAGAGATCGTGATCCTCGGCGACTTTAACGCCCATCACGCCGAATGGCTCGGTTCACGTTTAACCGATCATGCGGGGAGATCTGTTCATGATTTTGCCTTGGCATATGGTCTGACACAACTGGTTACTTCGCCTACGCGGATTCCAGATGTGGAGGATCATGCACCTTCCCTGTTGGACCTTCTGCTGACCTCTCACCCGGACGGATATCAGATTTCCGTCGACGCCCCTTTAGGCTCCTCGGACCATTGTCTTGTCCGGAGTGTGGTGCCACTCACGCTGAAATCGCGGTTGCATTCTGCAGGCTGCCGCCGTGTTTGGCACTATAGGTCAGCCGATTGGGATGGGATGCGGTCTTTCTTTGCATCCTACCCTTGGGGGCGGGTTTGCTTCTCGCCGGACGATCCCAACGTTGTTGCGGATTCTGTCGCTGATGCGGTACTTCAGGGTATGGAACTTTTTATTCCTTCCTCTGTGGTGCCCATTGGAGGCAAATCTCAGCCATGGTTTGGTCGCTCCTGTAAAATAGCATCATGCTATAAGCAGGAGTGCTACCGAGCCTGGGCTGAAGCATCAGCGACCAGGGATGTAAACACCAGCGCTCTAAAAAAGAAGTATAATTCCGCCTCTAGGTCCTTCAAAAGAGTCATTGCCAAGGCAAAGTCAGAGCACATAGGCAGAATTGGCGAGAGACTAGTTCGTCTTCCTTCTGGAACCCGTGCATTCTGGTCTCTCGCCAAGGCTGTCCAGGGGAATTTCTGTCAGCCATCTCTTCCATCTCTGCACAGGGAGGACGACTCACTGGCCCACACCGCAAAGGAGAAAGCCGATCTTCTAGGCTCTTTCTTTGCGTCTAACTCGACTCTCGATGACGGGGGGAGTACGCCGCCGACCATCCCGCGGTGTGAGTGCTCCATGCCGGAAGTGCACTTCACACAGCGCTCGGTTCGCAAAGCACTCCTCTCCCTGGACATCCACAAGTCGAGTGGGCCTGACGGAATCCCCCCAAATGTGCTGAGGACGTGTGCTCCAGAGTTGGCACCGGTTTTAACGCCTCTTTTTCGGTACTCCTACTCCCTAGGCGTAGTCCCAAAATCATGGAAGACGGCATTCGTCCACCCGATCCCTAAAAAAGGCGACCGCTCAGACCCGTCCAACTACCGGCCTATCGCCATCACCTCCTTGTTCTCCAAAACAATGGAGTCCATTGTAAACTGCCAGCTCATGAGGTACCTTGAGGATCACCAGCTGATTAGTGACCGCCAATACGGTTTTCGCCGTGGTAGGTCAGCTGGTGATCTTCTGGTCTACCTAACTCACAGATGGGCGGAGGCAGTAGAGTCCAAGGGGGAGGCATTGGCCGTTACTTTGGACATTGCGAAGGCCTTCGATCGGGTTTGGCACAAAGCGCTTCTTTCGAAGCTCCCTTTCTATGGGCTTCCCGAGAAATTGTGCGATTGGATCACCAGTTTTCTTGCAGATCGGAGCATCAAGGTCGTTGTAGACGGTGCAAGCTCCGATTGCAAGCTTATTAATGCTGGTGTTCCACAGGGCTGCGTGCTATCGCCAACGCTGTTTCTTCTGCATATCAATGATATGTTGCAAACCCGTAACATTCATTGCTATGCAGATGACAGCACTGGTGATGCTCTTTACACCGGCCGAGCCAATATTTCTCCGGAAAACGTCTCTGAGTGCCGGGACAAACTTGTGTCTGAAGTCGAGTCTCTGCTGGACAGAGGTTATCAGTTGCAGACCCTTTTTCCCCTCAGTTTCACCCCCTTGTTGCCTCAGCCAGTATCGGAATCCTCGGCGTCGACATATCGAGTGACGTGCAGTTTCGTGGTCACTTGGAAGGGAAGGCCAAATTGGCCTCTAAAAAGCTTGGCGTGCTCAGCAGAGCGGGACAGTATTTCATGCCGGCACACCGCCTGCAACTTTACAAGGCGCAGGTTCGGCCGCTCATGGAATACTGTTCCCATCTCTGGGCTGGGGCTCCCCAGTACCAGCTCCTTCCACTTGACCGCATCCAGCGCAGAGCGGCTCGAATCGTCGACGACCGAGTGCTTTCCGATCGGCTCGATTCACTGGCGCTGCGAAGAGATGTTGCATCTCTTTGCGTATTTTATCGCATCTATCACGGGGAGTGCTCTGAGGAATTGTTCGGATTAATCCCAGCCGCCAAATTTCGTGAACGCACTACACGGCAAACGTCCCGATACCATCCACACCATCTGGATGCTTGGCGGTCCACCACTTTACGTTTCTTTCGCGGAGTTTTCTTCCGCGTACAACCTCTCTGTGGAATAATTTACCACCGGTGATTGTTCCGGACCGATACGACCTGGGGACCTTCAAGAAAAGAGCTTACTCCTTTCTAAAGGGCCGGCAACGCACCTGCAATTCCCCTGGTGTTGCGGTTGATCATGGGCGGCGGTAGTCACTTAACATCAGGTGAGCCACATGCTCGTTTGCCCCCTCTTCTATAAAAAAAAAAAAAGCAATAAATTTCTATGACTGTACTCGCTGGTCAATATATATCAAAACAAATTCAACCTTAAACGCATGTTTTAAAGTCATAATTACAAAGTGCCAATAAAAAGCAATTAAATTTTAGGATCGAGGCTCGCCGCTTGGAAAAGGAATGAAGGGTCGAACTGCCCAATATCTTTTGATACTGTTTTTTTAATATGTTGTTAAACTAGTTTAAAAAAAAGGTGTACTCATTATCTATAAAGCATATTCTAAGGTGTATTATGTGTAATAGTTATATTTAACCTGAATGTAAATATGTTTTGGATAGGACACCACATTCATTTAGTAATGAAAGTACTTTAAACAGTCATAATTATTTATTTGTTCTTTGTCTTGTTTCAAAAATTTTAAAATAGTGTTTGACAAACAACATAAATCTAAATTCCATAGTTACTAAATCTAAAAAGTATGTACAGAAAGTTGTAAAATCTAAAAAAATATTATTGTGCAAATTTTTGACGTCATGTTCATATTTACAGATGTTACAGAGAAAACTGGATAGGACTGAATAATTATGTTATTAATTTCCTTGCAAAATATTAAATAATCGTTTTTTCGATAAATTTTATTTTTTTTCCAGAATTGAGCCAATACTACGTGATTAAGATGGGCTTTCAAGAACTTCAGCTACTCTTGGTTCAATATTTATCTGAAATGAAACAACAATGATATAACACGAGATAATATATAATTTTGTAATTATTTATATCTGCACATCACTTTTTAAAATAATCAAAACATATCATGTAAAAAACAAAACAAAATAAATGTAGGGTTATGCCTTCAAGCCCGTGAAATTCATTACGAATTGAAGTTTAAATTAATAAACATATTGTAAAAATATTAATAAATAAAAATAGCATTGTTATATTTACAACTACTTGTGGTTGCAAGCAACATTGTTCAATCGCTTTTTTTTTTCAAAAGAAGACTCATCTTCTACATTATGATCATTTGCTTCCTATAAACAAAACACATTAATAATAATTCATGTGCGTAAAAAACTGAACCCAATTTATTAAAATGCCAAATACTATTCGAGATACAGCTGTTTTTTATAGCCTTCTGATGCCATTCGTAGTCACATATTCATCACTTTCTAAAAAATGCATCGAACATACGTTCATTGGGTCGGCTTGAAGAATTATTCGGATCATTGACGTGCTTATGACTAATATCTATTCTCGACACCTAACTGGATCTCGAGGAAAGCCAAAAAATAAAAAATTAAATCTCAAAAACTTAGTTTTATTACATGAAGAAATTTAAAATATAATCTATAAAATGTTACTATAATATTTGGAGAAACAATACAGAAGTCTCATTAAACAAAAAAAAACAATCATACTTTAATAATAATAAAAAAATAATAACATCTCCAACAAATGGAACAGAGTCAACGCATATAACTCGAACAACATGACTTATTCATTCATCATCATTACAGCCCTTCACAAGTCCACTGCTGAACATAGACCTCCCCCAAGGTATGCCACAAAGCACGGTCCTGAGCCACCTGCATCCATCGACTTCCTGCATGTCTTACCAGGTCGTCACTCCATCTAGCGGGGGGTCACCCTACACTTCGCCTACCGGTACGAGGCTGCCACTCGAGAACCCTTTCCCCCATCGATTGTCGGTTCCTCGAGCTATATGGCCGGCCCATTGTTGCCACTTCAGCTTAATAATCCGTTGGGCTATGTCGGTCACTCTGGTTCTACTGCAAATATCCTCATTTCTAAGTTTATCACGTAGAGAAACTCCGAGCATACCCCTCTCCATAGCTCGGTGAGCGACTTTGAGCGTCCTCAAACGGCCAGCTGTGAAGGACCACGTCTCGGTTCCGTAGGTCATCACTGGCAACACGCACTGGTTGTACAACTTACTTTTCAGGTTTTGAGGTATACCTAACGAGAAGATGTCTCTTAATTTCCCGAACGCTGCCCAGCCGAGTTGAATCCGTCGATTAACCTCTCGGTCGAAGTTGGACTTACCTAGTCGGACTATTTGTCGCAGGTAAACGTGCTCGTCAACAACTTCGAGCTTAGTGCTCCCAACAACTACCGGCATAGGTGTGACATTGACATGGACATTAAACATGATCTTGTTTTGTCCATGTTCATCTTAAGACCTATCCGTTGGGAGGCACTATTGAGGTCATTGAGCATAGTGTTTAAGTCCTCAAGCGATTCTGCCATAAGCACTATATCGTCGGCAAATCGAAGGTGAGTGATGTACTCGCCATTGATGTTAGTACCGTATCCTTTCCAGTCCAGTGGCTTGAAAACATCTTCCAATGCAGCGGTGAAGAGTTTCAGGGAAATAACGTCACCCTGTCTTACACCTCTCTGCAGTTGGATAGGTTTCGTACTCTGGTTCTGTACTCGGATAGCCATCGTAGCCCTACTGTACAAACACTTCAGTACTTTGATATACCGACAGTCAACTTGACACCGCTGAAGAAACTAGCACCACCCAAATTTCGACGGAATCAAAGGCTTTCTCATAGTTCACATACGCCAGGCAAAATGGCAAATTGTACTCTTCGGACTTCTGTACAATTTGCCGAAGGCTATGTATGTGGTCTATGGTACTAAAGCCTTTTCGGAAACCGGCTTGTTCGGGAGGTTGGAAGTCGTCGAGTCTGCGTGCGTGACGATTCGTAATGACTCTCGAAAACAGTACGTAGACGCGGCTCAGAAGGGATATCGGTCTGTAGTTCTTCAAGAGGGCGTTGTCACCTTTCTTGAAGAACAAGACCACCGCACTTCTGCTCCACGCCTCCGGAGTAGTGCCACCATGGAAGACGGAATTAAAGAGCCTCTGAAGGACTTCAGGTACCGGTTTTCCACCCGCTTTCAGAAGCTCCGCTGTAATTCCATCATCGCCCGGGGACTTGCCTTTTTAAGGTGCTGGAGAGCCATTCTAATCTCGCTCAGACTGACGTCCGGGGTATCATCGGAATAGTGTCGGATAAGACTTGCTCTTGGATCGTTACTCACACTTGCACAGCGTGTGGCTCCAACGATGATGTGTACAGCTGCCCATAGAACCTCTCACTCTCACTCAGAATCTCAGGTGTCCCGGAAACGATGCTGCCACACTCAGTCTTCAGCTTTGACATTAGCTCTTACTGGCAGACAGATCTCTGGCAAATACTTTGGAGCCCTGGTTCCGCTGGACCGCTTCTTCAATACTAGCAGTATTAGAGTTGTGTAAGTCTCGCCGCATACGTTTGGAGATCTGTCTGTTCAGTTGCCTGTATGCTGTCAAATCTGTTGACGATTGCAGCCTCATCTTCCGTCTAACAGCCATGAGAATAAGAGTGATCGGAGAGTTTTTGTGTTCTTCTGCGGCGGGTCTTGCAGAACTTAGCTCCGATCGCATGGACAGTTTCCACGAGCTTGTCATTCATATCATCCACTGCATTGCAATCTTCTAGGCACTGAAAGCGGTTATGTAACTCGAGCTGAAAGGTTTCGAGATTCCGTATTAGAACACGATGGGGACGGAGCGTTGACTTCATTAGACGAGACCTCTCCAACTTAACGTTTAAGTTCAGTGTGTCTAAATCATTCGGTGATCGCTGCCAGTTTTCACCCTTGCGATCACTGAGACATCACTGAACAGTTGGCGTTTGGTGGTCATAATGAAGTCAATCCCATTTTTTGTCGAACCGTCGGGGCTCGACCAGGTCCACTTCCTGTGGGGCCGCTTCTGGAAGAAAGAGTTCGTCATAAAGAGTCCCTCTGTCTCCATAAAGTCGGCCAGCTGCTGGCCCCTACGGTTCCGTTGCCCTACTCCAAATTTCCCTAACTTCAGCTCACCGCTTTCTCTTGCGCCTAGTTTTGCGTTGAAGACTCCCATCAACACCGTGTAGTGGGTTTTGGAAGAATGCATGGCTCTAGAAATATCTTCATACATTTCCTCCACCTCCTCATCGGGATGTGCCGAGGTTGGTGCGTAAACCTGTATGACCTTCAGCGAATACCGATTGGTGATTCTGAGTTTCAGGTACGCGACCCTCGCCGACACACTCCCAATCTTTACAACGTTGTTGACGAGAGACTTGTGGACGATAAATCCGACACCTCCTTGGGACAGATGGTCGCCTTCCCGGTGATAGAACAAGTTGCCGGACTCGAGGATTACCGTGTCCTCCCCCTCTCTTCGGACCTCGGATAATCCAATAATATGCCAGCGCAACTTGTCTAACTCTTCTTCCAGCTTCAGTATCTTCTCGTCAGTCCCCAGGGTGCGTTTGTGAATTTTGCCAGGTCGAGTCGCTGCCCCGCCGTTACCATGGTCGCCACCGTAGCTAGGAATTACGGGGCCGCCGGGGACTGGGGGCCGTTTGTTTGCGTCGTTACTCATGGCTTATTTATTACGATTTATTTGAAAAGTGTTTTACGGGGATTTCTCGACAAAATATAATACAGACAATACAGTGATAACAATTAAATAATGATAATATTAATACGTACTTAAAATAGGAAATTCCATCCTTTTTTCCATCCAAAAAACGAGCACTGAGGCATGTTTACCGTCGGAGCAACCGAATGTAACTAGATTAAAAGCATACCCAAATGTTCGAATGGGTGCTCATTTGGTGAGGACATTTTTTGGCACTGATTGTGTATCTAGTCTTTTTATTAGTGAATAATGGTTACTAAGCATTCTGCAACATTTAATTAAATACATTTATTGTGTATAATGTACTCTAGACGTAAATTTATCGTTAAAAAGCACAAAATAACAATTGTAGATAATCTAAAACCTTTGGCGTTGCCAATATTTCTATACATTTTTACCCACTAATATAGGAAATAATAATATGTATTCTGCAGTGTCTATTATTTAAATACAGATATTTAAATAATAGACACTGCATCCTTCAGAAAGGATTTAATGGCTTGTTACAGGTTTCCTGAACATGATAATTTACGGTGGAATTGGATTGTAGCTACAGGACAAACAGATTGGGCACCAAAACCGTCATCAAAAATTTTGCAGCAGACATTTTAAGGATAAAATGTTAACAAAAAAGAAGAAAATTACTCTGCTATTACCTAATGCTGTACTTTTTCTGGTAAGTATTTAGTTAATTACATATTAAGTTTTGATCTAGGTTTTATAAGATATTTATGTATGTTTAGTGTTTTTACAACTGTTTAGTACAATTACCGTGTTTGTTGCAAACATTATTTTGTGCATTTTATTAGCAATAAATGACTGAGGCAAGCTTCTCTTAGACTCTGAACACGATTCAAGTTTTAATAATCAATACTAAAACTTGAATCTCGTTCAGAGTTTAAAATACCAAGAACTTTAGATTATAGATATATAGACTGTAAGAAGCATCTTTCTACACCTATTTTGTATTAATTAATAATTTAAAGAGAATTAACTTTTTTTAGGAAACAAAAGCCTGTATCCCGTCATCTTCCTCCATCAGTTTACATGAAGAAACACTTATGGAAATTGAAAATAATTTAAGCATTCATATAAGTAAACAGTATTAAATGAAAATAATATGAATTTCCCTCGATTCAATACAGTATTTTGCAATGTTCTCTACAGTATTAAAATAAATTACTTTTGATATAATCTTGGTACATTAATTCATTATCAAGCCGTTCGATCAAGGTATGTTATTAAACCTAAAGTGTGCAGATTTTACATACAAATCGCTTAATTTCAGATTGATCCTGCTGTTGACTTACTGCCGTCGACTATAATTATAGTGATTAAAAGCCAATTGAAATAAACCCTCCATTACATTTGAATCCTAGCAAAAAAATAGAAACCTTGATACGGAGCTTGTTTTGTTTAAAGGACAATAATCAATAAAAACTTATTATTAATAAGCATGTTTTTATTTACTCACGAAGTCAAAACATAAGCAATGGCTGTTATTTTGAACCAAATCATCATCACTCATCCTCACCCTCCTGCCCTCATGGCAGTTGATTTTAGTTTTATATTTTGAGCAGTATGTCTTCTCCTCCGCATCGCATGCATATAGTGTGGTAGAGCTATGCTGCAGTTAAATTAGTAGTATAGTTGCAGCATGAATGGGTCGCCTCGACCGGGGAAGGACCACGATCTTACAGAATACCAGCGTAAAATAGTAGCTTAGTGATGCTGTTTCGTATGGTAAGTGTAAAAACCGGAGGATTTTACTGGATACGAGATATTCCATCTTAGTTCTCATGGCTGGCTACGCATCTGCATTTTGATTCGTAATCGAGGATAGATGTAGATGTCTAAGGCCTCAGCAACCACTTACCATCAGGTGGACTGTCCTCGTTTGTCACCTTATCTTATTTAAAAAACCTATCGATAATAGCAGTATCCCTTTTCTGGCTTTCTTTACGTACTTATTTCTTATTTTATAACTAGTTGTGGGGTAAATTTTTGCTCACACTTGTATCCCTAAATATAGTGACGTACTATTTTTTGTCTCTTTTTGCGACACGCTTTGCCGGTGTCTATAGGATTCTCCGTCTTCGTTGTACTCTTATTAGTTTGTGTTTGTGTTCGGAACTGCGTTTCGAAATCGGATATCATTCTGACAAGTCAGTTTTTTCCCACTTGTAGCCTTTGAATGAGATAGACTCTTGTGAGAGTAATATTTATCCAATTCTGGAACGCTACAATATATTCTTATGCTTAAGCCGGGATTCCCCCAATGCTGCACTTGTGTACAGGGCCAGGGGAATCTCAGGGTGAATTTTTAAGGTATTATATATTTGAGTATTCATTCGTTGATGGAATATTGGAGTGTATTGTGATCTCTAATTGTGCAAGATTAGCAGTTGCTTTTTAAATTTGCTGTAGGTTACGTAAACCCAAAGTTACGTAAAATGGATGTTCAATGATTGATTACGTTTGTTGATTAATGGAAATAACTATAAAGAAAAAAAGTTAGTGACAGAAATACAGAAAATAGTGGGAAGACAATCCAGACTTCAAAGAATGGTTGGCACCGATTCAAGGAACTGATTTAAAAGGTATGTGTCGCTGATGTCAAGCTGAATTTTTTGCCAAAATCAGTGACATAAAAAAACACTTGGAGTCTAAAAAACACAAATCAATAGCGGAAATAATAACGAAACAAAAGCCCTTGTCACCGTTCCTGCCAGTTGATAAAATAAAGCCCTCAAGTAGAGCAAAAACAGCGATGGCTATATTTATTGCTGAACACTGTTCCGTGGTGACAGCAGAGCATTTGGGAGAGACGTTTAAAAACTCTTTTCTGATTCTAAATGCGGCCAAGACATACATATACATAGAACTATATGTTCTGAAATAATTAATGAAGATATATTCTGAAATAATTGATATCGGCGACCAAAAGTATAGCCTCATTCTGGATGAGTCAACTGACATCGGTGTCCTGAAATACTTAGGAATAGCAGTAAAATATTTCAGTAATTCACAAAATAAAGTTCTGTCAACATTTCTGGCATTAACATCTATTACAAAAGCTGATGTAAAAGGGCTTGCTTCAGAAATCATAACCATATTGAATGATAATGATTTAAAAAAAAAGACGTGTGGCACTCGGGGACTGCCGCGGTAAAGCTATTGCATAGCATTTTGTATCAACTTATGCAATTATAATTATTTATTTATTTTATTTATGCAGTATTTCTTTTTCTTTGATATTAATTCAAGTTACTTAGGTTAATCCAATCAAATTCAACCAGATTTAACCGAACCCGCGTTATAACGAACTCACTATTTGTGAAAAATACTGTATCACCGGACCGCGTCGCAAAAAACTCAGGTTCGCGCAGTACATACGTCAGGGCGGCCGTACGGCAATTATACAAGACGCGCAACTACTCAGTTCCACGCTCCACGGCAAGATTTGTCACTTATTATTTATTGTCCAATTAATTGTCTTTAAGTTCAAATGGCACGCTCTATTAACATAAGTCTAAGACAAAACAAGGAGACTTTCAATATATGAACAACCCGGCTTCGACGCGACGGTTGGACCGTAAACGTAAACAGATGACGCTTTCTAACGATAATGAATATAATATTATAACAGTCAATGGTTCATTATTCTAATGTGTTGTAAGATTAAAAATATATAATGAAATATATTATCTGTTGTATGTATATAGAGTACTCACTCATTTTCTTTCACTATTTTTTCGTGACTTTCTTCATTAAGGTGGCACAAGTCGCGAGCTCGAACTCATTGGTGGGCGCGGCCAAAAAGCACGTTGTCTCACCTGGCATCGTGCCCGACAGAGATAGTATCAGTGAAGAGCAGTTAGAACGCACGTCTTGTTCGTACGGCGTTCCGAACCGTTAGAACAAAAACGAAGTTACACGAACACGATGCACACATATATACCACCCTATTCTGTGCCGCTCGACGCTTGCTGAGAAATCAGCAGTACCTACCTACAAACTCGTACTAAATTATTAGGTGCTGCGTTATCGCTTTATACTATACCTCTATGGCTCTATAGATACCTAATATAGATTGCTTATTTTATTATGTTTTGTTTTCCCCGGGTGGTCATGCAGCGATCACTCAAGAGTTCACGACGCCGAAGCATGAACTGGAACAGTCATCGCAGTTTATATCCGTACTAGCTGTTGCCAGCGGCTTCAAACGCGTGAACTCGAAAATTATCCCACAGGAACGAAATACCTGAATAAACGGTATCAAATGTGTTATTCCAGACCAAGTATAACCCATCTCTGAGCTAAATATCATCCAGATCCCTTCAGCTGTGATTGAGTAACATACATCTATCCATCCAAACTTTCGCATTTATAATATTTAGATAATAATTGTAATTAGTTCTGCGTACCTATAAATTGTCTTCAAAAATACCTGTCTTCTTACTTTGTTTTATATACACACAATATCACTAGATGTAAACACATGTTTTTATCAAGACAAGTGACCCGTCAAGACTGTTTCCTTAGTACCGACGTACTTAGGCAGGTAGGTAGGCAGTTTAGATTTTAGTTTCCACGACGCAGCGACAGTTTGCCAAATTTTGTTGTATAGGTTGTGGGTATCTAGGTAATAACAGTAGGTAGACTACCTATCCACCGTCCACGCCGCGCAAGTGATTCTTGTCCCACCTGTCCGCGCAGTAACTTTTTTTTACGACCGCGCGAGACTGTCGCAACAAAAACGATTACTACCGAAAAACTAAATAGGTACCTACCTAACATTCAAATAAAAATATTCTCAAAAAGCTCAACGAATTCAGAATTTAATTTTGTTAAAAGAAAATTGGTCAAATAAAAAAATAAAGGATGAAAATAAAGCATATGGGAATATAAAAATAAATCGTATTTATTTGTTACTTATTTCGAGTTTTACAAGAAAAATATAATATTTACTGGAGACAATTATTTTATTATTATAATAGTACATGATATTCCCTTTAAAATGACACCAATATGAATAATATCTTATATCTATATCTACAAATAAATAAATTTGAAGTGTCTGTTTGTAATATTAAAATAACAGCTTTTTATTAAATGCATATGAAAGTACTATTTTTGTCTGTCTGTCGGTCTGTCTGTCTGTCTGTTTGTTCCAGCTAATCTCCGAAACAGCTGGATCTATTTTGACGGGACTTTCACTGGCAGATAGCTGATGATATAAGGAATAACTTGAACTACTTTTGTTTTAGAAAAAGAAGGGTTCCGCGCAAAAAAATTAAAACCCATGAAATCCATATCGGGAGTCGCGGGGAAAAACTAGTACTCAATATAGATAAATGTATACTTATTTTTATTTATTTATTATTTTAATAAATAATTTTTATTTAGCATCCATTTAACACAAAAAAACTGATAAGAATACTTTTTAAACAACATATAATCAATAAACGATAATCGCGTATAGTGAATTTCGAGGTAAACCAGCATGCGACGACGCGGCCCGCGCCTTGTCGCCACTTGCGTATGCCGCGCTTTGTCTCGTCACAGAGTGGCAAAATCACAGTAATATAGGTATTTTATAAACAGCACCTGTCTAATATTATGAAATATGTAGATAAAACTTAAAACTTACCTTGATAAATGTATACCCTTTTGTATGTAATATTTTTTTAGACCTCTCTTCAATCGTTTCTGCTTATTCCCCATGTTTTACAAACTAAACTTAAACATTAATAAAACTGTACAACATAATATAATAATACTGTGTAATATAACTATAAAACACTACTATTAAACAAGAATCAGAAAAAACCTACTCCACTATTAACAAAATTAAATTTTTGCAGTAATATTTTACGATTTTATTTTGTAGTGCTGAGCTCTTGCAACACGGCGTACGTCCACCTAGCAACACGATGCGCCCCGCACTGAATTCGTGGACGAATGCGGGGGGTGATATAGACGCAGTATTTAATCGGGACGCATTTTTAATTTATTATCATAAAAATAATACATATTTCTAAAAAGTAACCAAACCAAATTATTTTATTTTGTATTGCAAAGCAGAAGATATTTTTTTTATATTCCTTTGATAAACAATAAAGGAGTAAAGTGGTTTCATCTCAACGATTTGGAGGCGATTTGGGTATTTTTTTATTTATTATGTGACACCGATAGAAAATTTATGGCTAAACCAAATTACGTATCAGATCATGTAGATTACTAGCTATTTTTTCATATGTAATTTCTCTGTAAGTGTCGACGAAAAGTTGGTTCATCCTCACGCTTTTTTCAAGCTTTTTGCGAGAGAGCAGCCTTAATAATAAATGCACTTTATTCATTCATATTCAAATTTCTATACACTTTATACATAAACACCGTGTCGAAGACTGAGGAAAAGAAACGACGTTAGACCATCGTTAGACAATGCACGGCCTTCAAGCCACACCTCCGTGCCCGTCGGAGAGCGTGAGGTTTTTTTTGTTACGAAATTTCTGGATTTACCCGCACTCAAGGCCCGCGATAGAAGCTATGCAATAGCTTAAAAACAGTTCAAACTTAAAAAACTATCATAAAACTAATAAAATTATATTTATGTAAACTAAGTATCCAAAAAATCTCATAATATAAGAAGTGACATATAAGTCTATATCAATAGGATATAAATGCCTATATCCATAAATGTGTATTATGCCATCCTTAAAATCCGATAACATAACGAGTTACATACAAGTATATATCAATAGGATGTAGCTTGCGAGAAAATGAAATCGTGTCGTGTTTGCGCCATCTAGCGTATTTTGTGCGTACCACCTTGAAAGTTAATCAATGTTTGTTCGATAAAATCGTTTTACGTATAAAATGCAGTAGATGGCGCTTTAACAAATTATTATTATACTTGTTTACTCCAAAGAATACAGTTTTAGTTTATTACACTTAACTTCTCAAAATATTACCATATTATGCTTGTAAGCGGACAAGACTTTGTTGTACTTAATAAGTTTAAGTAGTTCTACATAATGTCAAACATTAAACGTGAATTAATTTCTTCAAAAAATGTACAACAAGTTATATATAATTATATATCAATTGAATTTAGCCACCGAGAGAATGAAATCATGTCGTGTTTACGCCATCTAGCGTATTTTTTGCATACCACCTTGAAAGTTCAATGTTTGTTCGATAAAATCTTTGAGCATAGACAATAGAGGAGCTGCCCAGAGCGTCTATATGTTTTATTGATTATACAAATATGGTTATATTCGACACTGAACTGTCAATATGCTGCCTATCTCTTTTTCACTCAGCGAAGTGTAAGTCTAAGTGTCATTCATAAATGAAACAGATAATAGAAATTGTTTCGCATTCTGGTAAACATTTTTAAGATGACGTCAATTAATGGCGTCCCCGCCTTGCGGCCAGTGTTGCCGTTTTAGCCACTTTGTGGCTAGATCTAGCGGTTTTCAAAGGTTTTAGCCAAAAAAAAAATCAATTTTAGCCACCAAAACGAATCTAGCTACTTCTAACTACTTCTGGTAATTTTTGTTAGCTACAAGTTCTTTTAAAGAAACATGTGGTTACCGCCTTTTGCTGAGAAGGCAACACTACCGCGGTCCGCTCACTCTCCGCGCCGCAGGTGTAATCTATGATCGGGGTTTCCCCAACTCCACTCATATAGTACCGAAAGTCGAAACGATAGATCGCATTGTTCTTGTTTAGCCGTAGCCTCTCACGCGTGGATAGTTCTTACATTTTTCATTTTTGTTAAGTTTTAAAGGTGAATTGAGAGTCTTGAGTTCTTGGAAAGTTATTGGAAATATCATGGATGTTCCTCTCAAGAAAAAGAGCTACATTCAAAAATATAGGACTGAATGGGAGAATGACGAAGACTTTAAACAGTGGATAAAGCCAATAGCGGATAGTCCAACGAAAGCCTTTTGCAAGTATTGTCATGTAGAAATTGCTGCCAAAATTTATGATTTACGTAAGCACAGAGAATCTAAAAAACACAAAGCAAAATGTGAATTAATCACAAAAAATAAACAGATCCAGTTTACCTCTACACCTGATGATGGTTCAAAGAACAGTCAAAAAGCTGAAGGCCAGCTTGCCTTGTTCATTGCTGAACATACTTCCATATCCAACACTGACCACCTTACAGACCTTTGTAAAGAAGTTTTTCATGATTCAAAGTGTGCCAAAGATATAAAAATTAATAGAACTAAATGTACGCAAGTTATAAATCAAGTGCTGGCGCCGCATTTTAAGGATACTCTTCTAAAAGATATTGGCACGCAGAAATATAGTATTATTTTAGATGAATCTACGGATGTTAGCGTCTCAAAATACATGGGAATAATAATACGATATTTTAGCCTGAATACGAATAATATTGTGTCATCATTTCTGTCTCTGGAGCCTATTGAAAGAGCTGATGCGAGAGGTATTGTCACATCTTTAGTAAAATGTTTGGAGTCACAAAGTCTTCCAATACAAAATTTGATTGGGATCGGCACCGACAATGCCTCGGTCATGACGGGCCGAAATAACAGCGTAATTGAAATTTTGAAGAGAGAATATAATTTACCAAATTTGATCCTCATTAGATGCATCTGCCACTCTTTGCAATTGGCGGTCAGCCATGCGTCTGAAAGCAATCTGCCACGTAACATAGAATTTCTGATAAGAGAGACGTACAACTGGTTCTCCATTTCTCCAAAACGCCGAGACGAATATAAAGCGCTGTTTCAAACAATTAACTGCGGGGATGAACCATTAAAAATATTAAAGGTTTGTGACACCCGTTGGTTATCAATAGAGCCTGCTGTGTTGAGAATATTGGCACAATGGAACGAGTTAAAACTACATTTTTCTTTGGCCAGAGAGAAGTGCTATACAGCGGGACTTCTTTGGGAAATGTACAATGACGAGGGTAATCGTCTTTACTTATGTTTTTTGAAAAGTATTCTTCACGACGTTCAAATTGGCATTAAGGTATTTGAAGGTGAAAATATTGATCCTGTCAAACTGTTAGAAACTCTGATGACCTTGTTACGATCTGTCTGCGTTAGAATAATAATACCAGGCGCCGCGACAACAGACAAAGATTTCCTCACTATCAAAGTAGAAGATCATCTAGATCCAGTTGCACATTTGGGACATCTTTTCGAATCTCATGCCAGTAATAGCAACTTATCTCCGCAAGCAATTTCTAATATCAAAAAACGATGCATCGACTTCAGTGTCAAGTTGGTACAAGAAATTCAGAACAGAATACCTTCTAATTACGAGATCCTAGCAAAAGTAACACTCTTAAGTCCAGAGAACACATTAAAACAGATCAAGGATCCTCATGCACTGGTTGGATTAGCAAGAGAATTGGGATTCGATGACCAAAAGACAGATAAAATTGTTCAACAATGGAAAACTATACAATTCATAGAATGGGAAACTGCAGGAGACAGTGTTAAATTCTGGGCGCAAGTCTTAAAATACAAGAATGCAGCAGGAGTTAATACATTTCGAGAACTAGCTGACTTGGCTATTGCTGCAATGTCCCTTCCTCACTCTAATGCGGAAGTAGAAAGGCTGTTCAGCGTGATGAACACTGTAAAAAATAAATTGAGAAATAGAATGTGTTCATTGACACTCAATTCTATAATAATGATTAGAAATCAATTAAAAATAAAGAAGAAAAATTGTCACAACTATGTTTTACCGCCTGAGGTTTTAAAAAAATTAAAAAAACTGTCAAACCTTTAAAACAAATCGTAACACCATCTACATCATCATCACCCATTGACGAAGAGGTTATAGAATTACCAGATGACATTGCAGACCTACAAATTGATTATTAATTTTTATTTTTTTTTCAAATAATTTAATTAGTTACTAAATTTTAATTGTAGATACGTACAAACATTATTGTTAGTTTTAATAAATACTTAATTAACTTAAGTATATTAGATCCGGTTTTAATTAAACCCACTTATCCCTAACCTTGTATATTATTTAATTATCAATATAGAATATTAAAGTAGGCAAAGGATATTATGATATTAGCCACTTCTAGCTACTTTTAGATTACGATTTTTTTTAAAAGCTGGCCACTTTTTTATTCTATTTAGCCACAAACTAGATTGTCCAAACGGCAACACTACTTGCGGCCGATTCCGCCATAGTCTAGACTTATTGTAATATTTATTGATCTATGATTTGCTGCTATAAAAAGTCGTTTGATATTTCTTAATTTGAAAATTTTGCGAATTTTTAAACAGTTTATAGTGAATTTTCCAATTCATTATAAAGAACGAAGATGACTAAGTGTTGCGTAAGAGGCTGTACCTCAAAATATAGTCAAAAATCACACGAACTATCATTTCATAGGTGAGTGATTTAGTTTTTGGTGTAAATATAATGTAAAAACGTTTATATCTTTTGCGACAGTAAGTAGATGGATGTAATTATTTACCCTAAACCTTTAATTCATATTATTTAATTACTTCTTATCATTCTTTGCGTATCTATAAAATTTTGTTGTTCGTAAATTGTGATGTTACATTGCTAACAATACATTCTTTCAAGGACATACTTTATTAAGGTTTTCTTGATTTATTCTGTCGTATTATGTGCAAAAGTTTTGCGTTATGCATTGCATTATTTCGGTGTCATGGGTCTGAGCAGTGAGCATAAATGATTAACTAAATTATACGGAAACGGAGTTACATTCATGGTAGGACCTACGGTACCTACATAATAAAAGTGAAGCAAAGCAACAAAGATTACATAAAGTACAATCTAGCGCCTGTAAGTAATCTCTCTCTGTAGGCAAACATGCAAATACCTCAGACTATGGACATTATTACTTGACTTTATTATATATTGTTTACTTATATATTGTATATATTAGCCCATCAGTGCCTTCTAATAATGCAATATACATAAATGTTTAGCATATACATATTTATAATTTACCTTAAGTCAACTTTTATAACAACCATGGTGTTGTTTAATTTGTAATATTATTTGCAGCTTCATAGATCTAAATCATTATTTTCTGTTCTATCATTTCTAGGTTGCCAAAGAACAAAAAGAAAAGACAAATATGGCTTGACTCTATTGGTGTAGAAAATATCAACCCAACAGATAAACAAAACTTCATATGTTCCTTGCATTTTGCAAAGGAATCTATTAATAAAACTCTTGATGTAGTTAGGCTTTGTGATGATGCAGTGCCAACAATTTTTCCGGCTGTAAGTTTCTAGTTTTGTTACACTTGTACAACAAGCAATGTTTGTTATGCAAATATGATTAGTAGTTCTTTTAGAAGAAGTGATTACTGATGCTTAACATTACTGATTATGCATATTTTGACATAAATAATATTAGTTAGTTTCCAAAGTATAGAAATTTACTTTATATTTATAAAAAAAACTACATATATTTTTTATCATCTCTTTCCCTGCCCTATGAATCATATATGAACATTTCAATTGTTTAACTATTGTGTGTTTTGTAGACAGGGAAACTGTTACATATTAAAAAATATTTTTATAAACATTTATGATTAAAACATTGTATTTGTGGAATTCATTTAAACTTTTTGCGAAATTTGGAAATTAAGATTGTTAACTTGCAATTACTCTTAACAAAATAAGGCATAGGCCCAGTGCATGAAAATTCACTTAGGGAGTCATGTCCTAATTTGTAGCACAAGTATTCGCTACTAGGTCCACCGGACCCAGTATAATATAAGTTTATTCAAAAACTGCTTTATAAACGTAAATAGTTACTTTCTAATAAGGATATATGTGTAAAGAAAACTATAATTGAAACAAATACTAATATTTATTGTTTTTACTTAAACAAAAGTTGTTTCAAAAATATACTAAATTTCTCTAGAGTTTTGTGACATGTTAAAGGCTAATCGTTATAATTTCAAACAAATTACTTATTTCCAACAAAATCTAATATATTTTCTTACACAATAATGTATTTACTTACAAGAAATAAAGAGGGATCAATCTTCATAGAAATATTTAATATAAAATTCAAAAATACAATATCTTCTTTGAACGAAAATCAAAAAGCCGGGGTGGATATAAAATAAAAAATATTTCACGGCAAATAATTTATTTGTTATGATAATTTGTAACCACAAGTGCATCGTAAAGTATAATAATATTCAAATCACAGCGATTCTAAAGTAGGTAGTTTTTACTTCAAGAGATATTAGTTTAAACGGCCACACGAAACTGGTGCACAAGCAACTGGTGGGGGGGGGTGCTACTAGCTCTAAAAGAGAACTCCATCCTGTTTAACCATCCTGGCTTTAGATAGTAACTTATTAGCCCAGAAGTTTACTTCTGGGCTAATAAGTTACTATCTACTATCTAGCTTATTCTGTATAATATGAAGTCAGAGCAACTAGCTTGTTAACTTACACCTTACAAGCACGAGTTGCTATCCGTGCTTTAAGTATCAAAATCGTCTTCAAACTATTATTTAAACGATAAAACTGGAGCAGCAATCATCTGGCGGTTAAATTCACACGAAATTCCCCTAGCCTCCCTAATCGTTAAAGAAAATATAATTTTGCATATTAAAAATAAATTAAATACATAAAGGTGTTACTAAATTTTAAAAGTTGATTGAGTTCACATCACTAAAAAATGGGCGGAGCTTACAGCGTCCGCCATTTATTGTCTCAATTTGACACGATTTTTTTGTAGGCTTGCCATCTCCTCTATTTTCTATGCTCAAAGGATAAAATCATTTTACGTATAAAATGCAGTAGATGGTGATATAATGAATTATTATTTTACTGTTTACTCCAAAGAATACAGTTTTAATTTATTACACTTAACTTCTCAAAATAGTCTTATATTATGCTTGCAAGCGTACGAGACATTGTTATACTTAATAGGTTTAATTAGTTCTACACAATGTCCATTCTGTACTATTTCACGCTGGTATTTTATGAGAGCGTGGTCCTTCCTCGGTCGAGCCTGCCCATTAGCGCTACGACTATACTACTAATATAACTGGAGCATGGCTCTACCACATATAAAACTATATATACACTTCGCAAAATAGTCCCATATTATGCTTGTAATCGGACGAGACATTGTTATACTTAATAGGTTTAATTAGTTCTACACAAGGTCAAACACTAAACTTGAATTAATTTCTTTAAAAAATGTACAGTATCTACCTAATATCTACGCATCTATATAATATCCACGCTCAAAAAGTGTAACTTGATTTAATATCAAAGACTTAACTGCATAAATAAAATAAATAAATAATTATAATTGCATAAGTTGATAAAAAATGCTATGCAATAGCTTTACCGCGGCAGTCACCGAGTGCCACGCGTATTTTTTTTTAATTTAATTTACAGACTCCTATCCAGATGTTTACTAGGAGAATACAAAGTTTATTTCATTTTTGTAATATGGCTAATTATTAATTAGGTAGGGATTTCTAAGATTAATAACTAATTAACTAAGATTAAGGTTAAGAACTAAGATTAAGATTAATGATAAGATATTTACATTTACAATGTTCCAAAATAAATAAATAAATAATTGACCATGAATGAGTAAAAATAATATCTTTTATTTTACAGTTTCTAATGTTGTTATATAAGGTGCTTTTAAAATATATGCCACGGTTGTTTGTATGGAGACTTGGCCAATCAGCTGATCGATTTCCATATAAAGTGCAATTTTTTTTGAGAATTGACTATGGGTTCCTTGGGGAAAGTGGTACAGTATCATGAGTAGAACCACCAGTTGCAGCCATGGCATATTGTAGTTTAGAAGCACCTTATATTTCAGTTAAAATGAGTGCAAGTATGTATTATTTTTCTTGTACCGAATTTCGGCCCATCTCTAATATATATATGTATATATATATTGAGAATCTAAATTGAGAATTTAAACTATATGCGTGTGTGTGTTTGTGTGTATATAAAGAGGGCTACTTTTAATATCGCTCATTTTAATATCAAAAATTTAGGTTATCTTTATAGCAGTATTATATTTTCAATTCAAAATTAGTACTGCATTTGTGATAATAATAAAATGTATGTATATAGAGTACTCACTCATTTTCTTTCACTATTATTTCGTGTCTTTCTTCATTAATAATAAATGCACTTTGTTCATTCATATTCAAAACACTTTATACACCAACACCGTGTCGAAGACTGCCGAAAAAAGAAACGACGTTACACAATGCACGGCCTTCAAGCCACACCTCCGTGCCCGTCGGAGTGGGGAGCGTGAGGTTTTTTCGTTACGGCGGAATAAATTCCTGGATTCGGTCCCCACGCTCAAGGCCCGCGATAGAAGCTATGCAATAGCTTAAAAATTCACTAAAAGCTGCATCTGCATATAACATAAAAAAGTTAATCACTCAGACCCAGATTATCCATTTGTGGCTAAAGACAGGACTCATATACAACAAATTGAGTCACTGTGGAGAGCAGTCAAGAGGTTTTTCAGAAAACAAAATTATAACAATTCACATCACATTGTTTCATTTACCACTATCAAAGCAGAGTTTAAGGTTACTTGACTTATTAGTAAGATTGGTCGAATCTGTTCTGAAACTGAATGAGCATGAACAACTCCACATAGTCTTGTCTGCCCCACCCCTAGAGTATTTTTCTAAAGCCATGCCAGCACGGAGGGAGAGACCCAAAGATACTTCTGCAACAGCTTCAGCTCTGCAGGAAGTGCAGCCCCCGCCTCCCATAGTAAATCACAGGCACCTATGCTCATCTCTATGCCAAAGCTGCGGAGATGAGCATAGGTACCTGCATTTGTTATGGTGGGTGGGGGCTGCACTTCCCACAGTGCAGATGCTGTTGCAGAAAGAAACTGGGTCTATATTTCTGTGCTAAAAGTGAGGTTATGATTTTACAAAAAAATCATTACTCATAAGTTATATGTTTCCACAAGAGGGGAAGGGTAGGGGGTTTCTCTTACACCCATCTCCTCCATCCCCCGTACGCGTATTGGAAGTCTATAGTTTTACCCAGTACAGTGACTACCATTTTATCAAATAATGGAATTGTTTATCTCCTAGATTTCCTAGAAATGATGAACTTAGGCAAAAGTGGATTGATGTTGTTCCCAGAAATGTAACCAAGTATTCAGCAGTTTGTGGGTTACATTTTACAGCGAAAGATTTTTCGACTGATGCAAATGCGGTTAAAAAAAGATTAAACTTTAATGCCATACCATCGATTTTTTCTAAAGTAAGTGCTTACTCACTTCTTACCCAAAATGCTTGATGACTATTTTACTGTCTGGAAAATAATATAGTGTTTTGTGTAACTGGAATAGAAGCTATCCTCGGAAGTATTTGTAAAATATAACTGCTAGGCAAAATTCTGAATATCCAACAAAAACATAAAAACAGTTCATCCTACGGTATTTGTGTAAAACTAAAAATAAATGATATTATTTTTAACGGCGCGGCGTAGGCTACGGTCGCTAATGATTGTAAGTTGTAAGCAAGAGTGAGATGCATGCACATTTCTTCGTTAGGCATTCATCTTCGTTATGTAGATGACAGGCGGCCGAGTGGGACTGGCCGACACATCGTTGCAGCAAACATGTAGAATCAGGCGTATTCAAGAAGACCTAGCTGCAATACTTGTCTTCATAATGCTTGCAGCTAAGTGTTTTTTTATACGGCGCAGCACCTTTTACGTATGCAGATTACTGACGTTCAGCCGGAATGATGTTACGATACGTTGACTAAAACAGCAGGCAGACTGAAATGGCAGTAGGCCATGTCAATGAATTGTATTTTGATCCTTTATTATAAAAATCAAAATGCAGATACATTGTGACTCCAGAGCTAGTAAATATATGTGATATAATAATATCTTTCTAAATACGACGCTTTAAGATTTTCTCCTGTATTGCAGAAGTAATTTGCAGACATAAATTACATATATACAAACATCCAAATTCAGAACAATCAATTATTTCATAATATTTAGAGGTAAAATTTAGATAAACTTGTGTTGGTTAGAGTACCTTAAACAAACACATTTAAGCAAATAAAGAATTGATTGATTGGTTACTTGTTGGTTTGATGTATAATATAGCATACATAATTATTTTTAGAATAAGGGTGACAAAACGAGCACAAGTCCACCTGATCGTAAGTGGATGCTGTGGCCCATAGACATCTACATTTATCCTCTGTTAAGAATCAAAAGCAGATGCGCTGTCACCCCTGAGGACCAAGATAGAATGCCTTGTTTCCAGTAAAAAATAGTCTCCGGATCTCTACATTCACCATACGAAACAGCAGTATTAAGCTGCTATTTTACGTTGGTATTCTGTGAAAGCATGGTCGGACTCCGGTCGAGCCGGCAGATCTACTCGTGCTACAATCATGGGCTTATTAAATTTATTTTAAATTAGTATTTTCTTTTCAGGAATGTTATGATGTACTCTCAACTTCCAAGGCTAAAACTGTTAATGATAATGTTCCCTTAACGCTACCACCTCCAATACGAAATATTGTAAGTGAATACATTTTTATATTTACAAATAATCTAGTTCCCGTGTAGTGGCGGTATAAGAATATCCATTATCCAAAATCATCCCATGGATGACATAAGAGTTGACAGAGGGAAACATATCAAGAGATGGGCAGCAATGTCTGTTCCTAAATAACAACTAAGAATAAATAACATGCAGTTGCCAAACTTCTTGCCAAGCATGGCAGCTATAGCTGAATCCCCCCATGAGGCAATCTATGTGGGAGGCCTTTGTTCAGCAGTGGACTGTTTATAGGCTGGTTGGATGGATTTATAAATTTCCTTTCAAAATATTTTTGTTTTCAGGAATGTGATAATGTACCCTCAACTTTCCGGGCTCACTCACATAAAACTGTCAATGATAATGTTTCCATACCGCTATCACCTCCTTTTCAAAATATAGTAAGTGAATACATTTTTATATTTGCATATAATCTAAATATCTGGATTAACATTTTTTAAAGCTTTCAATTTTCTAGTTTTTAAACCCCGACGAAAATAAATGGTTGTTGTTGGTAGTGTACATCTGTGTGTCTGTCTGTGACATCATAGCTCCTGAACGGATGAACTGATTTTGATTAAGTTTATAGTGTGCAGCTGTGTGTATGTCTGTGTCATCATAGCTCCTGAACGGATGAACTGATTTTGATTAAGTTTGTAGTGTGCATCTGTGTGTCTGTCTGTGACATCATAGCTCCTGAACGGATGAACTGATTTTGATTAAGTTTGTAGTGTGCATCTGTGTGTCTGTCTGTGACATCATAGCTCCTGAACGGATGAACTGATTTTGATTAAGTTTGTAGTGTGCATCTGTGTGTCTGTCTGTGACATCATAGCTCCTGAACGGATGAACAGAGTTTGATTGGTTTAGATTAGTTTTATTTTTCATTTGAAAGATGTGTCATAATCAAGTGTCCTTTGCTGTTTTAAGAAAATCTCTTCAGCCGTTTGGAGATCATCAGCTCTTTTTGTTTTGGGGGTTTTAAATTTTTGATTTAAGTAATTGGTTTATTTCTTTTTATTCTGAAAGTTTATAGTTTAAATCTTCACCAAGTACAATCGAATGCACAGTAGCCCCTGGTAATCCGTCCCCCCTTGTAATCCGACATGTCTTTAACTTGTAGGTAGATTCGAATCGCGTTATGAATCCATCACGGGGGGCGGTGTTCTTCGCGAATATGTGGACAAACAGGTTGCAATTAGTTCACGCCATGAATCCAGCTTGAAGCTTACTGTCTCAGTTAAATTGTGACTGGTAGCGGCCCAATGGGCATTCATTATTTACTTTTTAGGTATTCATTGTGCATCACATGACATTTACTTTTTTAATTATTTTATATTTGATATCTAATCTGTTCGAGTACAAAATACTCTTTTAAAAAAAGTATCGGACTAACAGCGAGCTGTGGCAGTACTCTGTAGTCCGAAAAATTTGATAATCCGATTGTGGGATTTCTGTGGGTCAACTTTATGCGTATGCGAACAAGGGCGTTTCTTCCTTGAAGTTGTCAGTTTTAACTAAAAATATTGCAAGGGCTGTGTATTCATACAAATTTAAAAATCCACAAAGTAATTCTGCATTTTATTGTGAACATTAAAATTTTCAGGATTTTGCTAGTGAAGCTTCAAGTTCCTCGACCCATGAAAATCTATCGATTCAGTCAGATGACAGTGATGACACAACTAAACAAAACCCTGTAAGTGCAATTTATTGTGTTATTGAATTTTACTATTTAACATATAAACATAATTATATTAAGTTATTTGGTAGAGCCATGTTGCAGCTATGTTATACTTGTATCACGAAATCACGAATGAGTTGGCTCAACTTGGGTAGAACAGGTACCTACGGCAAAGAGCTTACTCGCACGCACCTGCCATGTCTATGAACACATCTAGGGCATAACATAACACATTATTTAAGTCGATACAGTCGAACTTAAGCCGTGGTAGGTCCGAGGTAGGATTCCGGTTCTGGTAAAAGTATCGTAAAGACGTGCGTTATTGGCCTCCGTGTGTAAATGGTGTTAAATTAAAGACGTCTCGACATAATTTTATCAAAATAAAAACTTCGAAATAAGTAAAAGAAGTGAAAACAGTGAAATATATATATTTCGTGAAAAAAGACTGCAAATATCATTTTGCAATATAACCTAAAAGTGTTATTCATCATCATAGCCATAAACTATAGAGCTGAACTGAAGCTGAAACGTAAGAATAACTTAGCCTTTAGAGAGTAGAGTTGAAGAAATAGGAAAAACAGAAATCGAACTAGTAGATTACATCAAGGAAATCATAATAGAGACAGGAACATATTTAGATAGCCATGAAATTAACAACATTTACAGGATCGGGCAGAGGACGAATAATAAAAACCGCCCAGTCGTTGTCTCCATCACATCATTATGGAAAAAACACATAATACTGAAAAATAAGTCTAAGCTTCCATCAGGTATATACGTAAATGAAGACTTCCCTAAAGAGGTACTAGAAAAGAGAAAGCAGCTACAATTGCAGGTTGTGGAAGAAAAGAAGTAAGGAAACATAGCTTTCTTAAAATACGACAAAATAATAGTGAAAAAACCAATAGACAAAAACCGAGAAAAAAGGAAGAGAGAAAAATCTGATTCACCTAACGTATCAACACAGAGGAAAATTAACACAGTGAATAATTCAATATATCCATCAACCAAAACCACCGAAAAAGAAATTATAAGACCCAATATATTGAATTATGTTGAGAGAGGAAGGTCAGCTTCACTGTCAGACACTGCAAAAACTGATAACTGCCATCGACACCCGGAATCAAAACAAAACGACTACCATAACATTATCAAAACCAAATTTTGTGAAATGCACCCCCTTCAAATGACCCACTCAAACTTGAAGCACAGGTGCACTCTAAAACACCGCGTCAAAATAACAATATAACTAATGACAATATAATTAATATAGCAACATACAATACCCTCTCTCTAAGAACCAATGAAAGCCTAGTTGAGCTGATACTAGCATTGGAACAGATTAACAGGTCGATAGTAGGACTGAGTGAAGTTCGACGCCTGGGTGAGAATATAGAGGATTATGGCGACTTTATTTTATATTCTAAAGGAGATACATCAGGTCACCTGGAACAGGATTTTTGGTCAAAAAAGAATTAAAACTTTACATTGACGAATTCATAGGGTTATCTGAACGTATTGTTATACTCAACTTAAAATTACTGCCCAAAAACGCAAAGTGGTCAATCATACAAAAAAAATATACTCTCCAACTGAACAGTCCAGTAGTGTTGAAATTGACTCGTTCTACTCTATGTTAACAGAAGCAATAAAAAATTATACATACAATAATTTGATAGTTATGGGCGATTTCAACGCAAGAACGGGAAGCAGAGGCTATGGAGAAGAGACGGTATTGGGTCCACATTGTTCAGGAAAGAGAACAGGGAATGGCGAGAAACTCATACAAATGGCATATGAAAACAACCTGAAAGTACTTAACAGCCTATACAAACAAAGAGATAATAACAGATGGACTTGGAAATCTCCAGATTGCCGATATAAAATGAGATAGATTATATACTAACTAATAAAAGTAATGATTTCACTGATTGTAGAGTCATAAATAACCTAAACTTCAACAGCAACCATAGAATGGTCAGAGCCAAGCTTCGTCTCCAGATGTTTAAGAGAAACAGACCTTTTAAGGTAAAGCAAAGCAACATTACAATTCTAGAAAATACTGAAAGTCTAAAAGAAAAATTAGAAAATTTTATAGAAAACACAAAGGATATAGATATTAAAACCAAATACAACAAATTCGAAGAACTATTAATTACAAGAGTGAAGAGTAACCCTAGTAATAGAAAAGAAGGGATAAAATGGCTACTATATAATACTAACATCGATGGTCCAAAAAACAAAAGAATCAAGGAAAGATATAGCTGACTTAAGTAAGAAAATCAAATCTAACATGAGAAGAGACCGCCAAAGACACAGGTTAGAATTAATAGAAAGATGTATTCAGGAGACCGGAAGCACCAAAAAAGCATTCAAAAAATTGAAGTCAAAAATAGAGTGGGGTGCTGATTTACCACGTGCTCGGCGGTGAAGGAAAACATCGTGAGGAAACCTGCATGTCTGAGGAATAAGAAAAAAAAAATTATTTTGAAGACATGTGAAGTTTGCCAACACGCATTGGGGCAGCGCGGCGGACATTTCCTTGCCCTAAAACCCTCTCAGAAATGAGGGGAGGCCTGTGCCCAGCAGTGGGACGTATATAGGCTGTAACTTTACTTTACTTTACTATCTGGGTCAAGTAATCTCGCCAACAGATGCAACTTCAAAAGAAATTGATAGACGCATTGGAAACGCATGGAAACAATGTTGGAGTCTGAAAGAGATTATGAAAAACAGAGGAGAAATAAGTATGACCATCAAGTGGAAACTGTTTGACACTTGTATACTGCCTGTATTGACATATGGTTGCCAAACCTGGGCACTTACTAAATCTCTCAACAGAAAACTTGCAGTGTGCCATGGAAAAATGCTATGGAAAGGAGTATGATGGGCAAAAAGCTGAAAGATAAAATAAGTACTACAACCATAAAGAAACACACCGGAACAAGGGACATTATGGTAACCATAAGAAAACTAAAATGGAAATGGATAGGGCATACAATTAGGGGCAAAGAAAAATGGTCAAAAACAATAATGTTCTGGTTCACAAGAAACAGGAGACTTACTAAATCTCTCAACAGAAAACTTGCAGTGTGCCATGGAAAAATGCTATGGAAAGGAGTATGATGGGCAAAAAGCTGAAAGATAAAATAAGAACTACAACCATAAAGAAACACACCGGAACAAGGGACATTATGGTGTGGTATGGTATGGTAATCATAGTTATAATTTAGTTTGTATAATAGTGAAACAGCCTGTATAAAGTTAAGAAGACTGCGCTGCCTAATAGAACCGGTTCGTCGAATAGTCCCAGGTGAGAATTGCAAATGGGTGCTTACCGCTTACAAGATAAAGAAGGCGTATTTATTTATATGTAAAGCAGTGCGTTAGTTACGTATGTGAGTACCAATACAAACCACTATTGGTTTAATGGTACAAATCAAGCAAATATGTAAGAATACTTTTGATAAATAATAAATAAAAAAAAAAAACCATAAGAAAACTAAAATGGAAATGGATAGGGCATACAATTAGGGGCAAAGAAAAATGGTCAAAAACAATAATGTTCTGGTTCACAAGAAACAGGAGAAGGAAACGAGGAAGATCATCCTTAAGATGGATCGATGAAATAAAGGCTGTTGCAGGTGGCACATGGACAAGAGTGGCTGGTGACAGAGAAAAATGGTCACAGTTGGAGGAGGCCTTTGTCAAAAGAGGCACACAGACAGGGATGTTGAAGCAAAATTAGTCTATAAAAAGAAAAATATATGGAAGAAAGTATAAACTAACATTGTCTGAATAAAAGGCTTTTATTATTATTATTGTGGGGTATCTATATAGTTTTCTCATCTGGTTGGGATCTATAAATATATAATTATAAATGAAAACGAAAAGATAAATATATACATAAATATCAATAAAATAAATAACAAAAATACATAAATAAATAAAAGCCCAACCAGATGGAAGCCCTCGGCAGGGGAGACCAAACGGCCGAGGGTTAGGGGGAAAGGGAAAGAAACCGGCGGACGATGCGGGCAGTATCAAGGAGCACCGCCTTCTGCATTTGAGCCCGGAGCGGTCCGTCACGGAGTCCCAGTCGCCTCAGATGATCAGAGAGGCTAACTGGGATTAGCCCATTCGCAGAGACGACTACAGGAATAATTTCGGTCGGCAGACCACCCCACATGTAGGTCACCTCGTGAGCCAGGTCCAGATATTTTAATTGCTTATCTGTTTCGGCTTTCACGAGGTTCTCGTCATACGGGATGGTAATATCGACCAAAAATATCATCCCGGCTAGAATATCAGGCTTATTCGCAAGAATAGTCCTGTCTGTGATGATGGCCCGGTCCCAGTAGAGCCTGGCGCGGTCATTTTCGAGCACGGCTTCCGGCAAGTACTTGTAATACGGCAATTTACGGTCCACGAGACCGTATTTCAGAGCGAGCTCCTGGTGTAGAATTCTGGCTACTAGGTTGTGCCTGTGCAAGTACTCAGAGTTAGAAAGCGCCGAACAACCGGAGATGACATGCCTAAGCGACTCACCGGGATGGCGACAAGCTCGACAGACGTCGACGGTGCCATCCTTTAGGATGTATCTCCGATAGTTGTTGGTCTTAATAACCTGATCCTGTATTGCACAGACAAAACCCTCGGTTTCCCCCGAAGAGGTCACCGAAACGTAGCCAGTTGAGGGAGGCGACTGTATCTACGAAGGGCTCATGAAGAACCCTGTGGTACCTCCCGTGGAGCTCCTTCTCCTTTCATACGGTCTCCCGGTCGGAAATGCTAAGCACTGCTGGGTCCTGCCATTGCTCGAGGGCTAAGGATAGAGGGGTAAGCCCTTTATCACTAGAAATGACGTCATTATAGAATGGATCATCCGATCTCGCCAGGAAGTAATCACGGAGGCTGCACACTTCGCGATTATGCATGGTGAGCGCGCTCAGAAAACCTCGCTCACCATGCTTTCGCGGCAAGTACAGCCTCATTACAGACGATCTCGGATGATGCATCCTATGGGACGTCATGGTAGTGTGGACTTTTCTATCCAGGGCGTTAAGTTCGGTCTGAGTCCACCTGAGTATGCCAAAGGTATACATGAGGACAGGTATGACCCAACCGTTATATGCGTGTGTCTTATTCACACCGGACAAAAGGCGGTTAAGCACTTTGGTCAAGCGTGCATAAAACACGTCGCAAACTGACTGTTTTATACCAGCCTCATCAATACCGATGTTCTGTGACATACCCAGGTATCGGTATGTTTCAGCCTCGGAAATGGTCTTTAAGTTGACGGGCATAGATAAATCTATGCCCTCAGAGTTAGCAACCCTTCCCCCTTCAACATGAAGGACCGCACACTTATCCGTCCCCAGCTCCATTCCAATAGAATTGCTAAATTCACAAGTGATGTTTAGCAATTCCATAAGATGGGAGCGACTGGAGGCGAATAACTTGAGGTCATCCATATAGAAATGGTGGGTCACTTTTGTTCCTCCTCTCCGTAGCTGAAATCCCCTCCTGGAGCCCTCCAGTAAGGTACTGAGAGGGTTCAGAGAGAGGCAGAACCAGATTGGACTCAGACAATCGCCCTGGAAGATACCCCTTATTATCCTTATGTGGTTCTCCGCAGCCATCATCCGCTCGCCCAGATAACAGAGGATCGTACTTCACTGCCCCATACACTGCTCGAGGAAGTTTCTAACTGTACAGTCAATCTTGTACAGCTCGAGGACCCTCTTTAGCCATGTATGGGGCACCGAGTCGAATGCCTTTCTGTAGTCTATCCAGGCGGCGGCGAAGTTCCGGCGGTTGCGTTTCACCACTTTGCCAATGACCGCGTCAATGAGGAGTGGTTCCTTGGTTCCACGACCACCGCCCCGACATCCATTTTGAGCGCGTGACATCACCTGACGCTCCAGGTGATAGCTCCAGGTGACGAGTGATTTTCGCGCTCAAAATGGATGTCAGTGTCTTATATATAGTGGGTAGACACGTGATGGGGCGGTATTTGCTCGGGTCTGTGGTATCCTGATCTTTAGGAACCAAGTGAGTGATCCCAGTAGTGAAGAAGCTCGGGAGCGACTTCTGATCGAGAGCCTCTTGGTACTGTCGGACGAGCACAGCGTGACACACTACGAACCCCTTCAGACAGTAATGATGCAGCCCGTCAAGCCCCGGACTTTTCCAGTTCGTGGCCCTACGGACCGCCTCAGCCACGTCTTCAGGCGTTATGGTGACGGGGTTCATAGGCGTAACACTTGCACTCTGGCTCGCCACAACTTCCATCCAAGGGCCCTCGCTGTGGTTTACGTGCTCTGACCACAGGCCACGCCAAAATGCGACAGTGTCAGCCTGATCCGGTCCTGGGCCCGCTCCACATACCTCTAGTCGCTGCAATGATTTATAGAGCCTCTTCTGATCACTCTGGAAGAGACGATTCTGGTTGAACCGCCTTGACCTCTCGCTAAATCGTCGAATCCGCTTCCCCCAAGCAGCGATTTTTTGCTTCAGATTATCCTATGCGCTCCGTTAGTTTCTGCGTGATATCCGGCTGGGGCAAACTAATATTTGTCCCAGCAAACGCCATTCTAACGGTGCGCACAACTCTCGGTACATTATTACCCGACCTGAAGCTTTTCAGTCTGCCGATAAGGGCTCTTGCCTTTGCGATACGGTCCTCGATCCTTTTTCTCCAGGCTGGGATGGCACTATCTTGTTAAGTAGCACGTCCAGCCATGGGAAGTTTGGCGCCAATAATACGGCATACTGCCAGTGCGGCGCCAAAAAGAATTGAGTCCGTCTCGCAAAGGTCCCGGCTGGCTTCCAAATAGGTCACCAGCATTGGGTTAAGAGCCCGCACGACAGCCCGATTTCGCTTGCTAAGGGGTATGACGGGAAGTCGCGGTCGATTTTCGAGAGGCATGCTGCGCGTTTCCAGCATCGACTCTTCCAATATGCTCCTCATTTTCTCTAGTTCGCGGGGGACTATTCCATCATCGTCTTAATCAACCACAAATGGAATATTGACGGCAGCGTCCACATTTGCAGTTTACTGCGCAATTAGTGGCGCAGCATTCCCAGCCGTAGCATTTCCATCCGATGAGGGAACAGCCTCACGTCGTAGTCGTTGGAGTTCGGCGTTACCAAATATGTTGGAGCGCACGATGTACCGAACTCGGTCTGCCAGGTTTTGCTCAGTGACGGATAGAGATGGCTCCAGCTCTGCAAAAAAGGCGATGCATCCGAGCCCGATGTGCCAAACATCCGGGTTCTTCCCCTTTTGCCCTAAAGTACGCCCGCAGTGCGTTTGCGTTCATTGTTTGTGACCAACGCATGCGACGTGCTCCGCCAGCGGCGGGTGCCGCTTGCTGAGTCCGAGAAGACCCAGCCGACACCAAGCCTTCTGGTGGGGATGATGGATGCGGAGGGCTGCTAGGTGATCGTACAGCTCCTCGCGCTCGGCTGGCGGGCCGCATGCTGCCGCGTCCAGCGCCAGCTCCAGACGCGCCCCGGCGACCCCGCAGGCAGGCGGCCCTATGCGCGTTCCTCTTTGTACCATCATCCATTTATGGGCGCCAAATAACGGGAGACGCCCAAGCCCGCCACCGTTTCGTGGTTCGGTCATATGCACAAACTGACCCACCCACAATTTTGCCTAGGCACGGCGCTCACACCTCTTGGCAGGGCGCTGACTGACTGCGCTGACGTAGTAGTTTTGTCACATAACTGTTACGCCAGCGGGCGATGGGGTCGTCACTTCCCTTCGCCTTTATATTATTATTATTATTATTACGTAATTCTGCATTTTATTGTGAACATTAAAATTTTCAGGATTTTGCTAGTGAAGCTTCAAGTTCCTCGACCCATGAAAATCTATCGATTCAGTCAGATGACAGTGATGACACAAATAAACAAAACCCTGTAAGTGTAATTTATTGTGTTATTGAATTTTACTATTTAACATATAAACATAATTATTTAAGTTATCTGGTAGAGCCATGTTGCAGCTATGTTATACTTGTATCACGAAATCACGAATGAGTTGGCTCAACTTGGGTAGAACAGGTACCTACGGCAAAGAGCTTACTCGCACGCACCTGCCATGTCTATGAACACTTCTAGGGACCCCATAACACAACACATTATTTAAGTTGATACAGTCGAACTTAAGCCGTGGTAGGTCAGATGGTTAACGCTCTCTGTAAATATAACAGAACGCGAGTAAGCCGGGTTCGAACCCCGAGGGCACCAATGAAATTATTAATTGCAATTTTAAGTGCTGATTTACCACGTGCTCGGCGGTGAAGGAAAACATCGTGAGGAAACCTGCATGTCTGAGGAATAAGAAAAAAAATATTTCGAAGACATGTGAAGTTCGCCAACACGAATTGGGGCAGCGTGGCGGACACTTCCTTGCCCTAAAACCCAGAAAGAAGGGAGGCCTATGCCCAGTAGTAGGATGTATGTAGGCTGTAACTTTTACCACATGCTCGACGTTGAACGAAAACATTGTGAAGAAACCTGCATGTCTGAGAAATAAGAAATAATATGTTTCGAAGGCATGTGAAGTTCGCCAACACGCATTGAGGCAGCACGGCGATCACTTGCCCTAAAACCTTCTCAGAAATGAGAGGAGGCCTGTGCCCAGCAGTGGGATGTAGTCTGTAACCTTTAACTTTTAAACTTTTAGTAAAACTTGTATCTTACTATATGGAACAATGTCATAGCCTCTAATTGCTTACGTCTAGAGTGGTGAGTTAAAAGTTTGTATTTATTGAGTAACTGGTATAACTTTGTAAATAAATGCTTTGAAATATACCAGCATACTAGCGATCTGCCCGGGCTTCGCAAGGGTGATTTCAGGATCTCGACAGTTAAAACTTACATACAGTGTACTCAATACAAATTTAATACAAACCTAAAAATTTAATGAACTACTGTCGATATTCGACCCAATGGACAACCACTTATATACATATTAATGTTTTAGTTAAAATTTGGTTTAGTATTAGTATTATTTTACTTTTTTTTTAATTTGCTGTAGGAAAATAAAAATGAAGCATCATTCAAACGACGAGCTTTAAAAGATTTTAACATTGAAGCAAATTTGAAGACATCGCGCAAACTACATTCAGAGGAACGCATAAAAACATTACAGCAAGACGTGGAGAGACAGGGGCGAAAAATTAATGACGTGAATTCGCACATCAATTTGGTCCAGGATTATTCTCATTCTGAAAGTGATTGGAGTGAAAGTGAGTTCTCACAGTCTGAAATTATAAACATTGTGCGCGGTAACTTTGCTAACATTTGTAAAAATTTCAGAAAGTCTGTAAGGTCTGACAGCTCGCGACATGTTATACTCCCGTTCACTCGGGACCGTAATGACGGGAAAATTTGCAAGTTAGCAAATTTTTTGCTATATTGCAAATTTTGCTATATTTTCACTTTGAGACAATATTTATGGATAAAATTCACAGGAATTCTTGTTGAATGTATAAACTATCGAATAAAATTATTTTTGGTTGCTAGAAATTGTAATAAAATACATAAATTACCCTGTATAGCATAGTAGTAGTATATACTTCAATTTTAGTGACAAAATTACTACTAATTTGAATTCTACACTTTTGTTTTTGGAGAAATTTATATGAAAATGTTTGGAAATATGTATATTTTTATGTTTTATGTGTTTCCATTCGTTACTCATACCAAAATATTAAAATATTAAAAATTTAAAAAAAAATAATAATATTTTATCTGTATGACATTTCGAACAATATTTCAAAAATATTTTTGTGTGAATTTGAAATAAATACAACGTCAAGTTGTTTGAAATATGTAAGAAAACTATTTTTACTTACATTTTACACTAAAAATAAATGAGAATTTGAAAAATAACACATTTATGACCCAACCGCCAAAATGGGCCTTCCGGATTTTGAAGTACTTTTGGCAGTTTACTTTAAACTTTTTATACCACAAATTATATATCTACGTGTTTACTATATTACAAGGAATATAAAAAAGTATAATACTTTCGTTTTTAGTCCAGACACAAATATAAAATTCTATAAAAAAGACGGAGCACCTTCATCAAAGCGACACGTGGAACGCCGAAAGTTCAGAGTGATTTCTTTTTTTTTTTCTAAGAAACATTGCCAGGTTATGGTTTAAAATAAAAGAGCATATCTTTGTCTTTGATACTATTATCTATTGCATATTGTCTTTGGTTTTGTTTTAAAGGAAAAAATAGTTTTTTCATAAGGCAATACTTCTGATCCGACCTGATCTAATCCGACCCGTACTAGAGCCGACGTAAGGTAGGTATTGTATGATCTGATCAGACCCGTAGCCGAGTGAACGAGCAGCCAATACCGTTAGTATTACAACCTATTAAGGTCCTCTGCTGAAAATAGCCCCCCCCCCCATAGATTGCCTCATAGGAGGGATAATTGTCATAGTTGCCACGCTCGGCAAGCGGGATGGTTTCACAGTTTTTTTTTTATTCAATATTAGAATTACACTGCAATTTTTCAAAAACTGTTCTTGTTTTTATTTGCAATTTTTCACTTCTTGCATTAATTTTTTCTTAGTCTATACTTCAAAAGCTGCAGCTATATTACTAGTACAGTTGTAGCAAGAATCGGTCGGCTTGACCGAGGCAGGACGATACTCTCACAGAATACCAGCATAACATAGTAGCTTAACGCTATTGTGTTTCGTATAGTGAATGTAGAGAACCGGAGACCCTTTTTGCTTGAAATGAAGTATTCTATTTTAGTCATCACAGGTAATAACGTATCTGCATTTTTATTCGTAATCGAGGATAAATGTAGATGTCTATGGGCCACAGCAACCATTTGCCATCAGGTGGATTGTGTACTCATATGTCACTCTTTAAAAAAAATTGTTCCCCGCTGTCGCGTCTTACGACACCCACGGGACGATATGGGGTATTGGGTATTCTTACACCGTTACTACAAGTTTTTTTTTTAAACCATTAAAAGGCTTAGCATTAACGTGGGAATTTTATTCGTCCAAAGCATATAGCTTGTGTGGAAAATATGTATTGCTATGCAGTCCGTTTTTTTTTTTTTTTGAAAGAGAATATTAACAATGCTATAAACATTACTAATATTCCCCTTACCACTCGTGGTAAGCTTAAATTGCTTGTGTTACGAGTGGTTCACGCCAGTAGTCGAATGGTGGATTCGAACCCACGACCTTTTTTTTGATTTCGCGGTCCGCGCCTACCATTAGGCTACTGTCGCTGTTTGTCACAAGGTTATGTATATTACTGTCTTGTCGGTCTAGTTGCTGAAAGTTCGACTGATGATGCAGCGTTAAATAGCGGCATAATGCTGCTGTTTCGTATGGTGAGTGTAGGGAACCGGGGACACTTTTTACTGATAATAAGGCATTCCATTTTAGTCCTCAGAGGTGACTACGCATCTGCATTTTAATTCTTAATCGAGGATAAATGTAGATGTGTATGGATGGGCCACAGCAACCACTTACCATCAGGTGGACTGTGTGCTTGTTTGTCATCCTTATTATATATAAACTAAAAGAAATTTAATATAGTTGCCCATAGTCCCGTAGTGCCCGTGCCTCGGAAAGCACATAAAGCCGATGGTCCTGCGCGTGATCTCTCTCCGTTCGTGTCGGTTCACCGTCCCATCGAACTTCACATAGTTTGATAGTGAGGGAATAGAAAGTGCACCTGTGCTTGCGCATACACTTGGTATTATAATACTGTCCTGCGCAGATGGCTAGTCTTCGTTGAGTCTGGTCGCCGTGACGGAAATTCTGTCTGGAGGACATTATTATTATTATAGATTTTATATCGTACTAGGTTAGTAACTTGAAATTTTCAAAATTGTCGAACAACAAAACCCTAGAAATGTTTCTACGCAAGAGACCTCGTAAAACAAGTATACTTTTCATCACTTTTTTCCTATACTATCACAGAAACGGTAATTTTTATTTATTAAATACAGCCCTTCACAAGTCCACTGCTGAACATAGGCCTTCCTCAAGGAATGCCACAAAACAATGTCCTGATCCTCCTGCATGTCTTGGCTGGTCGTCACCCCATCTTCTGGGGGGACGCTCTACACTTCGCCTACCAGTACGAGGCTGCCACTCGAGAATCTTTCTTCCTCATCGTTTGTCGGTTCTTCGAGCTTTATGGCCAGCCTATTGCCACTTCAGCTTACTAATCCATTGGGCTATGTCTGAGGTTATTTATTTGTTATTTTCGTTTTGACAAAAGTAATAATTATGGATTCATTAGATGGTGACGGTGATGGTGAAACGGTGATCTTCATAGGAAGATGTAAATGTTGCCTTAATGGGGGAGACTTAAAGAATTTGTGGACGCCGTATACGTTTGAAGGAGAAACCGAAATTTATGGAATGATGTTGACAGAATGTTTTGCTCTATCAGTAAGTAAAATCGCTTGTTTCGTTTTTATGGGCTGTAGTTATTGATAATATCTTATTTAATCACTTGCTCAGTACCAGATTTTCTAATAGGAATCATCGTAACCTTATAGTTATTATATTTTAAAACAAAATCTTAAAAGGCTGTAGTTTCCATTATTGTTGAAGAAGCTCAAAAAGTTTTAACATTTATAATTTATACTGGTGATGGTTGTCACATAGTGAAACTTTAGATTCTTTTTTTTGTGTTGTGTATTATATATAGTGCCGGTTGTTTCCAATAGTTAGTAAATTAATAATTAAGTACTTTCACTCCGATTTTCAGACAATAGCAATGATCTACATGCAGTACATGGAACAGCAAATGAGTTAAATATTGTGAAACAAGTACAAGCATTTATCCAAATCACAAAAATAAGAATATTTTGTTTTGTTACCTCTTTCTTACTTTCGATTTATACAAAATAATTCTATAAAAATACCTTAAGTAAATCTATACCATGAAGATACAGCCTCTTAATGTAACTCCTGTGCAAGAAAAATCATGGAGAGCGTAAGACTGCCAAGTCTACTATAACTAGTTTGTTATATTAGAGGTTTGAACACTAATAACATTAGTGTTCAAACCTCTAATAGGCATCTCAGTAGGCAATACTACTATTTTCAATAAAGGCTGACTATAGTGTGAAGCTGTTTTCTAACATATCTTTTGTCATGATATTCCAGTGGCAGCAACCAGAGGACAACATGAAATGTATGGATATGATATGCACCTCTTGTATCTCTCGGTTACGTGATGCACTTGCCTTCAAAAGAGAAGTTTTAGTGAGTGAAGAGGTGCTGCATGAAAAACAAGATGGAATGTAAGTATATACATTTATGTACCTGGTGTATAGGTATAATTAATCAATATGACTGCCAGGGCATAGAAACCGGAAAAAAATTTATAAGTACGGCTTTCAGTCACTGAGAGGAGCCTTAAGAGAGACTATTATCTGTTCAGTATAGAATTATAGTACATAAGTGTGTGAGTAAACACAGTTACACTCTATTTCCTTGCTCTTATGGTCTGATGGGTGGCCAATTAATCACCACCGGGAAATACCACCAATTTTTTAACTTAGAGCTGTTGTTGCTGAGAACTGATGCTAGATTCAGGATTCGAACCTGGCACCTCGTGATCATCAAAGTGCTTGTTTTGTACAAAGTGCTTTTATTTTGTAATTTTTAACAGATCTCTGCAATGGCCTTCTAATAACAATTCTGCAATAAAACTAAATGTATTAAATTTACTACACCGAATGTTAATAATCTGAGAGCTAGGGAAGAGCTGAGCCCTGTTCGAATCCACTGTTTTTCTTAGCATCACTTTGGACGTAAAGCTTCAATCAAAGCTTCAATCCTTATATATCTAAACTATCAAGCAAATTAAGCACAGCAGCTTATTCTGTAAAAAATATTAAGATGTCTCAGTAGTGTCGAGACAGCTAGATTCGTTTATTTCAGTTATCTCCATAACATAATGCCTTATGGGATTTTGCTGTTGGGAAATACGGCTGATTTAGAAACTATTTTTGTTATGCAGAAGAGGCCTACAAAAAATATTCACACCCTAGAACTGAGTCTCTTAGAGAAAAATTAAAAGATACAAAAATATTAACTTTGGTCTCCTTAGTATATTTATGAAAATTTCATGTATGTACACAAAAACAAAGGTAGTTTTAGAAATAAAAGTAATATACACTCTGTAAACGTTACGAACGGAACATACCTAAGATAGTAATTCATTCTTGGAGCAATGTATACTCTATTACAAGATAGTCCCAGATAGTATACAGGTTTTCTATTACCCAGAAGAAAAGGGTTATAACAATATAAATGAATACATGGTTGATAATAAATAATGTTGAGCCGATTAGTACTTTGGCCGATCAGCCGATTAGCCGAATAATCGGTTAATAAATTGCCGATTAATCGGCCCAGCCGATCCCTATCCGGTGATATATTCGAATGGTGGAACAAAAATTCTTCCAGATATCCAGAAATGTCCCGTTAGCCAAAGTTTTCCTTTGCTGCCCCGCCAGCCTTATGTATAGTGAGAGTGTAGTACTCTGTGTAGAGTGAGTGTGTATGAGTTTTTCTGAGGCAGGGAATATCTAGTATCTACGAAACAAAAAGAAATCGACTTCAACCAGAAAAGGCTGCGATTTTGACTTTGTTGCGTCATTCTTTGCCACTGGTTAAAAATAACAAATAAATAAATAATTTTCTAAAAAGCCTTCAAAACTTTTTCAAAATGAGTATTTATTTTTAACAAATTATTAGATGGTTATAGATTCTTTCTTTAATAATATTACAGGAAAAAAACAATTTATTGTAATTTTAAGTACAGAAAAATAACAATTTGATTTAATTTTTAGTACATAAAACAATAACAATTTTTTTGTAGTTTTACGTATGGAAACAAGCATGTTCTATTTGTCTTTTAAAAATCTATATGCGTGTAGTTTAACAAACTTTATTTAAGAATTAAATTTTTTTGTTATGCAAAGGGTGAGACTTAAATTTTTTTTAAAGTTTATTAAGAATAATATTATTAATATTTTATTTTGTTGTGTCACTATTCTGCATTACGATTAGAAAAAGTTAAAAAGTAGAATTAAAATAGTAAGTACTTAGGTTTTTGTTTAGTTTTAAATAGCTACCTCAGATTCTTGTTTTTACTAAAGTTCCTATGTCCAGAATAATTAACACTAAAACATGTGAGACTGATTTTTCAATAAAAGTTATGTATGAGCCTACTTATTTTATTATTCATTTGACTTACTACATATAAATCTGACGTCAGTTTACGCATGGGAGAAAAACTATACTTTTCTTACTTTTAAAGCTTTACTGTAGCCGCAGTTACCACGCAGAAAATCACGAAAGACCTTTGCTGAAATTAATAAAACAGAAAGCCGATTAATCGACCGACTATAAATAGGCCGGTTAATCGGCTTCACCAATTAGTCCGCGGCTAATCGGCCCAACTCTAATAATTACCCCTGGGAATAAGGTGGTGGTTTCCAAGCTGTTCCTAAAATAAATTTTGTAAATAGTTTGTAACCATTTAATATTGTAATTTTTTTTAAATAAAAGCCACTAGGTATCTTGCTGCTCGTTCTTACCAGGGCAAAAATAAATAAATCATCATCATCATCATCATTACAGCCCATCACAAGTCCACTGCTGAACATAGGCCTCCCCCAAGTAATGCCACAAAGCACGGTCCTGAGCCACCTGCATCCATCGACTTCCTGTATGTCTTACCAGGTCGTCACTCGCATCTAGTGGGGGTGTCGCCCTGCACTTCGCCTACCGGTACGAGGCTGCCACTCGAGAACCTTTTGTCCCCAACCAAGTATATATATATATATATATATATATATATATATATATATATATAAAAGTGATATGGTAAAATTGCATAGAGATTATACAGATATTTTAAAGAAAAGGAATCAGCTCCAGGGGACAGTCGTTGAGTGTTACCGATGCAACAAAGAATATGAGGAAGCCCTTAGATTTGTTGCGTTGCAAATACGGTAAACTGAAGCTAATGAGCAGTTTCACAATTTAAATAGTACATTGATAACTTGCTAGAATATCAAAGTCAGAGGCTGGTTGATGAGCTCGTAGAATGTAAAAATGTATATATATTTATATATATATATATATATATATATATATATATATATAGTTTTTTTTATTCCAGTATTTCATTATACTACAGTGAAAGAGGGGAATTATTTAAAAGAGGAAGAGGAAGAAGAAGAAACAGAGTTTAAAGAAGTGGAATACTTAGAGATCACCGACAGTTTAAACAAAGATGAATCTCTCTCAGATGGTAGGATTTCAAGTATTTTTCTGTTAGTGTAGTGTAGTGCTAAAAATTATGATAATCTTATGAAACCTTAATGTCTCTATAGGTGCAGATAAATCTCTCAGGATGTCTATAAATCATTGGAACTATAATGAATGGGCTTTGGTGATGATGATAATATCATTGTCAGTTTTGAGGTGCACTTTGTACAAGCTTACCAGATGATGCCCTAATCAACATGTTTGGTTTATTTTTTAAGTTTATCATTGTAAGGGTGAATTTTCTCCTTACAATTAAATCGTAACACTTTATTCACTTGGCTTCATTCATTATCAAGAGTTCACAACTGAACATAGGCCTTCCCCATAGGTTGTTTTATAGGATGGATATTAGCCACAGCTTTACTCGTTTCGGGAAAGGATGGGTATGTGTGGTTTTACAGTGACGCTTTCGCCAGCGCGGTTGATAAGCGTCGCGAGCCACGAGCGTTGCGTCTCTTGGATCGTTACATAGTTTAACTGTTCGCGACGGCCTAACAACGCTAAGAAACTATGTGATAAATAATATTGTTTTTCGCATTAATAGTGAAATTACCGACAAAACTGGGTGAAAACGTGTATTAATATAGTTGTGTAGCATGTTTACAACTCTTAGTATTTTTGTATAGATTGTCGTTTTGATAACAATTGATATAAACAACTTTTATTATATTAAGAAAAATCAGCCAATCGCAGCGCGTCTTGTCGTAGAACTCTCTAGAAGTTTTTAATTAACTGCGTAATAGTTCATACTAAAAATAATGAAAATAATTTTATGTTCTAAAAGAGTTGTAAATATGACATTAAATTAGCATATACTTATAGTTAAAGTGTAGGAATATTTTGTATAATTAAACGCATTTCGTAGTTATAGGAAAATCAAAGAATTAATGTACCCAAATATTATGAAAATTAAAGTACCAGACTACCGATTTGATGATGTACAGCATGTTAGTGTAGCAATTAGTTTTGTATAGAAAATATTGTAATTTATGCCATTTGCATAGTGAAAGTTTATGCAATAAAGAGGCAAAACGGAAAATGGCAAGCGGCTTACTGTAAAGTATAGCCAAAGTCTACCTTAGGGGCTCGGGACCCAGTGGTAGTGTAATAGTGTGAAGAACTACCAGTGACAAGCAGTAGTATCCGGTAGTAGCTGAAGTGACTAGTAGCAGTATATAGTGAATAGTGAAAGTGTTAGCTAGCCGAAAAGGTCGTAACTGATATTCGAGTTATATGTGAAAGTGTTAGCTAGCCGAAAAAGGTCGTAACTGACATTCGCAGTTACATATAGTGAAAGTGTTAGCTAGCGAAAAGGTCGTAATGACATTCGCAGTTAATATAGTAAGTGTTAGCTAGCCGAAAAAGGTCGTAACTGATATTCGCAGTTACATATAGTGAAAGGGTTAGCTAGCCGAAAAAGGTCGTAACTGATATTCGCAGTTACATATAGTGAAAGTGGTAGCTGATATCCGCAGTTACACAAGTGATAAAATCAGCTAGTTTAGTTGATAATAGCTGCTAGTCAGTAGTGTTAGAAAACCAGCTACTACCAATAGATATTTTTGTCTTTTTTTTATTTATTGATACTACCGTACAATTTTAAAGAAATCTTTTGAAACGTACAGTGACCAACCAATAGTGAACAACCATAGTTGAACAACCGTGATCAATAAACAATAGTTATAAAATTTCGCGACTAATCAATCAGTCGAACCGCTGGCCACTACCTTGCTATTTGTATTTATTAATCGTGCATTTTGATTTGAACCTCAGTCCACAATATCTCAGCGGCACCGACAAAGACGGCAGTTAAAGTACCCACCGGAACCTATAGGTGTAGGACGTGAGCGACTCGCGAAGTATCTTCGACAACATTTACTCCGGAGAGTTTCGCCCGTCCGGCACATTAACTCACACACGCGGATGGCCCGCGCTGCGGCATTCAGCCGCGCGTTTCAACAGTTACGAAACCGCGCGACTCTAAGCTCGTTTTATAGTTTCGAGCGGGTCATCCGCGCGTTTACGGGCCGCGCTTACCAACCGCGCTGACGAAAGCGTCACTGTAAAACCACACTTATGTTGAACTCGCACCGACTAAAACTCTATTGTGTTCCACCGCATCCGCAGCCCTATGGTGGTCTCTCTTTCTTCGGGGGGCCTTCCTCGGTTCTACTCACCTGTTTCCATTTTAGTTCTTACGGGTGACAATGTATCTGTACTTTGATTTGTAATCAATGATAGATGTAGATGTCTATGGGCCACAGCAACCACTTATAATCAAGTGGAGTGTCCAATGTTGCCTTCTTTATTTTAAAGGCACAGTTTTGTTGATCCCTATCGACCATCGCCTCGTGAAAAATGATGACATATATCTTATGCAAAATTAACTTTAAAACGAAATAAATTTCCTGTAGCTAAAATACAGAATGTATTTAATTGATTTTTGTTGTTTGTTAATATAATTATATATAGAATTGCTGGTACCATTTATTGTATTTAACGTAGCACCATCCTGTATAATATTAATCTTAATTTAAAAACATGCAACTACGGCCGGTTAAAGACAGATGATATGAAATTTTTTATGGTTTCTAGAACAATGGCTGGATTCAGATACTTCCCTGCTAGTAGAACGTAAAAGAAAGTTGTCAAAAAAGCTCTCAAAGGAAGAGAGGAACAAAACATGCAAGCGGTATACTGCGGAGGAACTACAAATGGCCATTGATGCAGTCCAGAACAATGAAATGTCGCATGCAGAAGCGGCTGAGTGTTTTAATGTGCCGAGGCGAACTATCTCTGCTAAGATCCACAGTATTATAGACAAAGAAGAGGGTAAGTTTGAAAAACCAAATACTAGTGTGCTAATTATATTGCTAATATTCCCCTTTAACCCCTTAGTAAAATTTAAAATGCTTGTCTTCTTTTATAAAATGATTGATTCGCTCTGGCTTTTTGGATCTCGATAACATATGCATGAATTATGCATATAAACATATCTCCTCCTCATTATGTCTGTTGATAATCGCATAAAAATCCATTACGTGTTTTAAAAGTTTGCCGTGTAGTGGCGGTTAAGAATATCCACTACCCCATATCTTCCCGTGGGTGTCGTAAAAAGCGACAGAGGGAGACAGGCAGGAGATGGGCAGCAGCATCTTCCTGATAACAGCAACTGTACGACAAAAAAAAACTGCGGTTGCCAACCCGCTCGCCAAGCGTGGCAACTATGGCAATATACCCCCCATGAACAATTACACAAATAGACGGCCCCCAGTCCCCGGCGGCCCCGCTAACGGGTAAGGCGGGGCAGGGGGTGCTAAGAATCTCCGGTGGAGGTTCGGTTGCCACCTACGACGACTCGACCTGGCAACATTTAACGCACGCACACTGAGGACTGACGAGAAGATCCTGGAGCTGGAAGAAGAGATAGACAAGTTGCGCTGGAGTATTATAGGATTATCCGAGGTCCGAAGAGAGGGGGAGGACACGGTGATTCTCGAATCCGGCAACTTGTTCTATCACCGGGAAGGCGACCATATGTCCCAAGCAGGTATCGGATTTATCGTCCACAAGTCTCTCGTCAACAACGTTGTAAAAATTGGGAGTGTGTCGACGAGGGTCGCGTACCTGATACTCAGAATTACCAAACGGTATTCGCTGAAGGTCATACAGGTTTACGCACCAACCTCCGGTCACGTTCCGATGAGGAGGTGGAGGAAATGTATGAGGATACTTCCAAAGCCATGCATTCCTCCAAAACCCACTACGCGGTGTTGATGGGAGACTTCAACGCAAAACTAGGCACAAGAGAAAACGGTGAGCTGAAGTTAGGGAAATTTGGAGTAGGGCAACGGAACCGAAGGGGCCAGCAGCTGGCCGACTTTATGGAGAAAGAGGGACTCTTTATGATGAACTCTTTCTTCCAGAAGCGACCCCACAGGAAGTGGACCTGGTCGAGCCCCGACGGTTCGACAAAAAATGAGATTGACTCCATTATGACGACCGGACGCCAACTGTTCGGTGATGTCTCAGTGATCGCAAGGGTGAAAACTGGCAGCGATCACCGAATGGTTAGAGACACACTGAACCTAAACGATAAGTTGGAGAGGTCATGTTTAATGAAGTCAACGCTCCGTCACCCTCATGCTCTAATCCAAATTCCCGAAAACTTTCAGCTCGAGTTACACAACCGCTTTCAGTGCCTACAAGATTGCAATGCAGTGGACGATATGAATGACAAGCTCGTGGAAACTGTCCATGCGGTCGGAGCTAAGTTCTGCAAGACCCGCTGCAGAAGAACACAAAAACTCTCCGATCACACTCTTAATCTCATGGCTGTTAGACGGGAGATGAGGCTGCAATCGTCAACAGATTTGACAGCATACAGGCAACTGAACAGACAGATCTCCAAATGCATGCGGCGAGACTTACGCAACTTTAATACTGCTCGTATTAAAGAAGCGATCGAGCGGAACCAGGGCTCCAAAGTCTTTGCCAGAGATCTGTCTGCCGTAAAGAGCCAACTGTCAAGGCTGAAGACTGAGTGTGCCAGCATCGGTTCCGGGACACCTGAGATTTTGAGTAAGATTGAGAGGTTCTATGGGCAGCTGTACACATTATCGTTGGAGCCACATGCAAGTGTGAGTAACGATCCAAGAGCAAGTCTTATCCGACACTATTCCGATGATATCTCGGACGTCAGTCTAAGCGAGATTAGAATGGCTCTCCAGCACCTTAAAAACGGCAGGGCCCCAGGCGAGGATGGAATTACAGCGGAGCTTCTGAAAGCGGGTGGAACACCGGTACTTGAAGTCCTTCAGAAGCTCTTCAATTCCGTCCTCCATGGTGGCACTACTCCAGAGGCGTGGAGCAGAAGTGCGGGTGTCTTGTTCTTTAAGAAAGGCGACAACGCTCTCTTGAAGAACTACAGACCGATTTCCCTTCTGAGCCGCGTCTACGTGCTGTTTTCGAGAGTCATTACGAATCGTCTCGCACGCAGACTCGACGACTTCCAGCCTCCCGAACAAGCCGGTTTCCGAAAAGGCTTCAGTACCGTAGACCACATACATACCCTGCGGCAGATTGTACAGAAGACTGAAGAGTACAATTTGCCACTTTGCCTGGCGTATGTGGACTATGAGAAAGCCTTTGATTTCGTCGAAATTTGGGCAGTGCTGCAATCCCTTCAGCGGTGCCAAGTTGACTGTCGGTATATTGAAGTGCTGAAGTGTTTGTACAGTAGGGCTACGATGGCTATCCGAGTACAGAACCAGAGCTCGAAACCTATCCAACTGCAGAGAGGTGTAAGACAGGGTGACGTTATATCCCCGAAACTCTTCACCGCTGCTTTGGAAGACGTTTTCAAGCTACTGGACTGGAAAGGATACGGTATTAACATCAATGGCGAGTACATCACTCACCTTCGATTTGCCGACGATATAGTCCTTATGGCAGAATCGCTGGAGGACTTAAGCACTACGCTCAATGACCTCAATAGTGCCTCCCAACGGATAGGTCTTAAGATGAACATGGACAAAACAAAGATCATGTTTAATGTCCATGTCACACCTATGCCGGTAGTTGTTGGGAGCACTATGCTCGAAGTTGTTGACGAGTACGTTTACCTGGGACAAATAGTCCGACTAGGTAAGTCCAACTTCGACCGAGAGGTCAATCGACGGATTCAACTCGGCTGGGCAGCGTTCGGGACATTACGACACATCTTCTCGTCAGGTATACCTCAATCTCTGAAAACTAAAGTGTACAACCAGTGCGTGTTGCCAGTGATGACTTACGGATCGGAGACGTGGTCCTTCACTGCTGGCCGTATGAGGACGCTCAAGGTCGCTCAGCGAGCTATGGAGAGGGCTATGCTCGGAGTTTCTCTGCGTGATAGACTCAGAAATGAGGATATCCGCAGTAAAACCAGAGTGACCGACATAGCCCAACGGATTAGTAAGCTGAAGTGGCAATGGGCCGGCCATATAGCTCGAAGAACCGATAACCGATGGGGAAGAAAGGTTCTCGAGTGGCAGCCTCGTACCGGTTGGCGTAGTGTAGGGCGACCCCCCACTAGATGGAGTGACGACCTGGTAAGATATGCAGGAAGTCGATGGATGCAGGTGGCTCAGGACCGTGCTTTGTGGCATTATTTGGGGGAGGCCTATGTTCAGCAGTGGACTTGTGAAGGGCTGTGATGATGATGATGATGATGGTTTAAAAGATCTAAGCGTACTGACGGCGAGAAGCGACTTTGTTTTATACCATGTAGAGATGAGGGGTAATAAGCGAACAATCAGTCCACCTGATGCCAATGTTTTGGCCAAAAACATCTACATCTATCCTCGATTAAAAGAATAAAATGCAGATGCGTTGCACCCCTGAGGACTAAGATGGAATGCCTCATTTGCAGTAAAAAGAGTGTCCGGTTCTCTACACTCACCATATGAAACACAGCTGCATTAAGTTGCTATTTTATTTTGATATTTAATACAGTATGGTCCTCCACGAAAAAATCAGCATATAGCATAATATACGAGGGCTGTTCAAAAAGTATCGCGAATTTTGAATTTACGTGGGCTACGTATATTTGATTTTTGATTTTTTTTGTGGCCTTATGTTGGTACTCATGCCCTTTACTTATGCTGAGAAGGTCGGCCATTTTGAATGTTTAGTTAATTTTTGACTGTTTTGGTTGGATGTGTTTTGGCTCGTCTACGATTTTTGCCTATTCCAAAAATGGATTAAAGGATCTGTATTAAATTTTGTATGAAAAACAAAATAAAGTGCGCGGATGCATTCCGAATGTTAACTGTGGCTTATGGTGAAGCTACCTTGAACTATAGCAACGTTTATGGGTGGCACAAAATGTTCTCAGAGGGCCTAGAAAATGTGAACGAACAGTGCCGGACGGCCACGCATGTTAACAACAGATGATAACATTGATAAAGTGGAGAAAATATTATTGGCCAATCGTCGAATCACCATTAGAGATATTGCTGAGCACCTAAACATATCGATTGGCTCGTGCCATTCGATCGTAAGTAATGATTTGGGCATGAGTCGTGTCACCGCCAAATTCGTGTCAAAATTGCTCAATTTAGACCAAAAACAGCATCGCGTTAACATTGCTCAGGAGATATTGGGCCGGTTCGAGACGACCCAAATGAGTTCTAGAGGGTCATAACTGGTCTTATGGTTATGACGTGGAAATCAAAGCTTAAACATCCCAATGGAAGCTGCCGCATGAACCAGGACCGAAAAAAGCGCGCCAAGTTCGGTCGAACGTGAAAGTTTTACTCACAGTTTTCTTCGATCGCAGGGGCGTGATGCATCATGAGTTCTTGCCACAGGGTAGTACGGTCAATAAGGAATATAACCTGCAAGTTATGCGCAATTTGCGCGAAGCAATCCGCCGGAAACGCCTGGATTTGTGGGAGAACAAAAACCGGCTTTTGCACCACGATAACGCCCCTGCTCACACATCGTTGCTTGTGCGCGAATATTTATCCAATAACAACATAGTAATGGTCCTACAGCCACCGTATTCACCAGTCCTCGCCCCCTGTGACTTTTTCCTGTTCCCAAAAGTGAAGAGGCCCATGAAAGGACGACGCTACGTCACGATTGTGGAGATAAAGACGGCATCGAAGGAGGAGCTGATGAACATCACGAAAAATGATTTTTTTAAGTGCTTCGAGGATTGGAAAAAACATTGGCACAAGTGCAATTATATCCGAGGGGGATTACTTTGAAGGAGACAAAATAGATATTCATGAAAATACTTTTTGAAAAAATACAAAATTCGCGATACTTTTTGAACAGACTGTGTAGTCATAACATAGCTCCAGCATGGCTTTTGTGATAGGAGTGCTTCACGATTCACGACTGTAGTCGAATGGTGAATTTGAACCCACGACCTTCAGTTTAACCATTAGACTAGCTTCCCTTAATAAATTAATTTCTGAGTGGGAGTTGTGAGGTGATGCATATATACAATGGTGATTTGTTTGAGACATCTGGCCTTCATCAGACATAACTCTGTTTTTGACACAACTACAATTTCGAGTTACTACACTCTTTAGTTGTAGTGAATCTGTAAGGGATTTACAACTTGCATATATATAACATAAACATATGAAAAGAATTTACGTGGGTAATTATTAATTTTAATATACTTGTAGTGGCTGTGTAAGAATACCTACTATCCTATATATTATTTCGGCTAATCTTAAATTGCTCACTCCTTTACACTGTACTGGTTACTTTTCTCTCTCTTTCGCCCTCACGGCCCTCAGACTCTGGAACAACATCCCTCTTGACAATAAAAAAGCTCCCAACAAGTTTATTTTTAAAAATCAAGTCCGTAAGCATGTGAAAAAATTGTTGGGCGTAGTGTAGGGCGACCCCCCACTAGATGGAGTGACGACCTGGTAAGACATGCAGGAAGTCGATGGATGCAGGTGGCTCAGGATTAGTTAAACATTTTTATGCACTGATTATTTATCAAATTAGTTATACTAATTCCGGAAGAATTGTTGTTGTGGTCACAGTACAAATCCATGTACGCAAAGACTTTAATGTGCTTGAAATAAAGTTCCTTTTTCTTTATTTTTATTGAATGACAGGTAATAATACAAATAAAACTGCACTTTTAAAAGTCTTATTGCCTTAAGTTACGGTTCATTTTAGTTTGTTTTGACTGTACAGATTTAGTGTGACTGTAATTTACGTAGTCTTAATTATTTTTGGGATAAAAAATTACCTATATTAAAAATGATAGGAATCGATTCAGTAAACGATTCTGAACAAACTACTTTCTCAAAGTGCGTTAATTATGTTACGTGTTGTATATATAAACTAAACTTAACCCTTTCTATTTTTATTATTGCTGCACCGCCTCTTTATATGTGCATTCTGCCATATGTACTACTTTGTGCGTGAAAGCATAAATAAATAAATATTATCCCGTGTCATAAGAAGTGACATAAGGGAACAAATCAAAGGGCATCTGCCTAATGATGACTGAAAATTAAAAAAAAACTGGTTGGCAACTATTGAATATGGATATCCCCCTACGCAGCAATCTATGGGGGAGGCCTACGTTCAGCAGTGTACTGTAACAGGCTATAACGGTTACTTTATTTTTTGACGCATAGAATTTTTTTTATAGCATAGGATGACAAATGAGCACACAGTCCACCGTTACCACAGATGGTAAGTGGTTGCTGTGGCCCATAGACATTTACATCTATCCTCTCTATGCAGATATCATCTATGCAGATGCGTCGTCATCCATGAGGACTAAGATGGAATTCTTCATTTCCAGTAAAATGGGTATCCGGTTCTCTACACTCACGATACGAAACACAGCAGCATTAATTGACGCTGGTATTCTGTGAGAGCGTGGTCCTTCCCCGGTCGAGCCGACCTATTCATGCTACAACTATACTACTAATATAACTGCAGCATGGCTCTACCACGTCAAAATAGAATTACAATTTCTTTTATTCAAAGGTTCAATATACGCGTCAACACCATGTTTTCATAATGTACTGCCATTTCAAAATGAGGTTCTTTTGTCTGGAGAAGAAAAGTCGAAAGTATCTCTGCAGACTGCTGATCATGAGGTCATGGATTTGGGTCCCAGGTTAGGACAAAATAATTAGGTTTACATTTCAAGAAATTCTTACTAGCAGACGCGAATCAGTAAGTGACAGTGTTTGACCCCCGTGCCTCGGGAAGCATATAAAGCCATTGGGCTTCCGCCTGATCTCTCTCCCGTCTTGTTGTATTACCATCTCATCGGACTATGAGAGTAAGGTTATATAACATGTTACAAAAACCCTGTGGTTCCCGTTAAGTGAGTTACCAGAATCAGTATTCAAGTGTATAGGAGTATTTTATCCAAAAAAAAAAATATAAAAAAAAATTGATTAAAACTACTTTTACTGATTTTATCGTGTTTATTTTTACTTTTTATTTACTTTTATTTTTAATTCCCGACGTTTCGGGCGCTTTCCAGCACCCATGGTCACGAGGGACTGAGATGACTGACGTCCCGATGTCATTGTTAAACCCGGAGTACCTTCAACTTTTTTAATTATTGTTTATGGTCCGATCTATGCCAAATGAACTGACTATGTCCCGAGGTCTTGCAGTGGTATGCTTGGGTTTAGTTTTAATTTTATTGATTATAGGATCCCAAGCAGGTGGTAGTACCCAGCCTCCTTCTCTATTGAAATTAGGATGTTTTTTAATTTCAATAGCCTCACGTATCATCCTTGGTAGGAATCGGTGTTCTTTCGCGAGGATTTGTGGTCTATCAAATCTGATGTAATGGCTGGGTCCGTCTAGGATATGATCACAAACTGTAGACTTCCCGGAACGTTTCGGGAAGTCTGCAGTTTGTGGTGTTGGGTGGGTGCTGGAAATGGGTGGTGGGTGCTGGAAAGCGCCCGAAACGTCGGGAATTAAAAATAAAAGTAAATAAAAAGTAAAAATAAACGCGATAAAATCCGTAAAAGTAGTTTTAATCATGTATAGTGTTCGCGTAAATATAAGAAATCATTATAAAAAAAATTATTTGCAAATAGTATGTGGTTATATTATCGCTGCATTGGCCGAGGAGTAAGAGGATTGTCAAAGACCCCGCATTACCGATACTCGTGTGAGTTAGAGGAAATAAAACCACATACAATTTGCAAATTAACTTTTTTTAAATTAATACGAATTTTTTTAAATGTGTTTTTTATAATAAGACAATTAACGGGAACCACAGGGTTTTTGTTACATGTTGTATAGAGTTAAAGTGCAATATAATCTTGTACTGCACAGATGGCTAATCTCCGTCGAGTCTGGCCGCCATGACTTTAATTCCGTCTGGACATTATCTATACAAAAAAATAAAATTGAAGTGTCTGTCTGTAATGCAAAAAAAACATTTTTTTTCCTAAATGTATATTACACAGTACTTATAACAATAAAACAATTGTTAAAATTTTTGTCTGTATGTCTGTTTGTTCTGGCTAGTCTCTGAAATTAATGGACTTATTTTAACCGCGCAAATACCCAATTAACATCCAATCGTAATAAATTAAATAACATCTAAGTTATTAATATTATTTTTAAGGAAGATAATAAATTTCTTTACGGTTTCTAGAACAATCGCAGAGTGCAGAAGACAATCGTAAAATAGAATGGCCGAAGAAACTACCAATTAAAGATAGAAACAAAACATACAAGCAGTATACCAAAAAGGCAATGAGAATGGCCATTGATGCTGTCCGGAAAAAAGGGATGTCACGTAGCAAAGCATCAGAGATGTTTAAGGTGCCTAAGAAGACTCTAGGTACTAGGCTTAGACTTCAGAATATTACTGTCAAAAACGAGGGTAAGTCAACTTAAAAATGATAAAAACTTCCGAAACAGAGCTGATAACATTTAAAAGGTTGAACAGATTTAAGTGAAAATAACTAAAAACACTCGATTAAGAGGCCGTAAGCGATAAGGAGGGCGTTTTTTAAATGTGTGCTACCTCGGAACTTTTTTATAGGTGAACCGAGTTTGATGATTCTTATTTTTATTTGAAAGCAGGTGCTTCTCGTGTGGTCCCTTATAAATTTAATCAATATGTGACCAGTAGTTTTAGAGTTATTTAATAATGCGTATTTAATTGATTTCAACTACATTGATGATGTTCACATTGACCACTTGTTCAAGGGAAATATCGTAACGATGTGGGCAGATTATTTGCAGAGAAAGATGATTGTGCACTGCAGAGCAAATAATAATTTTTAACGACGGTTTTATTTTGAGCGAAGACGAAAATATGCGTCAGAGTTATCTTTCAGGTTGAATACAACCATTATCATAAGCTAAAATACTTTATTTTAAGTGTTATTACAATGGAATATACAGGGTTATTTCGCAATAATCGGACGAATTTGCAGAGAAGGTTCAGAATAAGTAATATAGACAAATGGTGAAGAAGATATAATAAAAAAAAATATCTGAAACATTCTATCGTTTTTATCTCTTAAATTCAAATAACTGATTTTACTACGCACGCACAAATTCGTAAGGGTCGATCGGTAGGCAAAAACGTTGTTGCCCAGAAATCACATACAATTTGGGATAGTATCAAATAAAATAGAAGCCTTTCGAAAACTGCAATAACGGTATATCATTGTTTATATATTAGAACTTGAGTTTAAAGTTTGGCTTCTCTTTGAAAATTTGCGACACCAGTCCTCGACGTCGTTTCGACAGTGGACCCAGTAAAACTGTTCTCGGATCTTCAGTAGAGTTCGTTTAACTCCCAGGTGGCCTCCTGAACAATCATTATGGTACAGCTGTAGAACATCCGGTACTTTAGCTTTAGGGACAACCATTTGCAAATGACAGCTGTCTCCCCCGAACATTTTCCCATTTACGGCACAGAACTCCATCCTGAATCAGCAAGCTGTCCCATTGGGCCCGCCCAATAGGACAGACGGGCCTTCATCCATTCCAAAATCGGCTTGATGTCCGGATCTTCCTGCTGTGCATGTTACTGAGGTGGTCTGTCCTGAGCATCCTCACGGATACCACTTCCTTACTCTCTTACCTGGTACAATGTGCCCAATCTTCAGGACAAGGTCTTCTTGACAATGCATCTGCGTTGCCATGAGATTTCCCGCTGCGATGTCTGATAGTAAAGTCGTGTCCCGGCTGCTGCTGGGCGGTGATGTTAGCCGCACTTCCCTTCTGAGATCGTTCACCTTCCCTTTCTAGGGTTCGCTTAGGGCAGCTGGATCGAAGATGGCCCCTTTCCCCACAGCCATAGCACCTAGGGCTGTATCCTTTATTGTGGTCGCGAACCGTAACTGCTGCAACCTCTCTAGCGCGAGGGGAACGACGATCCAGCCACCGCCAGGCGGTGCCGTTAGCTGCACTACCCTCTCGAGATTGATCAATTTCCCTTTCTACAGTTCGCTTAGGGCAGCTGGATCGAAGATGGCCCCTTTTCCCACAGCCATAGCACCTAGGGCTGTATTCTTTATTGCGGTCGCGAACTGTAGCTGCTGCAACCTCCCTGACGCGATGGGAACGATAATCCTACCGTACGGCTTCCACCTCCAGTGCATGGGCTAATGCGTTCTTAAGCGTCTCGTGGTGCCCGAGCCTCACAGCAGCTCTGACTTCCAGTTCGCGGATGCCGTCGATGAATGTCTGCACCAGGTTCCCTTCAATGAGCACAGGTACAGACCGGTTTGCTTTTCGCACCAGACACTGCGCGTGGTCTCCAGAGGTGGAAACCTCTAGAGACCACTGCTGCAGGTTTTCGTTGATGCGCTGCACGCGATCTTTAAGCTGCGCACGAAAGACGTGTTCCAGGTGAGCGTCGCCATATCTCGCCTCCAATGTCTCAAGGAGTTTCTCATAAGTCACTTCCTCACCGAGAGCTTCCAGAACTGTTAAGGCCTGGTCGCGCAGGCCTAGTGTGAGAGCAGTCATGGCCTGACTTTTATTCCAGCCGTTCGCCTTCATAACAGCCTCAAACTGGATTTTGTAGGCTGACCAGGAAGAAGTCCCGTCGAAAGGTGGCACTTTGAACCCACGTAGCGAAGGTGTAGTAGCTACTACGGGAGCTGTAGTTCCATTCCCCAGTTTGAGGTCGTCCAGCGTTTTCTTCACGTCAGCCATCACGTAATCAATCCGATTGTTCACTTGGTCGATTTGGGTTTTAGCTTCCTTGATTTGGGTTTCAGCTTCCGACAGGCGGTTTTCATGTAGAGCAACCCTATCCTTCACCTCCCTTATCTCTTTCCCAAAGGTAGCATGAAGGTCCTTCATGAGGAGTATTTGCTCTTCCGACCGACGAGCCTGTTCCGCCTGCTGATCTTCCAACCGACGGGCCTGTTCCTCCTGTCGGCGGGTCTGTTCCTCATGTCGGCGAGCCTGTTCATCCTGTCCGCCCCGCAGCTGCTCTTCCAACCGACGGACCTGTTCCTCCTGTCGGCGAGCCTGTTCCTCCTGTCGGTGAGCCTGTTCCTGCAGCGTCACCATCAGAGCACCTAAGTCGGGTGCTGCAGATGTAGGAGCTACTGACCGGCCTGCAGCCGGTGGCTGGCCCTCCGACGTCTGCGGCGTTGCACCACCAAATCTTCTTTGGTCCGTCTCCTGCTGGCGTTGACTTCGGGTGCGGACACCCTCCGTTTCCTCCTTAGGTAAAATCGGCATGATTTTATCCCATTTCTGACACCAATTGTTACGAACTTCAGGTTCGTGACAATAAAAACTGCCGATTGAATTACCAAAATTTACACTTTAATTCACTTTACACTAATTAAAACTTAAAACACTAATAATTAACCACACTGATTCACTTTATTTCGCTCCGAAGCTTCGCTTGTCTCGCCAAATTCAATACTTCCCCGATCGCATCTTGCAGCGCCTTTAAATACACATTAGCACTGAAATATCCAGAATATTCAGGTAAATACGCGCGCCAATCGACTAGGCGCCGAAAGTTCGAGTGTCGGGCTTCTAGAAAGCTTAGTTCTTCATTTCGATACTAGATGGCTCTGTCGGTTGAAAGATTAGTGATGTCATTTTCTGGAAAGCTCTCCTCGCTCCGTTACCCAACACAGATGGCGCTAGTGCCAGATGTCAACTTAGGCGCGCAACAGTACACTAGCTGGTGCCCGCGACTTCGTCTGTGCAGGATTAGTATTTCGAGTAGCATGTATTAGCGTGCTGTAGAAAAAAATAACATTATGACTTTAAAATTATCACATTAATAATTTTTGAGTCCAGTAGACCATATCGGCCGTGCGTCTGACTGTCCGCACCGTTTGCCCGCCACAGCCGGGGGTGCCGCGCCATATTCTAACTCTAGCGGTTTTGGCAGCGCACGTCAGAATAGCGCGCAGTTGATCTAAGAATCTCCTAGGTGTGAGTTGTTTGTGTTTAGCAGTGAGCACATACAACCGCCGGTACGACATACTCCGCCGATCGTCGAGTCCGTTGATTCCGTGAGGCGTCGAGGTCACCGGCCCCTAGGCAGATTCTTGGCACTTTAAGACGCTCGTGTCTATTGTGCCTAGTCGCGTGCTTAAAGTGCCACCACCGCACTTCCACCAGTTGCCTCGATCGGCTGGTTATTAGATAGGGCCTTATAGCTGATTACCGCTGACTGTTAGGTAGGGACCAACATGTCAGATAAAGATAAGGGGGAGCCTCGCCCTAAATCAAGAAAACCACCAGACCGCCCTGGCGTATTGGAGAGGTCAATCGCCTACAGGGATATCTTTAACCCAGAGAGGATGAGAGTAGTATCATCCTACTCGCAAATCCCGACCCGGAAGCCTTCGTCGCCGGGTAAGGAGCCCGCATCGAGGGCCGCGCTCTCGCCCATCGTACCTGAGCGTACGAGCCGCGCCCCGCGGGTAAAAACGCCAAGAAGGCACACACCACTAGAAACCGATGCCTCCCTCCATGAGAAGAGGCAGCGCATCGGTTCCCAAGTATCATCAGCATCACCATCACCAGCATCATCGGATGATGAGGAGCCCCAACCTGCGACTAGGAAGAAGGTCCATACCTCACCTCCTAAATCGCCATCACCGCCACAACAACCACCATCCATCTCTCCGGACCGGCGCAGTCATGACTCGGCCCAATACGAGCAAGGAGGTGAGGAATCCTACAGCTGGGGCTCTACAACGTACGCAACCCTAGCTGCATCCGCCGGAAGGTCATCCCCGGTGCAGACTACCAACCCGTCCGGGTTAGCTCAAGATGACGGACAGCGGCCGTCAACGAGCTATGCCCACATGGCTGCGGCCCCCGCAATACTACGACCGCAATCGGCGGAGGAGCCTCAGAGAACTGAAAAAGAGAAAGAAGGTTTCTCCTTCTTTCAGTAAGATACCCGCCGATTGTCGCTGAATGCCTCCCGGACTGGACTAGGCATTTCGAGGAATTGAATAGAAAATTGGGCCACCCTCCTAATGCCCGTCCGTTCGGGAAGGGTGTAAGATTCGCACCCCAGAGTCCGGAGGAGTTTCGTACCATACAAAGATATACGGTCGAACTCTCCGAAAAATTACCAATCATGTCGTGGTATTGTTATACCCCGGCAGAAGAGAAGCCCACTAAAGTGGACATCCGGGGCCTGCTAGTGGGCACGGATCCCAAAATTATTGAGGAGGCTATCCGGGCAAAAGGCTTTCCCATCACCTACGTGAAGGCCATACCACCACGTAGAGGCAGACCGGGCTGCCTCTACTATGCACAGCTGGAGCATCTGAGCCTGGAGCGGCTACAAGACCTCTACAGGATCGACGAGCTCCTCTACATGAGAGGAGTCATCATCGAAGCCTGGCAGAGAAAAACGGAACCGGCACAATGCCACCGTTGCCAGGCTTTCGGCCACGTCTCCGCAAACTGCTTCAGGCCAGTGAAATGCGTTCGCTGTGCCGGGGAGTATATTGCTAGCCTTTGCCCAAGGGGTAGAGAGGAAGAGTCAAAGTGCGCTAATTGTGCAAAAACCACACGGCTAACGATCGCCGCTGCCCAGTCCTGAGGAGGATTGCCAGGAAGCAGGGGATCGTTCTACCTGGACTACTCCCGGAGAACCCTAAGAGGATCCCCCAGAGTCGCCCAAAGGCTGTTACCATCCAGGAGGATAGGTGGGCCACAATCACTAGAGGGAAGGGTAGGCAACCAGCCCCCCCTCACCCCCCTCCCACATTACCAATGGAAACGCTGGAACCCCCGGAGCAAAGGGCAACCACTTCCCCCTCCAAAGGAAGAGGCGAAGGAACAGGAGCAGGAGTACTGAACAGCCTCCTCCTCAGGCTGTGAGTACCTCTACCCCTACAACAACAGGACCGATAGCCTCCCAGGTGCAGGTTATTGCGAGACCACTAACAACAACCACGACGGGTAGAGCACCAGAAAGGGCTCTACCAGAAAGTAGAGCCCGCTCTATACATAGAGCCCGCTCTACACATAGAGAGACCAGCACAAATGCCCCGAGAACAGCGTCTTTACAACAACGTAGACCACCAACGTCAGGCCTCGAGACAGCTGATGCCATCCACAGATTGGTAGGCATAGCTATCGAGGTCGGTACACAAGTCCTGGCCGACATCAGGGCCGGGACAGATCCAGTTACCGCCGTTATGAAGGCGCTGGCATCGCTACTGGCAAGGCACTACGGAGGATAGTAACCTGCGTCTGCTTTACTGGAACCCGGACGGGATCCAACAAAGGATCCATGAATTCCGCACGGTCGTCCAGCAGCAGGACATCCAGGTGATCTTGCTGGGTGAAACTAAAATTAGACCATCAACGCATCTTAAGCTGCCAAACTTTACGATCTACAGGAGGGATGAAGTCAATCCTCAAGGGATCGCTTACAGAGGGACAGCGATTCTGGTGAGGAGAGACATCGTCCACCAAGAACTGGACTTACCAGACTTCCAGACGATGCGTTCAATCGGCATAAAAATGGAGGCGGCGGGCGAGGAACTAAGGATCTTTGCAGCATACCGCCCGCCAGGGACTCCATTCTACTCCTCAGACATCCGGACGGTTATGGAAGGTACGACACCGACCATCATCGCCGGGGACCTGAACGCCAAACACCCGCGTTCAAGATTGATCAACCCGCCGGGTCGTGAACTATACGACGATGCAGAGAACTAGAATTATGACGTTCTAGGTCCCGAGGAACCGACGCACATCCCTACCGACCCTAGGAAGCGTCTGGAAGTATTGGACATCGTGCTCACTAGGAACGTTAACTACCCAGTAGTGGTAGAAGTGCTGTACGAGTTAAATACACAGCACCTCCCGATTCTGATTACCCTTAGCACTAAGGAAGTGACTTCGCCACCCAGAGCCGTTAAGACCAAGATCGACTGGAGGCTCTACCACCAACACCTGCAGGAGAGACCTCCAGTCCACACACCGATCCACTCAGCGGACGACGTAGAGGTCGCTGCTACCAAAATAACCACGAGCATCCAGGAGGCCCTCAACTCTGGCTCTACGATCGTCCCTCTCTCGGGAAGAAAGGAAGAGCTGCCGCTAAACATCCGCGTGCAGCTGAGGCATAAAAGAGCGCTGAGAAAGCTCTGGGTGCGCAATCGCTGCCCCAGAATAAAAACAAGACTAAACACCTTAACGGACGAACTGTCGGTTGCAATACAGGCCCACAGAGGAGAGGCCTGGGAGCGGCGCATTTGGAAGGCTGACGAACATCAAGCGTCGCTCTACACATTGAACCGGAGTTAACGAAAACCCGACCACCTGTTTGCCCGCTGACCAACAACGCGGGCGAACAACGTTATGGTGCCAAAGGTAGATCAGATATCATAGCTGAGCACTTCGAGGAGCAGTTTATGCCGAACCCGGCAAGTGTGGAGTTTATGGAAATCCACACCCGGAAGGAGAGCCGCGTGCAGTAGTTCCTGTCGTCGCCCGCGCCACCGCTTGCAGGAGAGTGGTTTATCTCCCCCGCTGAATTGCGGAGGTCAGCAACCCGCCTGCCACCGAGGAAGGCGCCGGGGCACGACGGGATAACTAACGCTGCACTACGACAGCTGCCCAATAGAGTCCTTGTAGAGATAGGTCGACTCTACAATGGCATATTGCGGACATCCCACTTCCCGGAGGACTGGAAGAAAGGCAAAATCATCGTCTTGCCGAAACCCGGTAAGGACAAGCGTAGAGCTGCCAGCTACAGGCCGATCACGCTGCTACCGCATATAGCTAAACTGTTTGAAAGAATACTGCTCAGACGTCTCCGCCCGTGCATCCAACTTCGGACTGAGCAGCATGGATTCAGGAGGGACTCAACAGCAACACAGCTGACCAGAGTGCTGCACCTGCTTGCGGCCGAGCACAACCGCGGCCGCACATCGTTGGGTGTCTTTCTCGATATCGAGAAGGCGTTCGACCGGGTGTGGCACCCTGGATTACTCTACAAGTTAGACGATCAGACCAGTGTCCCTCCTGCTATATTACGGCTAGTGGCGTCTTTCCTCGTAGACAGGAAGTTCTACGTCTGTGTAGAGGACGCCGAGTCCGCAGTAAAACCGATAAGAGCTGGTGTGCCACAAGGCAGCTGTCTGTCTCCAGTCCTGTACGCGCCTTACACCAATGACATACCTACCCCGGCAGGGCACTTGCAAGAATGGGAGGACGACGTCGAGCTGGCGCTTTTTGCGGATGACAGCGCATACTTCACTTCGTCCAGAAGAGCCCATATTGCCGCTGCCAGGATGCAACGTCTGCTGGACCTGCTGCCACCATGGTTGGATGAGTGGAGGATGGCCGTCAATGTTAGCAAGACGACCGCTCTGTTCACTCGCCGCTATAGAAATCTACCACCAACGCTAACCCTCAGAGGCCAGGAGATCGCATATGAGAAGGCCTTGACCTACCTTGGATGCCGGATCGACAGGATGTTGCGCATGACTGCTCACGTCGACCTTGTTATTCACAAGGCTCGATGTGCGCGGGCGATGCTCCGTCCTGTCCTGACATCCAAGTTACCGACAAAGTCGAAGTTGACCATCTACAAAATGTACATAAGACCCCTGCTAGCATACACTGCTCCGGCCTGGTATGCACTCCTGAGCGATCACCAGAAGCGGAAGCAACTTCAGGCCCAGCAGAATTTGTCATTACGAACATAGTCGGTGCGGGTCGCTACGTCCGGAATGACGTCATAGCGGCCAACCTGAAGATTCAGAGCCTGCATGAATTCGTGGTCCGGCTGGCGCGCGGTATGTTTGACCGCGCCGACAACGGGCCACATGAACATCTCAACGGCTTCGCGCCGTTGCACTCACGGCCCCCGGACGGACGACCCTATCCAAGAGAACTCCTCCCTATATAGATTAGGGAGTCGAGTAAATCCCACAATGCCGCAGAAAGGCCAACTTCGACAAAATAATTGTGTTTAAACACAATTAATAAGATAACCTCTCTTTTTTATAAGATTACCCGACAGCGACAAAAGTCCCTATTATAAGCACAACGCCTTTACCATCAAAGGCGCCCAGAACCGGCACACTGTAGTGTGCCGTGAGGAATGTCCGGGTAAAGGGGTATACCCCGAGGCCCGATACCTGCTGGGCATCCAGCCCACGCAGAAGACAACAGCGAAGCGCGCAGTTGGTAGATATTTTCCTACTTACTTGACACTTATCGTCATATTTTGGACAATTCACACAATATCTTTATAAATTGTACCCTATGTATTATTCTGATGAATAATTTATATTATTGTAGTTTCATTAAAATCTATTCAGTATTTTTTACGTGAAAGAATAACAAACATCCATGCATCCATCCATACTTAAAAACTATCGCGTTTATAATATCCTATTAATATTATACTGTATTAAACTGTACTAAATTTAGGTAATGTAGTATTTACGTTGTATTTGTAAGTATATGTAAGTATTACTTATCCTATAATCAAATAAACAAAAATAAAACAATTGTAATACAACTGAAATTAAAATAAAAAGTAGTCTATATTTCTACTTAAATTGTACTTACTAAAAATAATAATTATGCCTACCTACTTACTGTACTAAATAATAAATGAAGACATAAGTGGATGAAGGTGATATTTCAGGTTTTGTTGCTTTTTTGCATAGATGAAGGTGATATGTCGTTATAAAATGATTTTAGACCCTAAAACTATCGATTTAAGTGGTATTTCAAAAATAGAAAGTAGATAAAGGTTGTTAGGTTCAGTTTAGTTTGAAAATGGTACTCTGTATGAAAGAGGTATGAGCCCATATCACTAACTTTTTGATAAATAAAGTAAAAGTTTTGTTTTTTTTTGTCGCGGAAGCAAGTGACATGTACTACACTTTCTTCCACTCACCGAACGATAGTCGAATGACACGACATCACTTCTCCGTGAATGAAGGTGCAACATACATAGCACCTTCATTCGTTCACGTCAGTCAATTGTTTTGATTTTCGTTCTGTCTTTCTAACAGATTGCGTATTGTAGTGTGTGTTGTGTACAAAAATATTATTTATAATAGTGAATTTACGTTGGCAAAGTGGAAAAACAATGGCAGGAGGCAAAGCAAGGGCAAAATTATTACCGGAAGCTGCTGTCGGTCACCCTATAATAGCGGATCGCGGAAGTGTTGATGTTGGAAGCGCACTTCTAAGATTTTTTGAGGTAGATCCAACTTGTCCAAAACAAAGATCATTTATTGATCTGGTCGGATTCATGTGCCGAACAGAACAAAAACTTTAACATGATTACACTGTATCAATACCCTATATTAAAAGGATATTTTAAAGTAATAGACCACAAATTTCCTGAGGTTGGCCATTCTTATTAAGACTCGGATTGTGATTTAGGTAGGGTAGAAAAGACATAAACATAAACACTCACGCCTGTCACCCAGAGAGGTAGGCAGAGACTACAGACTTCGATTTGGCACGATCCTGACACAACTCTATCGCCTCCTCCACATCCATATACCTACGCATACATGCTCGTCGGTTAAGGGTACTCCTAATTCGGCCCGTTTTCAATACATCGCCAATTTGGTCGATAAACTTCCGCCTAGGACGTCCCTTTCCGACTCTTCCGTTCACTTCTGCAACATATATTTTCTTTGTCAGTCTTTCCGCATTCATTCTTTCCACATGACCAAACCACCGAAGAATTCCTTTCTTAATCCTGGTCAAAACATCATCCTGCAAACCACACTTTTCTCTTATCACACAATTTCTCACCCTGTCACTCAGATTCAGCCCTAACATACTCCTTAGCGACCGCATTTCTAGTGTATTCCTTCTACTCTCGTGCTTCTTCTGCCACACCCAACTTTCACTACCATATGTTAAAGTAGGGACTAATACAGTATTGTGAATTGCCATACGTGCCTTTTTTGACACATTCTGACTTTTCACAATAGAGTGTAGAGCCCCATTTACTTTATTTCCTGCATTCACTCGTCGTTCAATATCCTTATCATATCTCTCATCCCTGCTAAATACGCATTTCAAATATAGAAACTCATCTACTTGCTTGATCAACTGATAGAAACGATAGAAAAAGTCCTTAGGAAAAACGATACAGTTTTTGTTCTTGAACAATACAGGAATATTAAATGTAAAGCTTCCCGAAATAATACAGTCATTGATATGAGCACGCATTTCAGAAAAATTGGTGAGTTACAGGAAAAACTTAATTTGTTTAACAGAAAAAAAGATTTAAACAATGACAAAGTAAGTTTTAGGGATGGTATTAAATGGATACGCGTAGATGAATATAGTTCCTAACTATATAAAAGAAACATACGATGAAGTGACACCCTTCAAAAAGTTGGACATTTTAAAAAGAAGATCTCAGTTGCGCTATTCTGTGGAGATTCCGCGTACGAACGGATAATATGGTACCGTATCAGTGGAAAAAAAAAAAAGAAAATTTCCGAGACAAACTTAAGTAAGTAAAGCCGGAATATCGGTACTTCTATGAGTCGATTTTAATTGAAAAATAGTATTATTTTGATCTGTTTTATTTTATTGTCAAGACTGATCTCTGTTTTATTAGCTTACGTTTTTATTTATAATGTTTTAAGGAATATTTAAGTAATGTAAACTTTTTGTAATACCTTAATGTTACTTAACACCTAATTTGAAGTAGCTAAAATGTAAAATTTTTTTAAAAACGTTAGTGAAAGAAAGAGTTATGTTCAGTTTTTTTCAAAATTATATACCATAAAGTATTAAAAGTGTTTAATTGCTCACGTACCTACCCTAATTTTTTAAGTTTGTTTACCCAACTTTGAATTATAGTTTAAAATTTAAACCCACCCAAACGAGCATAACTTAGATTCTAAGTTACGCTCGTTTGGGTGCACCCCTATTGGAGAGTGTATATCAGTATTTCCATTTTATCGGTAATAAATATGTACCGTAAAAAGGGGTGAATAGGGATCAAAGGGTGAATAGAGATAAAACCAGGAAATGTATTTGATGGTCAATATTAGTGTGCCGGACGGGAGAAACTCTCCGAAGTAAATGTTGTCGAAGATACTTCGCGAGTCGCTCACGTCCTACACCTATAGGTTCCGGTGGGTACTTTCACTGCCGTCTTTGTGGGTGCCGCTGAGATATTGTGGACTGAGTTTCAAATCAAAATGCACGATTAATAAATACAAATAGCAAGGTAGTGGCCAGCGGTTCGACTGATTGATTAGTCGCGAAATTTTATAACTATTGATTATTGACCACGGTTGTTCAACTAAAGTTGTTCACTACTGGTTGGTCACTGTATGTTTCAAAAGATTTCTTTAAGTTGTACGGTAGTATCAAATATCTATTGGTAGTAGCTGGTTTTCTAACACTACTGACTAGCAGCTATTATCAACTAAACTAGCTGATTTTATCACTTGTGTAACTGCGGATATCAGTTACCACTTTCACTATAATTATGTAACTGCGAATATCAGTTACGACCTTTTTCGGCTAGCTAACACTTTAACTATTCACTATACACTGCTACTAGTCACTTCAGCTACTTTTTCCTTTTTCTTTTTGCCTTTTTTATTTCTATGCAAATGGCATAAATTAATTTTTTTACTTTTTCTGGTTACTCAAAACATTAACATTGTAAAAAGTTATTAAACGAAATGTCCCAAATTTTCATAATATTTGGGTACATTAATTCTTTGATTTTTCTATAACTACCAAATGTGTTTAATTATACAAAATATTCCTACACTTCCTTAATCTATAAGCCATATGCTAATTCAATGTCATATTTACAACTCTTTTAGAACATAAAATTATTCTCATTATTTTCAGTATGAACTATTACGCAGTTAATTAAAAACTTCTAGAGTTCTACGATACGACGCGCTGCGATTGGTCGATGTTTCTTAATAAATAATAGTAGTTTACATCAATTGTTATCAAAACGACATTCTATACATATATACTAAGAGTTATAAACATGCTACACAACTATATAAATACACGTTTTCAACCAGTTTTGTCGGTAATTTCACTATTAATATTATCAGGAGCTTTTCGGCCTCGAGTGTGATTATCTTTTTTTGTGTACCTTTTTGACATCTCTATTTTTCACTTGACTGGGAGGCTGCGCGATTTGTCGCGGATTATTTTTCGATTTGTCGGATTCGATTTCCTCCAGTCGGGATCTTCCTCTTTGTCTTTTTTGGTTCTTTTATGGAAGGTCCTGTCTGTGGTTTTGCGGCAGAGTGTTATAAATTGTAGCACTCTTGCCGCACTCTTGGTTGTAATTAAAAAATTACAATCTCTTATCACATTTTTCCAGAAGTAATGAACGCAGAGGAGGTTCGTGTATTTTAGTCAAAAAACATTTACAATGCGCCGTGAAAATACTGTCAGTGGATATAACCGTGATATGCATATACAGAACACCAACATCAAACGTAGATCAGTTTTTCAGTGATTTATCATTATTACTTCATAAACTTAAAAACAAGAAAATTTTGCTGTGCGGTGATTGGAACATAGACATCCTTAAAAACACTAAAAACGCAAGAAAATTATTGTCTATATTGAAGTATCATAATTTATCAAATCACATTAACAAACCAACAAGAAATTTATCATGTATAGACTTAATTGTTAGCAACATAGAAATTGTAAAACCTCAGATACATTGTTTAGCTTTATCCGATCATGAAACAGCTAAAAGTGTTTCGTTTAACATCTTTTATAACCCAGAGAAAATGGCTCCATTACACTGGTTTGAAACACGACGTGACTTAAATACTAATAATATTGATAAGTTTCGAGAATGTATTTCATCGTTGTCGTTTAGTGAGGTTTTTTCTGAATCTGATACCAATGCTGTATTTGAAAAATTTCATGACATGTTAGTACTTTTTTATAAACTTTGCTTTTCCCTTATCACTATTAAAAAAGTAAACAAGGTTACAAAAAATAAGTGGATAACTAAAGGACTCAAAAGATGCTGCATAGTAAAAAGATGTCTCTATCTTAAATATAGACTATCCACTCACAACAAGAAAAATAAAAGACGTGAATACATAAAATATAGTAAAATACTAAAGAGATGTATTTCGGAAGCGCAAGAAAATTTTAACACTTAATATATTTATCGGTCTAAAAACAGATGTAAGGCAACTTGGGACCTGATTAAAAACAAAGCCACTAACAAGAAAGATGTTGGTCATATTGAAAAAATTAGAGATAATAACAACCTGCTAATGAAACCAGAGGAAATTGCTGAAAAATTCAATAAATACTTTATCAACCTTACTAATAAACATAATACCAATAAATATTTAAACTATAAAAATAATTTGTTTAATAACAGTAGTATGTATCTAATGCCAACTCATCCTAGGGACATCTATAAAACACTTAAATCTTTAAATAATACAAACTCAACAGGTTAAGACGAATTAAATGTAAAAGTTTTAAAACAATGCGCTGAATGAATCTCAGAACCATTACGTTATATTATAAATATGTCTCTAAAAAAGGGTGTATTTCCAACGCGTATGAAATTCTTCATTGTTAAACCTATGTATAAAAAGGGAGATAGGCAAGACGTTGGAAATTACCGACCAATAACTCTTATTCCTGTGCTCTCAAAAGTTTTCGAAAAAAATAATGCATGAAACACTATATTGTCTTCTTAGCGCCTTTAATATTCTAAAACCAGAACAATTCGGTTTTCGAAGAAACTGTTCCACAACATTAGCATGTTATGAACTGACGAAAATTATAACTGAAAGTAAGTTCACGAACTCCACTTTAACCATAATTTCTTGATATGAGCAAAGCTTTTGACTTCGTATCACACAGTCTTCTACTAGATAAATTAGAAAGATATGGAATAAGAGGAACAGCCCAAAACTGGATTGAGAGTTATCTTAAAAATCGTAAGCAGTGTCTAGAAGTTACAAAAGTCATAAAGAACACAAAGATATTGTGACGGCCCAATATTATTATTAATAATTAAATTCAATATAAAGGGGCGTCAAAAATAGTCTTAAAAGATATATATTAAGCAATTAAGTTAAATTAATAAACATAAAGTTAATATATTTCAGACATTATCCCAATAACATAGTAAATTAAAGGCAAAATTATTGTTTTTCGTAATAAATAAATTTATTTAAAAACTTGAAAAAATATTTAAAATAAGATAAATAATAGAAATACAAGTCAAAAAATATTATAAAATTAAGTTAAATAACGTTTATAAGATAATTAGAAAATTTGTTAAAAATTGTTTAAGTAATGGGAGGTGTTCGTGTATAAAAGAAAATTTTTCTAAGTTGTGGAAGGAGTAAACGAATAGATTAAATTTTTTAAGTTGTTGAAGGAGTCCATGTATTAAAGAAAATTTTCCTAAGTTATGGAAGGTGTTCACGTATAGACGTCTTGTATGGAGGAAGCTGCCGGAGGTACATACCTGCAGTTGTACATATATATGGGGTGGTCGGGAGCCCGACTGCCTGAAGTACTGTAGCACAATGACTAGTCCTATATTAGGGACTTATGATATTAAACTCAATGATACAAAAGCAATACTAAAGAAGGTCTCCATGATGAATTTGCATTACAATGGTAGGGTCGTGGGTTCGAACCCTATATATTAATGACTTATGAAAGTAAGGTCTATGATCCAAAAGCAATACTATAGGAGGTCTCTATGATTAATATGCATTACAATAGTAGGGTCGTGGGTTCGAATCCTATATATGAATGACTTATGAAAGTAAGGTCTATGATTCAAAAGCAATACTATAGAAGGTCTCTATGATTAATATGCATTACAATAGTAGGGTCGTGGGTTCGAATCCTATATATGAATGACTTATGAAAGTAAGGTCTATGATTCAAAAGCAATACTATAGAAGGTCTCTATGATTAATATGCATTACAATAGTAGGGTCGTGGGTTCGAATCCTATATATATATACATGACTTATGAAAGTAAGATCTATGATACATAAGCAATATTATAGGAGGTCTCCTTGATGCATAAGCATTGTATGGGGTGGTCGGGTGACCGACTGCTCCTAGTACTGTAGCAAAATGACTAGTTCTTATTAGGGACTTGAAAAAGGAATATTATGGTGGCGTGTGTGTTGCTTCACGAGCAATTGGTCCGAGGTAAACTTGGACTCGCTAACCGATGTGTCCTAGACATATCATCTTAGTGCCGGTGGTAAGCGGGTTTGTTGTAGCAATACGGCTTTCCCGTGGACATCGCACACCCATACCGTTTGTGGGCGATGTCGTTGCACATAGCGATGTGTCGTCTATCTTTCGGATGGGGATGATGAGTGTGTATGGTAGCACTTTTAAGTGTAACAGGCATACTCAACTTCATGTCTTAGTGCATTAACGCTATGATACGTGGAGTTCTGTTCATTGGCGTCTTAGTAGCGTGCTACTATGATACGTTGGTGATATTTTTTATATAACAACAATAAAAACTTTGTTGCCAAAATCGATAGGAGTCATGTGGGTGTGTTGTGAGGGGGCGCCACCCGTATGATAGTTGCATTGATGCTTACTGCTACTTGCGGTATTGCGTCTTGTGATGGATCTGCGGGTGTGCTGCGCCTGATTCGACGCATTCTTGTGGTTCTGGTCGATGGAGGTATACAATTAACATCTTAGTGCCGGTGGTAAGCGGGTTTGTTGTAGCAATACGGCTTTCCCGTGGACATCGCACACCCATACCGTTTGTGGGCGACGTCGTTGCGCATAGCGATGTGTCGTCTATCTTTCGGATTGGGATGATGAGTGTGTTTGGTAGCACTTTTAATCGTAACAGGCATACTCAACTTCATGTCTTAGTGCATTAGCGCTATGATACGTGGAGTTTTGTTCATTGGCGTCTTAGTAGCGTGCTACTATGATACGTTGGTGATATTTTTTATATAACAACAATACAAACTTTGTTACCAAAGTCGATAGGGACATCATGTGGGTGTGTTGTGAGGGGCCGCCATCCGTATGATAGTTGCATTGATGCTTACTGCTACTTGCGGTATTGCGTCTTGTGATGGATCTGCGGGTGTGCTGCGCCTGATTCGACGCTCTCTTGTGTTTCTGGTCGATGGAGGTATGCGGGTGGTGATGTCTGCTGGGATGTATGGGGGACCTTGGGATGGTGTAAGCCCGACGATAGTCGTATTGATGCTTGTTGCGTTCTGCAGCATTGCGTCTCTGCGATGGTTGTTTGGTGGGACGCTATTTTCAATGGAGCTCTCTGCGTCTTGGTTTGACTCACACCTAAGTAGCTTTGCCCAAGTCGGGTCCCTTCATTGCGGGGCTGCAGACTGTCTGCCCTCCACGATGTTTTATATAACAACGTAATATTATATCTCTGCAACTTTCTCACCTTTGAATGATTGAAGGTAACTTGTTGGTGGGTGAGACAAACTTGATCGAAAATGCATTTACTCAACGTCAGTGACACAAAACCTTTCTGATGGCGAATTATTACTCTTATCTTATAACTGCCTTTTGGCTATATCTGCCGTTGTATTGGTTGGTGGAGCATATGTGTCGACCTCATGCGGGTGGTAGCTGGCGGGAGGATCTGAGGAGACTCTCAAGGCTGCGGCCGAAAGCCGCACAACGTGGGACCCCATTCCCTTGAGGTGAGCGGTAGACTCATGACACGCTCTGCGGCTAGTAGCCGTGCTGATCATGCAATTGGTGGTGATGCCATACACTTACATCACGTCTGCAGGAGCGGCGGTCTGGCAGGTGGTGGCGCTCACGGAGGGTTTACGGCCAGTGTGCCTATTTGCCTAAACCGTGTGACGTACATTCACTGTGGCTGGATTCGTTCGTATTCTGTATGGCGTTTACACGCATTGACATGCGCGACTTCGGTCGATGTTGGTGCTTACGTACTAGCAAGGGGCCAAGCCTCTTTTACTGGTTCGCCAGTTATTTTGCTGTGGACTACGGTCCAGTTCCCGAATTAGCGTTCCCTTCGGGGGGAGTGCATCAAAATGGTTGGCGCTCACCGTGCACGGCGTGTGTGGGGCCGTGTACCTCCCCTACATTTTTTTTAAATAAATGTAGGAGAGCGAAGCCCTTGTATCGGGTATTTTTGTATAAATATATTGTGAGCCTTTTCCAAGCGGGAAGGGATAAATAATAATAAATTAATAATGTCAACCTGATACAAGTGGAATAAAGACGTTTTACGTTCTTAACCTTTCTCGAGCCCTGTCTTCGTGAACGGGGTTCACTTAGCTTATAAGGCACTACCAATAGCTTTCAATTGCTCTAGTGAATATTCATTCTTCCAAAGGACACCTAAAAGAACTAAGTTACTAAACAAACACAACGTAAATAAGGGTCCTAACTAAGACGATCACGCCAAAATATTACAAACGGCCTATTATTAATTTATTAATATACATAATTTATTAATCCTGGTCACATATATATAATTTTTAATATAAAGGGGAATATAATACATTTAGTATTTTATATATTTATTATTATGAGAGGGGGGGGGAAGCGTTACAATTTGGTGCCGTGACCAGGATATATTTTAAAAAGAAGGTCGTCTGTATAAGAATTATGAAGTAGGCGTTATGCCTACAATTTGTTGTCCGTGAAATGGAAAGGTGTCTTGGAGGATGGTGTTTGCTGGGGGTGGTTGTGAGTCTGGGGGTGGGGCTTTAATATTAATATTGATTTTTTTATATAAAAGGTGTGTGCATAGTTAATGCGAAATAAAATATAAAGTGAAATAAATGAGAAGACGCAGTAACATTTGTGTAAGTGAAGGACATAACAGTGCTAAAAACTGATAAAAGTATATAAATATAAAATGGTTAAAACAAAGAAAAGTTCTAACTTAGTGAAGGCTAAGCCTAAAAATGAGTTTAAGATGCTTCAAAAATTAATTAAAAATGCAGTGAAAACCTTTGAGGTTAAAATAATTTCTCGAAGAAAAGTTTATTAACCAAACGAAAGTTCACCAAATTAAAGTAAACCAAGAAGGGTGTACGGGGCGAGCACCTCACATGTCACTGATCCTAGACGAAATATTTTATATAACATACATAATGTGACAACAGAAAAGCTGAAATTGGAAATGAAAATACTCATCCAGTAACATTTTATAAGATCTCACCAATTAATTAAAGGACGTTCCATCTAATCTCTATATAATCGAAAGTTATGAGCAAGATTTAACTTTAAATTTTTAGGAAAATTATTAATTTAAGTATTTTATTATATTAATTCATTAAAACAAATAATGTTCATGTGTGATATTTGTAATAATTTAAATTAAATAGAGAGAATTATAAACCTAGGTCAGTACGCCTGACTCAATAACATTAATAAGTTCAAGCAGCCACTTAAACTAAATAGTAAAAGTAAACATAATGTCGGACAAAATAGATAACAAGTGCGAAAGAATTTAAAAGAGGCAAGTCGCATTAGAAACACAAAATTTGATAAGCGTAATAAATTAATGAAATATCACATTGGCGATTTAGTAAAAGGTTCTAGATCTAGTAAATCAGATGCAGATAACAAAGTTATGAGTAAATTTAATTTGGTGTATGAAGGGCCTTATATAATAGCAGCCGTACCATTTGACAATGTACTTTAATATACTTTAGCAAACCCATAAACAAATGAAATTATAGGAAATTTTGATGCTATTCATTTAATAAAATATTTTAAATAATAGTTTTGTTTTATATACATACTAGAATAAATACTGTAATATAAATTGGTCTCGTGGGTGGCCCTTTGAGAAAATAAATTTAAAATTATTAAAGTTATGAGCAAAACACAAAACTATTAAAAATAAGAAAAATGATATAATAATTATATTAACGACTATCTGTAAATATTGAATGTAAGATAAATTTGAAAAATATTTTTATTTGAATAAATTTGGGGAGTTGGGTCAGGGTGAATGGCTCAATCAAATTTATCCTGTGGGTGTGTAGTCATCTGATTTCAACTCATATTCAAAATGCTGTACATATAAAGACGGCATTGATGCATAAATATTTCAAAGACAAAAATGTAAGTCAAAAACTAAAGAGAACCACTATATTAACGACATAATATACAATAAATTTAGCAAGATAACGATTTATGGTTTATCGCATTGGGATAGATGTGGTTGAAGTGGTGTGTGGCGGCGGCCATTCCCTGGGGTAGGTGGGATGAAAATATATACTGAATTGTAACAGATTGTAAGAGGAAAGAACAGATACTCTCAATATAGTAAAATTTTATATCAACGACTCCACTGTGTGGGTCATTAACATAAAATTTGGGGGTGGATTGTGACGGCCCAATATTATTATTAATAATTAAATTCAATATAAAGGGGCGTCAAAAATAGTCTTAAAAGATATATATTAAGCAATTAAGTTAAATTAATAAACATAAAGTTAATATATTTCAGACATTATCCCAATAACATAGTAAATTAAAGGCAAAATTATTGTTTCTCGTAATAAATAAATTTATTTAAAAACTTGAAAAAATATTTAAAATAAGATAAATAATAGAAATACAAGTCAAAAAATATTATAAAATTAAGTTAAATAACGTTTATAAGATAATTAGAAAATTTGTTAAAAATTGTTTAAGTAATGGGAGGTGTTCGTGTATCTAAGTTGTGGAAGGAGTTCACGTATAGATGTTTTCTAAGTTGTTGAAGGAGTTCATGTATTAAAGAAAATTTTCCAAGTTGTGGAAGGAGTTCACGTATAGACGTCTTGTATGGAGGAAGCTGCCGGAGGTACATACCTGCAGTTGTACATATATATATGGGGTGGTCGGGAGCCCGACTGCCTGAAGTACTGTAGCACAATGACTAGTCCTATATTAGGGACTTATGATATTAAACTCAATGATACAAAAGCAATACTAAAGAAGGTCTCCATGATGAATTTGCATTACAATGGTAGGGTCGTGGGTTCGAACCCTATATATTAATGACTTATGAAAGTAAGGTCTATGATCCAAAAGCAATACTATAGAAGGTCTCTATGATTAATATGCATTACAATAGTAGGGTCGTGGGTTCGAATCCTATATATGAATGACTTATGAAAGTAAGGTCTATGATTCAAAAGCAATACTATAGAAGGTCTCTATGATTAATATGCATTACAATAGTAGGGTCGTGGGTTCGAATCCTATATATGAATGACTTATGAAAGTAAGATCTATGATTCAAAAGCAATACTATAGAAGGTCTCTATGATTAATATGCATTACAATAGTAGGGTCGTGGGTTCGAATCCTATATATATAACATGACTTATGAAAGTAAGGTCTATGATACATAAGCAATATTATAGGAGGTCTCCTTGATGCATAAGCATTGTATGGGGTGGTCGGGTGATCGACCGCTCCTAGTACTGTAGCAAAATGACTAGTCCTTATTAGGGACTTGAAAAGGAATATTATGGTGGCGTGTGTGCTGCTTCACGAGCAATTGGTCCGAGGTAAACTTGGACTCGCTAACCGATGTGTCCTAGACATATCATCTTAGTGCCGGTGGTAAGCGGGTTTGTTGTAGCAATACGGCGTTCCCGTGGACATCGCACACCCATACCGTTTGTGGGCGATGTCGTTGCGCATAGCGATGTGTCGTCTATATTTCGGATGGGGATGATGAGTGTGTATGGTAGCACTTTTAAGTGTAACAGGCATACTCAACTTCATGTCTTAGTGCATTAGCGCTATGATACATGGAGTTCTGTTCATTGGCGTCTTAGTAGCGTGCTACTATGATACGTTGGTGATATTTTTTATATAACAACAATAAAAACTTTGTTGCCAAAATCGATAGGAGTCATGTGGGTGTGTTGTGAGGGGGCGCCACCCGTATGATAGTTGCATTGATGCTTACTGCTACTTGCGGTATTGCGTCTTGTGATGGATCTGCGGGTGTGCTGCGCCTGATTCGACGCATTCTTGTGGTTCTGGTCGATGGAGGTATACAATTAACAACTTGTGCTGGTGGTAAGCGGGTTTGTTGTAGCAATACGGCTTTCCCGTGGACATCGCACACCCATACCGTTTGTGGGCGACGTCGTTGCGCATAGCGATGTGTCGTCTATCTTTCGGATTGGGATGATGAGTGTGTTTGGTAGCACTTTTAAGTGTAACAGTCATACTCAACTTCATGTCTTAGTGCATTAGCGCTATGATACGTGGAGTTTTGTTCATTGGCGTCTTAGTAGCGTGCTACTATGATACGTTGGTGATATTTTTTATATAACAACAATACAAACTTTGTTGCCAAAATCGATAGGGATCATGTGGTTGTGTTGTGAGGGGGCGCCACCCGTATGATAGTTGCATTGATGCTTACTGCTACTTGCGGTATTGCGTCTTGTGATGGATCTGCGGGTGTGCTGCGCCTGATTCGACGCATTCTTGTGGTTCTGGTCGATGGAGGTATACAATTAACATCTTAGTGCCGGTGGTAAGCGGGTTTGTTGTAGCAATACGGCTTTCCCGTGGACATCGTACACCCATACCGTTTGTGGGCGACGTCGTTGCGCATAGCGATGTGTCGTCTATCTTTCGGATTGGGATGATGAGTGTGTTTGGTAGCACTTTTAAGCGTAACAGGCATACTCAACTTCATGTCTTAGTGCATTAGTGCTATGATACGTGGAGTTTTGTTCATTGGCGTCTTAGTAGCGTGCTACTATGATACGTTGGTGATATTTTTTATATAACAACAATAAAAACTTTGTTACTAAAATCGATAGGAGTCATGTGGGTGTGTTGTGAGGGGGCGCCACCCGTATGATAGTTGCGTTGATGCTTACTGCTACTTGCGGTATTGCGTCTTGTGATGGATCTGCGGGTGTGCTGCGCCTGATTCGACGCATTCATGTGGTTCTGGTCGATGGAGGTATACAATTAACATCTTAGTGCCGGTGGTAAGCGGGTTTGTTGTAGCAATACGGCTTTCTCGTGGACATCGCACACCCATACTGTTTGTGGACGACGTCGTTGCGCATAGCGATGTGTCGTCTATCTATCGGATTGGGATGATGAGTGTGTTTGGTAGCACTTTTAAGTGTAACAGGCATACTCAACTTCATGTCTTAGTGCATTAGCGCTATGATACGTGGAGTTTTGTTCATTGGCGTCTTAGTGGCGTGCTACTATGATACGTTGGTTATATTTTTTATATAACAACAATGCCAACTTTGTTACCAAAGTCGATAGGGATCATGTGGGTGTGTTGTGAGGGGCCGCCATCCGTATGATAGTTGCATTGATGCTTACTGCTACTTGCGGTATTGCGTCTTGTGATGGATCTGCGGGTGTGCTGCGCCTGATTCGACGCTCTCTTGTGGTTCTGGTCGATGGAGGTATGCGGGTGGTGATGTCTGCTGGGATGTATGGGGGACCTTGGGATGGTGTAAGCCCGACGATAGTCGTATTGATGCTTGTTGCGTTCTGCAGCATTGCGTCTCTGCGATGGTTGTTTGGTGGGACGCTATTTTCAATGGAGCTCTCTGCGTCTTGGTTTGACTCACACCTAAGTAGCTTTGCCCAAGTCGGGTCCCTTCATTGCGGGGCTGCAGACTGTCTGCCCTCCACGATGTTTTATATAACAACGTAATATTATATCTCTGTAACTTTCCCACCTTTGAATGATTAAAGGCAACTTGTTGGTGGGTGAGACAAACATGATCGAAAATGCATTTACTCAACGTCAGTGACACAAAACCTTTCTGATGGCGAATTATTACTCTTATCTTATAACTGCCTTTTGGCTATATCTGCCGTTGTATTGGTTGGTGGAGCATATGTGTCGACCTCATGCGGGTGGTAGCTGGCGGGAGGATCTGAGGAGACTCTCAAGGCTGCGGCCGAAAGCCGCACAACGTGGGACCCCATTCCCTTGAGGTGAGCGGTAGACTCATGACACGCTCTGCGGCTAGTAGCCGTGCTGATCATGCAATTGGTGGTGATGCCATACACTTACATCACGTCTGCAGGAGCGGCGGTCTGGCAGGTGGTGGCGCTCACGGAGGGTTTACGGCCAGTGTGCCTATTTGCCTAAACCGTGTGACGTACATTCACTGTGGCTGGATTCGTTCGTATTCTGTATGGCGTTTACACGCATTGACATGCGCGACTTCGGTCGATGTTGGTGCTTACGTACTAACAAGGGGCCAAGCCTCTTTTACTGGTTCGCCAGTTATTTTGCTGTGGACTACGGTCCAGTTCCCGAATTAGCGTTCCCTTCGGGGGGAGTGCATCAAAATGGTTGGCGCTCACCGTGCACGGCGTGTGTGGGGCCGTGTACCTCCCCTACATTTTTTTAAATAAATGTAGGAGAGCGAAGCCCTTGTATCGGGTATTTTTGTATAAATATATTGTGAGCCTTTTCCAAGCGGGAAGGGATAAATAATAATAAATTAATAATGTCAACGTGATACAAGTGGAATAAAGACGTTTTACGTTCTTAACCTTTCTCGAGCCCTGTCTTCGTGAACGGGGTTCACTTAGCTTATAAGGCACTACCAATAGCTTTCAATTGCTCTAGTGAATATTCATTCTTCCAAAGGACACCTAAAAGAACTAAGTTACTAAACAAATACAATGTAAATAAGGGTCCTAACTAAGACGATCACGCCAAAATATTACAAACGGCCTATTATAATTTATTAATATACATAATTTATTAATCCTGGTCACATATATATAATTTTTAATATAAAGGGGAATATAATACATTTAGTATTTTATATATTTATTATTATGTAACGCTTCCCGCGTTACAATATCAAAACGCTCTTAATATCTTACAAACAGTTTTGTTGTTCCACAAGGCAGTGATCTGAAATCTGTTTTGGCATTGTTGCTTCCTAAATGTTATTATTCTGTAGAAGAGTTCTTAAACGACAACGACTTACATGCAAGTAATAATGAATGATAATTTTAGAATATGATTAATTACGTAATTACAAGATTCTAATATTTAAAAAAATAATGTATTTGATATTATTTTGTATAAAATTTGACTTATGTATCTAATTAATTAATAAATTTGATGTAGCAGCAGGAGCATAGTTTAAAAGGGTTTCCATGTATGCTCGATATGCATAGGTATTATTAGGTGGTGATACAAGTTTTTGGTTTAAATAAACATCAAGTTGACTAAAAAAGTGAATGCAGCCAATTATTTACAGATTCTACTATTGTAGTCGATATCAAGTTAGTTGAATCTTGATTTAATACTTTTACCTTTATGTGGGGTAATGTATGACACAAATCTATGTAGTCATCGCCTGTTCCAGGAACTTGAAACTCGATAGGTCCATCATCACCAAGAGATGAAATTGGTTTATAATGAATCCACAATCCATTTTCAATGCTATTTTGTGTAGACGGTAGTGCAAACAAATCCAATTCTGACTTAACGTACTCGCAAGAATAATTATGAAGGAAAGACATATTTAATTTGAAAATATATCTTTAATATTCTTTGGTTTTAGACCAAGTTTTTTCGCAGCTTTCACTTTAGCAGTTAATGGTGGAATGAACGAGGTCAATCGTTTTCTTTTAGTTTTATACCCAGATCCTGTCATGTTAAATTGATCAATTTTCTCATCAGTCTTTCGTTTTAAATTCGTACTAACTTGCTTTAGACGATCTTTTATTGAGGCTTCCATAGGACGCGCTTGAACCATATCCGACAAAAGTACTACTCCAGCGCTTAATGCCTCCTTACCAATCACTCGAGCACCACTTGAAAGTAAAGGTAAAACTCATCTAAATAACCCCCCTAAGAAGCTCCCAATACCATAACCGCGTTGGTATGGTGAACCCTTATAAATTACTCCAACTACTGACACAGCTTGATGTGTATAATAATTTTTATATGGATATTTATGATGATCACGAAGAGAATTCATTATTATAATTTTCGGAAATGTAGTTTAACACGGTTCCAAATTGGAATGGTATTTTTTGTCCTGTGCTTGATCTTATAACTATTTATAGCATATCGAACTCTCTTCGAATAACAGGTAAGTAGTGAGGTTGAGAGAAAACGTGCATTTTATTTGCACCATAAATGTATTTTATAGGATCTAATGAAATGATTTAGTAAAGGAGTCATAACATCACCCACAATCTGAGGATCAATAATGTCGCAATATAGAAATAATTGAGATGGTAACCCCAAGTGTAAATTTGCAGGACACTTTCCAAAATTTCTCTCTAGGCGATTTTTATTTGGTTCATAACCCAGTTGTAAATTTAATTTGGATGATAATGTTACGGATGTTATATTTTTATCCAAAACAGAAATAGATACAAATTTTGTTATTTCATCACAGCGAAATTTCAAGTTCTCTCCGATTCTATTTAACACTCTTAAAATATGCTCAACGTTATCATAGTTGGTAGCTGGAATATGTTTTTTGTAGTACACTATGGATGGTTTATCTTCATTAGGCATTAACATAGATTTTGTAATGTATATAACATTTTCATGATCTTGAACAGTAAACATACACATGGATATTGAAACTCGACAACTCCAACCAACCATTCACCTTCTAATTTAATAGCTTTTGGTAATTTCGTTGAAAAATTTGTGGTCTTTTTATTAGGAAAGTATTCCATTGAACTATTGGTGAGCAAAGTTAAATAAAAACTTTCTTTATTCATATTTCTTTTAAACTAGAAGCTAAAATCCAACTGTTAAATTTATCTGGATAACCTTTCCACTTCACTAATACTTTTTTTCTGTTACCTGAATAACGAGTCTTAATTATTTTATCTATTTTATATTTTAGATTGTGGGGTTGTAAGTGATTTTCTGTAATTCTCTTTCATAAAAAGTACCAACTATTGGTTCATTTTGTAAATCTGTTATTGTATAAACAACCCATGGATCAATTATTGAAGATATAATAAATATTTCATCGCTCCAATTTGATTCATATCCTTTTTTGGAAAACTTGTTTATATTTAATTATTCGAACATAATCACCCACATTGAAATTTGGTTTAGGATTTTCTAAAGAAAGTTTGTTTGACCGTCTATCATAAAGATTAGTCTAAACTGTCATAATATTGTTGGAAATTACATCACATGGGCACATCTTAATACAAGAGTGTAAGCTGTGATTATAAGAGTATATTAAATCTTGTAAAACATCTATATATCTATAAGTATTCTTCTTCTTCTACCTAGCGTTTATCCCGGTTGCTCATTCCGCCCAGCGCGGGAGAACCCAGGGTCCGCTTTCCTACACTTCCTCCTCCACTTTGCTCAGTCTTCGGCGTCCCTCGCAACTAGCCCATTGGCGCGCATGTCATCCTGCATGACATCAAGCCAGCGTTTCTTGGGCCGTCCTCTACTCCTGGTACCAGGTAGGGTCATTTGTTTCCCACGTAGCACGCCGGTCGTCGTAAGACGTGGCCGTACTAGCGGAGGCGACTTTCCTGGAGCTTGTCAGCAATGTCACGGACATGGAGGCTGCCGCGGATGTATGTATTCCGTACATAGTCTTTCCGCGTGACACCACACATCCACCGCAGCATGTTCATCTCCGTAACATGCAACAACTGCCGGTGTCGCACCAGCACCGGACACGCTTCACTGCCGTACGTAAGGACAGGCCTTATGATTGTCTTATAGACCTGTCCCTTCAGCTTGACCGGCATTTTGGGGTCACAAATGACACCCGTCACCTCGCGCCATATCGCCCAGGCCGCTGATATACGGGCCTTGATGTCGCGATCGATGTCCTCGGACGCATCGAGCACAGATCCGAGGTAACTGAAGTGGTCCGTGCGCTCGACGGTGTCGTCGCCTATACGGAGAGACGTCAGATCTGTGCTGTTGCGGGCCATATACTCCGTCTTCGCCACATTTAGCTTCAGCCCGCCGTTCTCAAGCGCCTCCCTCCAAACGTGCACGCGTCGGGTGAGCCGTCATTTGTCCCCATCTACCAGTGCGATATCATCAGCGTACATAAGCAGCCAAGGCTGCGGTAGTTTCTGTACGCTGGCTGACAGTTCGTCTAATATCACACTGAAGAGATAGGGGCTTAAGACGGAGCCCTGATGTACGCCTACGGTTATAGGGAAGGGGGTGGTATCACCAACAGCGATCCTGACTATTGAATTGGAGTTGCGGTACATATCACGTACGATTTCCACATAGGTCTCTGGTACCAACTTCGACCGCAACGCCCACCAGATCATCTCCCTAGGAACACAGTCAAAGGACTTCTGCTGGTCTAGGAATAAAAAATGCAGAGGCATATTCTTTTCCCTATGCTTCTCTATGAGGTTCCTTAGGGCGAATATAGGGTCCATGGTACCGCCTACTGGTTGGGAACCGTACTGTGAGTCCGATACTGTACACTCCTATCCGATCCTGGTGTCAATAATGCGCTCGAAGAGCTTCATGGTCACCTTTATACCGCGGTAATTACCGCAATCCTGAACGGACCCTTTACCCTTGTGGCGTTATTATACTAAGCCGCCACTGATTGGCCATTATTCGGTCGCTCAGGATTCTATTATAAAGGTTAGTAAGAATGCACACACCACGAGCCCCCAGCGCTTTCCACGCTTCAATTGGCAACTCGTCCGGTCCGACAGCTTTCCGATTCTCCATGTGACGAAGAGATGCGAGGACCTCGTCAGGCGTAATTGGTGGCACGAATCCATGGTTCGGGAGTTATTCGGGAGGGTGCACTTCCCGGTGCTGAATATTCAGCAAAACGTGGAAATAAGAGTGCCATCTCTCCTTCACCGCACGATCATCGTACAGGAGCTCGCCATTAGGGCCGTTGACGCTGCAGCAGCGAGTAATATCTTGCGCTGCTTTGACCCTAGAGTACGCCAGTTTATATATTATGAGCTTGTGGCCCTCAGGAGTGCCCAACTTAGCATATAATGGTTGCAAGTAGTCACGCCTGGCTCCGGCTACAGCTTTCTTGGCAGCTCTTTTCGATGTCTTAGATGCGCGATCTTCATGAGATTTGGTATATCTATAAGTATAGATTTGATATATCTATAAGTATTATTATGAGTGATATAACGCCACATTTTCATTTTTAGTGTTCTTTCAAATCGTTCAACAATACTGGCCTTAATGTCAGGATTGTTAGTGGTATAGTAATTAATCTTTTTGGATTTAAAGTATTTTTGTACATCTTTTGAAACAAATTCTGTACCTTTATCAGATTGTATGTGAGTAGGTGTTAAATTACTTTCAGTAAATATACTTTCAAAACATTCTTTAGTTGTTTCTGAGTTTTTCTTTTTCATTGGTCTTGCAAAAGCATATTTACTAAATACATCAATAACACAAAGTATATACTTGAAACCATCATTATATTGATAATAAGTTCGCATATCACTTAAATCAGCTTGCCACAGCTCATTAATATTTTATAGAATGTACCTATTACGCGAGAATTTTTTCGAATGGGTTTATGTAATGTGTATGTTTCTTGTGATTTTAACCATTCCTTTACTTGCTTTTTACCCTTCATGGCTTTTGATAATTTATTAATACTACCAAAAACCAGCGGGATTAGATGGATCATAATAAATCCTGTTAATTTCTTCTAGTACGGGGTCCATTTTTCCCACTCAAGCCTTTTACGTATTTTAGTTGTAGACTTTTTATCTCTACTGCTCGGTGTAGAAAACTCTTGAAATTCAATCTCAGAGGGTTTATTCAGATCTTTTGCTTGAAGTTGGTTAATAAACTCACATCTCTTTGGATTTCCAATATAAGTAAGTGGTACTTTAATATCTTTTAATGCTTCAGCAAATCTATCCCACCCTACTGGATCACTTCTTTTAAGGGTCTTAGTGAATCATTTATTAAATCAACAATATTACTTCCAGGAATTTTTTCATTATCAATTATGACTGTACCTTCATTATCCCAATGTATTTTACTTTTACTTGTTTCAACTAAGTTTAACTGTCCTTTTTTATTATAAGTTTTTGGTATTAAACTGAGTATTTGAGCTGGTGTGTAAAGTGGATTTTCATAATTTTCTTTACTCTTGATGGATCGATTCTCCTCCAACAAAGATTCAGCATCAACTGAAGTTTTTAGATCTCTATCTTTATTTTTAAAACCAATTTTAGACTTATTTGAGTCTTCATTAGATGTATCAGAATAAATTGGTAATATGAGTGGTTGACGATCCTCTTCGGTAAAATGAAGGTATCTTTGCAGTGTTTGTAAATATAACATCCATTTCTTTTGGTCTTCCGTCTTACTATTCATAATATTTTGCATTTTAATATCTAATCGATATAAATTACTATTAACCTTATTTTCTTGTTTTAATTTTCAATCAATCCAGGTTCGATAAGTATCATTTTCTTTGCATTTTCCATGTTAACTGGCTAGTCCACTCACTAATCCACTTAATATTGCACCTAATATTATTGGTAAGAAAGCCCCTCCTTTTTGTATAATTATATTTTTTCTTAGTTTATATTTACACTTACGCACTAGTTTACGGAGTATATTTTTGTGTTTATTCAATTTAATTTGTGTTTATTCAATTTATCTTTAAGAGGTACTTTTCCTTGTAAAACGTTATGAATACACTCACAAATACAGTTAATTTCTTCTTCATCACACGTTTTAAGTAATGCTCTTTGATATTTTGGTTTATGCGTATGCAAAGCGTTTAGCAAATGTTTATGCGTTGTGAGTCGACGATGCATCATTTAACAATGATTTGAATTGTTTAATTCTTGGTGTATTTAAACTCTTTTGTGGGGACGTAGACTGTACTTGTTGTAATTAAGTGGGAAGACATTTGTCTTGATACGACAAAAATCATTGGTATTCTGTTTTAAATCTACCATTAACTATCCATACGCCTCTAGAGTTGCATCGCTGTAGGCATCTTCAATGAATTTTGGGTTATCTGGTGACACTTGTCGTGCTAAATATCTTATTTGAGTTTTATCTCGAGGATTTTAAAAATATATTATATAACTTGAGTTTAACGATATGTCTCTTTGCCCTTTACTCTGATGAAATAAATTTTGTGTTATATAAAATACACTGAGATTCCTGTGATGACTACCTTTTGTAAATATATCTACAATTCTTCCATTTGACTCTCTCATTAGATCATCAATAATAACAAGATGTGAGTTTTCACCATCAAACATATTAATATTTGGAATTCCTTGATGATAGTTAACATTTGGTAAATTATATAAAGGTTGCATTTCATCAAAGCACCATGTGATCTGATTAAAATCACAATTAAATATTTCTGTAACTGATTTTATGAAATTTGTTACAAAATTTGACTACCCACATCAACTTGGTCCTGCCACAATAGCAGTAAACGGATGTATAAAGTGAAACATTACACGTCTAAAGTTCTAAGGGGTGAAATAAAAAATGAAAGTGTTGGTGTAAACAATTAATATATATTGTGTACTATAACTAATGTTTTTGGGAAATCAAACAAAATTTATGATTAATTTAAAATTTTATTTTCAAGCAATAACCACTTGTAATAAACCCACACTTCATCACAAGAACAAAGTAAAATTTTGTGATTATTTTTTTGCAAATATATGATTATTACACACATGTTTGTTTAAATTTATGGCATTTACCAAATCATTGTATTTTGGACATTTGTATTCCTCAATATTAAAAATTCTATCATTCGTCGTCAACATTTTTAAAAATTGTTTTTCTGCTGAACCACCTTTGTATGCGATCACTTAGTCCTTGCACAAATACTAATGTACCAATTTAATATGGGAATGATGTTCTCTTGAAGAATTAAAATGCACATTTTAATTCTTCGGTCACGTCAAAATATGAAATGCCGTGCACGTGTGTTTCGCAATAACGAACAGCTTTTTTGTCTTTTGGCGACAAATAATTGAAAGGATAACTTGGCCGAAGCAAATAATGATCGATAAACGCATAATTTTATTAGATAGTTTTACGTCTAGAATAGCCATTTCTCTACATTGAAAATGTTTATGAGGATATGTAATGTAAAATCCGTCCATGTCGATGATATATCTAATATTTTTTTTAAATTTTGTGTCATTTTGAACCAAAAAGTTAAAAGTATTCGTGACTAAAAATATGTTTGTTCCAATAAACTTCACATAACAATGCTTCATTATTTCCCATCATCCCATCTCTTCCTTCTGCTCTTGTCTTCCTGTAATCTAAGTAAACAGAATCACATTCACTAATGATCAACTAATGACTGTCATTGTTAAAAAAGTATTTTTTAACTTTTTCACTTTCTGCTATTGTCTTTGTATTCAGGGCTAGGAAATGTTCGCCGCGCTTCCTCAATGCGTGTTAGCGAACTTCATATGCCTTCGAAATTTTCTCAGACATACAGGTTTCCTCACGATGTTTTCCTTCACCGCCGAGCACGTGGTAAATCAACACTTAAAATTGCAATTAACAATTTAATTAGTGCCGGCGGGAATCGAACCCAGGTCGCGTACTGTGAAATTTACAACTTTCGCTAACCATCTGAGCTACCACGGCTTAATCATATACACACAAAATATTTAAATATAATTTGTTAAGACTAAATCATACACACGTAAGAAAATAACAGAAAGAAAAGTAGGTTTGTCAATAGAATAAACACTTACATCCATGGCCTTTGATGCGTTGAAGTAACACAAATGTAGTATTGATAGATCCATTGCGGTCAAATGACCATACACTAACTCCATGACTGCAGCGCCCTGGTTTTATATAGCACCAGTAAGTAATAATACTAATCTAAAGAATTTCTGCAGTGAAACTGATAGTAGCTTTATGCGTCAACAAGCTTATCTCACATTCTGTTGCTTATCTTAACATTCCTTCGTGTTGCGTCTTGTTCAGTGTATTGATGACTCAAATACGATTTGTATAGCACAAAAGAATGCAATTTAATATTTAGAAATCGCTATATTTGATCATTCTTATGTTAGTCATTGAGTATATTGGTACTGTAATAATCTTCTAATAGCAGTAATATCATGGATACACTAGATGTACAACAACATCTGAAAAAGATTCACCCCAGTCTAGAAAATAATGTTTATGCTGCTAATAGACTGCCCATGTATACCCACGTACCAACGTATATAATATGCAATTTGGATACAGATGACAAACCAGGGTCACATTGGGTAGCTTTATATATCGATACGAACGACGTCGGTCAATATTTTGATTCATATGGACGACGATCACCTGTACGATATCACCTAGAGTTTTTAAAAAGGAATTGTAAAAGATGGAACTGGAATGTTGATAGGATTCAGAATGAGTGGACTTCAGTTTGTGGCGAATATTGCTTAATGTATTTGCTTCAGTCAAGTTTCAGGGATGTTCAATGCATAGTTTTACGAGTATATTTACAGGGAACACATTGTACAACGATATTTTAGTGGATGAGATGTTTCGCTCCTATTTTATAGATAATAAGTAATAAGATTTTGTATTTTGTAAATAAAAATTGAATTGATCTACACATCTCCGGAACCGTGCATCCTACGCAAAAACCGCAGATTCGTGATCAGAGCATGCCAAAACCTTCTTTTTTAGGTTTGTGAGTCGACGAACGTTGTACCATATCTGACTCAGTGAGCCAGATATGGTACAACGTAACTACTTGCACTAAATTAGACAAAAAAAATACAACTTATATAATATAAAATGACAACATACTTAAGGTATATTAGTGACCATAACTAAGAGGAGAAAGAGAGAGGAGTTAAAGAGTCAAATAGTGTTTAGTGATTTTTTGATTTCGATTAGAGTTAAGTGTTGTTATGACTTAATTTGTTTCTTGAACACATTTAAAGATTGAGAACTTTAATGGACTGGGGTAAGGAGTTCCAGAGTCTTCAGTCAGAGAACAGCAAAAGATTTATCATAAAATGTCGAGGAATGTACAGGACATTGGAGCGAAAGGTTTTCTTTGGACCATAAGGAAAAATCGTGACAAGAGCTAAGAAATTTAAAACGTTCTTTTCGATAGGGAGGACTTGATACATTAAATAAGACGCAGTAGAGCGCAGAAAGTATATGAGTATTCCGACAAAGACGAATTGGGAGCCACTTGAGTTTAGTGCGGTATTCCGAGACATGGTCATATTTAAGAAGCCCAAATATGAACCGTATACAGAGATTTTGGAGTCGCTCAAGTTTATTAAGTTGCTCCTCGGTGATATCAAGGTAACAAATGTCAGCATAGTCGAGGATAGGGTGTAGCAGATTGTACAAGCGTAATTTTGGTGGAAATGGGTAAAAAGTAGTTAAGCCTCCGGAGTGAAGCATAAGCCGCAAACATTTTTCGGCTCACTATATTAATTTGGGGTGTCCAAGAAAGACTGGAATCCAAAAGGATACCTAAATTTTTAACTACTTCATTATATGGAATAAGGATACCATGAAATACAACGGGTTGAAGTTGAAATTTTTTAATTTTGGTAATAGTTTTTGAACTCCCAATAATTATAGCTTGCGATTTTGAAGGGTTAACCGTCAACCCATAAGATCGTGTCCAGTCTCACTCTCTAACGGTTTGCTCAATAACTTTATTTGTATAAGACATAAATTTATACAATTTACTTATAAAGATAGCACAAAAAAATATCTATACTACGATATACATTACATTTTCATATCACAAAAATTCCTTTATTTATTTAACAAAATATGCTTATTTTACTCACATGTTCAAAGTTGGAATTTCTTAAATATTTAATATAGAAAGTTAAAACAATGTTTTCCACTTGAAATTATACATATCTTAACTAATACAATAGTTTAATTTACATTTTCTCTATACATTTCACTATTAAAACACTTTTAAATTTCTTATACAAAACTATCATTATTTCACTTATTCACAGGAATTTTCACATAAAATAACACAGAATTCACCTCTTTTACACGTACAATCAATCTGAAATGCTTTACAAGTCATTTTACATAAATTGCTGAAATTTGCAAATATTGCTTATTTAAATTGGCTAGCGTGCGTCTATGAACTCACACTATTTGAACAACTAACTTTTGCACGGCTATCGACTATCAGTAAAAATGGAAAGTTTAGTATACACTAATATCAACAATACTAGGTGAATAAATGATTCTACTCAATTCTCAAACGCCGAAAACTACCTCTAATCAGATTCTTATCAGTTATCATGTTTCTTATCAAACAATATAAGTGAATGTTTTCATAAATCAATCAGAAAATAGGCATTTGTTTTCATACAAAACATATCAAACTCATATAAGACAATACTTATGCAATTAATTTCCATTAATTCTACTTACGCACAGCGATCATGTCGACCGGGGAACAAATCCTGGTCTCTAACTTTATTTTAATATTTCTTTAAATTAACATTATTGGAAAGATGATTTCAACTGGGGAACAAATCCGGTAACATAATTTATATCTTAAAAATTCCCTATATGAATTTATTAAGAGATATTACTAAGAAAACGATAAACTATTCCGGCCTGGGAGTCGAACCCAAGACCTTCATATCATTAATTCGATATTTCTTTAAGATTCAACTAAGCATTTTCTTATCGGAATATTGTTGCTTGATAATTTGCTTTTTAGAAGCTATTCGTAATCGGTTAACTAATAAATTGAAATATTCTTATAGGCGCGTCGCCAACAATTACTATACAAACTGCAAGATCAGACCAGTGCTCCTCCTGCTATGTTGCGGCTAGTGGCATCTTTCCTGGCAGACAGGAAGTTCTACGTCTGCGTAGAGGATGCCGAATCAGCAACAAGAACCATCAGAGCCGGCGTTCCACAGGGCAGTTGTTTGTCGTAGCGTACGCGCTTATAACAATGACATTCCTACACTGGCAGGACAGCTGCGTGAGTGGGAGGACGACGTGGAGCTGGCGTTACATGCGGACGATAGCGCCTATTTCACCTCGTCCAGAAGAGCCCACATCGCCACTGCCAGGATGCAACGTCTGCTGGACCTGTTGCCACCATGGCTGCAAGAGTGGAGGATGGTCGTCAACGTTGGTAAGACGACCGCTCAGCTCACTCGCCGCCTAAGAAACCTGCCACCACCACTGACGTTAAGAGGCGAGAAGATTGCGTACGAGAAGGCCGTGACCTACCTTGGGTGCCGGATTGACTAGACTTCGTCGTTCACAAAGCCAGAAGTGCGCGGGCGACGCTCCGTCCAGTCCTGGCATCCAAGCTGCCAATAAGAACCAAGATTAAAATAAAATATAAAAGATGTATATAAGACCGCTACTCACCTCCGCTGCTCCGGCCTAGTACGCACATCTGAACAATCCTCTAAGGCGGCGACTGCAGACCCAGCAGAATTTGATACTACCAACCATTGTCGGTGCGGGTCGCTACGTCCGGAATGACGTCATAGACCTGAAGCTGAACCTGAAGACGGAGAACATCAGAGACTTTGTGGCCCGGCTGGCGCTCGGCATGTTTCACCGCGCCGACAACGGGCCATACGAACACCTTAACGGCTTCGCATCACTACACACACGGTCTCCGGACGGGCGACCCTATCCAAGAGAACTCCTCTCTATATAGATTAGAGAGTCGAGTAAACCCCTCAATGCCGCAGATAGGCCAACTTTGACAAAATATTTTGTTATAAAACACAAAATATAGGATAACCTCCTTTTATTATAAGTTAACCGACTGCGGCAACAGCCGCCGGAAAAAGTTTACATCGCCTAACATAAGGTGCCCCAGGACCGGCACACTGTAGTGTGCCGTGAAGAATGCCCGGGTAAAGGTATACCCCGTATAAGGCCCAAAAGCTGCAGGGCCTAAAAAGCCCTCGCAGAAGAAAACACGGAGCTCGAATGATAAAAAAAGTCGCGTCCGGACCGCGCTCGCCGCCGGTCACGTCCGTCGGTCGTCGGCTTCCACCCGGGAGGAAGTACAGCACGTCGCTTCGCAGTGGGTGTACGTGCCGTGGCGCAAACTCGGCCTACGTCGAGCCTCGAGGATCCCCCTGACCCCTCCCAGGACGACACATGCTCTACACTGCGTGTCACCTAATATGCTGGAAAGCGAACTTCGGAGGCCCGGCGTGCTGCTATCAGAAGAGCGCGCGCCTGTTGGTGACATCGGCTCCGCGTCGAGATCCGTCTCCGCGGGACCTGGAAGTCGCTGACCCTTCGGCAGATCCCTTCCCAGAGACGCGAGATACGCCAACTATGCCTAGGAAACAGCCAGGCCATCACCTAGAGCTAGGGAAGAGCACCTGAGGCCCGGAGTGCTGCTGGAGCGCACACTTGTCGGCAGGATTGGCCCTGCGTCGATACCTGACTCCGTGGGGCTTCGAGACTGCTGACCAGCAGTCAGATCAGGATTCCGAGGCTTCTGAAATGGGCTGTGATGATTGCCCGGGTAATGGGGTATGCCCCGAGGCCCGAAACCTGCAGGGATGAATAATAGTAGTCCTTCGCAGACGACAACGTACCCTCGAATGATACGATACCAACTACAGTTACCTTATACCCAAGAAAGAAAATAGTGAAAGTTATCACATTTCTCAAAGCATTTAAAAGTAATTGTTGTTTCATTCCCAGTGTCAACTCTATAAGTTAGGGAAAGTAAAGTTAATGTACAGTCCACATTTTCTGGTGTCTAGACCGGGACCGATCGTAGGACCCGTAATCTTAGGCCTCAACCACCTTTTTTTAAGACAGGGGGTGTGTTTTTCCACCTCCATCTATCCACCATTTACCACGTGCTCGGCGGTGAAGGAAAACATCGTGAGGAACCATGTCTAAAGAATAAGAAAGAAAAAAAAATATTTCGCAGACATGTGAAGTTCGCCAACACGCATTGGGCAGCGCGGCGGACACTTCCTTGTCCTAAAACCCTGTCAGAAATGAGGGGAGGCCTGTGCCCAGCAGTGGGACGTATATAGGCCGTAACTTTACTTTAGTTTGGCTTAGGCAAGGGGTTAAAAAACGCCACGTTCCTGTTCAATTTGATCCTTCGGAACCGAGTGAAGGATTAGCGGTTCACAACACGCACCGCTCCCGTTCAACGGTCCTTCATCGCCGGATTGACCCAGTGGACATTCGGAAACCGCGCCGCTCCTGTACACTCACTTTGACCGACCGTTATTGGCCCTGCCTTCAATTACGTTCACAAAGATAGGAAGAAATCGATTATTACATTTCTCTATTGACCCTATTTACCCCAATTTACGGGAATCTGAATAGGGATAGCATATATTTTTACGTTTTTTGCATAAATTGAAATGCTTATTGCATAGTTTTATATTTGATTACAAAGATATTACAAAGACTCAATCATTACGAACTTAAAACTGAAATATATCCGTAAAAACTGCCTTAAAAATTCCACATGAAGTTCGGATTTGTCCCTATTCATCCCATACTACGGTAATAAAAAGTTTTTCAGTCCGTAAGATGGTTGTGATCATCATCCGACTCAAGTGAGTCAGTCGGTCAAGTCATCCGACTGCTCAGAGTTTGAAGCGACAGTAGCCTAATGGCAGGGCGCGGACCGCGAACTCAAAAAGGTCGTGGGTTCGAATCCGCCATTCGACTACTGGCGTGAACCACTCGTAACACAAGCAATTTAAGCTTACCACGAGTGGTTAATAGGAATATTAGTAATGTTTATAGCATTGTTAATATTCTTTTTTTTTTGAAATGCACTTCACGTACAAAACATTTTCATTTTCCTCTTTACCTTCAAATTATAAAATCCAAATAACCTGTTGGAGAAGTGATGATAAGAGCTTCAGAAAATCTATGGCATGATGGTCTTAATTAATAAGGGTCACTACCACCTCTTTCAAGAGGTGAATTTAGCGTTTGAATGTAACTATATATAATTTATCATCATCATCATTACAGGCCTTCACAAGTCCACTACTGAATATACAGTGGCGGATTTACACATTTGCCGCCTATAGGCTATTCAAATTTTGCCGCCCCTACCAACTTTTACGGTTCAACCTAGTCCTATTTCACAATCATATTAATTACAATTATTTTGTTAATGAAAATGTAAGTTTATGATTTGTGAACTATCCTCCTATTTACACCACCTTTAAGCCGTAGTTAGTATGATTGTGAATTAGGGGATCGATGTGTCAGTTCCTAGATTATTTTTACATCCCAATTTTCTTTAATATGTGATAAAGCTACGCTGCAGCTATATTATGTTTGTAGCATGAATGGGTCGGCTCTACCGGGGAAGGACCACGCTCTCACAGAATACCAGCGTAAAATAGAACCTTAATACTGCTGTGTTTCGTATGGTGAGTGTAGAGATCCGGATACCCTTTTTTACTGGAAACGAGGCATCCCATCTTAGTCCTCAGCGATGATAACGCATCTGCATTTTGATTCTTAGTCGAGAATAAATGTAGATATCTATGGGCTACAGCATCCACTTACTATCAGGTGGACTGTGTGCCCCTTTGTCACCCTTACTCTATATTAAAAAAAAATTGTTAACATTGCCCAAGAAATAGTTTCTGTAATGATTTCTTATATTTTTTTAAATTTACGCGAACACTACACATTGAATAAAACTATTATTTACGGATTTTATCGCGTTTAATTACTACTTTAATTTATAGGAACGTCGGGAATATAAAAATAAATGTAAGTAGTAATTAAACGCGGTATAATCCGTAAATAATAGTTTTATTCAAATAGTTTCTAGGTATATTTCTGAGCTAATGAAATCTCAATCATGTATTACTAATAAGGTGGGGTAAGGTATGATTTCATACTACTTACCTACATTCGGTAAAACGTAATTAAATATTTTTTATTGCGCTTACAGTTTAAAAACAATATTAAATATTTAATTATCTAGTAACAATACAGCTGATAATGATGATGAAATTCAATAAGTTGAGTTATAAAAGTTTTGCAATTCCATTTTGCAGCGACTTTTTATTCGCAAAATCATCAATTACATTATCGTATAAAATATTGTTCATTAGCTAACTCTATGCATAAAATCGCTAAGGCGTTTAGCTTTTTTTGTCTTGTGGTAGCTCTTAGATAATTTTTATCCGTTTTAAGCAAGAATAGCTTCCCTCACCCGAACAATTTGTTGCTGGTGTGAACTGCTTTATCTAATTTTGGATAAATGTTTTGCATATTCTCATTTCTTCGTCGGGTGTTTGAATTTCTTCCTTTTCGGTTGTCTTTTTCAGTGCATTTATTCGAAATATTTAAAATCTTCATGTTTAGCCACGAAAAACTTAAACGTAAACATTGAAACTACGATAGAAACTTAAATTTGAACATGCACTTTAACGTTTCACTACCGCCATTTTCAGTTTTTCTGAATTCAAAAGTATTCCTGTCACCTTGTTTCGCGTTACAGGTTTTTCGGAATTATTATATCATCCTTGAGTGATTCCAAAGTCTTAGGCACTTCTGACCAACATGTCAGATCTACTTTATTCAGCGTTTTTCCTTTCTTGATTTTAGTAATAATTTGTTCCTAGCATTTTGTTGAACTTAAAAAAATGTAGATTTTTAAAGCAACATGAAGAAGCGACAAGCTTCTGTGCAACATTCAGCAGCAGCAGCCGCAGTTACCACTAAATCTAAAGTGTTGCCAGAGCAAGGAACGAAAAAGTAATGTATCTTCAGTTTTCCTTTAAAAATTTAAATCTCTTTAATTTGTGTAAGTAATAATAAAAATTTAGCCTCAAATTTTCCGCCCCAAAAATCTGCCGCCCTAGGCTCCAGCCTACTAAGCCTGCTGGTAAATCCGCCACTGTGAATATAGGCCTCACCTAAGGTATGCCACAAAGCGCGGTCGTGAGCAACCTGCACCCGTCAACTTCCTGTATGTTTTACCAGATCCTCACTCCATCTAGTTCGGGGCCGCCCCATATTTCGCAGACTTTCCTTCCTTATTGGTTGCCAGTTCTTAGAGCTATATGGCATGCCCATTGCCACTAATCCTTTGAGCTATGTCGGTTGCTAAAAGTAATTAATATTATAATAATGTAACTTAAAGCAATTTATACACCTTTTTTATTTCATTTCAGGTTCCCCAATGCATCTTTTCCAAATGCTTATAAGTTCCATGAGTGTTTTAAGCTTTGGGTCACTGTTGGTGGTGAAAAATAAAGAGATCTTTATATAAAATGGAGAAATCTACAGACTTCCGTGCACACAATAAAGAAGCCACCATTTACGATTTGACTCGTTTATTTCGTTTAAAAATTTGACATTTAGAAGTTTAGGGTTGCCAGTATCATAATCATCATAATCGATTGATTTGATGATTATTGTTTTTTTAACGATAAAATAACAATCTGTTATTAACACAATAGTCAATAAATTTCTCGTGCATTTAACTTTATTTTTCAGTTTATTTATCCAAAGTAGCGACATCTGTGAAGCTATATACTGATGACTGAGACACAATATGCTGATGCGTCACATTGCAAAATTTTTGGGAGATTTTGAGTTTTACCGACAGCTCATCCCAGCGGATAGTTGACGACGACAGCCACTCTTCATAGGGCGTCCAAGCGATCAAAGAGCTTAGAAGCGTCTGCGAACGGGCTAACCCCGGTCAGCCTCTCTAGTCATCTGAGGCAATTGGGACTCCATGACGGACCGCTCCAGGCTCAAATACAGAAGGCGGTGCTCCTCGATACCTACCGGTTTCTTTTCCTTTCCCCCTAACCCTCAGCCGTTTGGTCTCCCCTGTCAAGGACTCCCATCTGGTTAGACTTTTATTTTTTTATTTATTTAATTACTATTTATTTATTTGTGTTAGTATAAAATAATATATATTTATCATTTCCTTTTATATATTTATTTAGCTCAACCAAATGAGATTTGCTCTATCAAATTGCTCAATCAATAATATCAACTAATAAAATAACTCGTAAACTGTTTTAAACTATTTCAAATTTTCTGCGCGCTGCTCTTTTCTAGGCAGGGCATGACCTCATAGCATATAATATGTAACGTCAACACTTGGCAGTTTGCTTTCAATTCGAAATACACTGGACTGTCAAAATGAATGAAAGCAATGAGTTGATTTTGACGTCTTTCTCGCACGCGTTGGCTTTTTACCGGGCTTTCGAAAAGACGATCGCTCGTTTTCTACCCGTCAGAGTAAATGTATTCTGTGGTTTTCTAACCTGTGGCAAAACGTTCTATAATGAAATATAACTACGAAATGTTTATATAGCACTTACTATGGAACCAAATGCTGGACTTTGCCCTGAAGTTGTTTAGGAGTGCGTTAGTTTCAATGTTTATATTTGTTTTTGTTGTGTCTGTTGAAAATTTAATTTCATCTTCATTACCTTTATACTTTCATCACCAAACGTTCCCAATATTCTTTCATAACCAAGCCTCCTCACCCCAACCCTTCTATTAAAATCTCCTAGCATAATAATATTTTCATTTCCCTTACACTTCATTAACACCATCCTTACCATTTCCCAAAACTGCTCTCGGATATAAGTGGGTTTAGACATGTCTGGGGCGTAGATCCCTAACACAAATAACTTCTTTAAGCCCACTTTCATTCGTATCCATAGCAGTCTTGGGCTTACACATTCATACTCTTTCACACATTGGCCCATTCTTTCTGAAAGGATGATACCTACTCCCTGGCATGCCCGCTCGATCTCGTCTACACCAGACCAGTATGCGGTATACATGCCATGTGTAGTGACATCCTTCCCCTTTCTTTTCGTCTCATTTACGCATAACACATCTATTCCTCTATCATACATCATATCGCATACTTCATCCATTTTTATCATTCATTGCCCCACATACATTCAGCGTAGCCAGACGGGCCTCTGCAATCCACTTTTCGCCTCTCCGGGAGACAGAACGTAACGGGTGGCGAACCTCGTCGCCGGTTTTCCTCCCGGAGATTCTTCGCACCCCTGCCCCATTAAAGGGGCGCCGGGAATTCGGCGCCATTTCCTTTATTTGGTTAGTCATGGTGCGAAATATGGGGTAGTATATTTTACGCCGCTACCACGGCGTGGAGCCGAGTCTGTGCTATCGGCTTGTCGCTCATTTAGCACCACCAGCATCTTTAAAAATTAAATTTTAATTCAATAAACATTTCTTCGTACTTTAATAGGTACTTTAGTATTAAAGTTTAATTATTCTAGGCGTATTTAAAGGTTTAATAACTCAATAATTATATTACCATACGAGATAAAAATATCATTTTGAACTGCAGCTTAAAATATGAGATACCTAGGTATAAATTTAATTTTATAGCAAATAATTGTTACAATCTTTATTTAATGTGAAGGCTAAATTTTAATGTAATAAATTAAATGAATACATGTATTGAGGTTTTTAAAGAGTATTTCCTTTAGTCCTTCAGTATATAAAATTTTAATAGCGCCATCTACTTAATTCTATAGCTGGTCATTTTATCGAACGAAAATTGATTGATTCTCACGGTGGTACATAAAGATTACGCTAGATGGCACAAACACGCTATCGGCTAATTTAATTATTATATTGCCTTAAGAGTTAAAAATATCATTTTGTACGGTTTACCTTTTGAGCGCCAAAGTGTATGTAAATATAGTAAATATGAAATATAGATATTGGAAAATTATTTGGTATTTAATTCTACACTCCTCAAAAAAGAATAACACAGTAACATGTGAGTATAAAAAACAAGTCTCCTAGAGCCACAAGTACTAAGAAACATTCAACTAAAAATTGGATTTTTATCTAAGCAAATACTATGTCCAGCACTCCAAAGTCGTCTATGTTTGACCGCTAGTGTTGTAATACGTTAGGCATAGATTTATTGAAAACTATTTGTTAGCGACGACAAGTGAATTTAATTATTTAATTTCAATTTATTCTTCTTTGTGATCTAAAAAGACTGATAGTGTTAATAACATTAAGTGAATTAATTACTTATACTAGCTTCAATTCTTATTTGCAATCTAAAATTACGTAACGAAAGTCAGTAACGAAATGTGAGTTTAATTAGAATATTAGAAACGAAATATGAATCTAGTTACTTATTGGAACTTACTCTTATTATAATCTAAAGAACAACATTAGAAACATTAACATCTAAGTGTGAATTTAATTACTTGTTTAATTCTTTTTAATTTAATTTAAAACTACGACAATACGTCAATTAACCACATGTATAATCTCGTTTCCTATTATAAAAATAGATTTAGTTCAATAAGAAGTTCAAATGTATTCTGCAATAGTTTCTTAAGATTAAGCGTAATGTTATCACGATAAGCATTGTGCATTCCTGCCGCCTGGCGGCGCCACATGTATGTTATGCGGGAAAAAGCTTAGCTACTACGGAGCTATACCGTAGGAAGAGCGCTCCACTATTTTTATTTATTAAAGGTGTAAATTAAGTGTTTTATGAATGATTAATGTTTGAAATAATAAAGATAAGCTATTTCTATTATCAGGAATGTATGTCGTATGTGTGTATGCATGTATATGCAGTGATGTATCAGAAATGAAAAACATTGTAAGGGATATTTTACCACTAAAATAAAAGAAATTTGTAAGTTTCCCTTAGAAAAGGTTGCTCTGCGATCTGATTGGTCGACAGAAATCATTAGTGCCGTGTGCAAATTCGTTAGTGCCGTGTGCAAAATTTAATTTGCACACGGCACTAACTAATTTGATTGGTCGAGATTGCCTATAAAAAAGACGCGTTTTTTGTGGTAAAACATTCCAAATCCGGCAATGTAAGAATAAAGCATCTAGAAAATAAATAAGAAGGAACTCTGAAGAAGTGTTATTTATTGCTCATCTAACTGCTACTGCATGCTCTCCAGTTAACATCCCGCCAGCATAACCCGCTCCATTACTAACATCTCACACACGAGCATCAACACTATTCAAAATTAAACGCAAACGTGTTATTGTTTAAATTATTATTGATATTTGAATAAAACAAAAGGTAAGAAACATAAAACTATCATCAGCTATATAAATAAAAGAAAATTTCATCAAATCAACTTCGCATAATAAATCTAATATCTCAACTCTGGCGCATCCTTAGCGCGTCATCGATTATCAGTTCATTGGGCGCCGTGGTCAAGGATAGACTACACCCTGATGACTTCATAAACTAATAGCGGAAAAAGTAGTGCAGTGCAACATGAACGATTCCTCAGAACTCATTCGCATTTTCGAAAGCGTCGAGGATGATGAATTATTTTATTTTAATAATATAAAATTACAAATAATAAATGTTTTTTTTTCTTAAGGTATGAAGAGCAATTTTACATTTTGTGTTGTGCAATTTTCTTTTACAAAAAAAAATTATAAGAATCTTGGCAAACATAAAAATTCCAGAAAGTCGTAAGCCTATTTATATTTGGGAAACATGCAAATTTGTGAAAACCACCCAGAACTACATATTTACCAAATTAAGTGAAACAAATTACAAATACTCAATTAGATCAAATAAAAATAGGTTACTATTGCCGAAATCTACTCTTGCTTTGCATAGCTCTAGTCCCTACTGTATGGCAGTTAAATTTTTAATAACCTTCTAAATGATATAAAAAATTTAACGAGTACTACATTATCTTTATCCAAATTAAAGTTATATTTAATTGAAAAATGGTTCTACAATTTAAATGAATATTTTGAAACAAATATTATTTAATTTGTGTGGAAACCTCGGCCTGTGCCTATCTAATTTAATTTTTTTATTGAATTATTATTTTTTACTTAATTTTATTTTTATTTATAATAATAATTATTATTTTTTTACTTGACATTGTGATTAAAAATAATATAATCTTATAATGTAATGTATTAATGAAATCTAATATTGTAGTTTAAAATTAATATTTAATATTTTTATAATTGCTACGCCCAAACTGGGTTCAAATGCGAACTATTTTTTTTTAAAACATCACATCTATTGTTACCATTTGATTGCAATAAAAATTATGATTATCTCAAAATCATCTGGTAGCATCAGCATCATATCAGACCCCTATTGTCATAAGAGGTAAGACTTTTCTTCTGTGCTTCACTTGGCCTACCCCTCCACACATGCACATAAAATATTAAATATTTTGAGTCACATAAAATATTTTGAGTTAGATCGATTTTGAAATCGATACACAACGTGCGACACAACTACATCTCTAAGAAAGTTTCAAAAAGGAAGGTCTGAGGTCAGCTACGCCGTTGTCGTCCAGTCGTGACAGTGCCGTCATCACGATGCAGAGTAGTGTTGTGGTTTACTATTATTTCATTGTTATTGTTTGTTTTTATTTATGTACAAAGTACATATATAAAAAGAGTGGAAGACGGCACAAGATTAAATAAAACATACCAGATTACTAAGAGTCATTTATTGCATAAAAAACCAACAAAATCAAGTTATTTTGTGTTATCGACATATCAACTCTTGGCAACACTATTTTATTCGTAGGTATTTTTGTTTAATTTTCGCTTTGGCGTACAGGACACTGTAATGCGTTTTTGGCGTGGCGCTCAAGAGGTTAAAATTGAAAATGAATAATTATATAATAAATAATCATTATTTTATGGTAAAAAAATATGCAAAGCTTTATCTTTTCATTATACCATATCTACATAATTCCTGTCGTAATCTGTTCTTCTTTGCATATAACTTAAACAAAATAATTTCGATGTTTCACATCTGCTAGGCGTCTCTTTTTTTTTTAATTTTGTACATAGTTTGTTTGTACTTTGTTCATGCTTTTCTTTTGTTCATGTATTGTATTGTATGTAAATATCTTTTTTATGCAAAATTGTATGCAATTTCATATGTCATACATTCTATCTAGCGGGTAGTATGCCTTCTGTGTGCTTTGTTAAACACGACAGATCAAGGTTGGTGTATTTTTATAAAACTGCTAAAAACAACAAAACTATATCTTGGGCTTGCCCAAGTTTGGAGCCCTAGCTTCGCCACTGATCGAGGATAGATGTAGATGTCATTAGGTCATAGCATTCAATTACCACCAGGTGGACTGTGTGCCCGTGTGTTACCCTTTATCTTTAAAATTGTTCTATTATGGACATGTTTCAGCTTCAGCCCCCATATAAAATGGTCCTCTTTACCATGCATTTAGATTAATATGGTTAAAATATTGGGTCATTACATATGAAATTAGCGGTTTGACGTACTGACCACTTTGATCTGAAATATCTCCTCTTTGGTTAAACATTCCAAATTCAAATTTATAAATTCATTTAGCTGGTACATTTGAATATTAATTTTTGGTCCGATTTACGCAAAATGAACTTACAGTATCTTGAAGTCTTGCAGTGGTATGCTTGAATTTGGGTTTAATTTTGTTAATTTAAAGCAAGCATACCACTGCAAGACTTCAATGGTACATTTGAGTTTTGAAAACAGTCATTCATTTGTTTTTCCTCATAATTTTTTTCTTTGGCGCTGCTTATTACCGCACAATGAAAAACATGAAATATCGGTATATTTACGAGTACGAGTTCTACCGTGGCAACAGTGCTACAGAAACAGCTCGAAGGATTAATGACGTGTACGGCGCTGGTGTCGCAAAAGAAAGCACGGTACGTTTTTTGTTTCAACGTTTTCGTTCTGGAAATTTCGACCTTCAGAACCAACCCCATGGATGGCCAGAAACCAAAGTGGAAAATGGAGAACTAAAGGCTATTGTGGAAGCGGGCGGATCCATCAAAAAGCACTTCAGAGATATCTGCAGGCTTCTGGGTAAGTGATAAAACTGTATTAATCTACTTGAAGCAAATCGGGAAAGTTAAAAAATTTGAACGATGGACACCTCATGAATTGAGTGAATCGAACTTGCAAACATGCGTCGACTGTTGTGTTACTTTGCTCAACCGACACAAAAATGAAAGGATTTTAAATCGAATCATTACTTGTGATGAAAAGTGGATACTGTACGATAATCCGAAGCGCTCGTCGCAATGGTTAAACCCTGGAGACCCAGCCAAATCCTGCCCTAAACGAAAATCGACTTAGAAAGTTACTTGTGTTTTGTGGACTAGCGCCGGTGTCGTTCACTACAGCTTTCTAAAATCTGGCCAAACGATCACGGCAGATATCTATTGTCAGCAACTGCAAGCCATGAAGAAAGAACTAGCTGCTAAACCGAGATTGGTTAATCGCTCTATTCTAGGCCACTGCTGCTTCACGACAACACAAGACCACTCACTGCACAACAAACAACCACTAAGTTAGATGAGCTACAATTGGAATGTCTGTGACATCCACCGTACTCCCCGGACCTTGCTCCAACAGATTACCGAATTATCGCTCTCGCCTTAAATGGCTCACTTTTAAACAGAGGCGTGACTCTACAATTTTGCTTGTACTCTTCTCTATCTTAAATGATCCATCCACTCCTTCTTATCTCAAGGAGAAATTTCAGTAAGTAAGTATGTATTAGAACTCTGCGTTCCTCATATAATAATAAACTAAGTATCCCAAAAAGAGCAGTGGTAGCTCAGATGGTTGGCACTCGCTGTAAATTTCGCAAAACGCGAGCAAACCGGGTTCGATCCCCACCGGCACCAATGAAATTGTTAATTGCAATTTTAAGTGCTGATTTACCACGTGCTCGGCGGTGAAGGAAAACATCGTGAGGAAACCTGCATGTCTGAGAAATAAGAAAAAAAAACCATTTCGAAGACATGTGAAGTTCTCCAACACGCATTGGGGCAGCGGGGCGGAATATTTCTTGCCCTAAAACCCTCTCATAAATGAGAGGAGGCTTGTGCCCAGCAGTGGGACGTATATAGACTGTAACTTTACTAAGTATCCCACTACATTTTACTAATTTTGTTAGTAAATCCTTCACCATTCAGGCAGCACTGCTCTGGAACTCTGGCTGACGACATCAGAAAAACTTCTAATAAGACTGCCTTTAAAAGATTGGTACATAAGCACTTTATGAAGATATTAGATGATAGTGTGGCCGTAGTAGGAAAAGGGGAGATCTCCCGCCGGGCAAGGTGTTATGCCAGGGGAGCGGCCTACACTCCATGTGATAGTTCGGAGATGTTCTATATATGCTGTTTATGATGTTAATAGCGTGATTTAAGCTTCGGTGTGTTTCGCTTGCGGCGCGATGACAGCGCCGCCACATCACCCCCCTGCTCAGATCGGCGGTCGATAGTGCAGTCCGATTGCCGGTGTGTCCTTTTAATGCCGGTGGGGAATGCACGCTGTGTACGTAAGGGCAAGTGACACCGGTGCGAATGATATGCCGATGTGTAATGCATGCCGTACTACGCACTGGCAAGTGATGCCGGTGAGAACGATGTGCCGGAGCAAGTGCCAGAAGTCTGCCTTATAAATCTGCGGTGAGTCGAGATGAAGACAATTTGGACTGGCTTGCAGGAACTGAAGACTGCAGAAGACGATTCTCAGTAGTGAATGGTAGGGGTTCTTGAGGATAATGAAGGCTTGAAAGTTGTAGTTTCCGAAGGTTGTCGCAACCAACAACCTTCGGAAACTACAACTTTGTTCAGATCACGTCGGGTGGTCACCACTGTGGCCGTAGTAGGAAAAGGGGAGAACTCCCGCCGGGCAAGGTGTTATGCCCGGGGAGCGGCCAACGCTCCGTCTGATAATTCGGAGATGTTCTATATATGCTGTTTATGATTCAGAATGTTAATAGCGTGATTTAAGCTTCGGTGTGTTTCGCTTGCGGCGCGATGACAGCGCCGCCACAATAGTTAATATGGTCAATTTGCTTACCTTTGTTATTTTATTTATAGGTTTATGTTTTATATCTATTTGTATTTAAAATATGTATATATTTATGTATTTGTATGTAAATATAATATATTGTCTGTATTATATTTTATAGTATATAAGTTTATTTTATTTATATTTATATCAGTTTATTTTTAAGTGTATCAGTAGTTTTTTCCTTGATTTACTCTATTGTTCATTTTATTTTGTCACCTATCACATAATTTCCACACGTCCCGGGTTGACTGGGAGAGAATGCCTAATGATATTGAGTCTGCCCTTTGTAATCCTTTTCTTAAGGTGCAATAAAGTTTAAATAAATAAATAAAATAATAAATTACCTTTTTATCCGGAATTTGGGCAACTTCTTACTAGGAAAAAAATTGAACTCCGATGCGGCAGTCTAAACCGCCTTCAAAGAGTTTATTGATTCTCGCCCCCGTGTTTTTTTTTTAGTAATGGGATCAATGAGATCATGATAATGAGGGACCTATGAGATGGCAAAAGTGCATACAGTCCACCCGATGGTAACAGAATGCTGTGGCCTATAGACATCCACATTTATTTTCAACTAAGAATCAAAATGCAAATACGTTGTCACCCCTGAGGACTAAGAAGGTCTCGATTCCAATAAAAAGGGTCTACGGTTCTCTACACTCACCATACGAAACACAGCATGTATGTTTATAAAATAATTGTAGATATTATAATAGCCATATCATTTATTAACATTATGTACATAATAATAAGTTAAAACATACATTCACAAGTGTTGCACTGCCAAATATTTTCATGGACATTTTCTTTTTATAGATGTTTTCAGTATTCGATTATTAAATTTAATTATTCACATTCGGCTAAACAATTTTATAAGGAAATAAATGAGGGTAACATAAGCATGACCGCCATTTGAATTCAATTTTACATAGTAACTCATATAACTGTAACAGTAATTCACTATTATAGATACTATAATTTTCGAAAACAGTACTTAAAATTAGTTGAATAAGTACTATAAGAAACGCTCGCGCCAACAGCATGTATTGTCTATCAGACTCAGTCTAGTGCACTAGCACAAGGTCGACCCGCCACTGCCCTGCAGTACTCGCACCGATGCTCTGCACAAGTACATTCGTTTCCCAACTGTAAAGTCTTTAAACTGTGCTATGGCGGAGGCCTAAGTAATAACAGTAACAAATGTAATTATTCACTAATGGTGGTTCCAAATACCAAATTGTTGGCATTAAACATATCTGTCAATACAGATTTATTTAACCGTCTGATAGGTCTGACTTTTTGCAGTTGGAAAGTTATGATGCAACTGACAATGTTGCACTAAGCCTGCTTTAGTTTTAAATCTCTCACTGCACACATCACAAAAAGTTCTTCCCCTCGAAATGCTTTTCTTGATAGTCCCTCAACTCACACTTCATGAGGAATTTTTTGTCACACTGTTTGCATTCCTCTCTTTCCCATGCTTTCGTCTCATGTGAGCCCAGTAGTAAGGCATCCAGTCGAAAATCTTTCCACAAATCTCACAAGTCTTTATCTTGACCATCTCTTTGTGTTTTTTGAGTACATGCTGATGTCGCTGGAACGTTCTGGAGAATCTTTCTGGACAGTATAAGCATTTGTATTGGTCCTTCTGTCCATGTACCATGTCAAAGTGCTTTGTCAAGTACCTCTTCAAACTGTACACTTTACCGCATTCTTTGCAAGGGAAACTCCCAGTATTGTGTACTCTCAAATGTTTATTAAGTCGGCTCGCTGATAAGAAAGTATCGCCGCATTCGGAGCAAATGTAACTGCTGTAATGGGCGTTCATATGTCCATCCAACGTGTGGTAATTCGGAAAGGCATCTTCACATAAAGCACATTTCAGCTCCCTTGCGAGGATATAAGGTATAACTCTGTTGTAGGCCTCGTCTAGAACAACCTCATGCACATCTTCCAGATGTCGGAACATGGTGTTCCAAGTCGGCAGGATTGTACAGCAAACTGTACAATGGAGACTATGTATATCAATTTTTAACACCTCATTTTGCCAGTGTGGTCTCATTAGGAGATCTATGCCTTTGGTCCGATCATCGACATGCTTCGTTTTAGTGTGAATCCTCAAATCATCGGGGTCATAAAAAGCTGGTCCATCGGTAGAGCAGTATGCACAGTAGTACTTTGTCAATTTGGATTTGTATGGTAGAGCATTTGTATAGGTAAGTATTGATTTAATTTCCTCTATGAGTTTGTAGTGTTTTTCTTGGTCTATTATTTTAGATGCATCATCATCATCATCTGGTTCTGGAAAATATTAAAAACTTTGTTAGGATTTCTTTTAGAATTCATCATTGTTTATTTTATCAATTATAGGTAAGGTAGGTAAATAATATAGATAAACGCCGCATATCGTCCCGTGGGTGTTATAAGAGGCGAAACAAGCAAGGATATGGGCAGCGGCGGCTTTCTGATAAAAGCACAGTTACAATAAAAAAACTGCGATTGCAAAACCTCGCCAAGCATGGCCATTAAAACTATACCCGCTATGACGAGGGATACAAAGAGATGCTGGATGTCAATGAATGCAAATGGCTCAGGTCTGTGGTCTGAGGTTGTGATGGGCTATAAGGATATTAATGAATAATATGAGCTCCATTGCACAGGTTGCTGACTTAGCAGTCAGCCATCGCAGTCTTTGTCACATTGTCCACGGTGATGATTCGTTCCTAATGTAGTGGTGTTGGGATTAGTGGTGACGGGGATAGAGCACGCAATGGAAGGAGAACGGGAGGTTCTCTTCAAACTAGGCATGATACGTATATAATTATCAATGAAATAATATAATTTAACAAAGTATCATTCATGGTGGTGGATTGCACTTTCACTCATAGTATTGAGCCATTTGTCGGATTAGAACATTGGGTGCGTTTGGCAGAAAAAAGCGCTAGCAAGCGCTTACTAGCGCTAAAATAGTTTTCGGCCAGGACACGATTGCTACTTCAGTAGCGCTGACATAATCCGCCATTTTGCTTATTTAATTTGTTTGTTTTGAAGTAGAGTTTATAAGTTGTTTTTTTGCAATATTAGTTTTAAGTAATATAATGACGTGAATAAACATATAAATGTTATTAAAAATTCATGATTGGTAAGTTTTTAATATGAATACTTCACAAACATATATTTAAATTAGGTTAGGTTCCCGGTTAAAACTAACATTGTGTCCTAGAGGAAAATAGCTACTTACCATTTGACAGTGCGCTTACCGCTTGCGATCGCCATTTTGATTAGGGTTTTAGGCTAATTATTTCACTTCTTCCCACTTTTATTCATTTCTTGATTGCGGTAAAATTGTTTTTATGTTTTAATGGGGAGGTTAGCAGCTGTAACACAGGTCTGTGACCTAGCATGGTTGCTAAAGATACCTTAATATAGTATTGAGTTAGATTGACATCTTGTCAATGGGTGCGTTTGGCAGAAAAAAGCGCTAGCAAGCGCTTGTAAGCAAAATGGCGATCGTAAGCGGTAAGCGCGGTCAAATCGTAAGTAGCTATTTTCCTCCAGGACACGATGTTAGTTTTAACCGGGGAACCTAACCTAATTTAAATATATGTTTGTAAAGTATTCATATTAAAAACTTACCAATCATGAATTTTTAATAGCATGTATATGTTTATTCATGTCATTATATTACTTAAAACTAATATTGCACAAAACAACTTATAAAATCTACTTCAAAACAAACAAATTAAATAAGCAAAATGGCGGATTGTGTCAGCGCTACTGAAGTAGCAATCGTATTTTCGCGTGCTTTTTTGTAGCAATGTTTTTTGTTTTTATGTAAAGTATGTTTGGATTCAACAAATAAATATTATTCACGCTATCGATGTGCTTCAACAAAAAGTGATACGTCCTAGTTGGGAGGACCCGGAACGCAACGAACGGACGGCGTCTTAGCACGATGATTTATAGTATTTATAAAATAATCGTATAAAATATTTGACTAAATAAAAAGAGCTTTAATTTTATTGGAAATTTAGCATTACATGTATTTTGATAAAATAATTATAACAGATAGGTTTATATTCAAATAGACAGTTTTAGTGACTTATTAGTTTTGTTCCCAATATTAAATTGAAATATTTTTTTTATTTCGGCTCTGTAATGCACTTCAAGACTATATAACCCTGTATAAGCTTTCAAAGAGTAGCCAAAATTTAAACTTAAGTTCAAATATATAAAAAATTATATACCATTATTGCAGTTTTCGAAAGGCTTCTATTTTATTTGATATTATCCTAAACTGAATGTGATTTACGGTCAACAATGTTTTTGCCTACCAACTGACCCCTACATATGTGTGCGTACACAGTAAAATCAGTTATTTGAATTTAAGGACAGAATGTTTGAGATCTTTTTTAATAAATTTTTCTTCATCATTTGTCTATATTACTTATTCTGAACCTTCTCTGCAAATTCGTCCGATTATTGCGAATTAACCCTGTATATTCCATTGTAATAACACTTAAAATAAAGTATCTTAGCTTATGATAATTGTTATGTTTGACCTAAAAGATAACTCTGACGCATATTTTCGCCTTCGCTCAAAAAAAAAAACCGTCGTTAAAAATTATTTTTTTGATCTGCAGCGCACTAATCACCTTTCTGAAGTAGTAATTTTCAAACAATCTGCTCACATCGTTACGATATTTCCCTTGAACAAGTTGTTAAATTAAATATTTTATACAACCGACTTCAATATAAATTAAATGAGAACATCATCAATGTAGTTGAAATCAATTAAATACGCATTATTAAGGATAACTCAAAAACTACTGGTCACATATTGATTAAATTTATATGAGACCACATGAGAAGCATCGGCTTTCAAATAAAAATAAGAATCATCAAACTCTGTTCACCTATAAAAAAGTTCCGAGGTAGCAGACATTTGAAAAACGCCCTCCTAATCGAGTGTTTTTAGCTATGGTTCATGTAAATCTGTAAAGCCCTTTAAAAATTATCAGCTCTTATTCTTTCGGAAGTTTTTATAATTTTAATTTACGTTATTTGTACTTGACTTACCCTCGTTTTTGACAGTAGTATTCTGAAGTCTAAGCCGAGCATCTAGAGTCTTCTTAGGCACCTTAAACATCTCTGATGCTTTGCTACGTGACATCCCTTTTTTCCGGACAGCATCAATGGCCATTCTCATTGCCTTTTCGGTATACTGCTTGTATGTTTTGTTTCTTTCTTTATTTGGTAGTTTCTTCGGCCATTTTCTTTTACGATTTCCTTCTGGACTTTGCGATTGTTCTAGAAACCATAAAGAACCTTATTACTACGCGTTCATTTCAAGTTTGCCGTCGTCGACCGTTATGATATCACAGCTGACGGTACTGTAGAGAAAAAAAGTTACCATGTTTATCTATATTATCACATAAACATGATGACGACTATTTTTTGGCAAATTGAGCAAAACTAAGGAAGTAGTTTGTTATCCCGTACACAGAAATAGAGAGCAGACAAGTAGATAAAATACATATTATAAAATAATTTATTTAGTAAAGTGAAATAATAACAGTGAATAGGAATGTGTCCGATACAATTATAAAATATTATAATTAAAATTTTTATAGTTTTATTTTACATTTAAAATATTTCAAAAACGTAAGATATTACGAAGGTGCTGCTATCGGTACTTAAAGGGCGACGCTTGAGGCGCGGAGTGAGGGAGTGCGGCGGGAGGTAACGGCATTCTTGGAATGAACGAGTAGTATCTCCTTTAATAATGATATTAATAAAAACCTGGAATTTCTTTTCTCTGGAAGTTTTTTTGCATGGAATTCTAATTCAATTTCTAAAAAAGTAAGGTAAGTTTAGTAGAATAACTTATATAACTGTGAGTCTCGTCATAACCAGTCCATTCATTTCAGAGATTAGCAAAACAAACTGAAAGACAGACAAAAATTTTAACAATTGTTTTATTGTTATAATTACCATAGGTATATACATTAACATGCATTTAGTAAAAACCTATTTTTTGTTATTTTTTTTTATAGATGAGGGGGCAAACGAGCATCGGCTCATCTGGTGTTAAGTGACTACCGCCGCCCATCATCAACCGCAACACCAGGGGAATTGCAGGTGCGCTGCCGGCCCTTTAGAAAGGAGTAAGCTCTTTTCTTGAAGGTCCCCAGGTCGTATCTGTCCGGAAAAATCGCGGGTGGTAAACTATTCCACAGAGAAGTCGTACGCGGTAGAAAACTCCTAGTGAAAAATACAGTGGTGGACCGCCAAGCATCCAGATGGTGTGGATGGTATAGGGACGTTTGCCAAGTAGTGCGTTTTTTGTTATTACAAAAAGACACTTCAATTTTATATTATCGTGTAGATAGTGTCCTCTAGATTGAATTTAAGTCATGGCGGCCAGTATCTATGGAGAATAGCCATCTGTGACTGTCATCACACTCTACATTCCCTTACTCTCATAGTCTGATGAGATGGTAATACGACACAACCGGAGAGAGATAGGTGTGCAAGACCAATGGCTTTACATGCTTTCCGAAACACAGGGTCAAACACTGTTACTTACTGATTTGGGTCTACTAGTGAGAATTTCTTGAAAGACAAACCTAATTAACTATTTTGGTGTTACCCGGGGACTCATATGCAGGATCTAATGATGATGAGCTTTTTTAATGTCAAGAGGGATATTATTTCAGAGTCTGATGGCCGTGACAGCGAAAGAGTGAGATAACTAACCAGTACGGTGTAAAGGAGTGAGCAACTTAAGATTAGTCGAAATAATATATACGGTAGTGGGTATTCTTAACACCGCCACTAAAAATAAAATAAAGTATTTAAATTAATAATTACCCATGTAAATTCTTTTCATATGTCTATGTTATCTATGCATATAATAAATCTGTAGCAAAATTGTGTGTTTGCGATTCACGGAAAAAATACTGGACATGGATAAATGACAGTTTATAACATATAGGCTGACTAACTACTACTAACTTTTTATTCGCTTACAGAAAAGTAAATAAAAGGGTTGTTTTTCCTTCTTATTAAAGTCTATTGTCGTTATGGCTGCTGATGGTTCTATTTGTCCTAAAGAGGATTTAGTACCATCAATTAGAAAGGGCAGAACAACGTCAAGTTGTAAATCCCTTACAGGTTCACTACAACAAAAGAGTGTAGTAACTAGAAAGTGTAGTTGTGTCAAAAACAGAGTTATGTCTGATGAAGGCCTCAAACAAATCACCATTGTATATATGCATCGCCTGACAACTCCTACTCAGAAATTAATTTACTAAGGGAAGCTAGTCTAATGGTTAAGGGTACGGACTACGAAACTTGAGATCGCGGGTTCCAATTTACCATTCGACTACAGTCGTGAATCGTGAAGCACTTCTATCACAAAAGCCATGCTGGAGATATGTTATGACTATATTATGCTATATGCTGGTCTTTTCGTGGAGCACCACACTGTCATAAAAAATTCAATGTAAAATAGCAACTTAATGCAGCTGTGTTTCATATCATAAGTGTAGAGAACGGGAGACCCATTTTACTGGAAATGAGGCATTCCATCTTAGTCCTCAGCATTTTCATTTTATTCTATTAATCGAGGATAGATGTAGATGTCTATGGGCCAAAACATTGCCATCAGGTGAACTGTGTTTTATTACCCCCCATCTCTACATATTATAAAACAAAGTCGCTTCTTGCCATCTGTATGCTTAGATCTTTTAAACTACGTAATGGATTTTGATGCGGTCATCAATAGACATAATGATTCAAGAGGAGTGTTTATATGTAACCGGAGCGAATCGACTGTTTTATAAAAAAAGACAAGCATTTTAAACTTAAGGTTAATAAAAGTGGTTAAGGGGAATGTTAGTAATATAATTAGCACACTAGTATTTGTTTTTCAAACTTACCCTCTTCTTTGTCTATAATACTGTGGATCTTAGCAGAGATAGTTCGCCTGGGCACATTAAAACACTCAGCCGCTTCTGCATGCGACATTTCATTGTTCTGGACTGCATCAATGGCCATTTGTAGTTCCTCCGCAGTATACCGCTTGCATGTTTTGTTCCTCTCTTCCTTTGAGAGCTTTTTTGACAACTTTCTTTTACGTTCTAACAGCAGAGAGTTATCTGAACTCGGCCATTGTTCTAGAAACCATAAAAAGTCTCATATCATCTATCTTTAACAGCCTGTAGTTGCATTTTTTTAAATAAAATTAATGTTATAGAGGCTGGTGCTATGTTAAACACATAAATGGTACCAGCAACTCTGTATAGCATTTTATTAGCATACAGCAAAAATAATTCAAATACATTTTGTATTTTGGCAACAGGATATTAATTTCGTCTTAAAATAAATTTTGCATAAGATGCATATCATCACTTTTCACGTGGCGATGGTCGATAGGGATCAACAAACTGTGCCTTTAAAATAAAGAAGGCGACATTGCACACTCCACCAGACGGTAAGTGGTTGCTGTGACCCATAGACATCTATTCTTGATTAAAAATCAAAGTACAGATGCGTTGTCACCTGTGAGGACCAAGATGGAATGCCTCATACATACATACATACATAAACACTCACGCCTGTCACCCAGAGGGGTAGGCAGAGACTACAGACTTCCATTTGGCACGATCCTGACACACCCCTCTCTGCCTCCTTCACATCCATACACCTACATATACATGCTTGTCGGTTAAGGGTACTCCTAATTTGGCCCGTTTTCAATAAATCGCAATTTGGTCGATAAATTTTCGCCTAGGACGTCCCTTTCCGACTCTGCCATTCACTTCTGCACCATAAATTTTCTTTGTCACTCTTTCCTCATTCATTGTTGACCAAACCACCGAAGCATTCCTGGTCACAACATCATCTTGCAAACCACACTCTTCTCTTATTACACAATTTCTTACCCTGTCATTCAGATTTAGCCCTAACATACTCCTTAACGACCGCATTTCTACTGCGTTTATTCTACTCTCGTGCTTCTTCTGCCACACCCAACTTTCACTACCATACGTTAAAGTAGGGACCAACACAGCATTGTGAATTGCCATACGTGCCTTTTTCGACACATTTTGACTCTTCACAATAGAGTGCAAGGCCCCATTTACTCTATTTCCCGCATTCACTCGTCGTTCTATATCCTTATCATATCTCCCATCCCTGCTAAATACGCAGCCCAAATATACAAACTCATCTACTTGCTCGATCAACTCCCCTTCTATTCTTATTTCACAAATCGTTTTACTTTCTTCTCTTTCAAAAACCATAACCTTCGTCTTACTTGCGTTCACTTTCATACCCCTTTCTTTTAATGATCCGTTCATTAATGTAACCATCATTTGCAACTCGGCCGCCGACGACGCAAGAATAACTTGATCATCGGCGTACAAAAGGCATTTGACGGTTAACTCACCCATTCTTAATCCGCATTCTTCAACCTTCAAATTTTGCAAACAACTGTCCATAAATAGGTTGAACAGCCACGGGGAAGCCACACAGCCCTGTCTGACACCTTTATGGATGTCAAACCAGTCCGAGTAGACCCCGTTGATCCTAACACAAGCACTAGAGTCCCTATAAAGAGACTCCAATGCCTGTATCAAGCCAGCGCTCAACCCAAATGAGTTCAGTGTTTGCCATAGCAAATCCCTATCCACTCTGTCATAGGCCTTTTCCAAGTCCATGAACGCACAAAAAATGGAATGCCTCGTTTACAGTAAAAAGGGTTTCTGGTCACACTGACCATATGAAACACAACAGCATTACTTAAACAGCAGTATTCTGTGAGTGTGGTCCTTCCCCTATTTAGCAGACCCATTTGTGCTACATCTATAACACTAAAATAGTTACAGTATTGCTCTACTACATAAAACATAGTAAAGCATGGACTGTGACATTGCTTCGCTTAAAGATAAGAATTTAAAGAATGTTTATATTTTTATTAGACAATTTATTCATTTTCTTTGAAAATTTTACACTTAGAGTTCTGATTTAAGAACAAAATTAACTATTTTGAAATACCTTTTGGAACTAGTAATAATCAAGTTTACATTTAAAGTAGAAAGTTACAGCCTATATACGTCCCACTGCTGGGCTTAGGCCTCCTCTCATTTCTGAGAGGGTTTCAGGGCAAGGAATTGTCAGCTGCGGTGCCCAATGGGTGTTGGCAAACTTCACATGTCTTCGAATTTTTTTTCTTATTTCTCTGACATGCAGGTTCCTCACTATATTTACCTTCACCGCCGAGCATGTGGTAAAAAGAGCAGCACTTAAAATTGCAATTAACAATTTTATTGGTGCCGGTGGGGATCGAACCCGGTTTTCTCACGCACTGTGAAATTTACAGCGAGCGCTAACCATCGGAGCTACCACGGCTCTGATTAGCTTACATTTATTGTATTAAAAATGTCATCCACTTCACCGCATCATCCGGAGGCTGTTGTAAGTGGCAACTGAGGTAAATAAAACGGGAGATAGGCAGCAGCATCTTCCTGATATCAATACCAATTGAATTCTCAGCATGAATAATATCCCCCCCACTGAAAGTCCCCGCTTTGTCGTGGCGGGAGGACTTAAAAGCTGTGGCTTCGCCACAAGCAATAAATTAAGAGAAGACCACATGGCTGGCCCGTGGTGGTTACTCATAGTGGGCTTGGGGAGCCTCAGTTACGCAGGTGGAGTTAGAGGCCGTGGAGGAAGGCCTCTTTGTGTTCACGGTGGTTCTTACCTGAGAAAAGGATAAGTGGGAGGAGAAATCCTTTCCCAAGGACCATAGAGTTTTAGTTGGTGCGAGTCCAACATAACCCATCCTTGCCCGAAACGAGTAAAGCTATGGCTAATATCCATCCTATAAGACAATCCATGGGGAAGCCCATATTAAGTTGTGGACTCCTGATAACGAATGAACTGGTGCACCAAGTGAATAAAGTGTTAGATTTAATTGTAAGGAGAAAATTCACCCTTACACTGCTAAACCAAACATGTTGATTAGGGCATACCTTGTAAGCTTGTACAAAGTGTACCTCAAAACTGACAATGATGTTATCATCATCACCAAACATCATTGTTCCAATGATTTATATATAGACATCCCGAGAGATTCATCTGCATCTATCGAGAGATTAGTGTTTCATAAGATTGTCATCATTTTTGAGCAACACACTAACACAAAAATACTTGAAACCCTACCATCTGAGAGAGGTTCTTCATACAATTCATCTTTGTTTACACTGTCGGTGATCTCTAAGTATTCCACTTCTTTAAACTCAGTTTCTTCTTCTTCTGCTTCCTCTTTTACATGTTTCTCCACTTTCACTGTAGTATATTGAAATACTGGAATAAAAAATAAAATGTTATTATTTATTTATTTTTGTTTTGAGTGCAGCAGGCCTATTTTTAAAATTCACTAACACTCTTACTTATAAATGTTGATTATTGCTTATTTAAATTAAGTATTATTTAATATATAAAAATTAATATTTGTTTGTTTGTATTTTATGCACTGCGAAACCATTCATAAGTTTGCTCTAAAATTTATGTCAACTTATTGCTTACACTTATGCAAATTTTATAGGTATGGTACAATTAACTGACAATAGGAGGCACTTGTATAATACAGACAAATTCAGTTGATAAGTCATATATCATTTAAATTTCAATTAATGTATTATCATTCCTGGATGAGGTTGCTCAGGACCGTACCTTGTGGCATTTCTTGGGGATAGCCTGTGTTCAGCAGTGGAGGACCTATGAAGGCTACAATAATGATGATGATTATCATTCCTAATTAATACAACTCTTACGTAAATGTTTAAATTGTTACTGAAAACCAGATTATTCTATGGGATCCACCAGCTTTGTAACAAGTGGAACAAGTTATACAATGTCTAAATCAAAACAGAATTTCAATGCAAAAAATAATTCTATTTCTACAATCACTCCAAATCAATGTGTTTTATTCATAGTTTGCAACTGAATGGAATAGAATGATTTTTTATTCAATATAGATCACATGTAATTCTTACAAATTGAAAGTAGTTTTTTACTTCACCACTGATTCGGAAAAAAAAAACCGATGTCCTGGTAAGAAGCAGCAAGATATCCAGCGGAACTTTTATAAAAATTTTTTTTGTAATATAGTATACAAGAATGAATTACTGATTCTACGGAGTCCAGAAACTGGTATCACTAGCTTGTGTATATTCCTAGTATTTACAGAGTGTATATTACTTTTATTAACAAAACTACCTTTGTTGTTGTGAACATACATCAAATTTTCATTAATATACTAAGAGGCCAAAGTTAATATATTTGTATCTTTTAATTTTTCTCTAAGAGACTCTGTTTTAGGGTGTTAATAGTTTTTATGGCCCTCTTTTGCACAACAACAATAGTTTCTAAATCATCCGTATTTCCCCATAGCAAAATTCCATAAGGCAATATGTTATGGAAATAACTGAAATAAACGAATCTAGCTGTCTCGACACTACTGAGACCTCTTAATTTTTTTTACAGCATAAGCTGCTGTGCTTAGTTTGCTTGATAGTTTGGATATATAAGGTGCCCCCATTGAAGCCTTACATCCAAAGTGATGCTGAGAAAAACAGTGAATTTGAACAGGGCTCAGCTCTTCCCCGTTTAAAAACACATTACTATTCAGATTATTAACATTCTGTATGTAGTAAATTTAATACATTTAGTTTTATTGCAGAATTGTTATTAGAATGCCGTTGTAGAGATGTGTTAAAAATTACAAAATAAAAGCACTTTGTACAAAATACAAGCACTTTGATGATCATGAGATCCCAGGTTCAAATCCTGAATCTAGCATCAGTTCTCAGCAACAACTCTAAGTTATAAAAATTGGTGGTATTTCCCGGTGGTGATTAATTGGCCACCCATCAGACCATGATCTATGCTGAACAGATAAGTAGTCTCTCTTAAGGCTCCTCTCAGTGACTGAAAGCCGTACTTTTAATTTTTTTCTGGTTTCTATGCCCTGGCAGTCATATTGATTAAACATACACCTGGTACATAAATGTATATACTTACATTCATTTTGTTTTTCACGCAGCACCTCTTCACTCACTAAAACTTCTCTTTTGAAGGCAAGTGCATCACGTAATCGAGAGATGCAAGAGGTGCATATCATATCCATATATTTCATGTTGTCCTCTGGTTGTTGCCACTGGAATATCATGACAAAAGATATGTTAGAACTGATGAAGCACAGAGGAAAACAAAGGTGGGCTTTAATGGCAGATGACGATTTTATATTGTTTTGAGCCTTTATTAACAGCCTCACACTATAGTTAGCTGTTATTAAATGTAGTAGTTTTGCCTTTTAATTTGAACATTAGTGTTCAAACCTCTAATATAACAAACTAGTTATAGTAGACTTGGCAACCTTACTCTCTCCATGATTTTCTTGCACAGGAGTTATATTAAGACGCTGTGCCTTCATGGTAGAGATTTACTTAAGGTATTTTTATAGAATTATTTTGTAATTTGTATAAATTGAAAATAAGAAAGAGGTAACAAAACAAAATGTTCTTATTTTTGTGATTTGGATACATGCTTGTACTTGTTTCACAATATTTAACTCATTTGCTGTTCCGTGTACTACATGTAGTTCATTGCTATTGTCTGAAAATCGGAGTGAAAATATTTAATTATTAATTTACTAACTATTGGAAACAACCGGCTTCGCCTCACGGCATCTTCGGGTTTTCTTAGTATGACACACAAAAAAATAGAATCGAAAGTTTCACCATGTGACAACCATCCGAGTATAAATTAAAAATGTTCTAACTTCTTGAGCCTTTTCAACAATAATGGAAACTACGGTCCATAATTTTTTTTAAATAAAATAACTATAAGGTTAAGATAAGATTCCTAATAGAAAATCTGGTACCTTAGCAAGTGATTGAAAGCCCATAAAAACGAAACAAAACAAGTGATTTTACTTACTGATAGAGCAAAACATTCTGTCAACATCATTCCATAAATTTCGGTTTCTTCTTCAAACCTATACGGCGTCCACAAATTTTTTAAGTCTCCTTCATTTAGACAACATTTACATCTTCCTATGAAGATCACCACTTTACCGTCACCGTCTAACGAATCCATAATTAATAAATAATTATTATTTTTGTCAAAATCAAAATACGAAATAAATAAATAATCAAATCAACACGCCATCAAGCAAGAGGAACAAAATCCATTTTTGACGCTCGTTTTACATTCTATAGTCTCTATAGTTTATTTGATATTTTTATTAACTGGCTTTACGGCTCTGGGTTCTAGCTCTTCTGAGCCTAGTTTATTTGATTTTCTTCTTTATTAACTGGCTTTACGGCTCTGGTTTCTAGACATTCTGAGCCTATCCTTTCTTTTGGAATCTTAATTTTATGTTCTTTTTCTTCACAATATGCCGATGCGTCACATTGCGAAGCCCTTGGGAGATTTTGACGACAGCTCAACCTAGTGGACAGTTGATGACGACAGTCACTCAAGTTCATAAGGCGCCGAAGCGATCCAAATTACATGAGGTTTATATCGACATCAAAGATCTACAATTTTCAAGGACAGGCGGGCTATGCTTTAGTACGTAGTGATCGTTATCCTGTTCTCTAACCTTCATGATATAGGAATTATCACCCATAGAAAGTTCTTACTCGTAGACAGAGAAACCTAAGCCTAAGCTAATAAACACTCGATAATCAGGATATTTTTGAGCACTTGGGTATCTTTCTCGATACAGTCTGCTAGCAGCTTTAGCATTATATAGGCATTCTCCATAGATTAAATGCATATTAGCGTATTTCTGTGGTGTTAACGGTTGCGGCATGTTAAACGCCAAACAGTCCAAAAAACTCTAAATCACAAAACACACAATCGTAGTCCAAGATAATGCCAGGTCAGTTCAGTTTGCAGATCACTTCCAATCCAAATAATGCCAGGTCAGTTAAGTTTGCAGGTCGATTCCAGTCCAAAAAGCCAAGCCAAAAATCGATAGTATGTACGAGAGCCACGTAAGTTGACTTGGGAACGGTGCGCAGTAAACAAAGGAGCAGAGCGTACTGAACTGACTTGCTGAGAATGATAACAGCTACTCTACCTGCCCTGTTGTTGTCTCTTTTTAACGTAAATATCTCTATCTATCTATCTCTCTCTAACATCTAAGGTATTAATGCCCCATTCAAATTCCTAGAAATTGTAACAAGAACCCATTTTAGGCATGTAGTAAAAGTGATTACTGACAATTACAATTTAAGGAATTTGGCCCCTGTTAAGAAATAATAGGCCCATATTTTTTTATATCTTGTTTTCCTAGAGTATTATACCATTTTGGAATTTTGGTTAGTTGCGTCAATTTTTAAAAAAAACTTGCCATACTAGTGTTCATACTTTTAGTACTTCTTACTTTTAGTAAGTCTTCAAAAATTTTAGAGAATAAAATAAGTTTCATTAATTTTCGTGATAAAACAAGGTTATTCTGGAGTTTTTAAGAATTGTGGTAGATAGCAGTACTATTCAGGTTGCCTATAAAAAAAAAGAAAAAAATATTAAAAAAAATTGTGGTCATGGTAGTGAAAAATATCATAAACGGTCTCAATTTCTGAAGAATTTAATTTTTTTTATATAACTTAAAATATAATTGGAATATATATTTTTTTCTTTTTTTTCCCCGATTAGTCCAGGGCAGGTCTATCCTCCGGTGTTGGCTTATCGTTGAATTTTGGGACGTTGTATATATATATATATATATATATATATATATTATATATATAATAGTTCACTTGCTCAGACATAAAATACATAAAATGGCACCACGTTTACGTGTCTACACTCCATAGTGCCTACATCCACTTCAAACCATTATTTTTAATAGATATAACAGGAGCGGCAATTCGCCGGCAGCCAAATTCCCACCCTCATCCTGTATTTTTGATGTTTAAACTTATTTAGCATCATTATGTATCACTTTGAGACTCAATCAATTTTTGTACAATAAAAAGACTGCCATTAGAACGAAATAGATGGCGCCATAACAAAGCAATTTTAATTTAAAAATTGTAAGAGAAGTTATCTCTAACTTTTTCTTACAAATTTTACTTAAAAATTAAAGTTTGCAAATCATGTATTACATGTAACAATGAATTGTGTGATACAACTCCGCCACAAGTAGATGATTACATTTTGTCTGTAGATGTCACGCGAAGATCACTTATGAGACCCTCCCAAAACTTTTTAGAGTGTGTTGAAAGAGTAATTAAGATAATAAAAAATGCTTTACAAAATGGCCCCTACAGTGGTATATGTGATAGAATTAAATTATTAATAGATCTTGGTGTGGAGTTCGAAATTTTATCATGTAAAAAGCACAAAGAAAACTTAAAAACCTTTATGATTAATTATATAATCAGCTTCATTATTCATAGGGTGTCGGGGTAAACATGTTGAAATTGATGAAAATGACAAAGTAAAAATACAAGCTCAAAAATACTATCTGACTCATAGATATAGATCTAAATAGATGCTATTTATCTCTATATCACATTATGATGTACTTTTAACTTTCTAAACTTACTAATTAAGATGCTTAAGTAAATTAGATAACTAATCACATAAGCTGCTTGATGACACCTTAATTTTACTATTATGAAAAAAATAGTAATTATAACCATTTCTATTTTTGGTATTTCAAAAGAATAATTTGGTCTTGATTTCAGTTTATTAAAACATTTTTTCAACAACACAAACCCTCAAAATAAAAAAAAGTGATTTGTCTTTGTCTAAAAAATACACCAAAACTGCTTCCTTCACTTCTTCATCACTTAAAAACTTTTTCCCATGAAGTTCTTTTTTTAAGTTTAGAAATAGATAATAATCACTGGGGGCCAGGTCAGGACTAAAGGGTGGGTGTGGCAAAATTTCGAAGCTCATCTTCTGCAAGGCAGCCATCGCAACATGGCACTTGTGAACGGGCGCGTTGTCGTGCAGAAGAAGGATTCCTTTGGTCAATGTTCCCCTTCTTTTCTCCATTATTGTTCGCGACGGCCTAACAACCTTAAGAAACAAAATGATAAAGAATATTGTTTTATGTATTAATAGTGAAATACCAAGAAAACTGAGTGAAAACGTGTATTAATATAGTTATTTAGCATATTTATAACTCTCAATATGTTTGTATAGAATGTCGTTTTGATAACAATTAATATAAACAACTTTTATTATATACCAAAAAATCGACCAATCACAGCGCGTCTTATCGTGGAACTCTGGAAGTTTTTAATTAACTGCGTAATAGTTCATACTAAAAATAATGAAAATAATTTTATGTCCTAAAAGAGTTATAAATATGACATTGAATTAGCATATGGCTTATAGATTAAGAAAGTATAGGATTATTTTTGCATAATTAAACGCATTTCGTAGTTATAGAAAAATTAAAGAATTAAAATGCCCAAATATTATGAAAATTTGGGACATTTCGTTTAATAACTTTTTACAATGTTAATGTTTTTAATAACCTTTATGATATATTAATAAAGTATCAGACTACCGATTTAATGATGTATAGCATGTTAGTGTAGCAATTAGTTTTGTATAGAAAATATTGCAATTTATGCCATCTGTATAGTGATAAGTTTATGCAATAAAGAGGCAAAACGGAAAATGGCAAGCGGCTCACTGTAAAGTATTGCTAAAGTCTACCTTAGGGGCTCGGGACCCAGTACCAGTAGTAGTGTGAAGAACTACCAGTGACAAGTGAAGTGAAGTGAGTGGTATCCGGTGGTAGCTGAAGTGACTAGTAGCAGTATATAGTGAATAGTGAAAGTGTTAGCTAGCCGAAAAAGGTCGTAACTGACATTCGCAGTTACACATAGTGAAAGTGTTAGCTAGCCGAAAAAGGTCGTAACTGACATTCGCAGTTACATAGTGAAAGTGTTACCTAGCCTAAAAAGGTCGTAACTGACATTCGCAGTTACACATAGTGAAAGTGTTAGCTAGACGAAAAAGGTCGTAACTGACATTCGCAGTTACATTGTGAAAGTGTTACCTAGCCTAAAAAGGTCGTAACTGACATTCGCAGTTACATAGTGAAAGTGTTAGCTAGCCTAAAAAGGTCGTAACTGATATTCGCAGTTACATATGGTGAAAGTGGTAACTGATATCCGCAGTTACACAAGTGATAAAATCAACTAGTTTAGTTGATAATAGCTGCTAGTCAGTAGTGTTAGAAAACCAGCTACTACCAATAGATACTTGATACCACCGTACAGTTTATAGAAATCTTTTGAAATATACAGTGACCAATCAATAGTGAACAACCGTAGTTTAACAACAGTGATCAATAAATAATAGTTATAAAATTTCGCGATTAATCAATAAGTTGAACCGCTGGCCACTACCTTGCTATTTGTATTTGTTAATAGTGCATTTTGATTTTAACTACAGTCCACAATATTTCAGCGGCACCAACAAAGACGGCGGTGAGAGTACCCACCGGAACCTATAGGTGTAGGACGTGAGCGACTCGCGAAGTATCTTCGACAACATTTACTCCGGAGAGTTTCGCCCGTCCGGCACATTCGTTGGTCCTTCGAGCCGGATCTATCCGTTTGTATTTCGGAACCGGGTAAATAGTCACCACCGTATTAAAACCGCAGAATTTTCAGATTCAAGATGCCGATCACCCGTTCGCAAGGAAGAGCAGCCAAAGCGTGGACCGTCGGTCTGGAAGGAGGTTCGTCGGCCAGTAACGCCGCCGTCCACCACCAGATGCCACCACGCTCGCCGTCAACGGTAGAGGGCGCTGAGGCGCCATGCTGCCCCCCCGAGGGGGGGATACCCCTGCCCGCGCCGTCCACTACGGCCCGCACAACGAAGCAGAGGGAACATACAGAAGGCAACGATGACTTTAGACGTGCATCATCGCCACCAGCCCGGGAAGACACCCACTCCGAAGAGCCACCGAGGGGCCACACCGTTTGCAGTACGAAGTCTAAGAAGACTGTTCGGCCCAATAAAAGAATTTTGAAGGCTCGTGAAGAAGTATTAAAGATCAAACTAGAACTTGCGCAGATCTCCTTACAGATGGCTGAAGAAGAAGACGAATCAGACGACTATGAAGAAGATGGTCAATCCAAAAGTGAGTACGTTCGATCTTGGCTCGAAAACTCTGTAGCCAAACAAAATTCAAATCAAGGCGCAATCACCGGAGGGAAGGCACCATATAATAAAATCGTTACAAAGCCGACCCCGGACGTTGTCGACCTCAGTGAGCCCCAAAAGGAGCTCACGAACCAGGATTCCTATCCTGAAGATGCACAAAAAGGATCCCATGCCACAGAAGCTCAGCCAGGAACCCACCGTTGATGAAGACAGGGGGCTCCTACCGATTGTATCAGAGCTCACAAACCAGGATTCCTATCCAGAAGATGTACAAAAGGATCCCAATCCAAAGAAACCTAGCCAGGAACCTGTCATAAGTGAAGACAGGGGGCTACGTCCATTTATATCGGAGCTCACATCCGCTATAGCCGCGCTCGCTGACAAACCAAAGTTAGAGAGTGCGCCACTATCGTCGCATACTTTCGCAGCGTCGAAAGCTATAATGACACTGCCAAGCTTTAGCGGAGCACATACCGAGTGGCTTTCATTCCGTGCCATTTATGAAACAACCCGAGGCTACTTCAATGACATTGAAAATACTGCTAGACTAAGACGAAGTCTACAAGGAAGAGCCTTGGAAACAGTCAGCTCAGAACTCATCGGGCATGCTAAGCCAGATGAGATTATGCGAGAACTGGAGCTACAATTTGGGCGTCCAGATTCAATCGCGCAAGCAGAAACCGAGAAGTTACGAGGATTAGCACGCTGTACAGAATCACCTAGAGACATCTGCACATTCGCGAGCAAAGTGAGGGGAAGCGTCGTCACTCTTCGAGCCCTAAAACGAGATCATTACCTCGTCAACGCAGAGCTGCTACGACACCTCACCGACAAACTGCCAAACTCTATACGTGCCCAGTGGTATAGAATATACACTGAAAAATACGACTCTAGACCAGACCTCGGCTGCTTCAGCGAGTTTATTACCGAGCAAGCTCGCTTCTGCAGTGCATTCGCGCCTCCAGAAATTATAAACGAAGCACAAAGCAATCGTTCAGTACATAGAGCACACGCGGCTACTACTAAGCCGTCTCCGAAATGCAGAGTATGCGAAAAGGAGGGTCATTACGGATCCGAATGTAAAAAATTTAAAGAAGCAGATATCAACAAAAGATGGGAACTCGCAAAGCAAAATAATTTATGTTTCCGCTGTTTACGATATAGAAATCAGACACACAAATGCAAAACCAATAAGTGTGGAATAAAAGGATGCACCGCGACTCACAATCGACTTCTCCATAACAATACAAAGGAGAAGACTGAGGTCAAACAAAAAGAACCTCAAGAAAACGTAGTTAACTCAATCGCTGTGTCAAAGCATCAAGCCTATTTAAAAATAATTCCAGTGCGAGTAATTGGACCGGCGGGAGCTGTAAACACACACGCCCTGCTGGATGATGGGTCAACAGTTTCACTAATGGATGAAGAGATTGCCAAACAAATTGGAGCTACAGGGCGGTTGGACCCGTTTAAGATCACCGCTATCGGGAACACTACCCTCGATTCACCGGAATCTCGAAGAATCAAAGTATCGCTGAAGAGTCTCCACAGCAAAAGGGTGCCATTCAGAGCACGCACGGTTGAAAGCCTAAACTTGGGGCCACAGACTGTGCGTGCAGCAGACATAGCCAAGTGCAAGCACTTGAAAGACCTAAAGGAGCAGCTAACATATGACTCCAGCAACCCAAGGATCCTAATAGGACAGGACAATTGGAGACTTCTGATAGCCACTCAAATCCGAAGAGGTCCGCCGCACCAGCCATTGCCTCGCTCACAGAATTAGGATTGGTGCTACACGGGGCACACACTAAAGCCCCGTATCAGCGCGTCCACGCGGCCAATGAGCTGCACAAGAGCGAGGTTTCTATAGATGACCAACTCCGCGAATATTTCGCGCTGTAATCTCTCATTGTCAATCCGAGAAGACCAGACTCCGACCCAGAGAAGAAAGCTGAAGATATACTAAATAGCAGCACCCGTCAGTTACAAGAGGGGCGCATAGAAACAGCGCTTCTCTGGAAGAAAAAGGATATCGAGATGCCTGGTAATTATGAAACAGCAATAAAACGGCTCGTTTCCATTGAAAGAAAATTAGATCGAGACGAAGATCTAAAAAGGAAATATGATGAACAAATGAATTCCCTAGTACAAAAAGGATACGCCGAGATAGCACCGATAACTAGCACACCGGGAAGAACATGGTACCTACCCCATTTCGACGTCCATAACCCAATGAAGCCAGAGAAGTTTCAAATAGTACACGATGCCGCAGCCAAAACAAAGGGGGTGTTGTCATTGAACGATTTCCTGCTCACGGGTCCAGACCTACTGCAATCACTACCAGGGGTCATGATGCGTTTTCGCCGCCATAATATCGCTGTCTCCGCGGACATAGCCGAAATGTTCATGCAGGTCAAAGTTAGACCCGAAGACAGAGATGCCTTAAGATATCTCTGGAGAGGGGATCAACGTAATGAAGCTCCCCAAGAATATAGAATGACGTCTATCATTTTCGGTGCAGCCAGTTCACCTGTTATATTTACAGCGAGCGTTAACCACTGAGCCGTGGTAGCTCAGTGGTTAACGCTCGCTGTAAATATAACAGAACGCGAGTAACCCGGGTTCGATCCCCGCCGGCACCAATGAAATTGTTAATTGCAATTTTAAGTGCTGATTTACCATGTGCTCGGCGGTGAAGGAAAACATCGTGAGGAAACCTGCATGTCTGAGGAATAAGAAAGAAAATATTTCGAAGACATGTGAAGTTCGTCAACACGCATTTGGGCAGCGCGACGGACACTTCCTTGCCCTAAAACCCTCTCAGAAATGAGGGGAGGCCTGAGCCCAGCAGTGGGACGTATATAGGCTGTAACTTTACTTTACTTTACAGTTCACCCTGCACAGCCATATTCGCGAAGAACTGGAACGCTAAAAAACACATAGACAAGTATCCAGAAGCCGTAGAAGCTATCATTCAAAACCACTATATGGATGACTATCTCGACAGTTTCCAGTCTCTGGAAGAGGCAATGCGAATATCGAAGGAAGTACGCGACATACACAAAAACGCGCACTTCACCTTAAGAAAATGGGTTTCCAACGCACCAGAAGTTGTAAAAGAATTAGAACCTGACCATGAAGCATCTGAGTCAGTCGATCTGGGAAACAAAGGAACCGAGGAAAAGATACTCGGATTAATCTGGAAACCGGGTACCGATCAGCTGAGCTTCAACCTAAAGCTCGCCCGACTTCCTATCAATTTGCTGCACAAAACACCAACCAAGAGGGAACGTCTCATACGGTGCGTGAAGACGGCACTATACACCGTCCTTCATGAGAGACATCCGCATGAGGAAGTATTAGCCACGCTGCTCTGCGAGGTGGAGTACACAGTAAATAGCAGACCATTGACTCACATCTCTGTAGACAGCGACGACGACGAATCCATCACTCCAAATCACTTCCTTTTAGGAGGATCTGCGAGACTGCCGACACCTGTAGTATTTGATGAAAAAGATATGAATAGCAAAAGACACTGGCGACGCTCCCAGATACTCGCTGACATGTTCTGGCAGCGTTGGGTCCGAGAGTATTTACCGGAACTTCAAAACCGGCGGGAGGCCCATGGGCGAGGTCCCAATCTCCAGGTGGGCGATCCAGTCCTCATAGCTGACGGCCAGTTACCTCGTAACACCTGGCCACGAGGGAGGGTGGAAGCTGTTTACCCCGGTGCGGACGGACAGATCCGCACTGTGGAGGTACGCACAGCAAACGGCCTAATCAAGAGGCCAACCAGGAAACTCGTGCCGCTGCCGAAGTAGAAGCAACGTCGCTCACCGAAATGGATGCAGCGCCGCTGTGAGAAAATCGTCGCGACGCTGCACGGCGGGAGAGATGTTCACGACGGCCTAACAACCTTAAGAAACAAAATGATAAAGAATATTGTTTTATGTATTAATAGTGAAATACCAAGAAAACTGAGTGAAAACGTGTATTAATATAGTTATTTAGCATATTTATAACTCTCAATATGTTTGTATAGAATGTCGTTTTGATAACAATTAATATAAACAACTTTTATTATATACCAAAAAATCGACCAATCACAGCGCGTCTTATCGTGGAATTCTCTAGAAATTTTTAATTAACTGCGTAATAGTTCATACTAAAAATAATGAAAATAATTTTATGTCCTAAAAGAGTTATAAATATGACATTGAATTAGCATATGGCTTATAGATTAAGAAAGTAGGTATAGGATTATTTTTGTATAATTAAACGCATTTCGTAGTTATAGAAAAATTAAAGAATTAAAATGCCCAAATATTATGAAAATTTGGGACATTTCGTTTAATAACTTTTTACAATGTTAATGTTTTTAATAACCTTTATGATATATTAATAAAGTATCAGACTACCGATTTAATGATGTATAGCATGTTAGTGTAGCAATTAGTTTTGTATAGAAAATATTGCAATTTATGCCATCTGTATAGTGATAAGTTTATGCAATAAAGAGGCAAAACGGAAAATGGCAAGCGGCTCACTGTAAAGTATTGCTAAAGTCTACCTTAGGGGCTCGGGACCCAGTACCAGTAGTAGTGTGAAGAACTACCAGTGACAAGTGAAGTGAAGTGAGTGGTATCCGGTGGTAGCTGAAGTGACTAGTAGCAGTATATAGTGAATAGTGAAAGTGTTAGCTAGCCGAAAAAGGTCGTAACTGACATTCGCAGTTACACATAGTGAAAGTGTTAGCTAGCCGAAAAAGGTCGTAACTGACATTCGCAGTTACATAGTGAAAGTGTTACCTAGCCTAAAAAGGTCGTAACTGACATTCGCAGTTACACATAGTGAAAGTGTTAGCTAGCCGAAAAAGGTCGTAACTGACATTCGCAGTTACATTGTGAAAGTGTTACCTAGCCTAAAAAGGTCGTAACTGACATTCGCAGTTACATAGTGAAAGTGTTAGCTAGCCTAAAAAGGTCGTAACTGATATTCGCAGTTACATATGGTGAAAGTGGTAACTGATATCCGCAGTTACACAAGTGATAAAATCAACTAGTTTAGTTGATAATAGCTGCTAGTCAGTAGTGTTAGAAAACCAGCTACTACCAATAGATACTTGATACCACCGTACAGTTTATAGAAATCTTTTGAAATATACAGTGACCAATCAATAGTGAACAACCGTAGTTTAACAACAGTGATCAATAAATAATAGTTATAAAATTTCGCGATTAATCAATAAGTTGAACCGCTGGCCACTACCTTGCTATTTGTATTTGTTAATCGTGCATTTTGATTTTAACTACAGTCCACAATATTTCAGCGGCACCAACAAAGACGGCGGTGAGAGTACCCACCGGAACCTATAGGTGTAGGACGTGAGCGACTCGCGAAGTATCTTCGACAACATTTACTCCGGAGAGTTTCGCCCGTCCGGCACAATTATGGCTTCCTTTAATTGTTCTGAGATTGAAGCGTAGTAATTTCCGGATATGGATACACCTTTATCTTTATAATTAATCAATAGGTTTCCTTCTGAGTTCCAAAAGACTGTCGCCATGATTTTGCAAGTCAATTGTGCCACCTTAAATTTCTTGGGTGGTGGTGCCTTTTTGTGATAATGCCATAAAGTCTTGTTTGGTCTCAGGTTCATAATGGTGAACCCAAGTTTCGTCACCAGTAACAATTTGAGCCAACACTCCATCTTTGTCTTCCATACAGAGGTTCAAAAATGTATATGTATCCGATACTCCAACCATTTCTGCGACCTTTTTTTCTTTAGGTGGGCATCTTCTAATATTAATTTTTCGACTTTTTGAATAATTTCCGAATTGGTCACCTCCATCGGACTTCCTGTCGTCTTCAAGTGACTTTCTGCCTTGTTTAAAAAGGGTATGTCACTTGTAAACCATAGTTTATTTGGACAAGAGTCTCCGTAAACGGATGACATCTCTTCCAGTATAGTAACTGATTTTCCGCGCTTGGTAAGGAACTTTATAACGGCACGGAACTCGATTTTCGCCATATTTCACAATTTCTTCCCGATTGACTTGTTTGGTTGACGATAATTCATAGTTTAATGATCTAATTACAATAAAACCCGGTTTTTATACTAATAATGAGTTGCTTAATTTTCATGTAATTACGCGACGTCCCCATTTATAACCTACTTACCCATTCCGGGAACTTCAAAACGCACCCTCGTACTACAAAATAAACAACACAATTTTACAAAATATTTTCTTTCATAAGTACAAATCGTTAGAATACCTTCTAATAATTAATCAAGGTACATAAATTGTCTCGAGGATATGACTTAAAAATTAGTACATATTTTTAAATCACTCCATGCAACATTATTTAGCTTTATTTCTATGAGTTTCAAAATATTTTAATGTCTGAAGTTTTATTTTATCATTATTGATTTTAATATTTTACTTATAATTATTGCACCAGCTCTTAGTCCATCTTTGAGGGTCTGAACTATGTACAATTATTTTGATCAACAAATTAGTGATAAGGGTCCTTACTTTTTTTATGTTTATGTCATGTTAAAAATTGAAATTTGCTATTTATTAACAATTTAATGATTTCAAATATCCCATTTCGGGGAAATCATTGATCAAGTGTTTTTAATTATTTTTATTATAATCTCCAACACATGACAAGGTTTTCTGAAAGTCGCAAAAGTGTTTTTCTTGAAACATTATAAATTTGCTTGGTGTGGGGATGTCTTACAAATGTCATTATTACAATTATTACATTATTTACATACCTGCATTAATTTTCATCTTTTTATAACTTGTTAAATAAAAATATTTTAGTTTTCAATCTCTGCGAATTTGCTAACTGCCAAAATGTGAGCAGTAAAATACCTTCTATTTACTACCTCTTCATTTGGAGTGTAGGTAATTTTTACCAGTAAATAATCCAGATTTTATAATATACTATTAGCATCTTGCTAACAATTTGCCACCAAGGAATAATTTAAATTTAAATTGTTGAACAAGAGTGTATTGAATACTATTTGAATTGTTGACAAGTAGGATTCATGTTTTCTGCTCCGTGGTTTTTCACTAAGGAGAAAGTATTCAGCAGTGTCTTAGTTAAATTAACGCATTAACTAACATAATGTGTTGTTATCATATAGATATTGAAACAAATCTTTTATCGTATTAACATAAGATATTGTCCAATTTTTACTGATGGAAACTGTTTAAAATGATTACATACACTTCCATCTCTTTTTTTAACTTCCTGAAATCTCATTGTAATAGGTAAAACTTTGTTTCATAGCATATATGTTCCGAGTTATGTTTTAGACACTTTTTATAAAATCTTTGATTAAAGGAATCAAACAAAATCAAACAAAACTGACTAACTTCTGTTAGTCAGCCGTATCTGCAGTATCTTTGCTCTCTTGGGGTAATTAAAAATGCTTTGAAAATAAAATCAAAACAAAGTTGTTAAAGACAAATATTTATTGAACATTAATTATTAATATGTAAAGACTTATTTGAACAAATTCAAAGACAACCTAATACACGTTGGTTAAAATTTTTTTTTTTTTTCTATTTTAATTCTTTTTTTTTTTTTTCTATGCGCGTATTTTGCGTGTGGGCAGGAATAATGTGATTATTCGAGCCATGAGATCTCCCCCGAAGAAGCTCAACAGTCCCTTGATGTTGCATGCAACTTCGGGGAGTGATCCCGGCGTGCCGAGATGTTTAGCCCTGTACGTAGCGACCTCCGGACATTTCAGTAGCACGTGGGCCGCCGTTTCTTCCTCCCCCATACATGCCCTGCACAGGGGACTATCTGTAACACCTATAGTAAATAAATGTTTGTTAAAGGTGCCGTGTCCTGTGATAGCACTTGTTACTATCCTGATCTGTGGCTTGTTCAGTCTCATTAAAACGTTGGTTAAGCGACTGTTTATTACAGGTAGGGCCTCCCTAGCTTGTCTACAGTCTACTAGATTTTTCCAAAGCTGAGCTTGTTGATTAGTGAAGTGTCTACGTACCATTGAACGAACGTTACCAAAGGGGATTGGTATGATTGGTTCCGGCCCTATAGTGGCCAGAGCCGATCCTCTTCTGGCCAGTTCGTCTGCTGCATCGTTGCCTCTGGATCCACTGTGTTCCTTTATCCAATGCAGAGTCACATTGTTGTGTTTACATACCTCATTTAATCGTTGATGGCATTCATATATTAGTCCCGAGTTCACCCCATTGCAACTCAGAGCTTGTAGTACCGCCCTACTGTCGGTCAGTATTCTGATGGGGAAGTCATTAACCTTCCTAGCATCTATTGCTATGGCCGCTTGAATGATACCCATACATTCCGCCTGAAAGACCGTGTTATAGGTACCCAGCGGTGTGCATACGTGAATATTGAGGTCTTCAGAGAAAGCTCCAGAACCTACACCTTCATTTATTTTAGAACCATCGGTGAAAACTCTAAGCTCTTTTGGGCTTAATCCTTCCGGCTGGCTGTTTTCATTTAATTGTATCTTGTATTTCTTATCGAAAACAAATTGTTTAGGAATCCTATCGTATTTGGCTTGTAGGATAGGAATTTCTGAGTGAATTCTATCAATTATGCCTGTATGAGGGACACTATTCTTACTCCAAAGATTTAGGGTCTTGAGTCTGATGGCAGCTAAAGTCGCTTCTTGTTGTATATGTAGATGAAGCGGAGTTAGCTCCAGCATCGCTTCCAAGGCTGCTGTTGGCGTAGTTCTTATGCAGCCTGTGGCAGCCATACATGCCAGTCCCTGGTAGCGCTGAAGCTTCTTAATTGTGGTGGCTTCATTTGTCTTGGTCCACCATACTAGAGCGCCGTATGTGATCATGGGCCAAATTACAGTTTTGTAAAGCCACAGTATGATTTTTGGCGTCAGTCCCCATCTTTTGCCAATCATATTTTTTTTGCCAGAAAGTTATACTAGCTTTGTTGATTTTGTTTTCTATGTGTTTATTCCAGTTAAGTTTGCTGTCCAAGGTAAGACCTAAATATTTTACCTCAGAGGATAGCTGGAGTTTTGTGCTGAAAAGACTTGGAAGATGATAGTTATTCAGCATTCGTTTTTGTGTGAACATTACTAAACCCGTTTTATTTGGATTGACGGTTAAGTCGTATTCCCTGCACCATCTCTCCACTATACGGAGAGCCGCTTGGGTCAGGTCGCACACTATGCTTGCTGTCTTTCCCGAGACCAGTATTGTCAGGTGATCAGCATAACCTACTGTATAGAAGTGGTTAGTATTTAATTTGCTGATGAGTTCATTAATGACCATATTCCACAGGAGAGATGAGAGAACCCCACCCTGCGGGCAGCCTTTCTTAATTTGGATTGGTTGAGATTCACCAGCAATCTTTATTATTCGTGTACTGAGCATGCAAACTATCCAGTCGATCAGTGCCGGTTCAACTTTATGTCTACTGAGTGCACCTTTTATGCTGGAGAAGTTCGTTCTGTCAAAAGCACCTTCTATATCTATGAAGGAACCTAGACATATTTCTTTGTTTTGGATGGCCTCTTCAATCTTTGTAATTACCTGATGAAGTGCCGATTCTGTTGATTTGCCTAGACTGTAGGCGTGTTGCTTGTCGTGTAGTGGTAAGTCCATTAGCGCCGACCCCCCTTAATTCCCTTTCACACATCCTCTCCATCGTCTTTAGGAGAAAGGATGTGAGGCTAATGGGCCTGTAGGATTTAGGGTCAGTGTAATCGCTCTTACCTGGTTTGGGTATAAATGTGACTTTCACTTCCCTCCATCCCCCAGGAATATATTTAAGAGCCAGATAGGCTCTCATTATGGCAACAAGTCTGACTATTAGGGCTTGACCCCCCCACTGTAGGAGTGCCGGGAATATGCTGTCAGGTCTTGCCGCCTTATAGAGGAGGAAACTGTGAATGGCCCAATGGATTTTGTCCATCGTTACCACTCTCTGTGCTAAATTCCAGTCTTCTACTGTTGGTGTCGGTATGTCGTCATGCCGGTTTGCCTCCTGGGTTACGCAGCAACCTGGGAAGTGCGTTTCAATTAGGATGCGTTGGGCTTCATCCGGCGATGTTGAGTAGCTACCGTCGGGTTTCTTTAGAGACATGGATCCCGACGTGTTCTGTTTAGCTAGAATATTCCTTATCCTATTTGCTTGTTCGCAGGTTTCTATGTTGCCACAGAATTTACGCCACCCAGTCGAGCGTCGATACCTGATACATTTTTTGTATTCAGACTTAGCTTTCTTATATAGTAGCCAGTCTTCATCCATTGAGGTATTCATGGCCCTATTTAGGGCTTTTCTTACCTTCTTACGTTTCCTATCGAGTTCTTCACCCCACCACTGTTGCTTTACCTCGGCATGCCTTGGTGGAGTGATTTCTGGACATGATTCATGGTAGCTATCTATCATGGCCTTAGTAATAGCTGCTACCTGTTCTTCTAGGAGCGACTGATCTGCTATAGTATTTATCCCCTCAAAACCCGCGAGCGAAGACGTCAGCCTATTTAGGTATTTTGTTTTATCCGTCTTGCGGGGATTTCTCCATGGTGGTGTAGAGGGGATATCGACCTGTAGTGCGAAGCAGATCCATCTATGGTCTGAGCATGAGGCCTCTTTCGACACAAGCCATCCCGTAATTAGTTTGGCTGCTCCTTCTGTTGCAAGTGTGAGGTCAATTATAGTGCGACAGCGTTTGTTTATGAAAGTAGGTTCAGAACCTATGTTTAAAATGGTTAGGTTAGTACTAAATAAATATTCAACTAAAACCTTACCTCGTTCATTTGGTTTTTCCATTCCCCAAAGGGGATGATGTGCGTTGGAGTCCGTCCCGATCACAACCTCTAGTCCGGTCCTCTCGCAGAGGTTCACCAGCCTGCCGAGGTCATGAGGGGGGAGGAGTGTCTTCCTCCGGCATGTAGACCGAGGCGACAACTTATCTTCCCTCCTGTGTGTATTGTGTTGCCACGGCATACATGCCTCTAGAACAGAAATCTGTTAATGGTTGTGCACAGATATCTTTAGTAGTGTAAATACACGCTCTAGGCTTGTCGTGTTTAGAGCTGTAGAATAGCTTACCTTTTAGGTTGTTTAGGCCTTTAAATTTACCAGCCCCAACCCGCGGTTCCTGGATTAAGGCTATGGCAGTCCTTTGAACCTCCAACCACTTGCGTAATTGAGCCGACGCAGTTTCGCTGTGGTGGAGGTTGGCCTGCACTAGGCTAGTTTTGGACGAAGGGCACGCCATCATTGATCGCGTCCTCCCCGTCCCCGCCCAAAAATAGGCCTGCCAGAAGATCTCGGGTCTCATCGTCAGCCACCGAGTCGGAAGTGGTCGGCAAAATGCAGTCCTCTTCGTCACTCAGTGAGCTGCCGCTGAGCCCGATCTCCACTGGGGGCTTCGGCTCAGTTGTGCAGGCCGTTTTTTCACTGGACTTGGCCTCCAGTGATTCCTCTGTACCGGTAACCGTGGCTCCGGTATCCATAACTTCCGGGTTGTTTTCTACCTCTTTGCTCGGTGGAGTGTCAAAGAATTTACCTTCACGACCCTGAAATTTTACGTATACCGCCCCGCATACATATACGAGACGGCGTCCGGCCTTCATCAGGGTCGGGATATGATCCTCCGGCACCGAAACAACGAGGAACCACCCGTCCGTCTGCTTATCAGCCTTGAGTAACAGCCAGTCCCTGATGTTAACCCAGCGGTTCTGGTACGCCAGCACGCGACCAATGTCACGTGAGTCTTTCCAGGCTCCTTGGTCATCAGGGATAAGGATACCACATTTGTCTCGTTGTGGTATCTCTGACTGTTTCTTTATTGTAGCAAGGTGTTGGATTTAAGATCGAGGGTAGCAATATTCCTCTTCAACCAGTCCAGAGCCTTCTGATCGTCGCACCACAGTTTCAGGACACCCTCCGTATAAACGGGTTTGCCCCTAAAAACTGGGCCCGACGCATCAGGGTCCTGGCTACTCCAGGCCTCACTGATCATCTTCCTCTGTATTGCTACGAGGATGTCGTCTGCTACTTCCTTCGTAATGTGACCTGAACGCGCACACGTTAAGGCCACACCCAAATCTGCTCTAGCAGCGGAAGCGTAGCTCGTTCTTGCAGCCTTTGGTTGCTGTTCGAGTCGCACTTTTTTGTGTTCCCCTCTAGGCGAGGTGGACTCTTCCAGCATCCTTTTGGCTGCTCTTTCCTTCTTCCCAGGACGCTTGGCCGCTCGCTGCTTCCTGGCGGATATCCTAGAGCTGGTTCCCGCGGCCGCGACTTCCACGTGGGCTGGATTTTTATCCTTCCCAGCTTCAGTGCGGCTACTGGTTCCAGCTCCAAGCACCCCAGTCGCAGTAGCTTGCCCAGCCTCCTTGGTTTTAGTTTCGGAAGCAGCCAATGCGGCTCGTTCTCTTCGGCCTTTTTCCCGCTGCTTCTTGTTCTTCTTTTTGGCCTTTCCACTACTGCCTGCAGGGATAGACCCTCCTGATGGTCCGTCAGGTCGGCAAGTCACCTTTTTGGGTGCCTTGCCTTTCCCCTTACGGCTCACCACTTGCCAGGCAGCAGAGAAAAGGTCGTCAGTTCGTAGTGGCTCCGCAGTTTTGTTACTCGCGGGCTCTTGTTCTTTTTTTCTCGTCCAGCTCCTTGGAACTGGTTTTAGAAACGTTCAGCTAGATAGTTGTCTTTTTGGTGGGGGCACCTACGCTGGACGGTACTGTCCGTGGAACCGTCGGTTTAGTGACGGTTCCCCCTTGTTCTTTGGTGTCTCTGGTAAGCACCTCTGACACCTCTCCCTCTTTCTTATTGGGCCTTAAATTGTCCATAATATTTTGTTCTTTAAAATTCATCCCCCCCGGCTTCCCACCCTCCATGGAAAGATTAAAAAAAAAAAGAATTTCAGGCGTTAGGATTACCGGGAGAATATAGGGACGCGAAGTTGGCTCACAGCGCGACATCGGGAGCTCGATCCAGCTGGTAGATGGGGCTGACAAGGCCCATCCCCACCACCCGAATAAACTGTCACTTGCTCATGCAAGCATGGCCTTTACCACCACCCAGCATCCTTTTCAGGAAAACTAGGCAGCCCCCACATCCCTCGCCTGCGACCCTCTGACGGGGCGTTTGGCCATTTCCCTATCTGTGGCTAGCAGATAGGGCCACCGTTTAGCTTGAAATCCGGACCAAAGAGGGCGTGTTGCCTCTCGCCACTATATAACCCAGCGACGATCGGCTCAACCCTCCAGGACTCCTTCATCCCCGCGTACGGCGCTCGACTGCGCAGGTCCTAGCGCAGGTGGGTGTGTTAGTCCACCGGATACACCCACTCTCTCCGGCGGAACCGTCCCCTCCTCCTTTCTCATCCGGGCTTGGGACCGGCAATGGCGGAGTTAAAAAGTAAAAAGTGTAAGTATCAAATATAGAATTATTTTTTATTTTAAATTTCAAAAGCGTTCTTGCTGTCTTTGTCCTATTAACTTAATTATTGCTTACTTTGGTGTTAATTGCAAATTGATCATAGACACCATTTAATCATGTTTGTTATAAATCTTTTATTATATATATTTTTTAATTACTGCCACCGTAGCATTTTTGCAAAATCTATAACTAGTTGATAGCTTAATATGAACTTTATCTCCTTTATCATCAAACCAAAACATGTTCATGGTCATATTTTCACTCTTAACATCCTCAGTCTTCAAAACCTATGACACTTGCATTGTAATGTAGTGAGGAGAACACTAGCATCTCATGAAGCATTAAGAAACACAAGCACTCTGCCATGCTCAAGTCTTTCATTTGCTTAAATATAAATGAGTTTATGCCTGGTTTAATTAGTATTTATTTAAGGACATTTTTAATGTCCGTTTTGAGTAAAAAGTGAACAATTTACTTAAGAATATATATCTTTTAAGGCTTTTTTCCTTTTATCGAAGTGGCCAAACAATTTGTCTTCGAAATTGTACCATCTTCCACGATATTCATATTATACTGTACTAACTGCACATTCAGGAATATGTGGGTGTGCATAGTCACAGATATCAGTTTAAAATCATATATTTTTTTCTTAGTATTATTTTTGTTGCTTTGTGTGATTATAATGGTACCTTCCACAATTTATTAGATTGATTATAATTTCGCAAATGGTTTGTGAAGGTTGTATTATGTATGAGTATGTTATAATACCTACATATATAAAATGCTGATTTTGTAAAAAAAAATATATTGATTTACACATGTACAATGGTAAATATAAATATAGTAAGAATGTCACTTTTGTAAATTGTTTGTATTTTTAAAAGTATAGTTATTACACACATTAAAAAAAAATTTTATGTTACCAAAATATGATAACGTTATCAAGTACATATTTTAAAGATTAATAATGCTGCTACAAAATGTATCTTTTTATATTAAGTTAAAGATGTACCACTATTAACAAGAAATTATGGAAAAGAAGCAAACCTTTGGAGAGGATTCAATTATCAATGTGCTCTTAAATGGGAAGTAGTTGAGTCTTGTGGATACCACAGTTTTTCTTGGTATTACTGCTAGTCATGCCACTGACATTGAAGCCATATTTGTTTTATAAAAGAGAGCCGTACGTTCAATTTATATCTTAAGTTGTAAAGAGTCGCGTAGAGAAAAATTTAAAGAAATAAATATATATTAACTTTGGTATAGCAATAATGTATGTACATAAAAACATAAATAGCTTTCACAAGAATAAAGATGTTTATACTTTAAAAACTAGTAACAAACATAAGCTTGTAACACCAGTTACTAGACTCCACTGCGTCAGTAGTGCTTTTATGGGGCAACATATATGCTATTAAAACGAAATTTCAGAAAATGTACAAAATTTGTCAATAAATAATTTGAAATGTTTTATTTAAGGAAAAATGTACAAAAAGTGTTATTATAATATCAAAAAATACATCAATAATAACCCCTGGGATTGAGGTGATCGCCACCATGCTTGTAGTATTCAAATTTATTTAAAAAATGTATAAACAAAATTATAGTATAAAGTGAAATATGTTTTAAAAAACGTCCCGCTGGGTTTCTTGTTCGTTCTTCCCAGGACAGAGGTATCTGTAGTAAATAAAACATGACTTTCAATAAGTATTATGTAATAATCTATATTTAATAATAATAATTCTATTGAATTGTATTCTCTGTAACATAATATATTTCCTAACTTAACTAACCAGTTAAAAAGAATGTGTTGTGTGTGAAGAAAGAAATCAATTGATATTGTGCAAATATTGTTAAATTTAACACATCTAATGTTAATAAATTAGGCAAAGAATTTTTAAACAATAAACATTTTAAATATATCCGGTTTTTATTTTATTAATAGGAACTAGCAATTAGCACAAGAAATATAAAGAACCATTAATTACATTGCAGCACGTGTGCAGTGTAATTAATGGTTCTAAAAATATAAAATTGTAAAGTGCAAATAAAGGGCGATCCCAAAGCACTCTTAATTTTACGCCATCTGACGGATGGACACGGAACATAACGTAAATAAAATTTGAGTTGCTCATCTATCTCTAGTACGTAGTCAGTAATCTATGAACTGCGTAGTGCACCGCGCATAGAACATGGATTGCTTCGTATGTATAGACCTAATATATAAACGTGCCCTCTAGTTTGAATAAAAGTAAGTCTAGTTTACGTGTTCACATTAAAGATGGCAGCACAAAAAGATATCCATTTGTTCTCAAAATAATGTTCTAAGTTGCATACCCATGACACGCACAGAACAGACTAGGTACTAAGAGGATACTATAGTCCGTTCATCGTAACTTGACGCGTAATCCGATTGGCAGCACTGTAATTTACAGTGTTGCATGTTTCAATGTGAATAGCGTTCCCAAAATGCAGGGAAAGGCATTATGGATATGGATATGGTGCTGATGACTATACTTATGTGACTTTTTAAGTGTTATTGTGTACTCTCTGAAATAATTCATATATCAATAGGAACATTCGGGATAAATTTATTAAGAGAGGGTTAAAAAGCATCATTTTATATAATTATGATCAATAAGGTGTAAAGGGATAATAACTTCTTCAATGTTACTTGAACACTCACTGTCACTATCACTTTCGTCACTGTCCATGGAGGTTAGAATGCCAACCCACAATAAAAAGCGATTACTTACTACATTTATTATTTTATTTTTCATATTCAATTTTTATACCATCTGAGCTCTTTTTTTTCCAAATCTCTTCGCTTATTGAGCTTAACGTTTCTTTTATAAGGGATTCCACTTGATCATCTCTCTGGCCCACTTTTTTCTCTTCGAACCGTCTCTTCATAACACTCCATATTAGCTCAATTGAATTTAAATCTGCAAGATACGGGGGCAGTCGCAAAACATTATGACCATGTGATTTTATTAATTCGTCAGCTTTATATATGGGCCCTGGTTTATTTATTTCTATTAATTCACATAAAATATTTTTGGCAAAATTTGGTGAAAACAACAGTGCCTTGTTATAAAGCCACTCTACCATATCTATTTTGAGGCTTGCCATATTAGGGCTTTTATTTATTTGTACTTTATCATATGGTGCACTGTCCATCACAATCACACAATTAGGTAGCAGCTATATCTGTTCGTTCCACTAACATTTTTCGTTTTGATTGACACTTTTTGTATTTATATCCGAGTCGTTTTAATATATTCCATAGTGTAGTACGCCCACCTTCAAAATTTGTTTCATCTAGCAATTCGACAAGAAATTTGTTTAACGTAGCAATTTTTTTTCTTACAGCGTAAAATGACATAATTTTTTGTTGTGTTGCACCAGCACCAGTATTATCGATTTTGATCTTTGTATCGCGATTTATGGTTCATAAATAATAGCTTGATCTCTGCGACAGCTGTCAGTAAAAATCACGCCTATGAAGTCCTGAATTTCTTAGTGGTACATACAGTACCTGTCAATGTCATACTTTATGGGCATGCACTAATTAGGTCGGAATGCCCGTAAAGTATGACATTGACAGGTACTGTCTGTACTAATAAGAAATCCAGGCCTTCATAGGCGTGATTTTACTGACAGCTGTCGCAGAGATCAAGCTATCTTTTATGAACTATAAACGTTTTTTTCCAGGTGTTACTTTTGATGGACCAGGCCCACCCATATTTGAAACAGAACTGATCTCTCTTTCTTGTCTCAAAATTCGAGTTACAGTAAATTCGGATACATCTGTAGTCATTAAACAAATGCAATTTTATTTTCTTAGGTAGTTAATAACATTAAAATATTTTAGTAACGTTATTAAAATACATACGTGACGTTACTAAAATATATATACTTCTTTACATACAAATATTTTAATATCATTAAGCGAATTACAAAAACAACAGTTAATCTAAATCTTTGTAACTGGTCACCCTAAAAACAAAACGGTGATGGCGGCAACTCGGGCACAAATATGTTGCAATGGCAAAGTCAGCTTGTTTACACGCTTTTCTTTGTCACAAAAAACGTAAATTTGAAGAATAGTTTTCCTTTTAGCACTTTTAACTACTTTCGGAATTTTTTAAACTGAGATTAAATTATTAAAAAGAAAAATAGCACACAGATAGCAACCAATCAAAAAAATTAAGATGGCGGAGGACTGAGGAAACAGTGCTACCAATCACTCACGCGTCAAGTTAAGATGAACGGACTATACACATATTTATTTATCTATGGATACTACGCTACGCATATAACACGAATACTCAGTACTCACAGAGTACATTATATATACCTGACAGGGTTGCCATTTCGAAATTTTAAGTTCACGTGTTTTAGGATCTGGATTGCCGTATTTTGGAATAAAAACTGGAAAATTGCCGTGTACATTTTTATTTATTTTAAATTAACACGTAGAATTAAACATGACATAAAAACATTACTCTTCACAGTCATCATACAAATTTCTTATCGTATCCAAAACTTCTTCTTCCTCTTTGTTCAATTTATATTTTTTATTTTCCTTCATATTGTCTATGATTTGTTTTCTCGGTTTGAAATTTACACAATTTCCTTGGGATCGGATAAAGTTAAATAAAGTAAATAAACAGCAGTATATCTTTTTAATGAACTTTTTCAAAAAACGAAAGAATCAAATAAATACCATAAACCATGAAGTGTGCGCGAATGTACATATGTTGAATTTGGGTCGGGATCTCCCCGCTCATAGAGTTATGACTACGTCTAGTGTAGTCTAGTGATCTGCGTTATAATGACTTATTGACTACCGATAAAATTTTCGAAAAAAATTTGTAACCATTGGATTGCCGTGTTTTAGAACACGGCAATTAATATGCTGCCGTGTACTGTGTTTTATTGTTGAATAGACCCAAATTGCCGTGTAAATGGCAACGCTGATACCTGGAACGATTACTCTTATATTTACTATAGTCACTTTTTGTAGAGTTATGGCCATCTACTATAGTCACTCACTCACATCCAGGTTGCCATTTCGAAATATTAAGTTGCCGTGTTTCGGGATCTGGATTGCCGTGTTTTGGAATAAAAACTAAAAAATTGCCGTGTACATTTTTATTTATTTTAAATTAACACGTAAGATTACATGACATAAAAACATTACTCTTCACAGTCATCATACAATTTTCTTATCGTATCCAAAACTTCTTCTTCACCTTTGTTTAATTTATATTTATTACTAGTTGTTACCAGCGACTTCGCTCGCATGGTCACTGGGAAATGAACTATCCATTGCTTTTTGAATTGAAAGAAAACTGAGTTTTATAGATATGTCAGAGATGCAACCATTAAAAGGAAACTGAGCAAAATTGATTCGTCAGCCTATTTAAATGTTTTGAAACGCAGCGTATAGGAAAGCATGAAAATAGCCTGTTTATTCCAAATGGAAATGGGATATTTTTTAATTAAAGGAAACTGAGCATAATTATCCGTCAGGGATGCAGACTTTTGAAAAGAAACTGAACTAAATTGATTCGTCAGAGATGCAGTTTTCTGAATTGAAAGGAAACTGAGCCAAATAAAAGATCCGTCAGAGATGCAGCCTTTTGAGTTGAAAGGAAACTGAGCTTAATAGGTCTGTCAGAGGTGCAGCATTTGGAATTGAAAAGAAACTGAGCTAAATAGGAAATTTTGAATTGAAAGGGAAGATCTGTGGGAATTCTGATAAGTTGATTGTGGAAATTTTGGAAAAAAAAACAACTGAACACTAGACGCTACTGTACACAATGTTATATTTTTTTCCATTCGGGGAAAGAATGTGGAGATTCTGGGCATTTGACACACGCGAACATGCTACATACAGCTGACCATGAGAGAAGCACGGTTTTTCTAAGTTGACCCCCGCTACCTGTAACGTTTGCCCTTGCGCTTTATTAATTGTCATTGCAAAACTGAGCTTAATAGGGAACTGCACCCTTTTGAATTGAAAAGGAAGATCTGTGGGAATTATCCCTCTCTACTGGTATTTTCCCTAAGTTATGGCTAAAAGCTTTTATCTTGCCTCTTGCGAAGGTACCCAATCCATCCCTACCCTCCCATTTTAGACCTATTTCTATACTGCCGTTTCTTTCCAAAGCCCTTGAATCATTGGTACACAAACAAGTCACCTCTTTCATTTCGAAATGCAACTACCTTAGTACATATCAATCTGGCTTCCGCCCAGGACATAGTACCACCACAGCTTTACTTCAAGTTACAGAAGATTTTAGAGAGGGCATGGAGAGGTCATGTTTGACTGTTCTGGTCCTTATTGACTTTTCAAACGCATTTAATTGTGTCGATCACGACTTACTCCTTGGATTACTCTCACGCCTAAACTTCTCCCCGTCAGTACTGAACTGGTTTTCCTCTTATCTTCGCGGTCGCCAGCAGGCTGTTCGGGCTGGTCAGGATTTTTCCGACTGGTGCGATCTATATCTAGGTGTACCGCAAGGCGGCATTCTCTCTCCTCTCTTGTTTTCGTTGTTTATCAATCTTCTAACTACCCACCTTCAATGTTCTTACCACCTATACGCTGACGATCTTCAGTTATACTCACAAGCGTCCTCGGTTGAAATTGCTACCGCTATTGCAGCTATTAATCAGGACTTACAACGCATTTCAGACTGGTCACAGCGATTTGGTATAACGGTAAATCCCAGTAAATGCCAGGCTATTATCATTGGTAGTCGTCGATTGGTGTCACAACTTAACATACCTGATCTACCATCCATTTGCTATGAAAACTGTGTAATTCCTTTCCGCACTAGTGTCAAGGATCTGGGTTTAATTATTGACCCGACCCTTAGTTGGAGGTTACAGGTGTCCGAGATTTGTCGTAAAGTCACAGGCATACTTCGTTCCATCTATCGTCTTAAGTTCTTTCTGCCTCCTTCAACTAAGCTTCTACTCATCCAATCTCTAATTCTTCCATTATTTGACTATGCCGATGTTTGTCTTTCTAATATCTCTCAGGAGCAGCTAAGCAAGTTGGACAGGTTACTTAACAACTGCATACGATTCATCTTTGGTCTGCGCAAATACGATCACGTATCAGAATTTCGCTCCCAATTAAAGTGGTTGACTATACGCCAGCGCAGAGATTTTCGAATGCTGTCCTCTCTGTTTTCAGTTCTTAATGATTCTTCCTCACCCCTTTACCTAAAAGAAAGATTCCAATTCCGTAATGACACTCATTCTCTCAATCTCCGGTCTTCACACAATTTATTACTGTCTACTCCTCTCCACCATTCTGGGTTTATGTCAAATTCTTTCACATTAACTTCCATCTCCCTCTGGAACAAATTGCCTGTTGACCTGCGCATAATACCTGCTAAAAACGTGTTTAAAAGAAAACTATACGAATATATCCGTAACCAACAAATTTGAGTCCACTTACTTTATATGTTTATATGTAGTTATTTGTATATAAATTTATGGAGATATATATTTATATATGTATATGTGTATGTATATATGTATATACATAAGTATGTGTGTGTAAGTGTATATAATATATATGTGTATATATATATATTATATGTATGTGTAGCATGTACATTTTGAATTGAATGAGATCATGACATCTTTACTGCCCATAACTCGATATACTACACTCTCTGTTCTACCCAAGGTTAGCTGGTAGAGAATGCCATATAGCATTAAGCTCGCCTTTTGTACAAAATCTTTGGTGCAATAAAGAATAAAATAAATAAATAAATAAATAAATAAATTTATAGGGATCCGTGGTATAATAACATTTTCACCTTTTCCTACGCCTGTCAAAATTGTAGCACCGATTATGTTCCGTCCAAGATGTGTCACACGCAGCCTTGTCCCGTTACATAAGCGAGGAGCATCTAAATTTCGCATTAGCATGACTGGGACGACAACTCTAGAGAATTTAGAAACTCCGCGGGATACGAAGTGCTCTGTTCTGTGTCCGTAACTGTGTCTACTGACAAATACTCTGTTAATTCGCTTAATTTTTTGCCTACCATTGCCATTACTTTATTTTCAATTTTTCCAAGTGCTTCATTATAAATGTGTTCATTGTATGTCATGTTCGCGTGTGTCTGCTGTAACCTTCGCAAAATATCTTCGGCCATGTACTCTTTATATTTGTCCTACAATTTATGTGCATTAGATGATAGCCTGCAAGATGATATGAGAGTTGCATAAAGATCCCTAATTTTGGCTGGTGATTGGCACTGCACAGCTTCCTCCATGGTTTCATCCCAGTGATTATCGTTTTCTAAAAGATGCAGAGCTTCACATGCTTCTCTATAAGTTGCGCATTCCTGACCGTTGACAGTTTTAAGGTCTTTATATCCTGTAGGACCCTGAACATGGTGCAGCAGCAATCGTAAACAGAAACATTGAAAATTAGTTACATGGACGGTATACACACGACCAAGGGCATCTGATGACTTTACACCGGGCCAATTTGCAACAGGTGCGCCTTGAATACGGCGTGTCCACTCCTTCCTAGATGTGTTCCAAGTATAATAGCGGGGGACTTCAGAATATAACAACGTTTTTGCAAAGGGGTCGGTTTGACAAAGTTGAAAGAAGGCTGTTAGTGTAGTTTTTGGCGGTGATGCAATTCTTTCTTGGAAATTTCTTTCGGTGAAATATACACGCTCTCCATTTTCTAAGTGCTCAGCAAGGTGAGTAACTGTTGCGTGCCTTTCGTGTAAAGGAAAGCCAAGGAGACGCCACGCTGCCTCGTTACTGCTGACATAACGCCCTGCTTGAAAGGTCTGTACTTCATTAACGGGATTTGCCTCACCTTCACTCCTGAGATTAAATATTTCTTGGTCGCTTCCTTTATTTATGCACTTACAGATATACTTGATTGCGCGGACAGAGCTACGTGCTTCTACATTAATGTGGGCATTAAACATTTTACATAGAATGGGCGAATACGGGACAATACAGCTGTTATCTAAGGTTTCGAACGCCCCAGAGCGAGATTTGATTGTAACTTTCCTGCCACCATCTTCGGGAGCTCTGCGTCTGTATAAAGGGTAGCCATTGTCATTGTGCACTGTTTCTTTTAATAGCTGTTTAGGAAATTTCTTTGTACATTTTCCTTCTTTCATACATGGCGATATTGAATTTCGTGGACCGTGAATCATATTTCGGACGATGGTATCATACAATTCTTTATCTTGCTCAGGATCCGGAATCTCGGCGCTTATTATGTCGTCTATTTGGCTGGGCCGCAACTTCTCTTTAAGACATATTAGAATGTGGGCATGCGGTAATCCTCTTTTTTGCCATTCAATTGAATACATGCACCTCTCCGAAAATTTTCCCTTTGTTAATTACATACATTAATTTTTGTACTTTTAATCTAAATACTCTAGCAACTAAATCGTGTCTGTCAGTACTTTTTTGGCCCGGCATTAGCTCCTCGGTTATTTTTTTCCATGTGGGATTGCAAGTAAAAGTAACAAAAAGATCAGGTCTTCCGTAAGTTCGTACACAGGCGAATGCGTCTTGTGTGTACTCATGTAGGTAGCGGGGACTGTTAACGAATGATGAGGGACAGAATTACCATTTTACCTAAATCTCTGGGGTTTACATTGGCGTCGCTAGAAACTGCATCTTGTAATAAATGTATATAATTCTCAACGCGCAGCTTTTTTAGGGTTCCGTAGTCAACTAGGAACCCTTTTAGTTTCGCCATGTCTGTCTGTCCGTCTGTCCGTCGTCGCTTAATCTCTGTGACCGTTAGCACTAGAAAGCTGAAATTTGGTACCAATATGTGTACCAATCGCCGACAAAGTGGTAAAATAAAAATTGGAAAAAAATGTTTTATTAGGTAGCCCCCCTATATGTAAAGTGGGAAGTGATTTTTTTTTAATTTCAACCCTAACGTGTGATATATTGTTAGAAAGGTATTTAAAATGAATAGGGGTTTACTAAAATAATTTTTTGATAATGTCAATAATTTCGGAAATAATCGCTCCAAAAGTAAAAAACAATATGTCCCCCCCCTCTAACTTTTGAACTATAAGTTTAGAAAATATGAAAAAATCTGAAAAGTAGAACTTTATAAGGACTTTCTAGGAAAATCATTTTGAACTTGGATGGAAACATCAGTTCCCACTTCCGGAAGCAGTTGCAGGAGCGCGGAGCGCTGCTGGAGCGCGAACATAATGCATACCCACCTTTAAACTTACAAGTGGGAACACTTATTGTGACGGACGGGAAACTACGGAACCCTATACTGAGCGTGGCCCGACACGCTTTTGGCCGGTTTTTTATTTGATTTAAAGATATATAACGGAGACGTTCACTTTCTACCTTCATATACATGTCTACCGAAAATTGATGAAATAATTGGCTACACCCGGCTAAGAGGTTAAAATCATTTGCTCGCAACATCATGCGTATCATACGCTTAAAAATCCATACATGATACTTTTTTGTTCGGAGTAGGCTCCTTTGTGACCGGGTTAATGAGTGGAATTTGAAAATGATAACGCTCTTATCCTTTGCAATAAATCAATGGGTATTGCGGAGCGTCATAAAACTTGTGTGTATCGGCTACCCGTTGCAACGTATCATCACATGCTCGCAAGACAATGTCTTGTGAAGAAAATTGATCACCACTAATTACGGCTGCTATTTCCTTTATCAAAGGTGCATTGTAGCGCCTCTCATGCTCTCCTCGAGGGGTCCGATCTGCGTAAATGACGACTTTATAATCCTCTTCAGGTAGGTTTTCTAAAGCAGTTTTAAATGTTTTGACTAAAATGTTACGTTCATGCAAAAATCTTTGAATTTTGAACACTGTGTCTCTCTCAACTCCCTGGATAAATTGGCAGCGACGGTCTACCTCAATTTTTTCGTCACCCATAAAATATACTTGTAAAAATTTATGTTGTTCGTTTTCTGCTGGAAAAAGTGAACCTATTCTATGATAAATTTGCCCTTGCACCGTAAATGTAGGCGAAAATCCTGGCATTATTATTTCCCGGTCAACTCCGAAGCACGTCATTTGAAAGCATTGAGTTATATTTCCGGATTCTGTTTAAAAGGCGCCGTGACTCATTAGCATCATATAAAAAGAGAGTTTTCAAAGGTTCTTCTGGATCCCCAAGTAACGGTGAGTGAGCAGGTGTTTCAGAAGCTCTTAAAGTAGCTTGACGCTCTGCCTGTTCAAGACGCCTTCGCTGACTTTGAGAAGGTGTTTCAGAAGCTCTTAAAGTAGCTTGACGCTCTGCCTGTTCAAGACGCCTTTGATGACTTTGAGAAGGTGTTTCAGAAGCTCTTAAAGTAGCTTGACGCTCTGCCTGTTCAAGACGCCTTTCCTGATTTTGAGAAGATGTTTCGGAAGCTCTTAAAGCAGCCTGACGCTCTGTCTGTTCAAGACGCCTTTGCTGAATTTGATCAGGTGTTTCAGTAGCTCTTAAAAATAGATTGACGCTCTGCGTGTTCAAGACGCCTTTGTCGACTTTGAGCAGGTGTTTCAGTAACTCTTAAAGTAGCTTGACGCTCTGGCCTGTTCAAGACGCCTTCGCTGACTTTGAGAAGGTGTTTCAGAAGCTCTTAAAGTAGCTTGACGCTCTGCCTGTTCAAGACGCCTTTCCTGACTTTGAGAAGGTGTTTCGGAAGCTCTTAAAGCAGCCTGACGCTCTGTCTGTTCAAGACGCCTTTGCTGACGTTGAGAAGGTGTCTCAGATGCTCCTAAAGCAGCCTGATGCTCTGCTTGTTCTTGCCTTCTCAGTTCAGCATCTTTAAAGATTCTAGCGATCGAGCTAATCTTTTCGCTTGTCTTTGAAGATACTCTTGAAAGGCTGGACTTACGTTTGCGAGGCATTATGAAGTAACAAAAAACCTATTTATAAAAAAAAACGTTAAAATACCTAAAAAGAATTAAATTTCCTTTTAAATATTTTTTAAAAGCAAATCCAAAATATATAAAAGGAATAAATATTCCTTTTAAATATTTTTTAAAATCAAAACAACAAAACCAATTCAAGACACAACACGAATCCGAAAACGATAGCCAAAAAAAATCGAATCAACTTAAACAAAATCACAAAACAAATCGCAGAAAACCGAAATCGAAAGCAGTAGTTAATATAAATATAACCAACGAAAAAAGAAGTAAGTGTGTAGGTACCGTATACACTATCTCTCGTACTATTAATATTCTGGAACAGACCAGAGTTAACGATTCTCCGCGCGGATAAAGGAAACGCTACGGTAATAATGGACACGTCAGAGTATAGTTTTAAAATACTACAGCTTTTATCGGATGAAAGTACATATAAAAAGGTCAAAACAGACCCCACAACTAACACGCTTAAAGCAACTAGCGATTTAATAAAGAAATACTCCGAAAAATTAAATCTCGACGTGACTTCGCTAATACCATCCTGTACCAAACCACCGAGGTTGTATGGGTTGCCGAAGATACACAAACCAAACGCTCCACTACGTCCTATAGTAAGCCAGATCGATTTACCAACTTATAAGCTGGCACAACACTTGGCAAAAATACTGGCACCACTGAGAGGACATACCAGAGCACACACATAGGATTCATACCATTTTGTTAGTGAGATAAAAGACCTACATCTCGCTGACAATGAAACTATGGTCAGTTTTGATGTTCAGTCACTATTCACATGCCTACCTATTGAAGACTGCATCTCAATTGTAACTAGGAAGCTAGAAGATAACAACATGCCTGCTGAATATGCAGTATTACTTAAACATTGCCTCACATCTGGCTATCTATTGTGGAAGGAAGAGTTCTACAAGCAAGTAGATGGTGTGGCGATGGGCTCACCTGTATCTCCCATAGTCGCCGACATAATCATGGAGGACTTTGAGGAAAAAAGCCCTTCTTATTTCTGCCGTAAATCCGGGATTCTACAAGCGGTACGTAGACGACACTTTCACAATTTTACCATTTGACCAAGTAACTGCATTTTTAGACTGCTGCATTTTAACTCTAAAATACAATTCACAATGGAGTTAGAGGCAAATAATTCTTTAGCTTTCCTAGATGTTTTAGTCATTCGAAATCCTGATAACACTATTGGTCACACTGTATATAGCAGGTGTTTCAGTAGCTCTTAAAAATAGATTGACGCTCTGCCTGTTCAAGACGCCTTTGCCGACTTTGAGCAGGTGTTTCAGTAACTCTTAAAGTAGCTTGACGCTCTGGCCTGTTCAAGACGCCTTCGCTGACTTTGAGAAGGTGTTTCAGAAGCTCTTAAAGTAGCTTGACGCTCTGCCTGTTCAAGACGCCTTTCCTGACTTTGAGAAGGTGTTTCGGACCCATACCAACCGATATTTAAATGGTGAATCTCACCATCATCCTTCACAGTTAGCTACCGTGGGTAAATCTTTGCTTCAGAGAGCACGAGGGATCTATGACAGAAAACATCTGGCCGCCGAACTTCAGCATGTCAAGCAAGTGTTGCAAGACAACAAGCTTCGGATCCCGCGCCTACATCACAGTGACCGAGTGAAGCCGGCCACAGTCGAGCGTGTGCCTGCTGTACTAACATATGTCAGAGGAGTCACAGACAAGGTTGGCTACATCTTGAAGCGAGCTTCCATTAAAACATACTACAAGCCGCCGAAGAAGATTAGTCAATTTTTACCATCCGTCAAGTGTAATATCCCTCTACAAGATGCAGGAGTGTACAAGTTAGATTGTGAATGTGGTCTCTCTTACATAGGTCAAACAAAAAGATCCATAAAAACCCGCGTGAAAGAACATATAGCTGACGTGAAGCACCAACGCTCCGGGAAGTCTGCAGTCTGTGAACATGTTCAGGATCGTCCCCACCATTACATCAGATTTGATAAACCACAATTCCTCGAAAAAGAACACCGATTCCTACCAAGGATGATTCGTGAGGCTATTGAAATTAAAAAACATCCTAATTTCAATAGAGAAGATGGTTGGGTGCTGCCATCTGCTTGGGATCCTATAATTAACAAAATTAAACCCAAACCCAAGCATACCACTGCAAGACTTCAAGATACTGTAAGTTCGTTTTGCGTAAATCGGACCAAAAATTAATATTCAAAAACTGAAGGTCCGGGCTAACAATGACATTGGGACGTTAAACATCTCAGTCCCTCCCGTGACCATGGGTGCTGTAAAGCACCTGAAACGTCGGGATAATAATAAAAATAAATTAAAGTAATTAAACGCGATAAAATCCGTAAATAATAGTTTTATTCAATGTGTAGTGTTCGCGTAAATTTAAGAAATCATTAGCGGAATCAATTTAAACTATGTATACGTTAGTTAATAAGAACTCTCAAAAAATATTTTTCTTATAATTTTGCACAATTTTTCTTATTGTAATACTGATTCATTCATAACCACATATAAGAACTGTATTCATTTCCGTTCAATAAATATTACTAAGGCTTATTAATAAGGCTTACTAAGAACTGTTTCTACCACAGTTAAGTAATAGTTAAGGGTGAATGCGTAACAGGTGGTGATAGAATTTCTGATTCATACTTATAATCACGCCTGTAACCCTTGCGGGGTAGACAGAGCATCAACGGATTACTTAATATCATCTGCGAGGTTATCGCCTATTCTGTGAATTACAATGCACCAAAACGTTTGAAGAAAATCAGCTGGTGAATTTTATGTTTTTTATCGCTCTCTTCCCGGTCCTGTGTGGAAAATACAGATCTATACATTTTTTATCTTAATTTTGGTAAAAAGACATAATATTCCAGATATTCTGACCTTCTGTGTTTGTCCATCGTATCGTCGTCCGTCTTGTAGAATCACTGTGGCGCCACCTAGCTGAATTTAATTTTACAGCAACATATTCGATTTTCCCATGGGAATGATATATTTTTCCGCTGAAAAAAGTAGCCTATGTCACTATACAGCCACCGAACTATCCCCATACAAAAAATCATGCCATGCCGACGCTCTGTTGCGACGTGAAAGAAGGACAAACTTGTGCAACATATTCGATTTTCCCACGGGTATGAACGGGAATGAGATGTTTTTCTACAGCCACCGAACTACCCCCATACAAAAAATCATGCCATGCCGACGCTCTGTTGCGATTTGAAAGGACAAACTTGTGCAACATATTCGATTTTCCCACGGGTATGAACGGGAATGAGATGTTTTTCTACAGCCACCGAACTATCCCCATACAAAAAATCATGCCATGCCGACGCTCTGTTGCGATGTGAAAGAAGGACAAACTTGTGCAACATATTCGATTTTCCCACGGGTATGAACGGGAATGAGATGTTTTTCTACAGCCACCGAACTATCCCCATACAAAAAATCATGCCATGCCGACGCTCTGTTGCGATGTGAAAGAAGGACAAACTTGTGCAACATATTCGATTTTCCCACGGGTATGAACGGGAATGAGATGTTTTTCTACAGCCACCGAACTATCCCCATACAAAAAATCATGCCATGCCGACGCTCTGTTGCGACGTGAAAGAAGGACAAACAAACAAACAAAGACAATTTCGCATTTATAATATTAGTATGGATTAATTATACCTCCTATTTAAATAGTTTTCGTAGTAAATTTTCACCGTTAAATAACTAATTTTTATATAATTCGTTTTCTTATAATCGTATTTTCATAGAATTTTTAAACTTTTTAATATTTTCGATTTATTTCCTTCTTTTAAGGCTTATAAGGTCCGTCTCTTTTAGAAACTATCATCTACACCATAATAATATGATAGATAAAACACGCTGTTTATATTTTCTGGTAGTTGGTCGGTAATTGGAAAATTAGTCTTTTCTGTTTATATTTTCTGGTAATATAGTGTAATCGATTGCCCTCCGTATTTTACAATAGTTTTCGTAGTTAATTTTCACCGTAAAATAACTAATTTCCATATATAAGCAAGTACATAGGCAAGTATATAAGCATATATAAGTTAGTATATATGTAAGTATATAAAAAGTATTCAAGCAAGTATATAATATATAAGTATATATTATATAAGTAAAATATATAAGCAAGTTTGTAGGCAAGTATATAAGTAAGGTTATAAGCAAGTATATAAGTAAGTATATAAACAAGTATATAAGCAAGTATATTATAAGTATGTGTAAAAGCAAGTGTATAACCAAGTATATAAGTAAGTATAACAGTTAGTACATAAGTAAGTATGTAAGTAATGATATAGGCGAGTATACAAACAAGTTAATAAGCAAGTTTATAAGTAAGTGTATAAGCAAGTATATAAGCAAGTTTGTAAACAAGAATGTAAGTATATTAGTAAGTAAATAAGTAAGTATTTAAGCAATTATATAAGCGAGTATATAAGTAAGTATATAAGTAAGTATATAAGCAAGTATATAAGACAGTATATTAGCAAGTATATAAGCAAGTTTATTATAAGTAATTATAAAAGCAAGTATATAAGTAGGTATATAAGCAAGTGTATAATAAAGAATATAAGTAAGTATATCAGTTAGTACATAAGTAAATATATAAGCAAGTATATAGGTAAGTATATAAGCAAGTATATAAGCGAGTTTATAAGTAAGTAAATATGTAAGTATATTAGCAAGTATATAAGCAAGTATGTAAGCAAGTATATATGTAAGTATGTAAGTATATTATTAAGTATATAAGCAAGTATATAAGTAAGTATATAAGTAAGTACATACTTATCTACTTGCTTGCTTGTTTATGAAATAAAAACACAAATTCATCCATTACTTGACTGAAAATTGGTCTTTTCCGTTATAATTTTTCTTGTTTTATAGTGTAATTAATTGTCCCCCGTATTTTACAATATCTTGGTAGTAAATTTTCACCATTAAATAACTAATTTTTATATGATTCGTTTTCTTATGATCGTTATTTCATAGAATTTTTAAACTTTTTAAAATTTTCGATTTCTCCGCTTCTTTTTAAGCTTATAAGATCCGTTTTGTGTAGAAAGTGCCATCGTCAGTTAAATTTGATAGATAAAACACACGGAACTCGAAAAAATCGCTAGTAACCTAAACCGAGCCGTAAATTCAGAAATAAAAACACAAATTCATCCATAACTTGACTGAAAATTGGTCTTTTCTGTTTAAATTTTCTTAATATGTGGTGTAATTAATTGTCCCCCGTATTTAACAATAGTTTTCGTAGAAAATTTTCACTGTTAAATAACTAATTTTCATATAATTCCTTTTCTAATCGTTTTTTCATAGAATTTTTAAACTCTTTAAAATCTTTGATTCCCTTGCTTTTTTTACGCTAATAAGGTCCGACCAATGTAGAAACTGCCATCTGCAATTGAATTTGATAGATAAAACAGAAGGATCTCAAAAAATCGCTACTTACCTAAACCGAGCCTAAAATTCAGATATAAAAACACAAATTCATCCATAACTTGACTGAAAATTGGTCTTTTCTGTTTAAATTTTCTTGTTAAATGGTGTAATTGATTGCCCCCTATTTGACAATAGTTTTCGTAGTAAATTTTCACCGTTAAATAACTAATTTGCATATAATTCGTTTTCTTATAATCGTAGTTTCATGGAATTTTTAAACTTAAAAATTTTCGATGTCTCCGCTTCTTTTTAGGCTTATAAGGTCCATGTTGTGTAAAAATTGCCATCTACACTTGAATTTGACAGATAAAACACACGGAACTCGAAAAAATCGCTACTAACCTAAACCGAGCCGTAAATTCAGAAATAAAAACACAAATTCATCCATAACTTGACTGAAAATTGGTCTTTTCTGTTTAAATTTTCTTGTTATATAGTGTAATTAATTGATTCCCCTATTTGACAATAGTTTTCGTTGTAAATGTTCACTGTTAAATAACTAATTTGCATATAATTCGTTTTCGTATAATCGTAGTTTCATAGAATTTTTTAAACTTTAAAATTTTCGATGTCTCCGCTTCTTTTTAGGCTTATAAGGTCCGTGTTGTGTAAAAATTGCCATCTACACTCAAATTTGATAGATAAAACACACGGAACTCCAAAAAATCGCTACTAACCTAAACCGAGCCGTAAATTCAGAAATAAAAACACAAATTCATCCATAACTTGACTGAAAATTGGTCTTTTCTGTTTAAATTTTCTTAATATGTGGTGTAATTAATTGTCCCCCGTATTTAACAATAGTTTTCGTAGAAAATTTTCACTGTTAAATAACTAATTTTCATATAATTCCTTTTCTTATAATCGTATTTTCATAGAATTTTTAAACTTTTTAAAATCTTTGATTCCCTTGCTTTTTTTACGCTAATAAGGTCCGACCCATGTAGAAACTGCCATCTGCAATTGAATTTGATAGATAAAACAGAAGGATCACAAAAAATCGCTACTTACCTAAACCGAGCCTAAAATTCAGATATAAAAACACAAATTCATCCATAACTTGACTGAAAATTGGTCTTTTCTGTTTAAATTTTCTTGTTAAATGGTGTAATTGATTGCCCCCTATTTGACAATAGTTTTCGTAGTAAATTTTCACCGTTAAATAACTAATTTGCATATAATTCGTTTTCGTATAATCGTAGTTTCATAGAATTTTTAAACTTTAAAATTTTCGATGTCTCCGCTTCTTTTTTAGGCTTATAAGGTCCGTGTTGTGTAAAAATTGCCACCTACACTTAAATTTGATAGATAAAACACACTGAACTCGAAAAATCGCTACTTTCCTAAACCGAGCCGTAAATTCAGTAAAAAAAAACACAAATTCATCCACAACTTGACTGAAAATTAGTCTTTTCTGTTTATATTTTCTAGTAATATAGTGTAATTACTTGCCATCGCTATTTAACATTAGTTATCGTAGTAAATTTTCACCGTTAAATAACTAATTTTCATATAATTCATTTTCTTATAACCGTATTTTCATAGAATTTTAAATTTTTTAAAATCTTTGATTCCCTTGCTCTTTTTACGCTTATAAGGTCCGTCCCTTGTAGAAACTGCCATCTGCTTTCGAATTTGACAGATTAACACACGAAACTCGAAAAAATCGCTACTTACCTAAACCGAGCCTTAAATTCAGAAATAAAAACACAAATTCATCTATAACTTGACTGAAAATTGGTGTTTTCCGTTAAAATTTTCTTGTTTTACAATGTAATTAATTGCCCCCCGTATTTTACATTTTTTTATTATATGCGAGCAGCTATGCAGGTCTAGGTAAAGAGACCAGTATCACTGCGACGTAAAATATCTGTGATCGCTGCTATGGCTATAGTTAACGGCTAAGCTCTATGTCTTCAATGAATCGAAGGAGTTGCTTAGCCGTGAGCAATTTCACTTCTTCTGGGCGGAGTAGATAGTGTTCCAGATGAGTGTTACGTTTGCGCATTAAGGGTCCGCAATCAGTTAGGATGTGTAGAGGCGTTTCTTCCGTTATGGAACAGGACCGACACACCCTTGAGTTGCTTAGTCCCAGGATGGACATGTGCTTTTTAAGACAACAGTGTCCACACAGTGACAACAGTTAGGACTCTTGTCAGAATGCGCAATTTATTTTTACTTAATCCCAGGGCTTCTGAAGCGAATTTACGATCAAAAGCCCGGTTAAGGTTTTAGAAGGTTTTAAGCCTGGTGTGTCAGGCCAGATCTTAAGTGATTTATTGTGATAAAGAGTTTCAAGGGTCAATCGGCATAGGCTTCTTGAGATTCCACAAAATGGCTCAGGTCCAAATTGTGTGCACTTTGAGCCCTCCCGTGCAAGTTTGTCGGCAAATTCATTGCCTACAATACCCTCGTGACCCGGAACCCATCTTAAAACTGCCCTGTTGTTACATCCCAGGGCGTTTAAACGGTTCACGCAGTCTCCAACTAGCTTTGAGTTCACTAAGTTTGATCTCAGCGCTAGCAGTGCTGCTTGACTATCAGAGTTTCTGTAAATTTTATGGTTTACGTAGCGTTTTTTGCAGATTGATTTCCGCACACCGAAGTATGGCGAATATTTCTGCCTGGAAGATAGAGTTGTATCTACCCAAATTCATACTAAGTTTGAATTTGGGGCTTTCCCCGTAAATTCCAAAGCCTACGTCGAGGCCCATTTTAGACCCAACGGTATACCATATGAGGCTACCGACCTCACAGATAACCTGGCCATTCAGCCAGTCTTCTCTGGAGGGTAATTCGACTGAGTAATTTTTATCAAAAGTGTGCAGTGGACGCATGATATCTGAGATCATAAATAAGACCGGTGATTCCTTAATTGAGTCAAATATGGATCTCAATCTGTAGGAGAGCAAGCTCAGACCGGCCTGGGCGTTAATCCTATACATACTAGCCCTTGCCTCCTTGTCTAGATAGAGATCAAGGGGCGTTAGACATAGAAGTGCATTAAGAGCCGCTCCAGGCGATGATCGCATAGCTCCAGTTGCCATTAAGCAGGCAGTCCTTTGTAGACTATTTAGTCTGTCCGCAGTCGTCTTTTGGTTGGCCTTGTTACACCAGACAATAGAGGCGTAGGTGAGAATCGGCCTCACTATGCTGCTGTACAGCCATAGGACCATACTGGGACGCAAGCCCCAGTTGTTCCCGACCAAACAACCGCACGTACCTAAAGCAATTTTTACCTTATGGCATACGTTGCTAAGGTGAGAGTTACATGTATTTTTGGTCGATTTTTACGCCCAAGTACTTAACTTCCGTGGAAAATGGTACTGCTTTGCCATTAAGTTTTGGTTGTACTAATTTGTCCAACCGTCTCTTTTTGATAAAGGGTATTATAACAGTTTTATCAGCATTAACTGATAAACTGTTATCCCTACACTAGTTATTTATGGTGTTTAGGGCTCTTTGTATTATTGACGATAAAATACTTTGACACTAGCCCCTCGCAATGATCATAAGGTCATCAGTATAACCCAATGTGTCAATGCGTAGGTCTGCCATTTTGTACAATAGTTGGTCAACCGCAAGAGTCCAAAGAAGAGGGTGACAAAACACCTCCTTGTGGGCAGCCTCTTGTGGTTGCAACCTCAATCGAAGTTTGAAACAGCGCTATTTTTGCCTTTCTGTTTGAGAACATCGACTTCACTAATCTGATGGTTGTGGGGTCAACATTTTTAGATGTTAGGTCTTCAATCAGCAGTGATGTGAGGCTACTGTCGAAGGCGCCCTCAATATCTAGAAAGGCACAAAGAGCTATTTCTTTATCCTCCAGTGCTTTTTCGACCCTGTCAATGACACTGATCAGGGCTGTTTCCGTAGATTTGCCTATGCGGTAAGCATGCTGGTTGTAATGTATGGGCCTCGTAGCCAGAGCTACATCCCTTTAATATCTGTCTTTAACCTTTTTCAATATCTTAAGAAGAAAGGAAGATAGTCTTATAGGTATAAAGGATTTTGGTAAGGCGTAGTCCTTTCTACCAGCCTTAGGTATAAATAGAACCTTGACAATTGTCCATCGTTCTGGAATATATCCCCATGCAAAACTTGCTTTGAAGAATTTCACCAGATAGGGAAGAAGGATGTGGATACCCCTCTGTAGTTGGATGCGAATTATTCCATCCTCCCCGCTTGATTTAAAAGGTTCAAATGGAGTCAACAGCCCACTGCACCAGGTTTGGCCTTATTATCTTTGCAGCCCTACACCAGTCCTCATTGCAAGGCCTTCGCAGGGCTCTGAAAGAGTTCATGGCTGAAGTCTAGTGTGACCCTGGGAAATGAGTTGATGCTAGTCACTCCAATGTTTCTGTTTCACTATTAGTAAAGTTACCATCCGGCTTTTTAAGAAGCCCGATCTGATTAGGTTTAGCTTTCGATAGCATCTTGTGTATTCTTGCACTGCGAGGTAAATACTTCCTCGCATAGCTTCCTCCACGATGCTCTCTTGGCTTTCCTGATATTCAGTTAGGGCTGCACTATAAATATCCCACTCTTTGGTTTTCTTAGCCATATTAAAGTTTCCTGGTCTTTTCCCTAAGTTCTTTCAGCTTAGAATTCCACCAAGAAACGTTTCCGCCTGTTGAGGACGAGGACGTCCTTGGCCTGCGAACTTGAACCCCGCCTTTCGTCGAACCGCTCCCAACTCCCCTCCCCCCCGGCCTGGACGACACCAGCGGAGGCCGTAGGACCGAGGCGAAATCTGCGCCTTGGGTCTTCGTCACCCTCACCGGTGGCGTTTCCAGACTCACCCCGAGAGGTGGAGGGCTGGGGGGATTGGGGTTGGGGCGGTTCGGGCGTCATTGCCGCGTCAGAGCCTCCCCTGACTTTAAAAGTTATCATATTAAAGCCAAGGATGACTCTGCCGCCTGCCTTCCGAAGAGCCTCCGTCGATGGGTCGTACAGAGAAAAGGTTACTAAGAATCCATTCTCCTCGTCCATACGGTGGAGGATTCTCCAGAGCTCAGTATGGAGCCCTTCATTTTGTGCCCTCAACAGCACAGCCACCTCCTCTGGAGAGTCGGCTTCGCTACGGGGCAAGTAGGTAATGCCCAGCTGAGGCTTAGGCAGTTTTCCCTCGGGTATTACCGAGAGCTCTGCCTCCGGCCAGGGCCTTAGTTTTCCGATTTCACCCACAATCCAGTCCTGGCTTGCCTTATTCAGGCACGTTACCAGAATCCAACCTGGCTTGTGTGTGAAACCGGAAAATTTTGGACCCATTCCCGGTTGCGCCCTACAGGTCGTCTTAGCGATGTTCTGTGTTAGTGCCCAGTGGACCAGCCGCATCTGCTCCATACTCATAGGATTCGAATTGCGAATTCCTATACGCGCGGAGCCAGCTACGGCACTGAAGCTGAGCTTCTTCTCCTCCGTTGCCAGACTGTGAACAGTCTTCCTGGGCTGGTATTTGGGGGACTCTTCCTCAGACCGACTGCGTTTTTTCGCCTTCGGAACTGGGGGAGGCTTGGGCAGAGGAATTTCGTCCCAAGGCTTCTGGCAGAGAGAGAGGGCCTCTTCGGCTCCAATCTCAGCTGCTATCAGCCTTCGGTACCCTTTCCTCGCTGCCCCACTGAGCTTATAAGACCTAGCGAACTTTTTCTTTTCCCTTCCCTGGTTCGTTTCCGATTGTGGTTCGGCTGCAAACGTGCCCTCCACTTCACGCCTCGTCCCAGGTTGGGGCGCACTGTTGCAGGGTGTTGGTGAGGCTAAAAGAGCCTCTTCCAAACCTACAGCTAATTCCATTAAAGGAGACTTCTCATTGTCTTTTATAAAATGTCGGTTTTCATCCATTTTGTTACCACGATTAGCTAGGGAAATACTTGGTGAGCCCCGGCAGAGCCCCGCATGCCGAGGGAAGGGCTAAAATACTACCCGAATCGTCCTGGTGTCGGGTAGGCACCGTTTGCGACTGGACTCCCTCCAGCCACGCATCCATCGGCACGGTACGCTTGACACTTGGATTGGGTTAGGATAGGAAAAGAGGATGGGATAAAAGAAAAGAAAAAAGGATCGTCCGAGTGTTTCTGTTCTGTCTGTTTCCTATTGAACCATACCAAATAAGAGGCGGCAACCACGTGAAGGAGAACTCCTCAGACTTGCCCTGGGGATCAACACGACCTTCGCTCTCCCCCAGAGCCATACGCCAGACTGCTCGCCGGACAGGAGAGCAGAATAGATGTTAATCTAGTCCTATTTATAATATCAAAAAGTTAGGAGTAGACTAACCCCCGCCCGTATTTTACAATAGTTTTCGTAGTAAATTTTCACCGTTAAATTACTAATTTTCATATAATTAGTTTTCTTACAATCGTATTTTCATAAAATTTTTAAACTTTTTAAAAATATTCGATTTCTTCGCTCCTTTTAGGCTTATAATATCCGTATCGTGAAACTTCCATCTACACTCAAATTTGATAGATAAAACACGCGGAACTCGAAAAATCGCTACTTACCTAAACCGAGCCTTAAATGCAGAATATAAAAACCAATTCATTCATAACTTGACTGAAAATTGGTCTTTTCTGCATAAATTTTCTTGTAATATAGTTTAATTAATTGCCTCACGTATTTTGCAATAAGTTTACTAGTAAATTTTTACAGTTGAAAAACTAATTTTCATATAATTAGTTTTCTTATAATCGTATTTTCATAGAATTTTTAAACTTTTTAAAATCTTTGATTCCCTTGCTTTTTGTTACGCTTATAAGGTCCGTCATTTGTAGAAACATCCATCTGCTTTCGAATTTGACAGATAAAACACACGGAACTCGAAAAAATCGCTACTTACCTAAACCGTGCCTTAAATTCAGAAATAAAAACGCAAATTCCTCCATAACTTGACTGAAAATTGGTCTTTCCCTTAAAATTTTCTTGTTTTATAGTGAAATTAATTGCCCCCGTATTTTACAATAGCTTTCGTAGTTACTTTTCACCGTTAAATAACAAATTTTTATATAATTAGTTTTCATAGAATTTTTAAAAATTTTAAAATCTTTGATTCCCTTGCTCTTTTTATGCTTATAAGGTCCGTCCCTTACACGTAACTCGAAAAAATCGCTACTTACCTAAACCGCGCCTTAAATTCAGAAATAAAAACACAAATTCATCCATTACTTGACTAATGGTCTTTTCCGTAAAAATTTTCTTTGTTTACAGTGTAATTAATTGCCCCCCCCCTCGAATTTTACAATTTTTTTTATTATATGAGAGCAGATATGCAGGTCTAGGTAAAGAGTCCAGTATCACTGCGACCTAAAAGATCTATTGTGATCGCTGCTATGGCTATAGTTCACGGCTAAGCCCTATGTTTTCAATGAATCGAAGGAGTAGCTTAGCCCTGAGCAGTTTCACTTCTTCTGGGCGGAGTAGATAGTGTCCCAGATGAGTGTTACGTTTGCGCATTAAGGGTCCGCAATCAGTTAGGATGTGTAGAGGCGTTTCTTCCGTTATGGAACAGAACCGACACACCCTTGAGTTGCTTAGTCCCAGGATGGACATGTGCTTTTTAAGACAACAGTGTCCACACAGTGACAACAGTTAGAGCTCTTGCCAGAATGCGCAATTTATTTTTACTTAATCCCAGGGCTTCTGAAGCGAATTTACGATCAAAAGTCCGGATTAAGGTTTTAGAATGTTTTAAGCCTGGTGTGTCAGACCAGATCTTAAGTGACATATTGTGATAAAGAGTTTCAAGGGTCAATCGGCATAGGCTTCTTGAGATTCCACAAAATGGCTTAGGTCCAAATTGTGTGCACTTTGAGCCCTCCCGTTCAAGTTTGTCGGCAAATTCATTGCCTGCAATACCCTCGTGACCCGGTACCCATCTTAAAACGACCCTGTTGTTACATCCCAGGGCGTTTAAACGGTTCACGCAGTCTCCAACTAGCTTTGAGTTCACTAAGTTTGATCTCAGCGCTAGCAGTGCTGCTTGACTATCAGAGTTTATGTAAATTTTATGGTTGACGTTGTGTTTTTGCAGATAGATTTGCGCACACCGAAGTATGGCGAAAATTTCTGCCTGGTAGATAGAGGTTTATCTACCCAAATTCACACTAAGTTGCCATTAAGCAGGCAGTCCTTTGTAGACTATTTAGTCTGTCCGCAGTCGTCTTTTGGTTGGCCTTGTTACACCAGACAATAGAGGCGTAGTTGGAATCGGCCTCACTACTGTTATCTAGATGTTAGTGCTGTTAGTCTATGCGACTCTTACAGCTTCATCTTGTCTCAGGGCTCGCGGCCTGAAAAAAAGGGAAAGGAAATGCAGTGAGAATGATGATGTGGTTTATGATTTGATATTGTTACCAATCATCATGTCGCCTTTAAGGCGTTTTTCTTTGAGCTATCTAACCGCAGTCTGATGTGTCCGAGGAGTGCGGACCCCCGTCTCTGACTGCTCAGCTCGTATCGGTCGATGACAGATTGGCCTTGTTACACCAGACAATAGAGGCGTAGGTAGAATCAGCCTCACTATGCTGCTGTACAGCCATAGGACCATACCGGGACGCAAGCCCCAGTTCTTCCCGACCAAACGGCTGCACGTACCTAAAGCAAGTTTTGCCTTATGGAATACATTGCTAAGGTGAGAGTTCCAAGTTAGATTTTGGTCGATTGTTACGCCCAAGTACTTAACTACCGTGGAAAATGGTACTTCTTTGCCATTAAGTTTTAGTTGGACTAATTTGTCCAACCGTCTCTTTTTGATAAAGGGTATTATAACAGTTTTATCAATGCTGATAAACTGTTATCCCTACACCAGTTATTTATGGTGTTTAGGGCTCTTTGTATTATTGACGATAATGTACTTTGGCAAAAGCCCCTCGCAATGATCACAAGGTCATCAACATAACCCAATGTGTCAATGCGTAGGTCTGCCATTTTGTACAATAGTTGGTCAACCGCAAGAGTCCAAAGAAGAGGTGACAAAACACCTCCTTGTGGGCAGCCTCTTGTGGTTGCAACCTCAATCGAAGTTTGAAACAGTGCTATTTTTGCCTTTTTGTTTGAGAGCATCGACTTCACCCATCTGATGGTTGTGGGGTCAACATTTTTAGATGTTAGGTCTTCAATCAGCAGTGATGTGAGGCTACTGTCGAAGGCGCCTTCAATATCTAGAGGCACAAAGAGCTATTTCTTTATCCTCCTGTGCTTTTTCGACCCTGTCAATGGCACTGATTAGAGCTGTTTCCGTAGATTTGCCTCTGCGGTAAGCATGCTGGTTGTAATGTATGAGCCTCATAGCTGGAGCTACATCCCTTATATATCTATCTATAACCTTTTCCAATGTCTTAAGAAGAAAGGAAGATAGGCTTATAGGTCTAAAGGACTTTGGTAAAGCGTAGTCCTTTCTACCAGCCTTAGGTATAAATAGAACTTTGACAATTGTCCATCGTTCTGGAATATATCCCCATGTAAAACTTGCTTTGAAGAATTTCACCAGATAAGGAAGAAGGATGTCGATACCCCTCTGTAGTTGGATGGGAATTATTCCATCCTCCCCGCTTGATTTAAATGGTTCAAAGGAGTCAACAGCCCATTGCACCAGGTTTGGCTTTATTATTTTTGCATCCCTACACCAGTTCTCATTGCAAGGCCTTCGTAAGGCTCTGAAAGAGTTCAAGGCTGAAGTCTTGTATGACCCTAGGAAATGGGTTGACGCTAGTAACTCCAATGTTTCTGTTTCACTATTAGTGAAGTTACCATCCGGTTTTTAAGAAGCCCGATCTGATTAGGTTTAGCTTTCGATAGCATCTTGTGTAGTCTTGCACTGCGAGGCAAAGACTCAACTTCCTCGCATAGCTTCCTCCACGATGCTCTCTTGGCTTTCCTGATTTCTTTATTATATTCAGTTAGGGCTGCACTATAAATATCCCACTCTTTGGTTTTCTTAGCCCTATTAAATAGTTTCCTGGTCTTTTCCCTAAGTTCTTTCAGCTTAGAATTCCACCAAGTAACTTTTCGTGTTGAGGTCTTGGTTTTGACGGGACAACTGTCCTCGAAGGCTTCACGGATATATACGGTTACTGTCTCCGTTGCTAACTCCAAACATCAAGTTCGGCGTTGTGTTTTCGGGCGAACTCCGCCACTCGATCTAACTCGAGGTAGGATGTGCGTTCTCGCCAGGAAGATAGGCTGAGCAAATGATTACTCTGGCCCCTGTGCATCAGTTGAGATTGATGAAGGCTGTAATCAGGTCATCATTGCAGTACTCTGGAACAGCAAAAAGTTCAATATTTTTATTATAAATTATACAAGCTCTGGGTCCACTGCCTTTGGTATTGACAAGAATCTTAGCGGCAGCCGTCAATCCCAGAACTTGTTGACCGTTGGCCACCAAAGGCTCTTGTATAAGGGCGAGGTCAATGTCGTCCTCTGCAAAGCAAACCTCCGCCACGGCAGAAGCAGCTGCTGCATGGTTAATATTTGCTTGGAGGAGCCTCGTCTTACCCTTGGGTTTAGCCATTTATGGGCGTGGGGGGGGGGGGGCAGGGGTCTTTTCCGCCTGTTGAGGACGAGGACGTCCTTTGCCTGCGAACTTGACCCCCGCCTTAACTTTCGTCGATCCGCTACCACCTCCCCTCCCCCCCGGCCTGGACGACACCAGCGGAGGCCGTAGGACCGAGGCGAAATCTGCGCCTTGGGTCTTCGTCACCCTCACCGGTGGCGTTCCAGACTCACCCCGAGAGGTGGAGGGCTGGGGGGATTGGGGTTGGGGCGGTTCGGGCTCCATTGCCGCGTCAGAGCCTCCCCTGACTTTAAAAGTTATCATCTTAAAGCCAAGGATGATTCTGCCACCTGCCTTCCAAAGAGCCTCCGCCGATGGGTCGTCCAGAGAAAAGGTTACTAAGAACCCATTGTCCTCGTCCATACGGTGGAGGATTCTCCAGAGCTCAGTATGGAGCCCTTCATTTTGTGCCCTCAACAGCACAGCCACCTCCTCTGGAGAGTTGGTTTCGCTGCGGGGCAAGTAGGTAATGACCAGCTGAGGCTTAGGCAGTTTTCCCTCGGGTATTACCGAGAGCTCTGCCTCCGGCCAGGGCTTTAGTTTTCCGATTTCACCCACAATCCAGTCCTGGCTTGCCTTATTCAGGCACGTTACCAGAATCCAACCTGACTAGTGTGTGAAACCGGAAAATTTTGGACCCATTCCCGGTTGCGTCCCACAGGCCGTCTTAGCGATGGCCTGTGTAGTGCCCGGTGGACCAGCCGCATCTGCCCCACACTTATAGGATTCGAATTGCGAATTCCTATACGCGCGGAGCCAGCTATGGCACTGAAGCTAAGCTTCTTCTCCTCCGTTGCCAGCTTCACAGTCTTCCTGGGCTGGTCTTTGGGGGACTCTTCCTCAGACCGACTGCGTTTTTTCGCCTTCGGAACTGGGGGAGGCTTGGGCAGAGGAATTTCGTCCCAAGGCTTCTGGCAGAGAGAGAGGGCCTCTTCGGCTCCAATCTCAGCTGCTATCAGCCTTCGGTACTTTTTCCTCGCTGCCCCACTGAGCTTATAAGGCCTAGCGAACTTTTTCTTTTCCCCTCCCTGGTTCGTTTCCGATTGTGGTTCGGCTGCAAATGTGCCCTCCACTTCACGGCTCGTCCCAGGTTGGGGCGCACTGTTGCAGGGTGTTGATGAGGCTAAAAGAGCCTCTTCCAAACTTACAGCTAATTCCATTAAAGGAGACTTCTCATTGTCTTTTACAAAATGTCGGTTTTCATCCATTTTGTTACCACGATTAGCTAGGGAAATATGTACATGGTCAGCCCCGGCAGAGCCCCGCATGTCGAGGGAAGGGCTAATATACTACCCGAATCGTCTTGGTGTCGGGTAGGCACCGTTTGCGACTGGACTCCCTCCAGCCACGCATCCATCGGCACGGTACGCTTGACACCTTGGATTGGGTTAGGATAGGAAAAGGGGGGTGGGATAAAAGAAAAATAAAAGAGGATCGTAGGAGTATTTCTGTTCTGTCTGTTTAATATTGAACCAGACCAAATAACAGGCGGCAACCACGTGAAGGAGAACTCCTCAGACTTGCCCTGGGGATCAACACGACCTGCGCTCTCCCCCAGAGCCATACGCCAAACTGCTCGCCGGACAGGAGAGCAGAATAGGTGTTAATCTAGTCCTATTTATAATATCAAAAAGTTAGGAGTAGACTAACCCCCGCCCGTATTTTACAATAGTTTTCGTAGTAAATTTTCACCGTTAAATTACTAATTTTCATATAATTGGTTTTCTTACAATCGTATTAACATAAAATTTTTAAAATTTTTTAAAGCTCCTTTTAGGCTTACAATGTCCGTATCGTGAAACTTCCATCTACACTCAAATTTGATAGATAAAACACGCGGAACTAGAAAAATCGCTACGTACCTAAACCGAGCCTTAAATTCAGAAATAAAAACAAATCATCAATAATTTGACTGGAAATTGGTCTTTTCTGTATAAATTTTCTTGTAATATAGTTTAATTAATTGCCTCCCGTATTTTGCAATAAGTTTACTGGTAAATTTTCACAGTTGAATAACTAATTTTCATACAATTCGTTTTCTTATAATCGTATTTTCATAGAATTTTTAAACTTTTTAAAATCTTTGATTCCCTTGCTTTTTACGCTTATAAGGTCCGTCCTTTGTTGAAACTGCCGCCTGCATTCGAATTTGTCAGATTAAACACACTGAACTCGAAAAATCGCTACTTACCTAAGCCGAGCCGAAAATTCAGAAATAAAAACACAAATTCATCCACAACTTGACTGAAAATTGGTGTTTTCTGTTTATATTTTCTGGTAATATAGTGTAATTAATTGCCCTCCATATTTTGCAATAGTTATCGTAGTAAATTTTCACCGTTGAATAACTAATTTTCATATAATTCGTTTTCTTATAATCGTATTTTCATAGAATTCTAACTAAATCTTTGATTCCCTTGCTCTTTTTACGCTTATAAGGTCGTCGTGTATTATACTGCCGCCTGCTTTCATATTTGTCAGATTAAACACACGGAACTCGAAAAAATCGCTACTTACCTAAACCGAGCCGAAAATTCAGAAATAAAAACACAAATTCATCCACAACTTGACTGAAAATTGGTGTTTTCTGTTTATATTTTCTGGTAATATAGTGTAATTAATTGCCCTCCATATTTTACAATAGTTATCGTAGTAAATTTTCACCATTAAATAACTAATTTTCATATAATTGTTTTCGTATAATCGTATTTTCATAGAATTCTACAATCTTTGATTCCCTTGCTCTTTTTACGCTTATAAGGTCGTGTGTATTATACTGCCATCTGCTTTCATATTTGACAGATAAAACACACGGAACTCGAAAAAATCGCTACTAACCTAAACCGAGCCGTAAATTCAGAAATAAAAACACAAATTCAATCATAACTTGACTGAAAATTGTCTTTTCTGTTTAAATTTTCTTAAGAGTATATAAATAAGTATATAAGTAAGTATATAAGCAAGTAGATAGGCAAGTATATAAGCATATATATAAATAAGTATATAAGCATGTTTATAAGCAATATATAAGTTAGTATATATGTAAGTATATAAGAAATATATAAGCAAGTATAAAAACAAATATATAATATTTAAGTATATAATATATAAGTAAAATTATATAAGCAAGTATATAAACTATTATATAAGAATATATGTGTAGGTTTATAAGTAAGTAAATAAGTAAGTATATTAGCAAGTAAATAAGCAAGTATATAAGCAAGTTTGTAGGCAAGTATATAAGTAAGGTTATAAGCAAGTATATACGTAAGTATATAAACAAGTATATAAGCAAGTATATTATAAGTAAGTATAAAAGCAAGTGTATAAGTAGGTATATAAGCAATTATATAACAAAGTATATAAGTAAGTATAACAGTTAGTAAGTATGTAAGTAAGGATATAACCAAGTACATAAACAAGTTAATAAGCAAGTGTATAAGCAAGGATATAAGTAGGTATATAAGTTAGTAAATAAGTAAACATATAAGCAAGTAAATAAGCAAGTATATAGGCAAGTTTGTAAGCAAGTATGTAAGTATATAAGTTAGCATATTAGTAAGTAAATAAGTAAGTATATAAGCAATTATATAAGCCAGTATATAAGTAGGTATATAAGTAAATATATAAGCAAGTATATAAGAAAGTGTTAGAAAATAGATAAGCAAGTATATAAGTAAGTATACGTAAGTATATAAGCAGGTATATTATAAGTAAGTATAAAAGCAAGTGTATAAGTAGGTATATAAGCAATTATATAACAAAGTATATAAGTAAGTATAACAGTTAGTACATAAGTAAGTATGTAAGTAAGGATATAACCAAGTACATAAACTAGTTAATAAGCAAGTTAATAAGTAAGTGTATAAGCAAGGATATAAGTAAGTACAAGTTTATTATAAGTAATTATAAAAGCAAGTATATAAGTAGGTATATAAGCAAGTGTATAAGAAAAATATAAGTAAGTATATCAGTTATTACATAAGTAAGTATATAAGCAAGTATATAAGCAGGTTTATCAGTAAGTAAATAAGTATATATATTAGCAAGTATATAAGCAAGTTTGTAAGCAAGTACATAAGTAAGTATGTAAGTATATTATTAAGTATATAAGCAAGTATATAAGTAAGTACATACTTATATACTTGCTTGCCTGTTTATGAAATAAAAACACAAATTCATCCATAACTCTACAGAAAATTAGTCTTTTCTGTTTAAATTTTCTTGTTATATGGTGTAATTAATTGTCCCCCGTATTTGACAATAGTTTTCGTAGTAAATTTTCAACACTAAATAACTAATTTTCATATAATTAGTTTTCTTATAATCGTATTTTCATAGAATTTTTAAACTTTTTAAAATCTTCGATTTTTCCGCTCCTTTTAGGCTTATAAGGTCCGTCCCGTGTAGAAACTGTCATCTGCACTCTAATATGATAGACAAAACACAGGGAACTCGAAAAATCGCTACTTACCTAAGCCGAGCATTCAATTCAGAAATAAAAACACAAATTCATCCACAACTTGACTGAAAATTGGTGTTTTCCGTTTATATTTTCTGGTAATATAGTATAATTAACTGCCCTCAGTATTTTAAAATAGTTCTCGTAGTAAATTTTCATCGTTAAATTACTAATTTTCATACAATTCGAGTAGTTACGTTGTACCAGTTCTGGCGCACTGAGTCAGAAGTGGTACAAGTACGACGTTCGTCGACTCACGATCCTAAAAAAAAAAAAAGGTTTTGGCATGCTCTGATCACGAATCTGCGGTCCATTTTTGCGTAGGATGCACGGTTCCGGAGATGTGCAGATCAATTAGCTCTTATCTAATTGATATCCGGTGCGGGCCTCCACCGTCATTAGCGCTCCATTGTTCTTATCTACTTATCTATTGTTCGTTCAATACCGTCATTATCTATTCTTCCTCAGCGTGGTGCTATTGTTCTCCTTTGTTCCTATCTACACTAATCTAACTCATTAATAAAACACATTACCCAATTTTGTTAAAATTTTTATTTATAAAATACAAAATCTTATTACTTATTATCTATAAAATAGGAGCGAAACATCTCATCCACTAAAATATCGTTGTACAATGTGTTCCCTGTAAATATACTCGTAAAACTATGCATTGAACATCCCTGAAACTTATATAGCAAATATATTAAGCAATATTCGCCACAAATTGAAGTCCACTCATTCTGAATCCTATCAACATTCCAGTTCCATCTTTTACAATTTCTTTTAAAGAACTCTAGATGATATCGTACAGGTGCCCGTCCGAATGAATCAAAATATTGACCGACGTCATTCGTATCGATATATAAAGCTACCCAATGTGATCCTGGTTTCTCATCTGTATCCAAATTGCATATTATATACGTTGGTACGTGGGTGTACATGGGTAGTTTATTGGCAGCATAAACATTATTTTCTAGAGTGGGGTGAATCTTTTTCAGATGTTGTTGTACATCTAGTGTATCCATAATATTACTGCTATTAGTAGATTATTACAGTACCAATCTACTCCATGACTAATATGCATCTTAATACTAGAGTGAAAGCTGTGATTATAAGAGTATATTAAATCTTGTAAAACGTCTATATATCTATAAGTATTATTACGAGTGAAATAACGCCACATTTTCATTTTTAGTGTTCTTTGAAATCGTTCAACAATACTGGCCTTAATGTCAGGATTGTTAGTGGTATAGTAATTAATCTTTTTGGATTTAAAGTATTTTTGTACATCTTTTGAAACAAATTCTGTACCTTTATCAGATTGTATGTGAGTAGGTGTTAAATTACTTTCAGTAAATATACTTTCAAAACATTCTTTAGTTGTTTCTGAGTTTTTCTTTTTCATTGGTCTTGCTAAAGCATATTTACTAAATACATCAATAACACAAAGTATATACTTGAAACCATCATTATATTGAGAATAAGTTCGCATATCACTTAAATCAGCTTGCCACAGTTCATTAATATTTGATAGAATGTACCTATTACGCGGGAATTTTTTTCGAATGGGTTTATGTAATGTGTATGTTTCTTGTGATTTTAGCCATTCCTTTACTTGATTTTTATTCATTTTACCCTTCATGGCTTTTGATAATTTATCAATACTACCAAAACCAGCGGGATTAGATGGATCATAATAAATCCTGTTAATTTCTTCTAGTACGGGGTCCATTTTTCCCACTCAAGCCTTTTACGTATTTTAGTTGTAGACTTTTTATCTCTACTGCTCGGTGTAGAAAACTCTTGAAATTCAATCTCAGAGGGTTTGTTCAGATCTTTTGATTGAAGTTGGTTAATAAACTCACATCTCTTTGGATTACCAATATAAGTAAGTGGTACTTTAATATCTTTTAATGCTTCAGCAAATCTATCCCACCCTACTGGATCACTTCTTTTTAAGGGTCTTAGTGAATCATTTATTAAATCAACAATATTACTTCCAGGAATTTTTTCATTATCAATTATGACTGTACCTTCATTATCCCAATGTATTTTACCTTTACTTGTTTCAACTAAGTTTAATAATAACTGTCCTTTTTTATTATAAGTTTTTGGTATTAAACTGAGTATTTGAGCTGGTGTGTAAAGTGGATTTTCAACATTTTCTTTACTTTTGATGGATCGATTCTCCTCCAACAAAGATTCAGCATCAACTGAAGTTTTTAGATCTCTATCTTTATTTTTAAAACCAATTTTAGACTCGTTTGAATCTTCATTAGATGTATCAGAATAAATTAGTAATCTGAGTGGTTGACGATCCTCTTCGGTAAAATGAAGGTATCTTTGTAGTGTTTGTAAATATAACATCCATTTCTTTCGATCTTCCGTCTTACTATTCATAATATTTTGCATTTCAATATCTAATCGAGATAAACTACTATTAACCTTATTTTCTTGTTTTAATTTTTCAATCAATCCAGGTTCGATAAGTATCATTTTCTTTGCATTTTCCATGTTAACTGGCTAGTCCACTCACTAATCCACTCAATATTGCACCTAATATTATTGGTAAGAAAGCCCCTCCTTTTTGTATAATTATATTTTTTTCTTAGTTTATGTTTACACTTACGCACTAGTTGACGGAGTATATTTTTGGGTTTATTCAATTTTTGTTTATCTTGATCTTTAAGAGGTACTTTTCCTTGTAAAACGTTATGAATACACTCACAAATACAGTTAATTTCTTCTTCATCATACGTTTTAAGTAATGCTCTTTGATATTTTGGTTTAAGCGTATGCAAAGCGTTTAGCAAATGTTTTACAAGATTTAATATACTCTTATAATCACAGCTTTCACTCTAGTATTAAGATGTGCCCATGTGATGTAAATTCCAACAATATTATGACAGTTTGCACTAATCTTTATGATAGACGGTCAAACAAAATTTCTTTATTCACTAAAAAGATGACCATGAATAATTATAAGTCTTCTCTATTTAATAAAAAAGTGCAATATTATAGTATGCTTAGATTTAAATCAATTAAACACACAATTTTTACACAAAAATTAAATAAGATTGGTTTATCGTATAATGACACAAAGAGGCATATTTTAGATAATAATATTGAAACATTAGCTGGGGGTTATTATAAACTGCGTTAAGTGTTGATAGTTTTTAATTTTATGTCTGCATGTAAATAAAATTTGTATTGATTGTAAAATAATGATAATAGTATAATATGACGTAGAGTTTATTACATATTTAACCGTTGTTTTATTGTAAATAAAGTTAATTGTTGTTTATATTCGCGTGTGTGTGTGTGTATTTATTTGAGGTTGAGTTGATTGTAAAATTATGATGTACTAATTGTGTTAGAAATAGTATACAGATCATTCTGTTTTATATAATGTTTGCAATATATATTAATTGTTAACACCAACACTTTCATTTTTTATTTCACCCCTTAGAACTTTAGACGTGTGTAATGTTTCACTTTATCCATCCGTTTACTGTTATTGTGGCAGGACCAAGTGGATGTGGGAAGTCAAATTTTGTAACAAATTTCATAAAATCAGTTACAGAAATATGTAATTGTGATTTTAACCAGATCACATGGTGCTTTGATGAAATGCAACCTTTATATAATTTACCAAATGTTAACTAATTGGAGGAATTCCAAATGTTAATATGTTTGATGGTGAAAACCCACATCTTGTTATTATTGATGATCCAATGAGAGAGTCCGATGGAAGAATTGTGGATATATTTACAAAAGGTGGTCATCACAGGAATCTTAGTGTATTTTTATTTAACACAAAATTTATTTCATCAGGGTAAAGGGCAAAGAGACATATCCTTAAACTCAAGTTATATAATATATTTTAAAAACCCTCGAGATAAAACTCAAATAAGATATTTAGCACGACAAGTGTCACCAGATAACCCAAAATTCATTGAAGATGCCTACAGGGATGCAACTCTAGAGGCGTATGGATATTTAATGGTAGATTTAAAACAGAATACCAATGATTTATGTCGTATCAAGACAAATGTCTTCCCATTTAATGGTTTCTGTACAGTCTACGTCCCCACAAAAGAGTTTAAATACACCAAGAATCAAACATTTCAAATAATTGCTAAATGATGCATCGTCGACTCACAACTCATAAACATTTGCTAAACGCTTTGCATACGCTTAAACCAAAATATCAAAGAGCATTACTTAAAACGTGTGATGAAGAAGAAATTAACTGTATTTGTGAGTGTATTCATAACGTTTTACAAGGAAAAGTACCTCTTAAAGATCAAGATAAACAAAAATTGAATAAACACAAAAATATACTCCGTCAACTAGTGCGTAAGTGTAAACATAAACTAAGAAAAAATATAATTATACAAAAAGGAGGGGCTTTCTTACCAATAATATTAGGTGCAATATTGAGTGGATTAGTGAGTGGACTAGCCAGTTAACATGGAAAATGCAAAGAAAATGATACTTATCGAACCTGGATTGATTGAAAAATTAAAACAAGAAAATAAGGTTAATAGTAGTTTATCTCGATTAGATATTGAAATGCAAAATATTATGAATAGTAAGACGGAAGATCGAAAGAAATGGATGTTATATTTACAAACACTACAAAGATACCTTCATTTTACCGAAGAGGATCGTCAACCACTCAGATTACTAATTTATTCTGATACATCTAATGAAGATTCAAACGAGTCTAAAATTGGTTTTAAAAATAAAGATAGAGATCTAAAAACTTCAGTTGATGCTGAATCTTTGTTGGAGGAGAATCGATCCATCAAAATTAAAGAAAATGTTGAAAATCCACTTTACACACCAGCTCAAATACTCAGTTTAATACCAAAAACTTATAATAAAAAAGGACAGTTATTATTAAACTTAGTTGAAACAAGTAAAGGTAAAATACATTGGGATAATGAAGGTACAGTCATAATTGATAATGAAAAAATTGCTGGAAGTAATATTGTTGATTTAATAAATGATTCACTAAGACCCTTAAAAAGAAGTGATCCAGTAGGGTGGGATAGATTTACTGAAGCATAAAAGATATTAAAGTACCACTTACTTATATTGGAAATCCAAAGAGATGTGAGTTTATTAACCAACTTCAATCAAAAGATCTGAACAAACCCTCTGAGATTGAATTTCGAGAGTTTTCTACACCGAGCAGTAGAGATAAAAAGTCTACAACTAAAACACGTAAAAGGCTTGAGTGGGAAAAATGGACCCCGTACTAGAAGAAATTAACAAGATTTATTATGATCCATCTAATCCCGCCGGTTTTGGTAGTATTGATAAATTATCAAAAGCCATTGATAAATTACCAAAAAATTATCTCATAGAATACCAGCGTGAAATAGTAGCTTAATGCTGCTGTGTTTCGTATGGAGAGTGTAGAGAACCGGAGACCCTTTTTACTGGAAACGAGGCATTCCATCTTAGTCCTCACGGGTGACAACGCATCTGCATTTTGATTCGTAATTGAGGATAGATGTAGATGTCTATGGGCCACAGCAACCACTTACCATCAGGTGGACTGTGTGCTCGTTTGTCACCCTATCGTATAAAAAAAAGCCATGAAGGGTAAAATGAATAAAAAGCAAGTAAAGGAATGGCTAAAATCACAAGAAACATACACATTATATAAACCCATTCGAAAAAAATTCCCGCGTAATAGGTACATTCTATCAAATATTAATGAACTGTGGCAAGCTGATTTAAGTGATATGCGAACTTATTCTTATCTATTCATTCTATATGCTGGTTTCAAGTATATACTTTGTGTTATTGATGTATTTAGTAAATATGCTTTTGCAAGACCAATGAAAAAGAAAAACTCAGAAACAACTAAAGAATGTTTTGAAAGTATAGGTATTTACTGAAAGTAATTTAACACCTACTCACATACAATCTGATAAAGGTACAGAATTTGTTTCAAAAGATGTACAAAAATACTTTAAATCCAAAAAGATTAATTACTATACCACTAACAATCCTGACATTAAGGCCAGTATTGTTGAACGATTTCAAAGAACACTAAAAATGAAAATGTGGCGTTATTTCACTCATAATAATACTTATAGATATATAGATGTTTTACAAGATTTAATATACTCTTATAATCACAGCTTTCACTCCAGTATTAAGATGTGCCCATGTGATGTAAATTCCAACAATATTATGACAGTTTGGACTAATCTTTATGATAGACGGTCAAACAAACTTTCTTTAGAAAATCCTAAACCAAATTTCAATGTGGGTGATTATGTTAGAATAACTAAATATAAACATGCTTTCCAAAAAGGATATGAATCAAATTGGAGTGATGAAATATTTATTATATCTTCAATAATTGATAGATCTCCATGGGTTGTTTATACAATAACAGATTTACAAAATGAACCAATAGTTGGTACTTTTTATGAAAGAGAATTACAGAAAATCACTTACAACCCCACCTCACAATATAAAAAAGAAAAAATAATTGACACTCGTTACTCAGGTAACAGAAAAGAAGAATTAGTGAAGTGGAAAGGTTAACCAGATAAATTTAACAGTTGGATTTTAGCTTCCAGTTTAAAAGAAATATGAATAAAGGAAGTTTTTATTTAACTTTGCTCAGCAATAGTTCAATGGAATACTTTCCTGATAACAAGACCACAAATTTTTCAACGAAATTACCGAAAGCTATTAAATTAGAAGGTGAATGGTCGCTTGGAGTTATCGAGTTTCAATATCCATGTACCATGTTTACTGTTCAAGATCATGAAAATGTTATATACATTACAAAATCTATGTTAATGCCTAATGAAGATAAACCATCCACAGTGTACTACAAAAAACATATTCCAGCTACCAACTATGATAACGTTGAGCATATTTTAAGAGTGTTAAATGGTATCGGAGAGAACTTGAAATTTCGCTATGATGAAATAACAAAATTTGTGTCTATTTCTGTTTTTGATAAAAATATAACATCCGTAACATTATCACCCAAATTAAGTTTACAACTAGGTTATGAACCAAATAAAAATCTCCTAGAGAGAAATTTTGGAAAGTGTCCTGCTAATTTACACTTAGGGTTACCATCTCAACTCTTTCTATATTGCGACATTATCGATCCTCAGATTGTGGGTGATGTTATGCTACTTTACTAAGAGTCATTTCATTAGATCCTACAAAATACATTTATGGTGCAAATAAAATGCACGTTTTCTCTCAACCTCACTACTTACCTGTTATGCGAAGAGAGTTCGATACGCTGGAAATAGTTATAAGATCGAGCACAGGACAAAAAATACCATTCCAGTTTGGAACCGTGTGTATTAAACTACATTTCCGAAAATTATAATAATGAATTCTCTTCGTGATCATCATAAATGTCCATATGAAAATTATTATACACATCAAGCTGGGTCAGGAGTTGGAGTAATTTATAAGGGTGCACCATACCAACGCGGTCATGGTATTGGGAGCTTCTTAGGGGGGTTATTTAGATCAGTTTTACCTTTACTTTCAAGTGGTGCTCGAGTGATTGGTAAGGAGGCATTAAGCGCTGGAGTAGGACTTTTATCGGATATGGTTCAAGCGCGTCCTATGGAAGCCTCAATAAAAGATCGTCTAAAGCAAGTTAGTACGAATTTAAAACGAAAGGCTGATGAGAAAATTGATCAATTTAACATGACAGGATCTGGGTATAAAACTAAAAGAAAACGATTGACCTCGTTCATTCCACCATTAACTGCTAAAGTGAAAGCTGCGAAAAAACTTGGTCTAAAACCAAAAAATATCAAAGATATATTTTCAAATTAAATATGTCTTTCCTTCATAATCATTCTTGCGAGTGCGTTAAGTCAGAATTGGATTTGTTTGCATTGCCGTCTACACAAACTAGCATTGAAAATGGATTGTGGATTCATTATAAACCAATTTCATCTCTTGGTGATGATCAACCTATCGAGTTTCAAGTTCCTGGGACAGGCGATGACTACATATATTTGTCTCAGACATTACTCCACATAAAGGCAAAAGTATTAAATTAAGATTCAACTAACTTGATATCTACTACAATAGTAGCACCTGTAAATAATTGGCTGCATTCACTTTTTAGTCAACTTGATGTTTATTTAAACCAAAAACTTGTATCACCACCTAATAATACCTATGCATATCGAGCATACATGGAAACCCTTTTAAACTATGCTCCTGCTGCTAAACAATCTCATCTTACTTGTAGTCTTTGGTATGATGATACAGCAGGAAAAATGGATTCTACGGATGGTAAAAACATAGGATTTGTTAAAAGACAGGAATTGATTAGTGAAAGTAAGGAAATAGAAATGATTGGTCATCTTCACGGTGACAATTTCAGCCAAGATAAATTTTTAATTAATGGTGTTGAAATGAGTGTTAAATTGGTTCGATCGAGAGAGAGCTTTAATTTAATTGCTGGGTCAAACGATGTAAAGTTTAAAGTTTGCATTACGGACGCAACTCTTATTGTTCGACGAGCACGAATTAATCCAAGTGTATTACTCGCACATCAAAAAGTTTTAGCTTCTACCACTGCTAAATATCCTATTACTCGAGCTGAAGTAAAAGTTTTAACAATTCCATCGGGTGTTCAAGGAAAAACTCTTGATAATATATTTTTAGGGCAGGTACCCAAAAGATGTATAATTGGATTTGTGAACAATTCTGCATTTAATGGTTCCCTTACTAAAAATCCATTTAACTTTGAAAACTATGGTATTAATTCTTTCAGCTTATATATTGATGGTCAACAAATACCTTCAAAAGCTTTGCAACCATCTTTTAATAATAGCATATTTACATCAGCATATCATACTCTATTCTCGGGAACTGGTATTCACTTTCTTAATGAAGGAAATGGAATCTCTTGTGAACAGTATGCCAAAGGTTACTGTCTATTAGCATTTGACTTAACTCCTGATTTATCAGCCAACTCATCAGTTCATTGGAATCTCATAAAGCATGGTAGTGTAAGATTAGAAGTACGATTTGAATCCTCACTAATACAAACAATTAACTGTATAGTTTATGCTGAGTTTGATAATATTATTGAGATAGATAAAAACAGAAATGTTACTGTAGACTATAGTAGTTAAGGTTATAATATGTGTTGTATGTTAGATTTTATATATATGTTATAAAATAAAATAAAACAAATTGTATGCAATATAATATTTTTTATTTCTTTATTAATATTCTATTCAATCTAATACAAAACTCTGTTCGAGTTTAAATTTTACATAAGCACACTGACTAAACCACTGAACATGCTGCTGCCAAGGATCATCATCATCTTCCCAATCTTTTAAACCACCACCACAATGGAAACACTTGGTCCTGTCTGCATGGCCAGTATAAAAGAAACCGGCTTCTGCAAGATCTTGAGTTTTCTGTCGCATAACGAGAGGCCAGTTTTCGAAACTGAGCAACCGGCTAGATTTTGAACTGAAGAATGGATATTCAGCTCTTGAGTACTGCATATTCTTCTCGTTTTCATCTCCACTCAGTGTTGTAGTTTTGTTCTTCAATGATGTGTTCTGTACACGTATGCCACATTCATCTCTTTCTTCTGCTCTTGTCTTCCTGTAATTTAAGTAAACAGAATCACATTAACTAATGATCAGCTAATGACTGTCATTGTTAAAAAAGTATTTTTTAACTTTTTCGCTTTCTGCTATTGTCTTTGTAATATTGTATACGAGGGCGTTTGTGTTGTCGTAGATGCTATCCTTATTAGTCTTTACGTAATATTTAATCCTCGTGGAAGCATGTTTCCAATGATCAGTAGTTGGAATCTTGGATAGCTTCTTCATATCGTACATTTCAATTTTGATGAGATGCGTCGCTTGCTCTCCGTCGTCAGAATTAGTAGAAATGTATGATACACCATCTCTAGCGGCTCGTGCTACGGTTGATGATAACAGCTTCCTCTTTTTTATTTTTGATTCAGCTTCAAAAAAATTATCAATCGATTGCGATTTTCTTTTTCCACCATCGCATGTGTTATTATTAATGACGATGTCATCACTCTCTTCTTGAGGGGAGAGTGGCGAGTAGTAATACTGTTTATAGGTATTTTCATCGAAGCCCAATGATTTCTGCAACAACACAGTTGTCATGTTAATATCAATTTGTTAACACTTAATCATAAAAGTTAAAAAAGTTAAAGTTACATTCTATTAAAGTCCACTGCTGAACATAGGCCTCCTCTTATTTCTGAGAGGGTTTTAGGGCTAGGAAATGTTCGCTGCGCTACCTCAATGCGTGTTGGCAAACTTCACATGCCTTCGAAATTTTCTCAGACATGCATTACTCACGATGTTTTCCTTCGCCGCTGAGCACGTGGTAAATCAGCACTTAAAATTGCAATTAACAATTTAATTGGTGCCGGCGGGGATCGAACCCGGGTCGCGTACTGTGAATTTTACAGTTTTGCGCTAACCATCTGAGCTACCACGGCTTAATCATATACACACACATAATATTTAAATATAATTTGTTAACACTAAATCATACACACGTAAGAAAATAACAGAAAGAAAAGTAAGTTTGTCAATAGAATAAACACTTACATCCATGGCCTTTGATGCGTTGAAGTAACGCAAACGTAGTATTGATAGATCTACTGCGGTCAAACGACCATAAACTAACTCCATGACTGCAGTTGCTTGGTCTTATATAGTACCAGTGAGTAATAATTCTAATCTAAAGAATTTCTGCAGTAGAATTGATAGTAACTTTATGCGTCAACAAGCTTATCTTACATTCTGTTGCTTAACTCTACATTCCTACGTCCTTCCTGTCGTGTCTTGTTCAGTGTATTGATGACTCAAATACGTTTTGTATAACACAAAGAATGCAATTTAATATTTAGAAATCACTATAATTGATCATTCCTATATTAGTCATTGAGTAGATTGGTACTGTAATAATCTACTAATAGCAGTAATATTATGGATACACTAGATGTACAACAACATCTGAAAAAGATTCACCCCACTCTAGAAAATAATGTTTATGCTGCCAATAAACTACCCATGTACACCCACGTACCAACGTATATAATATGCAATTTGGATACAGATGATAAACCAGGGTCACATTGGGTAGCTTTATATATCGATACGAATGACGTCGGTCAATATTTTGATTCATTCGGACGGGCACCTGTACGATATCATCTAGAGTTTTTTAAAAGAAATTGTAAAAGATGGAACTGGAATGTTGATAGGATTCAGAATGAGTGGACTTCAGTTTGTGGCGAATATTGCTTAATATATTTGCTATATAAGTTTCAGGGATGTTCAATGCATAGTTTTACGAGTATATTTACAGGGAACACATTGTACAACGATATTTTAGTGGATGAGATGTTTCGCTCCTATTTTATAGATAATAAGTAATAAGATTTTGTATTTTATAAATAAAAATTTTAACAAAATTGGGTAATGTGTTTTATTAATGAGTTAGATTAGTGTAGATAGGAACAAAGGAGAACATTAGCACCACGCTGAGGAAGAATAGATAATGACGGTATTGAACGAACAATAGATAAGTAGATAAGAACAATGGAGCGCTAATGACGGTGGAGGCCCGCACCGGATATCAATTAGATAAGAGCTAATTGATCTGCACATCTCCGGGATCGTGAGTCGACGAACGTCGTACTTGTACCACTTCTGACTCAGTGTGCCAGAACTGGTACAACTTCTGTCTCAGTGCGCCAGAACTGGTACAACGTAACTACTAATTCGTTTTCTTATAATCCTATTTTCATAGAATTTTTAAAATTTTTAAAATCTTTGATTCACTTGCTCTTTTTACGCTTATAAGGTCCATCCCCCACACGTAACTCGAAACAATCACTACTTACCTAAACCGCGCCTTAAATTCAGAAATAAAAACACAAATTCATCCATTACTTGACTAATGGTATTTGCCTTAAAAATTTTCTTGTTTTACAGTGTAATTAATTGCCTCCTTCCCCCCGAATTTTACAATTTTTTTTATTATATATCTTCTATCCCTATGTCTTCAATGAATCGAAGGAGTTGCTTAGCCGTGAGCAATTTCACTTCTTCTGGGCGGAGTAGATAGTGTCCCAGATGAGTGTTACGTTTGCGCATTAAGAGTCCGCAATCAGTTAGGATGTGTAGAGGCGTTTCTTCCGTTACAGGACCGACACATCCTTGAGTTGCTTAGTCCCAGGATGGACATGTGCTTTTTAAGACAACAGTGTCCACACAGTGATAAGAGTTAGGGCTCTTGCCAGAATGCGCAATTTATTTTTACTTAATCCCAGGGCTTCTGAAGCGAATTTACGATCAAAAGTCCGGATTAAGGTTTTAGAATGTTTTAAGACTGGTGTGTCAGACCAGATCTTAAGTGACATATTGTGATAAAGAGTTTCAAGGGTCAATCGGCATAGGCTTGTTGAGATTCCACAAAATGGCTTAGGTCCAAATTGTGTGCACTTTGAGCCATCCCGTTCTAGTTTGTCGGCAAATTCCGACAAACTAGAACGGGACGACCCTGTTGTTACATCCCAGGGCGTTTAAACGGTTCACGCAGTCTCTAACTAGCTTTGAGTTCACTAAGTTTGATCTCAGCGCTAGCAGTGCTGCTTGACTATCAGAGTTTATGTAAATTTCATGGTTGACGTAGTGTTTTTGCAGATTGATTTGCGCACACCGAAGTATGGCGAAAATTTCTGCCTGGTAGATAGAGGTTTATCTACCCAAATTCACACTAAGTTTGAATTTTGGGCGTTCCCCATAAATTCCAAAGTCTACGTCGAGGCCCATTTTAGACCCATCGGTATACCATATGAGGCTACCGACCTCACAGATAACCTGGCCATTCAGCCAGTCTTCTCTGGAGGGTAATTCGACTGTATACTTTTTATCAAAAGTGTGTGGTGGACGCATGATATCTGAGATCATGCATAAGACCGGTGATTAATTGAGTCGAGCATGGATCTCAATCTGTAGGAGAGCAAGCTCAGACCGCCCTGGGCGTTAATCCTATACAAACTAGCCCTCGCCTCCTTGTCTAGATATAGATCAAGGGGCGTTAGACATAGAAGTGCATTAAGAGCCGCTCCAGGCGATGATCGCATAGCTCCAGTTGCCATTAAGCAGGCAGTCCTTTGTAGACTATTTAGTATGTCCGCAGTCGTCTTTTGGTTGGCCTTGTTACACCAGACAATAGAGGCGTAGTTGGAATCGGCCTCACTACTGTTATCTAGATGTTAGTGCTGTTAGTCAATGCGACTCTTACAGCTTCATCTTGTCTCAGGGCTCGCGGCCTGAAAAAAAGGGAAAGATGATGATGATGATGAGATGGTTTATGATTTGATATTGTTACCAATCATCATGTCGCCTTTAATGCGTTTTTCTTTGAGCTATCTAACCGCAGTCCGAGGTGTCCGAGGAGTGTGAACCCCCGTCTCTGACTGCTCAGCTCGTATCGGTCGATGACAGATTGGCCTTGTTACACCAGACAATAGAGGCGTAGGTAGAATCGGCCTCACTATGCTCCTGTACAGCCATAGGACCATACTGGGACGCAAGCCCCAGTTCTTCCCGACCAAACGACTGCACGTTCCTAAAGCAATTTTTGCCTTATGGCATACATTGCTAAGGTGAGAGTTCCAAGTTAGATTTTGGTCGATTGTTATGCCCAAGTACTTAACTACCGTGGAAAATGGTACTTTTTTGCCATTAAGTTTTAGTTGGACTAATTTGTCCAACCGTCACTTTTTGATAAAGGGTATTATAACAGTTTTATCAGCATTGACTGATAAACTGTTATCCCTACACCAGTTATTTATGGTGTTTAGGGCTCTTTGTATTATTGACGATAAAGTACTTTGGCAAAAGCCCCTCGCAATGATCACAAGGTCATCAACATAACCCAATGTGTCAATGCGTAGGTCTGCCATTTTGTACAATAGTTAGTCAACCGCAAGAGTCCAAAGAAGAGGTGACAAAACACTCCTTGCAGTGAAACAGTGCTATTTTAGCCTTTTTGTTTGAGAGCATCGACTTCACCCATCTGATGGTTGTGGGGTCAATATATTTAGATGTTAGGTCTCCAATCAGCAGTGATGTGGGGCTACTGTCGAAGGCGCCCTCAATATCTAGAGAGGCACAAAGAGCTATTTATTTATCCTCCAGTGCTTTTTCGACCCTGTCAATGAGACTGAACAGGGCTGTTTCCGTAGATTTGCCTCTGCGGTAAGCATGCTGGTTGTAATGTATGAGGCTCATAGCTAGAGCTACATACCTTATATATCTTTCTATAACCTTTTCCAATGTCTTAAGAAGAAAGGAAGATAGGCTTATAGGTCTAAAGGACTTTGGTAAAGCTTAGTCCTTTCTACCAGCCTTAGGTATAAATAGAACCTTGACAATTGTCCATCGTTCTGGAATATATCCCCATGCAAAACTTTCTTTGGAGATTTTCACCAGATAAGGAAGAAGGATGTCGATACCCCTCTGTAGTTGGATAGGAATTATTCCATCCTCACCGCTTGATTTAAATGGTTCAAAGGAGTCAACAGCCCATTGCACCAGGTTTGGCCATATTATTTTTGCAGCCCTACATCAGTTCTTATTGCAAGGCCTTCGTAGGGCTCTGAAAGAGTTCAAGGCTGAAGTCTTGTATAACCCTGGGAAATGGGTTGACGCTAGTAACTCCAATGTTTCTGTTTCACTATTAGTGAAGTTACCATCCAGTTTTTAAGAAGCCCGATCTGATTAGGTTTAGCTTTCGATAGCATCTCGTGTAGTCTTGCACTGCGAGGCAAAGACTCAATTTCCTCGCATAGCTTCCTCCACGATGGTTTCTTGGCTTTCCTGATTTCTTTATTATACTCAGTTAGGGCTGCACTATAAATATCCCACTCTTTGGTATTCTTAGCCCTATTAAATAGTTTCCTGGTCTTTTCCCTAAGTTCTTTCAGCTTAGAATTCCACCAAGAAACTTTTCGTGTTGAGGTCTTGGTTTTGACGGGACAACTGTCCTCGAAGGCTTCACGAATATCTACAGTTACCGTCTCCGTTGCTAACTCCAGACCTTCAATTGTTTTGATGCTTTTAGGAAACGTTTCCAAATTCCTCCTTAGGCTACCTCTGTAGATATCCCAGAAGGTCGCTTTCGGATCCCTAAAATTAACCAGTTTCAAAGGTGGTGATGCTCCAATCACAAACTTAATGTGCTTGTAATCAGACATCGAGTTTTCGCTACTAACATGCCAGTCATTTATCCGCCTGGACATGTTATTGGTAGCAAAGTTTATGTCTAACACTTCTTGCCTAGCACGCGTTACAAAGGTTGGTGTACAACCTAAGTTTAGGCTTACTAGGCGGTTGGAGATGAGAAAATCATAAAGTAACTCACCTCTTTCGTTGATGTTGGTGCTTTCCCAGGCTGTGTGATGAGCATTAGCATCAAAACCCAACACAAGTTCGGCGTTGTGTTTTCGGGCGAACTCCGCCACTCGATCTAACTCGATGGTAGGATGTGCGTTCTCGCCGGGAAGATAGGCTGAGCAAATGATTACTCTGGCCCCTATGCATCAGTTGAGATTGATGAAGGCTGTAATCAGGTCATCATTGCAGTACTCTGGTACAGCTAAAAGTTCAATATTTTTATTATAAATTATACAAGCTCTGGGTCTACTGCCTTTGGTATTGACAAGAATCTTACCGGCAGCCGCCAATCGCAGAACTTGTTGACCGTTGGCCACCCAAGGCTCTTGTATAAGGGCCAGGTCAATGTCGTCCTCTACAAAGCAAACCTCCACCACGGCAGAAGCAGCTGCTGCATGGTGAAGATTTGCTTGGAGGAGCCTCGTCTTACCCTTGGGTTTAGCCATTTGTGGGCGTGGGGGGAGGGGGCAGGGGTCTTTTCCGCCTGTTGAAGACAAGGACGTCCTTTGCCTGCGAACTTGACCCCCGCCTTAACTTTCGTCGATCCGCTACCACCTCCCCTCCCACTCGGCCTGGACGACATCGGCGGAGGCCGTCGGACCGAGGTGAAATCTGCGCCTTGGGTCTTCGTTACCCTCACCGGTAGCGTTCCAGACTCACCCCGAGAGGTGGATGGCTGGGGGGATTGGGGTTGTGGCGGTTCGGGCTCCATTGCCGCGTCAGAGCCTCCCCTGACTTTAAAAGTTATCATCTTAAAGCCATGGATGACTCTGCCGCCTGCCTTCCAAAGAGCCTCCGCCGATGGGTCGTCCAGAGAAAAGGTTACTAAGAACCCATTCTCCTCGTCCATACGGTGGAGGATTCTCCAGAGCTCAGTATGGAGCCCTTTCTTTTCGTGCCCTCAACAGCACAGCCACCTCCTCTGGAGAGTCGGCTTCGCTGCGGGGCAAGTAGGTAATGCCGAGATTACCGAGAGCTCTGCCTCCGGCCAGGGCTTTAGTTTTCCGATTTCACCCACAATCCAGTCCTGTCTTGCCTTATTCAGGCACGTTACCAGAATCCAACCTGGCTTGTGTGTGAAACCGGAAAATTTTGGACCCATTCCCGGTTGCGCCCCACAGGCCATCTTAGCGATGAACTGTGTAGTGCCCGGTGGACCAGCCGCATCTGCTCCGCACTTATAGGATTCGAATTGCGAATTCCTATACGCGCGGAGCCAGCTACGGCACTGAAGCTGAGCTTCTTCTCCTCCGTTGCCAGCTTCATAGTCTTCCTGGGCTGGTCTTTGGGGGACTCTTCCTCAGACCGACTGCGTTTTTTCGCCTTCGGAACTGGGGGAGGCTTGGGCAGAGGAATTTCGTTCCAAGGCTTCTGGCAGAGAGAGTGGGCCTCTTCGGCTCCAATCTCAGCTGCTATCAGCCTTCGGTACCTTTTCCTCGCTGCCCCACTAAGCTTATAAGGCCTAGCGAACTATTTCTTTTCCCCTCCCTGGTTCGTTTCCGATTGTGGTTCGGCTGCAAACGTGCCCTCCACGTCACGTTTTCGTCCCAGGTTGGGGCGCACTGTTGCAGGGTGTTGGTGAGGCTAAAAGAGCCTCTTCCAAAAAAATCCGAATCGTCCTGGTGTCGGGTAGGCACCGTTTGCGACTGGACTCCCTCCAGCCACGCATCCGTCGGCACGGTACGCTTGACACCTTGGATTGGGTTAGGATAGGAAAAGGGGGTGGGATAAAAGAAAAGAAAAAGAGGATCGTCCGAGTATTTCTGTTCTGTCTGTTTCCTATTGAACCAGACCAAATAACAGGCGGCAACCACGTGAAGGAGAACTCCTCAGACTTGCCCTGGGGATCAACACGACCTGCGCTCTCCCCCAGAGCCATACGCCAAACTGCTCGCCGGACAGGAGAGCAGAATAGGTGTTAATCTAGTCCTATTTATAATATCAAAAAGTTAGGAGTAGACTAACTGGTGGAGCCACGTGTTTAAGGCTGCCGAAAATCTAGTTCCCCGGTCAAACCTCAAACCTATTACGCGAGATATTAACTAAAGTGGACTGTATATGCGATTGCTTCTACGCTTACGTTAAAAGCGACTACTATAGCATGCGGTACAATGCACTCGCTCTTCCCTAAACTAAACTATTACTTGTCGAATCGATGAAAGGAATCCTGCTTGACTAGGAAAAAAAAACACAGATTGGAGCGGGTTAAATTATTAGCAAGCAGGTATAATTAAGGAGTATTGACTCACCGGGGTTTCTTCTTCCTGTCGATCACTATAGCGGCGACTTCCGGAACCTCCTCTGGACAGACACTTCTGGGGCCCCAGTGGTGCGTCAGGAGAGAAGCGTTGGTTCAACGACGACTGCGGCGGGAGAAGAGAGCGCGCGTCGGTCGCGCGTGTCTTATATATCCTCGGGTCCGATGATTACGCGATGTTCTAGAATCGTCTTCTTTCCCCTCCCACCCCACCACCCCGATGTGTCGATAGGAGGGTACGAATGATATTGTTTCGGAAGGGAATAATGATTCGACAAGTTCCTACCGTCAAAAATAAAAAAAAACGCGAATGGTTTTCCGCGCAACCATCTCCCCCCGCCCTTGAAGGATTTCCTTCAAAAAAAATAACTAAACAACTAGAGCTAAGATCGACTAACAAATAACTAACTAACGCTAAGATTACCTAAATTAAACTACAATTTCAGTCTAGAAAGCTAATTTAAATTATGGAAGAGGCAAGGGGCACAAACGGACAACCGGACGTAGGTAAGACCCAACCGTGGTCTTAACGCGAGCTATCCTAATTACTCCGTCGGAACCGGGAAAGACCTCCTCGACGATTCCTAACGGCCAGTGGAGAGGCGGCGTATTCTCCTTAGTGAGCACAACTACGGTTCCTACAGCTAAAGGCTCTGTCGCTGTGTTCCATTTTTGCCGAGACTGCAAAGTATGCAAGTATTCCATCCTCCATCGTTTCCAAAACGATTGCACTAACCGATCTAATAATTTGTGGCGTGTGGAAATGTTAAGTCTGTTCTCATCCATATCCGCGGCGGGCAGATACCTTAGAGGCGTTAAAGTCAAAAAATGTGCTGGAGTTAGAGCCAGCGGTTCCGAGGGGTCACTAGATAACGTCCGACAAAGTGGGCGGCTATTCATTACGCATTCAATTTGAGCGAGCACCGTACTTAGCTCTTCGAAGGACAAAATTTGATCTCCTATTACTCGGTATAAGTGGCTCTTTAGACTTTTAATATTAGTCTCCCAATTGCCCCCAAAATGACTCGCGGCTGGGACGTTCAGAGACCACTCAATGCGGTTCTCGGCTAGAATGTGAGCGAACTCCGAATTATAATACTTGCTAGCTAAGAGCTCATGTAGTTCCGATAGAATACGTTTTGCACCGACGTAGTTCGTACCGTTATCCGAATATAATCTACTTACAGGGCCTCTGCGCGATAGAAATCTTTTAAATGCACCCATAAAGCCTGCTGTGCTTAGATCACCAACGAGTTCTATATGCACTGCTCGAGTAGTTAGACATACGAAAATGCAGACGTAAGCCTTTGTGGATCTTATACCACGCCCGCGAGTGAGCGTGACCTTAAACGGACCAGCAAAATCAGACCCGGTGTGCGTGAAGGGCTTTACCGATTGTATCACTCTACAAGATCTAAGTTCCGCCATTTCCGGAAATGACGGCTTGGGGCGTGCCCGAAAGCAAGCTATACATCTGTGCACCCGATTGCGTATTAAACTACGTGCAGAAAGAATCCAATAATTCTGGCGCAAGATCGACATCAATAAATCGGGGCCAGCGTGCGAGTTCAATTTATGATGATAATCGACTAATAAGTTCATGATATGGTCTTTACGCGGTAAAACTATAGGGTGCCGTTGGTCGAAACTCAACTGCGAGTTGGACAAGCGTCCACCTACCCTTACAATCCCATCCTGTAAAAATGGCTTAAGGCGTTGAAAGGCGCGACTACAAGCTCTATTCGATTGTAATCTTGTAATTTCTTCAGAGAAGTGCGCACGTTGAAGTTCACGTAATACTAGCGACTCGGCATAGTTGTAATCGGATGCTAAGACATACGGACGTCGCGGTAAAAGCTTCGCGAATCGACAAACGTAAATTACGCTACGCAATAATTTCGACCAAGAGGACAAGCGGTTCGCCAGAGCAATGATTGGAGAAACCTCGCTCGAAACGTTCGCCACTAGAGCGTGTCTCTTCTCTTCCGGCGGTTGTGACACTGACGAAGGTTCGAAATCGGTTATTGGCCATTGTGAGGGATCCAAGTGAACCCAAGAAGGTCCATGGAACCAAAGCGGGTGGTCCATTATTTGCATCGGGGTGAGTCCCCGGGATAGACAATCGGCAGGGTTTTCCTTACCGGACACGTGATAAAAGTTCCGCGTTTCTAACTCGTCTTGGATCTTGGCCACTCGGTTCGCGACAAACGTATCCCAACGGTGGGGTGAAGAATGAACCCAACATAAGGCGACGGTGGAGTCGGAAAAGGCAAATATTCTTTCTATGTGAACTCTATCCCTACATGCGCCGATAACTGTGGTAATAAGCTTGGTGAGTACTAATATTGCGCAAAGCTCTAAGCGCGCCAGAGAGACAACCTTACGGGGGGAGACTCTCGACTTAGAACTAATGAGGCTAATCGAATTTCTACCATTATTCTGGACATGGAAATATACAACGCCCCCCGTAAGCCTTCTCGCTGGCGTCTGCAAATCCAACAACCGTTATGCTGCTATTTCTATCGACATTTATATGACGCGGTATTTTAATTTCTCTTAGTAAAGGAAGTTCCTCTCTAAAGCGCTGCCACAATCGAACAATGCTGTCAGGCGGCGAGTCATCCCAATCGCATTCAAATAACCAAAGTTGTTTAATCAAAAGCTTAGCGTATAATACCACCGGAGCTACGAAACCCATGACGTCCCATAATCTAGCAACGCATGACAGTATTGTGCGCTTTGTGCATTTCTCTACGGGCGGATTTACCTTAAGGCTAAACACGTCGGACTCTGGTGACCAACACAGACCGAGCACCTTGTGTGTATCGGAATCGTCGAATTCCTTTATCGCCGAAAGACGGTGTGATAGTGGGATTGTATCTAAAACCGGACGCGAATTACTAGTCCACTTCACAAGATCGAATTGACCCGATTTCATGAGCCTTATAACCTCGGCGGTGGTTAGGGTGGCCTCCTCCACGCTATCGACCGAATACACAAAATCATCCATATATAATCCGCTCTCAATTGCCCTCTTAGCTTTAGGATAAGAGGGACCTTCATCGTGAGCGAGCTGTCTCACCGTGCGTAACGCATGAAATGGGCTCGACTTTAAACCAAAACAAACGCGGTTAAATTCTAACACCATTAGAGGTTCCTTTGGGTGGAAACGATATAAAATGCGCTGGAATCTACGGTCGCATTCACGGACCCCTATGCAAAGAAACATTTGGCGAATATCGGCGGATAGTGCTATACTAAACAAACGAAAATTGACTATTATATCAAATAAACTGCCCTGTAAATTTTGCCCACTATAGAGGATATCGTTAAGCGACAGGTGAGTGCTAGTTTTAGCACTAGCGTCGAGCACTACACGTAATTTAGATGTAAGTTTGTCCTCTCTAATGACTCCGTGGTGTGGTATAAAATACGACGGTGTGTCTTCGTAGTTATCTAATTTCGAAGCCACAAGTGATATGTAACCTTCTCTTATATATTCGTTAATGACGCCGTCGTAAGCTTCCTTTAACTGGGGCGAAGCGAGCATCCTACGCTCCAAGCTGTAGAAACGTTTTTCCGCCATTTGACGCGAATCGCCGAGAGATAAAACATCTCCCTTAAAGGGTAGCGCTACACTATATCTACCGTCGCGATCACGAACGGTCGTGCGGACGTAAATTTCCTCGCATATCCTGTCAGCTGAACTAGCTATGGGTGGGACGTTCACCTCCTCCATCTCCCAAAATTTGCGGACTAACGACTCGAGCGGTTCGACAGCCATACCACAATAAGAGGCTGCCGAAATACTATCTAGGATGGGGGCGGAGCCAAGGATCACATAGCCCAATACGGTTTCCAGTGCGTAAGGCGCGGTATGCGAGGAGTTGCCCCTGACCTTATTGTTTAACAAAAGATGAGGGAAAAGCGATGCCCCAATGAGCATGTCTATGTTTCCAGGAACGGCGTAAGTGTCGTCTGCTAGAGTCAAATTTTTAAATTCAATCATTGCCGAGGTGTCAACCGAAACGGTTGGCAACCGTTCAGTGACCCTATCTACTACTAGTGCATTTATATCAAAGTTAACGTTACGATCTATCCGAGAATAAAATTTTAAATTTATATATCCCTGTGTCGCTTTACTGGTACCTCCGATGCCTTTAACTACAGGACATGAAAGTGACCTATTTATTACTAAGCCTAAGCGCTGACAACATTGTCGTGTTATAAAGCTATTTTGGGCTCCGCTGTCCAGCAGTGCACGGACGCTTTGTTTGTTTCCACGCGAATCCCTAACCAAAATACGCGCCGTACCCAGTAACACGGTTGAAGGAGGTTGTGCTCCCATATTTGCCAATGAGCACAGAGCGACATCATCAGGTCGACCGCTAGAATCGTTGACCTTAGTAGGGGTGAATTCCTTATTCGCCTTACTTGACGCCGCTATGTTGCTATTTTCAAAATGTAATAGCGTGTGATGTTTCCTGGCGCACTTGCTACATACGGAACTCGAATTGCATTTTGCAACTAAATGCTTATCGCTTAAGCAGTTCAAACATAGGTTGTTTGTCTTTACTAACTTATAACGTTCGCTTGGTGAATATTTACGAAAAGTCGCACAGTTATATAAGTTACCGTGTTTATCTTTACATACTATACAAGTATGCTGGAGTGATGTCGGCGTAGCGGTTACGTAAGTTAACGACCCTGCTATTTTAGATGGTTGAGTCTGTCTACGGTCGACGCACCTTTTAATCTCCTGTTTAACGTTCGGTGAGCGCTGCATCACCTTTATTTGATCTCGCACGAACGATGCTAATGAATGAAAGGAAGGCATCTCCGAGCTACGATGCTCCATTTCAAACGCACGCACGGTGTCGGAGTCTAATTTCTTTAATGCTATATGGAGAAACACCACGTCCATAAGGTCATCAAACTTCAAATTCTTAAGTGCAGCCACCGATGCCACAAATTTATCGAGAAACTGCTCTAAGCCGTTGATGTTCGCGGATGATATAGGTTTAAGATCGAATATCTGGTTCAAATATTCGGAAGCTAACATTCTCCTATCTTCATATTTAGTTTTAAGCGTTTCAAATATTAATACGTAATTGTTTGCTGTAGGTGTAAAACCCGAGCAGATCGACTGTGCTCTGCCACTAAGTTTGCTAATTAAGTAATATAATTTTTCAGCGTCCGATAACGATGGGTTGTTGTGTATATTGTTTTGAAAACTACTGAAGAAGAAGGGCCACGTCTTAATATCACCATTGAATACCGGAATATCTATTGGCGGTAACCTAATTGAGTCACGAGGGCGTACCTGCATTTCAGGCTTCGCTTCACCTTGAGATTGTAGCAATTTTGCGGTTCTCTTCACGCGACACAACATATCTTCGAATGCCAGCAGCGGTTGGTAGTTCACTATGTATTTCGGGTCGGTTTGTAGTTCCGAATGATTAATTTGGTCTAATATTCTTTCGTAATCTGTCCGCAAATTATCTATCGTTTCGATTTCATTTAAAAAGGCCTCCCGTACTGCCTCTATATGAATGTTCTTTATATAATCACTTATATTTTGCACACGCGAAAAGAGTATGTCCCTCTTGGCATAAAGCGTTTTAATTTTGATTTCACTTCCACTAACTGCCATTTTAAATTATTATAATAAAGTTATATTAATCACAATTAATCTCACACGCATAAACGACGTAGGATGAATACTCGGCGTGCTGTATTACGTAATCAGATCGAGCGCCCGATGCAGTCAAGGCTACGCGTCGTTTGCTAAACCTAATAATTTTATAAAATTGTGGGGTAAGCGTATCAAACGGTTGCTATCACGCCGTTTCAATTATCTAATAAGCTTTAAATTTAACCAAATACGAGCGCTATTAAATGAATAATTCTGTTTGCGAGTAACAAATCAAAATTTTAATTTAAACGAACACTATTTAAGTCTATTCTATAAATTAGAGTGCGTTATCTAAACAATTAATTTAATAATTCGACCAGAAAATGGTTGGATAACCACTAAACACCAATCCAGATCCTGCCGAAGTGACCATAAAATGGTGGAGCCACGTGTTTAAGGCTGCCGAAAATCTAGTTCCCCGGTCAAACCTCAAACCTATTACGCGAGATATTAACTAAAGTGGACTGTATATGCGATTGCTTCTACGCTTACGTTAAAAGCGACTACTATAGCATGCGGTACAATGCACTCGCTCTTCCCTAAACTAAACTATTACTTGTCGAATCGATGAAAGGAATCCTGCTTGACTAGGAAAAAAACACAGATTGGAGCGGGTTAAATTATTAGCAAGCAGGTATAATTAAGGAGTATTGACTCACCGGGGTTTCTTCTTCCTGTCGATCACTATAGCGGCGACTTCCGGAACCTCCTCTGGACAGACACTTCTGGGGCCCCAGTGGTGCGTCAGGAGAGAAGCGTTGGTTCAACGACGACTGCGGCGGGAGAAGAGAGCGCGCGTCGGTCGCGCGTGTCTTATATATCCTCGGGTCCGATGATTACGCGATGTTCTAGAATCGTCTTCTTTCCCCTCCCACCCCACCACCCCGATGTGTCGATAGGAGGGTACGAATGATATTGTTTCGGAAGGGAATAATGATTCGACAAGTTCCTACCGTCAAAAATAAAAAAACGCGAATGGTTTTCCGCGCAACCACTAACCCCCCGCCCGTATTTTACAATAGTTTTCATAGTAAAATTTCACCGTTAAATTACTAATTTTCATATAATTAGTTTTCTTACAATCGTATTAACATAAAATTTTTAAAATTTTTTTAAAGCTCCTTTTTAGGCTTACAATGTCCGTATCGTGAAACTTCCATCTACACTCAAATTTGATAGATAAAACACGCGGAACTCGGAAAATCGCTACGTACCTAAAACGAGCCTTAAATTCAGAAATAAAAAAAAATTCATCCATAAATTGACTGAAAATTGGTCTTTTCTGTATAAATTTTCTTGTAATATAGTTTAATTAATTGCCTCCCGTATTTTGCAATAAGTTTCCTAGTAAATTTTCACAGTTGAATAACTAATTTTCATATAATTCGTTTTCTTATAATCGTATTTTCATAGAATTTTTAAACTTTTTGAAATCTTTGATTCCCTTGCTTTTTTTACGCTTATAAGGTCCGTCCTTTGTAGAAACTGCCGCCTGCATTCGAATTTGTCAGATTTAACACACTGAACTCGAAAAATCGCTACTTACCTAAGCCGAGCCGAAAATTCAGAAATAAAAACACAAATTCATCCACAACTTGACTGAAAATTGGTGTTTTCTGTTTATATTTTCTGGTAATATAATGTAATTAATTGCCCTCCATATTTTACAATAGTTTTCGTAGTAAATTTTCACCGTTAAATAACTAATTTTCATATAATTGTTTTCGTATAATCGTATTTTCATAGAATTTTAAAAATTTTACAATCTTTGATTCCCTTGCTCTTTTTACGCTTATAAGGTCGTGTGTATTATACTGCCATCTGCTTTCATATTTGACAGATAAAACACACGGATTTCGAAAAAATCGCTACTAACCTAAACCGAGCCGTAAATTCAGAAATAAAAACACAAATTCAATCATAACTTGACTGAAAATTGGTCTTTTCTGTTTAAATTTTCTTGAGAGTATATAAATAAGTATATAAGTAAGTATATAAGCAAGTATATAAGTAAGTATGTAAGTATATAGGTAAATATATAAGTAAGTATATAAGCAAGAATATAAGCAAGTATATAAGCAAGTATTTAAGAAAATAGATAAGCAAGTATATAAGTAAGTATATAAACAAGTATATAGACAAGTGTATAAGCATATATATAAATAAGTACATAAGCAAGTTTATAAGCAATATATAAGTTAGTATATATGTAAGTATATAAGAAAGTATTCAAGCAAGTATATAAGTAAATATGTAAGTATATAGTAAGTATATAAGCAAGTATAAAAACAAATATATAATATATAAGTATACAATATATAAGTAAAACATATATAAGCAAGTATATAAAATATTATATAAGAATATATAAGTAGGTTTATAAGTAAATAAGTAAGTATATTAGCAAGTAAATAAGCAAGTATATACATAAGTATATAAGCAAGTATATTATAAGTAAGTATAAAAGCAAGTGTATAAGTAGGTATATAAGCAATTATATAACAAAGTATATAAGTAAGTATAACAGTTAGTACATAAGTAATTATGTAAGTAAGGATATAACCAAGTACATAAACAAGTTAATAAGCAAGTTTATAAGTAAGTGTATAAGCAAGGATATAAGTAGGTATATAAGTTAGTAAATAATTAAACATATAAACAAGTAAATAAGCAAGTATATAAGCAAGTTTATTATAAGTAATTATAAAAGCAAGTATATAAGTAGGTATTTAAGCAAGTGTATAAGAAAAATATAAGTAAGTATATCAGTTGTTACATAAGTAAGTATATAAGCAAGTTTGTAAGCAAGTACATAAGTAAGTATGTAAGTATATTATTAAGTATATAAGCAAGTATATAAGTAAGTATATAAGTAAGTACATACTTATATACTTGCCTGCTTGTTTATGAAATAAAAACACAAATTCATCCATAACTCTACAGAAAATTAGTCTTTTCTGTTTAAATTTTCTTGTTATATGGTGTAATTAATTGTCCCCCGTATTTAACAATAGTTTTCGTAGTAAATTTTCACCACTAAATAACTAATTTTCATATAATTAGTTTTCTTATAATCGTATTTTCATAGAACTTTTAAACATTTTAAAATCTTCGATTTTTTCGCTCCTTTTAGGCTTATAAGATCCGTCCCGTGTAGAAACTGCCATCTGCACTCTAATATGATAGACAAAACACAGGGAACTCGAAAAAATCGCTACTTACCTAAACCGAGCCTTAAATTCAGAAGAAAACACAAATTCATACATAACTTTTCTGAAAATTGGTCTTTTCCGTTAAAATTTTCTTGTTTCATAGTTTAATTACTTGTTCCCCGTATTTCACAATAGTTTTCGTAGTAAATTTTCACTGTTAAATAACTAATTTTTATATAATTCGTTTTCTTATAAACGTATTTTCATAAAATTTTTAAACTTTTTAAAATTTTCGATTTCTCCGCATCTTTTTAGGCTTATAAGGTCCGTGTCGTGTAGAAATTGCCATCTACACTTAAATTTGATAGACAAAACACACTGAACTCGAGAAATCGCTACTTACCTAAGCCGAGCCGAAAATTCAGAAATAAAAACACAAATTCATCCACAACTTGACTGAAAATTGGTGTTTTCTGTTTATATTTTCTGGTAATATAGTATAATTAACTGCCCTCCGTATTTTAAAATAGTTTTCGTAGTAAATTTTCACCGTTAAATAACTAATTTTCATATAATTGTTTTCTTATAATCGTATTTTTATAGAATTTTTAAACTTTTTAAAATCTTTGATTTCCTTGCTTTTTTTACGCTTGTAAGGTCCGTGCTTTGTAGAAACTGCCGCCTGCTTTCGAATTTGTCAGATTGAACACACTGAACTCGAAAAATCCCTACTAACCTAAACCGAGCCGTAAATTCAGAAATAAAAACACAAATTCAATCATAACTTGACTGAAAATTGGTCTTTTCTGTTTATATTTTCTGGTAATATAGTACATTAGTTTTTGTTGTGAATTTTCACCGTTAAATAACTAATTTTCATATAATTCGTTTTCTTATAATCGTATTTTCATAGAATTTTTAAAATTTTTAAAATCTTTGATTCCCTTGCTCTTTTTACGCTTATAAGGTCCGTCCCTTACACGTAACTCGAAAAAATTTCTACTTATCCAAACTGCGCCTTAAATTCAGAAATAAAAACAAATTCATCCATTACTTGACTCATTAGTCTTTTCCGTAAAAAATTTCTTGTTTTACAGTGTAATTAATTGCCCCCCCCCCCAAATTTTACAATTTTTTTATTATATGAGAGCAGACATGCAGGTCTAGGTAAAGAGACCAGTATCACTGCGACCTAAAAGATCTATTGTGATCGCTGCTATGGCTATAGTTCACGGCTAAGCCCTATGTCTTCAATGAATCGAAGGAGTTGCTTAGCCGTGAGCAATTTCACTTCTTCTGGGCGGAGTAGATAGTGTCCCAGATGAGTGTTACGTTTGCGCATTAAGGGTCCGCAATCAGTTAGGATGTGTAGAGGCGTTTCTTCCGTTATGGAACAGAACCGACTTGAGTTGCTTAGTCCCAGGATGGACATGTGCTTTTTAAGACAACAGTGTCCACACAGTGACAACAGTTAGGGCTCTTGCCAGAATGCGCAATTTATTTTTACTTAATCCCAGGGCTTCTGAAGCGAATTTACGATCAAAAGTCCTGATTAAGGTTTAAGAATGTTTTAAGCCTGGTGTGTCAGACCAGATCTTAAGTGATTTATTGTGATAAAGAGTTTCAAGGGTCAATCGGCATAGGCTTCTTGAGATTCCATAAAATGGCTTAGGTCCAAATTGTGTGCACTTTGAGCCCTCCAGTGCAAGTTTGTCGGCAAATTCATTGCCTACAATACCCTCGTGACCCGGAACCCATCTTAAAACGTCCCTGTTGTTACATCCCAGGGCGTTTAAACGGTTCACGCAGTCTTCAACTAGCTTTGAGTTCACTAATTTTGATCTCAGCGCTAGCAGTGCTGCTTGACTATCAGAGTTTATGTAAATTTTATGGTTGACGTTGTGTTTTTGCAGATTGATTTCCGCACACCGAAGTATGACGAAAATTTCTGCCTGGAAGATAGAGGTGTATCTCCCCAAATTCATACTAAGTTTGAATTTGGGGCGTTCCCCGTAAATTTCAAAGCCTACGTCGAGGCCCATGTTAGACCCATCGGTATACCATATGAGGCTACCGACCTCACAGATAACCTGGCCATTCAGCCAGTTTTCTCTGGAGGGTAATTCGACTGAGTAATTTTTATCAAAAGTGTGCAGTGGACGCATGGTATCTGAGATCATAAATAAGACCGGTGATTCCTTAATTGAGTCAAATATGGATCTCAATCTGTAGGAGAGCAAGCTCAGACCGGCCTGGGCGTTAATCCTATACATACTAGCCCTTGCCTCCTTGTCTAGATAGAGATCAAGGGGCGTTAGACATAGAAGTGCATTAAGAGCCGCTCCAGGCGATGATCGCATAGCTCCAGTTGCCATTAAGCAGGCAGTCCTTTGTAGACTATTTAGTCTGTCCGCAGTCGTCTTTTGGTTGGCCTTGTTACACCAGACAATAGAGGCGTAGGTGGAATCGGCCTCACTATGCTGCTGTACAGCCATAGGACCATACTTGGACGCAAGCCCCAGTTCTTCCCGACCAAACGACTGCACGTACCTAAAGCAATTTTTGCCTTATGGCATACGTTGCTAAGGTGAGAGTTCCAAGCTAGTTTTTGGTCGATTGTTACGCCCAAGTACTTAACTTCCGTGGAAAATGGTACTTCTTTGCCATTAAGTTTTGGTTGGACTAATTTGTCCAACCGTCTCTTTTTGGTAAAAGGTTATTATAACAGTTTTATCAGCATTAACTGATAAACTGTTATCCCTACACCAGTTATTTATGGTGTTTAGGGCTCTTTGTATTATTGACGATAAAGTACTTTGGCAAAGCCCCTCGCAATGATCACAAGGTCATCAGCATAACCCAATGTGTCAATGCGTAGGTCTGCCATTTTGTACAATAGTTGGTCAACCGCAAGAGTCCAAAGAAGAGGTGACAAAACACCTCCTTGTGGGCAGCCTCTTGTGGTTGCAACCTCAATCGAAGTTTGAAATAGCGCTATTTTTGCTTTTTTGTTTGAGAGCATCGACTTCACCCATCTGATGGTTGTGGGGTCAACATTTTTAGATGTCAGGTCTCCAATCGGCAGTAATGTGGGGCTAGTGTCAAAGGCGTCCTCAATATCTAGAAAGGCACAAAGAGCTATTTCTTTATCCTCCAGTGCTTTTTCGACCCTGTCAATGACACTGATCAGGGCTGTTTCCGTAAATTTGCCTCTGCGGTAAGCATGCTGGTTGTAATGAATGGGCCTCACAGCTAGAGCTACATCCCTTATATATCTATCTATAACCTTTTCCAGTGTCTTAAGAAGAAAGGAAGATAGGCTTATAGGTCTAAAGGACTTTGGTAAAGCGTAGTCCTTTCTACCAGCCTTAGGTATAAATAGAACCTTGACAATTGTCCATCGTTCTGGAATATATCCCCATGCAAAACTTGCTCTGAAGATTTTCACCAGATAAGGAAGAAGGATGTCGATACCCCTCTGTAGTTGGATGGGAATTATTCCATCCTCCCCGCTTGATTTAAATGGTTCAAAGAGTCAACAGCCCACTGCACCTGATTTGGCCTTATTATCTTTGCAGCCCTACGCCAGTTCTCATTGCAAGGCCTTCGTAGGGCTCTGAAAGTGTTCAAGGCTGAAGTCTTGTATGACCCTGGGAAATGGGTTGACGCTAGTAACTCCTATGTTTCTGTTTCACTATTTGTGAAGTTACCACCCGGCTTTTTAAGAAGCCCGATCTGATTAGGTTTAGCTTTCTATAGCATCTTGTGTAGTCTTTCACTGGGAGGCAAAGACTCAACTTCCTCGTATAGCTTCCTCCACAATGCTCTCTTGGCTTTCCTGATTTCTTTATTATATTCAGTTAGGGCTGCACTATACCATATATCCCACTCTTTGGTTTTCTTAGCCCTATTAAATAGTTTCCTGTTCTTTTCCCTAAGTTATTTCAGCTTAGAATTCCACCAAGAAACTTTTCATGTTGAGGTCTTGGTTTTGACGGGACAACTGTCCTCGAAGGCTTCACGGATACCTACGGTTACTGTGTTCGTCGCTAACTCCAGACCTTCAATTGTTTTGATGCTTCTAGGAAACGTTTCTAAATTCCTCCTTAGGCTACCTCTGTAGATATCCCAGGAGGTCGCTTTCGGATCCTTAAAAGTAACGGTTTCAAAGGTTGGTGATGCTCCAATCACAAACTTAATGTGCTTGTGATCAGACATAGAGTTCTCGCTACTAACATGTCGGTCATTTATCCGCTTGGATATGTTATTGGTAGCAAAGGTTATGTCTAACACTTCTTGCCTAGCACGCGTTACAAAGGCTGGTGTACAACCTAAGTTTAGGCTTACCAGGCGGTTGGAGAAGAGAAAATCATAAAGTAACTCACCTCTTTCGTTGATGTTGGTGTTTCCCCAGGCTGTGTGGTGAGCATTAACATCACAACCCACCACAAGTTCGGCGTTGTGTTTTCGGGCGAACTCCGCCACTCGCTCTAACTCAATGGTAGGATGTGCGTTCTCGCCGGGAAGATAGGCTGAGCAAATGATTAATCTGGCCCCTGTGCATCCCTTGAGATTTATGAAGGCTGTTACCAGGTCATCATTGTAGTACTCTGGAATAGCTAAAAGTTCAATATTTTTATAATAAATTATACAAGCTCTGGGTCTACTGCCTTTGGTATTGACAAGAATCTTACCAGCAGCCGCCAATCCCAGAACTTGACCATTGGCCATCCAAGGCTCTTGTATAAGGCTGAGGTCAATGTTGTCCTCTGCAAAGCAAACCTCCATCATGGCAGAAGCAGCTGCTGCATGGTGAAGATTTGCTTGGAGGACCCTCGTCTTACCCCTGGGTTTAGCTATTTATGGGCGTGGGGGGGGGGGGGGCAGGGGTCTTTTCCGCCCGTTGAAGACGAGGACGTCCTTTGCCTGCGAACTTGACCCCCGCCTTACCTTTCGTCGAACCGCTCCCACCTCCCCTCCCTCCCGGCCTGGACAACACCAGCGGAGGCCGTCGGACCGTGGCGAAATCTGCGCCTTGGGTCTTCGTCTCTCTCATCGGTGGCGTTCCAGACTCACACCGATAGGTGGAGGGCTGGGGGGGATTGGGGTTGGGGCGGTTCGGGCTCCATTGCCGCGTCAGAGCCTTCCCTGACTTTAAAAGTTATCATCTTAAAGCCAAGGATGACTCTGCCGCCTGCCTTCCGAAGAGACTCCGCCGATGGGTCGTCCAGAGAAAAGGTTACTAAGAACCCATTCTCCTCGTCCCTACGGTGGAGGATTCTCCAGAGCTCAGTATGGAGCCTTCATTTTGTGCCCTCAACAGCACAGCCACCAGCTCTAGAAAGTCGGCTTCGCTGCGGGGCAAGTAGGTAATGCCCAGCTGAGGCTTAGGCAGTTTGCCCTCGGGTATTACCGATAGCTCTGCCTCCGGCCAGGGCTTTAGTTTTCCGATTTCACCCACAATCCAGTCCTGGCTTGCCTTATTCAGGCACGTTACCAGAATCCAACCTGGCTTGTGTGTGAAACCGTAAAATTTTGGACCCATTCCCGGTTGCGCCCCACAGGCCGTCTTAACGATGGCCTGTGTTAGTGCCCGGTGGACCAGCCGCATCTGCTCCACACTCATAGGATTCGAATTGCGATTTCCTATACGCGCGAAGCCAGCAACGGCACTGAAGCTGAGCTTCTTCTCCTCCGTTGCCAGCTTCACAGTCTTCCTGGGCTGGTCTTTGGGGGACTCTTCCTCAGACCGACTGCGTTTTTTCGCCTTCGGAACTGGGGGAGGCTTGGGCAGAGGAATTTCGTCCCAAGGCTTCTGGCAGAGAGACAGGGCCTCTTCGGCTCCAATCTCAGCTGCTATCAGCCTTCGGTACCTTTTCCTCACTGCCCCACTAAGCTTATAAGGCCTATCGAACTTTTTCTTTTCCCCTCCCTGGTTCGTTTCCGATTGTGGTTCGGCTACAAACGTGCCCTCCACTTCACGGCTTGTCCCAGGTTGGGGCGCACTGTTGCAGGGTGTTGGTGAGGCTAAAAGAGCCTCATCCAAACCTACAGCTAATTCCATTAAAGGAGAATTCTCATTGTCTTTTATAAAATGTCGGTTTTCATCCATTTTGTTCCCACGATTAGCTAGGGAAATACTTGGTCAGCCCCGGCAGAGCCCCGCATGCCGAGGGAAGGGCTAAAATACTACCCGAATCGTCCTGGTCTCGGGTAGGCACCGTTTGCGACTGGACTCCCTCCAGCCACGCATCCATCGGCACGGTACGCTTGACACCTTGGATTGGGTTAGGATAGGAAAAGGGGATGGATAAAAGAAAAGAAAAAATTATCGTCCGAGTGTTTCTGTTCTGTGTGTTTCCTATTGAACCAGACTAAATAACAGGCGGCAACCACGTGAAGGAGAACTCCTCAGACTTGCCCTGGGGATCAACACGACCTTCGCTCTCCCCCCAGAGCCATACGCCAAACTACTCGCCGGACAGGAGAGCAGAATAGGTGTTAATCTAGTCCTATTTATAATATCAAAAAGTTAGGAGTAGACTAACCCCCGCCCGTATTTAACAATAGTTTTTGTAGTAAATTTTCACCGTTAAATTACTAATTTTCATATAATTAGTTTTCTTACAATCGTATTTTCATAATTTTTTTTAAATTTTTTAAAAATCTTCGATTTCTTCGCTCCTTTTAGGCTTACAATGTCCGTATCGTGAAACTTCCATCTACACTCAAATTTGATAGATAAAACACGCGGAACTCGAAAAATCGCTACTTACCTAAACCGAGCCTTAAATTCAGAAATAAAAACAAATTCATCCATAAATTGACTGAAAATTGGTCTTTTCTGTATAAATTTTCTTGTAATATAGTTTAATTAATTGCCTCCCGTATTTTGGCAATAAGTTTCCTAGTAAATTTTCACAGTTGAATAACTAATTTTCATATAATTCGTTTTCTTATAATCGTATTTTCATAGAATTTTTTAAACTTTTTGAAATCTTTGATAACCTTGCTTTTTTTACGCTTATAAGGTCCGTCCTTTGTAGAAACTGCCGCCTGCATTCGAATTTGTCAGATTTAACACACTGAACTCGAAAAATCGCTACTTACCTAAGCCGAGCCGAAAATTCATAAATAAAAACACAAATTCATCCACAACTTGACTGAAAATTGGTCTTTTCTGTTTATATTTTCTGGTAATATAATGTAATTAATTGCCCTCCATATTTTACAATAGTTTTCGTAGTAAATTTTCACCGTTAAATAACTAATTTTCATATAATTGTTTTCGTATAATCGTATTTTCATAGAATTTTAAAAATTTTACAATCTTTGATTCCGGCGGGGATCAGGGCGGACCCCTTTGTAGAAACTGCCATCCGCTTTCGGATTTGATAGATAAAACACACGGAACTCAAAAAAAATCGCTACTTACCTAAACCGAGCCTTAAATTCAGAAATAAAAACACAAATTCATCCATAACTTGACTGAAAATTGGTATTTTCCGTTAAAATTTTCTTGTTATATAGTGAAATTAATTGTCCCCCGTATTTTACAATAGCATTCGTAGTACATTTTCACCGTTAAATAACTAATTTTTATATAATTCGTTTTCTTATAATCGTATTTTCATAGAATTCTTCTTTTTTAGTCTTATAAGGTCCGTGTCGTGTAGAAAGTGCCATCTTCACTTAAATTTGATAGATTGAACACACTGAACTCGAAAAATCGCTACTTACCTAAGCCGAGCCGTAAATTCAGAAATAAAAACACAAATTCATTCATAACTTGACTGAAAATTGGTCTTTTCTTTTTATATTTTCTGGTAATATAGTGTAATTTATTGCCTTCCGTATTTTACATTAGTTTTTATAGTAAATTTTCACCGTTAAATAACTAATTTTCATGTAATTCGTTTTCTTATAATCGTATTTTCATAGAATTTTAAAAAATTTTAAAATCTTTGATTCCCTTGCTCTTTTTACGCTTATAAGCCCGTCCCTTGTAGAAACTTCAAATTTGACAGATAAAACACACGGAACTCGAAAAAATCGCTACTTACCTAAACCGAGCCTTAAATTCAGAAATAAAAACACAAATTCATCCATAACTTGACTGAAAATTGGCCTTTTCTTTTTAAATTTTCTTGTTATATAATGTATGTAAGTACTTGCCTACCTTAAATAATGGTTCGAAGTAGATTTAGGACACGTAAAAGTGATACGATTTTGTGTATTAATACTTTCACTGTCCGGTTTTAATACACAATAGTATGAAATAAGGAATGACCTATATGTTGTGCACGGGACAGTGGAAGGGTTATTTGCCCATGTGAACTATTAGAGAAAACGACGATAAAGTGCTCCAATGTTGATAAAAAAAACCTCAAGTTATTTTGATCGCTTAGGCGCCTTATGAACTTGAGTGATTGTCGTCATCGACTATACGCTGGGTTGAGCTGTCGTCTAAATCTCCCAAAAACTTTGCAATGTGACGCATCAGCATATTGTGAAGAAATAATCTATATAAATGACTAAAATATTGATGAGTAAAGTGGTATTTTACGGTACGGGCGACCGCTTTGCTCCGCACCGCGATGTGACGTCACAATTCGACACGCTTGCTCAGTCGGTCGTCTTCCCGCTAGTCCGCTACTCGTTTTGTTTCGAGTCGCGTTCATTATGTAGACATTAAAAATGATCAGAAAGTATTGTACTCAAGTGAAACAACACCTGACAAGCTATGTCTTAATGTCCAGGAAAAGGATGAAATAAGAAAATTGTGTAAAGTGAAGGCCATAAAGAGCTAGAAGAGCAGATCAGAGAAAAATGCACATGGGCCATGCCGCGTGCCGAAGTCTAGTCGAGCAGTGTTGTAGGTCTTATATTACGTACGTGGCACAAAAACTCAATTTATTCAAAGACTGCTAGCGTGAGTTTCTGTTATATGACGCTCCTGAAACACGATCTAATTTAGGGATAAAAGTCCGATAATATGAGAAGATAAAATCCTGTAGATCGTGTTATACCTTTATGCAAAATTTCATCTAAATCAGTTTAGTATTACACGCATGAATATTTGCGACCACTGCATGTTCAAAATACAGTAGGTACCAACTACCAACGTAATACAAAATAAAACTAGGACCAATGTTTGCAACCACGAACTACGTAAGTAATAATTTTCCCGAACGGGTTACCGCCTTGTAGTGGTGGGAGGGGGGGGTTAGTAGACGTGGCTTGGTCACCCGCGGTGAACTAAGAGGAACCCACATGGCTGGCCTGAGGTGTAAGGCTGGCCTGAGGAGGCCACTAAGAGTGGGCTTGGCGAGCCCACTTCGGATGTGTGTTGGCAGGCTGCAGCGAGAAGAGTGCTCTTTCCCCCTACCGCTGCAGTCGAGGGGGAGTCGTGGAGGAATAGGAGTGTTGGTATGACAATGCGCCACTAGGATAGGATAGGGCGTCCTCTGCAACTCTAACGGAGCCGTACCATTAACTGATGCGGTAATGGTGGGCTACGGGGGGAGAGCAGTGCCGGTATTAGCTGCCGCTGCCCTTATACTCCGCAGCCGAATCATGGTTGGCAGCGGATCCATAGACCAGATTAGCCGCTGGGGTCAGGAAGGCTAGTGCTTCTGAGTGCTCATTTTTTCTGGCCCCATGGCCTTACCGCATCGGACACAGGGGCGTCTGTTGCGCATGTGAAGATGAAATCCGCGGAGAAAGAAGCGCCTTGTGTTCTAGAGTGCATTACCTGAGAAGGAGATGGGAGAGAAGTAGTCCTATCCCGAGAAGGGGCTGCCATGGGGCGACCAGCGCTAGTGGGGCCGCGGATATGTGCGAAAGCGTTCCCGTGGCCCTGTTTATATGCAACGAAGGTGGAACACCGTAGGGTTTTAGTCGGTGTGAGTCTGACATAACTCGTTTTTGCCCCCGTTAGGCGGGTATGCGTAGGCATTTCTCCACGTAAAAAAGGTACTAAATAATTGTACGAGTTGATTAATATTCATCGCATTAGTAAGTTTAAGAAGATTTTTTCATGTAATGTTGTTGTAAATCATGTGCAACTTTGTGGTTCGTACAGTTAATACCTAACTATGTATGTATCACTGCGTAAACCTACTAATCAATGGTAAAGCTGTATACTTTTCGTAATCTTTTATTAGCAACTTACCTTTTGAGCTTTATTCCACGCTTTTCTAATGATAAAAATCATTATTTTCAGAAAAATACTGCGCACATATAAAAAAATCCACTATTGGCAGAATATCTGACTGTGCTTTTTTAAAGCCCGCTTTCATTTTTTTTACAGCACTACACGCCGTGACTATACATATAAATACAAATGTAATCATATAGAAGCTAAATGTTCAATACGTTAGTTTATAATATGTATGTAAACGACCGTATACTTCAGACCGCGTGGTTAGTAGTTAGTATTGAACTTAAGCAAGTACTTATTGCGCGCTTGCTCTGTCGAATTGTGAAGTCACGTCACAGTGAACGAGCGGGCAGAAAATTTAAAAATTAGCGAAACTTCTAATCGTTATCACTTTCGTATTTCTGAACGAATTTGGATGAAACGAAAACTATTGTTATCTTCGTAAACATAGCTTTATGTGTATTTTAAAGCTATATGTATTATCGAAGGCATGGCTTAAGAAACAAGCATCCAAGCCAAAATCCGCTATTAAAAATATCTATGGTGTCAAGTACGAGTACAAGTATCGGGCACAAGCTGATATGAGTACTAGCGTAAGTATTGGTCATATTCGTTTTCAGTTTTCACTGAGCTTTTCATATATTTATTTATCTATGCTTTTCATCCAACAATAATTGTGAATAATTGTTTTTGACCGTTTTGACCAACCTAATGCTTCATATGAGTTTTATGAGTAAAAATACAGTTATAGACACAAATTGTGAATGAAAAGTTGTGCTATTTATTTATATCATAATGACAACAGTGAAACATAATGGACCGATTGTAGATCCAGCGCTGTGTCGATGTTGTCGATCTATAAAAAAATGTAGAATACTAACTGCTGAATACACTTGGATGGATAATAAAGAAGTTTACGCAGACATGGTGATGGACTGCTTCGGGATTTTAGTGAGTAATAGTGTCCTCTATAACGTAATGATAATAAATATTACACCAAACTTACCTCACTATGAAGATCCTCTTCTGACAAATGAATTACAGTTTTGTAATTGTTTTTGGATATTTTATTTTTTTTTTTTTTTTTTTGCCCAGGTTCTTAATTTACTTATTAATAGTATACCTTGTATATTAATATAATTTCTATGCAAAAGTCTATTCCTTCGATAATCGGGAAAAAAACGAATCAAATATTTAGTATAATGTCAGTGACAGTTGGTTGAGGTGCAGCTGGGGTGGCCATTGGGCCACCTTATAGTTTATCTCCACCTCAGAATTAAGTACATAAAGGAAATTGACCCACAAATACATAGCTTTCAAGAACATTTATAGTTGTCCTAGCAAGACATTGATAATTCTTTATGTTAACCATAATAATTCAAATATTTATTTAAAATATTTGTAAAATGAAATTTTTTAATTTTAAAAGGGTCAAACAAATATAAAATTTCAACACATTAGAGCAACACTGCAACTATTTTATGGCTGTATAGCACAAATGGTTCGGCTCGACTGGGGAAAGACCACACTGTCACAGAATACCAGTGCAAATAGCACCTGAATGCTGGTGTATTTCATATGGGGAGTGTAGAGATCGTCTTAGTCATCAGGGGTGACAATGGATGTACATTTTGATTTTTAATTGAGGATAAATCTAGGTGTCTGCAGCAGGGCCGCAGCATCCACTTTCCATCAGGTGGCCTGTGTGCTCGTTTGTCACCCTTGTTTTGTAAAAATAAATATTTTATTTGCAACTAATATTTGACAACTAATATTTGCAACTAATATAGACGATACGATATCCCATACTTGATTTTAATAATTTTTTTAGTTTAGGAGGCTTGTTAGGGTTAAGCTTAAACCTATTACACTGTTTTTAGATGTCGGAAATGCATTTTGAATTAGTTAAAATATAAATAAATTTCACTAAAATTGCACTTATTGAATACATGCAATAACCATTGCAGAATGCAAATATGTAAATTTTTTTAACACAGATGCACCCATAAAAATGTTAATCGATCTGACCCAGACATTTTTGGCTGAAGACAGGACTCGTGTACAACAAATTAAGTCGCAGTGAAGAGCAGTCGGAGGTTTTTCAGAAAAAATATAACAATTCACATTACATTGTTTTATTTACCACTATCATAGGGGACTAGGGCATCCTGACTTTATAGATAAGATTGGTCGAATCTGTTCCAAAATTGAATCAGCTCCATATAGTCTTGTCTGCCCTACCCCTAACCGAAACCGGCTCGACCAATTTAGATTAAATTTTTGTGTGTATTTGAATGGGTCCCTAGATCACAGACCACCTACCCCCATAGACATGTAACAAGCATCGAATACTAAACAATTGGCTCTGGCAAACAACTGAAGTGCAAGGAGCATGAGTGACGTCACCTTGCACTCTAATTTAGGGAAGTGAATATATCGATAAAAAAATCGATAAAAAAGTGATGAAAAAATCGTGTATTCGATTCGTAAGTAAATAAAGGAGTAGAATTCCTACAAAATGGAATACAGTATTACTTTTTGGACATGTAACACAGAAGCGGTTTATAAGTAAATTAAATTAAATAGATACCTATAATCTAATTAATTTAATTTCCTTATGCAGAATTCAATAAAAAATTTGATCTGACAAAACTTATTGTCTTTAGAATTCATTTATTGATACATAATACGCAATGAATACTCAAGATTTGTTTAAAAATAAAAATATAAACCAGGATACAAAGGAAGTTTATTACCACAAATAAAATTATAAAACGGAAAAATCTATTGATTTTAAAATGAACTAGCTTTCGATATAATCTAACTTCTTTTTTCTATTGGATTTTGTTAGGTAACTAAGTCTTATATTGGTATATTTTGTCAGTACGCATTTCGCCTAATCAATTAGATGGTTAGTCTCATGTCACGGATGAAATGTAAAATTTGCAAACAAATTCTCTCCGGTAAATGTAGCAAGAGTTTTAAGCACAAAAAAGTCTGTTTGATAGTTTCATTTTATAATTTTATTTGGGTCCATATCAATAATGAGTTTTTTGATGACCGTTTTTCAACATCTACGTAACTTAATAACCTCTTTGGATGGATAAATCTTCTTATTTTTAATTATAGCTTCTCTTGATAGAATCCTGCTAGTGTCAAGTTAGTCATAGGAGTGATAAGTTAATAGTTATTTAATTAAGAGTTCTCAATTTTATGAGCGGATTCACAATCTATAACAAAAGATGTCACATTTTTAAGATACCATCTCCAATGTCGTTTAGTAATTTTACTGTTTAATATTATTACAGCAAACCTCCGGAAATCCAACAAATATTTTACAGAGCAGTGATGAACTATCGAATTTGTCGGATTATAGAGTACTGCATAAAACCCCCTATAGTCCGGAATTTTTCACAAAAGAGTACCTTGTAATACGACAAATTACAGATCAAATGATAATTAATCTCTTACCAGGTCGTCACTCCATCTAGTAGGAGGTCGTCCTACACCATGCCTACCAGTACGAGGCCGTCGCTCGAGAACCTTTTTTCCCATTGGTTGTTGGTTCTTCTAGCTATATGGCCGGCCCATTGCCACTTCAGCTTACTAATATGTTGGGCTATGTCGGTCACTATGCAGAGAAACCCAGAGCATAGCCCTGTCCATAGCTCTCTGAGCGACCTTCTCTTAAGTATCCTCATACAGCCAGTAGTGAAGAGGACCACATCTCAGATCCATAAGTCATCACTGGCAACGTGCACTGGTTGTACAATCTAGTTTTCAGATTTTGAGGTATACCTGACGAGAAGATGTGTCGTAATTTCCCGTACGCTGTTCAGCCGACTTGAATCCGTCGATTGACCTCTTGGTCGAAGTTGTACTTACCTAGTCGGTCTATTTGTCCCAGGGGTAAACATACTCGTCAACAACTTCGAGCATGGATATTAAACATGATCTTTGTTTTGTCCATGTTCATCTTAAGACCTACCCATTGGGAGACACAATTGAGGTCATTGAGCATAGTGCTTAGGTCCTCCATCGATTCTGTCATAAGGACTATATCGTCGGCAAATCGAAGGTGAGTGATATAATCGCCATTGATGTTAATACCGTCACCTTTCCAATCCAGTAGCTTGAAAACGTCTTCCAATGCCCGCTGCATTGAGAAGCTTCGGGAATATAACGTCACCCTGTCTTACACCTCTCTGCAGTTGGATAGGTTTCGTACTCTGGTTATGTATTCGGATAGCCATCTTAGCCCTATTGAACTGTTGCGCGCCATAATTAATGATCCATATATGGCGGGTTACCATGGTCGCCACCGTAGCCTGGAATAGCGGGGCCGCCGGGGACTGGGGGCCGTTTGTTTGCGTCGTTACTCATGGGGGGATATTTGCCATAGTTGCTGCCTGCCTGAAAATTGCCATGCCTGAAAACTAAGTTGTACAACCAGTGCGTGTTGCCAGTGATGACATATGGAACTGAGACGTGGTCCTTCACTGCTGGCCGTATGAGAACGCTCAAAGTCGCTCAGCGAGCTATGGAGAGGGCTATGCTCGGAGTTTCTCTGCGTGATAAACTTAGAAATGAGGATATCCGCAGTAGAACCAGAGTGACCGACATAGCCCAACGGATTAGTAAGCTGAAGTGGCAATGGGCCGGCCATATAGCTCGAAGAACCGACAACCGTTGGGAAAAAAGGTTCTCGAGTGGCAGCCTCGTACCGGTAGACGAAGTGTAGGGCGACCCCCCACTAGATGGAGTGACGACCTGGTAAGACATGCAGGAAGTCGATGGATGCAGGTGACTCAGGACCGTGCTTTGTGGCATACCTTAGGGGAGGCCTATGTTCAGCAGTGGACTTGTAAAGGGCTGTAATGATGATGATGATATGGCGGGTTATTAGCGCCATCTGGTATCAAGTAGCAGAAATAGGAGCGTCAAGATCTTTCTAGAACTCTCCCACTAGAGGCGTCTAGTATCGAATAGAAGAACTAAGCTTTCTAGAAAACTCCACACTCGAATTTTCTACACTTAGTCGGTCGGGACCGGTATTTGCTGGAACATTCTAGATGTTTCGGTGGAAAAAGCTTATATAAAGCCGTTTGGGCCGCGACCGGGGTATGTACGGGGTAAACACAGCTGGCACGTACAACACATTTACACGTTGCGCTTGTGTAGTCTCTGTGAATAAGCCCTTGGCGTGACGTCGCACCGCATGCGCATCGTGAAAAGTCTGCCCGTCTCTCTCTCGCGCGATCGAGCATATGAGTGTGAAGGGGACAGTGATTGTTTTGCTTTTGATACTGTTTATAAATACAGCGTAGTCTTTTTGGTATTCAACCGTTAGCGTCAGTCACGTGTGATCGACACGCAGCGCGTTTAATTATTCACATATTTGGAGTTTAGAATAAAATGTCTTCTGAAAGAATTGGTTCCGGAAAAACTTTAACAGGACAATCTCGTGAAATAGTGTACAATGTTTTTAACTATTTCATGCATTATCATAATAAAAAAGTGATGGTGGAGATCGTTTAATGATAGATTTGTACGGTTTGACATTAGATGCGACTGATGTTTCTCAGAGAAGTCTGTTAAAGCGTCAACTTCAAAACAGTCTACCTCAGGAGAAGGAGAGCCACCAGCATCCAAAACATTGGTACCTCAAGTTACTTTTAGAACACCGGGTAAAAAGCGACCAAGGTTAGCAAAAAAATCTTCAGTAGATAGTTTTGACCAAGAAGTCATAAGGCGAACTATCTACAACTTTCATCTGGTTCAGCATACATTTCCGACATTAAAAAAGTTATAAGAAGTGTTAAAAGAAAGTATCAACTTTGAGGGAGGCATTTCTTCATTAAGAAAGGTCGTTCGGGGGCTAGGTTTCAGATGGAATAACACACAAAATAATAAAAAACTACTTATTGAAAAAAGGCACATTAGACTCAAAAGAACATTATATCTTTCGAAACTGCAAGAATATAGATCACAAGGCCGACCTATAATATATACGGATGAATCTTACATACACAGCTCGCATACGTTGCTACGATCATGGTCCGACGAAACGAGCGAAGGTTGTAAAGTACCTATTTCCAAGGGCGACATGATAGTGATAGTTCATGCCTGCTCGGAAGAAGGATTTATTCCAGAAGCTTTGCTTATCTATCCAGCAAAAAAGCAAAAGGGAGATTATCACAGTAATATGAATGCTGGTAATTATCAGAAATGGATTAAAGAAAAACTTCTTCCAAATTTACCACCACAGTCAGTTTTAGTAGTCGATAATGCATCGTACCACAACGTTGTATCGGATCCAGTGCCTGTATCAAATTCAAGAAAAAGTGACATGTTAGCTTGGTTGGACAAATATAATATATCATATCCCGAAAGAAACACAAAACCAATGCTATATGATATTATTAAAAAAAATAAGCCAAACTATGTACAATCCTCCAATGTAAAATGTACTATGTAAAATCCTCCAAGATCACGGACACAGTGTATTGCGGCTACCACCCTACCATCCAGAACTCAACCCAATAGAGTTACTGTGGGGTATAATTAAAGGGAAAGTTGCATCACAAAATGTTAAGTTTAACTTAAAAACTGTGGAAGAATTATTTAGAAAAGAAGCAGATTCTATTACTCTTGATATGTTTAGTGACGTTTGGAGAAAGACGTGAGGACATGAGGAAAAATATATTCAACTGGAACTAAAAGTGGATAATTTCACTGATTCATTTATAATTACACTAGGAAATTCCGACGGCGAAACATCATGTTCTTCGAGCGATGAAAGTTTGAGTGGGGTAGAAGATTTAATTTACGATTCTGACTAAAAGCAATAATGTAATAATTATAATATATTATAGCGAGCAACACATATTTTTTATTTATTTATCCACAATGCACCTAATCTTAAAAAACCTAACTCTAATCTACACTTTGACTAGAGTCGCATTTTGAACTATAATCATTTATTTTTAAACATACTGTATAGAGAAATTGCATAAGTGTGAGTACTGTGAACATGCCAGCTTTAACTGACCGTTAACTGACCGTAGTTATAGTATTGAATTGGCGATACGAGCGAAGCTTTCGGAGCGAAATAAAGTGAACTAAAGTGTTATACGTGATTAATTATTAGCGTGATTTGAGTTTTAATTGGTGTTCGGTAATTAAAATGTCTATTTTGGTGATTCAATTGGCAGTTTTTATTGTCACGAACCCTAAGCTCGTAACAGTTGGTGTCAGAAGTGGGATAAAGTCATGCCGATTTTACCTAAGGACGAAACGGAGGGTGTCCGTACCCGAAGTCAACGCCAGCAGAAGACGGGCCAGAGATGATTTGGTGGTGCAACGCCGCAGACGTCGGAGGGCCAGCCGCCGGCCACGGAGGCCGGCCCGTCAGTAGCTCCGCATTAGGAGTGATGGTGAAGCTGCAGGAGCAGGCCCGCTGACAGAAGGAACAGGCCCGACATGATGAAGAGGCCAGTCGGTTGGAAGCGCAGTTGCAGCGCGGACTGCAGCAGTAACCTGCAGCAGTGGACCCTTGAGGTGGAGAAGATGGTTCAAAAAATATACCAGTCTGCCTGCGCTCATTGATCCTGATTGATCATTGATTGGGAACCTGGTGCAGACATTCATCGACGGCATCCGCGACCTTAAAGTCAGAACTGCTGTGAGGCTCGGGCACCGCGAGACGCTCAAGGACGCCTTGGCCCGTGTACTGGAGGTGGAAGCCGTGTGGCAGGATCTTCGTTCCCATCGCATCAGGGAGGTTGCGGCAGCTACAGTTAACAACCGCGATAAAGGATACAGCTCTAGGTGCTGTGGCTGTGGGGAAAGGGGCCATCTTGGATCCAGCTGCCCTAAGCTAACTGTAGAAAGGGAAGGTGATCGATCTTGAGAGGGTAGTGCGGCTAACAGCACCGCCCAGCAGCAGCAGGGAAACGAGTAAAGGCCAGGACTGCAGTGCGGGTGCTAGCTGATGTTAAAAGCCCCAAGGATTTCGATCTCACAAACCCATGATGGGAACAGCCTAATCATCGTGGGCGAGATCAATGGAGTGCCGTGTCAACTGACCATAAACACTGGAGCCTCTCGTACGGTTGTTAGTTCCCAACTTATAAGTCAGTTCCCTGGGGACTCCGCATACAACCGAGAACGCATTAATTTTGTAACAGCCACCGGTCAGCGTATACCCGTCCGTGGAGAGAAGGAGATGGAGTTGAAGCTAGGCAACATGATATTATATAAAAATATGAAAATAGTTAATTTTGTTTTACCTTTCACATACGTTCGTGTCCGAGTATTGGTCACAACTAAAATGAAGCGGGTCGCGCGCGAGTTTAAGAGTGCAATTTATTGATGATATGCCAGAAGGTAGTGCGTTACATTTCTATGGGGGTAGGTGGTCTGTGCACCGGACCTGGTAGGTGGCGCTGTTGTCGAGATCCAGAAATCACCCGTGCGAAGCCGGGGCGGATCGCTAGTTACTGTATAAATTTAAAGAAAATTGGACTCGGGAGGTGACGCTGTTGTCGAGACCCAGAAATCACCCGTGCGAAGCCGGGGCAGTTCGCTAGTTACTATATAAATTTAAAGAAAATTGGACTCGGTAGGTGGCGCTGTTGTCGAGATCCAGAAATCACCCGTGCGAAGCCGGGGCGATTCGCTAGTTACTATATAAATTTAAAGAAAATTGGACTCGGTAGGTGGCGCTGTTGTCGAGATCAAGAAATCACCCGTGCAAAGCCGGGGCGGATCGCTGGTTACTATATAAATTTAAAGAAAATTGGACTCGGTAGGTGGCGCTGTAGTCGAGATCCAGAAATCACCCAAGCGAAGCCGGGGCGGATCGCTAGTTACTATATAAATTTAAAGAAAATTGGACTCGGTAGGTGGCGCTGTTGTTAAGATGCAGAAATCACCCGTGCGAAGCCGGGGCGGATCGCTAGTTACTATATAAATTTAAAGAAAATTGGACTCGGTAGGTGGCGCTGTAGTCGAGATCCAGAAATCACCCGTGCGAAGCCGGGGCGGATCGCTAGTTATTATATAAATTTAAAGAAAATTGGACTCGGTAGGTGGCGCTGTTGTCGAGATGCAGAAATCACCCGTGCGAATCCGGGGCGGATCGCTAGTTATTATATAAATTTAAAGAAAATTGGACTCGGTAGGTGGCGCTGTTGTCGAGATCCAGAAATCACCCGTGCGAAGCCGGGGTGGATCGCTAGTTACTATATAAATTTAAAGAAAATTGGACTCGGTAGGTGGCGCTGTTGTCGAGATGAAGAAATCACCCGTGCGAAGCCGGGGCTGATCGCTAGTTACTATATAAATTTAAAGAAAATTGGACTCGGTAGGTGGCGCTGTTGTCGAGATCAAGAAATCACTCGTGCGAAGCCGGGGCGGATCGCTAGTTACTATATAAATTTAAAGAAAATTGGACTCGGTAGGTGGCGCTGTTGTCAAGATGCAGAAATCACCCGTGCGAAGCCGGGGTGGATCGCTAGTTACTATATAAATTTAAAGAAAATTGGACTCGGTAGGTGGCGCTGTTGTCGAGATCAAGAAATCACTGGTGCGAAGCCGGGGTGGATCGCTAGTTACTATATAAATTTAAAGAAAATTGGACTCGGTAGGTGGCGCTGTAGTCGAGATCCAGAAATCACCCGTGCGAAGCCGGGGCGGATCGCTAGTTACTATATAAATTTAAAGAAAATTGGACTCGGTAGGTGGCGCTGTAGTCGAAATCCAGAAATCACCCGTGCGAAGCCGGGGCTGATCGCTAGTTACTATATAAATTTAAAGAAAATTGGACTCGGTAGGTGGCGCTGTTGTCGAGATCCAGAAATCACCCGTGCGAAGCCGGGGCGGATCGCTAGTTACTATATAAATTTAAAGAAAATTGGACTCGGTAGGTGGCGCTGTTGTCAAGATCCAGAAATCACCCGTGCGAAGCCGGGGTGGATCACTAGTTTTATATAAAACCCGGCTATTGCTAATTATCCAAAAATTGGTTGCAAATAAAAATATTTAGAAAAAAAAAACAGAGAATATTAGGGGTGGTTTTTATTAAACAATGATATATCCACTTTCAGCTATCACATGTGGATGAAGATATGAAAGACTCGGGAGTTTGTGCAACTTGTGTGGTGCGGTTAAGAGATGCTTGTGCCTTTAGACAGCAAGTACTGCAATGTGAAGAACTCTTCCTACATTCAAAGCTAGCAGATAAAGAAGGTAAGGTTTTATTTAGTTTGTTTAAATATGTCACAGATTGTAACATGCTCTATATTATCTTTACCAGTAATGTCCTCCAGAACGAATTTCGGTCACGGCGACCAGTCTCAACAGAGACTGGACGCCGTGACCGAAATTCGTTCTGCCATCGGCGCAGGGCAGGATTGTAGTGCCCAAGTGTATGCGCAAGCACAGATGCACTGTCTATTGCCTTACTCTCATGGTCCGATGGGACGGTAAACCGATACAACCGGAGAGATATCAGGCGCAGGACCAATGGCTTTACATGCTTTCCGGGGCACGGGGGTGAGACACCGCCAACTTTTTGACTCCGGGCAACTACTGAGAATTTCTTAATGGAAAAACTCAATAACTGTTTTTTTTTGCCCGATCCGGGATTCGAACCCAGGACCTCATGATCAGTAGTCGCAATACTTCAACCACTAGACCAACGAGACAGTCAGCTTTACCAGTATGTACGCATCATCTTTACAACCCTTCACAAGTCCACTGCTGAACATAGGCCTCCCTCAAGGATTGCCACAAAGCGCGGTCCTGAGCCACCTACATCCATCGACTTCCTGCATGTCTTACCCGGTTGTCACTCCATCTAGTGGGAGTCCGTCCTACACTTCGCCTGCCGAAACGTCAGTTCTTCGAGCTATGTATGAATGTTATTGAATTTTACAATTCAGTTTTGACTCACTTTCAAATGTTTGAATAACCTGAAATTTTGTAGACATATTAAGAACTGATGACATTACAATAATTTCATGACTGACCTTGTGTTCTCCCTGGGACTTTATATGTGGAAAAGTGTGATGATATAAAATAAATGCGCAATAATATTTAATATGATTTGATTACGCACTTACAAATATGACAAAAGCGGGTCGCATCAAATATCAGACTTGCGAAATGTTTGCGACGTATATAAGTAAGCTAGTTTTAGTATGCTTGTCGCTCTTTCAAATAAACGTACGTACATCTGGGTAGATGTAGTTTCCTTTAACCTACCGCTATCGCCAACACACTTGAAGAGTCATGCTGCAGTTATGATTGTAGCACGAATGGGTACTGCTCTAGCTTAAAATAGCAGCAATAAGCTGTGCGAGACCACGGTCTATCCACTGATACATGGTCAAGAGGACCGATTCGTGCTGCAATCTTTGCCTTTTGTATGATGAGTTTTTATACGTGGTAGAGCCATGCTGCAATTATATTAGTAGTATAGTTGTAGCACGAATGGGTCGGCTCGACCGGGGAAGGACCACGCTCTCACAGAATACCAGCGTCAAATAGTAGCTTAACGCTGCTGTGTTTCGTATGGTAAGTGTAGAGATCGGAGACCCTTTTTACTGGAAACGAGGCATTCCATCTTAGTCCTCACGGGTGACAACGCATCTGCATTTTGATTCGTAATCGAGGATAGGTGTAGATGTCTATGGGCCGCAGCAACTACTTACCACCAGGTGGACTGTGTGCTCGTTTGTCACCCTCTCCTATAAAAAAAAGAGTATAGAGAACCGGAGGGTTATTGTTTTGCATTCCGTCTTAGTCCTGTACAGAAAGAGAGACGCAGAATAAAAATGTAATTTTCTCTTAATTGAAGATAAATGGTGACAACTAGGCTATTTGAACACCTCAGTGAAGCCTCTGATGTGACTCTCAATCGGTACCCTAATGCACAGTTGGTTTTTCTGGGGGAATTTAGCGCCTGTCATCAAGACTGGCTGTTCCCATACCAGAAGATTGACCACGCTGGGAGAGAGGCGTGGAACTTTACCTTGTCGCTAAGACTGGGAGATGCGGCATTTCTTTGCATCTTAACCTTGGCTGCCGCTAAGGATAAGATGCAAAGAAATGTCTGCTTCTTGTCTGAAGATCCGTCGAGCTGCGCGGATACCATAATCGATGTGATACGTCAAGCGATGGAGTATTTCATCCCCTTTGCTGACGTGCATTGGTGATAAAGCTCGCTCATGGTTCAACGCCGAGTGCGCTCGTGCTGAAAAGCACAAGCATATGGCGTACTTATCCTGGGTCAATGCTCGGGACCGCAAAGCTGCGGATGTTAGCCTTAAGAAGAGAGCCTTTAACCAAGCCCCCAAGTCTTGCAAAAAGGCGTTACGGCAGGCCAGTTTCGACCGCATTAAACTAATCTGTACAAAGCTCTTGGTCAAATCATCTGGCAGTAGAGCTTTTTGTCTCTAGCCAAATCGGTCGAGACAAACTTCTGTCGGTCTACACTGCCTCCGCTGGTAAAACCAGATGGCTCACTGGCGCATGCTCCTAAGGAGAAAGCGGATTTATTCGCTTCTCATTTGCTTGCAATTCGCGTCTGGACAGTAGCAACAGCGTACCACCTCAATTACCTCACTGCGGTACCTCTATGTCAGATCCGTATCACCAACTAGGAGTTTCTTATAACCTTGCGAAGTCTAGACGTGAACAAAGCTAGTGGACCTGATGGTATACCGGACCGGCTATAGTTCAAAGGTCTGTGCCCCTGAGTTGTCTCTTGTGTTAACGAGCTGGTTCCGCCTCTCATTCAGGACTGGAATAGTGCCCAAATCTTGGAAGCTGGCCAATGTGCAACCTGTGCCTAAAAAAGGTAGCCGTGCCGACCCTGCCAACTATCGACCAATTTCAATTACCTCCATACTCTGTAAGATTATGTAGCGTATATTGAACGCCCGCTTGATGGCATACCTAGAACAAAATGACCTCCTCAGTGACAGGCAATATGGGTTTCGCCGAAATCGGTCATCTGGGACCTACTAGCGTATGTCACACACGTATGGGGCGAGGCACTCGAGAACAGTGGGAAAGCACTTGCTGTTTCTCTTGATGTCTCGAAGGCGTTTGATAGAGTTTAGCACGCCAGCCTTTTTGGGTAAGCTTCCCGTAAGTAAGCTTCCTGAGTCTTATCCTCTGGTCTGATTGAATGGATAAAGGATTTCTTGATTGAACGATCTCTCCGGGTCGCCGATGGCTGCTCATCCGATCCTGTGGCGACTGACGCCGGTGTTCCTCAAGGGTCTGTTTTCTCCGTAACTCTCTTCCTGCTGCATATTAACGATCTGCTTATGCCCGGTATCTATGGGTATGCAGACGATAGCATAGTTGTGGAGAGATACCAACAAAGTGCTCGGGCCAGTCGGGCTCAAATCCAGTCCGAAAGAGAGGCTATAATTGAGCGTGTGAATCTCATACCACAGGCAATCTCCGAATGGGGTGATGCCAATCTCGTGAGATTCAACGCCTCCAAAACACAAGCATGTCTTTTCACCACTAAAAGGAGCCCGCGTTTTACGTGAACACGAGTATCGAAACAATCTCAAGTCGGCTGCGTTTCCCCCTCCGCCGCTCGCGATCATTATTCAATGTAACAAATGTTTTTATCCTTTATCTATCGAGTGGTGTAACAAAATTTTGGATGTAGATCAGTGGCGTAGCGTGCCTTAGACGGGCCCTGTATCAAAATTAGTTGGGGCCCAAGTAGGAGTAAAGAACACAAAAGAAACAAAAACTCATATTGAATTAAAATGATTATATTATATTGATCATAAGTTGTATTACTTATAATTAATACTAGTTCCTAGGAGTATTAATTATAATTAATTATATTTGTTATATATTTAATTATAATTAATACTCCTAGGAACTAAGCTAGCCAAACAATGCAGATCAAATATACACTTTTCTTCGTTGCAGGTCAATCGTGACGTGAGACGTTCTGTATTGTCAACTTTTGGGCGAGCGCCCAAATTCCTTTTTTGACTTTCGTAATTTTTGAAGTGAAAACTTCTTTAGACACGTTGGGCGCTTTTTTATGATATAATTATTTTCTCGCGAAGATTATGGATTATATCTTACGAATTTTTGCTTATACACGTTCGGGGCCCCTGTAGCCCGTGGACTCCGTATCATTGATACGGCGGTAGCTACGCCCCTGATGTAGATAATAGATATTATGTAGTTGCAATACCAAACAGTACCCTCCGATTTTGTTACCATCTGTTTTCTAAATTGCCTCCCACTATGGAAGCAAATTTACAGACGTATTCCCGTCAGTAAACAAAGTGATATTCTTAAAATTTCAATAAGTGGGACAATCTGAAAACCAACCCAATTCCAGACAAGGCATTTAGTGTTACAAATACTAATTTTATTTACATATCATAACTAGCTGTTCCCCGCGATTACGTCCGCGTGGAATTTATTACAATAGGATTTTATGGGTTTTATTTTAAGGGTAACTAACGCTAACCTTGATCAGGTCCACTACTACCTCGAGACCGAGAAGCCGTACCTATTCGTGTTAACGTAGACTCAGATAGCAACTCCGTCTGATGTGGCGTACCTCAACTTCCCATGGTTCACGCTAGAACATATATAAGTTCAAAAAGCGCGCTGGAGTCTGTATGTACTTTCGCGATGATATTTGCTGTCGACATCTCTATTGCTATGAGGTTTCAGCGAAGTATCTTTTGGTGGACACAGATGTAAAGACAACTCTATGCCTGTGTCTATCGATCGCACAGCGAAGACCAGGAGACAACCAGGCTCATTGAACACCTGACAGACATTGCTGATAAATCCCAACAACTGTATCCGTCTTCGGAGCTAGTTTTTCACACCCACCACAAGGAGTGATTGTTCTAATATATAGAGAGGCACACAAGCTTGCAGTATCTCTAGATCTTACTCAGCGGGTTCAAGTAGCGACGCTGGTACCAGATGTAGCCAAACATACACCCAATTGATTAGACCTTCTGCTGATAACAGACCCAGACAGGCACTTGGTATCAGTCTCAGCTTCGCTGGGATCATTCAATCACTGGATGGTGAAATCCGTATCGATCATCTCTCTTTCGGATGACTGTCCAGCGGGCACGAGGAAAGTCAGCAGACTGGGATGAGATGCGGCAATTTTTTTATAGGATAGGGTTACAATCGATAACAAACCTACATGTATCCTCGATTACGAATCAAAATGCAGATGCGTTGTCACCCGTGAGGAGTAAGATGGAATGCCTCATTTCGAGTAAAAAGGGTCTCCGGTTCTCCACACTGACCATACGAAACACAGCAGCATTAAGCTACTATTTTACGCTGGTATTCTGTGAGAGCGTGGTCCTTCCCCGGTGGAATCGACCCATTTGTGCTACAACTATACTACTGATATAACTGCGGCATGGCTCTACCATTATTCGTGGCGGCAAGTGTGCTTTTCTTCGGAATTAACCCTCCTGCTTTGCCGATGATACTGCGTATGTGATACGGCAGGGAATGAAATATTTTATTCCGGTCTCCGACAACCCGCTCGGTGAGAAGGCTCAGCCCTGGTATAATACAGACTGTGCGCCCCAATAAAGTCCGCCTACCAGTCCTGTGTTCTAGCTCGTGACAGCAAAGTTAGGTCTCGGAGGGTTCGTGCGAGGAAGGGAGCTTTTAACGCACGCAAGGCACGATTCGATCATGTCAGTAGTAGGCCAGACTTGCTTCCCACCGGCGGTCTAATTCTATTTCTGCCGTTATTCATTACGACTCATGGAGAAACATGATGAAACACTGGCTCACTCCGTGACAGAGGAAGAATTTTTTTTGCATTTCTGTTTGTGAGAAATTCTCGTCCTGCCAACCCTACCTCGCTGTGATTCTTGGATGCCGAATCTATCTATACGAAAGAGGTACGTACGTACAGCTTTGTAAACCTAGACTTGAGCAGGGCCAGTGCACCTGATAGTATTTTTGCAAGGGTACTAAAACATTGTGCGCCTGCGTTGTCTCCTGTTCTGATGCGCCTCTACTGCCTCTCTCTTAAAACTCTAACGATGATCACATCTTGGAAGCTTGCCAATGTTCAATCAATACCCAAGAATGGTAGTCATGGCGATCCCTGTAATTATCGACCAATAGCTATCACCTCCATACTCTGTAAAGTTATGGAAAGGGTACTGAACAGTAAGCTGCTGACATACCCTAAAACAAATGACCTCCTCACTCCTCAGTGGTCATCAATATATCTTTCGCCGGGGTCGGTTCACTAGGGATCTTATTGTGTATGTCACGCACTTCTGGGGCGAGGTCATCGAGAAGAACGGTGGAACTAGCAGTTTCGCTCGATATCTCGGAGGCTTTTGACTTGGTTTCGCACGGAAGTCTACTGAGTAAGCTTCCCGCTTACAGCATCCTTGCTTTTCTCTTAGGGGACTAAAGTCGTACGTTATACATAAGTGTAGACTCTAAAACCGAGTCAATATTTACAAATACAACAGCTCTTTAGATGAGATCGTTGAGAAAACGTTCATTCTATTAGCACTTTTCTTACATATATTACATACTATACTCCTTGGAGCCTAAACTGGTTGGCACAACTATCATAAGATGGAAAGATTTTCTGCAAATGACGTCTTAGAGATCCAATCAGTATTTTTTGAAAGAGATAATTTAGATGTTCTTTAATAAATCCTTTCAGAAGAAAAGAAAGAGGATATGGAACTTGATGGAATAGAATTGAAAGCGGAACCCAAAGACGACGTCAGCGATCACCATTCAATCGACGACGGACATCACGACGATGGCATAGCTTGTGACTACGCCGCAGATGATATAGAAGGTAGGTTCCCGTTTGATAATTTTGTTTAGTTATTGCTAGCTTCAAGTAATAATGTACTCCAGGTCGAATTTTGCTCACGGCGGCCATCTCAACGGAGACTGGCCATCTGCGCGGGACAGGATTATAGTTGCCCAAGTGTATTCACAAGCACAGGTGCACTCTATCCCTCACTCTCATAGTCCGATGAGAAGGAAACCAACACGACCGGAGTGAGATCAGGCGCAGGACTAACGGCTTTACGTACTTTCCGAGGCATGGGGGTGAAACTGCACCAAATTCCTGACTCCGGGTAGCTACTGAGAATTTCTTGACAGATACCAATGAGTTAGTAGAAGACAAGGACAAAGATCTTTAAAATTGTCCTCATGGACATGGACCTCTCGTAAAAAGGATTCGCCACGCTTCGCAGGCGGTTTGATGATTACAGTACGGGACACCTTTGACGATGCCGCCTCTTTGGTTTGGTGTAAACCATATTATACCGCCATCTGTCGGGAGAGAAAGGCCTTTTAGCCTTTTTTATATGATAGGGTGACAAACGATGTGTGCTCGTCTACCTGATGGTAAGTGGTTGCTGTGGCCCATAGACATCTACATCCATCCACGATTACGAATGAAAATGCAAATGCGTTGTTACCCGTGAAAACTAAGATGGAATGCCTCGTTTCTAGTAAAAAAAAGTCTCCGGTTCTCTACACTCACCATACGAAACACAGCAGCATTAAGCTGCCATTTTATGCTGGCATTCTGTGAGAGCGTGGTCCTTCCCCGGTCGAGCCGACCCATTCGTGCTACAACTATACCAGTAATATAGCCGCAGCATGGCTCTACCACGGCCTTTCTAGCATTTCCCATGGTCGTCTCATACGGCACTTAATGGACGAGAGGGATGATGGAATCTGTTCCGCATCCACTACAGGCTAATAAAATTATACAATGAAAAATATACAAACTACTAATTATAGGCTATGTAAATTTGACAGTTCGCTCATACGTAGTAGAGCCACGCTGCAGCTATATTGTGGTTGTAGCATAAATGGGTCGGCTCGACCGGGGAAGGACCACACTCACAGAATACCAGCGTAAAACATCACCTTAATGCTGCTGTGTTTCGTATCGTGAGAGTAGAGAACCAGAGACCTGTTTTACTGCAATCGAAGCAATCCATGTTAGTCCTCAAGGGTGACAGCGCATCTGCATTTTGATTCTAAAGTTACTTACTTACTGTTAAGTGGACTATGCGCTCGTTTGTCACCCTTATTCTATAAAAAAAACCTGGGTTGAATCCCCGCCAACAACAATGAAATACAGTTTTAAGTGCTGATTTACCACGTCCTCGCCAGTGAAGGAAAACATCGTGAGGACACCGGCATGTTTGAGAAATAAAAAAAATTGTTTCGAAAACATGTGAAACTAAAACCCTCTCACAGAATTAAAAGAAGGCCTGTGCCCAACAGTGGGACGTATAAAGGCTGTAACTTCAACTAACTTATAAAATTTTATAGTCTCTATGGTCTGATCGGCGAGAGTTAATAAAAAGGTGGGGTTCCCGAACTCATTACTAATTGCGGGCCACAAATTATTTTTGCTGATAGAAAGCTGCTGTGTCTGCACGTCTGCCAGGTCTTGCGCTTAGTAACAGCTGCGACCCTCGTACCATACTACTCTCTACTCACAAAGGCATAATTACAGATCTCAAACCCAAACAAGAAGAAGAGAATGCTCGTGTCTCATCACCCGAGGAACCAGAACCGATGGACGACGACAGCGATTACTCAGTTTCTTCCTCGGACTCGGACAAGCCACTCAAGAGAAAGTCGAAGAATGGCACGCGGAAGAAAAAGTCAGAGAAAGCGAACGGTGCACAAAAGAAGTCCCATAAAGTGAAGAAAAACAAACAGAAATCTGGTAAGACTTGAATCATGTACAACATATTCTCCATCTATTCATCATTATTCTTCATGATTACGGTCCTTCAAAAGTTCACTACATAACATAAGTATCCCCTTCCTCCCATAGAGCAAGATCATACCACCAACATGCGTTGACTTCCTGCATGTCATAACAGATCAGCACTCAATCTAGTGGGGGGTCGTCCCACACATTGCATACCAATACGAGACTGTCGCCCAAAACCTTTCTTGCCTATCGGTTTCTCACTCTCTTTTCAATCCAAATATATAAAATTACATTATTTTTTACTAACGGATTATTATAATTAGAACCCTCCCATAAGTATATCGTAATAAAGATAATACTCCTCCCATAGAATTGTAAAAATTAGTTGGGTAGTTGGGTCTGAATAAAATCTTGCAAGTGCATACATGTAGTAAAACACAGAGAACCTCTCTTTTTTAAGGTCGGTTAAATAAGTTTTTATTGATCTAAAATATTTCTTATATTTTTTCATTTACATAATTCTTACTTGTTTGAAATCACAACGTTTAGTGTTTTGCGGTGGGAAATTCCACGTTAAAGGACCATACGCTACGTTATTGATAGCCTAATGGTACGGTACAGTATGGACCGTACCATCAATAGTCTACTGCTGAATATAGGCTTCCCCATAGATTGTCTGGTGGATATTTGGTATAGTTGCCATGCATATATTTTTTAGTTGTTATTGAATTTTATTATTTATAGGAGATGGAGATGATCCGAGCAATATTTTTCTCTGTTTTCTCCCCTATTAATGACTCTAGAAGAGCAAAAATTTTTACGATACAATCTATTTCTGCAACTGCAATTTTTTACATAAATTATACATTAGATATATATATGTTAAATTGGTAAGCCTGATTAATAATAAATATATGTATAAATTAACATTGTAGTATTATTACAATTTCAGGTTCATCTATCTCGAAGCAACTGACACCAAAAGTGATAAAGAAACCACCAGTCGAAAAGAAAAACACGTACGACAGAGACCTCGACTGTATGTCAGAGGAGAACTTGCTAACAATTATACAATATTCATATGTCTGTCCATTCAAAAACAGAAGAAATAATTACTACTGTTTCTATTGTAAGGATTACTATCCAAAACCAGAAGACCTCAGAGAGCATACTGTGTCACACGATACAAAACCATTCCAGTTGTTAATGGGATACAAAAAAATGCCAAAAATCGACATAACAAGGATAGATTGCAGACTTTGTCCGGCTAAAATCGACGATTTAGGTACGTTCAAGCAACATATAGATCAAGTGCATGGAAAGAAGATATACTTCGAAGCGCCAGATAAAATGTTACTGTATAAATTGACTTGGAATGATCTTGTGTGTGTTATGTGCAATGACGTGTTCGAAGACTTCAATACATTGAACACTCACATGGTGGAGCACTTTAGTAACTATACCTGTGATATATGTGGAGTGTGTTTCCTGGAGAAGCCACGTTTGGACGCACATTTGAAAAGGCACAAGGATGACGAGAGACACACCTGCGAGATCTGCGGCAAAGTATTTAAGTCAAATCATTATAAAGACATGCATGTAGATATTGTACATAAAAAGAAAGCTATAATCCGGTGTCCTAGGTGCGATGAGTGCTTTATGTCTTACGCATTGAAGAATAAACACTTAACAGAAGCACATGGACAAAAGAGAACCTACCCTTGTAACTTGTGCGATAAGGTGTACAATAGACAGAAGACCCTAACTGAACACCAGCGGAGAAACCATCAAAAGGTACTGAAACACCAGTGTGAATACTGCGATCAGAGGTTCTATTTGCCGTCCAGACTGAAGGAGCACATGGCTTCGCACACGGGGGAAAGGAATTTCCGATGTGAATACTGTGAGAAGAGCTATCCAAGACTGAAATCGTTACAATACCACATAAGGACCCATACGAATGACCGGCGATACCGCTGTCATATATGCGGTCAAGCTTTTATCCAGAACGCGAGTTTGAAGTCACACATAAAGAGCCATCATCCCGAATGTGATATTGAGGGATGTTACTTTTAACAGCGTCAAGCTAGTGTATACTCACCTTAACATCACAATAACTGTATGTTTTTGTGTAAATAGTAAAGTGAAAATAGTTTTATTAGTTTTAATTTTAATGTGAAATTGTGAGTGTCAATAGAAGAAATGGAATAATAGATTTTAAAAAGGAGATTTTTAAATGGCATCATGGATTTTCATCTTATTTAAATAAACCGCTGGAATTCATTTACTACAACTTTGTTTAGGATGATATTTGGGCTGCAAGAAATTATTATTAATTAGTTAGTTCGAGATTTTGGCTGTCTGCCTAGAAACTTACAATCACAGTTACCGCTATATGGGGTTCTGATACAGACACAGATGGCGAAATGGCCAGTGTTGGATGGTAGAACTTGTGTTTTTCCACATTAAGACTCTCCATCAGACGTTTCATTTGACTTGAGGCCAAATCAAGTTATGTATCAATCAATCAGCGGTATGTTTTTCTTTGTGATAATTGTATCCAGGAATGCGAAGGTAATGAAGATCTATCCAAAGCATCCCTGTACTCGGATAACTTTCATGAGGCTATGCATATTCTCCTCGCAAGTGCAAGGAGGTTCCGCTAGATTTGCTGCAGTCTGAAACTACCTATCGCAATTTGTTTTATTTATGTATGAAATAATAAAACTAAGAAGTTAAATTTAAGCATAGTCCACATTTTGTGTCAGAATTGGATTATATCTAGTTATATATAAGCAAAACACGACTGACTCACCTTTTCATTTGAAATTTGGCATATATACCCTTTATCGGCGTAAACTATCCACTAGGAAAGGATTTTGGTAAATTCCATCCCTGAAGGTGTTAAATAGGGTGTTACAACTTATTATATTATATGGTTCTGTGAGGCTGTGCTTGTGTGCGTGAGTGCGTGCGTGTATAATCAAATGATAATATCGACCCGAATACATTATATTGGACGCGTAATATAAAAAATAATAACAAGTTAATTAATTTTTCAATAAATTCTATTTAGATATTTATATAACCAAAAGCCTGAAACTGTGAGGAAAAATAAAGTTGAAAGTGTGGGTAGATGTTATCACATCACACCGTTTTATGCCATGATGTCATTTACAAATACATTTTGAACTGATGTTAATAATGTAATAGAATCATCGCCTACTTTATGTAAGATCTATTTATATCAATATGTTTACTTTTATTTATTAAGTTTTATAAGTAAATGACTGATATTATTGATTTTTTTGTTTTATTAGATTTTGTAAACAAGGATGACGAACGACGAGCACACTAATTATTTATTTATTTAAACTTTGTTACAAAATAAAGTATAAACGTGGAATTAACGCCTTAAGGAAGTCCGTACATTGTTAGATAAAAAGTAACTCGCGCCGTACGGCCATCTGCATATCCTTCGAGTTTTTTTATAGAATAAGGGTGACAAATGAGCACACAGTCCACCTGATGGTAAATAGATGCTGTGGCCCATAGACATCTACATTTATCGTCAATTAAGAATAAAAATGCAGCTACGCTGTCGCCCCTGAGGACTGAGATCGAATGCCTCGTTTCCAGTAAAAAGAGCTCCGGTTCTCTACACTCAACATACGTGAGAGCGTGGCTCTAGCACTTATAAACCTTGCACAATAATAGAAATTTCGTTCCAGCAATCTTTATCATCAATATTGCATTTTCACCTCCGTATTCAGTGAACAAACGCAAGTGACAAAAATTACCGAATTTCCGTCACCCTTATCCCCTACGTGCGCAAACACCAGCGTATGGTCTCGGAATATCTGATACAAATATGGACCTGCGCTCGCAGACTGCACAGCGTGGCGTGTTTAAGTTTTTTTTTTCGAAACGTCTCACGTGACACTGCGGCATACTGCTGCACGTCACGGCATTCCATGGGATACCGTTGTCACGTGAAACATATAGGTTACTTTATGTTGTTAAATGAATGTGAGTGCTAAGTAATTGAAACAAGGTTGAATCTAGCCTGTTACGGCAGCAATCTCAACTACTCGCGCGAGCGCCCGGTACAGGAGCACGTCTTGAGTTGTGTGTCATGCCGCAGGATGCCACAGTATCCTTCAGCATGGCCAAGTTTGCCTTGCCAGGTCGTGCCGTCTGTGAGCGCAGGCCCTAATAGACTATGTTCTGATAGATATACGGCGTCTAGTACAAAATGTATAAAATGCGTGATTACCAATATTTAGAAAGAACTTTCTAACGTCAGATTGGCATGCAACCGATGAGTGGTAGATGCCGGTCAGAGTATATATTATATTTAAATCTCTTTGTCGGTCAGGCAAATTTCTTAATTTACGGGGTATAGTACAAAATGTATCCGACGAGTGCCTTCCGGCGCGTGTTGGAATTTTTTTGATAGAAAATTTCTTACATTGTGCGACTGACCTAAGGCGTTTTCTACCAGTTAACCTTTATCTAATTTATCACTTTTTTTGTAATTTGCAATTCATTTACACTGATGTTAAATGAATTACAAATAAGGTAAGAATTAGAGATGGGCCGAATATTCGTTTTATATTCGGTATTCGGCATATTCGGCAGGTTTACCGAATATTCGTATTCGGCCGAATATTCGGCTAAATCGCCGAACATTCGAACCGAACATTTTCATAGTGTCCAATGTATTGAAATGTACGAATTAAGTAATGCGATGTACTTTACTGTTGAAAGTATATTTTATTTATGGGTTAAATCTAAATCTACTTACTCTAAGAGTGCCTCAAATGCATAAATCTATACATTTATGTTTTTGAGGCACTGTGGATTTATTTCCGATTATGGCAAATAGAAACTTGATAAAATGTTTTTGGAATCAAACAAAGAAACATTAAATTACATTAGTACATTTCACTTTACTTTGGTCGTCAGTTTCTCTAAAATAAGTCCAAATAGTAAATCTCCTGCCGCTCATTTTTATCATATAATTATCAATTTTCACTAAGAATAAAATACTTAGGGCTCTTTACCTTATTCACTAAGAATAAAGAGCCATGGTAGCTCAGATGGTTAGCGCTCGCTGTAAATTTCACAGTGCACGACCAAACCGAGTTCGATCCCCGCTGGCACCAATGAAATTATTAATTGCAATTTTAAGTTACTGATTTACAAAAATTTTTAAAACATCGTGAGGAAACCTGCATGTCTGAGAAATAAGAAAAAAATTATTTCGAAGACATGTAAAGTTCGCCAACAAACATATTGGGGCAGTGCGGTGGACAATTCCTTGCCCTATAACCCTCTCAGAAATGAGCGGGTCCTGTGACCAGGAGTGGGACGTATATAGGCTATAACTTTAACTTTAATTAAGAATAAAACAACGAAATACTTTTTTATCACAAGAATAGTCAAAACATAAGCATGTGCCGGCAATTTGCTCGGTACTAGATAATGCAATAACATGTCCGGCGCTAATCCCGTGTGCTTTACGGTAACAAGTTTCGACATAAATTGGTTAAGTCCCGAGGTTATCCTGCCGAATAATGTTCGGCCGAATATTCGGTTCGGTAAAAATTTAACCGAATATTCGTATTCGGTGAAATCCATATTCGGCCCATCCCTAGTAAGAATATCATAGACTACTATAATACATACATAATAGAACGGGGGAGTGGGCGGGGCCAGAGATGTGTTTTGACGTTACAATTGTTTCTAAATTTCGCATGCAAATTGCACGCTATTTACAAATAAATATGTATTACAATCCGTCTGTCAACACAGCGAATCAGGTTTGTAGTGGTGATTAACTGATAATACGACGTAATTGCTTGTATAAGTGCTCCCGGCGCGCCTATCCTCGTACAAAATAAGGATGACAGCCATTCTATTATGTCTTATAGTATTCTATGAAGAATATTCACTACCACATATATTCCCGTGGGTGTTGTAAGAGGCGACAGAGGGAAACAAATCCACCCAAAAGGGTAAAAACATTAAATTTGTAATTAAAAAATCTGTCAGTCGTAGGACTGCACGTCAGAAGTAAAAACTTCTTAGCTTCACAAACTTTTAAACATTATTTTTGGGTTGTTAAGAAACATTTCTAAGAAGTTTTTTTTAATAGAATTTATTTTTATCAACGTATATTAACGTAATAAAATTTTCATTTACTGCGTTGTATAGCCTAAAAATTAATGATTATTATCTATATATTACAAAAAAATTATTTCTTATATTTACGCGAACACTATACATTAAAATACTTTTACGGATTTTATCGTGTTTAATTTTTAAATATTTTTAATTCCCGATGTTTCGGGTGCTTTCCAGCACCCATGGTCACGGGGGACTGAGATGACTGACGTCCCGATGTCACTGTAAAACATAGATGTAATAAAACATAGAGGAAAGTAACTAAATGTAGGCTAGTGCTTTAATATGGGCTAGTAAAAATTCTCGAAAACAAGTAATTAAAAGGCACTGCAAACGAATATCTCCTATTGCATTCATTAGCCCCAACACCGCAATCACTCTATCTCGTGAGTTCTGCGAGAGGTGATGATAAGGTAAGAGGTTGTTGCTTCACCGCTCTCAAAAAATTTCGTAAGATGAGTAAAACATGTTATTTTATCAATGATAATCAGCACTAAACAGTTAACTATATCTTTTATTTGTAGAATATAAGTTTAATTTTATGTCTATCGATAGATTAATTGTTAGTAATGTATGACTTGTGAAGTACAAGTTCAACATTATTTCATTCAAGAATTTTGAATATGGGCTATGACTGAGGTCCTAAATATGGGCCGACCTATATTTAGGTACTTGTACTTGGGTAGTTAGAAATTAGTCTACAAATGTAATTTATTTTTCTAAATGACACCAACGCAATGAAAAGAACCAAGTAAAAATTGGGATGAAGAACAAATGGTTAAGGTAATAAAAGTGGTTCGCGAGAAGGCAACAAAATTTGTTAGTATCATCCAATAATGAAAAATCACTGAACAACTATCCTAGAATGCCCCTTTCACCTAAATCTTTGACTGCAATTCTTGATGATGACAGTTTGATGTTTACTAAAGCATCATTCTCAAAGTTTTAGATCTAAAAAAGAAAATAAATCTCAATTTGGACCTTCAACCTTAACATCCGGATGTGACTCTCAAACAGAAGCATCTACCTATAGAACTCACATGAATCTATAAATAATGGCGAAACATCATCTTCCGGAATTGATCGCAGTAGCCTAGGTGTAGTACCTATCTCCTTTTGACATAAGTCTGTACCAAGGAAATCAGAAAGATGTCTAATAGGGGTGGAAAAGCTGCTGTGGCTTATGTTATAAATTCGTCACCCCATAAAAGAGACTTTGTTTAAAAAATAGAAGAATATTGAAAGAGAAAAGAAAACTAAAGATAAGAAAGTCAAAGAATAGAAAACAAAACCGTAGAAATAAGAAAAAAAAACAAGACAAGAAAACAACTAGTGACGATGAAGTGATTGACAGTGAAGGTGGAGAGGTTTTCCAGTTTGGTTTAGACTCTAAACCAGATGTCATAATCGGCAAAGAGGCTCCTGATTATGCAGATGCATAATTTATGTTCTGCAAGCAACTTTTTTCAGAAAATTCAGGAGACTCTGGATTAAATTCTTGATGCTTGGGCTCTGGGAACATAATGACTGTGCTGGGCCAGAATTTGATAGTTGGATATGAGACATTTGGATGTAAAATAATTCATTTCTTACTCTTACCAAAGTTAGTTATTGATCTAGATAAGCATTTATGCTTATAACTTTCTAAAAAGATTTGTTATAGCCCATATTTGAGTACCTGTTCCATATTTAGTGCCAATTTTGAAATTTTGTTTAATGCTCAATTTTGATAGTATAGTTTAGTAATAAAAACATAAGACTGTAAGTTTGCTCTTTAAAAATATATGTCTGAATATTATAACATTAATATAAAGTTGAATTTTAAATGGTTTTTAATTTTTGACCTCAAAACAAAATGGTAGCCCATATTTAGTTACTCTCCTCTATATCTTTAAAGAGAATCGTGAGCGCTTCTTAATCGATGACCCTTCACTCCGAAGGACCACTAGCCAAAACCCTTAATGCTGGCTGTCACTGTTTCAATCCGGCGAGTCTTCCAGTTCCAAACTCGTCGATCTAAGACACACTACGATGGGTTCGAAACAACGCAGTGGGGCACCCTTCGATAACGCCTACTTCAGAAACACACACACCCCTCTTCTTAAAAGGCGGTTGATGCCTGAGATTACGGGTCCACGCTAGGTCCCTGTCTAGACATCGAATATGTGGACTGCATATTTATTTCACTTTCCCTAACTTTTAGGGTCAACACTGGGTGTGAAACAGCGATTTTCTTGAAATTCTTGAGAAATGTGATAACCGGAGAAGTTTTTGAATCTTGCTGTAGAAATATCGAACATTACTGTCGGAGATGTCGAACTTAACTGTATTTGAGATTTCGAACTTAACTGTAGTGGAGATTTACAACAAATTGCGATCGATCGTTGTCTGTCAGCATGGGCTTACTGCCCAGCGGGTTCGAGCCTCGGGACATTCCCCATTACCCGGGTAATCCTCACGGCCCACTGCTATGGGCCGGTCCTGGGAGCCGTCCAGGAACGGCATTGTTGGTTATCTTAGCTTTGGCGTATTTCGCGCCACTAGGAAGGATCTGCTGGAGGGTCAGCGGTCTCGAAGCCCCACGGTGACTCGCAGGCGTGCTCTCCTGAATAGCAGCACTCCGGGCCTCAGGTGCTCCTTCCTAGTGTGTAGGTTATGGCCTAGTTCTAGGCAGTCGTGGCGTATCTCGCGCCTCTGGAAAGGGATTTCTCGAAGGGTCAGCGACTTCAAGGTCCCACGGAGACGGATCTCGACGCCTCCGGAGCTTGCTTTCCAGCATGTTAGGTTAAGCGCAGTGTTGGGATATATCATCCCAGTAGGGGTCAGGGGCGATCTCGAAGCTCGACGCAAGCCAAGATTGCTCCAACGGCACGTACACCCACTGCGGACGATGCGGTGTCATAATAAAACAACAAAACATATATATTTTACATGACATTAACAAAATACAATCTTCCACATTATTACGTAATTTAAATCTTATCATACGTATTGTGCACCTTAAAATCTTAAATATTAATCTTTATTATAAATTATAGTAACAAATATTGTTCAACTTATTTATTTATTTATTTAATCGGAAATCCCTCGGTTAACAAAAAACATAGTAGGTAGGTAGGAAACAATTAAGCGATAGAAAACCATTTATGGGTTTTTGCAAATAGTGGCACTATATAAATAATTGCATGCGGTGAGTTACCGACAGCTAATAGGACTCTGTCGCACCAACCGTAAGCTTAGCTATAGTTCATAAAAGATAGCTTGATCTCTGCGACAGCTGTCAGTAAAAATAAGGCCTTTGAGGTCCTGAATTTCTTAGTAGTAGGCGGCGAACGCGGTCCGGAGTCGGACATCTCTACATCCGGACTTCGGACAATACAATGTCTTCTGCAAGAGCTTCTCAGGCCCTGCAGGTCTCGGGCCTCGAGGTATGCCCCATTGCTCGGATTGTCTTCACGGCCCACTACTATGGGGCGGTCCTGGGAGCCTCATTTGGGCGTTACTCGATTAGACGGTTATTTTCCGTAGTCGGTAAAAATATCCCGTAATTGCTTAAATTTACAACAATAATTCGCCGTACACACTGCGAGCGTGTGTTGTCGTCTGCATGGACTATGGGGTCCTGCAGGTCTCGGGCCTCGGGGTATACCCCATTACCCGGATTGTCCTCGCGGTCCACCACTATGGACCGGTCCCGGGAGCCTTCTATTGGCGTTGTTGGATCTTGATCGGATTACACCGTTATTGGTGAAGTTTTTCCCGTAGTTAACCGACTACGGGAAAAAAGGAGGTTATCTAGTATATAGTCGGAGTTGGCCTATCAGCGGCATTGAGGGTTGTTAGGTACTCGACTCTCTAATCGATATAGAGAGGAGTTCTCTTGGATAGGGTCGCCTGTCCGGGGGGCGAGTGTGTAGCGGCGCTAGGTGGTTGAGATGTATATGTGGCCCCTTGTCTGCACGGTCGAACAGTTCGCGCGCCAGCCGGACCACAAACTCCTGGATGGATTCAATTTTCAGGTCCGCCGCTATGACGTCATTCCGGACGTAGCGACCCGCTCCGACAATGGTTCTTAACGCCAAATTTTGCTGGGCCTGCTGGGCCGCCTCAGAGGTTCGCTCAGAAGCGCGTACCAGGCCGGCGTAGCGTAGGTGATAATGGGTCTTACGTACATTTTGTATACTCGCACTTTGGTTTTAAGTGGTAGCTTGGATGCCAGGACCGGACGGAGCATCGCCCGCGCACATCGTGCTCTGCGGACGACGAAGTCGACGTGCGCAGTCATACGCAGCGCCCGGTCGATCCGGCACCCAAGGTAGGTCACGGCCTTGTCGTACGCGATCTTCTGGCCATTGAGGGTTAACGGAGGTGGTAGGTTCCTGAGGCGGCGGGTGAGCAGAGCGGTCGTCTTACCAACGTTGACGACCATCCTCCACTCATCAAGCCATGGTTGCAGCAGGTCCAGCAGGCGTTGCATTTTGGCAGTGGCAATGTGGGCTCTTCTGGACGAGGTGAAATAAGCGCTATCGTCTGCGTATAACGCCAATTCCACATCATCCTCCCACTCTTGCAGCCTTCCTGCCAGGGTAGGGATATCGTTGGTATAAGCCGCGTACAGAATTGGAGACAAACAGCTGCCCTGAGGAACGCCGGCTCTGATGGTTCTGGTTGCGGACACGGCGTCCTCTACGCAGACGTAGAACTTCCTGTCTGCCAGGAAAGACGCCACTAGCCGCAACATAGCAGGAGGGACACTAGTCTGTTCTTCCAATTTATAAAGTAGTCCAGAATGCCACACCCGGTCGAACGCCCTCTCGATATCAAGAAAGCGATGTATATCGTATATATATATGCGATACCCGGCGATGATGGTAGTGCGGCCACGGTTGTATTCGGCCGCAAGCAGGTGCAGCACTCTGGTCAGCTGTGTTGCTGTTGAGTGATCCCTCCTGAATCCGTGCTGCTCCGCCTGAAGTTGGATGCACGGACGGAGGTGTCCTAGCAACAATCTTTCTAGCAGTTTAGCTATGTGTGGTAGCAGCGTGATCGGCCTGTAGCTGGCAGCTCTACGCCTGTCCTTCCCGGGTTTCGGCAAGACGATAACTTTGCCTTTCTTCCAGTCCTCCGGGAAGTGGGATGTCCGCAGTATCCCATTGTAGAGTCGACCAAGCTCTACTAGGATCCTATGGGGCAGCTGTCGGAGTGCAGCGTTGGTAATCCCATCGTGGCCAGGCGCCTTTCTCGGTTGCAGGCGGGTTACTGTCCTCCGCAATTCGGCGGGGTAGATGAACCACTCTCCTGCCAGAGGCGGCGCGGGCGACGACAGGAACTCCTGTACGCGGCTCTCCTTTTGGGCATGAAGCTCCATGAACTCCGCACTTGCTGGGTTCGGCATAAATTGCTCCTCGAAGTGCTCTACTAGGATATCCGCTCTACCCTTGGCATCGTAACGACGTTCGCCCGCGTTGTTGGTCAGCGGGCAAACGGGAGGTTTGATTTTAGTTAACTGTCGGTTCAGTTTGTAGAGCGACGCATCATGCTCTTCCGCCTTCCATATGCGCCGCTCCCAGGCACCTCCTCTGTGTGCCTGGACTGCAACCGACAGTTCCTCCGACAAGGTGTTCAGTAGCGTTTTGATTCTCGGGCAGCGAGTACGCGCCCAGAGCCTCCTTAACGCTCTTTTTCTCCTGATCTGCACGCCTATCTGTAGCGGCAGATCGTCTCTCCTTGTTGACATCGGGACGATCGTAGGGGCAGCATGGAGGGCCTCCTGGATCGCCTTAGTGATGTTGTTAGCAGCGGCCTCTACGTCGTCCGCTGTGTTTAAGGGGTGGTGTGCTGGAGGTCTCTCCTGCAGGTGTTGCTGGTAGAGCCTCCAGTCGACACGTGTCTTAAATGCTCTGGGCGGCGTAGTCATCGCCTTTAGGCCAAGGGTGATCAGAATCGGGAGGTGCTGTGAGTTGAGGTCGTACAGCACCTCTACCACTATCGGGTAGTTGACGTTCCTAGAGAGCACGATGTCCAATACATCCGGACGTTTCCGTGCGTCGGTCGGAACATGAGTAGGTTCCTCGGGACCTAAAACGTCATAGCTGTTTCTCTCAGCGTCTTCAAAAAGTGCATGACCCGGCGGGTTGATCACTCTGGACCCCCACGCCGGGTGTTTGGCGTTTAGGTCCCCGGCGATGATGGTTGGTGTTTCGCCTTCCATTATCGTCCGGACGTCTGAGGAGCAGAATGGAGTCCCTGGCGGGCGGTATGCTGCGTAAACCCTTAGTTCCTCGCCCGCCGCCTCCATTTTTATACCGATAGAGCGCATCGTTTGGTACTCCTGTAGTTCGAGCTCTTGATGGACGATGTCCCTTCTCACTAGAACCGCCGTCCCTCTGTAGGCGGCCCCTTGAGAAGTGACCTCGTCCCTCCTGTACATATGGTAGCTTTACGTGCGTATTTGGATTAAGTTTTGTCTCTCCCAGCAAGATGACTGTGTATGTCCTGTTGTTGGACGACAGTGCGGAGTTCATGTAGCTTCTGCTGGATACCATCCGGATTCCAGTAGAGGAGGCGCAGGTTAGACTCCTCCACCGTAGTGTCGAGCCAGTAGGTTTGCCAGCGCCTTCATGACCGCTGTGATCGGATCTCTCTCGGCTCTAATATCAGCCAGGACTTGACTGCCGACTTCGATTGCTATGCCAACCAGAAGTTGGATGGCGTCAGCAGTCTCGAAGCCGGCTGTTGGTGTTCTCGATGCCTGTGAAGGCGTTGGCGCTGGTCTCGGGAGTTGGTGTGCTGCTCTTTGTGCATGGGTAGAGCGCGCTCTATATGTAGAGCGGGCTCTATTTTCTGATAGAGCCCTTTCTGGCACTCTACCCATTCTGGCTTTCTTCTCCTTGGTAACCTGCGCTGGGCTATCGTTACCGCTGGGGTTGGGTTAGAGGTTGCTGCCTGAGGAGGAGGCTGCACCTTCTTCTTCTTCTTCCTCCCCCGCTTACTCCACTGAGAGGTTTGTCGCTCTATGGCGTCGTTAGCGGGAGGCTGGAGAGTCGCCCCGGTGGTTGCCTTCGATGTGGTGGTAATTGGCACCACCGTTTCAATGGGTGCCGTGACGGGTGGAGGGGGGGCGGGTTGCCTTCCCTTTCCTCTGATTGTGGTCCACCCGTCTTCCTGAACCACGCCCTGGGACGACTCTGGGGGACCCTCTCACATTGCGAATAATTCGCCGTAGGGGTATGCTTTTCTAGCTATACAGTAAAGTGGGCTAAGTGCAAAAGTCACCTATCGTCGTATTTTTCGTTATCACATTTCTCTTTTTGTCAAAATAACTTTATTTTCAACAAAGACACATACAAAAATTATGCTTCTCCAAAAAGAACACATAAGATTACATAACAAAAACAACAAAACATATATAGTGTTGCGTGAATAAGTCAACTAGCGCCATCTAGTGTCAGGAACGAGAGCGAGGGGAGCTTTGCAGAAAATGACATCACAAATCTCTCAACCGACAGCGCCATCCGAAGAACTAAGTTTCTAGAAAATCTACACTCGCACACTCGTCCCTTTGCGCGCATTTACTTGAATATTCCGGATGCTTCTTTGCTAATTTAAATAAATAGGCGCTGCAAGATGCGATCGAGGTAGTGTTGATTTGGCAAAACAAGCGAAGCTTCGGAGCGGAATAAAGTGAATTAGTGTGTTTAATTATTAGTGTTTTTAACTTTAATTTGTGTAAAGTAAATTAAAGTGTTAATTTAGGTAATTTTATCGGCAATTTTTATTGTCACGAACCTCAAGCTCGTAACAATTGGTGTCAGAAGTGGGATAAAATCATGCCGATTTTACCTAAGAAGGAAACGGAGGGTGTCCGTACCCGAAGTCAACGCCAGCAGGAGACGGACCAAAGAAGATTTGGTGGTGCAACGTCGCAGACTTCGGAGGGACAGCCGCCGGCTGCAGGCCCGTCAGTAGCTCCTACATCTGCAGCACCTGACTTAGGTGCTCTGATGGTGATGCTGCAGGAACAGGCTCGCCGACAGGAGGAACAGGTCCGTCGGTTGGAAGAGCAGCTGCGGGGCGGACAGGATGAACAGGCCAGCCGACAAGAGGAACAGGCCCGCCGACAAGAGGAACAGGCCCGCCGACAAGAGGAACAGGCCCGCCGACAGGAGGAACAGGCCCGTCGGTTGGAAGATCAGCAGGCGGAACAGGCTCGTCGGATAGATGCTCCTCATTAAGGACCTTCATGCTACCTTTGGGAAAGAGATAAAGGATGTGAAGGATAGGGTTGTTCAACATGACAACCGCCTGTCGGAAGCTGAAACCCAAATCAAGGAAGCTAAAACCCAAATCGACCAAGTGAATAATCGGGTTGATCACGTGGTGGCTGACGTGAGGAAAACGCTGGACGACCTCAAACTGGGTGATGGAACTACAGCCCCCGTAGTAGCTACTACACCTTCGCTACGTGGGTTCAAAGTGCCACCGTTCGACGGGACTTCTTCCTGGTCAGCCTACAAAATCCAGTTCGAGGCTGTTATGAAGGCGAACGGCTGGAATAAAAGTCAGGCCATGACTGCTCTCACACTAGGCCTGCGCGACCAGGCCTTAACTGTTCTGGAAGCTCTCTGTGAGGAAGTGACTTATGAGCAACTCCTTGAGGCATTGGAGGCGAGATATGGCGACGCTCACCTGGAACACGTCTTTCGTGCGCAGCTTAAAGATCGCGTGCAGCGCATCAACGAAAACCTGCAGATGTGGGCTCTAGAGGTGGAGAAGCTGGTGCGAAAAGCATACCGGTCTGTACCTGCGCTCATTGAAGGGAACCTGGTGCAGACATTCATCGACGGCATCCGCGACCTGGAAGTCAGAGCTGCTGTGAGGCTCGGGCACCACGAGACGCTTAAGGACGCCTTGGCCCATGCACTGGAGGTGGAAGCCGTGCGGCAGGATCATCATCCCCATCGCGTCAGGGAGGTTGCAACAGCTACAGTTCGCGACCGCAACAAAGGATACAGCCCTAGGTGCTATGGCTGTGGGGAAAAGGGCCACCTTCGATTCAGCTGCCCTAAGCGAGCCCTAGAAGGGGAAGGTGAACGATCTCAGGAGGGTAGTGCGGCCAACAGCACCGCCCAGCAGCAGCAGGGAAACGAATAAAAGCCAGAACTGCGGGGCGGGTGCTGGCTGATGTTAAAAGAGCCCCAAGGATCTCGATCTCACAAACCCACGATGGGAACAGTCTAATCATCAAGGGCGAGGTCAACGGAATGCCATGTAAACTGACCATAGATACTGGAGCCCCTCGTACGGTTGTTAGTTCCTAAATAATAAGTCAGTTCATTGGGGACTCCGCATACAACCGAGAACGCATTAATTTGGTAACAGCCACCGGTCAGCGTATACCCGTCCGTGGAGAGAAAGAGATGGAGTTGAAGCTAGGCAACATGATCTACCTGCATAATGTCATCGTGGCTGATATAATGGACGACTGCATCCTGGGCCTAGACTTCATGAAGAAGAATTGTTGTGCGATTGACGTTAAGCAAGGTGTTTTGAAATGTGGACAAGAGGAACTTTTTGTGGAAGGAGCGTTATCAGGGAACGTGTACAGCCTTGAGAAGATTGTTCTTCCGCCGAGATTGGAAACGATTGTGCCGGTTAGTCTTCCTCGGAATCCTGGGCAACCTCATCGTTGTGTACTCGCGGAAAGGTTAGAAAATGACCTTCCATTGAAAGTGGCTCGAACCTTGGTCAGAACCACTAACATCTCAGGAGTACGTGTGCTGAACCTTTGTGGCCAGGAACAGATTATAGAAAAAGGCACACTGGTTGCTACTTGTGAGGAAGTGGATTGGTTACGTCGGTGCCAATACCTATCGACTGGGGCCCCCAGCAAGGATGCACAAACGAGAGTGAGCACACTTTTAGAAGACTGTCGCAGCGTTCTCTCCCCGAATGAAATGGTCAAAGCGAAGAAGTTGTTACTCAAGTATGCCGATGTATTCTCATCAAACGATGCTGACATAGGAAAGACTGGCTTAGTTCAACACAAAATAAACACAGGTGAAGAATTGCCTATCCGTCAGCGGCCAAGAAGATTGACGGTAGCACGTGAAAAGGAAGTGGAAGGAAGTGATTGAGGGAATGGTGAAGGATGGTGTTATTGAACCTTCATCTAGTCCATGGTGTTCACCCGTGGTACTGGTAAAGAAGAAGGATGGCAGCATGCGGTTTTGTGTTGATTACCGCCGTCTGAACGACGTTACTAAGAAGGACAGCTATCCCTTGCCAAGAATTGACGACACGCTGGACATGCTTACAGGAGTAAAGTGGTTTAGCACGCTGGATCTAAAAAGTGGCTACTGGCAAGTTGAAATTGACCCTAAGGACAAGGAGAAAACTGCGTTCTCGACGGGAAAGGGTCTGTGGCAATTTAAAGTAATGCCGTTTGGGTTGTGCAATGCTCCAGCAACGTTTGAAAGGCTGATGGAACTTGTACTTACCGGGCTAATTGGCGATGCCTGTCTGGTCTACTTGGATGACAATATCATCGTGGGCCGTACGTTTGAGGAACACCTTAAAAACCTGGAACGCGTGCTCATGAAGATTCAGAGTGCCAACCTCAAGTTGAGTCCGAAGAAATGTTCACTATTCAAACGGCAAGTCAACTTTTTGGGGTATGTAGTGTCGGAAGAAGGTATCCGCACGGATTCAGAGAAGATCGCAGCTGTCAAGGATTGGCCGGTTCCAAAAGACAAGACGCAGGTTAGAGCATTTTTGGGTTTGTGCTCCTATTACCGGCGATTTGTGAAGAACTTTGCAGATATAGCCAAACCTCTGCACAAGCTAACCGAGGAGAAGCGACATTTCTGCTGGGATGAAAGTTGCAATATCGCATTCCAGGAGCTCAAGGACCGTCTGTGCAAAACACCTATTTTGGGATACCCTGATGCAAGCAAAGAATTTATAGTTGACACAGACGCAAGTGATATAGGACTTGGCGGTGTGTTGTCTCAACGGAATGGTGACCAAGAGGTCGTGATAGCGTACTTCAGCAAGTCGTTGTCAAAACCGGAAAGGAACTATTGTGTCACAAGACGCGAATTGTTCGCTGTGGTAAAATCGTTGCAGCATTTTAGCAAATATCTTCTGGGACGAAAGTTTCACTTACGAACTGACCATGCTGCACTAAAATGGCTATTGCAGTTTAAAAACCCAGAAGGACAAGTTGCGAGGTGGATTGAACTACTGCAGGAATACGACTTTGAGATTGAACATCGCAACGGGAAATCTCATGGCAACGCAGATGCATTGTCAAGAAGACCTTGTCCTGAAGATTGCAAACATTGTACTAGGAAAGAGAGTAAGGATGTGGTATCCGTGAGGATGCTCAGGGCAGACCACCTCAGCAACGAGTGGAAGGACAGCTTACAACGTGCACAGCAGAAAGATCCGGACATCAAGCCGATTCTGGAATGGATAAAGGCCAGTGCTCCCAAGCCTAAGTGGAGCGACGTCTCAGCAATGAGTTCGACCACTAAAAGCTATTGGGCCCAGTGGGACAGCTTGCTGCTTCAGGATGGAGTTCTGTGCCGTAAATGGGAAAATGTTCGGGTAGACAGCTGTTATTTACAAATGGTTGTCCCTAAAGCTAAAGTACCGGATGTTCTACAGCTGTACCATAATGATTATTCAGGAGGCCATCTGGGAGTTAAACGAACTCTACTGAAGATCCGAGAACGGTTTTACTGGGTCCACTGTCGAAACGATGTCGAGGACTGGTGTCGCAAATGTACAAGTTGTGCGGCTGTAAAGGGACCTCAGACTCGTAGTAGAGGTGCATTGAAGTTGTACAATGTGGGTGCACCACGGAAGAGAATAGCCATTGACGTGGCGGGGCCGTTTCCGGAGAGTGAAAGCGGTAACAAGTATTTCATGGTTGTGATGGATTACTTCACTAAGTGGCCAGAAGTCTTCGCCATTCCAAATCAAGAAGCTTCAACAGTTGCAGATAAACTAGTTCATGAAGTCTTCTGTCGTTTTGGAGTACCTTTAGAGATTCACAGCGATCAAGGAAGGAATTTTGAGTCTCAAATATTCCAGGAAACTTGCCGAGTTATGGGTACTCATAAAACAAGAACGACTTCTTATCACCCGCAATCTGATGGAATGGTGGAACGATTTAATCAGACATTGGAGAGGTACCTAGCAAAAGTTGTAGACAATCGGCAACGAGATTGGGACAAGCACATACAACCGTTTTTGTTGTCATATCGAAGTTCTGTTCACGAAAGTACAGCAGTGACACCAGCTTTCGCAAACTTTGGAAGAGAATTACGGCTGCCTGCAGACCTGATCACCGGGATACCACCTGATGCCCCACGCAGTATAACCGATAATGCAAATGACTTGCGGAACAAAATGAATGACATTTATGAGCACGTCAGACAATCGGGCCAGCAAACGTCTGAGAAAATGAAAACCCGGTACGACCGCAAAATGAACAATAAAGGGTTCAACGAAGGTTCATTAGTGTGGTTGCACAATCCAGTCCGCAGCAAAGGGAAATCTCCTAAGCTTCAAGCTAAATGGGGCGGCCCGTACCGGATTGTAACCAGGATCAACGATGTGACCTACCGGATACAGAAAGGCGCAAGAGGGACTCCTAAGATCGTCCATGTGGATCGCTTGGCGCGTTATTATGGGACCAATAATGCTCGGGACGAGCATGTCTTATGAGGGGGCAGTGTTGCGTGAATAAGTCAACTAGCGCCATCTAGTGTCAGGAACGAGAGCGAGGGGAGCTTTGCAGAAAATGACATCACAAATCTCTCAACCGACAGCGCCATCCGAAGAACTAAGTTTCTAGAAAATCTTCACTCGCACACTCGTCCCTTTCCGCGCATTTACTTGAATATTCCGGATGCTTCTTTGCTATGCTAATTTAAATAAATAGGCGCTGCAAGATGCGATCGAGGTAGTGTTGATATGGCGAAACAAGCGAAGCTTCGGAGCGGAATAAAGTGAATTAGTGTGTTTAATTATTAGTGTTTTTAACTTTAATTTGTGTAAAGTAAATTAAAGTGTTAATTTAGGTAATTTTATCGGCAATTTTTATTGTCACGAACCTCAAGCTCGTAACAATATTTTACACGACATTAACAAAATACAGAGCATTATTACGTAATTTAAATCTTATCATACGTATTGTGCACCTTAAAATCTTAAATATTAATCTTTATTATAAATTATAGTAACAAATATTGTTCAATTTATTTATTTATTCATTTAATCTGAAATCCCTCGGTTAACAAAAAACATAGTAGGTAGGAAACAATTAAGCGATAGGAAACCATTTATGGGTTTTTGCAAATAGTGGCACTATATAAATAATTGCATGCGGTGAGTTACCGACAGCTAATAGGACACTGTCGCACCAACCGTAAGCTTAGCTATAGTTCATAAAAGATAGCTTGATCTCTGCGACAGCTGTCAGTAAAAATCACGCCTTTGAAGTCCTGAGTTTCTTAGTAGTACAGACAGTACCTGTCAATGTCATACTTTATGGGCATGCCGACCTAATTAGTGCATGCATGTGCATAAAGTATGACATTGACAGGTTCTCTCTGTACTACTAAGAAATTCAGGACTTCAAAGGCGTGATTTTTACTGACAGCTGTCGCAGAGATCAAGCTATCTTTTATGAACTAGGTAACGTCGTGCATTAAATAACTAAACATTACAGATTAACAAAAACAAAAAATTTAAAAAATAAATAAATTTTTTGCTTTTGTTAATCTGTAATGTTTACATAGGTCTTATCATAATTAACACTTATCTTAAAGAAATAGACAGCTAAAACCAAAAACAAAGCTTTAATCGCATTTTTTAAGCAAAGTTATAGGCAATTTTTATCTACAAAATATGATAGGAGGCTCTCGCCCTCTCGCTCTAGCAATAGCTATCCTTGTTTTTTTTATTTATTTATTTGCTTTTTAAGTGAAACATATAATACAATAAAAATACTTTATAAAACATATAAAAGTAATCCTAAAACCAATGAAGTTTCCACAGATATCTAATACATATTAAAAGCTAGCAACCACATTATGTATAAAAATTTAAAAAAAAAAACTAAATGGTATTTATAATTCAGTACCGCTTAGTACAATTACTAAGCAGTTAAGAGTAATACATACAACCTTTAGTGAAGCTACCAATTATAAATTAAGTTTTACAATATTTTTTTTATAACTATGTATTATATTTAAGGTGAAAAATATCTAGTTCACAATATTTTAAGTCAAAATTTTTACATGTACGAGATACAAAATATTCGAAGCATACTTCGTTTTAGCTTTACGTAATGCAAAAAGATGTATATTTCGTGCATCTAACCGGTGACACGCAAGATTCACTTTGCTTATAGTAGGGTAGATTCGATGATATTATGTAGCAATTTGTACAATAACATTTGATCTCTTAAGTCACAGCGTTTTTCGAGTGTATCACTGTCAAAGCTATCAATAATGGAGTCTACAGAAGAATTATATCGCTTTAAGTCATGCAGAAACTTATTATTGATTGTTTCCATCATTTTAACATAAACTTTGTATTAAGAATTCCACCATGAAGAACAATAAATAAATAAATATTCAAGAATAAATCGCACCGGAGTATTAAATAATATAATTAATGTTGTAAGACTTTTTAAAATATTTTGAAATAGGCGTAACAAAACCTAGCATTTTATAAGGTCTTTGAGTTATGATATTAATATGTGATCTCAGTAACAACTTACTATCCAACTGAAAACCAAGATCACGCAGTTCGTTTACTCTATTTAGTAAATTATCGTCGAGTTTATAGTTAAAGAGGATTGAATTCTTTTTCCTGGTAAATGAGATAACACTACATTTCCCGCTGTTCAAGTAAAGATGATTTGCTTGGCAATATGAACTAAGCCTACACATATCTTCTTGAAGTAGATTGCAGTCTTCTATAGATTTAATAGACCTTTTCCTTAACATATATGATTACTACTCTGACATTATATCATCTCTTTCTTTGAAAACGGTGTAAGTCTGTTAGAACTAATAATAAACAATATTTCGAATTATTTTAATTACTTTCTTTCTTAACCGAAATGTTAAATTATTAAAGGCAATTTTATTAAAATTGCCTTTAATAATTTAACATTTCGGTTCTTGTTGTGCAACTGATTTTTACGTAACACATAATTTTAAATTAAACAAAGGTTCGTGCATCCATCGCTACACTCATATGACATTCGTACTTTCACATACTGTCTTAAGGTTCAGGGATTAGCATTTCTACATAAACATTGATTTACTGATTTTAAGCTTGCGACGCTAACAATCTCCCCACCGTACGCTAGTACCATTATAAGGGCAGCGTCCCAGGACTATTAAACGAGATGTAGGCTTCCTCAGAATGCCTGTCTTCGTGATGATGTCCACAACCCTAGTGTGACCATCTTCTCCTAGTAACGTCCTATTCACTTTACCTCGTGGCCGTGTATTACGTAGTAGCGAATGATCTACGATCAAAACAATATTGCCCACCTTAGGCGACATGAACTTACTACTGTCGCCTGTTCGAGGTATCAACGTAGGCATATATTCCTTTAGCCATGCTGTCCTTTAACCAAAAATGGTCTGCTAATATCTGAGACGCCTTCCAATTCGGCTGACCGATTAAATGTTTATCCATAAATAAACCAGGTGGACTATCTCCACAAGGACGTCTTAAAAGAAAATGATTAGGTGTCAAGCCCTCGGGGACTATCCATATTAACCGAAACTAATGGTCGCGAATTGACCGTGTGCTCTGCTTCTAAAAGCAGCGAGTGCAAAATTTCCTCTAGTAACTGTCTTAATAGATCTTATTAATATATTTCTTATAATATTCATTTTTCATGCTGTCATAACATCCCATGCATGCTTGTGTAAGTTCCTTATTTGCAGCTTTGAATTTCGTGCCGTTATAGTCTTCTGGAAGATTTTCCTCTTCCGGCGATAAATCATCTTAACGCCACTATCATTGACGATGGTGTCAATGACGCTGCTAATTCCAGAAGTACTGCTCTGGTAGTCAAACAAGTGAATAGAACTCCCCACCGTTTCTCATACCTCCTTCCCACAGATACACTGATGGGGCCGAAATAATCTTCGGCTGAACATGTGAAAGGTGGCTCATGATGAGCTATTCTTCCTAAAGGAAGATTGCATTGCGGCATGGTTTGTGGCCTAGATTTATAGGTCTTATTCGTAGGTTTGATGATTAGCGCGACCAAAATGATGATGAACCCCTTTTATCATCATCTTTATTATGTGTTTACCGTCTAAAATGACAGGTTTTCTACTTTCTTCTGACAAATTAGATTTGAATGGTAAACGACTATTCAATCGAAGGGGGTTATCTTCTCCTATTTCCAAAGCCAATTTGCTTAAACGTGGACTCTTTTCAACGTTTTTTTACCGCCTTCAAACAGCATATTTCCGAATGAAAACATTCGTCCTAAACGAACTTCCATATAAGACTTTCAGCCTTCTTTAAAAGAGCTATCTCCACTGTCGTCTGCATATAACGCGAGCACAACATCGTCCTCCCACTCCACCAGGTGACCTTGGAGTGTGGGAATGCCGTTGGTGTACACCGCGTACAGGTGGGGTGATAGGCAGCTGCTCTGCGGCACTCCCGCTTCAATCGGTCGTGCTACCGAGACAGCCTCCTCAATTATAACATAGAAGCTCCGCCTCTCCAGGTACGACACATAACAAACACGACAAATTGCGTCGTCGTTGTTGTCTTCTGCAAGGCATGATGCCATGCAGGTCTCGGGCCTCGGGGTGTACCCCTTTACCCGGATGTTCCTCACGGCACACTGCAATGTGCCGGTCCTGGGCGCCTTGGTATTATCGGCGTGATGTATTTAGCGACTTTTGTCGCAGTCTGGTAAAATATCATTAAGGGAGGTTATCCGAATAATTGTGTTTAACACACATTATTTTGTCGAAGTTGGCCTTTCTGCGGCATTGTGGGGTTTACTCGACTCCCTAATCTATATATAGGGAGGAGTTCTCTTGGATAGGGTCGCCCGTCCGGCGGTCGTGAGTGCACCGGCGCGAAGCCGTTGAGGTGTTCATGTGGCCCGTTGTCGGCGCGGTCGAACATACCGCGCGCCAGCCGGACCACGAATTCTTGTAGGCTCTCTATCTTTAGGTTGGCCGCTATGACGTCGTTCCGGACGTAGCGACCCGCACCGACTATAGTTCGTAATGACAAACTCTGCTGGGCCTGAAGTCGCCGCTTCTGATGATCGCTCAGGAGTGCATACCAGGCCGGAGCAGCATATGTTAGCAGGGGTCTTATATATGTTTTGTAGATTGTTAACTTCGCCTTTGTCGGTAACTTGGATGTCAGGACAGGGCAGAGCATTGCCTGCGCACATCGAGCTTTGCGTATAGCAAAGTCGACGTGTGCAGTCATACGCAACATCCTGTCACAAGTGGAGTGAAGGTAGGTCACGGCCTTCTCATATGCGATCTCCTGGCCTCCGAGGGTTAGCGGTGGCGGTAGATTTCTATAGCGGCGAGTGAGCAGAGCGGTCGTTTTGCTAACATTGACGGCCATCCTCCACTCATCCAACCATGGTGGCAACAGGTCCAGCAGACGTTGCATCCTGGCAGCTGCAATGTGGACTATTCTGGACGACGTGAAGTATGCGCTGTCATCCGCAAAAAGCGCTAGTTCAACGTCGTCCTCCCATTCGTGCAAGTGTCCTGCCAGGGTAGGTATATCATTAGTGTATGCCGCGTACAGGGCTGGAGACAGACAGCTGCCCTGTAGCACACCAGCTGTAATTTGTTTTATTGCGGACTCGGCGTCCTCTACACAGACGTAGAACTTCCTGTCTACGAGGAAGGACGCCACTAGCCGCAATATAGCAGGAGGGATACTTGTCTGATCGTCTAACTTAAAGAGTAATCCTGTGTGCCACACCCGGTCGCCTTCTCGATATCGAGAAAGACGCCCAACGATATGCGGCCGCGGTTGTGCTCGGCCGCAAGCAGGTGCAGCACTCTGGTCAGCTGTGTTGCTGTAGAGTGATCCCTTCTGAATCCATGCTGCTCCGCCCGAAGTTGGATGCACGGGCGGAGACGTCTTGGCAGTAATCTTTCGCACAGTTTAGCTATATACGGTAGCAGCGTGATCGGCCTGTAATTGGCAGCTCTACGCCTGTCCTTCCCGGGTTTCGGCAAGACGATCACTTTGCCTTTCTTCCAGTCCTCCGGGAAGTGGGATGTCCGCAATATGCCGTTGTAGAGCCGACCTATCTCTACAAGGACTCTATTAGGCAGCTGTCGTAGTGCAGCGTTGGTAATCCCGTCGTGCCCCGGCGCCTTCCTCGGTTGCAGGCGGGTTACTGTCCTCCGCAGTTCAGCGACGGGGAGATGAACCACTCTCCTGCAAGCGGTGGCGCGGGCGACGACAGGAGCTCCTACACGCGGCTCTCTTTCCGGGTATGGATTTCCAGGAACTCCGCACTTGCTGGATTCGGCATAAACTGCTCCTCGAAGTGCTCAGCTAGGATATCCGCTCTGCCCTTGGCATCGTAACGTTGAAAGCCCGCGTTGTTGGTCAGCGGGCAAAAAGGTGGTCGAGTTTTCGTTAACTGCCGGTTCAATTTGTAGAGCGACGCATGATGTTCATCAGCCTTCCATATGCGCCGCTCCCAGGCCTCTCCTCTGTGGGCCTGTATTGTAACCGACAGTTCGTCTGACAAGGTGTTCAGTTTTCTTTTTACTCTAGGGCAGCGAGTGCGCGCCCAGAGCTTTCTCAGCGCTCTTTTGTGGTTTAGCTGCACGCGTATTCTTAGCGGCAGCTCCTCTTTTTTCCCCGAGAGAGGGACGATCGTAGAGGCCGCGTTGAGGGCCTCCTGAATGCTCGTGGTTATTCTAGTTGCAGCAGCCTCTACGTCGTCCGCTGAGTTGATCGGTGTATGGACTGGAGGTCTCTCCTGCAGGTGTTGGTAGTAGAGCCTCCAGTCGATCTTGGTCTTGACTGCTCTGGGCGGCGAAGTCACTGCCTTAGTGCCAAGGGTTATCAGAATCGGGAGGTGCTGTGTATTCAGGTCGTACAGCACTTCTACCACTACTGGGTAGTTGACGTTCCTAGTGAGCACGATGTCTAATACATCCGGACGCTTCCTAGGGTCAGTAGGGATGTGCGTCGGTTTCTCGGGACCTAGAACGTCATAGTTGTGGTTTTTTGCGTCGTCGTATAGCTCACGACCCGGCGGGGTGATCACTCTGGACCCCCACGCCGAGTGTTTGGCGTTCAGGTCCCCGGCGATGATGGTGGGTGCCGTACCTTCCATTACCGTCCGGATGTCTGAGGAGTGAAATGGAGTTCCTGGCGGGCGGTATGCTGCAAAGATCCTTAGTTCCTCGCCCGCCGCCTCCATTTTTATGCCGATTGAACGCATCGTCTGGAAGTCTGGCAGGTCCAGCTCCTGGTGGACGATGTCTCTCCTCACCAGAATCGCTGTCCCTCTATAAGCGACCCCTTGAGGATCGACCTCGTCCCTCCTGTAGATGGTATAGTTAGGCAGCTTAAGATGCGTTGTTGGTCGTAATTTGGTTTCACCCAGCAAGATCACCAGGATGTCCTGTTCTGGGTGACCGTGCGGAGTTCGTGGATCCTTTGTCGAATCCCGTCCGGATTCCAGTAAAGCAAACGCAGGTTACTGTCCTCCGTAGTGCCTTGCCAGTAGTGTTGCCAATGCCTTCATGACGGCGGTGATAGGATCTGTCCCGGCCCTTATTTCGGCCAGGACTTGTGTACCGACTTCGATTGTGAAGGCACTGATCTCGGGGCATTTAAGGTGGTCCTCTCTCTCTGGGTAGAGCGTGCTCTATATGTAGAGCGGGCTCTCCTTTCTGGTAGAGCCCTCTCTGTTGCTCTACCCGTCGTGGTTGTTGGTGGTGGTCTTGCAGTAACCTGCGCCTGCGAGGCTATCGGTACCGTAGTAGGGGTAGAGGTGGTCACAGCCTGAGGAGGAGGCTGTTCGGCTTTTCTGCTCCTGTTCCTCCGCCTCTTCCTTTGGGAGGGTTTGCCTCTCCGTGGCGTTGTTGGCAGGAGGTTGGAGAGTCGCCCCGGTGGTTGCCCTTTGCTCTGGGGGTTCCACCGTTTCCATTGGTGCTGTTTGAGGGGGTGGGGGGGGGACTGTTTGCCTACCCTTTTCTCTGACGACCGTGGCCCACCCATCCTCCTGGATGGTAACAGCCTTTGGGCGACTCTGGGGGATCCTCTTAGGGTTCTCCGGGAGTAGCCCAGGTAATACGATCCCCTGCTTCCTGGCAATCCTCCTCAGGACTGGGCAGCGGCGATCGTTGGCCGTGTGGTTTTTGGCGCAATTTGCGCACTTTGGCTCTTCGTCTCTACCCCTAGGGCAAAGGCTGGCAATATGCTCCCCGGCACAGCGAACGCATTTCACTGGCCTGAAGCAGTTTGCAGAGGCATGTCCGAAAGCCTGGCAACGGTGGCATTGTGCCGGTCCCGTCTTTGTCTGCCAGGCTTCGATGACGACTCCTCTCATGTAGAGGAGCTCGTCGATATGGTAGAGTTCTTGTAGCCGCTCCAGGCTCAGATGCTCCAGTTGTGCATAGTAGAGGCAGCCCGGTCTGCCTCTACGCGGTGGTATGGCCTTTACATAGGTAATCGGGACGACAAATTGCGAATGACTCATCGTGGGGGTATGATTTTCTAGCTATACCGTAAAGTGGGCTACGTGCAAAAAGCCTCCTATTTCGCGCGCATTTTTCGTTATCACATTTCTCTTTTTGCCGAAATAATTTTATTTTCAACAAAGACACATTCAAAAATTATGCATCTCCAAAAAGAACACATAAGATTAAATAATAAAAACAACAAAACATATACATTTTACATGACATTAATAAATTTCAAAGCATTATTACGTCAAATAATTTACATCAATAATTTACATCTTATCATACATGTTGTTCACCTTAAAATCTTAAATATTAATATTTATTACAACACAACTTATAGTATTAAATATTGTTCAATTTACACAGTTCTTATCATAATTAACACTTATAGAAATAGACAGCTAAGACAGAAAACAAAGCTTTAATCGCAATTTTTAAACAAAGTTTTAAGCATAGATTACTGACTATGTACTAGAGATAGATGAGCAACTCAAATTTTATTTACGTTAAGTTCCCTGTCCATCCGTCAGATGGCGTAAAATTAAGAGTGCTTTGGGCCCGCCCTTTATTTGCACTTTACAATTTTATATTTTTAGAACCATTAATTACATTGCACAAGTGCTGCAATGTAATTAATGGTTCTTTATATTTCTTGTGCTAATTGCTAGTTCCTATTAATAAAATAAAAACCGGATATATTTAAAATGTTTATTGTTTAAAAATTCTTTGCCTAAATTATTAACATTAGATGTGTTAAATTTAACAATATTTGCACAATATCAATTGATTTCTTTAAACACATTCTTTTTAACTGGTTAGTTAAGTTAGGAAATATATTATGTTACAGAGAATACATTACAATAGAATTATTGTTATTATATATAGATTATTACATAATACTTATTGAAAGTCATGTTTTATTTACTACAGATACCTCTGTCCTGGGAAGAACCAACAAGAAACCCAGCGGGACGTTTTTTAAAACATATTTCACTTTACAATAATTTTGTTTATACATTTTTTAAATAAATTTTAATAGTACAAGCATGGTGGCGATCACTTCAATCCCAGGAGTTATTATTGATGTATTTTTTGATATTATAATAACACTCTTTGTACATTTCTCCTTAAATAAAACATTTCAACTTATTTATTGACAAATTTTATACATTTTCTGAAATTTTGTTTTAAAACGTATATGTTGCCCCATAAAAGCACTACATACTGACTCAGTGGAGTCTAGTAACTGGTGTTACAAGCTTATGTTTGTTCCTAGTGTTTAAAGTATAAACTATAAACATCTTTATTCTTATGAAAGCTATTTGTGTTTTAATGCACATACATTACATTTTCGTAAATATATTGCTATGCTAAAGTTAATAAAACATCCAACACACCCTTAAAATAAAACAACAATATAATGACAATTACAACAAATTATTTAAATTCTGTGGTATCGTACCAATCGAAGAAAAATTTAAACTTACTTTACTTATAGAACAGTTCTTTAATACAAAATTACAAGTCATACCGACGTACAAACACCAGCTTAGAAGTATATATAACCCTAAATTATAATTAATTATTATGTGTTTTAGCTATAATTAGCTAAAACACATAATATGTATGACGATCATCAAAATAAGATTATTATTCCTAAATTAATTAATAAACTACCTAAAACCTTAAAGGAAAATATCAATCCCTAAAATATTAAATACAAATTAAAAACATACTTTTTGAATCAACTAACATAATATAACTAAAAACTAACATACTTAATATTTGTAATATAATTACCATATATTACAAAAATATGAAATAATATTTCTTCCAAACATCCTGTATACTACTCTAACTTGCCACTGCAACTCATCCTAATGTTATTTTTATAGTAACGAGCGAACCTTCTAACTCTAAATAATATTAAAATGTTTGCGCTCGAAAGACGGCGAACTGCAGTGTGCAGAAAAATCTTATATAGGTTTATGTTGCACTGTACTTATGAACTTTGTTTAGTATCTATTTTAGATGTTGTAAAATAAAAAATAAAATAAATAATACATTTATTTCTTTAAATTTTTCACTACGCGACTCTTTACAATTTAAGATGTAAATTGAACGTACGGCTCTCTTTTAAAAAACAAATATGGCTTCAATATCAGTCGCATGGCTCTAGTAGTAATACCAAGAAAAACTGTGTTTTCCCAATCCATTTAAGAGCACATTGATTATTGAATCCTCTCCAAAGGTTTGCTCCTTTTCCATAATTTCAAGAATTATAGTATTAATTGATTGTTAATAGTGGTACATCTTTAACTTAATATAAAAAGATACATTTTGTAGCAGCATTATTAATCTTTAAAATATGTATTTGATAACGTTATCATATTTTGGTAACATAACTTTTTTTAAATGTGTGTAATAAATATACTCTTAAAAATACAAATAATTTACAAAAGTGACTTTCTTATGCCCACTATACCATTGTACATGTGTAAATCAATATATTTTTTTACAAAATCAGCATTTTATATATGTATTATAACATACTCATACATAATATAACCTCACAAACCATTTGCGAAATTATAATCAATCTAATAAATTGTGGAAGGTACCATATAATCACATAAAGCAACAAAAATATTACTAAGAAATAATATTTCGATGAAACTGATATCGTTGACCATGCACACCCACATATTCCTGAATGTGCAGTTAGTACAGTATAATATGAATATCGTGGAAGATGGTACAATTTCGAAGACAAATTGTTTGGCCACTTCGAAAAAAAGAATAAAAAGAAAAAAAGCCGTAAAAGATATATGTTCTTAAGTAAATTGTTCACTTTTTACTCAAAACGGACATTAAAAATGTCCTTAAATAAATACTAATTAAGCCAGGCATAAATTCATTTATATTTAAGCAAATGAAAGACTTGAGCATGGCAGAGTGCTTGTGTTTCTTAATGCTTGATGAGATGCTAGTGTTCTCCTCACTACATTATAATGCAAATGTCATAGGTTTTGAGGACTGAGGATGTTAAGAGTGAAAATATGACCATGAACATGTTTTGGTTTGATGATAAAGGAGATAAAGTTCATATTAAGCTATCAACTAGTTATAGATTTTGCAAAAATGCTACGATGGCAGTAATTAAAAAATATATATAATAAAAGATTTAACAGATAGATAATTTAACAAATATGATTAAATGGTGTCTATGATCAATTTACAATTAACACCAAAGTAAGCAATAATTTTTTTTTTCATTTCTTGTTTTAAACATCACAAAAACCCTTACGGGTTTGTCTGGATGTTGAGACACTTTTGAGTAATCTGTTGACATTAGTTTATACGTATTATTATTTAATAAGAACATCAATTATAGTATTAACAGTATGAAGTATAGGTACATTGTTTACATACAAGTGGACATAAAGGAACCGGTTATAGATAAGCAGCTCGGCACGGCTGGCGGACAGCCGGCTGATGCTACTTGAGTGTGTTCTAGACAGGATGTTTCGATTATCGATATGATATTATGTTAGGTTTGATTTCATTAAAATTAGACAACTTGTTATTAAAGTAAAGAATTAAAGTATTGCTTATATTTATTTTTATAGTTTTTGTCCGTTATTCCTAATCTGATTTTAGTAGGTATATCATTAACGAGGGTTGGTATTAAATACGCGTTCGTTCGTTTTCCGTAATAATTTCTAACTCTTGGTAATTCTAGTTTTGATTGAGTTACTTTCCGTGTCATTGTTTTATGATTCATTTTTATTTGTATTTCTTTGTTCGTAAATTGTTCAATTAATAGCCACAATTTTATTTTAATATGAACAGGCAATATCTCACAATATTTAAATAACACTAATACATCGTCGTCTCCGAAGCAGATTGATTTTTTAATTTTATCAGGTATTATTATTTTTAAAAGCCGAAGTTGTAGGCTGTATATTTTGTCCAAATATGTTTTAAACGTCCTACCATAGCTAGTGATCCCATATGAAATGATTGACTCTGCGAGTGCATTATATAAATTTAGTAATATTTTAAATGGTACTTTGTATTTCAAGATAGCAAATTTGGCCAGCATTGCTCTCAGTTTTTCACATATTGAGTCAATGTGATAACCCCAGTTAAATCTGTTATCGACTACTAGTCCTAAATATTTGTAACGGGGAACCTGCTCTAACAATTCACATTTGCACCCGGTCCTATTTGTTTCAAAATCATGCAAGAACTGATGACTATGCGCAATTACTTCGATTTTCTTATCAAAATTGCGTAGGTAGTTAGATCGAATATGAATAATTTTAGTTTTACTAGCATTCAGTACTAAACCAACATCATGAGACCATTTACATAAGTCGATTTGTAAAAGGTGTTCGGCCTTATCTAGATCTTTATCGACTGCTATAAGACATGTATCGTCCGCGTATTGATAAATGGAACAATGTTTTATTACATTTTCCATATCATTCACGTATGCTAGATAATGCAAGGGTCCGAGCACGGAGCCTTGTGCTGTTCCAGTAGTTACAAATATTTCGTCACTGAAATCATTGCCGATCTTAACCCGGTATTTTCTATCGTTGAGATAATCTTGGCACCATTGTAATAATGGCCCGCGGATACCTGTATTGTCAAGTTTTTTTATAAGAATATCGTGCCTAAGAGTATCAAATGCCTTACTAAAGTCAATGAATAATAATATGACATGTTTTTTATCATTCAGGTGTTGGTTTATTTCGTCCGTGAATTTAGACAGCAATATAGTAGTTGATTTCTTAGATTGAAAGCCGTATTGAGCATTTGATAATATATCGTTTCTAGAATAAAAATTGTGAATTTGCTGGGCCACATATTTTTCAGACAGTATTGTTATAGGCCTATAGCTATCATACTCACTATGTGATCCCTTTTTATAAATTGGTCTTACGGTGCCAGTTTTCAATTCTTGTGGATATTTTCCTACTGCTATGCTAGTGTTTATCAGCTTAACACTATAATATAATTAAGTTAATAGGACAAAGACAGCAAGAATGCTTTTGAAATTTAAAATAAAAAATAATTCTCTTTATTTGATACTTACACTTATCGAAAGGGGAAATTTTATTTCAAAAGAATTAAGATTTATACGCATGACGTAGTAAACTGCTAAATGGGAGCATTTATCTAAATCAATAAAGCTCCCACATCTATCTAAATCAATTATCTCATAGATAATTGATTTAGATAGATGTGGGAGAAAATGAACTACTGGATTATGCATAAGTAAGCTGACATATACCTAAGTATAACCTGATAAAATACCTAAAATTAGGAGTAAAGCACGAATTTTAACCAACGTGTATTAGGTTGTCTTTGACTTTGTGCAAATAAGTCTTTACATATTAATAATTAATGTTCAATAAATATTTGTCTTTAACAACTTTGTTTTGATTTTATTTTCAAAACATTTTTAATTACCCTAAGAGAGCAAAGATACTTCAGATATGGCTGACTAACGGAAGTTAGTCAGTTTTGTTTGATTTTGTTTAACTCCTTTAATCAAAGATTTTATAAAAAGTGTCTAAAACTTAACTCGGAACGTATATGCTATGAAACAAAGTTTTACCTATTACAATGAGATTTCAGGAAGTTAAAAAAGAGATGGAAGTGCATGTAGTCATTTTAAACAGTTTCCATCAGTAAAAATTGGACAATATCTTATGTTAATACGAAAAAAGTTTTGTGTTAATATCTATATGATAACAACATATTATGTTAGTTAATGCGTTAATTTAACTAAGACACTGCTGAATACCTTCTCCTTAGTGAAAAACCACGGAGCAGAAAACATGAATCCTACTTGCCAACAATTCAAATAGTATTCAATACACTCTTGTTCAACAATTTAAATTTAAATTATTCCTTGGTGGCAAATTGTTAGCAAGATGCTAACAGTATATTGTAAAATCTGGATATTTACTGGTAAAAATGACCTCCACTCCAAACGAAGAGGTAGTAAATAGAAGGTATTTTACCGCTCACATTTTGGCAGTTAGCAAATTCGCAGAGATTGAAAACTAAAATATTTTTATTTAACAATTTATAAAAATAATGAAAATTAATGCAGGTATGTAAATAATGTAATAATTGTAATAATGACATTTGTAAGACATCCCCACACCAAGCAAATACATCAAATTTGTAATGTTTCAAGAAAAACACTTTTGCGACTTTCAGAAAACTTTTCATGTGTTGGAGATTATAACAAAAATAATTAAAAACATTTGACCAATGATTTCCCAGAAATGGGATATTTGAAATCATTAAATTGTTAATAAATAGCAAATTTCAATTTTTAACATGACATAAACATAAAAAACTAAGGACCTTTATCACTAATTTGTTGATCAAAATAATTGTAAATAGTTCAGATCCTCAAAGATGGACTAAGAGCTGATGCAATAATTATAAGTAAAATATTAAAAAGCAGACATTAAAATCAATAATGATAAAATAAAACTTCGGACATTAAAATATTTTGAAACTTATAGAAAAGCTAAATAATGTTGCATGGAATGATTTAAAAATATGTACCAATTTTTAAGTCATATCCTCGAGACAATTTATGTACCTTGATTAATTATTAGAAGGTATTCTAACGATTTGTACTTATGAAAGAAAATATTTTGTAAAATTGTGTTGTATATTCTGTAGTACGAGGGTGCGTTATGGGGAATTACATGAAAATTAAGCAACTCATTATTAGTATCAAAACCGGGTTTTATTGTAATTAGATCATTAAACTTTAAGTTATCGTCAACCAAACAAGTCAATCGGGAAGAAATTGTGAAATATGGAGAAAATCGAGTTCCGTGCCGTTATAAAGTTTCTTACCAAGCGCGGAAAATCAGTTCAGACTATACTGGAAGAGATGTCATCCGTTTACGGAGACTCTTGTCCAAGTAAAACTATGGTTTACAAGTGACATACAATTTTTAAACAAGGCAGAAAGTCACTTGAAGACGACAGGAAGGCCGATGGAGGTGACCCATTCGGAAATTATTCAAAAAGTCGAAAAATTAATATTAGAAGATGCCCACCTAAAAAAAAAACAGCTCGCAGAAATGGTTGGAGTATCAGATACATATACATATTTGGACCTTTGTATGGAAGACAAAGATGGATTGTTGGCTCAAATTGTTACTGGTGACGAAACTTAGGTTCACCATTATGAACCTGAGACCAAACAAGACTCCATGGCATTATCACAAAAAAGACACACCACCACCCAAGAAATTTAAGGTGGCACAATTGACTTGCAAAATCGTGGCGACAGTCTTTTGGAACTCAGAAGGAAACCTATTGATTAATTATGAAGATAAAGGTGTATCCATACCCGGATATTACTACACTTCAATCCTAGAACAATTAAAGGAAGCCATAATAGAGAAAAGAAGGGGAACATTGACCAAAGGAATCCTTCTGGCTGTTCACAAGTGCCATGTTGCGATGGCTGCCCTGCAGAAGATGGGCTTCGAAATTTTGCCACACCCACCTTATAATCATGGTTTTAACCCATTTTTATCTACAAATTATGATAAGAGGCTCTCGCCCTCTCGCTCTAGCAATGGTTATCCTTGTTTTTCCTTGTTTTTCTGATTACTACTCTAACATTGTATTATCTCTTTCTTTATTTGAAAACAGTGGAGTACTCTTATTAGTTTGTGAACAGTGGAAGTTTGTTAGAACTTATAATAGTAAACAATATTTCGAATTATTTTAATAAAATTTTCTTTAATCATTTAATATTTCGGTTCGTGTTGCACAACCGATTGTTACGTAACACATGACTTTAAGTTAAAATAAAATGTTCTTGCATCCATCGCTACATTCACATGACATTCATACATTCATACACTGTCTTAAGGTTCAGAGATTAGCCTTTCTATATTATCTATCTATCTTTCTATATAAGCATCTATATAAGCAGCGACGCTAACAGTATATTTACTTCACTTTTCCTAACTTTTAGGGTCAACACTGGGTGTGAAACAGCGATTTTCTTGAAATTCTTGAGAAATGTGATAATCGGGGATGTTTTTGAATCTTGCTGCAAAAATATCGAACTTTACTGTCGGAGATGTCTGTCGACCTTAACTGTAATGGAGATTTCGAACTTAACTGTAGTGGAGATTTTGAACAAATTGTGAGGTAGTGTTTCATCTCTAATCTCCACGTGTAAGTGAAATTAAACTGTTTCAAACAACCAGTGAATATATAAATTGTTAATAAACATACCGAGTATACACAACAGTCATTAATAATGGCTAAAATACCATAGTTCTTAATAATAAAATAAGTTTATCGTGATATATGAGCAAAAATCAAGCACCTTCAACCGAAACTTCGTAAGTTTACTTAAAAAAACACTAAACAAATTGTGTACTAATATTAAAGAAAGACTTTGATTTTTAATACTGACGGTGAATCGAAAGAGTATCCGACGACAAAATTACCGGTCTAATTACAAACAGTGAGAGCTTGACAATATACATAGCATATTACTCAAATTCGCCAATATAACTTGATGTAGTGATGGCGTAGTGGTTTCGCCGTTCGGTATCTCACTCGGTTCCTGAAGTGTAGACGGTTCAAATCAAGTCGGATAAACAAAGCGTATCTTTTTCTACATTTTCAACAAACATTAAGACAGATTTAGTTGTAAGCCAGATTCAGTTCTAAAGGAGACAGATTATAAACGACACAAGATTGAAAACGAATATATAGAAGCAGTAAAGAACTGCGACATCTATCGTAAGAAAAATCTTAAAATATTTTATAAATTATATATAATATCAACGTTAAATTTCTATGATGCCTAACCAAAGTCTTTCATAAAATAGCAGCCGTAAGATGTCATCACTTGTAAGTTGTAATAAATGTAAAAAAACTATTGAAGCTAAAAATTCACTGCTATGTTTAATATGTAAAAAATATTATGAATTTGACTGTTTTGGCTATTCTGAAAAACTTTATCGCTTACAGGATATAGAAAGCAGAAAAAATTGGAGATGTAAAGCATGTAAGCAAATGTCTACTGGGCAATCTACACCTACTGGTGATCCATCCTACGTTACATTTAGAAAAAAAATACTCACATAGTTCGAGTGGAAATATGACACCTACAACAGTGGTAGCAAAAATGAGTGAATCGCCGATAAATGACTACCACATATTAACCACTCTTCACTCATATGACGATTCCCAGGCTACACCTAGTCAAATATTATCACGGAGCTTTGACTTCACAATTACTGATTCTATTACGGTGCAGGAAATGAAGGACACTATAAATAATTTACGGTCAGAGATCGCAAGTACGCAAAATGAGCTGGATAATACTATAATTGAGAACAACGACCTTCGGAGACAAATCACAAAATTAACACAAGAAAATAACCTACTAAAAACTCTATGTCAATCACCAATAAAGGATATCCAAATGAAACACCAAAACATAATAAAAGAGAAAAATATTCATTCTGCTCACTTCAAAGTTTTATATTCGCCCTTCGAGGGCTTCTACGCCCTTAAAATTATCTGAAAGGAAAAAAATAGAAAAGGTATTTGATGCGGAGATAGCTATTATCTTAAAACATAGGATTTCGGAATTAGAAAACCAACTAAAGAGCGCTGAAAACGAAATTAAAATTCTTAATGAAAAAATTCAAATGTTGCAACATAAAATATCATCAAAAATGTAGGGTCTTCAATAAAACTTACACAAGACTCTAATACCATAATTTCAGACATCAGAAAACAATATGTTAACTGCGATAAAATATTTATCTTTGGCACACAACAATGCATTGGCCTAGCCTCTGCTTTAATACGCTCAAGAGCAAATACGGCTTATGAAAAATATAGCATTTACTCGGAAATAAAACCGTATGCACTTACATACGCCTGATGTGCTAAAAATATCCATAATACACAAGTAGCCTCGAACGATAAAATCATAGTGTGTGTGGGAGAAAATGATTACGACCTGAAAATACTATCTTCACAAATATGCACATTAATTAACTGGTACAAGTTAAATAGTATACTAGTCTTAAGTTTGTTTAAAAATAAGTACATATGTGTGAACGATTTAAATAATACTTTAGAAAATATTTGTAATAAATTTGAAAACTGTCATTACGTGAATTGTATGTCCAATAATTTATATTCTATGTGTAAATCAATAAATTCCGTAATTGACTATATTGATTATAAGAACAAATTTCTAAGTGCCAAGCAATTAAAAAAGTTTATATTACGCTGTAATAATAAATCGATATTATTATCTGATAAATCCAGCAGCTCCAAATATAAAAAAGGAACAATTCCCTATTATTTTGCTCGAATGCAATCGAGTATAACTGTTTCGGGAGCGGCTAATATTAATAATTTTAATGATATAAATACCGCGCCTAAAGGTACAATACCGTATTACTTTAAACTATTAAATAAAAACTATCTTTTTCGTGAATAAGAATACTACCAATAAGATGCTTTTAAAAATATTACATCAAAATATCGCTAGTATATTACCAAAACAAGGTGTATTAATGTTAACATTGGATGAACTAGATAAGGCAGGAAACGCCCCAGATGTTATATGTCTTTCAGAAACTTTCTTGCGTACTGATCATGAAAAATACCTAAACATTAATAATAATGAATTAGCCAGTTCGATCTGTAGGGATGAGTCTAGAGGCGGTACATGTATTTTAGTGAAGAAAGATATTGCATATAAAAAATTAAATAAGATAAATAGTTTAGCAACGCAAAGGGTATTTGAAGTTTGTGGTATTGAGATTCCTCTTTATAATTTGCTAATAATTTGTCTCTATAGGACTCCCTCTACAGACGCAATTCTGTTTTTGGACAAGTTAGACGGGATGTTACGTGAAATATTTAAAAACAATAATACCAATACTAAACTTGTAATTACTGGTGATTTAAATATTAATACTCTTAAACCAGGAAAAGCCAACACTTATCTTCATGATTTATGTCTTAATTACTGTCTTAAAATTCGTATTAATGTTCCAACTAGAAAGGAGACATGTATAGACCATATTCTAAGTAATATAGAGAATGCTTCTGCAACAGTATTGCCTTTGTTTCTGTCAGACCATGATACAGCTCAGTTATTAAGCTTCCAGGTTCAACAAAATAAATCAATAAACAAGATATGTTTTAAATACAAAAGGGATTATAATTTAAGTAATGTTCGGAAATTCAAGGAATGTCTAAATCTATCATGGTGTGAAACATATTTAGAAACCGACTTGAACATTGCATTTAATAATTTTTATGATTTATTTTGCTTATTTTATAACCTATGTTTCCCAAGAATAAAAATACTAATACAAAATAGTAATCAAAATAATTGGATTAGTAAAGGTTTGAAAAACAGTCGTAGAACAAAAAGAGCACTGCAGTATCGATACTATAAAAATAAAACTAAAATAAATAAGGATACTTATAAAAAATATTCTTATTTATTGAAAAAATGTATCTACCAATCCAAGAAGAATTGTAATATAAAATTTATAAGTAAGAGTAAAAATAAATGTAGAGCAACATGGTCCGTAATAAAAAAAGAAATTTCAAATACAAAATTGGATAATATTAAGGAGCTAAAACTAAATGATAAAAACCTAACGAACCCTTACGATATAGCAACCGTTTTTAATGACTATTTTATTGACATGACTAATTATATTATAACTAATAATGATAACATGGAAAATATTACACCTAAAAATACAATATCACTATCACACTCAATGTTTCTTAAACCCATGTCGAAAGATGAGGTGAGTAAAGAGATCATGTCCTTAAATAACACTGCCTCGGAAGGTTACGACGGAATTAATACCAGAATAATTAAAGCTTGTGTATGCGAACTTGTTGACGTTATGACTTATTTAATTAATTTATCATTTTTGACAGGAAAATTTCCCGACAATTTAAAAATTTCAATTGCAAAACCATTGCACAAAAAAAGGTAAAAAAGACGATATCAACAATTATCGACCTATTACTCTTATACCCATAATATCAAAAGTTTTTGAGAAATGTTTTTATAAGAGATTAATGGAATTTTCTGAGAGGTTTAACATAATCAAAATAGAACAATATGCCTTCCAGAAAAAGAAATCTACAACGCTAGCAACTTTTCATCTTATAAAAACAATAATTAATAGCATTTCTAGAATAAATAATAACCTACTAACAACAGGATTATTCTTTGATTTAAGTAAAGCCTTTGACTTTGTCACACATGGTTTTCTTTTAAGTAAATTAGATTTGGTTGGAATTAGAGGGATAGCTCTAGAGTGGATTTCATCTTATTTATCAAATCGACGGCAGTTTGTCGTTATTGATAAAATGGTAAAAAATGAAATATTATCCTTCTCATCTAAGTACAGAGAAAAAAATATGGTGTTCCTCAAGGTAGTGTTTTAGGGCCGGTATTATTTCTTTTATACATAAATGATATAACTCTGGTGACAAATCACAAATGTATATTGTATGCGGACGATATTTCCGTAGTTGTAACATCTCAAAAAAACAGTAATTCATTACATAATCATGAAAAGGAAATAAATGATACAATCGATAATATAACTAATTGGCTGCATAGAAACAATATGAAAATAAACCTAGATAAATCAAATTACATACATTTTAATAAAATAAAAACTAATTCTTGTCTAAATGTCAATAAAATTAAGGAAATAGAACAAATTAAATTTCTTGGTGTAATTATAGATCGAAATTTAGACTGGAAAATACATATAAATGACCTATGTCAAAGAATAAATCGTTTTGTGTATGCACTACGTACCATAAAAAAGGTAACTAATAAAAAAAACGGCCCTATTATGCTATCGGGCGTATATTGAATCTATACTTCGATATGGTATAATAATGTGGGGCAATAGCATAGATTGGCGTAGGGCATTTATCGCACAAAAGAAGTGTATAAGGACGATATGTGGTATACCAACTAGAGAATCCTGTAAGCCAATATTCAAAAATTTGTCTTTACTAACTATGCCCTCGTTATATATTTTTGAGATAGGTAAATTTGTAAAACAGCATACATATTTATTTAAAAAGTCTTCTGATATTAATCCTAGGCTTAAAAGAAATCCAAATAGATTAGTTCTAAGCGAAGTTCCGAAGTCAGCTAAATATAGTAAATGCTGTTTATCAATGTGTGTACGTATATACAACAAAATACCTGATGAAATTAAAACACTACATAATATGAACGTATTTAAAAAAAGATTGTACCATTGGTTAATTGACAAAAATATTTATGACACTAATGAATTTCTGACATTTAAAACTAGATTTTTACATTGTAAAACATAATTATAATTTAAATAAACATGTTTAATTTGTTAATTTTAATACTATATAGGTTATCTTGATTTAAATGTAATTTGCATGCTATATTATATTAAAATAGCAAAACATGTGGGCATAATAAGACTCTGAAACATCTGTATAATTACCATGTTTTATGCAAATAAAGACTATTATTATTATTATTTTGGAGTATCTATATAATTTTCTCACCTGGTTGGGTTCTATAAATATATAATTATAAATTAAAATGAAAAGATAAATGTACATAAATATCAATAAAATAAAATAAATACAAAAACTACATAAATAAATAAGATCCACCCAGATGGGAGCCCTCGGCAGGGGAGACCAAACGACCGAGGGTTAGGGGGAAAGGGAAAGAAACCGGCGGACGATGCGGGCGGTATCGAGGAGCATCGCCTTCTGCATTTGAGCCCGGAGCGGTCCGTCACGGAGTCCCAGTCGCCTCAGATGACCCGAGAGGCTGACTGGGATTAGCCCATTCGCAGAGACGACTACAGAAATAATTTCGGTCGGCATACCACCCCACACGTCGGTCACCTCGTGAGCCAGGTCCAGATATTTTGTTCGTTTATCTGTTTCGGCTTTCACGAGGTTCTCGTCATACGGAATGGTAATGTCGATCAAAAATATCCTTGACTGTGCCCGGTCCATCAGCACAATATCAGGCTTATTCGCAAGAATAGTCCTGTCTGTGATGATGGCCCGGTCCCAGTAGAGCCTGGCGCGGTTATTTTCGAGCACAACTTCTGGCAAGTACTTGTAATACGGCAATTTCCGGTCCACGAGACCGTATTTCAGAGCGAGCTCCTGTGTAGAATTCTGGCTACTTGGTTGTGCCTGTGCAAGTACTCAGAGTTAGAAAGCGCCGAACATGCGCACATGGAGATGACATGCCTAAGTGACTCCCCGGGATGGCGACAAGCTCGACAGACGTCGACAGTGCCATTCTTTAGGATGTATCTCCGATAGTTGTTGGTCTTAATAACCTGATCCTGTATTGCACAGACAAAACCCTCGGTTTCCCCGAAGAGGTCACCGAAACGTAGCCAGTTGAGGGAGGCGGCTGTATCTACGTGAGGCTCATGTAGAGCCCTGTAGTACCTCCCATGGAGCTCCTTCTCCTTCCATACGGTCTCCCGGTCGGAAATGCTCTGTACTGCCGGGTCTTGCCATTGCTCGTTGGCTAAGGATAGAGGGGTAAGTCCTTTATCACTAGAAACTATATAGTTTGTGTGGGGTATCTATATAGTTTTCACATCTGTTTGGGATGTATAAATATATAATTATAAACGAAAATGAAAAGATAAATATACATAAATATCAATAAAATAAAATAAATACAAAAATACATAAATAAATAAAAGCCCAACCAGATGGAAGCCCTCGGCAGGGGAGACCAAACGGCCAAGGGTTAGGGGGAAAGGGAAAGAAACCGGCGGACGATGCGGGCAGTATCAAGAAGCACCGCCTTCTGCATTTTTTTTATTTATTACAAAAACAGTAACAACATCATAACAGTACAAAACCAAGACGATGCTGTACAAAAACCAAACAATAACTGATAAATATAACTACTGACATAAAATATATACTTATACAATTATAATTAAGAAACAAAAATATAAATTGAAAGAAAAAAAAATTATAATAAAATCTCTCAGACCCTGTGCGCCGCTTCTGTGAACTTTGCCAGGCTGCAGTGGTAAATGTCCGTTTCTTCGGAAATAATATTTAATAACTTTAAAGCTCGCGACATAGGTGCAAACCTGAGCAGATTTGTCCTCGCGTGCGGCACCTTAAAGGTGGGATGTGGGCGACGCCTAACCACCGCCTTATCAGGCACAAACAGCTGCAACACCTCCAGTATCTCAGTATCAGTATTCAGGATGGTGTAGCTGGCCACGCAAGACTCGCCACACGTACTTGCAGAGTGCGACGTCCCGCCTCACACCAAGCTGGCTGTGCCCGACCATGCCGATCACAAACATGCTCGGGTACATCAGCGGGTAGAAAGGATAAACGCCGTACTCCTTTAAATAAAGGAACCGCGTGAATTTATTTTGAATTTTTTCCACCATATTGATATATTTATCTTCATGGGGATTCCAAATAATTGCACTCGTTTCCAGCCGGCTGCGAACAAGTGCATTGTATAAAACTTTAATAATCGCCGTACTAAGAAAATCCCTGCAATTCCTTATGATAAAACCTAAGTTTCGGAATGCCTTACCGCAGATATCTTCAATGTGATTACGAAACGTTAACTCCGCCACCATCTGCACACCTAAGTCAAGTACGAAAGTAACGCGCGGCATTACCGTTCCGTCAACCTCGCACCGATATTGCAGCGGCGCCTGTCTGCGTCCGTAACTTATCACCTCACACTTCGTTGTGTTAAAATATAACTTATTAATAGCACTCCACTGCGCGATCCTATCTATATCTCGCTGAAGCTGCTCACAATCTGAAACGTCTGCTACCGACAAAAACAGTTTTAAGTCGTCTGCAAATAGGAGACATTTCGAGACCTTAATGACCTCTGGGAGATCATTTATCAATAATATGAACTCCAAGGGGCCCAAATTACTCCCCTGGCACACACCCGAAAACGTGAAGTAAGGTTCGGATTCATACCCCGAGAACTCGACGTACTGTCGGCGTTCACCAAGGTAACTTGCGAAAAGTTTTAAAAGATGCGGTGTGAAACCCACCGCCGCAAATTTTTCTAAAAGGATATCGTTATCAACGGTATCAAATGCTTTCCGAAAGTCGAAGTAAGCGGCATCCACCTGCCCCCCAGCGTCGATAGCTGGCGTCAGGTATGTCATAAATGACAGCAAGTTACTCGCTGTACTTCGGCCCGGCCGAAACCCATGCTGAACATCAGTCAGCTGCGAACTGACCTGCGTATAAATACATTTTTGTAATGCGGATTCAAATACCTTGGCGAACGCAGACAGCACCGCCACAGGTCGGTATCCGCTTACATCTGAAGTCGAACCTCCTTTAGACACCGGTATTACTCTTGTCAATTTCCATTCTTCGGGATAGTAGCCTTCTCGGAGACACAGGTTAAAAACGTGAAGCAGAGGCTTTTCAAAAACAGAGCGACAGTCTTTGACTATGTAAGGTGGTATACCGTCAGGGCCTACAGAGCGCTTAGGCTTGAGGGGTGCGAGAGCGGTGTGGATGTCGCGCACGCTCAGTTGGCCGACGTGCACACGAGCTGCGCCAGCACGCGCGCTCGCCGCACGCTCCGCCGCTTTCGGATCCAGCGCCGGCCGCGTCTCGCTATATACAGTTTGAAAATAAGACGCGAAACATTGCGCACTCGACTGATCACTTAACTCTAGACCATTTTTTGTTACTCGAGTTTTGTTACGTCTAGACTGCTTACATCTTACGTAATTCCAAAAAGATTTCGGATCGTCCTTAAAATTCAGCTGTAATTTCTCCTTCATAATTGACTTTTAACTTATATTTTATCTGAGATCGATACCGAGCAAACACTTCGTAATCACATTGCGCCCTCGTCATTTTATAAAGTTTATGATACCTCCACTTTCGCTTTATGTCGCGTATTAAATCGGATGAGTACCATTCCGGGTAAACATACCTGGTATGATTCCTATTAAGTTTGGCCCTACGGGCTCTAGGAATACAACGGTCTACTACCTCATTTACAACCGTATATAGGTACGATATGGCTACCTCCGGGGTGTCAATTTGATACAAATTACCCCAATCAATTTGTTGAAAGCTATCGTACAATATATGAAAGTTGGCTTTATAGAAATTCCATCTCCGTTTAATACAAGATTTATCAATCTCATCATGAGAATAGAGGCGTTGCACCTGCTGCTCCCTGGCAGTGCCCATCGTCACGCCGACATACACCGGAGGATGTTGTACGTCAATATCTACTAACGGGTCATTACACCAACTTTATCTCCACTTCACGTGCTAAAAACGTTGTAAATACTAAATCTAAAGTACGGTCGTTAATATTACGGACATTATTTACCTGGCGAAATCCACAGACGGCGTTAAAATATTCCATATAACTGTGCATTTCCACAGGTGCTGAAGGCATATTAAAGTCACCAAGCACTATAACATTATTGTATTTAACACAAATATTTTCTAATATAAGAAATAATTGCATGTATTCTCTAGCTACACTATGCGGTGGGATGTAAACAACGCAATACAGAAACATAAACTTCTTATCACGGTGTACCGTCGCACACACAATTTCAAATAAGGCGGTGTCCACATTGCCGACAGGAACGCTTTTCAACTCCAGCGATGACGAAGAAGCTAGAAATACTCCTCCGTGCTTGCGGCCATCAGCTCGATCGCATCGCAGTATTTGGAAACCAGGTGGTATAAGTTCACCGTCATGTATAGATCTATGAAGACTTGACTCCGTAATTGCAAATAAGTCGTATGGTGACTCCAAAATATTCAAATAAAAAGTAGATAATTTTGTTCTAAGTCCTCTAACATTCTGGTAGTAAACATTAATGCCCTTATAACAGGTTTTCATTACCTGTTTCTGGTTTACGGGTGTTTCGAAACCACACCCATTCATTAAATCGGGTATGTATTGGGCAACTATCTCTGCAGTTCACTTTTTCAAACGTGGATTCTGGAACACCAATCCTGAATGACGAATAGTCTCTCTTGGTTTTTGGAACAATCTTTTCAATTTTGATATCCTCAGAACCACAAATTTTTTTCACGTGTTCCCTTATCGCATCTACTGAGGTTTCAAGATGGAGTGACCACACGTGTAAGAACTTCTTCTTCTGTATAGCCTGGAACGAACCGATTTGGGCGTTTCCTCCAGTTTGGATTGCCTTAAGATGGGCCTTCTTAGACTTTTTATGGCCACCTACTACTTTCCATTCTTCAGTCGCAGACGTTTCAATTATAGTTGAATCATCTTTTTCTGAATTGTTTACTTCCAGTGTGGAAACAGCCTTTTTTGCCCGCTGCATAGCTCGGCGCGCGCGCTGCGTTATTTTTTTCTCTGTTATAGCGACCGTATCTGAGGATATCGGTGTCTCGCTTGCACTTGGGACTGTCAGTACCTTAGTCTGTACGTCGGTCTCGCTGGTCGACTGCCCAGCCCGCAATAGGTCGATTGTTCTAGCGGGCATTTCTTCGATTACCCTCTTCAGGTCACTTATCGTCGAAAACAATTTCTCAATAATGCGCTGCTGATTTTCTATTTTCTTATTCTGCGCTTCAATTAGGGTCACTTTTTTTTTGCGGATGGAAAATCATCTAATGACGCCTTTCGCTCTGGGTGGAGCGTAAGGGAGTGTCAGACTTTTACTGACTAAAAACCATCCGTGTTCCTTCAGTGCCCTTACGTTCCGGAGCCGCGGTATCTCTTTCGAACAGCCCGCAGCCCCGGCAGGCGTCGGCCCTTGCGGGCCCCTTCACGCTGTCTGTCAGCTCTTTGAGGCGCGCGTGAACAAAACGCGCCGTCGACACGGCCTGTCGTCGTTAGACGGACGACGCAGCTACCCATTGCTCGCCGTCCACAGGCCCGCGCCTACGGTGGCCGGGGGCCACGACGTAGCCCCCGACGCCCGAAGCGTCTCCCGCGGCGGCCGGGGAGGAAAGCTGCTGCTCTCTCCTTCTCCCGCTCCGCCACCTCCTTCGCTAGCATCACTGCTTCGCAGAAGGTGGTGACGGCATCCCATTCCGTCTCGCTCCGGACCATGGCTTCGACCAGGGCCGGACGCGAGAGGTCGCCGCCGCCTATCGCCGCTACGAGGACACGGCGGTGCTCCGCCCAAGCAGGGCACACCTCTACGGTGTGTTCCACCGTGTCCTCCGGTCCATCCTCGCAGTGGGAGCACCCGGGCGTTTCCTCCCGCCCGATTCGGTGCAGGTACCTCCCGAACACACCGTGTTCGGTGAGGACCTGCGTCAGGCGGAAGGTGAGGACGCCGTGGCGTCTCTCAAGCCACTCCTCAAAGAGGGGTCTTATCGCCGCTATAGTGGCGTGCCCAGCACGGGGTTGCGACAGTCGCTGTCTCCATGTCGCCATGAGATCGTGCTGGAAGTCTGTCCGCTGCGCGACAACTTGCCGCGGCAGCGGGGTTTACCCACGGCACAGTGCCTCCGCGCGCCATTCGTGCAGGCGCGCGAGGACTATCGCCTCCAGATCCCATGGCGGCAATCCGGCGCAGGAGGCTCGCCGCCTCGCGGGAGATCGTGCGGTAGCCGCGAAACATTTTCACGGCAATCACCTTTTGGGGCGCGTTCAGGTGGTGGACGGCAAGCCGCGCCAAACCACGCGCCCACACCGGGGCCCCGTAAAGGGCCATGGACCGCACGATCCCCGCGTAGAGCCTCCGGCAGGAGGCGTTTGGCCCTCCCAGGTTCGGCAGGAGCCGCCTGAAGGCAGCCCCGGTCGTTCCAGTTTGGGAGCCAAACGTCGGAAGTGCTCAACGAAGTTCCATCGGCCGTCGAGGACGAGTCCTAGGTACTTCAGCGTCGACTCGACGCCGATGGATACCCCTCCTACAGAGGAGGGGCGTGGATCCTACGTACGCGTAGTTTAGCAAACTACGCTGACGCCGGTAGGGAGGTCGGCGCGCAGCACCCAGTCGTAACCGATGTTCCACAGAGGTGGCCCCAGAACCGAACCCTGTGGGACACCGCACGACATCTCTCGCCGGTTCCACTCATCGTTGCGACCGGGGTAGATTACGGCCCTGTCCGTCAGGTAGTCCCCGACTATACGACGGAGATAGGTCGGCACCCGGTGATACCGGAGTGCCTCTCTAATGCAGCTCCAGGGCATGGAGTTGAAGGCGTTGGCGATGTCGAGAGACACCGCCAAGACAACCCCCCCCCTCTGGTCACTGCATCTGCGGCTCATGCGGCTCTCACGCGCATGATGGCGTCCACCGTGGAGCGCCTCTTGCGGAAACCAAACTCGTGTTCCGCAAGATCCGGTCCCGTCCCCGCAAGGTGCTCGGCGAGGCGGTTTGCAATGACTCTTTCAAAGAGCTTGCCCACCTCGTCGAGCAGCACTACGGGCCGGTATGCGGACGGAGAGTCCGCAGGGCGCCCCGGCTTCCGAATGAGGACCAGCTTCGCCGTCTTCCAACGAAGTGGGAATTGGCCTCTCTCCAAGCATGCGCTTAGGAGCCCCTCCAGTCGGGGCTCGAGAGCCTCCGAGTCCAGGACCCAGGCTTTACCAGGCAAACCGTCGGGTCCTGGGGCGGTATTCCTGGCCTTGAGCCTTTAAAACTTTAAAACTTGTCATTTTTACTGAAATACGGAATAAAAACACGGCGACTTAAATTCTCGTGTCAAGCTCCTATGACTCACTCATAAAAATGAAATTGAGCCCGGAGCGGTCCGTCACGGAGTCCCAGTCGCCTCAGATGACCAGAGAGGCTGACTGGGATTAGCCCATTCGCAGAGACGACTACAGGAATAATTTCGGTCGGCAGACCACCCCACATGTCGGTCACCTCGTGAGCCAGGTCCAGATATTTTGTTTGCTTGTCTGTTTCGGCTTTCACGAGGTTCTCGTCATACGGAATGGTAATGTCGACCAAAAATATCCTTGACTGTGCCCGGTCCATCAGCACAATATCAGGCTTATTCGCAAGAATAGTCCTGTCTGTGATGATGGCCCGGTCCCAGTAGAGCCTGGCGCGTCATTTTCGAGCACGGCTTCCGGCAAGTACTTGTAATACGGCAATTTCCGGTCCACGAGACCGTATTTCAGAGCGAGCTCCTGGTGTAGAATTCTGGCTACTAGGTTGTGCCTGTGCAAGTACTCAGAGTTAGAAAGCGCCGAACAACCGGAGATGACATGCCTAAGTGACTCACCGGGATGGCGACAAGCTCGAGAGACGTCGACAGTGCCATCCTTTAGGATGTATCTCCGATAGTTGTTGGTCTTAATAACCTGATCCTGTATTGCACAGACAAAACCCTCGGTTTCCCCGAAGAGGTCACCGAAACGTAGCCAGTTGAGGGAGGCGACTGTATCTACGAAGGGCTCATGAAGAGCCCTGTAGTACCTCCCGTGGAGCTCCTTCTCCTTCCATACGGTCTCCCGGTCGGAAATGCTCTGCACTGCTGGGTCCTGCCATTGTTCGTGGGCTAAGGATAGAGGGGTAAGCCCTTTGTCACTAGAAATGACGTCATTATAGAATGGATCATCCGATCTCGCCAGGAAGTAATCACGGAGGCTGCACACTTCGCGATTATGCATGGTGAGCGCGCTCAGAAAACCACGCCCACCATGCTTTCGCGGCAAGTACAGCCTTATTACCGACGATCTCGGATGATGCATCCTATGGAACGTCATGGTAGTGCGGACTTTTCTATCCAGGGCGTTAAGTTCGGTCTGAGTCCACCTGAGTATTCCAAAGGTATATATGAGGACAGGCATGACCCAACCGTTATATGCGTGTGTCTTATTCACACCGGACAAAAGGCTGTTAAGCACTTTGGTCAAGCGTGCATAAAACACGTCGCAAACTGACTGTTTCATACCAGCCTCATCGATACCGATGTTCTGTGACATACCCAGGTATCGGTATGTTTCAGCCTCGGAAAGGGTTCTTAAGTTGACGGGCATAGATAAGTCTATGCCCTCAGAGTTAGCAACCCTTCCCCTTTCAACATGGAAAGGACCGCACACTTATCCGTCCCCAGCTCCATTCTAATGGAATTGCTAAATTCACAAGTGATGTTTAGCAATTCCATAAGATGGGAGCGACTGGAGGCGAATAACTTGAGGTCATCCATATAGAAAAGGTGGGTCACTTTTGTCCCTCCTTTCCTTAGCTGAAATCCTCTCCCGGAGCCCTCCAGTAAGGTACTGAGAGGGTTAAGAGAGAGGCAGAACCAGATTGGACTCAGACAATCGCCCTGGAAGATACCCCTTCTTATCCTTATGTGGTTCTCCGCAGCCATCATCCGCTCGCTCTGATAACGGAGGATCGTACTCCACTGCCCCATACACTGCTCGAGGAAGTCTCTAACTGTACAGTCAATCTTGTACAGCTCGAGGACCCTCTTTAGCCATGCATGGGGCACCGAGTCGAATGCTTTTCTGTAGTCTGTCCAGGCGGCGGAGAAGTTCCGACGGTTGCGTTTCACCACTTTGCCAATGAACGCGTAATGAGGAGTGGTTCCTTGGTTCCACGACCACCGCCCCGACATCCATTTTGAGCGCGTGACATCACCCGATTTAGCTCCAGGTGACGAGTGATTCTCGCGCTCAAAATGGATGTCAGTGTCTTATATATAGTGGGTAGACACGTGATGGGGCAGTATTTGCTCGGGTCTGTGGTACCCTGGTCTTTAGGAACCAAGTGAGTGATCCCAGTAGTGAAGAGGCTCGAGAGCGACTTCTGATCGAGAGCCTCTTGATACTGTCGGGCGAGCACAGCGTGACACACTACGAACCCCTTCAGCCAGTAATGATGCAGCCCGTCGAGCCCCGGACTTTTCCAGTTCGGGGCCCTACGGACCGCCTCAGCCACGTCTTCAGGCGTTATGGTGTCGGGGTCCATAGGCGTAACACTTGCACTCTGCTCGCCACAACTTCAATCCAAGGGCCCTCGCTGTGGTTTACGGGCTCTGACCACAGGCCACGCCAAAATGCGACAGTGTCAGCCTGATCCGGTCCTGGGCCCGCTCCACATACCTCTGGTCGCTCCAATGATTTATAGAGCCTCTTCTGATCACTCTGGAAGAGACGATTCTGGTTGAACCGCCTTGACCTCTCGCTAAATCGTTGAATCCGCTTCCCCCAAGCAGCGATTTTTTGCTTCAGGTCATCTATGCGCTCCGTTAGTTTCTGCGTGATATCCGGCTGGGACAAACTAATATTTGTCCCAGCAAACGCCATTCTAACGGTGCGCATAACTCTCGGTCTAATATTACCCAACCTGAAGCTTGTCAGTCTGCCGATAAGGGACATTGCCTTTGCGATACGGTCCTCGATTCTTTTTCTCCAGGCTGGGATGGCACTACCTTGTTGAGTAGCACGTCCAGCCATGGGAAGTTTGGCGCCAATAATATGGCATACTGCCAGTGCGGCGCCAAAAAGAATTGAGTCCGTCTCGCAAAGGTCCCGGCTGGATTCCAAATAGGTCACCAGCATTGGGTTAAGAGCCCGCACGACAGCCCGATTTCGCTTGCTAAGGGGAATGTGGGGAAGTCGCGGTCGATTCTCGAGAGGTATGCTGCGCGTTTCCAGCATCGACTCTTCCAATATGCTCCTCATTTTCTCTAGTTCGTGGGGGACTATTCCATCATCGTCTGAATCAACCACAGATGTAATATTGACGGCAGCGTCCACATTTGCAGTTTGCTGCGCAATTAGTGGCGCCGCATTCCCAGCCGTAGCATTTCCATCCGGTGAGGGAACAGCCTCACGTCGTAGTTGTTCGAGTTCGGCATCACCAAATATGTTGAAGCGCAGGATCTACCGAACTCGGTCTGCCAGGTTTTGCTCAGTGACGGATAGAGATGGCTCCAGCTCTGCAAAAAAGCGATGCATCCGAGCCCGATATGTCAAACATCCGGTTTCTTCCCCTTTTGCCCTAAAGTACGCCCGCAGTGCGTTTGCGTTCATTGTTTGTGACCAACGCATGCGACGTGCTCCACCAGCGGCGGGTGCCGCTTGCTGAGTCCGAGAAGACCCAGCCGACACCAAGCCTTCTGGTGGGGATGATGGATGCGGAGGGCTGCTAGGTGATCGTACAGCTCCTCGCGCTCGGCTGGCGGCCCGCATGCTGCCGTGTCCATCGCCAGCTCCAGACGCGCACGGGCGACCCCCAGGCAGCGGCCCTATGTGCGTTCACTATCTTTTTATCCATTATCCATTTATGGGCGTCAATTAACGGGAGACGCCCAAGCCCGGCACCGTTTCGTGTGTTCGGTCATTAGAACAAACGGGCCTCTGCACCCACAATTTTGCCGAGGCACGACGCTCACACCTCTTGGCAGGGCGCTGACTGACTGCGTCGACGTAGTAGTTTTGTCACATAACTGTTACGTCAGCGGGCGATGGGGTCGTCAATTCCCTACGCCTTTTTATTTTTATTATTATTATTTTTATATTATATGTGGGGTATCTATATAGTTTTCTCATCTGGTTGGGATCTATAAATATATAATTATAAACGAAAATGAAAGGATAAATATACATAAATATCAATAAAATAAAATAAATACAAAAATACATAAATAATTAAAAGCCCAACCAGATGGAGGCCCTCGGCAGGGGAGACCAAACGGCCAAGGGTTAGGGAGAAAGGGAAAGAAACCGGAGGACGATGCGGGCGGTATCGAGGAGCACCGCCTACTGCATTTGAACCTGGAGCGGTCCGCCACGTAGTCCCAGCCGCCTCAGATGACCCGAGAGGCTGACTGGGATTAGCCCGTTTGCAGAGACGACTACAGGAATAATTTCGGTCGGCAGACCACCCCACATGTCGGTCACCTCGTGAGCCAGGTCCAGATATTTTGTTTGCTTGTCTGTTTCGGCTTTCACGAGGTTCTCATCATACGGAATGGTAATGTCGACCAAAAATATCCTTGACTGTGCCCGGTCCATCAGCACAATATCAGGCTTATTCGCAAGAATAGTCCTGTCTGTGATGATGGCCCGGTCCCAATAGAGCCTGGCGCGATCATTTTTGAGCACGGCTTCCGGCAAGTACTTGTAATACGACAATTTCCGATCCACGAGACCGTATTTCAGAGCGAGCTCCTGGTGTAGAATTCTGGCTACTAGGTTGTGCCTGTGCAAGTACTCAGAGTTAGAAAGCGCCGAACAACCGGAGATAACATGCCTAAGTGACTCACCGGGATGGCGACAAGCTCGACAGATGTCGACGGTGCCATCCTTTAGGATGTATCTCCGATAGTTGTTGGTCTTAATAACCTGATCCTGTATTGCACAGACAAAACCCTCCGTTTCCCCGAAGAGATCACCAAAGCGTAGCCAGTGGAGGGAGGCTACTGTGTCTACGAAAGGCTCATGTAGAGCCTTGTAGAACCTCCCGTGGAGCTCCTTCTTCTTCCATACGGTCTCCCGGTCGGAAATGCTCTGCACTGCCGAGTCTTGCCATTGCTCGTTGGCTAAGGATAGAGGGGTAAGTCCTTTATCACAAGAAATGACGTCCTTATAGAATGGATCATTCGATCTCGCCAGGAAGTAATCACGGAGGCTGCACACTTCGCGATTATGCATGGTGAGCGCGCTCAAGAAGCCACGACCACCATGCTTCCGCGGCAAGTACAGCCTCATTACCGACGATCTCGGATGATGCATCCTATGGGACGTCATGGTAGTGCGGACTTTTCTATCCAGGGCGTTAAGTTCAGTCTGAGTCCACCTGAGTATGCCAAAGGTATACATGAGGACAGGCATGACCCAGCCGTTATATGCGTGTGCCTTATTCACACCGGACAAAAGGCTGTTAAGCACTTTGGTCAAGCGTGCATAAAACACGTCGCAAACTGACTGTTTCATACCAGCCTCATCGATACCGGTGTTCTGTGACATACCCAGGTATCGGTATGTTTCAGCCTCGGAAAGGGTCTTAAGTTGACGGGCATAGATAAGTATACGCCCTCAGAGTTAGCAACCCTTCCCCTTTCAACATGGAGGACCGCACACTTATCCGTCCCCAGCTCCATTCCAATGGAATTGCTAAATTCACAAGTGATGTTTAGCAATTCCATAAGATGGGAGCGACTGGAGGCGAATAATTTGAGGTCATCCATATAGAAAAGGTGGGTCACTTTTGTCCCTCCTTTCCGTAGCTGAAATCCCCTCCCGGAGCCCTCCAGTAAGGTACTGAGAGGGTTCAGAGAGAGACAGAACCAGATTGGACTCAGACAGTCGCCCTGGAATATACCCCTTCTTATCCTTATGTGGTTCTCCGCAGCCGTCATCCGCTCGCCCAGATGGCAAAGGATCGTAGTCCACTGCCCCATACACTGCTCGAGGAAGTCTCTAACTGTACAGTCAATCTTGTACAGCTCGAGGACTCTCTTTAGCCATGTATGGGACACCGAGTCGAATGCCTTTCTGTAGTCTATCCAGGCGGCGGAGAAGTTCCGACGGTTGCGTTTCACCACTTTGCCAATGACCCCGTCAATGAGGAGTGGTTCCTTGGTTCCACGACCGCCGCCCCGACATCCATTTTGAGCGCGCGACATCACCTGATTTGAGTCCAGGTGACAAGTGATTCTCGCGCTCAAAATGGATGTTAGTGTCTAGTATGTATATGGTCGGTAGACACGTGATGGGGCGGTATTTGCTCGGGTCTGTGGTACCCTGGTCTTTAGGAACCAAATGAGTGATCCCAGTAGTGAAGAGGCTTGGGAGCGACTTCTGGTTGAGAGCCTCTTGAAACTGTCGGGCGAGCACAGAGTGACACACCATGAACCCCTTCAGCCAGTAGTGATGCAGCCCGTCGAGCCCCGGACTTTTCCAGTTCGGGGTCCTACGGACCGCCTCAGCTACGTCATCCGGCGTTATGATGACGGGGTCCATGGGCGTAATACCCGTACACTGACTCGCCACAACTTCCGTCCAAGGGCCCTCGCTATGGTTTACGGGCTCTGACCACAGGCCGCGCCAGAATGCTACCGTGTCGGCCTGATTCGGTGCTGGACCCGTTCCACTTACCATTGGTCGCTCCAATGATTCATAGAGCCTCTTCTGATCACTCTGGAAGAGACGATTCTGGTTGAACCGTGTCGACCTCTCGGTATATCGCCGAATCCGCTTTCCCCAAGCAGCGATTCTCTGCTTCAGGTCGTCTATGCGCTCCGTCAGTTTTTGCGTTATATCCGGCTGGGACAAACTGACATTTGTCCCAGCAAACGCCATCCTGACGGTGCGCACAATTATTGGCCTGTTGTTGCCTGATCTGAAGCATATCAGTCTGCCGATGAGAGCTCTAGCCTTTGCGATACGTTCCTCAATTTTTCTTCTCCAGGCTGGGATAGCGCTACTATGGCCAGTAGCGCGTCCAGCCGTGGAAACCTTGGCGCCTATGATACGGCAGACTGCCAGCGCGGCGCCAAAAAGAATTGAGTCCGTCTCGCAAAGGTCCCGGCTGGCTTCCAAATAGGTAACCAGCATTGGGTTCAGAGCCCTCACGACAGCCCGATTCCGCTTGCTTAGGGCTATGCGGGGAAGTCGCGGTCGATTTTCGAGAGTCGTACTGCGCGTTTCCACAATCGCCTCTTCCAATGTACTCCTCATTTGCTCTAGTTCCAGTTCCTGGGCGACTGTTCCATCATCGTTTGAATCAACCACAACTGGGGTATTCACGGCGGCATCCACATTTGCCGTTTGCTCTACCAGTTGTGGCGCCGCATCCTCAGCCGTAGCATTCTCACCCGACGAGGGAACAGCCTCACGTCGTAGCCGTTCGAGTTCGGCGACATCAAATGTATTTGAGCGCAAGATATACCGAACTCGGTCTGCCAGGTTTTGCTCTGTGACGGTTACAGATGGCTCCAGCTCAGCAAAAAGTCGATGCATCCTTGCCCGATACGCAAAACATCCAGTTTATTCCCCTTTTGCCCTAAAGTACGCCCGCAGTGCGTTTGCATTCATTTCGTTGTGACCAACGCATGCGGCGTGCTCCACCAGTGGCGGGTGCCGATTGCTGAGTCCGCGAAGACCCAGCCGACACCAAGCCTTCTGGTGGGGATGATGGATGCGGAGGGCTGGTAGGTGACCGTGCAGCACCTCGCGCTCGGCTGGCGGCCCGCATGCTGCCGCGTCCAGCGCCAGCTCCAGACGCGCCCCGGCGACCCCCAGGCAGCGGCCCTTTGCGCGCTATCTTTTTATCCATCATCCATTATTTGGGCGTCCATTAACGGGAGACGCCCAGGCCCGGCGCCGTTTCGTGTGTAGCCATGAGCACAAGCGGGCCTCTGCACCCTAAATTCTGCCGCGGCACGGCGCTCACACCTCTTGGCAAGGCGCTGACTGACTGCGTTGACGTAGCAGTTTTGTCACTTAACTGTTACGTCAGCGGGCGATGGGGTCGTCAATTCCCTACGCCTTTATTTTTATTTATTATTATTATTATTATTATTATTATCTCCCTACTCCTTTCTGGGGACTGGAGGTCTGAGGGTATCGAGGTAGCCCTCATAACCCGGTAGTCTTCGCGGAGGGGCAGTGCTCCCCTGGTATTTAGTGCTGCTGTGCAGCATGTTGGTCTGGGTGTTGCGCACTACACGCCATCAAGCCAGGTGTCTGGAAAAACTCACTCAACCCCGGCGGCTCCCTCGCCGGGCGGTGAGCGCTAAAATTCACGTGGGAGTGGCCGCCCATCAGGTGGGTGCGCATGTAAAGGTGCCAAGTTTCTCAGGTGTATGTGTGGCCCGTTATCTGCGCGGTCGAACAACCGTCTCGCAGTACGGGCCACAAATTCATGGATAGGCTCGATTTTAAGGTCCCTGACTATTGGTCATTTCTGACGTAGCGGCCTGCTCCCACGATCACCGGTAGCGCTAGATTCTGCTGGGCTTGCAGCCTCTTGCGCTGATTGGCTGATGTCAGCGCGTACCAGGCTGGCGCTGCGTAACTCAGCCGTGAGCGGACGTAGGTCTTATATATGGTGATTTTTGTTTTGAGTGGGAGTGTGGATGCCAATATTGGACAGAGTTTTGATCGTACGACTCTGTCCTGAGCCACGACGTGGTCGACCATTGGAGTCATGTGCAACGAGCGATCTATCTGACATCCTAAGTAGGTGACTGTACTCTTCCAACCTACGTCCTGCCCACGGAGTCACAAGGTTGGTGGGGTGTGTCTCAGCCTGGTCACGAAGGTGGCGGTCTTGCCAATGTTGACCGCCATCCTCCATCTGTCCAGCCATTCGGGTAACAAGTCCAGCAGTCTCTACAGCTTCCTTGCCGCGAGTTCACTTCACGAGTTGTCGCGAGTGCGACTTCACGTCATCTCGTCGGGTAGAAACCCGACGAGATGACGTGAAGTACGCACTGTCATCTCCATATAATGCCAGTACGACATCGTCTTCCCACTCCTTCAGACGGCCTTGGAGTGTGAGGATTTCGTTAGTGTATACCGCGTACAGGTGGGGTGATAGGCAGCTGCCTGCGGCACTCCCGCTTCAATCGGTCGTGCTACTGAGACAGCCTCCTCGATGTTAACATAGAAGTTCCGCCCCTCCAGGAACGACGCTAGTAGACGCACAAGCATAGGCGGCAAGGTGGTGTTTTCTATTAGTTTGTGTAGTAGCCCCGCGTGCCACACTCTGTCGAAGGCCTTTTCCATACCAAGATAGACCCCACACAGATGCGGCCGCGGTTGTGCTCGGCCGCAAGATAGTGTAGCACGCGGGCCAGTTGGGCTGTGGTTGAATGCGCTCTGCGGAAGCCAAATTGTTCCTCCCGCAGAGCAATGTGCGACAGTAATCTGAGAGTCATTTTTTCAAAAAGTATTAACTGGGCGGTATAACTTGATAAAAACAGCATTGCTAGCATGGAAAATGTAAATGCTGTTGCAATTATTACCATATTATAAGTTAATGCTATAGCAGTTAATATTGAATCAACTGAAAAAACTAAATCTATTAATATAATTTGTAGCACAACTAAAAAAAAATTTGATTTAACGTTTACTTTCTTTTTATTTTTCTTACATACAAAGATGTCATCCCATAACTCCATAGAGCCTTTAACAATAAGGAATAATCCCCCTGCGATCATAAGTAAATCCCTTGCCGAAATATTTAGCGATGCAGTGTGAAATATAGGTTTTTGCATTGACAATATAGATGATGTAAAAAATAGTATTACAAAACGCATTAATAGCGCTAATCTAAGGCCCATAAGGCGCCCCCTTTCTCTCGGAACATTTTGTACCTTATCTATTGCTAGAGAAATAAAGATTAAATTGTCTACACTAAGTATAGTTTCAAGTAGTGTGTCAGTAAAGTCCAAGCATCGGCTAGCATTTTTGTCCCAAATTCGGCTCTTCTTACTCTACAATAGATGTGTAAAAATTAAGTGACTTCACTCAGAAGTTTTATAGCCGCTCTCCAGAAAAACAGGATAACTGCTAATATAAAGTTCAGCAGCTTCTTCTATTTTCTTTTTTGAGTAAAATCAATAATAAGAGAGTTTCTTATTTTCATTTTTGATTTTATTTGAAAATAATATATATTATAAGAATAGTGTGCTATGATGAATGAATGTATATTAAAGGATCACCATCAGGCAAAGTTGTTAGAGCATCCGCTGGTTATCAGGCGTTTCTACCTAACTCCTTGCCACCAAAATTTGAATGAGACAATTAGTTAATAGTCTTTCCAGAGCAGATCATGTTTTAGGTATGTTATCCAGGGAAGGAGCTAAATTGCCTATCTCTCATCTTCTCATACGACCCTTTATAGCATGTGAAGCAGTTCTTTCAAGTAGAATCGAGGAAAATCAAGCAACTCTTGGTGAAATTTTGGCTCAAGAAGCAGGTGCTAATGTAGATCGCAATCCCGATGATTTACAAGAAGTACACAATTATATATCAGCGCTCGATTATGGACTAAAACGTTTACATCTTTTCCACTATCGCTTCAGTTAGTTAAAGAAATTCACGAAAAACTTATGCAAGGTGTAAGAGGTTCTCACGAAACTCCAGGAGAATTTCGCCGAGTGCAAAATTGGATTGGAAGCCCAGGATGTACAATAGACACAGCAAAATATGTGCCACCAATGCCAGGTGAATTGATGGGTTGCTTGGACTCTTTTGAAAAGTTTCTACATGATAGAACATTACTCCCACTTATACATATAGCTCTATGTCATTATCAATTTGAAGCGATTAACCCATTCTTGGACGGCAATGGACGTATTGGACTTTATTAATAACATTTTTTGAAGCTACAAAAAGTGAGTATTATGACCAACTTTACAATATAAGCAACAGAGGTACGTGGCATGATTGGTTCTCTTATTTCTTAAATGGTGTAGTACTGCAATCATTGGATACATTGTCAAGAGCAGAACGAATTAACATTTTGATTGCAAATTGGCAAACTGAAGTTAGTTCTAAAACTGAGGGAGTTGCGAGTGGTATTGTAAGGTATCTCGCTGTAAACCCTTACTTTACTATAAGGAAAGTGGTTGAAAACTTAGGTGTCGTATTTACAACAGCCCAAAGAGCAATCGTAAAGCTTGAAGATTTAGTCATCGTTTCACAAACTTCTCAAGGAAAGAGAGATCGGGTTTATTGTACAACTGATATTTTGAATATTCTAGAAGAACCAACTAAGATTACAGAGAACTTCGATAGCACATTGTAGCTATTGTGATGAATAAATTCAGCAAACAGCAAGCTTAAAGAGTCTGATCCAATGTTCATGCTGAACAAAAAGTAAGGAGCTCCTTTTGGAGAACTATATTAACTTATTAATCAATTGCTTGACTTTTGCAGGATTTATCATACTATTTATTAATGAGTAATGCAATCAAATCAAGGAGGATAGCATGACTGGTGACGATAACAGAAAAACTTTACAATCGATAATTACTGGTGAAAATCACAGTATAAATGGAGTTGGAAAGTTAAAAGATTTCCTTAAACAAAACAAAGAAATAACTATTAATAAAGACACATTTGCATATGCTTTACAATACCAAAAAACTACAAAGGAAGCAATAGTACACGAAATTCTGCTTCATTTTATACAAAATCCTGGCAAGCAATCACTAGAACAAGTGATACAATGCTTAGATAGAGCAATAAAACCTAGGATATATGCAAAAAATAACCCAATAAGAAATCTAGATGAGGAACTTCGTAGTCATATAAACTTTAAAGATGAAAAGGGAAATACATTACTACATCATGCAGTTATAGGTAAGAAAACTGAAGAAATAATCACCCTTCTTGTTACATATAGTGCAAATCGTTTGATACAAAACGCGGTGCGCAATAAAATTCCTTTATATTTAGCTCAAGGAGAAACAAAAAAGTGCTTATTAAAAGTATGAAAGAACAAGCCAATACGAAAAAAGAAAGCGCTAGGATAGGTAGTTTGGTGCCTGGCGTAATAATTGGTGGTTTTCTTGGTGTTGTACTTGGAGCTGGTGTGTGTGTTGCAGTAAGTCTTTCTGGTGGTATGATACTAGGTTTAATAATAACACCTGTTCTTGTTGCTAGTATAGCTGCTGGGCTGGCCATGTATTTTTTGAGTCAAGACTATGAACAGGCTAAAGCGATAGAAAAAACTATTAGCACTGTTAGCTCTGAAATATCTGTTGATGGTGCAACTGCCGCAAATGATAAAGAAGGGCCACAACCTACGTATCTACGTATAGCTGACCCAAGCAACACGTCATACTGCGATTCATTCTACAAGTAGAACATGTTGAAGGATATCATTCAGGCCTATGATGTGTAGTGCTTGACACTGGGATAGAAAAGTTTTTTATTGGTTTACACTAAATGAATGTTTTTGATGAGGTTGCATAGAAGGGATTGTCGATAGATCATTTATGGATTGATTACGCTAACTAGTAGCGGAATGACGAATTTTTACTTTTCAAATTGTCGTAAGTCACTTTAGCTATAATACATACAAGGAGGTTGTCACCCAAGTGTCCTAACTACTTGGATCCAAGAAATTTAATTGTTTTAAATTTTGCTCAACGCCCCTCTATACACCTATCTAAAATTTATGTTATTCACATGTGAAATATAATCTATAATAACATTGAATTTATTACCAGTACAATATGTTAAAAAATATTATGAGCTTCATAAGAGAAAAAAACACCCCTGTGATGGAACAATATTTGAACCTGAAAGCTCAATACAAGGTTCATCTGCTATTTTATAGGCTAGGAGATTTTTATGAGTTGTTTTTCGATGATGCTATTAAAGCTGCGAAATTGCTGAATATAGTGATAACCAAGAGGGGCAATTCAGATGGGCAAGAAATACCAATGTGTGGAGTGCCAGCACACAGTAGCGAATCTTACCTACACAAGCTAATAGATTTAGGATTCAAAGTAGCAATCTGTGACCAATTAGAAACTGCTGATGAAGCAAAAAAGAGGGGCTATAAATCCATAGTAAAACGTGATGTAGTACGATTTGTAACTCCAGGTACAATTATAGAAGATTCGCTACTGGAGGATAAAAGCAATAATTATCTCGCCTCCATAGTTGAACAAAATGACGAATATGCTATTAGTTGGCTTGAATTATCAACGGGAAAATTTTTTCACACTTTAACGAATTTGAAAGCTCTAGATAGTGATTTATTGCGTATATAACAGAGAGAATTATTAATTTCTGAAAAATTCACTGAGGACGAAAAAATTAGATCGATTTTAAAAAATTACAAAATATCAATTACACAACACGCACAGAGTTTTTTTGAGTATAGTAAATCTCACAGAACGTTATGCGAGTTTTATAAAATCAGGGTACTTGGGAGTATAGGAAATTTCAAATATGTCAGAGTAACACAAAGGGGATCGATTCCAAGGCTTGAATTCCCAAAAACCTATAAGCAACAAACTTTCATGCTTATTGATGCTTCAGCAAGAAGAAATCTTGAGTTGTTTTCAACTCAATTTGGTGAAAAGAAAGGTTCACTAATTTCAGTTATTGATCACACAGTTACAGCTTCTGGTGGACGCCTGCTCAAACAAATGCTCGCTTCACCACTTACTTGCTCCAAGGCAATCAATTTGAGGCTCAGCACCGCTCAATTTTTTGTGAACAATCATGAGCCACGCAGAAAAATACGAGAGATATTATCTAACATTCCAGATATTGAGAGGTCTTTATCGCGCTTAATACTAGGACGTGGTTCACCAAAGGATATGAACCTATTAAAAGTAGGCCTAGGAAAAACTTTAGAGTTATCTGAGTTCTTATGTAAAATTGAATCAGGTGAAAATGGATCTCTCCCACAACAATATGTCATCCAAGTAGCTGACACTGGAATCCAGATGCAGATTCCAGCGTCACGCGCTGGAATGACAGTAAAATCAGACGAGAGTGAACTAAGCACAATACATAAAAGTCTTGGTAATCATAAAGATCTATTCGTCCTTCTAAACAGAGCTATACTTGATAATAACCTCAGTTCCTTGAAAGAAGGAGGATTTATCAATCCAATATACAACTCAGAATTATCCGAGTTATCTTATATATTGAACAACAGTAACAAGTTGGTAACTAAGCTCCGTGAGTCTTATCGCAACCTAACTGGCATTGCCGCACTCAAAATATAACACAACAATATACTTGGTTATTACGTTGAAGTGTCAGCAAATCACAAAATAACTTCGGACATATTTATTCATAGGCAAAGCTTAGCAAATAGCATGCGCTACACTACTAATGAATTGAAAGAACTAGAAAATAAAATTCTTACGGCACGTGATGCTACAATCGGCTTAGAAGTGAAAATTTTTAGTGAACTGTGTAGTGAAGTCGCTAAAGAATCTGAAAAAATTGCTCTTGCTGCAAATGCTTTAGCGAAACTTGATTAGAGCCACTTTTGCGGAGCTTGCAGTGCAAAATAATTACGTAAAACCCATTATCGATGACAGTAAAGAGTTCAATATTCGCAATGGAAGACATTCAGTGGTTGAAGTTAACAATAAATTCATTGCAAATAGCATCAAATTAGCTGGTATACATCTAATTACTGGTCCTAATATGGCTGGAAAAATCACTTTCTTGAGGCAAAACGCTCTCATTGCAGTTTTAGCTTACATGGGGTCATTTGTGCCAGCAGAGAGTGCGCATATTGGAGTGATTGACAAGATATTTAGCAGGGTTGGTGCAACAGATAATATAGCAGCTGGTTATTCTACCTTCATGGTAGAGATGATCGAAACAGCAACAATAGTAAATCAGGCAACAGATCGTTCCTTGGTGATACTTGAAAATTGGTAGAGGCACAGGAGTGTATGATGGATTATCCATTGCACAGGCAGTGATTGAACATATTCACAATGTAAATAAGTGCCGCGCCATTTTTGCAACTCATTATCATGAATTAACTAAAGTAAGCAAATACTTGAAGAACGTGAAATGTTTTTGTGTAAAAATAAGAGAGTGGAACGGAGAGGTTATCTTTCTACATGAAGTAATTGAAGGCATTGCAGATGAGTCATATGGAATACATGTAGCAAAACTTGCTGGTTTTCCTGATTCTGTTTTAAATAGAGCAAGTGAAGTATTTGAGGAGCTAAAGGCTTAAGAAAAGAAGAGATTTTTTAAGGGCTGGAATGTGTCAAAGATTTTTCAGACGTACGAAGACAGAAAAGAGTTCTGGGATGAAAGGAGGCAATGTACCCTCATTAAAAACTTAATTTCAGTCCAGTCAAGAGCATATAACCAGAGTTGCTATTTTCTACTTCAGGCTCTTTGGTACAAAATTTTATAATATCGAAATAGTATGAAGTGCCCATAAAAATTGATATTCAAGGCTTAAAGCATATGATGTTAACTCGTTTGCTGCAATATACCTACCACTATTGAAATATGTTAAGCTCAATTTACGAGAATCAGAATGGTAAGCAATACCTGCATTCATATAATACGTATTATTTATTTTAGGATTACGCTTCTCACCAGATTTACCTCCATTACCATACGAAAAAATGCAATCAAGATTGAACAATTTTAGCTTCAAACCAAAATTCCAGTGCAGTAATTGATTACGAAATTCATAATTTTTAGAAGTCCCATCTGAGCAATCAGTTAAATTTTCTCTTGCAAATTCACCAGTTAAAGCAGTAGTAAAATTTATATCATCTGATAGGCCATTTTTATAGGAAAGGTCAGCAGCAATTAAATTGCTGTACTGTAAGTTATTTTTTCCTGGGACATAACTGAACCCGAGTTGAAAGTTATAGATTTCAGGAGAGATATAGTTAATTGATGATTGTTTTAACCCTATTTCGAGTCCATTATAATTACTGTAAATATTGGGTTTTACCCAAAATACCTTGTCTTTATCATATCCAGGGCCATTATCTCCGTTTTCGTTACCACGCAAATTTGCATAGTTTGTCCAATGACCATTTACTCCTCCAGCAGCCGTATAATTTTTTGAAGTGTTAATTAACATGCCCTGACTAACTAAACTTCTTTTACCATATTCAATTGATCCAAGCACCTGATTTTTAATGATGAAATACCATTCCTCCATGTCTAACTTTTCTATGTCTAACGCTTTTAGGTTTGCAATACCAGAAACTCCTGCCTTAACATTAAACCCCATTTGAGTATTTGGATAAACTTGCTGTAAATAAAGAAAGCGCAAGTATGAATACCTGGAAGTTTTATCCTTAGCCTTAGCATTGAAAGAACCTCTGTTGAAGGCGTAGCCGAATCTCAAATCTATTTTTCAGTCTAGTTCTACATAAAATATTTCTTTATCCAAAATTGTTCTAGAGCTAGCACTACTCTGCAAAAACAATGATGAAAGCAGTACTACCAGTGGTACCTTAACTTTATAAATAAACTTAAATTTTTATAAAAATTTAAGTTTAAACTCAATACTCGTATAATTAAAAAGCAATTTTTCAGAAGGCGCCGCTGGTAGATTTTGCTGCCCGTTTTTGAGCTATATTCCCATAAATTATTGATATACTTGGTAATTTTCGCTTTAATAACTGCTTATTAATGGCAGAATGTATTCGACTAATTATTTTAGACGTACTTTTTACATCGCAGTTAATCAAAACAAAAAGCACTTTATTCTCATCAATACACCCTCGAAAATCATCACTACGTTTACAATTTGTACAAAAATGTTCTATGATAACTTTCAGTGCATCATTTGTCTTACTACAGCTACTATTTAAGCCAATCACTCCTATAGCTGCATTAATTTGATGTTGAAAGGCAAAATTTAATATAACGTATACTCTAGAATAGTAGACTCATTGTTAGGTATATCGAATAAGTCATGGTTTTTATATTTTTTACCCATTAGATATTCATTTCTAAAGATTCCTAATCTATGAGACAAGCTGATATCACGTATCAATAGCTCATAATTTATTTTATTACTAGCAAATTGTGCAGTGCGGAAAACTTTTACTTTTGTCTTTATATCTTATCCTTTAGCATCAGTTAAGGAAAAACCTATCACTTTAGGTAATACATCAAGTAAATCGTGTCCAATTTTCGGTATACTCTAAATAATTCTTCATGTCGTCAGCTGCTCTTGCACTTAAAATATTGATTAACAGCTTATTAAGTAAATTCCCTTCCTCGTATTTTAACAAATTCCTTGCGGCTTGATTGAGCCCTAAAATTAATACCTTTTTTTTCTTATTATCCTGACAAACAGATACTACAGCATTATCTTTCTTTCTTGCAGTTATGAAATCATCCATACTTTCATTTTATACAGCATATTTCTAAGTATAATAAGATTATATTAAAATTTACTTACTTATTAATATGCTTGATTAGATATAGATAAAATGTCATACGGGATGGCTTTATTTGTATGTTTTAGGTGGTAATAAATGGATAGTCAAGCAAAATTACATTTGCAACTTTGCTTGACTTATCCTTTTTTTTATATCTTTATTACAATCATAACCTCTAGCTCTGAGTTATACCCCTTTGTTACATTGTATTAGATGGAAGTAGAACAAGTCATATTTAGTTGTTCTGAAAGATCTACTATAGCTCACTGAAAAAAGATTACCCCAGAAGGGATAAAAAGGTATAAAATGGCTTTAGATAAGGTAGAATGATGCCAAAATGAGAATCTAAGGGGACGTGTTTTGAAAGTAAGTAGCCTGTGCTGTTTACTCAGTCTTACCACTGTGGGGTTTAGCTATCCTTAGCATTAATTCTCTCGTATGTTTTGCTGGTGGTTTAGCTTTTCATATGAAGCATGAGAAAGAATCAGACAATATTGAGGAGGCTGAAGAAGCAGTTAGGAATTATGTACCACCTCCTCCTTATGGTGAATTTAATAATTCTAATGCGGAACTGCAGTTTGGGAATTGTGAGTGGTTCTAAACCCACAACTATAAGAACATTGCAATTTCAGATCCAGTGCCTTGACTACAATGTTCGTATAGTTGTGAGCTTGACCATAAAATGATTCTTAAGAAAACAAATGCAATTTTTTGCAGGTTTCACGTATGATAAAAATTAACAGTTTTATTTTTAGCCAAATAAATTGAATCAAGCTACAAAACCTGCTAAAGTTAACTTTGTGAAAGCACCCTTAGCTCAGTTGGATTAGAGCATTTGACTACGGATCAAAAGGTCGGGCGTTCAAGTCGCTCAGGGTGCACCACATTTTATAGGAAACAGAAGTCACACTTGAAATTAATATATGCAATACCTATATTCAAAGGTTAAACACTAAACTATTATATATGAACAAAAAAGACTACTATGATCTGCTGGAAGTAGGAATAAATGCCAGTATTGATGAGATAAAAAAAGCGTATAAAAATTAGCGTTAAAATATCATCCTGATAGAAATCCTGGCAATCAAGAAGCATAGGAAAAATTTAAAGTAGTAACAGCTGCATATGAAGTTCTATCTGACTCTGAGAAAAGGGCAAGCTATGACCGTTATTGCCACGAAGGTGCTTCTGGTGGGTTTCAAGGCTTAGCTCTGCAGGAGATTTTAGCGACATATTTAATGACTTCTTTGGTGGAGGATTCGGCGGTGGTGCAAGTAGATCAAGAGCGAAGAGGAGCGCAACAGGAGTGTCTGGAGCAGACCTACGTTATGATCTTGAAATTACCTTAGAAGATGCATTTAAAGGAATACAAGCGCCTATACATTATGTGACAAATGTAAAATGTGACACATGCCAAGGCACAGGTAGCGAAGGAGCAATTAAACCAGTTCAGTGTCCCACATGCCAGGGAAGCGGTAGGATAAGAACTCAACAAGGCTTTTTTACCATCGAAAGAACGTGTACTACATGCTATGGGGAAGGAGAAATAATACAAAATAAATGTAAGAAATGTGTTGGAAGTGGACGTAGAAGAGATGAAGTAAATATATCCGTTTCAATTCCAAAGGGCATAGAAGAAGGAGCTAAGGTTAAGTGTTAAAGGAGAAGCTGGAGCAAGAGGTGGAAAAAGTGGAGATTTATACGTATACGTGAAAATAGCTCCCCATAAAATCTTTACTAGAAATATGGCAGATTTACACTGTAAAGTACCTATAAGAATGACACTAGCTGTGCTTGGTGGTGAAATTGATGTTCAGTCAATTGATGGAGCTAAAATAAAAGTAAAAGTTCCAGAGAGCACTCAAACTGGTACCAAGTTACGTTGTAAGGAGAAGGGTATGCCGCATATGAATTCACATGTTCGCGGTGATTTTTATGTCGAGGTAATAGTTGAAACCTTAAATCTAAAAAGTTTAACCAAAAAGCAAATTGAGCTATTAAAAGCGTTTGAAGAAGAGGAAAATGCAAATGTACAACAACGATCTGAAGGTTTTTTTAGTAAAGTAAAAAAATATAAGAAATCTGCTAAATGACATGAAGGAGTAACTGTTTATGGGTTTTCATTTAATCCTGCAATTCTTTGACCTTATTAATGGAAAACTTAACAATAGTGTTGATATCACCATTATTAGCCAACAGAAACTTCTTAGTTCCTTAAAATTATGTAAAAGGAATAAATTTCTTTATTTAAGGTCGAAGTTTTGATATTCTCAGGTTTTAATAATTTAAATTTAATGAATATAAACAAAAATGAGTTTTTATTCATCCCGATTCTTCCTACTCCCTCAAGCGGTCTTCCGCTTGAGGGAGTAGAAAGAATAGGGATGAATGTTAGCCTATATCATTATCAAGGTAAGTGGGTTATGATCGACCTTGGTGTTGGTTTTGCAGATGAAACTATGCCGGATATTGAGCTGCTCATTGCTGATGTAGATTTTATTGCTCAAAAAAAAAAAAGATTTGCTTGGAATAATAATTACACATGCACATGAGGACCACTGCGGTGCAGTGCCCCACTTGTGGGAAGAGTTGCAGTGCCCCATATATACAACAAAGTTTACGGTTAATTTTCTTAAGGAGAAACTAAAAGAGTTTCGATTAGAAGGTACAGTACCTGTGAAAGAGGTGGACATAAATGGCAGCACAAATTGGGGTCCTTTTACCGTTGAGTTTATAAATATAACTCATTCAATTCCTGAGGCAAATTCAATATTAATTAGCACTGAAATGGGTAGTTCACTCCATACCGGAGACTGGAAATTTGATCCAAAACCTGTTGTTGGATTAACTTCTAATATAGAGCGTCTAAAAGAAATTGGCGATAAAGGTTACCTGCTTGCAGCAATTTGCGATTCAACCAATATATTAAGCAAGCAAAACCCTGAGTCAGAAGGTGAAATTTATTATAACATTTATAACATAATAAAGCGGTCTAAAAAATTAGTTGCTGTTTCGCTATTTGCTTCAAATGTGGCACGAATTGAAACGATAAGCCAAGCTGCAAAAGCACTAAATAGACAATCTGGGGGCACGGCAGTGCCCCCGCCAAGTCGAGCAAAAAAGCGGCACGGCCGTACCATCTTTTCTCGAAGCAATTCAGGCCATTTTCGACCCCTTATAACTTCATGGTCAATAAAACTAGAAGCCTGAATTTTCAGTAACCAAGTAAGCATTGTATAAACATGGTATATTTAAAATTTCATTCAATTTGAATTAGTATTTTAAGAATTGTAACCAGTCAAAATTTCTTATTTTTGTCACTCACTGACTGACCGATCATCAAAACTCTAAGGCACTTCTAGCAGACATAGAAGAATATAATTAGTGTTTAGTGTATAAATCAAGAAAAAACTAAAACATTTGTTAATTTTTGTCCAGTTTTTTAGATACACTAACTGCATAAATAAGTTTGTAATCCCATATAAATATATAGAATTACAAAGTTACATTTGCAGTGAATGAATCTGTGTGCTCACACAGACAATCGCATTGAGCAATCTAATTTAATATAATACGTATTACTTGTGAGATACATTGTGGTTTCATGCGATGGCCAAGTCAATCTATATATTTAAAACATAAAGGACTTTTAACATTGATATGGTCACTATAAAATGTTGTTAGGTTAGCTAATTACGTAATAACTTAAAACAGAAGGACCCTTAAGTAGGAACTGAATAAATTAACCGACTTGGTATTACATGGATCTCACAACTTTTAGGGTAGAAGAACTGAGTTGCGAGACTTGGTTTTTTTACAAGTTATGTTTTTAATGGTATTAGTATTACTTGGTAGATCTTTATGGAGAATAGTGAAGGTTGCGCAAGATAGTGGTTATTTAACTGATTCTCCTCAGTTTCTTGAAGCAAAGGAAGCAGTAAATTTTCCAAGGGAAAGACTGGTGCTACTTTGCACAGGTTGTCAAGGTGAGCCACTGGCAGCAACTTCAAGGCTTGCTAATAAGAATCATCAAGCATTTAAAATGCAGCAAGGTGATACCATGATCTTTTCGTCAAAAATCATTCCTGGAAATGAAACTCGTGCGCACAACATGCTCAATGCCTTTATTGAGATGGGGGTAGAAGTTGTTACTGAAAAAACAGAGCATGTTCATGCTTCTGGGCATCCAACAAGAGAAGAGTTAAAGGAAATGTATTCTTTAATAAAACCGAAGATGTCTATTCCAGTTCACGGCGAATATATTCACACGCATGCAAATGTAAAATTTGCTAAAGAGTGCGGTGTGGCAAAAGCAATAATGATTGCACCAGGTGATATTGTTAATTTGGAGAACGGAGAAAAAGTTGATTCAATCAGTGTTGACTACTTTGGTATTGATGGTATTCTGCTACCTCATCCGGAGAGCAGTGTTATAAAAATGCGTAAAAGAATGAGAGATGCCGGAGTTATTGTGGTAATAGCAGTTGTAAACAAGAAAAATAAATTGCTTACTAAACCGAAAGTATTTGTACCTGGTGTTTTTGAATTGCTAGAAGATGCAGCTATCATACAGAAAATTGTCAAGAAAGTTGAGTCGTTGTTTAGTTTGCAGCCAACAAAAAAAATTAAAAATAAGATTGAAAGTTCAATATTGAGTATCTTAAAGGAATATTTACTAAAAAGACCTATAATTGAAGTCCAGATAGAACAGGTATGAAATGAAAGAATGAAGTTATTCGTTCAATTAATATTGCTTGTTTCGTTATTTATTCCTTATTTTACAAAGGCTGCTTTATATATTGATATAAAAAAGCAGTGTTGGTAACATTGGTCTTGTTGTATCTAAATGTACATGTAAAACAGCGCTGGAAAGCGAATTAAGCGAGAATATTGCGAAGGTAATAGGGACAAATTTATCTAATTGTGGCTTATTTAATGTGAAACTTGGCGCGGAAGCTGAATTTAATTCTTGGAAAAGTGATACTGTATTCACAGTAAGTTTAAGCGAAGTATCTGGTAGTGCATTAGAGCTATCATTTCGTTTATTTGACACTTTTACAAAAAGAGAATTACTTACTCAGTCAGTTATTTTTCCAGCAAAAGACTGGAGAAAAATTGGTCACTTCGTTTCGGATGTGATATATGATAGATTGATTGGTGAGAAACGGAACTTCAACACAAAAATCACGTATATTGCTGAAGAAAAAGATAGCAATTATAAATCCGTACGTAAAATTGCTGTGATGAATCAAGATGGAAGTAATATAAAATACTTAACAAATGGCGATAGATTTGTGTCAACACCGAGATTCTCACCAAATGGAAAGGGTATTGTTTATATCTCATACGCAAATGGTAAAAGTTATATAGTATTAAAAATTTTAAAAGACAACACTGAATCAATAATCAGCGCATTTGAAGGAGTTATTTCTGCACCAAGATTTTCTCCTGATGGTAAATCTCTTTTAATTTCCCACTCATTGGGTGGTGAAACGAATTTATTATCTTTGGATTTAAGTAGTAAACAAAAAAAATTACTAAAGGTTCAGCTATAAGCACTTCTCCCTCTTTTTCTCCAGATCAAAAGTATATGGTTTTTAGTTCCGATATGAGTGGGAGTCAGCAGCTGTATGTTATCGATTTTACTAACAAAAGTAAAAAAACCTAAAAGAATTAGTTTTGGAAGTGGAAGATGTTACGCCTGTTTGGTCGCCAAAAGGAGACCAGATAGCTTTCACAAAGATCCATTCAGGAAAATTTTACATAGGAGTTATGAAGCCAGATGGCAAAGAAGAACGTCTACTTTCAGAAGGGCATAAAATTGAATCTCCGGTATGGCTAACAAATGGTAGAGAAATCATTTTCACAAGAACAGAATCACCAAGCAACTCTAAACTATATTTAGTAGACTTAGTGAAGAAAAATCAAAAAATGGTTTCCACTCCCTCAAATGCTTCTTTACCAGATTGGTATTATTCTTGAACTACTGAGCTGCATGCTCCACAGCATTGATTTATTGCTACATTAACAAGATATCCCGCTACACTACCTACTATAGTACCAGCGATTCCTGACAACACAACAGTTGCAATTACTCCAATAGCAAGCAGCAATTTCAGGTATAATTCCCATTGTAGCCATTGTGGCTCCTATAGGGCCAAATAATAATGCTGAGCTTATAATTATCCAGCTCCTCCCTGAAGATTGTTTCTGTGTAGAATTATGTATTAAGATGTATATGAACAAGTAGAGAGAGCAAGCAAAGTTTTGCATATTGATGAAACTAGCCATTATTCTAAAGGTAAACTTGGCTGGTGCTGGGTATTTGCTAATAATGAAGCAAGCCTTATTAAATTAGCAGACACAAGAGGAGTTAAGTTTCTAGAAAGTAGTACATTTTCTAGTTATAAGAATTTGGTTGTTACCGATAGGTATGCGTTTTACAACTACTTCAGTGACGAAAAAAGACAGATTTGTTTGGCACACTTGTTAGGGGATTTCGAAAGGCTATCTATCCACTTTAAATGGTGCTATATTGGGCCTTAACTTGACGCGTATGGTTTATTTAACACTCCAGGTTAAAATAATTACTTAGCAAACAATAGGTTTCATGTAATGGTAACCCTATAACGGAAGAGTAGGAGCCGCGTAAGAACAATACGAACATCCCAGCTAGGCCTTGTATATTGCATCCCCCTGCCCTATTTTGCCACTCTTCTGATGCCAAATAATACTTAATTTCTTGTTCACTGAGACGTTTAAATTTCACTATTGTAACCACAGTTCTAAAATGTTGTTTAGATTGATCGGGATTTAATAGACATACACTGGTATATACTCTATGCCTTCTTCCTGATAACGAGCGGATGCATCTTTTTGCTTGCTCAACATTTTCAGCTTTAAGCAATATCCTTCTACCACAAGCAACAACTGTATCAACACCAAGCACAAAGTAATTTGGATTTGAACTTTGTGTTTTCTCAGCTTTACTTTTTGCCATACAGATTGAGTAATCCTTTGGAAGTTCATTTTTTAAAGGGGATTCATCTACGTCTGCTGGCAAAATTAAACGTGGCTCAATATTTATTTGTTTTAGTAAAGCTATACGCCTTTTCGATGATGAAGCAAGAATAAGATTATTTAGAGATCGTTCTGTCACTTGTACCTTTAAGCCTTCTAATGATCCGACCTTTTTTCGCATTCCTATCGTAAATGCTCATCTCAACTAACAACCTATCCCCGATAATGATGCGTATTTTGCTTCTTCTCACTTTCCCTGATACATGACAGATAATCTCATGTTCATTGTCCAGTTTCACTTTAAATTCTGCTGCAGGTAGTGAAGCAGTTACTGCCCCTTCCACTTCAAAAAGTGTTTTCGATTTCTCGTCTTTTATTATATGTTATATTATAATTTAATAGTCTTTTTCAGTCTACTATCGATATATTATTTATAGATAGATAGATTTATATTTTAGATTATAGATAGATTTTAAATTATTATCAACACAAAAGACTTTTTGCACTTTACCCACTTAAGTATTTCTCTTGCAACTTAACCCCAACCATCTTCACAATAATGCGAGAGGAAGGTGAGCTACCTACTTACGTTTCTACTCCTTGCCTGTGCTCTGACAGGACTTGCTGACCCTAGGAATAGAACTGAACTACAAGGATGATTATCACAGTTCTCCTCATTGCCATCATATGCGCTATCATTGTCCCCTTCCTGTGGAACATGACTTATTATCAGATTCACTATCAAAGCTTAAAGATCTGGATAACTCTATCTTCTTTCGTGGAACATTATCAGGCTCACTAGAAATGTCTCCTGTTAGAGTATAAAATTGATTGTTGAAGCCTTTTTGTTTATCAGCAAACGTTTCTTCACTTAACTCTTCTACTTGACTTGACGGAAAAACTCTTTTTCTTTTTCACTGTTTTGTAATTTTTTCATCAGACCTTCAATATCCAAAACTTTACCTGCAATGATGTCGCTCAATGCATCAAGGTTATCTTCCAATTCCTTAATCTCATCTTCATGCTCTCTATCCATGGATTCCAATATTGATGCTACGCACTCTTTAAACTCATTATGCATGTTTTCTAACTTTCCTATCTTTTGTTCATAAGATTCCAGTTGTGCTTTATACTCATTTTCCAACCGTAGCATTTGATATTTTAAACTGCTCCTTTTCCTTCATTATGTGTGCTGCTTGGTCTATCTCTTTTTCAAATTCTCTTAATTTGTTTTCTAATTCCTTCTTTTCTGTATTAACACCTTTCAGCTTGTCCTCCAGCTTTCTTTTTTCTTCATGCACACTTTTAAATTCTTCCTCAGGAATGAGGAAGAATTTCCAGTTGAGAAAAGTCTTCAGGTTTTCTTTGAGCTGTGTTAACTCCTTGCATATTTCATCTATTTCTGCCTTTGATCCTCGCTTCTTTTTTTTAAGTTTATCTTTTAAACCACTAGTTTGTTTTTTTTAATGCTTCAATTCTTTGCCCATCTTCTGCAAGTTTCTGATTTACTTCTTTTTTTTCTGCTTCAGCACTTTTTAACTTATTGATTAATTCTTGGATTACCTCTTGATAAATCTTTTTGCAGATCTAATACTTGTTTTGAAAACCGTTCTTTATTTTCCTCTATATCCTTATTAGAGCGTTCCAACTTATCAAACTTGTACTCTAAATCAGACTTTTCTTCCTGGACATGATATAGTTGCTCTTGCGATTTCTTTAATTCACTTTTTAACTCCTCCTTTTTTGCATTAGCAACTCCCAGCTCTTGCCTTAGCTTTCCTTTTTAGGGTTCCGTAGTCAACTAGGACCGCCGTACTTGCCGTGTAGTGGCGGTTAAGAATATCCACTACCCCATATCTTCCCGTGGGTGTCGTAAAAGGTGACAGAGGGACACAGGCAGGAGATGGGCAGCAGCATCTTCCTGATAACAGCAACTGTACGACAAAAAAAAACTGCGGTTGCCAACCCGCTCGCCAAGCGTGGCAACTATGGCAATATACCCCCCCATGAACAATTACACAAATAGACGGCCCCCAGTCCCCGGCGGCCCCGCTATTCCTGGCTACGGTGGCAACCATGGTAACGGCGGGGCAGGGGGTGCTAAGAATCTCCGGTGGAGGTTTCTGTCTCACTCTGAGGACTGACGAGAAGATCCTGGAGCTGGAAGAAGAGATAGACAAGTTGCGCTGGAATATTATAGGATTATCCGAGGTCCGAAGAGAGGGGGAGGACACGGTGATTCTCGAACCGGCAACTTGTTCTATCACCGGGAGGGCGACCATCTGTCCCAAGGAGGTGTCGGATTTATCGTCCACAAGTCTCTCGTCAACAACGTTGTAAAGATTGGAAGTGTGTCGACGAGGGTCGCGTACCTGATACTCAGAATCACCAAACGGTATTCGCTGAAGGTCATACAGGTTTACGCACCAACCTCGGCACATCCCGATGAGGAGGTGGAGGAAATGTATGAGGATATTTCCAAAGCCATGCATTCCTCCAAAACTCACTACACGGTGTTGATGGGAGACTTCAACGCAAAACTAGACACAAGAGAAAACGGTGAGCTGAAGTTAGGGAAATTTGGAGTAGGGCATCGGAACCGAAGGGGCCAGCAGCTGGCCGACTTTATGGAGAAAGAGGGACTCTTTATGATGAACTCTTTCTTCCAGAAGCGGCCCCACAGGAAGTGGACCTGTCGAGCCCCGACGGTTCGACAAAAAATGAGATTGACTTCATTATGACGACCAGACGCCAACTGTTCAGTGATGTCTCAGTGACCGCAAGGGTGAAAACTGGCAGCGATCACCGAATGGTTAGAGGCACACTGAACCTAAACGTTAAGTTGGAGAGGTCTCGTCTAATGAAGTCAACGCTCCGTCCCCCCTCGTGCTCTAATCCAGAATCCCGAAAACTTTCAGCTCGAGTTACGTAACCGCTTTCAGTGCCTACAAGATTGCAATTCAGTGGACGATATGAATGACAAGCTCGTGGAAACTGTCCATGCGGTCACAAGAACACAAAAACTCTCCGATCACACTCTTAATCTCATGGCTGTTAAACGGGCGATGAGGCTGCAATCGTCAACAGATTTGATAGCATACAGGCAACTGAACAGATATATCTCCAAATGCATGCGGCGAGACTTACGCAACTTTAATACTGCTCGTATTAAAGAAGCGATCGAGCGGAACCGAAACTCCAAAGTCTTTGCCAGAGATCTGTCTCCCAGTAAGAGCCAACTGTCAAAGCTGAAGACTGAGTGTGGCAGCATCGTTTCCGGGACACCTGAGATTTTGAGTGAGATTGAGAGGTTCTATGGGCAGCTGTACACATCATCGTTGGAGCCACACGCAAGTGTGAGTAACGATCCAAGAGCAAGTCTTATCCGACACTATTCCGATGATATCCCGGACGTCAGTCTATGCGAGATTAGAATGACTTTCCAGCACCTTAAAAATGGCAGGGCCCCAGGCGAGGATGGAATTACAGCGGAGCTTCTGAAAGCGGGTGAAACACCGGTACTTGAAGTCCTTCAGAAGCTCTTCAATTCCGTCCTCCATGGTGGCACTACTCCAGAGGCGTGGAGCAGAAGTGCGGTGGTCTTGTTCTTTAAGAAAGGCGACAACGCTCTCTTAAAGAACTACAGACCGATTTCCCTTCTGAGCCGCGTCTACGTGCTGTTTTCGAGAGTCATTACGAATCGTCTCGCACGCAGACTCGACGACTTCCAGCCTCCCGAACAAGCTGGTTTCCGAAAAGGCTTCAGTACCATAGACCACATACATACCCTGCGGCAGATTGTACAGAAGACTGAAGAGTACAATCTGCCACTTTGCCTGGCGTATGTGGACTATGAGAAAGCCTTTGATTCCGTCGAAATTTGGGCGGTGCTACAGTCCCTTCAGCGGTGCCAAGTTGACTGTCGGTATATCGAACTGCTGAAGTGTTTGTACAGTAGGGCTACGATGGCTATCCGAGTACAGAACCAGAGCTCGAAACCTATCCAACTGCAGAGAGGTGTAAGACAGGGTGACGTTATATCCCCGAAACTCTTCACCGCTGCATTGGAAGACGTTTTCAAGCTACTGGACTGGAAAGGATACGGTATTAACATCAATGGCGAGTACATCACTCACCTTCGATATGCCGACGATATAGTCCTTATGGCAGAATCGCTGGAGGACTTAAGCACTATGCTCAATGACCTCAATAGTGCCTCCCAACGGATAGGTCTTAAGATGAACATGGACAAAACAAAGATCATGTTCAATGTCCATGTCACACCTATGCCGGTAGTTGTTGGGAGCACTAAGCTCGAAGTTGTTGACGAGTGCGTTTACCTGGGACAAATAGTCCGGCTAGGTAAGTCCAACTTCGACCGAGAGGTCAATCGACGGATTCAACTCGGCTGGGCAGCGTTCGGGAAATTACGACATATATTCTCGTCAGGTATACCTCAATCTCTAAAAACTAGATTGTACAACCAGTGCGTGTTGCCAGTGATGACTTACGGATCTGAGACGTGGTCCTTCACTGCTGGCCGTATGAGGACGCTCAAGGTCGCTCAGCGAGCTATGGAGAGGGCTATGCTCGGAGTTTCTCTGCGTGATAGACTCAGAAATGAGGATATCCGCAGTAAAACCAGAGTGACCGACATAGCCCAACGGTTAGTAAGCTGAAGTGGCAATGGGCCGGCAGCTATATGTAGCTCGAAGAACCGATAACCGATGGGGAAGAAAGGTTCTTGAGTGGCAGCCTCGTACCGGTAGGCGTAGTGTAGGGCGACCCCCCACTAGATGGAGTGACGACCTGGTAAGATATGCAGGAAGTCGATGGATGCAGGTGGCTCAGGACCGTGCTTTGTGGCATTACTTGGGGGAGGCCTATGTTCAGCAGTGGACTTGTGAAGGGCTGTAATGATGATGATGATGAGTCAACTAGGAACCCTTATAGTTTCGCCATGTCTGTCTTTCCGTCTGTCCGTCCTCGCTTAATCTCTGTGACCGTTAGCACTAGAAAGCTGTAATTTGGTACCAATATGTGTATCAATCACTCCGACAAAGTGGTAAAATAAAAATTGGAAAAAAATGTTTTATTAGGGTAGCCCCCCTATATGTAAAGTGGTAAGTGATTTTTTTTTAATTTCAACCCTAAAGTGTGATATATTGTTGGAAAGGTATTTAAAAATGAATAGGGGTTTACTAAAATCATTTTTTGATAATGTCAATAATTTCGGAAATAATCGCTCCAAAAGTAAAAAACATGTGTCCCCCCCTCCCCCCTCTAACTTTTGAGCCATAAGTTTAGAAAATATAAAAAAAATCTGAAAAGTAGAACTTTATAAGGACTTTCTAGGAAAATCATTTTGAACTTGGATGGAAACAACAGTACCCACTACCGGGACCAGTTGCAGGAGCGCGGAGCGCTGCCGGAGCGCGAACATAATGGATACCCACCTTTAAACTCATAAGTGGGAACACTTATTGTGACGGACGGGAAACTATGGAACTCTACACTGAGCGTGGCCCGACACGCTCTTGGCCGGTTTTTTCTTCATATACACTTTTAAGTTCTTGTGCTTTCCCTTGTAGCTCTGCTAACGCGCTTGCTAACTCTTCATCTTTTTGTGCAAGTTCAGTTTGCAATTTTGTGTTTTTTTGCTCTTCTTTTCTAAACCTGTTTTGTAAATCAGTTATTTGTTGTGAAGCAACTTCTGGTTGAGTTTCAGTGTGCTGTAAATTGACTTCTGTTTGAATCAATACATTGCTATTAATGGAAGGAGAAGGATGAAGGATGTTGTCATCATCAACTTTAGGGTCTAATTTCCCCTCTGGTTCCTTATCTTGATAGGCCGCCATAGACTCATTTTGAAAATTATTATTAGCAGTAGATATAACATCAGCAGCCTTACCCTTTTCTAGTGATTTCATTACAGCATCATGTAAGACGAGGCCTTGAATATATAATTCATCGTTTTGCTTTATTAATTCTAGGATCTCTTCCGATGACACAAAATCTTCACCATCAAATTTTAGTACTTCAGTTATGCCGCTACTACTCACATTCATAATCATGGTACACATTCTGGATCCATTCTCTACAGGCCACGTGCTTGTCATTTCATAATATGCGCCTTCTTTAAATTCATAATATCTTTTCTTATCTTCTTGATGAGCGTATATTTCATGTTTTTTATTGCAATAGATATTCAATTCTTTAATATCTTTCTCTTGCTGTAAAATGTCACTAATTCTTGTTGGCTCACTTCTATTGTAATTAATAAGGTTAACATTCAAAACTCTATGAGCGTTATCAGTTTCTGTGTAATAAGCTTGAAGCTCTACGTCTTTCATCTCAAAATATTTACTTGCAGCTTTTTTCCCCTGCTCTGCCAACTCTATGCATTTATTTATATCGTCCTTAAAGCTCTTATTAGCAGACTCTGTTACTGCTTCATCTATGTAAGTTTGTTTAAAATCTCTATCGTTTATTAGGTCATAAAACTCCACTCATCCCCAAAAGCCCCCTGCACGTAAGTGAAATTCTTGTTTTCCTTTAGTTTTCTTAAGAACTACACTTTTTCTTTTTTTTTATAGAAGAATGGGCAAACGAGCATGCGGCTCATCTGATGTTAAGTGACTACCGCCGCCCATGATCAACCGCAACACCAGGAGAATTGCGGGTGCGTTGCCGGCCCTTTAGAAAGGAGTAAGCTCTTTTCTTGAAGGTCCCCAGGTCGTATCGGTCCGGAAAAATCGCCGGTGGTAAACTATTCCACAGAGAGGTTGTACGTGGAAGAAAACTCCTTGTGAAACGTACAGTGGTGGACCGCCAAGCATCCAGATGGTGTGGATGGTATCGGGACGTTTGCCGTGTAGTGCGTTCACGAAATTTGGCGGCTGGGATTACTCCGAACAATTCCTCCGAGCACTCCCCGTGATAGATGCGATAAAATACGCAAAGAGATGCAACATCTCTTCGCAGCGCCAGTGAATCGAGCCGATCGGAAAGCACTCGGTCGTCGACGATTCGAGCCGCTCTGCGCTGGATGCGGTCAAGTGGAAGGAGCTGGTACTGGGGAGCCCCAGCCCAGAGATGGAAACAGTATTCCATGTGCGGCCGAACCTGCGCCTTGTAAAGTTGCAGGCGGTGTGCCGGCATGAAATAGTGTCCCGCTCTGCTGAGCACGCCATGCTTTTTAGAGGCCAATTTGGCCTTCCCTTCCAAGTGACCACGAAACTGCACGTCATTCGATATGTCGACGCCGAGGATTCCGATACTGGCTGAGGCAACAAGGGGAGTGCCTTGAAACTGAGGGGATACGACAAAGGGGTTCTTTTTAGCGGTTAACGCGCAAAGTTGTGTCTTTTGGGGGTTAAACTGGACTAGATTTAGTCGTCCCCAATCCGAGACTCTGTTCAGCAAAGACTCGACTTCAGACACAAGTTTAACCCGGCACTCGGAGACGTTTTCCCGAGAAATATTGGCTCGGCCGGTGTAAAGAGCATCACCAGTGCTGTCATCTGCATAGCAATGAATGTTACGGGTATGCTACATATCATTGATATGCAGAAGAAACAGCGTTGGCGATAGCACGCAGCCCTGTGGAACACCAGCATTAATATGCTTGCAATCGGAGCTTGCACCGTCTACAACGACCTTGATGCTCCGATCTGCAAGAAAGCTGGTGATCCAATCGCACAATTTCTCGGGAAGCCCATAGGAAGGGAGCTTCGAAAGAAGCGCTTTGTGCCAAACCCGATCGAAGGCCTTCGCAATGTCCAATCTAACGGCAAATGCCTCCCCCTTGAACTCTACTGCCTCCGCCCATCTGTGAGTGAGGTAGACCAGAAGATCACCAGCTGACCGACCACGGCGAAAACCGTATTGGCGGTCACTAATCAGCTGGTGATCTTCAAGGTACCTCATGAGCTGGCAGTTTACAATGGACTCCATTGTTTTGGAGAACAAGGAGGTGATGGCGATTGGTCGGTAGTTGGACGGGTCTGAGCGGTCGCCTTTTTTAGGGATCGGGTGGACGAAAGCCGTCTTCCATGATTTTGGGACTACGCCTAGGGAGTAGGAGTACCGGAAAAGACGCGTTAAAACCGGTGCCAACTCTGGAGCACACGTCCTCAGCACAATTGGGGGGATTCCGTCAGGCCCACTCGACTTGTGGAGACATCCATGTCCAGGGAGAGGAGTGCTTTGCGAACCGAGCGCTGTGTGATCTGCACTTCCGGCATGGAGCACTCACACCGCGGGATGGTCGGCGGCGTACTCCCCCCGTCATCGAGAGTCGAGTTAGACGCAAAGAAAGAGCCTAGAAGATCGGCTTTCTCCTTTGCAGTATGGGCCAGTGAGTCGTCCTCCCTGTGCAGAGATGGAAGAGATGGCTGACAGAAATTCCCTTGGACAGCCTTGGCGAGAGACCAGAATGCACGGGTTCCAGAAGGAAGGCGAACTAGTTTCTCACTAGTTTCTCGCCAATTCTGCCTATGTGTGCTGACTTTGCCTTGGCAATGACTCTTTTGAAGGACCTAGAGGCGGAATTATACTTCTTTTTTAGAGCGCTGGTGTTTACATCCCGGGACGCTGATGCATCAACCCAGGCTTGGTAGCACTCCTGCTTATAGCATGATGCTATTTTACAGGAGCGACCAAACCATGGCTGAGATTTGCCTCCAATGGGCACCACAGAGGAATGAATAAAAAGTTCCATACCCTGAAGTACCACATCAGTAACAGAATCCGCAACAACGTTGGGATCATCCGGCGAGAAGCAAACCCGCCCCCAAGGGTAGGAAGCAAAGAAAGACCGCATCCCATCCCAATCGGCTGACCTATAGTGCCAAACACGGCGGCAGCCTGCAGAATGCAACCGCGATTTCAGCGTGAGTGGCACAACACTCCGGACCAGACAATGGTCCGAGGAGCCTAAAGGGGCGTCGACGGAAATCTGATATCCGTCCGGGTGAGAGGTCAGCAGAAGGTCCAACAGGGAAGGTGCATGATCCTCCACATCTGGAATCCGCGTAGGCGAAGTAACCAGTTGTGTCAGACCATATGCCAAGGCAAAATCATGAACAGATCTCCCCGCATGATCGGTTAAACGTGAACCAAGCCATTCGGCGTGATGGGCGTTAAAGTCGCCGAGGATCACGATCTCAGCGGAGGGGATCTGCTGTAGCAACGAATCTGCAGCCATTTGGACGTGGTCGAAGAGTCGGTCTGTTTCGGCATTACCGCTATGGGACCTATAGAGGCACCCGTAGACGCGCGGATGGTCGTCGCTGTCTACGCGTAGCCAAAGGATGGACAGGTCCGAAACTTCAAGTCTGCCGAGGCGTCGAGAACAGATGTCCTCTCTAACGTAAACGCAAACTCCAGCCGGAGGCACAAAGGAGTGTTCCAGTTTGTACCCCGGGTAGGAGAGATACGAGACATCAGCCGGAGAGGACACCTGCGTCTCGGTCAGAAAGAGCAGAGCCGGCCTCGCCGTCTCGAGATGGTAGTGGACGGCGTTTAGGTTAGAGTGAAGTCCCCTGATATTGCAGAAATTCACGGAGAGCGTGGCAGGGGTCGCCTTGGTCTTGTTGCTCCGTTTGCCCCGAGCAGTTGTAGTCTTGAGCGGAATTTTGCCCCTCCCCCAGAATACGCGGGGCAGCCTGAGCACCCGCGCTCAGAAGTGGAGAAACATGGTCGTGGATGCTCACCGAGGTATTCTCCAGGGGTCCTGGTACCCTCCTGGGGTAGTCTATCATTATTTAATTCCGCTACCATGTTGATGGGGGGGGGGGGGGGATTTGGGAGCCTCCGGCCACCTGCACTCACCAGACGGAACGCGGAAGCAGAGCTTCCACTTCACGCCGGTATTCTGTGAGGTCGTGGTACCATCCCGGTTTGAGCCGGCCCATATGTGCAACAGCAAAGCTGCCGCGTGGCTCTACCACTGTCGAAAACCTTTTCTTTCAGATTTTTCAGTTGAAAGCTTACCCTTGCCTTTACACTAGAGTTTTTAGCGGGAACACTAACTTCTTCTAATTCTTTAAGTAATTTATTATCTTTTATAATTGAGTAACAAAACTTTACAATAGCAGAATTTGCAAACGAAGGATCTCTTTTTATACCTTCATCAATAATTTCTTTAAAATGTGCAAATTGAGGTAGAACATAAAAATCGATTATTTCTTTTTCTGATCTCATTTTATTAGCATAAGAGATATTGCTTAATTGTGAATATAACACTTTGAATGTATGGTAGATAAGCGTAGAGTAATAAACTTCCCTATTCAGTGAAGTTGGTCCAATACAAAAATGCTTTTCAAATTGATCACCTATTTTTCCTGCCTCTGCTGCTTTCTCTCCCTTAATCAAACCTCCAATCATAACACACCTCATTTGACTATATTTATATTATACCAATTAATGTATAATCAAAAATCAAACTGTATAACCACGCTCTACACTAACTTTTATTATTAACTTAATTGTGTTGAAAATAAATGCAAGTGTTAACCTTAGGCCTTTGTATTTTATTGTACACTACTCACTATAAGTTTATAATAATATCTTGTACAATAGACTTAGCATTTTGAGTGATGCAAGTATTTTTTTTATTGGATAAAAGTTAAAGTACGTTTTCAGAAATCTTATTAATTTTTCTAACTTGTCTATATATTTTATTAAATTGATAGGCAATGCTTCAATCGAACTTTTACCTTGAGTATTTTCTTTCCAGCCAGAAAACTCTTCATATATTGGCTCTAATTCCTCCTGTATTGAATGCGATGCGGGTAAATAATCATACATTTTCCCGCTATACTTGTAACTAGTGCATATTTTAATTGTATCAAAAGAATCAAGCACATTTAATTTTGTTAATACAATGCTTGAAACTCCAGAAAGTTGCACAGCTTGGCGCACTAAAACTGCGTCAAACCATCCGCAGCGCCTTCTTCTATTGCTCACTGTTCCAAGCTCCTTACCTATAGTAAACAAGCTATCTCCAATCTCGTTCTTTTGCTCAGTAGGGAATGGACCATTGCCTACTCTTGTTGTATAAGCTTTTACCACACCAATAATGTAAGCATTGGAGGATAATCCTGAGCCTGTTATTGCTTGCGACGCTACAGTATTACTTGAAGTAACAAAGGGGTAAGTTCCGTGGTCGATATCTAAAAATGTGCCTTGAGCACCTTCAAATATTATTTTCTTACCTTCTTTCACAAAGTCATTTAATATCCTCCACACAGGTTTTTTATATGAAAGAATTTTTTTTAAAATCCCTTGAATTTCTTTTAATATTTCTTCTTTTTTAACCATCTGGTAGTTAAGGCCTTGTCTGATAGCATTGTGGTAATTTAGAAGAGTATCCACTCTTTTATTGAGCTCATCTGCGTTTTCTAAATCACAAAGGCGTATAGCTCTCCTTCCAACTTTATCTTCATAACATGGCCCTATCCCTTTGTTTGTTGTACCAATTTTGTGATTTCCGTTTAAATCTTCAAATAGCTTTTCCTTGTCCTTATGTACGCTAAGTGTTAATGGACAGCTCTCGGATACCATCAATTTGTTATAGTTTACGTCCACTCCTTTAACTTTCAATGACCTATTTCTGAGATTAGAGCATGTGAATCAAGAGCAACACCGTTTCCTATGATGATAACAGCAGAGGGCAGTAAATTTAATTTATAAACCTCATCGTCTATTACTATAGTGTGCCCTGCATTATTTCCTCCCTGAAATCTCACAACTACATCTGCACTCCCAGAAAGATAATCTACTATTTTACCCTTGCATTCGTCGCCCCATTGCAGACCAACAACTACAATATTATTCATCATTATTTTCTAAATTAATACACAAATATTAATGCAATACACTACAAATGGAAAGAGAAATATGCGCCTTTCCTTCACCTCTTACATAAAGAAATGTACTGTCGATTTTCTTGATATACTCGTATTACCAAATTATTCATCGTTATATGATATAACTTACAGAATATTTACAGTAAGGTATTATTTATGAAAGAGGCAAAAGGAAAAAATAATAAGAGTCCAGTAGTTAGATTAAAGGCCACAGTTAAAGAGTTCAATTTTAGTAAATTAAGAGCAGGTCAAGATAATGAATTAGCAAATTCTGGTGAAACAATATTCTTAGATTTTCAAAGGATGAATTTTATTATTAACGGAAAAGAAATAGATAAAAATCTTATTATTGCATTTAAGGAAGGAGCTAAGCACCACAAAAGCGAACTTTTTAATAGTGATGATATATATAAGGACGAAATATTTAACAAAAAAGGAACAAGAGAAATAGATACGGATCATGGCAAAGCTTTTGTTGCTTCAGTACTCAAAGATATCGAGAAAGAGCTTGTAAATAATGCATTGGGAGAGCTATGGAAAAATCACTGTGAAAATCCCAAAACTTCCAATCATCAAAAAACCGATTCATATAAGAAAGAATTTGAAGAATTTTACAATGCTGGCCAACATCTATTACCAACAGAGAAAGATGAAAACAAAGACTACCGTTCCTTTGCAAAAGAAGTTTTCAAGAAAATATTCAGATACGCTGGGGCAGAAGTTCCAAGTAATGCTATTTTAGAAGAGCTAGTCACCAATTGTAATCAAGCAGGGTATGAGTCTGCTCCATTTATACAAACTCAACTTGCACTTGGACAGTCGTTCATAGTAGAAAATCCTAAAAAAGTAATAAATATTGATTGTGCTAACCAAAATAATGTAAGAATTAGATCTGACATGAGGCTACCAATACTCTCTGTTAAAAATCAAGTTATGCATGGTGATAAGATATGTGATCTGTCTAACTCATTAGAATTTACACTTGAGTCTCAAGATGGTAAAGACTTTGTAACATACAGAGATGGTAAATTGTCACTTACTATTCCTAAAGAGTTAAAAAATTATAAAGATAATGGCAAGAGCTTGTTTGACATTATTGAAGAATATTTTCAGAAATTCTGTGCAAAATTAGGATTTAAACCTGAAACAAAAATACAAATAGAGCATAGCTTAGGTGCTCAAAGTAACTATATAATGGAATTAGGATCTTTACCTTCTTTGATAAAAGGTCAGGTTAATCATAATCAAGTGCAATCTGTTGTAAATAATTTTATTAAGTTAATTATTAAAGGGAAAAGCGAAGTATACAAAGAAAAAATGCAATTAATGCAATTGATGCAATTCATCAGAAGATAGATAAGGCAATTGTTGAGCAAGAAAAAAGATAAACCAACAAACAAGATATAGAAAATGATAAATGGACAGATAGAATCAAAAAACAGAAATTATCTGTGGAATCAAATGAACATTTACTTTAAAGATTCTGGTAGTCTCCTTGAATATTTTAGAGTTCATAGTTGCAACGGTTGCTATTTTACAATGCACCTAATCGTAAAAACTACGTGCCGTTGCATCATATGTTTCAAGAACGTTGGTAAAATGTTCAAGTTGACCTCGATTCAATACCTGATCTATTCTAGTTAGTTGGTCATTGCTGCTTTTAAAATTAGTTAGATCACATAACATAGCACGTTCTTCAGTTTCAGCAGGCAAGTATTTAAAGTGACCAAAGATATTTTACCTAATTTTCTCTAGCATATTTAGCTGTATACTTACAAAGCTACCTAATACCGCATACTGATTTCTCTCTTTATTTTGTACAAATTAATTAAGTGAAGTGAGTATAGTATCCAAACTACTAAAAAAAATGTGGCACAAAACATAAACATTACAATGAGTGGCAACAGAAAAGAACTTTCTATTGCTACTCCACCTCTTCTCAAAATGCTTGCTGGCTGATGGAGAGTAGACCATAAATTCACAGAAAATTTTACTACGGGAATATTTATAGCACTAAAAATGGCAAATACTGCTGCTGATTTTTCTGCTCTCGCTTCATTATCAAAAGCGCTCCACAATAAAAGGTAGCCAGCATATAGGAAAAATAAAATTAGCATTGAAGTAAGCCTTATATCCCATACCCACCAAGTGCCCCAGGTTCCTTTTCCCCAGATGCTACCTGTGATTAAGCATATTGCAGAAAAGACTGTCCCTGCAGGAGTGGCAGCATGTGCCAAGACACTAGCAATGCTATTGTTCCATACCAATGAAATGAAACTAAGTGATGCAATGAGTCCATATATTCCAAGAGCAAGCCATGCAGAAGGCACATGAATGTAGATAATTCGTACAATTTCTCCTTGTTTATAATCTTCTGAGGAGAAGAATAACGCTAAAAACATTCCAATCAAAAACATGCGAAACAAATGATCCCAATCCAAGGTAATGCTTTTTTAGAAAAAGAAGTGAAATTTGTAGGCTTTAATAAGAGTAAAAACATTCGTTTTGAGAATAATTGCGTTAAGAATTTGCCAATTAGTTTGAGTTTCATCAACAGGATAGTTTTTCTGCATTGACATAGATTAACAAATTAGCACAATTTCAGTAGCAGATTGCTTGCTATTATTTTTAGTATATGACCTTTAAAAAGCTTAATCTACATTTAGTATCAGATTCAAGTGGTGAAACTGTTATATCAGTTGCAAAATCAGCCCTGAAACACTTTCGTTCTATAGAAACAATCGAATATGTTTGGTCTTTTCTAAAAGGAGAAGAGCAGATTGACAAAATTCTGGAGGAAATTAATAAGAAAAGTGATGAGCATAATTTTGTTATATGCACTATTACTGATGATGAGCTAAAAAAATATCTAAAAGATAACTGTATAAAGTTGAAAATTCCCTATAGAGCAATATTATCACATATTATTAGAGAAATTTCGTCCTATCTTGAAATTGAAAAAGACGAAAAGCTTGACTTGCATGCTGAGATAAATAACGAATATTTTCAGCGCATTGAGTCAATAAACTACACTATTAATCATGAGGATGGGCAAAATATTCAAGATGTTGATAAAGCAGATATAATTTTGGTTGGAGTTTCACGTACATCAAAATCTCCCACCAGTACGTATTTAGCTTACCGGGGCTATAAGGTTGCAAATATTCCTTTTATTAGTGAGTTACCCTTTTATGTCGACTTGGCAAAATTAAAAAATAAACTAACGATAGGGGTAACAATAGACGTAAGTAGGTTAATAGAAATACGCAAAAATAGTCTTACTTCAATTAACAACGAAGATAATAATATATATGCTAACCCTGAGAAAGTAGAAAAGGAAATTAAAGAGGCAGAGGAACTATTTAAGCAGAACAAATGGCCAATTATTGATGTCACGCAAAAGTCAATCGAAGAAGTATCAGCAACAATTATACAGTATTTTAATAAAATGTGAAAAATTTATCAATTTACTAACTCTCTGTAAGTGATCATAATGTAAGTTGATTTAATTCTTACTATAGATATGAAAGTCAAAGGGTCGCTAAAATCTCATCGTAACAGAGATAAAAATTGTAAAGTAGTGAAAAGGGGTGGTAAGATTTACATTATAAACAAGGTAAAGCCAAGGTGTAAAGCGCGTCAAGGTTCTTAGCTTTTTGTTCACCTTTTTATGTTCACATTTCTTGTATGTGAAAGTACGGTGCTTATACCTAAAAGGAAGCAAAAGTTACTGTGTTTAAGCGCAGCCTTATTCATTTCTTCTCTTACATTATATTTTAGCATTAGCACAATTACAGGTAAACGTGTCTTATTGACGTTAATCGACTTAAAAAAAGAGATTGAGTACAATAAGCTTTTGCTAAAGGATATCTCTTCTGAAAAGGAAAAGTTGGACAATAAAGTATTTGGCTTATATGAAAAAAGCTTAGATTTAGATCTGCTTGTTGCGTTACCTCCTGTCATTCAAGCCCCTTTCTTGTCATCCCAGTGCCCCTATGATGTCATTCCAGTGTCAAGCACTGGAATGACATCATTATAGAGTGAACCAGTGTCAGCTACTTTCATGACACCATTCTTTTTTCTGGATTCCAGTGCCATTTGCTTTCATGACACCATCATAAAGTGAAACTACAAACAAAAAAGAGTAGGTTTTTTATGTGATTATGCAAGAATCTAGTGTAAATTTAAGTTTTATCTACCGCTTGATCAAAAAAGAATAAGTTTAGTAAAAAATAATGATATTATTAGTGGAACATAAAATAGTCCCACTGCAGTACTAATTAGAAGCAACAGAGTAGCTTTATCTGGTTGATAATTCAAAATATTAGCAAGTATTATACTGGACCCAGAAACTGGAATAATAGCCAGCAACATCAGTGCTTTATATATACTCTCGTCGTATATACCTATAACATAATGATTTCTTATATTTACGCGAACACTACACATTGAAATAATACTAGTTTTTACGGAATTTATCGCGTATATTTAACTTTTTAATACCCGACGTTTCGAGAGCTTTACAGCACCCATGGTCACGGGAAGGACTGAGATGATGATGACCATAGATTAAAATTTAGATCGGAACAAAAGTTAAATTTACGATTACGATACGACCTGGGGACCTTCAAGAAAAGAGCTTACTCCTTTCTAAAGGGCCGGCAACGCACCCGCAATTCTCCTGGTGTTGCAGTTGATCATGGGCGGCGGTAGTCACTTAACATCAGGTGAGCCGCATGCTCGTTTGCCCCTCGTTCTATAAAAAAAAAGTTTGGCTAGAAGGACAATTCCTAAAACAAATAGTGGCCAGAATATGTACTTTGCTGTAATAGTGATCAAAGCAAGCTTCCAATCTACTTTAAAGCTTGTAATATTTGCAATGCTCACTCCAAGTAGCATCATCCCTATTGTGACAAATGTACTTCTAATATTCATCATAACATCTGTTAAAAAAGTAGGTATTTGTATATCATATATACTTAAAAAGAAGCCCAGAACCGTCGCATAAAGCGAAGGAAGTTTGAACAACTTTAATATGCATTCTTTTGCGGTATAAATACCATTTGTAGCTATGTAAAATCCTAAGCTATTTTCAAACAACGCCATTCCTATATAACAAACAACATATACAGATACTGAATCTTCATCAAACAAAGCCATGGCAATCGGCAGGCCAAAATAACCCATACTTGTGCTGCCCGAGCTAAACGCTAATATGTTTCTCGTGTTATCCTTAAATAAAAAAGAAGAAAGATAATACACTGATAAGGACATAGTGCTATCTATAAACCATATCAAAATCGGCAGAGAAATTACTTTTAAATTAACTTCTGTATGAGAGACTCCATATAAAATCACTATTGGATTAGCTATATAGAAGAGTATTTGAGATATAGTGTTTCTGTCAATTTTAAGACATTTTCCCGCTAAATAACCAATAAATACTGTAATATACATAGGTAATATTTTTAGGAAAAGAGTAAGGAATATACTAGCCTATTGTGATACTTTTGACTGATAAAGTAATATTAGATCTTAAGGTATTATAAAAGTAAACAAAATTTATTTTCCAATTTATCCAGTTCATAGTTAATTAAAAAAGATTCACTTAGTGTCAAAATTTGTTTTTACATAAGACTTAAGAATGACATTCTAATGATAAATCTATGCTAAGTGTCTATAAAGCTCCTTGCATATTTTTGAATAATGATGAAAAATTAAACAGCTTGTGGTAATTTAGACGGAATGTTGAAAAAGTAAGAGGAAATAAGTAAAGTTAGGACAGATAGTAAGGGCTTTAACATAGTTGTCACGTTTTTCTTTAATTAACCCTAGTGTCCAATTTACCCACCATAGCTTCACATGAGGTGTTTCTAAACATTTTAATAACAGTAAAAATGTTCTTCGTTCAACGCTTTAAATGTGATATTTTTATTCATTAATCAAAAATTTCAAATGTTACTACCATTTATATTAATTGGTCACACTGTGTATAGAAAAAAGACCCATACCAACCGATATTTAAATGGTGAATCTCACCATCATCCTTCACAGTTAGCTACCGTGGGTAAATCTTTGTTTCAGAGAGCACGAGGGATCTGTGACAGAAAACATCTGGCCGCCGAACTTCAGCACGTCAAGCAAGTATTGCAAGACAACAAGCTTCGGGTCCCGCGCCTACGTCACAGTGACCGAGTGAAGCCGGCCACAGTCGAGCGTGTACCTGCTGTACTACCATATGTCAGAGGAGTCCCAGACAAGGTTGGCTACATCTTGAAGCGAGCTTCCATTAAAACATACTACAAGCCGCCGAAGAAGATTAGTCAATTTTTACCATCCGTCAAGTGTAATATCCCTCTACAAGATGCAGGAGTGTAGATTGTGAATGTGGTCTCTCTTACATAGGTCAAACAAAAAGATCCATAAAAACCCGCGTGAAAGAACATATAGCTGACGTGAAGCACCGACGCTCCGGGAAGTCTGCAGTCGGCGAACATGTTCAAGATCGTCCCCACCATTACATTCGATTTGATAAACCACAAATTCTCGCAAAAGAACACCGATTCCTACGAAGGATGATACGCGAGGCTATTGAAATTAAAAAACATCCAAATTACAATAGAGAAGATGGATGGGTGCTGCCACCTACTTGGGATCCTATAATTAACAAAATTAAACCCAAACCTAAGCATACCACTGCAAGACTTCATGATACTATAAGCTCGTTTTGCGTAAATCGGACCAAAAATTAATATTCAAAAACTGAAGGTAGCCGGACTAACTATGACATTGGGACGTCAAACATCTCAGTCCCCCCGTGACCATGGTTGCTGTAAAGCACCCGAAACGTCGGGAATTAAAAAAAATTTAAAATAAGTAAAAGTAGTGAAATAAACGCGATAAAATCCGTAAATTTAGTTTTATTCAATAGGTAACACTTTGTTATTAATCGGTGCTGTTGGTTGTGTTTTTGCACCGTCGATTTTTTGGCTTTTAATCTCTCGCTTTGTTCAGGGCATTGGTGTCAGCACATCTGTAGTTGTGTTTGCAATCGTTGCAGACAGCTACAAAGGCGACGAAGAGGTGAAATTGATTGGAATCATGAATTCTGTTCTTACAGTTTGTAACGGTCTCCCCCCTCTATATAAGAATTTTATAATATTAAATATTAAATATATCCCCTTTTCAATAACATTATATATATGTTACCAAGATTAATAAAATATGTTTTGGTCTTTCTAAATGTTCTTTCTAAAGGTTTAATAATAGGCCGTTTGTAATATTTTTGGCGTGATCGTCTTAGTTAATACCCTTATTTACGTTGTGTTTGTTTAGTAACTTAGTTCTTTTAGGTGTCTTTTGGAAGAATGAATATTTGCTAGAGCAATTGAAAGCTGTTGGTAGTGCCTTATAATTTAAGTGAACCCCGTTCACGAAGACAGGGCTCGAGAAAGGATAAGAACGTAAAACGTCTTTATTCCACTTGTATCAGGTTGACATTATTAATTTATTATTATTTATCCCTTCCCGCTTGGAAAAGGCTCACAATATATTTATACAAAAATACCCAATACAAGGGCTTTCGCTCTCCTACATTTATTTAAAAAAATGTAGGGGAGGTACACGGCCCCACACACGCCGTGCACGGTGAGTGCCAACCATTTTGATGCACTCCCCCCGAAGGGAACGCTAATTCGGGAACTGGACCGTAGTCCACAGCAAAATAACTGGCGAACCAGTAGAAGGGGCTTGGCCCCTTGTTAGTGCGTAAGCACAAACATCGACCGAAGTCGCGCATGTCAATGCGTGTAAACGCCTTACAGAATACGAACGAATCCAGCCACAGTGAATGTACGTCACACGGTTTAGGCAAATAGGCACACTGGCCGTAAACCCTCCGTGAGCGCCACCACCTGCCAGACCGCCGCTCCTGCAGACGTGATGTAAGTGTATGGCATCACCACCAATTGCATGATCAGCACGGCTACTAGCCGCAGAGCCTGTCATGAGTCTACCGCTCACCTCAAGGGAATGGGGTCCCACGTTGTGCGGCTTTCGGCCGCAGCCTTGAGAGTCTCCTCAGATCCTCCCGCCAGCTACCACCCGCATGAGGTCGACACATAAAAGGCAGTTATAAGATAAGAGTAATAATTCGCCATCAGAAAGGGTTTGTGTCACTGACGTTGAGTAAATGCATTTTCGATCATGTTTGTCTCACCCACCAACAAGTTGCCTTCAATCATTCAAAGGTGGGAAAGTTACAGAGATATAATATTATGTTGTTATATAAAACATAGTGGAGGGCAGACAGTCTGCAGCCCCGCAATGAAGGGACCCGACTTGGCAAAGCTACTTAGGCGTGAGTCAAACCAAGACGCAGAGAGCACCATTGAGAATAGCGTCCCACCAAACAACCATCGCAGAGACGCAATGCTCCAGAACGCAACAAGCATCAATACGACTATCGTCGGGCTTACACCATTCCAAAGTCCCCCATACATCTCAGCAAACATCACCACCCGCATACCTCCATCGACCAGAACCACAAGAGAGCGTCGAATCAGGCGCAGCACACCCGTAGATCCATCACAAGACGCAATACCGCAAGTAGCAGTAAGCATCAATGCAACTATCATACGGATGGCGCCCCCTCACAACACAAGCACATGACCCCTATCGACTTTGGTAACAAAGTTGGTATTGTTGTTATATAAAAATATCACCAACGTATCGTAGTAGCACGCTACTAAGACGCCAATGAACAAAACTCCACGTATCATAGCGCTAATGCACTAAGACATGAAGTTGACTATGCCTGTTACACTTAAAAGTGCTACCAAACACACTCATCATCCACATCCGAAATATAGACGACGCATCGCTATGTGCTACTACGCCGCCCACAAACGGTATGGGTGTGCGATGTCCACGGGAAAGCCGTATTGCTACAACAAACCCGCTTACCACCGGCACTAAGATGTTATTTGTTTACCTCCATCGACCAGAACCACAAGAATGCGTCGAATCAGGCGCAGCACTCCCGCAGATCCATCACAAGACGCAATACCGCAAGTAGCAGTAAGCATCAATGCAACTATCATACGGATGGCGCCCCCTCACAACACACGCACATGATCCCTATCGACTTTGGTAACAAAGTTGGTATTGTTGTTATATAAAAATATCACCAACGTATCATAGTAGCACGCTACTAAGACGCCAATGAACAAAACTCCACGTATCATAGCGCTAATGCACTAAGACATGAAGTTGAGTATGCCTGTTACACTTAAAAGTGCTACCAAACACACTCTTAATCCCCATCCGAAAGATAGACGACACATCGCTATGCGCAACGACGTCGCCCACAAACGGTATGGGTGTGCGATGTCCACGGGAAAGCCGTATTGCTACAACAAACCCGCTTACCACCGGCACTAAGATTGTTGTTATATAAAACTGCACCAACGTATCATAGTAGCACGCTACTAAGACGCCAATGAACAAAACTCCACGTATCATAGCGCTAATGCACTAAGACATGAAGTTGAGTATGCCTGTTACACTTAAAAGTGCTACCAAACACACTCATCTTCCCAATCCGAAAGATAGACGACGCATCGCTATGCGCTACGACGCCGCCCACAACCGGTATGGGTGTGCGATGTCCACGGGAAAGCCGTATTGCTACAACAAACTCGCTTACCACCGGCACTAAGATGATATGTCTAGGACACATCGATTAGCGAGTCCAAGTTTACCTCGGACCAATTGCTCGTGAAGCAGCACACACGCCACTATAATATTCCTTTTCAAGTCCCTAATAAGGACTAGTCATTTTGCAACAGTACTAGGAGCAGTCAGTCACCCGATCACCCCACACAATGCTTATGCATCAAGGAGACCTCCTATAATATTGATTTTGTATCAAAGACCTTACTTTCATAAGTCATGCATATATAGGATTCGAACCCACGACCCTACTATTGTAATGCATATTAATCATAGAGACCTTTTATAGTATTGCTTTTGTATCATAGACCTTACTTTCATAAGTCATTAATATATAGGGTTCGAACCCACGACCCTACTATTGTAATGCAAATTCATCATGGAGACCTTCTATAGTATTGCTTTTGTATCATTGAGTTTAATATCATAAGTTCCTAATATAGGACTAGTCATTGTGCTACAGTACTTCAGGCAGTCGGGCTCCCGACCACCCCATATATTGTACAACTGCAGGAATGTATCTCCGGCAGCTTCCTCCATACAAGACGTCTATACGTGAACACCTTCCATAACTTAGGAAAATTTTCTTTAATACATGAACTCCTTCAACAACTTCAGAAATTTCATCTATACGTGAACTCCTTCCACAACTTAGAAAAATTTTCTTTTATACACGAACACCTCCCATAGCTTAAACAATTTTTAACAAATTTTCTAATTATCTTATAAACGTTATTTAACTTAATTTTATAATATTTTTTGACTTGTATTTCTATTATTTATCTTATTTTAAATATTTTTTTTCAAGTTTTTAAATAAATTTATTTATTACGAATAACAATAATTTTGCCTTTAATTTACTATGTTATTGGGATAATGCCTGAAATATATTAACTTTATGTTTATTAATTTAACTTAATTGCTTAATATATATCTTTTAAGACTATTTTTGACGCCCCTTTATATTGAATTTAATTATTAATAATAATATTGGGCCGTCACAAGTTGTCATGGCAATTGCGCCAGTGTTAGGCAGTTTCATTAATGAAATTGTAGAATGGCGTGGTAATTATGCAACTGTTGCAATACTTTGTTTGATCTCTTGGATTTTGCTGCTTTTTCTGTTACCAGAAACAAAAAAGAACCGCGATATTTTTAGTTTAAAAAAATTACGAAAGATTACAGAAAACTACTATCTAGTCCCAGGTTTGTTACGTTGTCTTTAATGTCAAGCCTCTTTTCTGCCGCTTATATGTCATTCATCACTTGTTGACTTTTTCTGTATATGAAGACTTTTGGTTTATCTAGCGCTGTTTATGCACTACATCAAGGTGCAATAGTTGGGTGCTTCTCACTCATTAGTCTATTTGCTGGCAAAATCTTATAGAAACTTGGAGCAATATGGTGTGTAATTTCTGTTACGAGCGTGGGTGCTATTGGTTCTCTATTGCTTGTAATATTCAGTATAATTGTACCCCACTCTTTCTACTTAGTAACACTTTCTATGATTATTTTTTCTATCAGTTGTGCAATTTGCCAGCCAGTGATTTTTAATGCATCAATAAATGTTTTCCCTGAAATTAAAGGCACAGCTTCTTCTGCATTCTCGTTCATTAGAGCTTTTATCATGGCTATTTTTATCGGCTTAACAAGCTACGTTTACAATGATCAAGCAATTAGTGTAGCTGTTCTTGTTCTATCCGCGATAGTACTAGAACTTGTTTTTACTGCCTGTTTATTGTTTATAAAAGATCCGGTATAATTAATGGTCTTTTTACAAGTGTGAGCGATTAACTTTCCCTGGCCAATCTTTCTGCTTCATTACGCGAAATTAATGCCTCAATAAATTCATCTAGTTCACCTTCTTTTATAATCTGCTCTAGCCGATGTGAAGTTAGATTAGTTCTGTGGTCTGTTATTCTTGATTATGGAAAATTATATGTTCTTATGCGCTCGGAACGATCACCAGAACCAATCTGACTTTTTCTCATTGTTGACCTTTCCATTTCTTTTTTTTGTCTTTCAATTTCGTATAGCCTTGCCCTCAATACTTTAAGCGCTTTAGCTTTATTTTTGTGCTGCGATTTTTTATCTTGCTGTATTACAATTATCCCTGTTGGCAAGTGGGTGACCCTTACTGCGTTGTCAGTTGTATTCACTGATTGCCCTCCAGGACCACTGGATCTATAAACATCTATTCGTAAGTCTTTTTCTTCTATTTTAAAGTCAACTTCTTCTACTTCAGGTAATATCGGAACAGTAGCGGCAGAGGTATGTAACCTTCCTGAGGATTCAGTTTCTGGCACTCTCTGTACTCTGTGTGCTCCTGATTCAAATTTCAACCTTGCAAAAACTTCTGTTCCATTAATGAGTGCAGAAGCTTCCTTATAGCCACCTATACCTGTATTAGAAATGCTTATTGGCTCGAACCTCCAATTTCTTCTTTCTGTATATTTTTGATACATACGAAATAACATTGCTGCAAATAATGCTGCTTCTTCTTCTCCTGTACCTGCTCTGATTTCCAATATTGCATTTCTTAAGTCATCTTCATCTTTAGGCAATAATGATAACTTTAGTTTTGCTTTTACTTTTGGTAATAATACCTTGTGCTTTTCGAAAAATTCTTCTTTTGCTCTTTTATATCACCTTCGCTGTTTTCATCTTTCATTATTTCCTCTAACTCTGAAATTTCCTCTTTCAGCGTGTTATATTCATCAATTATCTTGATTATTGGCCTGATCTCAGAGTATTCGTTTGAAAGGGTAATGAATTATTTTTGACTTAAATTGGCAGGGTTTTCCAAGTTCCTTTCTATATCACAAATTTTTTTCTTTATGTCTTGTAAACTATTCTCTATATTCATATAGCACAGATCTAGTATTTTAACTAAGTAATATATACTGAAATAAAAAATTTCTTATATAAAGCAATAACACTATAATATATATACTTCCTTCTACTTGAATATAATGGCAAGACAGATGACATCAAGCTGCAATTTCATATTTGGAGCTTCGGACATGAAATCATTACCAGATGAGTCGGCTCCAGAGATTGCGTTTGCTAGTAGATCAAATGTAGGAAAATCCAGTCTGATCAACTTACTGATAAACAGCAAAAAAGCTGCCAGAGTTTCCTCTAAACCTGGATGTAATAGACAAATAAGTTTTTACTCTATGTACAATGATAAATTCAGACTTGTTGACCTACCAGGGTATGGTTATTCTCATGCAGGTAAGGAGGAAATTATACAATATTTAAACTTAATTGAATATTATCTAATTCAAAGAAAAAATCTAAGAAGAGTGTTTGTGTTGATAGATAGCAAGGTAGGATTAAAAGAAATAGACAAAGACTTCATTTATTGGTTAATATATAATAATATTAACTTTAACGTTGTGCTAACAAAAATAGATAAAGTAAGTCAAAAAAGCCTAGATGCCATTTTAGAAGATACTCAAGAATGGATTAATAATGAGAATGTGTCAATTCATCAAATAAGCACCCGTAGTAAGCATAAAATAATCAAGGTAAGAGATGAGTTTTTCAAGTTTACAAGATAAAAAAATGAAAAGTAGTGAATTTTTAAAGGGTGAAGTATCATTTGAACAAAAAGCAGAAATATTACTTGAAGTGCTGCCTAGCATACCTAGCTTTGTGGGTGAAACTTTTGTCATTAAATGTGGCAGCGTAACGATCTCAGATGAAACACTATTCTATACTTTTGTGCATAATGTTGTCTTATTAAAGCAGCTTGGTATAAATCCTGTGATAGTTCATGACGGAGAATATGAAATTAACTCAGTGTTAAAAATGCTAGGTATGGACAGTAAGTTTGTGAATGGTATCAGACTTACAGACAAAGACTATACAAATCATTGAAATGGCACTGTGTGATTTAAAAAAGTTAATAAAAAAATTGTTCAGCATATAAATTCTGCTGGTGGTTCAGCTATTGGATTATGTGGAAAAGACGGCGACTTAATAAAAGCTGAAAAGATAAGCGCTACGTTTAAGGAAGACAGATCAAATAACATCGAAAAAATACTAGACATGGGATTCATCGGTAGGCCCACTGAAATCAATCCTGATATATTATTTTTTATTGAAGAATCAGATTTTATACCAGTTATTGCACCTATCGGTCATGGAAAAAATGGGGAAACATATCATATTGATGCCAATAGCACTGCAAGCACAATTGCAATTGCAGTTTCTGCATCTAAAATGATAATCTTTAGCGATACAGGTGAAGAAATAGATAAAATTGGTAGCAGGAGGATATCTGTTAAAAATTTAAATGCATCGATTGATTGTGGCAAGATTCAAGGAGAAATTTTATTGGAAGGATTATGGCATATACTAAAATGGTAGAGGAATGTGCTGGAGTTGTTCACATAGTTAATGGTAGAATACCTAACATTATGCTTGATTTATTTACTGAGAATAATTCAAGCATATCAATTGTGAGTGATTTATAACTAGACAACTACACGAATAGACTTCTTGCATAACTATATGACGAACTTTTCTTGGGAATAGAAACGAAAAAACTTACTTGAAAAACTCCGCCATCCCACTTATCATGACAGTGAAGCTGTTGTATTTGCTTTCGCCAATCTGCAGATTAAAAGGTAAGTATTACGAGTAATTAATGTATTGGCATCTTATGTAAAATTTTTGCAGTATATAGATGCTGTATGTCTTTACAAAACTTCATCTTCATCTAGATTTTTATCTTAATAAGATGAATGCGCTCATAAAGCGTTACAAGACATCAAAAAATGCCAATACTCGACAAAGATAGTAAAAGACTAGCTAACTCGGGGATTCTTTGTCTTTTTTTCTGCTTGGTAAATTTCTTGATATTTATAGCAACATGAACTGGGCAGGAAGGTGTCATTCCAGCGTGTGACCAGAAAAACATAGACCCTAAGTGTCAGTCACTTGAACAACATCACTTTGCTAAAAACACAAATTGCAACGTTTGTACACGGTATGAAATTAGCTATTGTGCTCACCTTTCCCCTTTCCCTTGAAACTAAAATCTATATACTTAACTTTAGAAACTTCAAAATACAATGCGATCTAACATTAGAGAGTTATTTTGCTATATAAAGCCTAATCTATCTTATTTCATCATAGCTTTCATTGCAGTTTTATTTTCAGCCTTAACGATCCTCCTCTTTGGCAGAGGCTTAAGCAACATAATTGATTCTAGCACAGAGCACGATTTTACTATCAAACTATTAGTTGCAATACTTATAGTTTTAGCCATTTCTCTCACTGCATTTACTCGGTTATATTTCATTGGCATTGGCAGCGAGAAAGGTATCGTAAGAATCAGATATGACTTATATAGCAGTATCACTGACTTGCAACCAAGTTTCTTTGAGAATACAGGCGTACAAGATGTTATCTCAGCACTCATTACTGCTACCTCTGCTCTGCAATCAATAATAAGTAGCAGCCTACTCACCATATTGCGAAATTTTGTAATATTAATCGGCAGTGTTGCCATGTTATTATATACAAATCTTCACCTAACTGCGTATGCAGCCGCAATGGTACCTGTACTACTCATTATTATGACCTTATTTGGAAAAAAGTGCGTAGCTATGCACGATTTGCCCAGGATAAATTAAGTAAGCTTGCATCACTTAGTGAGGAAAATTTTCGATCTATAGTGACTATCAAATCGTTTGTACTCGAAGAAAATGAAAAAACCCGTTTTAACCCGTTTTAAATACTCCTTGTATTTAAACTCAGTATCAAAATCATACGTAAAATTAGTACTCTTGCGTGCTATTTTAGTAACTCTAGTTATCACGTGTGTGATAGGTTCACTAGTTGTTTTGCTCTTTTTTGGTATTAAAGAAGTCTTAAACAATAATATAACTATTGGAGAACTCTCCTCATTTGTGTTTTATTCAGCACTTGCGGCAGGAGCTATAAATAATTTGAGCGATAATATCAGTGACTTACAACGAGGTCTTGGAATAGTAGAGCGTTTATTTAAATTTTAAAATATGAAAAGCTCTATAGCAGATGCTAATGATCCTATAAAAATTTGTAGTGTTCAAAAAGGAATTTCGTTTAATGGCGTAACATTTTTTATGAATCTCAGTCTGATAAGCCAGCGTTAAATAACGTATCATTTTCTATAAAGGCAGGTCAAGTAGTATCAATTGTTGGATCATCTGGCAGTGGTAAAAGCACCATTTGAAAACTTCTGCTCCGTTTTCATGATCCAAGCAGAGGCAGCATTACTATCGATGGGCACAATATTAAGTCAATTGGGTTAAATGACCTTAGATTGTTGTTTGGCTTAGTGCCACAAGATAACATAATATTCTCTTGCTCAATAATGGAAAATATACTATATGGCAAACCTGGTGCTGAATATGAAGAAGTGAAGCAAGCAGCTATCAGCGCTTATGCGATGGAATTTATTGATAAGCTGCCTGATAAATTTGATACATTTGTAGGAAAAAGAGGATTAAAACTTTCTGAAGGACAAAAACAACGTATTATAATAGCAAGGGCCATACTCAAAAACCCTCAGGTTTTAATACTGGATGAGGCAACATCTGCCCTTGATTATAAAAGTGAGAGCCTCGTACAAAAAGCATTAAGCAAGTTAATGCAAAACAGAACAACGATCGTAATTACACACAGACTATCAACTGCACTTAAAACTGACAAGATTATAGTAATTAATCACGGGAAAGTCATTGTCTTTCACAAATGGTTGTCCCTAAAGCTAAAGTACCGGATGTTCTACAGCTGTACCATAATGATTATTCAGGAGGCCATCTGGGAGTTAAACGAACTCTACTGAAGATCCGAGAACGGTTTTACGGGGTCCACTGTCGAAACGATGTGAGGATTGGTGTCGCAAATGTACAAGTTGTGCGGCTGTAAAGGGACCTCAGACTCGTAGTAGAGGTGCATTGAAGTTGTACAATGTTGGTGCACCATGGGAGAGAATAGCTATTGACGTGGCGGGGCCGTTTCCGGAGAGTGAAAGCGGTAACAAGTATTTCATGGTTGTGATGGATTACTTCACTAAGTGGCCAGAAGTCTTCGCCATTCCAAATCAAGAAGCTTCAACAGTTGCTGATAAGCTAGTTCATGAAGTCTTCTGTCGTTTTGGTGTACCTTTAGAGATTCACAGCGATCAAGGAAGGAATTTTGAGTCTCAAATATTCCAGGAAACTTGCCGAGTTATGGGTACTCATAAAACAAGAACGACTTCTTATCACCCGCAATCTGATGGAATGGTAGAACGATTTAATCAGACATTGGAGAGGTACCTAGCAAAAGTTGTAGACAATCGGCAACGAGATTGGGACAAGCACATACAACCGTTTTTGTTGTCATATCGAAGCGCTGTTCACGAAAGTACAGCAGTGACACCAGCTTTCGCAAACTTTGGAAGAGAATTACGGCTGCCTGCAGACCTGATCACCGGGATACCACCTGATGCCCCAAGCAGTATAACCGATTATGCAAATGACTTGCGGAACAAAATGAATGACGTTTATGAGCACGTCAGACAATCGGGCCAGCAAATGTCTGAAAAGATGAAAACCCGGTATGACCGCAAAATGAACAACAAAGGGTTCGACGAAGGTTCACTTGTGTGGTTACACAATCCAGTCCGCAGCAAAGGGAAATCTCCTAAGCTTCAAGCTAAATGGGACGGCCCGTACCGGATTGTGACCAGGATCAACGATGTAACCTACCGGATACAGAAAGGCGCGTTAATATGGGGCCGATAATGCTCGGGACGAGCATCTCTTAGGAGGGGGGCAGTGTTACGCGCTCAAATCGGCGGCACTAGCGCCATCTAGTCTCGAACCGAAGAACGAAGTTTAAAACTCGAACTCTCGGTACTTTGCTCGTGTTTACTTGAACATTCTGGATATTTTGCTAATTTATATAAATAGGCGCTGCAAGATGCGATCGGAGCAGTGTTGATTTGGCGAGACAAGCGAAGCTTCGGAGCGGAATTAAGTGAATTAGTGTGTTTAATTATTAGTGTTTTAAGTTTTAATTTGTGTAAAGTAAATTAAAGTGTTAATTTAGGTAATTTTATCGGCAATTTTTATTGTCACGAACCCCAAGCTCGTAACAATATTTTATCGGTAGCTTGAAATTGTATATATTTCTCTCTTGCACGAAGAATAAAGTAAAACTTCAGCGATATTTTGTGCCTCTCCCTCCTCCATAATGAGCGTTATTTCAACTGTTGCAGCAGTGCCTTGCTTTGGCAACTCAGCATATTTAACATCAATTAGATAGCCAAAATTGCGATTAAAATAAACGACTTTAACTTTATTGTTTAAATCTAGTTGACTAATATTAACAAGTTTTGAATTATTACTGAAAAATGTTTCACCAATTGGCATTACAGTTGTAACTCCCCTGCCCTTTTGGACAAATTTCAGTTTAGAGACCTGCTCAACCATCAAAAAATAGCAACTTTGCAGCATTTTAACAATTGAACGTACGGGTTGCTGGTCATTTATTACATATCCAGACAACCTTTGACGTTGCTTGTATCGAACTGATTGCTTTTTAAACCTGCTTTTTGTAACAGATCCAATTAACATCAGAAATATTAAGCTGTAAAAGCTTTCCCTGAATCCAATGTCCTGTCTGCCAATTATGTCAGTCAGCCCACACATCACACAAATTGGGAAAGTAAGGAAATGGCCTTGCATCCCATGCCCAGAGAAACATTTTTTCTACCATTTCTGAGCTTTGCCACTTCTTTAGCATTCCTTCAATTGCAATTTTTTGTGAAAGAAAGCTCACCTCTCCGTTTGAATATCGTTGATATTTGCTCTCTATGCTGCCTTTGTCAACAAACACATTTGGCTCGTTAGTGCAGCCGTTCATAATGGGAAATCCATATTCAGTAAACCATATTTTTTTCATTTTTCGTTGCCATTTTGTTTTAATACCACAGGGTTTTATGTGAGTTTCACTCCACCATTTCTCTATATTTTTCCATGCATACCTGCTGTCGTTATACTTTACTTTTTCAGCCTCACTTTTTGAGTAATCATAGAAATAATCATACCCCATTCCACTGCTCTAACCACCCATTACATCTTCCTCAGAAAAGCCAAAAGGAGGCTCTGGACCATCAGTCAGTGGAAAATAGGCATCTATGCCAACAACGTCGATGTACTGTGAAGACTATAGTTCATCCATATTATACCAACCATTATATGAGTGGTATTCGCTCCAATCCGCAGCGTAAGTTACTGTTACTCCTCTTTCAAGATCAAGTTTTATCTGCTTTGCAAGCTTAACTAGCTCTGCCACTGCAGGGTAATTACCTTTTTCATCTCTGATTTTGGTAAGTGCAACAAATTCAGAACCAATGATAAAACCTTCCACTTTAGTTTGTTTGGCAATGCTTGCATAATGCTCTATAAATTTGTTGTACTGATTCTTAAAAAAATCACTTATATCTTGAGGAGCCCAGCTCAATCTTCCTCGCCACTCTTTGTTCTTTATATTGTTACGCGCTAAAGTCGACTATACACTAGCGCCATCTAGTGTCAGGAACGAGAGCGAGGGGAGCTTTGCAGTGAATGACATCACAACCGACAGCGCCATCCGAAGAAACTAAGTTTCTAGAAAATCTATACTCGGATTCTCGGTACCTTACGCGTGTTTGCTTGAACATTCTGGATATTTGCTAATTTGAATAAGTAGGCGCTGCAAGGTGCGATCGAGGCAGTGTTGATTTGGGCGAAACAAGCGAAGTTTCGGGCGGAATTAAGTGAATTAGTGTGTTTAATTATTAGTGTTTTAACTTTAATTTGTGTAAAGTAAATTAAAGTGTTAATTTAGGTAATTTTATCGGCAATTTTTATTGTCACGAACCTCAAGCTCGTAACAATTGGTGTCAGAAGTGGGATAAAATAATGCCGATTTTACCTAAGGAGGAAACGGAGGGTGTCCGTACCCGAAGTCAACGCCAGCAGGAGACGGACCAACGAAGATTTGGTGGTGCAACGCCGCAGACGTCGGAGGGCCAGCCACCGGCTGCAGGCCCGTCGGTAGCTCCTACATCTGCAGCATCTGACTTAGGTGCTCTGATGGTGATGCTACAGGAACAGGTCCGTCAGTTGAAAGAGCAGCTGCAGAGCGGACAAGAGGAACAGGTCCGCCGACAGGAGGAACAGGTCCGTCAGTTGAAAGAGCAGCTGCAGAGCGGACAAGAGGAACAGGCCCGCCGACAGGAGGAACAGGCCCGTCGGTTGGAAGATCAGCAGGCGGAACAGGCTCGTCGGTCGGAAGAGCAGATGCTCCTCATGAAGGACCTTCACGCTACCTTTGGGAAAGAGATAAGGGACGTGAAGGATAGGGTTGCTCAACACGACAACCGCCTGTCAGAAGCTGAAACCCGAATCGAAGAACATGAAACCCGAATCAACCATGTGAACAATCGGGTTGACAACGTGATGGCTGACGTGAAGAAAACGCTAAACGATCTCAAACTTGGGGATGGAACTACAGCTCCCGTAGTAGCTGCAGCACCTTCGCTACGTGGATTCAAAGTGCCGCCGTTCGACGGGACCTCTTCCTGGTCGGCCTACAAAATCCAGTTCGAGGCCGTCATGGAGGCGAACGGCTGGAATAAAAGCCAAGCCATGACTGCACTCACCCTAGGCCTGCGCGACCAAGCCTTAACTGTGTTGGAAGCTCTCGGTAAGAAAGTGACCTATGAGCAGCTTCTTGAGGCCTTGGAAGCGAGATATGGCGACGCTCATCTGGAACACGTCTTTCGCGCACAGCTTAAAGATCGCGTGCAGCGCAGCAACGAGAACCTGCAGCAGTGGGCCCTTGAGGTGGAGAAGATGGTTCGAAAAGCATACCAGTCTGTACCTGCGCTCATTGAAGGGAACCTGGTTCAGACATTCATCGACGGCATCCGCGACCTTGAAGTCAGAGCTGCTGTGAGACTCGGGCACCACGACACGCTTAAGAACGCCTTGGCCCATGCACTGGAGGTGGAAGCCGTGCGGCAGGATCATCGTTCCCATCGCATCAGGGAGGTTGCAGCAGCTACAGTTCGCGACCGCAACAGAGGATACAGCCCTAGGTGCTATGGCTGTGGGGAAAAGGGCCATCTTCGATCCAGCTGCCCTAAGCGAACCCTAGAAAGGGAAGGTGAACGATCTCAGGAGGGTAGTGCGGCCAAAAGCACCGCCCTGCAGCAGCAGGGAAACGAGTAAAAGCCAGAACTGCGGGGCGGGTGCTGGCTGATGTTAAAAGAGCCCCAAGGATCTCGATCTCACAAACCCATGACGGGAACAGTCTAATCATCAAGGGCGAGGTCAACGGAATGCCGTGTAAACTGACCATAGACACTGGAGCCTCTCGTACGGTTGTTAGTTCCCAACTTATAAGGCAGTTCCTTGGGGACTCCGCATACAACCGAGAACGCATTAATTTGGTAACAGCCACTGGTCAGCGTATACCCGTCTGTGGAGAGAAGGAGATGGAGTTGAAGCTAGGCAACGTGATCTACCTGCATAATGTCATCGTGCCTGATATAATGGACGACTGCATCCTAGGCTTAGACTTTATGAGGAATAATTGTTGCGAGATCGACGTTAAGCAAGGTGTTTTGAAATGTGGACAGGAGGAACTTTTTATGGAAGGTGCGTTACCAGGGAACGTGTACAGCATCAAGAGGATTGTTCTTCCGCCGAGATCGGAAACGATTGTTCCGGTTAGTCTTCCTCGAAACGCTGGGCAAGCTCACCGTTGTGTACTTGTGGAAAGGGTAAATAATGACCGTCCATGGAAAGTAGCTCGAACCTTGGTCAGGACCACTGACATCTCAGGAGTACGTGTGCTGAACCTTTGCGACCGGGAACAGATTATAGAAAAAGGCACACTGGTTGGTACTTGTGAGGAAGTGGATTGGTTACGTCAGTGCCAATATATATCGAGTGGGACCCCCAGCAAGGATTCAGAAACGAGAGTGACCACACTTTTGGAAGACTGTCGCAGTGTTCTGTCCCCGAACAAAGTGGTCAAGGCGAAGAAGTTGTTACTCAGGTACGCCGATGTATTCTCATCAAATGATGCTGACATAGGAAAGACTGGCCTAGTTCAACACAAAATAAACACAGGAGAGGAATCGCCTATCCGTCAGCGGCCAAGAAGATTGCCGGTAGCACGTGAAAAGAAAGTGGAAACCATGATTGAAGGAATGGTGAAGGATGGTGTTATTGAACCTTCCTCTAGTCCATGGTGTTCACCAGTGGTGCTGGTGAAAAATAAGGATGGCAGCATGCGGTTCTGTGTTGATTACCGCCGTCTGAACGACGTTCCAAAGAAGGACAGCTATCCCTTGCCAAGAATTGATGACACGCTGGACATGCTTACAGGAGTAAAATGGTTTAGCACGCTGGATCTAAAAAGTGGCTACTGGCAAGTTGAAATTGACCCTAAGGACAAGGAGAAAACTGCGTTCTCGACGGGAAAGGGTCTGTGGCAATTCAAAGTAATGCCGTTCGGGTTGTGCAATGCTCCAGCAACGTTTGAAAGGCTGATGGAACTTGTACTTACCGGGCTAATTGGCGATGCCTGTCTGGTGTACTTGGATGACATCATCATCGTGGGCCGTACGTTTGAGGAACACCTTCAAAACCTGGAACGCGTGCTCATGAAGATTCAGAGTGCCAACCTCAAGTTGAGCCCGAAGAAATGTTCACTATTTCAACGGCAAGTTAACTTTTTGGGGTTTGTAGTATCGGAAGAAGGTATCCGCACAGATCCAGAGAAAATCACCGCTGTCAAGGATTGGCCGGTTCCAAAAGACAAGACGCAGGTTAGAGCATTTTTGGGTTTGTGCTCCTATTACCGGCGATTCGTGAAGAACTTTGCAGATATAGCCAAACCTCTGCACAAGCTAACCGAGGAGAAGCGACATTTCTGCTGGGATGAAAGTTGCAATATCGCATTCCAGGAGCTCAAGGACCGTCTGTGCAAAACACCTACTTTGGGATACCCTGATGCAAGCAAAGAATTTATAGTTGACACAGACGCAAGTGATATAGGACTCGGCGGTGTGTTGTCTCAACGGAATGGTGACCAAGAGGTCGTAATAGCGTACTTCAGCAAGTCGTTGTCAAAACCGGAAAGGAACTATTGTGTCACAAGACGCGAATTGCTCGCTGTGGTAAAGTCGTTGCAGCATTTTAGCAAATATCTTCTGGGACGAAAGTTTCACTTACGAACTGACCATGCTGCACTAAAATGGCTATTGCAGTTTAAAAATCCAGAAGGACAAGTTGCGAGGTGGATTGAACTACTGCAGGAATACGACTTTGAGATCGAACATCGCAGCGGAAAATCTCACGGCAACGCAGATGCATTGTCAAGAAGACCTTGTCCTGAAGATTGCAACCATTGTACTAGGCAAGAGAGTAAGGAAGAGGTATCCGTGAGGATGCTCAGGACGGACCACCTCAGCAACGAATGGAAGGACAGCTTACAACATGCACAGCAGGAAGATCCGGACATCAAGCCGATTCTGGAATGGATAAGGGCCAGTGCTCCCAAGCCTAAGTGGAGCGACGTCTCAGCGATGAGTTCAACCACGAAAAGCTATTGGGCCCAATGGGACAGCTTGCTGATTCAGGATGGAGTCCTGTGCCGTAAATGGGACAATGGTCGAAGAGACAGCTGTCGTTTGCAAATGGTTGTCCCTAAAGCTAAAGTGCCGAATGTTCTACAGTTGTGCCATAATGGTCGTTCAAGAGTCCATCTGGGAGTTAAACGAACTCTACTGAAGGTCCGAGAACAGTTTTACTGGGTCCATTATCGTGACGATGTCGAGGATTGGTGTCGTACATGTACAAGTTGTGCGGCCGTGCGGGGACCTCGGACACGTAGTAGAGGAGCACCGAAATTGTAAAATGTTGGTGCACCACGGGATAGGACAGCCCTTGACATTGCGGAGCCGTTACAGAGAGGCGCAAGAGGGACTCCTAAGATCGTCTATGTGAATCGCTTGGCGCGTTCTTATGGGGCCGATAATGCTCGGGACGAGCATGTCTTAGGAGGGGGCAGTGTTACGCGCTAAAGTCGACGATACACTAGCGCCATCTAGTGTCAGGAACGAGAGCGAGGGGAGCTTTGCAGTGAATGACATCACAACCGACAGCGCCATCCGAAGAAACTAAGTTTCTAGAAAATCTATACTCGGACTCTCGGTACCTTACGCGTGTTTGCTTGAACATTCTGGATATTTGCTAATTTAAATAAGTAGGCGCTGCAAGGTGCGATCGAGGCAGTGTTGATTTGGGCGAAACAAGCGAAGTTTCGGGCGGAATTAAGTGAATTAGTGTGTTTAATTATTAGTGTTTTAACTTTAATTTGTGTAAAGTAAATTAAAGTGTTAATTTAGGTAATTTTATCGGCAATTTTTATTGTCACGAACCTCAAGCTCGTAACAATATCAAGTAAGGGCATCGGATAGAGCATCACCTTGTAGCCTCTGCTGTGTAGCTCTTCTATATACCTTATTAGCGCTGGACCACTAACTGTGCCACCATATCTTGGGTTTCCATTATCATCTTTTGAAATTATCTGAGCATCATCTCTGGTACTACTTCCTACTTGCCAATCATCAGGTAATATTGCGGAATCATCTTGAAATTCAACTGCAGGGTATATTTTACAATCTTTAATGTTCAGATCATTCACAAACCAATTGACTACTACCTACCCACCCAACATTTGGTAAATCTCCCTTTAATTGATCCAAAGAAAGCACTGCATCGCTCTTTTTAGTGTAGTTGTTATGATTTACCCTTTGTGCTAGCCCATATGGGATATATTAGTTGCTGCTTATTTTCTCTTGCGCGATTTTCTTCTGTATTTTTGTATCATATACAAACTCTCCTGAGCCTGGTATTATATTGATATTCTGAACATTTTCTACTACTGAAAATCCGCTAGGCTTTAATATAGTCTGCACTTCAAATGTGAATACCGGAAAGCGGTTATTATAGTCTGCTAAAGAAAATTCTTGATAACTATGTAAGATATTCCCCTACAAGCCGGCACACCTTCGATTGACGACATAAATGGATCAGGATTTTGGTTTTCTCTCCCGCGGAAAAAAGTATAATCTATTTCATCAAAGCTAAGTGATGTTGTATCTGCCCAGATTATGTTTAATTTTTCTACTTTCCCCTTGCAGATCTAAATTGCAAGCGTTGCATAATAATTATACTCAACATTCATACTTCTTCCAATTTTGCTTTTGATGGTTATCGCCTCTTCTTTTATTGGCTGTGACCAAATAATGTTCCCCGCAATGCGAGCAGTGCCATAGATAATTGGTATCGTCCTTCCATAGGTTGAGGTTTGAACTTGCAGATTTTTTATTCTCGCACCATGCGTTACTTTCTGCTCAGCATCAAGTCTAAACATCGCACCATCAAGCTGCGCACCAAGAAGAGCACCAAGTTCTGAGCCAATAATCTGGCCACTTGGACCAAAAATGCTGCCTGCTTGACCAAAAATTGATGATAAAATTATTGTGGACATGATAATCCTACTTTTTGTTTATATAGTTAATGTAGGCTAGATTTTCCTACGCCATGCCGCCACGAATCGTCATACCACGATTCATTCGCGGTATCTCGGCATAGATTCCGCTAACTAGTAGCGAAATGACGAATTTGTCGTTTTACAGCCACTTGGATGACAATTTATCACTAAATAGTACGAAATTCAACAGCTTACAATAAATAGTTGAAGTTTTTAATCAAGAAAAACACACGAGTAAATCATGTAGCTATAATCATAGTAAGCAACAATGAAAAAGTGCGGAAGTAGAAATTTGGGTTGATTTTATATTAATTTTTAGTACAATTTAGCATTATAATCTGGGGGTGCTAATGAAATTTGAAATGTCGGAAGAGAATAGTAAAAGATTCTTGTCTGGTACAAAATGGATTACTAATGTTGGTCAAAACTATCTTGCATCACTGAATAATAGCACTACAACAACTAGTTCTGGAAAAAAATTAATCAACGCTTTTTTATTTGTTCCAATCATCGTGCCTACTGCTATAACGGCATTATCTCTTAGCTTAACTATGCTTTTTTTGAATGCTGTTAGTGCTAAAAAAGATGATTCTAAATTATCTAAAGTAATAAAGTTTATAGTTAAATCTCTAATCTGTATAGCTGCTGCTGTAGTTTTAATTCCTTGCATTGTATTAAATCTAATAATTTCACTGATACCATTTCTTATTTTTCGAGCTATCAATAAAGACATGTTTGGTCAAAACGAAAACGATGGAGTTCAAACAGTAAATAAAATTGAGGCAAATAATGGCGAAGAATATAATAAGCGTGTTGAAGAAGAAGCTAATAAGTTAGGGCAACAGAATGATACAGAGCAGGATCAATTAAATACTGATTTACGTCAATCATTAACAAGAAGTGGTCAGCTACATAATCAACCAAATATAGAGGTAACATCTCGAGTAGTAGAAGGTGTAGATGAGACTTTTATAGCAAAGCATATAAATAATGATGGTATACAAGATGGTAAAGCAGTGATGCGAACATTGGAAATGATCGCAGTGTAAGCATGAAAGGAATCATGGTTGGAGATCTTCGTAGTCAACAAAAAGGTTTTGCCACTGGTTTCAGCTTTCAATGTAATATTCTTCCAGAAAATGGTGTAGATTTTCAATTTGGCATGAGCATGCGTACAGGAGATACTCAACAAAAAGCAAAACAAGCGCTAATGCAAAGTGAATCAGCACGAACTTTGCTATCTGGTCATAGTGGGATATTGTCTATAGAATAGGTTAGTAGCTCACAACAAAAGTAGTAATCACTTCACCAGCGGCAAAGTTATACCATGCTGATTCATATATTTCCCTTTCATATCATCATATGATTTTTCACACTCACTTTCGCCACTTAAAAATTGGCATGCGCCTTCATTAGCGTAAATTTTTGCAGGAAGTGGGGTGGTGTTTGAGAATTCGAGTGTGACATGACCTTCCCATCCAGGTTCTAAGGGAGTAACGTTTACTATAATTCCACACCTTGCGTAAGTTGATTTACCAACACAAATGACCAGTACATTTCTTGGTATACGCAAATATTCCACTGTGCTTGCAAGCACAAAGCTATTTGGTGGAATTATGCATACGTCTGTTTCTTTATCTATAAAACTACTCTCAGAGAAATTTTTAGGGTCCACGATGGCTGAATTAACGTTAGTAAAAAATTTAAATTTATTATCCACTCTTGCATCATACCCATAAGACGATAGTCCGAAAGATATAACACCTTTGCTGCTTTTGTGATCCACAAAAGGCTCTATCATTCCAAAATTTTCAGCTTTTTCTCTTATCCATTTATCTGGCATAACTGCCATAATTGCCCCTTAAAGTTGTGTAATACTTACAATAATATAAAATAAAATTTAAATGTAAACTGTAGCTTTTATCATGTAATTTAAGCTTTTCAGTTTGGTTTTTTATATCAATAATTAGATTTATGTTTTTAGCTAAAAACAATGTTTAGAAACTTTCTCCTGATTTTTGTATTCATATTATTCACGCCGCTGTCAAATGCTGATGCCAGGAAATACATCAGAATTGTTCGATCTTCAACCGTTTTTCCTTTTATCTCATTTGTAGCCGAGGAGTTCAATCGTGTATTCTCTTTTAAGACCCCAGTTGTGGAATCGATAGGAAGTGGGTCAGGGTTCAAAATGTTTTGCTCAGGAATAGGGGAAGACGTGCCAGACATCACCACTTCATCTCGCCCTATGAAGGAAGTAGAAAGAGAACTATGTAAAAGAAATAAAATTAATGAAGTGATAGAGATCATCATTGGCTATGATGGAATTGTCATTGCAAATTCAAATCAAAGCCATAGATTAGATTTCACAAAGAAGGACTTATTTGAAACTTTATCTGCATATTCTCAAGAAAATGATAAATTAGTAAAAAATAATAAGAAGTTTTGGTCTGATTTAAATCAAGCCTTACCAAAAACAGAAATTGAAATTTATGGTCCACATCAAAATACATTGAACATAATAGAATTAACCAAAGTTTCGTATGTGTCCGACATACGAAACTTTGGTTAATTCTATTATGTTCAATCAATATTTATGCATGAACTCTAGAATTTTCAAAGAGAATTATAAAGATCAGGAAGAAAGAAAGAAAGCATTTGGTAATATAAGGGATGACGGAAGGTATATAGAAGTTGGAATTAATGAAAACATAATAATACAAAAATTGAAAAGTAACAAGAACGCTTTAGGGATATTTGGTTTTAGCTTTTTAATGAGGAATCAAGATAAAATACAAGGGAGCACAATTGCAGGAATTGAGCCAACTTACGAAAATATATCATCGGGAAAATATATATTAGCAAGACCTCTATACCTTTATATAAAGAAAGAACACCTGGATACTGTTGATGGATTAAGAGAATTCATAAAAGAAATTATAGACTCGATCAGCATTGAAGATGGTTACCTATCTAGGCTTGGTCTAATTCCACTTTCAAGTGAAGATATAAAGAAAGCTTCAGCAAAAGTTTATGATATAACGTAACGACAACACTTCTTTTATATTCTTGATACTGTTCAGGGGCAAGGCTAATGCGCAAATATTGAGCAAAAGTGGTGTCATTCCAGTACTTGACACTGGAATCTAGACTTTAATTATTATACTCGTAAATAAGTGTAATATGTAGATAATGGTCCTGGTGAGAAAAAAGTTTACCTCAAATGCAGTATTTTTGTTGAAATAGCTCAACTGGATGCCAATGTCACGCACTGGCATGACACCATTTGTTGTAAACTCACTTTTATGGTTATCTTTTGATACTACCTTGTCTACCTTATTTTGTCGCTTTCCTGAACGGATACATATTCTTTGTCCAGCGTAGTCAGATCCCAGCGCGGCGCGATGGGATGACATTATTAACGTTATACTTTTTGTTGTGTAAACGATTTGTCTACACTTGGATTTTCCACTTTCTAACGAACCTTAGCAATACCAGCACCCATTAATATAACTGCTGCTAAAACTGCTAAAGCCAGTGCAACTACAGGATACGCTAGCATATAGGCTGCAAAGGCACCAGCTGCGCATAGTCCAGTAACACCTAGAGCAATCTTCCCTTTGTGTTTACCACAGAAGTTTGTATAGTTCTTTTCTGGGGTTTGTCCACTAGCAGTAGATTGAGTATTTGTGTTGCTAACATTTACTGAGGTTGCAGTTGCATCAACGTTATCCTCCTTCTTATTGCCAGGGGGGCTTGCATCGTTATTTCCAGGAGAAGAGCTTGCTGCGCCAACTACTGAAGTTGCGTTGTTTGTAATTGATGCCGCCTGTTCTTCTTCTGAAGTGCTAATAATTAGTGCAAAACCTTCATTATTAGATTCTTCTTGAATATTTTTTGCTAACACCTCATCATTCTCTCCTCTCTTATTCCAATGTTGTTCAATTTCTTGAATGGCACTCTTGAAATATTCTTTACCGTTGTTAAGTTCCTTAGCAAAATTTTTGCTCTTATCTTTAGGGTCACTTATGAGGCTATTTTTGTCCCACCATATATCACTAATATCTGGACTAACGTTGTTCAAAATTGTGTTAATAGTTGCTTCTGCCTGTTCCACACTTCCTGCATCAAGTTTTGTTTTGCGCAGAGATAGGATGTGGAGGGGATAAAGTAAAACAATAACTTTTCGATTGCTAGGAATAGGTAACACCTTTAAAGTTTCCTTTTTATCATCATAATTTTCTTTGTTACGTTCAAATACTTCATTGACTGCGTTAGAACCTGTACATGATCTCAAGAAAGGAATAAACTAAGAGATAATGTATATAAGTTAGGATATATGAGGAGTTTATATTCAAGTGATATAAGTCGGGAAAGATTTGAGATTATTTTACCAGATCTAGAGTCCTGTAGAAAAAAAAACAAAACCAAGAAAACTTGATTTGTATAATGTATTTTGTGGAGTGTTATACGTTCTGAAAAGCAGTTGTCAGTGGCGAATGCTACCAAAAGCGTTTCCAAAATGGCGCAATTGTTACGACTATTTTAAGAAGTGGAGTGAAAAACCAGATGCAGATAAAGAAAGTGTTCTGGAGCTGGTGTTAAAAAAATAGTTGGCGTGGTCCAACAAAACAATGGTCATAAGGAAAAAACCAGCTTCTGCATAATTGAAGCACAGAGTGTAAAAATGCAGATAATGCTAAAGAAAAAGGCTATGATGCAGGCAAAAAGATTTCAGAAATAAAACGCCATATTGCATTAGATATGCAAGTTTTGCCCCATGCAATTTATATAACAATAGCAGAGATAACTGACCTTAGAAGTGCTGTGAGAATGGTCGAAAATGCAAAAGAAAACCTCTCGTGAGTTAAAAATTTACTGGTTGATGCAGGCTATAATGGAGAGAATTTTGCAACTCAAATAAAAACGATTATTGGTGAAACCGTTGAAGTGATAAAAAGAAATGAATTACATTACATTGTTGTATTGCCCAAAAGATGGTTGTAGAGCGATCTTTTACTTGGTTAGGAAAATGTAGAAGATTGTGGAAAATTGTGAGCGAAAACTCAATACTAGCCTACAAATGGTCGTTCTGGCTTTCACTGTCTTACTTCTGAAAAGATTATTAACAGGCTCTTAGAGCCGTGATTCATTGCTTTAAGTAATGAATCTTGAATTTCCTTTTATTTCTCGCTTAAGTTTTCAATCATATTTTACTTCTATTTATTAGAATTCTATTTATTAGAACCAGGTTTAATTATCACACATATTTACGGGTAAGTCAAGTATATTGTTAATAACTGTTAATAATATTGTGTATGTTAACAATATTTGTGAAGTAGACTTACACGGCCATCTCACTCTGTATGCAGACGACACATGTTTATTCTAATTTGGACAGAATATAAATGACCTTACTACGCTTGCTCAACAAGATCTCAACACACTACACAGATGGTTCCAGTATAACCTATTAACAATAAATACCGCCAAAACATCTTACGTAATATTTAGTGCAAAAAAACAAAAAAATTCAACACCACACAAAATTACACATTAACGGAGAAATATTACGCCAGTCTAATCAAGAAAAATACCTTGGGCTATTGCTTGATAAACATCTGTCATGGAACGGTCATTTATCAATTATAAAAAATAAGCTTTCATCTCTAATAGATTCTACATATGGCATAGCTCGATGTATACCACCGAAAGCTCGCCCTTTGATCTATAACGCATTGGTTAAACCACACTTAATTTACTTAATAGAGATATGGGGTACAGCATCTAAAACTTTGCTACAAAAGGTACAAGTACTGCAAAATAAATTAATAATAATTTTATATCATTACGACTTTTTAACTTCGACCAAAACAATATACCATGAGACGAAATTACTAAACATCAAACAATTATACATCTATAACACATGTATATTAATATATAAAATCACACACAATATGATTCATTCAAATATAACATTCACCACAAAAGGAGAAACGCTAAAATACTCATCACGCCGCGCAAACCATCTTGTATTACCAAATATTCGTAACATTTGCGGGTGCACAGTTGTATAATAAACTCCCTTCAACTATAAAAGATGCAAGTTCACTCAATATTTTCAAGAAAAAATTATTAGACCACATTAAAAAACAAGACATTTTATAACTTGGACCACCGTCTTATATTATCAATACTTGAAACATCGCTCTTACGCAATTAACTTGCAACTTCTATATATCTAATTTTGATCTACCCTAATATATGTCTACTATTTTATTATATTGTTCTGTGTGATTTAATTAAAATTGTATGAATGTACTCATGTAAGTGACATTAGTCTTAATGAGTAAATAAAGAAATTTAAACCGAATAAAGGCCAACAAAATGCTTGACGTTAGAGTAGCTTTTATGGCTTTGTATAGCGAGTAAATAACTCTCTGAAAAATCATCTACGTTTACAAACTTTACGTTCAATTGTGTTTATTGTGGGAATATTCCTATTGTTATTTAGCTGAGCAATGCTTATTCCTGCTATTACTAATAAATGTCTCAGCTACGAATGAAAAATTTTCTCGCTGGATTCATAATTACCTGCACATCTGGCGTAATTTTTATTTTATTCGGTAAATTAAATGGCATGCCGGCAGTTTTTGCAATTACTAATTGCACCTGGATTGCCTTGTCTTTGTTTGCAGCTATTCCTTTCTATTTTGACAATCTGAGCTATGTTGACGCATTATTTGAAATGATATCTGGCATCACAACCACAGGGGCAACTATATTTAATGATATTGAAAAACAATCTCCAGGAATACTGCTATGGAGAGCAATGCTACATGACATGGGTGGGTTTTGGTGTAATCTTTTTAGGAATTGCAGTTTTTCCTATGTTTAAGATTCTCAGCCTAAATAATTTTCTTTATTCTGAATATTCAGATGCTACAAAAAGGAAGTTGCCGAACACGCGAAGCGTAGTAATTCATATTACAGCAATATATTATGGCCTAATTTTGTTATGTATATTTTCCTATTATCTGTCTGGTATGCCACTATTTGAAGCAATATGTCACGGAATGTCCGCTGTATCAACTGGTGGATTTGCTAACTATAATGATTCTATAGGGCACTACAATAACCCTATGTTAGAAGTCATAATGATCATTTTTATGATTTTGGGTTCTCTACCTTTTTTTAGCTATTTAAAAATCATAAGACAGTTAGACATTTGCTATGATGAACAGGTCTCTTACTTTGTTAAGGTGGCTATTGTTTCATTTTTATTTGCTTGTTTTTGGTTGTATCAAAATGTTGATTTAGGAGTGTCATTATCATTTAGATACAGCACTTTACTATCACCTCTTTAATTACGTCAACTGGTTATGCAATCTGTAATCATATAGATTGGAGCTTCATTTCAGTCTTAGCTTTTTTTTCTAACCTTTGTTGGTGGATGTAGTGGTTCTTCAAGTGGTGGCATCAAAATCTTTCGTTTGATCATTTTTCTAAAGTCTATAGGAAATCACTTTCGCCTTTTATTAAACCCAGGTGAAGGTAATATGGTAAAATTCAATGGAAAAAACCTGGAGAATGATGAAGTTCACTCTGTCTTTATATTTTTTGCAATTTTCATGTTAACGTTTACCATGTCATCAATAGTGATGTCTTACTTAAGCAATGCAGACTTTATAACTGGCATCAGCTCAGTCTCTGCAACGCTTACAAATTCTGGCCCGGGATTTAGTAATTTAGTAGGCCATTCAGGTAACTATTCTTCTTTCAGTAATGAAGTAAAATTATTTTTGTCGTTTTTGATGCTGCTTGGTAGACTTGAAATATTGCCAATCTATTTTTGTATAGGTAATTTACTCTTATTTAATAGAAAGAAATAGTTGGTAAAGTTGTGAAACTTGATATTGTCAACTGTTTAATAAAAAGATCATAGCTAAACCAAGAAACATAAGAGCTGAGAGAATATCAGTTGTTGCCGATGTTAGGATTGAAGAAGAAACTGCAGGGTCAGACTTTAAACGGTGAAGCATTATAGGAATGAAAGTTCCGATGAAAGTTGCAATAATTGACATCATAATCATGGAGACTACAAAAATCATTTCCACTTTGAAATTGTGAAATCTTATTGCTAATACTACGAGTGAAATGGTAGATAAAATTACCCCGTTTATAAGACCTATTAAAAATTCTTTCTTCAGTACTCTTTTTGCATTTTGCTCAGTTAGATATTTTGTTGCGATTGCCCGGATGGTTAGCGTTACTGTTTGGGATCCTGCATTTCCGCTCATTGATGCAATTATCGGCATGATTATTGGCAGTACTATAAAACTTTTTATTACATTATCGAAAAAGCCAACTACTATGGAACACATTGTTGCAGCTAAGAGGTTAAACAGTAACCAAGGTAGCCTTTTAATTATAGTTTTATGTATAGGGGCATTTATATCGGCTTTAGAAGATACACCGCTTATTTTGAGTACATCCTCTTCTGTTTCTTGTTGAACAACTTTTATCACATCTTCAATTAAGATCATACCAATAATTTTACCATTCTTATTTACTACCGGAGCCGATAATAGAGAGTAATCTTTAAATATTCTTGATACTTCCTCTTGGTCTACTCCAGTTTTAATGATTTTTATGTCATTATCCATTATCTCTTTTATTATTGTGTCTCCTGAGTAAGATATTACCTTATTTAAATTAACACTGCCTATAGGCTCTAATTTTGAGTTGATAATGAATATCTGGTGAAATCTTTCTGGTATTTTTTTTATAGTTGCGCAAGAATTCCATTAGCTGATTTATCGTCCAATAATATGAGCTATAACCATATTTTCATGTATCAACCTTCCTGCACTTTCTTCTGGGTATGATAACAATTCCTCTACTAATTTTTGAGTTGCATTGGGTAAGTAGTTAAGTATGTTTTCTATAGACTTTCTATCCAAATCTTTCACTATGGTTACTATATCTTCTATATCAAGGAGCATTAGTAACTTTGCTGTATTTTCTATTCCCAATGTTTCTATGATCTCTCTTTGTAAATCTGGCACTACATGCACTAGGGCATCACTTAACAAATGTTGATCAAGGATATTAACTAATTTCTCCCTGTGATCACTGATTGAAGTAGATAAAAAATAAGCTAACTGAACGCTATCTATCGTTTTTACAATATTACAAACATTTTCTAGCTCCTCGTTATCAATTGACTCTATTAAGTCATCGATAGCCTTTTTGTCTAAACCATAATGAGAACTTATTTTAATATTCATTACTTTACCTTGTTTTTAATAAATATACACACTTGATTTCCTTAAACATTAAAGTATAATGAAATTACTTTGAATTAACTATCATATGGTTAAATTTCTATTTTGTTTGCTGTTATTGTTAGTAATAGCAAATATATTAAAATCTAAAGTATAATAAAAACTTATTCAGAAATTTTCGAATACTTTCAAGGTTTAAATGAAAGTATTTCTTTTATCAAGAGGTGTCTTTGACATAGAAAAATTAAGGTTGCGTCTTGAAGAGCTCGATTCCCAAGCGTCGAATGATAATCTGTGGCAAGACAATCAAAAAGCACAAGAAATTTTAAAAGAACGTTCTAAAATTAATAATGACGTAGAGTTGTTTTTAAAGCTGGAAAGAGATTACAACGATGCTATTAGCTTAATGAAATCTGCTATTGATGAAAATGATGAAGAATTTTTTTCTGAAGTTGAAAGTGAATTAGCTAAGCTAGAGCAATTAATCCAACTTAAAGAGACAGAATCCTTATTTACTCGTAAAGCAGATAACAATAACTGCTTTTTAGAAATCCACTCAGGAGATGGTGGAACAGAGAGCAATGATTGGGCTGAAATGCTGATGCGCATGTATGTAAGATGGGCAGAAATTTATCACAACTTTAAAGTTGAAGTTGTAGAAAAATTAGGAGAGTCGGTTGGTATAAAGTCTGCAATGATATTTAATCATTATCTTTTTAATCATCACGTTGGAGAAAAAGCTTATGGGTGGGCAAAAAGTGAAAGTGGAATTCACAGGCTGGTTAGAATATCGCCGTTTGATGCAAATGGTAGACGTCATACCAGTTTTGCAAGTGTAGGAGTAACTCCAGTGACAGAAGATTCAATTGATATTGCTGTGGATGAAAAGGATCTAAAGATCGACACCTACCGTGCTTCCGGAGCAGGCGGTCAGCACGTGAACAAGACTGAAAGTGCGGTACGCATTACGCATATTCCAATTGGTGTTGTAGTTCAATGCCAAAATGGTCGTTCTCAACACAGAAATAAAGAGGAGGCGTTAAAATTACTTAAAGGACGTTTGTACCAAATTGAACTGGAAAAAAAAGAATAGAAAATGGCTGAAGAGTATGGTAAAAAATGCGATATAGGCTGGGGCAATCAGATCAGATCGTACGTTATGCATCCATATCAAATGGTGAAAGATTTAAGAACCGGGCACGAAGTGGGCAATATAAATTCTGTTTTTGATGGTAATATAGACTGTTTCATAGTTAGTGTGCTTACTAAGAAAAATTAGGTAGGGTTGACTTTCTTGCCATAATATATGATAATAAAAATATTGTTAAAGTAGGAGTAAAGTTATGACAATGAAATTGAAAGAAATATTAAGTGCAGTTAATAGAGAAACAGATTTAAGTAGAGATGACGTAATTGATAGAGATGCCGTGTAGTGGCGGTTTGCCGTGTAGTGGCGGTTAAGAATATCCACTACCCCATATCTTCCCGTGGGTGTCGTAAGAGGCGACAGAGGGAGACAGGCAGGAGATGGGCAGCAGCGTCTTCCTGATGACAACTGTGACGTAATAAAAAACTGCGGTTGCCAACCCGCTCGCCAAGCGTGGCAACTATGGCAAATACCCCCCAATGAATAAATACACAAACAGACGGCCCCCAGTCCCCGGCGGCCCCGCTATTCCTGGCTACGGTGGCGACCATGGTAACGGCGGGGCAGGGGGTGCTAAGAATCTCCGGTGGAGGTTCGGTTGCCACCTACGACGACTCGACCTGGCAACATATAACGCACGCACCCTGAGGACTGACGAGAAGATACTGGAGCTGGAAGAAGAGGTAGACAAGTTGCGCTGGCATATTATTGGATTATCCGAGGTCCGAAGAGAGGGGGAGGACACGGCAATCCTCGAGTCCGGCAACTTGTTCTATCACCGGGAGGGCGACCATCTGTCCCAAGGAGGTGTCGGATTTATCGTCCACAAATCTCTCGTCAACAACGTTGTAAAGATTGGGAGTGTGTCGACGAGGGTCGCGTACCTGATACTCAGAATCACCAAACGGTATTCGCTGAAGGTCATTCAGGTTTACGCACCAACCTCGGCACATCCCGATGAGGAGGTGGAGGAAATGTATGAGGATATTTCCAGAGCCATACATTCCTCCAAAACCTACTACACGGTGTTGATGGGAGACTTCAACGCAAAACTGGGCACAAGAGAAAGCGGTGAGCTGAAGGTAGGGAAATTTGGAGTAGGGCAACGGAACCGAAGGGGCCAGCAGCTAGCCGACTTTATGGAGAAAGAGGGACTCTTTATGATGAACTCTTTCTTCCAGAAGCGGCCCCACAGGAAGTGGACCTGGTCGAGCCCCGACGGTTCGACAAAAAATGAGATTGACTTCATTATGACGACCAGACGCCAACTGTTCAGTGATGTCTCAGTGATCGCAAGGGTGAAAACTGGCAGCGATCACCGAATGGTTAGAGGCACACTGAACCTAAACGTTAAGTTGGAGAGGTCTCGTCTAATGAAGTCAACGCTCCGTCCCCCTCGTGCTCTAATCCAGAATCCCGAAACCTTTCAGCTCGAGTTACGTAACCGCTTCCAGTGCCTAGAAGATTGCAATGCAGTGGACGATATGAACGACAAGCTCGTGGAAACTGTCCATGCGGTCGGAGCTAAGTTCTGCAAGACCCGTCGCAGAAGAACACAAAAACTCTCCGATCACACTCTTAATCTCATGGCTGTTAGACGGGAGATGAGGCTGCAATCGTCAACAGATTTGACAGCATACAGGCAACTGAACAGACAGATCTCCAAATGCATACGGCGAGACTTACGCAACTTTAATTCTTCTCGTATTAAAGAAGCGATCGAGCGGAACCAGGGCTCCAAAGTCTTTGCCAGAGATCTGTCTGCCAGAAAGAGCCAACTGTCAAGGCTGAAGACTGAGTGTGGCAACATCGTTTCCGGGACACCTGAGATTTTGAGTGAGATTGAGAGGTTCTATGGGCAGCTGTACACATCATCGTTGGAGCCACACGCAAGTGTGAGTAACGATCCAAGAGCAAGTCTTATCCGACACTATTCCGATGATATCCCGGACGTCAGTCTAAGCGAGATTAGAATGGCTCTCCAGCACCTTAAAAACGGCAGGGCCCCAGGCGAGGATGGAATTACAGCGGAGCTTCTGAAAGCGGGTGGAACACCGGTACTTGAAGTCCTTCAGAAGCTCTTCAATTCCGTCCTCCATGGTGGCACTACTCCAGAGGCGTGGAGCAGAAGTGCGGTGGTCTTGTTCTTTAAGAAAGGCGACAACGCTCTCTTAAAGAACTACAGACCGATTTCCCTTCTGAGCCGCGTCTACGTGCTGTTTTCGAGAGTCATTACGAATCGTCTCGCACGCAGACTTGACGACTTCCAGCCTCCCGAACAAGCCAGTTTCCGAAAAGGCTTCAGTACCATAGACCACATACATACCCTGCGGCAGACTGTACAGAAGACTGAAGAGTACAATCTGCCACTTTGCCTGGCGTATGTGGACTGTGAGAAAGCCTTTGATTCCGTCGAAATTTGGGCGGTGCTACAGTCCCTTCAGCGGTGCCAAGTTGACTGTCGGTATATCGAAGTGCTGAAGTGTTTGTACAGTAGGGCTACGATGGCTATCCGAGTACAGAACCAGAGCTCGAAACCTATCCAACTGCAGAGAGGTGTAAGACAGGGTGACGTTATATCCCCGAAACTCTTCACCGCTGCATTGGAAGACGTTTTCAAGCTACTGGACTGGAAAGGATACGGTATTGACATCAATGGCGAGTACATCACTCACCTTCGATTTGCCGACGATATAGTCCTTATGGCAGAATCGCTGGAGGACTTAAGCACTATGCTCAATGACCTCAATAGTGCCTCCCAACGGATAGGTCTTAAGATGAACATGGACAAAACAAAGATCATGTTCAATGTCCATGTCACACCTATGCCGGTAGTTGTTGGGAGCACTATGCTCAAAGTTGTTGACGAATACGTTTACCTGGGACAAATAATCCGACTAGGTAAGTCCAACTTCGACCGAGAGGTCAATCGACGGATTCAACTCGGCTGGGCAGCGTTCGGGAAATTACGGCATATCTTTTCGTCAGGTATACCTCAATCTCTAAAAATTAGATTGTACAACCAGTGCGTGTTGCCAGTGATGACTTACGGATCTGAGACGTGGTCCTTCACTGCTGGCCGTATGAGGACGCCTAAGGTCGCTCAGCGAGCTATGGAGAGGGCTATGCTCGGAGTTTCTCTGCGTGATAGACTCAGAAATGAGAATATCCGCAGTAAAACCAGAGTGACCGACATAGCCCAACGGATTAGTAAGCTGAAGTGGCAATGGGCCGGCCATATAGCTCGAAGAACCGATAACCGATGGGGAAGAAAGGTTCTCGAGTGGCAGCCTCGTACCGGTAGGCGTAGTCTAGGGCGACCCCCCACTAGATGGAGTGACGACCTGGTAAGACATGCAGGAAGTCGATGGATGCAGGTGGCTCAGGACCGTGCTTTGTGGCATTACTTGGGGGAGGCCTATGTTCAGCAGTGGACTTGTGAAGGGCTGTAATGATGATGATAATGATGACGTAATTGAAAAAATAAAAGAGAAATTAAAAGCAGCAGAAGAAGGTGAGTATTAAAAGTGGGAAGAAGCTGATTTTGATGTGAATTACTGGTTTGCAATAGGAAAGCTTTATCGTGAAGGCCCAAGGGTGAAGCAGATTTAGATATAAAAAATTACAAGTACACATTATTGAATTTAGCTGCTAAAAATGGCTATAGCAAGTTAGTAAATTATTTACTAGAGGTAGAAGAGGTAGATTTTAATGCAGCAGACGAGAATGGTAAAATTTCTTTACATCGGTCTGCTCTGAGTGGTCATAAAGAGGTAGTTAACATTTTAATAGGAGCAGGAGCAAATGTTAAAGTAGTAAATAACAATGGAGAGACTCCTTTACACTTTGCTGCTGTGACATATAATGAAGAAGTTATAAAGGCTTTAGTAAAAGGAGGTGCAGATGTTAACGCAGTAAATAAGGATTGTGAGACTCCTTTACACTTTGCTGGTATGGGTTGCTTAAATGAACATAGTTTTACTATCCTAATAATAAATGGAGCAGACGTTAATTTGGCAGATAAAAATGGAAGGACTCCATTACATGCTGCAGCTCTAGGCGATTTCAATGCAAGGGTAATAGATGTCTTAATAGAAAATGGAGTAGTTCCTTCATTAAAGGATAAAGATCGTAAAACTTCAATGAATCTTGATAAATACAGATATATAAAGCAAATTTTAGAAAAGAAGGCGATTAAAACGGTATTATTGCCGGTTGTGCAACTGCATTATTAAGCGCTGCTATAGCCGTGACACTTTTTGCAACTGGGATAGTTGCAGTTGAATTGATGTCCGTAATGATATAATTACAGCAGCAGCTATAATTACAGCAGCGGCACTAGCAGTTGGTGGTATTACATATAGCATATTAAAACCTAGTACTAAAATGGATGAAACGAAAGAAGCGCAAAACGTAAATGGAAAGATGGTGCTGTTTAGAGAAGTTTGATAAAGTTTTAAAAAAAGAAAGCCAATATATTAAACTTAAAATAATATTCTAAAAAACTTTTCTACAAAATTCAATTCCTGTACGTCATTTGCTGTATAAATAGGTGTGGTTTGTTGCTCAATACCTGGTATTTCTACAAAAACTTTGCCCACTTCTTGACCTTTTTTAATGGGTGCAGGTATCATATCTTTATATTCGATACGCACCTTAATTTGGTCACGCAATTTGCGGTTGTAAGTTAAGTAACATCCTTTGCAACTGTAATAGGCACTTTTTTATCTTTTCCATAGAGAACATTTACTTCCTCCACTACACTGTCTTTAGCAAATATTTTCTTAGTATTAAAATGCTTTAAGGAGTATTGTATCAGTCTTTTTTGCTTCTTCTATTCGCTCTTTCTCAGTGTTTAAACCATTTACGACAGCAAAAACTCTCCTATCATTTCATTTTGTAGATGCTACAATGCCATAACCACCAGCATTTGTATAACCGGTTTTTAAACCGTCAACCATCGTGAAAAAGTAGAAGATTTTTATTATTTTGTGCAATTTCGTTATATGGCAAATATTGTTCAGAAAATAAATCGTAATATTCAGGAAAATCAGTGAAAATCCTTTTTGCCAGCATTACCAAGTCTTTTGCGCTCATAAAATGGTCTCCATCTGGCCACCCGCTTGAGTTGACAAAATGACTGTCATTCAGGTTCAAATTTTGTGCAACCTCATTCATTTCAGCCACAAAATTCTCTTCTGCAATACCCTCAGCTGGTGTTATGCAGGCATCGTTACCTGAGACTATTGCAATTCCTTCAAGTAATTCCCTCACCGTAACGTATTGACCTTCTTTCAAAAACATAGAAGAGCCTTTTCTTTCCCACGCTTTTCTGCTTACTCGAAATTTATCCTCCATATTTATTATTCCAGCTTTTAGATAATCGAAGGCTATATATATAAAGTCATTAACTTGCTCATTGAAGATGGGGCCATTTTTCATCGGAATTATGGTCAAAAATGAACGAGTCTGAAGCTAAATCTAAGACTAATGCTTGCTTTGCTTTGGTTCTAAACTGGTATGAGTATGAAGCAAAAGGAATTATAAAAACTAATAGCAAAATTACCAATCTGTTTAACATGTCTATAATTTATATAATTTTAAATTTACAGTGCACTAATTAATAGTATAATTTTACAGGGGCATTTTAATAGATCTCTTGCATAAAACTTGCTTGGCAAACTCCTACAGCCCCCTTATCATGACAGTGAAGCTATTGTATTTACTTTCGCCAATCTGCAGATTAAAAGGTAAGGATTACTTAATGTATCGGCGTCTTATCTTTGATTTTTTGCAGTATATAGATACTATATGTCTTTACAGAACTTCATCTACATCCAGATTTTTATCTAAATAAGCTGAACGCGCTTATAAAGCGTTACAAGACATCAAAAAATGCCAATACTCGACAGAGATAGTAAAAGACTAGCTAAATCTGGGATTCTTTGTCTTTTTTTCTACTTGGTAAATTTCTTAAACATTTGTAGCGTAGGTTAGTTGCAATTAAAAACAGCTTAATTTCTCTTGTCAAGAGTTTAAAACAGAAAAAACGCCAATATTTTAAAGCGGATAATAACCACGGGGCTTCTTTTGCCTTTTTTTCGTTTGGTAAATTTCTTAAATATTTATGGCTAAAAGAGCCCAAGAAAGGTGTTATCCGAGTAGCCTCCTTTTTTTGTCATCCGAGTAGCCCCTATGATGTCATTCCAGCGCATGACGCTGGAATCTAGTTCTTATTGTACATTTACTTGGTATAGAGTTAAGTTTCCTGGATCCCAGTGTTTCCTGGATCCCAGGCTACTCGGATGACATTATAGGAGTACTTGGGTGACACCCTGACAATCGTCATCCCGCTACGTGTTAGCTTGATTTGCTGAGATAACGGGAATAAATTGCGGTATGAAGTAGAGCTCGCGTCAGCTACTTTGATGACACCATTTACTGTCTTAAAAATTAATGTTTTTACAATTGTACTTCATCCGCTTTATTAAATATTTTACTTAAAAATCTAACTTCTTATTATACAAGACATAAGCAATTCACTAATGATGAAAAATTACGAAAAGAGGCATAGAAAGCGCCTAAGAGAGAAAATTATTTTAGATAATAGACAATCATTACTTGATTATGAAGCTTTAGAACACATTTTATATTCAGCATACAGTAGAATTGATGTAAAGCCGATAGCAAAGAGTTTGATAGAAAATTTTGGCAGTTTGAATAAAGTTTTTAATGCTGACCTGTAACAGTACGTTTGCACTGAGAAACATCCAACATGTAATGTTTTGAAACAAATCGCATAAAATAAATCACACAACATGTTTTGTTGATGGTAGCGTTCGCACTCACAAAAACTGTGTAAAATTTTCAACAGATATCAAGATTTGTTTTTAGCTGTGTTCGCATTGATTACAACATTGATATTTTACTTGTTTATCTATAGATTTGTCAACGTTAGCGTTCGCACTGTTGTTTTTTTATATTTCGCGTTTTGTTATAAATCGTGTTTTTCTGTTATCCAATTTAGTTGATAAACATCACAAAACATTATCAACCCCAGCGGAGACGAATGATAACTTAATACAAAATATAAATGTGGTATCATCATCATCATCATTACAACCCTTCACAAGTCCACTGCCGAACATAGGCCTCCCCCAAGGTATGCTACAAAGCACGGTCCTGAGCCACCTGCATCCATCGACTACGTGCATGTCTTACAAGGTCGTGACTCTATCTAGTGAGGGGTTGTCCTACACTTCGCCTACCGGTACGAGTCTGCCACTCGAGAACCTTTTTTCCCCAACGGTTTTCGGTTCTTCGAACTATATGGCCGGCCTATTGCCACTTCAGCTTACTAATCCGTTTGGCTATGTCGGTCACTCTGGTTTTACTGCGGATATCCTCATTTCTGAGTCTATCACGCAGAGAAACTCCGAACATAGCCCTCTCCATAGCTCGCTGAGCGACTTTGAGCGTCCTCATACGGCCAGCAGTGAAGGACCACGTCTCGGTTCCGTAGGTCATCACTGGCAACACGCACTGGTGGTACAACTTTGTTTTCAGGTTTTGAGGTAGGTATACCTGACGAGAAGATGCGTCGTAATTTCCCGAACGCTGCCCAGCCGAGTTGAATCCGTCGATTGACCTCTCGGTCGAAGTTGGACTTACCTAGTCAGACTATTTGTCCCAGGTAAACGTACTCGTCAACAACTTCCAGCTTAGTGCTCCCAACAACTACCGACATAGGTGTGACACGGACATTAAACATGATATTTGTTTTGTCCATGTTCATCTTATGATCTATCCATTGAGAGGCACTATTGAGTGAAACTATTAAATGTGGTATATATCTCCACAAATTCCATCAAGATTATCTGCAATTCTCTCGTGAGGCGGAAAAATTTTGTCCTTCTTTTGGGGTATTTTTTTAGATTACCTGTCCCAGAGCTCGATATAAAAGAACATAATAAAATACAATACAAATTTCTAATTATTTATTCACTTAAAATACATAACTTAAAGAAATGTAGAAAACTGTTTATCAAATAATTTAGTTTGTCACTGCCATCTTCATAATGTGTTTTAAGTGACAGGAAATTTTTCTTCCACATGTTCTACTAATTATATATATGAGAAAGAAATAAGAAAGCATGCACCACATTTCTCTCAAAATTTTACAAAGCTTACCATAGTTTAGGCTTATTCCAATAATCTGTGCTTCCTTGGAAATTATACAGGGTTATTTTGTGATAACCGGTCAAATTTGCAGAGAAGGTACAAGATAACTAATATAGGCCGTTAAAGACAAATCAATTTAAAAAAAATCTCAAACTTTGTATCCTTTTATCTCTTAAATTCAAAATGCGCAGTAATGCATTGTAAGTGATTTTACTGCACACGCAAACATTCGTAAGAGTAATAATAAGCTTGCCGCCGTCCCGGTGGGTCACTTAGGAATGTCAAAGTACGTATTACATAGACACAGCCTAGTAGCCAGAATTCTATACCAGGAGCTCGCTCTGAAATACGGTCTCGTGGATCGGAAACTGCCTTATTATAAGTACTTACCGGAAGCCGTGCTCGAAAATGACCGCGCCAGGCTCTACTGGGATCGGGCCATCATTATAGACAGGACTATTCTTGCGAATAAACCTGATATTGTGCTGATGGACCGGGCACAGTCAAGGATATTTTTGGTCGTCATTACCATTCCATATGACGAGAACCTAACTCAACCGTGCTAGGTCACAGACCTGTGTTACAGCTGCTAAGCCCTCCCCATTAAATACATATCAAATAGAAAAACAAAAACATAAAAACAATTTTACCGCAATCAAGAAATGAATAAAAGTGGGAAGAAGTAAAATAATTAGCTATGTGCTATGTTCTAATCCGACAAATGGCTCAATACTATTATAGCTAAATGTTTAGTTGTATGGTACAAGAGTAAGACAGGAGAGATATTCTATAAATGTGTCACACACTTATATTAATATCCAAATGTTATAGTAAACATTTACAAGAACTTATTCTATATTTCACATAGAAATAACTGAAACTTAGCGAGTAGTGACTCAGTTAAAATTTCATTTTCTTAAAATAATAAAATATAATATGCAAAATGTTCATTTAATATTGGAGATTTGTTAATCATAAACCAATATTAAAAGTTTAGAAGTAAGTGTAAAATTAATACGTAGATGCCAGTGTGTAGTATATGAGTGTGAGTGTGTGTGTGAAAGGAGTGAGTGTGTGTTATTATTTTGCTTAACAGTTTGCATTTTTAACTATCTATATTTAATAATTTTTCAGTTTCCTCGTAAGATAAAGATATTAAAAATTAGTTAGAGCTTGCTTATATTTGAAACATGTTAGTCGATCGGTAGGCAAAAACGTTGTTGCCCATAAATCAGATTCAATTTGGGATAGTTGCAAATAAAAGAAGAAGCTTTATTTACTGATATTTTAAAAATTGCAATAACATTATATCATTATTTATGTATTTAAACTTAAGTTACGAATTTGATTACTCTGAAAAATATAATATAATATGTATATAATGGCAACAATATTTATCATTTTATTAGTCTGGACCCAAAGGGTGTTAAAAAAGATTGTTATACTAAGCCTACAATGTTGGGTCTTGCGGGCTTAGTATTACAGTCCAGACGGAATGTAACAGCCATGCATCCGACATCGCCTGGTATATGTATACTGGCCGCCTAATAGCAGGTGATTCTAAGGTACAGAATAAACTTTCTCAAATTTGCATAATACTAGAACACTACTGAAGGGAGGAGACAAAATTTCTTTAGCAAAATTATTTCTGTCTATTAAGTCATTAGATGAGTTAAAACAAGAAAATAAAAATCAATACTGATTACAATATTTCAATTACCTATGTAAAAAAGGACAAAATAATATAGATGATTTACAATTATGAATGTATTGATAATATCATGCACAATTAAAAACCCTAGCATGTCTACAATACCTAAAATAGCAATATTTGAATCAAAAACAAGTTAAATAATAAATAAGCTCATGTACACAAGAGCAAAGTAAAACCAGCAAATAATAATTTCATTTTGACAATAATTGGTTGTCTATTTATTTCCCTGATTTAAAATTAACCTTAAAATTTTGTCTCTATATTATATGCTTGCAGTTACGACGTAAATAGAATAAATTTTATTCAAAACTACAAAACTTATTAGAGAATACTTGATTATAAAACTCATTAAGTAATTAATGTTTTTACTCGTTTAGGAAAAGCCTCTGTCCTATGTAGAAAACAAGCAAGAAGTCCAAGCGGGTCATTTGAACAAAATGTTATTTAGAATATAATGTTTTACAATTAAATATTAAAACATTTAGAAAAAACATTAATCACCCCATTCCCAGGGGTTTATCAATCGTATATTTTATTGTAATAACCTTTTGAACAACTTTGCTTAGTTAAAAATTTTCAGTTTTTGATAGACTGCATATTTTATGACTTGTAAAAACATATACTATTGCCCCATGAAGGAAAACTTATTCTTTGAAGTGGAATAACTGATATAACTAGCTTGCACTTGTTCCTAGTATTTACAGAATATACATTACTATTTTTAATAAAAAACTATTGTTGCTTTTGTGTACATTAACTTAACAAAAACAAAAAAACAAAAATTAATAAAAAACATACATTAAATTTTCATAAAACTACTAAAACGCTATAGTTAATATATTTACTTCTAAAAAACTTTCTTGAAAAGACTCCTTCGAACTTAGGTTGTAAAGTGCTCTCATGGCTCTCTTCTGCAAAACAAAGTTATTTCAATGTGAAATGCATTAACCCCATTGCAAGATCCCTTATGTAATAAATATGGCGTATCAAAGGGTCACTATCTCTTTGTTATGGAACGCAAAATATAGTCGTTGCACATTTGCACCCAAGATAGAGAGAACTTGTAAATTTACTCCGTCCATGTCACACACTGTTGCAGATATATTCATCCCAGCCTGACAGCCTGGAAGTTATGCCAGCTATGACTGATTCAAGACCTGAAATCAAAAATTAAATATGTTTTACAACCGTTGAGCTTTTATAATCAACTTTAATTTCAACTGTTGAAATAAAATGAAACATCATACAAAGTACTAATAATTACCTCTTTTATTAGTACAGTAAGATGATTTGCAGTTAAAAATGCATTGGAGAAATAGTGGGCAATGGGCTGTTTCAGTCTTCCTAGTACTAACAATCATAAATACTAATGCATATGATGCAATGACTGAAGATGTTCCTTGTGTTCTATGATCCTAATACACTTCAATCAAATCTTCTTTGGATTATACATCACATTTTTTTAAAGACATTTCATCAAATATCAATATAAATTGATTGTCTGATGGTTTTATAGTATTTAAAAAATCTGCCAGGCCTTAAAAACTGGTTGATTGATTCCAATAGCAAAGAGTACTCAGTTAACCCTTTAATAGAGCCTGAGTAGCCTGTAACAGGTGGGTGACCTTTTATAAAGCCACATGGCTTTGATTTTCATATGTCATGTAGCTTTTTCTTTCAATTTCCTATTTGAACTTGTAATTACAGCGCAAATGTTGATGTTATTTTCTTGGATAATTTTCTTACTGTATTTTCATTAGCTAAACACTTAATACAATTTTGGCTTTTAATGTTTTAATGTGATTACGCAATTGGTAGAATTTTCTCATGTATCACTTTCTTTAATTTTCTTTATTCGTCATGCAGCACAGTTTTTAGTCTCTATCCCATATCCCACCTGCGAATCACTGTCAAACAGATTGCACGCGCGTCCAGACTCTCGATTTCTTTCTTTTTTGTTGTAAATGTACAGTACAGGTACTTAAAAAAATAAAACCTCTTGTCATCACTTGAATCCATTTTGTTGAAAATTCTCTGTCTCGATTAACTACAAATACAAAATTAACGTCAAACTTATCTTTCAACATGACAATATTTCTACAAATTTGTTTTCAAACATTTTGTTTCTGCAGTTATATTTTTTTTTTTTAAAAATGTTTTGTTTGGTGAGGGAAGTGTTTGGTGTTTTTATTAGATATAATAAATTATTTTTAAATATTTCTTATTTAATTAGTGTTTTTTTAAAAAAATAATAAAAAAAAAAAATATGTGTTTTTTTTTTGGGGTTGAGAGAAAAGAAGGGAAGGAAAAAAAAAAAGGGGGAAAAGAGGCGGGGGGGGGGGGGGGGTTTTTTGGGTTTTTTTTTCTTTTGGGGGGTGTTTTTTTTTTGCAGTACGTTTGCACTGAGAAACATTCAATATGTAATGTTTTGAAACAAATCGCATAAAATAAATCACACAACATGTTTTGTTGATGGTAGCGTTCGCACTCACAAAAACTGTGTAAAATTTTCAACAGATATCAAGATTTGTTTTTAGCTGTGTTCGCATTGATTACAACATAGACATTTTACTTGTTTATCTATAGATTTGTCAACGTTAGCGTTCGCACTGTTGTTTTTTTATATTTCGCGATTTGTTTTAAATCGTGTTTTTCTGTTATCCAATTTAGTTGGTAAACATCACAAAACATTATCAACCCTAGTGGAGACGAATGATAACTTAATACAAAATATAAATGTGGTATCATCATCGTCATCATTACAACCCTTCACAAGTCCACTGCCGAACATAGGCCTCCCCCAAGGTATGCTACAAAGCACGGTCCTGAGCCACCTGCATCCATCGACTACGTGCATGTCTTACCAGGTCGTGACTCTATCTAGTGAGGGGTTGTCCTACACTTCGCCTACCGGTACGAGTCTGCCACTCGAGAACCTTTTTTCCCCAACGGTTTTCGGTTCTTCGAGCTATATGGCCGGCCTATTGCCACTTCAGCTTACTAATCCGTTGGGCTATGTCGGTCACTCTGGTTTTACTGCGGATATCCTCATTTCTGAGTCTATCACGCAAAGAAACTCCGAACATAGCCCTCTCCATAGCTCGCTGAGCGACTTTGAGCGTCCTCATACGGCCAGCAGTGAAGGACCACGTCTTGGTTCCGTAGGTCATCACTGGCAACACGCACTGGTGGTACAACTTTGTTTTCAGGTTTTGAGGTAGGTATACCTGACGAGAAGATGCGTCGTAATTTCCCGAACGCTGCCCAGCCGAGTTGAATCCGTCGATTGACCTCTCGGTCGAAGTTGGACTTACCTAGTCAGACTATTTGTCCCAGGTAAACGACTCAACAACTTCCAGTTTAGTGCTCCCAACAACTACCGACATAGGTGTGACACGGACATTAAACATGATATTTGTTTTATCCATGTTCATCTTATGATCTATCCATTGAGAGGCACTGTTGAGTGAAACTATTAAATGTGGTATATATCTCCACAAATTCCATCTTTATAATTAATCAGATTATCTGCAATTCTCTCGTGAGGCGGAAAAAATTTTGTCCTTTTTTTTGGGGTATTTATTTAGGTTACCTGTCCCAGAGCTCGATATAAAAGAACATAATAAAATACAATACAAATTTCTAATTATTTATTCACTTAAAATACATAACTTAAAGAAATGTAGAAAACTGTTTATCAAATAATTTAGTTTGTCACTGCCATCTTCATAATGTGTTTTAAGTGACAAGAAATTTTTCTTCCACATGTTCTACTAATTATATATATGAGAAAGAAATATGAAAGCATGTACCACCTTTCTCTCAAAATTTTACAAAGCTTACCATAGTTTAGGCTTATTCCAATAATCTGTGCTTCCTTGGAAATTATACAGGGTTATTTTGTGATAACCGGTCAAATTTGCAGAGAAGGTACAAGATAACTAATATAGGCCGTTAAAGACAAATCAATTTAAAAAAATCTCAAACTTTGTATCCTTTTTATCTCTTAAATTCAAAATGTGCAGTAATGCATTGTAAGTGATTTTACTGCACACGCAAACATTCGTAAGAGTAATAATAAGCTTGCCGCCGTCCCGGTGAGTCACTTAGGAATGTCAAAGTACTTACATAGACACAGCCTAGTAGCCAGAATTCTATACCAGGAGCTCGCTCTGAAATACGGTCTCGTGGATCGGAAACTGCCTTATTATAAGTACTTACCGGAAGCCGTGCTCGAAAATGACCGCGCCAGGCTCTACTGGGATCGGGCCATCATCATAGGCAGGACTATTCTTGCGAATAAACCTGATATTGTGCTGATGGACCGGGCACAGTCAAGGATATTTTTGGTCGTCATTACCATTCCATATGACGAGAACCTAGTGAAAGGCTCACGAGGTGACCGACATGTGGGGTGGTCTGCCGACCGAAATTTTTCCCTATTTATTATTTATTGAATATATATTTTATTTATTTATTGAATCCAAATATACTCTACATAAAAACATATACTTACAAAATTACATTGATAAGACGTAAATCTAACTCAATAGTATATTAAGGTATCTTTAGCAACCATGCTAGGTCACAGACCTGTGTTACAGCTGCTAAGCCCTCCCCATTAAATACATATCAAATAGAAAAACAAAAACATAAAAACAATTTTACCGCAATCAAGAAATGAATAAAAGTGGGAAGAAGTAAAATAATTAGCTATGTGCTATGTTCTAATCCGACAAATGGCTCAATACTATTATAGCTAAATGTTTAGTTGTATGGTACAAGAGTAAGGCAGGAGAGATATTCTATAAATGTGTCACACACTTATATTAATCCCTATTCAAATGTTATAGTAAACATTTACAAGAACTTATTCTATATTTCACATAGAAATAATTGAAACTTAGCGAGTAGTGACTCAGTTAAAATTTCATTTTCTTAAAACAATAAAATATAATATGCAAAATGTTCATTTAATATTGAAGATTTGTTAATCATAAACCAATATTAAAAGTTTAGAAGTAAGTGTAAAATTAATACGTAGATGCCAGTGTGTAGTATATAAGTGTGAGTGTGTGTGTGTGTGTGTGAAAGGAGTGAGTGTGTGTTATTATTTTGCTTAACAGTTTGCATTTTTAACTATCTATATTTAATAATTTTTCAGTTTCCTCGTAAGATAAAGATATTAAAAATTAGTTAGAGCTTGCTTATATTTGAAACATGTTAGTCGATCGGTAGGCAAAAACGTTGTTGCCCATAAATCGGATTCAATTTGGGATAGTTGCAAATAAAAGAAGAAGCTTTATTTACTGATATTTTAAAAAATTGCAATAACATTATATCATTATTTATGTATTTAAGCTTAAGTTACGAATTTGATTACTCTGAAAAATATAATATAATATGTATATAATGGCAACAATATTTATCATTTTATTAGTCTGGACCCAAAGGGTGTTAAAAAAGATTGTTATACTAAGCCTACAATGTTGGGTCTTGCGGGCTTAGTATTACAGTCCAGACGGAATGTAACAGCCATGCATCCGACATCGCCTAGTATATGTATACTGGCCGCCTAATAGCAGGTGATTCTAAGGTACAGAATAACATTTCTCAAACTTGCATAATACTAGAACACTACTGAAGGGAGGAGACAAAATTTCTTTAGCAAAATTATTTCTGTCTATTAGTCATTAGATGAGTTAAAACAAGAAAATAAAAATCAATACTGATTACAATATTTCAATTACCTATGTAAAAAACGACAAAATAATATAGATGATTTACAATTATGAATGTATTGATAATATCATGCACAATTAAAAACCCTAGCATGTCTACAATACCTAAAATAGCAATATTTGAATCAAAAACAAGTTAAATAATAAATAAGCTCATGTACACAAGAGCAGAGTAAAACCAGCAAATAATAATTTCATTTTGACAATAATTGGTTGTCTATTTATTTCCCTGATTTAAAATTAACCTTAAAATTTTGTCTCTATATTATATGCTTGCAGTTACGACGTAAATAGAATAAATTTTATTCAAAACTACAACTTATTAGAGAATACTTGATTACAAAACTCATTAAGTAATTAATGTTTTTACTTGTTTGGGAAAAGCCTCTGTCCTATGCAGAAAACAAGCAAGAAGTCCAAGCGGGTCATTTGAACAAAATGTTATTTAGAATATAATGTTTTACAATTAAATATTAAAATATTTAGAAAAAACATTAATCACCCCATTCCCAGGGGTTTATCAATCGTATATTTTATTGTAATAACCTTTTTTTGAACAACTTTGCTTAGTTAAAAATTTTCAGTTTTTGATAGACTGCATATTTTATGACTTGTAAAAACATATACTATTGCCCCATGAAGGAAAACTTATTCTTTGAAGTGGAATAACTGATATAACTAGCTTGTACTTGTTCCTAGTATTTACAGAATATACATTACTATTTTTAATAAAAAACTATTGTTGCTTTTGTGTACATTAAATTAACAAAAACAAAAATTAATAAAAAACATACATTAAATTTTCATAAAACTACTAAAACGCTATAGTTAATATATTTACTTCTAAAAAACTTTCTTGAAAAGACTCCTTCGGACTTAGGTTGTAAAGTGCTCTCATGGCTCTCTTCTGCAAAACAAAGTTATTTCAATGTGAAATGCATTAACCCCATTGCAAGATCCCTTATGTAATAAATATGGCGTATCAAAGGGTCACTATCTCTTTGTTATGGAATGCAAAATATAGTTGTTGCACATTTGCACCCAAGATAGAGAGAACTTGTAAATTTACTCCGTCCATGTCACACACTGTTGCAGATATATTCATCCCAGCCTGACAGCCTGGAAGTTATGCCAGCTATGACTGATTCAAGACCTGAAATCAAAAATTAAATATGTTTTACAACCGTTGAGCTTTTATAATCAACTTTAATTTCAACTGTTAAAATAAAATGAAACATCATACAAAGTACTAATAATTACCTCTTTTATTAGTACAGTAAGATGATTTGCAGTTAAAAATGCATTGGAGAAATAGTGGGCAATGGCCTGTTTCAGTCTTCCTAGTACTAACAATCATAAATACTAATGCATATGATGCAATGACTGAAGATGTTCCTTGTGTTCTATGATCCTAATACACTTCAATCAAATCTTCTTTGGGTTTATACATCACATTTTTTTAAAGACATTTCATCAAATATCAATATAAATTGATTGTCTGATGGTTTTATACCTATTTAAAAAATCTGCCAGGCCTTAAAAACTGGTTGATTGATTCCAATAGCAAAGAGTATTCAGTTAACCCTTTAATAGAGCCTGAGTAGCCTGTAACAGGTAGGTGACCTTTTATAAAGCCACATGGCTTTGATTTTCATATGTCAAGTAGCTTTTTCTTTCAATTTCCTATTTGAACTTGTAATTACAGCGCAAATGTTGATGTTATTTTCTTGGATAATTTTCTTACTGTATTTTCATTAGCTAAACAATACAATTTTGGCTTTTAATGTTTTAATGTGATTACGCAATTGGTAGAATTTTCTCATGTATCACTTTCTTTAATCTTTATTCGTCATGCAGCACAGTTTCTAGTCTCTATCCCATATCCCACTGCGAATCACTGTCAAACACATTGCACGCGCGTCCAGACTCTCGATTTCTTTCTTTTTTGTTGTAAATGTACAGTACAGGTACTTAAAAAAATAAAACCTCTTCTCATCACTTGAATCCATTTTGTTGAAAATTCTCTGTCTCGATTAAAAAGTCTACAAATACAAAATTAACATCAAACTTATCTTTCAACATGACAATATTTCTACAAATTTGTTTTCAAACATTTTGTTTCTGCAGTTATATAGATATAATATAGTTATAATATGTAGTGTACAATAAACTGTCAAACATATTTAACTACAATATGTTTAGTGACTATGCAAACGCTTTTTGGTACATTGACAGAAAACAGTGTTTAAAACATGTTTTTTCGTGAAAATCGCGTCAGTGCAAACGCACGGTAATATAGTTAAAATATAATGTACAATAAACTGTCAAACATATTTAACTACTATGTTTAGTGACTATGCAAACGCTTTTTGGTACATTGACAGAAAACAGTGTTTAAAACATGTTTTTTCGTGAAAATCGCGTCAGTGCAAACGCACGGTAAGCACTGCAAAATGTTGATGGTGTTAGAAATGCAGCAATATCTGCCATCTTTTGTGTGAAACAAGCCTTTGTCCGTTCTGCAAGGGAAGAAATAAAAGACCTGCCTATAATTGATAACTGGAAAAAATTGCTTGATTATTTAAGAATAAGCATAGGAAGCCTCAATAAGGAAAATTTTCGCGTCATCTATATTAATAAAAAAGTATCGTCTAATAGCGGAAGACCTGCAAAACGTTGGTACATTACATCAAACTCCTCTTTATGTCAGAGAGATCATCAAGCGCGCACTTTTGATTGGTTCAACATCCATTGTAATATCTCACAATCATCCAAGTAGAGATACACAAACTTCAAATAGCGATATATCTCTCACTAGGCAAATAGCATAAGCTTGCCAAAGTATAGGAATAGAATTAATAGACCACATTATTACTACATTCAGTAGCTATTTTAGTTTCAAGGAAAATAGGTTGTTGTGAAAGCTTTTATAGCTACAGTAAATTAGATTTACCGACAATCGTCATTCCGCCAAGTGTTAGTGGATAAGAGATACCGTGACGGTATGACGGTTCGCGGCGGCATGACGATAAGCTCGTCATCCCGCTACGTGTTAGCGGCGCGGCGGCATGACGGTAAGTTTTACTGTGGCACAATGGTGTAGTATAATGTTGGTAACCTAAGTTACTGTAGCTATAAACGATTAAGATGAAGTTATCATATATCTATATACTTACAAATAAAGCTAATAGCATATTATATATTGGTGTAACTGCAAATTTGATCAAGAGGATTTGAGAACACAAAAACAAAATTGTTTCAGGTTTTAAATCAAGATATAATGTAAATAAATTTGTATATTTTTCAGAGTTTGAAGATATAAGTTTAGCTATTGCAAGGGCAAGGCGCCTAAAAGAATGGCCAAGGGAGTAGAAAATTAATTTGATCAATCAAAAGAATCCTAGCTGGGTTGACTTATATTACTTAGCTTTAAGATAGCTATGCTGAGATCCCGCTACGTGTTAGCAGCTGAGATACCGCGAACGAATCGCGGTATGAAGGTTCGCGGTGGTATGACGTAGTAGCTATTTCTTGTAACCAAGTTTCGTTAAAGGTCAGATTGAATGGTTAAATCTTCCAACCAAATAACCATACACTCTACTTGTTTGTTTGGATATATTTCTTGTACTAAGGTTTTATAGGTCAGCATTTGCTTTTTTATTTCATTTAAATAAGAAAACAGAAACATTACAGTGTGATTTGTAGTCAATTATGATCGCTTTATCTTGCGTTATACATAGCCTATCTAGTCGTACTAATACTGGTTCGCCATCGATTATTCCACTCAGTGTAATCTCTGACTTGCCTTCTAAGTCAAACAAATAGCAATATTTTTCATTAAAGGCTAATATTTTACTGTAAATTTCATCCTTATCTTCACTGGTGTTTATATTGTCAAGATATTTTCTGACCCAGTTTTTTCTCCTTTCTTTTTCTATCTTGGGCATATACTGCAATATGCTGCGGATTATTAAGCCTCTTGTATAACTGTCTTTTGTTTCAGCGATACTTTCTGTCATTCCAGTACCCCTATTTGTCATTCTAGTGCTTGACACTGGGATCCAGGCTTCTTTTTCTCTGGATTCCAGTGTCAAGCACTGGAATGACATGGATAGGTTTGGCGGAAGCTAAATCACTGGTACGTCAAAATAATCACGTTTTTTATAAATGTAAGGGTAGTTTGCGTTCATACATAACACTTCAACTTTTTCTTTAAATATTGGCTGTAAGTATGCTTGTTTCTTTTCATATGGTTCTCTATACTGAGTGATTAGATTATACCAAGAGCCCTTTTGCACTGGCTCTTTACTTAAGATGTATAACTCATCTTCAGCATGTGTGAGTGCTACGTATAATAAACGCAAATATTCGTTATAATCCTCTAGTTTTTTCTCTCTTTTTACTTGATCACAATAAGCGTTATTGTTTTTTCCACACCAAAATGGCACTTCCGTTCCATCAAAGATAATGCTTTCACTGTTTCTTGGCACTATGTTTGTATCAACCAAAAATACTATGGGAGCTTGCAGACCTTTTGATTTGTGAATTGTCATTATTCGCACATCATTGCGTTCTGATTGCATATCATTCTTAATCTCCGGGTTATTCTCCTTGATCCACTGAACAAACGCTTGAAGAGATGGATTTTCAAATTGTAACACAAGGTTCATAAATTCGTCTAGAACCTCGAAGCACTCAAGACCTAGCCTTGCAGCAAATTTCTTCTTACCTGTACGTAATATATGTGTAAATAGTGCAGAAGGAGACTCTATGCGAGATAAGTTAATGAGATAGTTTAATTCACTATAGATAACCACAGAATAATCGCGAATTCTTTCCCATAGTGAATGCTCTTTACGGTCATATGCAATGTTAAATAAATCATCCTCGGTAAAATTGAATAACGGTGATTTTAAAGCATTTGCGAGAGCTAGATCATTTGCCTGGAGAAGTAAAAATTTGGCCAAAGCTATTAAGTCCTGCACGGCTACATAGTCCATAATTCTAAAATAATCTTGGCCTACAACTGGCACATTTGCTTTTTTAAGTTCACTTATTATGTAATCAACTAACACGTTTCGTTACCGTACCGGAATCACAATGTCCCTTGGCTCTATATGGCGATCTTTAGCGACTAAAATCCGCCCTTCGTTTAACCAATTGTGAATTCTGTTGGCTATTGTTTGAGCAAGTAATCGATTTGTTATTATATAATTTTCCCTGCATGTCAGAGGAAGAGCCGTGGTAGCTCAGTGGTTAACGCTCGCTGTAAATATAACAGAACGCGAGTAACCCGGGTTCGATCCCCGCCGGCACCAATGAAATTGTTAATTGCAATTTTAAGTGCTGATTTACCACGTGCTCGGCGGTGAAGGAAAACATCGTGAGGAAACCTGCATGTCTGAGGAATAAGAAAAAAATATTTCTAAGACATGTGAAGTTCGTCAACACGCATTTGGGCAGCGCGGCGGACACTTCCTTGCCCTAAACCCTCTCAGAAATGAGGGGAGGCCTGAGCCCAGCAGTGGGACGTATGTAGGCTGTAACTTTACTTTTTTACTTTTATGTCAGAGGAATTTGTAAAGCTCGCTGTTCTTTCTCTTTACACTTTGGTAACGCTGGCCAAATTTCAATATATCCTTGATCATTTTCTCTATGTGGAACATGTTTTATTTCATTATCAATAAAAGATATTTCTGCGCGGAAGTTGTTAAATATTCTATCTACAAGCATTAAAACTTCTGGAGTTGAACGAAATGACTTTTCAAGTTGGCATGATATCCAATCTCTGCCACCAGTTTTCGTATGAAAGTATTGTTGCATGTAGTTGAATAGATGGGGATTTGCTCCTTGAAACCTGTATATGGATTGTTTTACGTCACCAACTACAAATAAGGTTCACTTTTCATCATTACCGGCAAAAAATTCATCGCAGAGATTTGTTATAGTTTTCCATTGGCTGATGCTATTGTCTTGTGCTTCGTCAATAAGGATGTGATCTATTTTTTGATCCAAGTTAAACAATATCCAATCTTTGTAGTTTGGATTGCTGAGAAGATTTGTTGCTAAGCCAATTATATCATTGTAGTCAAGCAGTGCGTTTTTTGATTTTTCGCTACTATATAGATCGACATATACTTTAAATATACCAAGTAAGCTACTGGTTCTCTTGAATATTTGATAAGAGTTCATGTCTTTTATATGAGTAAAAACTACATTCTGAACGCTCTCTATTATTTGCTCTGCATCTCTAAATTTTTCTAAAGTACTTTTTGTTGCAATGGATGATATGCTCTTTTTTTGTGCGATTCTGATTTGAGAAATACCTTGGCTAAATCTTCTATTCTGGTGTCTTTCCTCTTCATTCCGTTATCATCCCAGTGCTTGACACTGGGATCCATATTTCTTTTTTTCTGGATTCCAGCGTTACGCTCTTGAATTACAGAGAGTGGTGGAATGATAGGGGATTTTACAAGGAATCTATTACACCAATCATAAAGTATTTCACTATAACTCTGATCTCTTTTACCGCCTTCACTTAATATCTCGGCTAATCTTTTTATGTGCTCAGTCGTTTCACTCTGTAAGTCATGAATTTTATCTGGAGGACTGAGTTTATCTTTGATATATTCTGAATCATTTTCTGATATCGATCTTTTTATACATAAAGTATAAAGCAAATCACGTAGCTTATTTTCATCAAATTCAGTTGCAATAAGATTGATATTATCCCGCACAGTTTCATTATGAAGCACTTTATTGAATATGATGGAATGTAATTCTTTACATTCACTCAGCGTACAATTTGGGGCAATGCCAGCTTCTATGGGAAAGTTGGAAATTAGTTTGTAACAGAAAGCGTGTATGGTTTGTATAGTTAGACCAAGACTTTCCAATTCAGAGAAAAGCCTTCTTGCTCTTGTTAAATAATCTTTATTTTCTCTGGTCGAGCACTGGGATGACAAATAGGGGCACATCGAAAAGAAATCTAATTGCTCTAAATCTGCTATCAACAAACTCTCTGAGCATATTGCCCACTTACTGAGTATGCTGTGAATGCGACTCTCCATCTCGTTTGCTGCAGCATTGGTGAACGTTAAGCAGAGAATATTTCTTTTGTTTTCTAATAAAAGTCTCATTACTCTGTCTATTAACATTTTTGTTTTGCCTGTACCAGCAGAAGCATTTACCCATACAGAGAAATTGGGATTTATGGCATTTGATCTCATCAGAAGTGCGAAACCTTATAGAATTTGACTAAAATAGCATTATACATATAATGTAAAAATAATCTTAGTGAAGATATATAATGAAAAGTTTTTGTGTAAAGGCGCCTGCAAAATCATTCTTTTTTGCATGTTGTAAATAAGAAGGAAACAGGATATCACTTGATTGAAGGTTTGTTTGTTTTTGCTAATCTTTCTATTTTTTTGGAAATAAAAGTAGGTGAGAAGTATTCTAGATACGATAACTCTACAGTTGAATTTGTAAATTCCGAACTTAGAATTAATAACAGATACAACACCGTAATGGGAGCAGTTAATCTATTGCTTAGATATGCTCCTTCGAGAACTAAAGTCATTGTAAAGGTTGTGAAAAATATACCGATTGCTGCGGGTTTGGGCAGTGGTTTCTCAGATGCTGGAGCTGTGGTACGCATACTAGGTAAGCTGTGGAAGGTTGATAGGACGATTTTAAATGAAATAGCTTTAAGCGTTGGTGCTGATGTTCCTGCAAGTGTAGATAGCAAGCCAGTTTTTGTTAGAGGTATTGGTGAAGAGTTGTGTCCCATAAAAAAATTCTCTCTACCTACAAATATAGTACTGGTGAAGCCGAAAAAAAAGTTTTTGAGCACACTAGAGGTATTTTCCAAATATGAAGGAGAATTTTCTGAGCTAATTAAATGGAGCGATGACGCCGAAAAGGATTTGTTGAAGCTTCTTAAGGAGAAGACAAACGATCTTCAAGAGATAGCAGTAAGTCTTGTACCTGAAATTCAGGATGTGATATCAACACTTGAGTTACAAGAAGGCTCTATACTTTCTCGCACGTCAGGCAGTGGTGTATCATGCTTTGGAATATTCGATAGTGAGGAAAATGCAAAAGCTGCTGCAGAATAGTGGGTATGTGACACGCAATTAATAGTTTGACTTTATGCCCTTAATTTCTGAGAATAAAAATCTAATAAATGGTTACAGGGAAGGAAAATTTTTGGTGCATAATAGAGAATATTGCAGCTCTATTGTAGTTTTTCCTGAAAAGGTGATTAAATTGAAGGAAAGTGATATAAATAGCAAGGAACATTTTAAATCTTTTTTTAACAGAAGAAATAGAAATTTTGATAATAGGTACTGGTAAAACACGCAATATACCAAGTTCTTCAGTGAAGTCCTATCTTATGGAACAAAAAAGGTTTAAATTTTGAATTTATGACAACCGGTGCAGCATGCAGAACCCATAACGTTTTAATATCCGAAGATAGATTTGTTGTCAGTTATCTAATAGCCATATAGCATGCTTGAAATGTTTAGCCAGGACTTTTTCATCAATGGTCTAGTTGCAGTAGTCGTAATTAGCCTACTAACAGGCTCGTTAGGATAGTTTATGATATGGCAAAGGTTATCTTATCTTGGTGATAGTTTGTACCATTCTTCGTTGCTTGGTGTTGCACTCGCTTTAATCTTTAAGATTAGCCCATCGCTTAGCATAATGCTCATTGCAATTACATTTGCTATACTACTTTCTCTTAATTTTAACAGATTATATTCTGCTAATACGATATTGAACATTGTTACCAATGTAGTTTTATCATCGAGTTTAATACTTATGTCTTTTCTTCCATCGGGCAATCATAGTATTATTAGCTCACTGTTTGGTGATATATTAATGCTCGATCAAAGTGATATAATATTGATTTTTTTAATCTCTATAATAGTTACTTTGATATTAATATTTAGATGGCGTTATTAGTTAATGATTTCAATTAATCAAGATTTAGCAGTAGTTGAGAAGATTAATGTTAATTTTGTTAGACTAGAATTTTTAATCACTCTTGCTATATTTATAGCAATTGCTGCCCAATTAATAGGAATATTACTCATTGCTGCATTTTTGCTAATACCAGCAGCATCTGCAAGGCTCATTTCGAAAACTCCAATGCAGATGATTATTTTTGCAACAGTTTTTTCTGTGATTTCTGGGATATCAGGTCTGATGTTATCTGCAAGTTTTGATTTGTTAACTGGACCTGCAATTATACTTGTTGCAGCCGTATATTTAATTATCGCTTATAACATATAGCTGACGTGAAGCACCGACGCTCCGGGAAGTCTGCAGTCTGCGAACATGTTCAAGATCGTCCCCACCATTACATTCGTTTTGATAAACCACAAATTCTCGCAAAAGAACACCGATTCGCGAGGCTATTGAAATTAAAAAACATCCAAATTTCAATAGAGAAGATGGATGGGTGCTGCCACCTGCTTGGGATCCTATAATTAACAAAATTAAACCCAAAACTAAGCATACCACTGCAAGACTTCATGATACTATAAGCTCGTTTTGCGTAAATCGGACCAAAAATTAGTATTCAAAAACTGAAGGTAGCCGGACTAACTATGACATTGGGACGTCAAACATCTCAGTCCCCCCCCCCCCGTGACCATGGTTGCTGTAAAGCACCCGAAACGTCGGGAATTAAAAATAAGTAAAAGTAGTTAAATAAACGCGATAAAATCCGTAAATTTAGTTTTATTCAATATGTAGTGTTCGCGTAAATTTAAGAAATCATTATTTTATAAGGTTAGTATTAAGCAGGTTGGCTTGACTTTAGTCTCGAATGTTAATAATTTTGTAATATGCTCATTATAAAAAATCACTACCTTAGCACAAAATAGTCTTTGCTATATCATCGTTTATGTGCTAGTGATAAGCTGTTAATTTTGTGGACTAAGCAATATGAGCGAAGAAGGATTTTTTACAAATATATATCTCAACCTGTGAAAAAATTTTATAATTATATTACAGGAAAAACAGAAGAGTCGGATAATGTGCAGAGTACGGCAGATCGTGTGCACAATATTGCGCAAGAAAACTCAGAGTCTTTGGATACTCATATACAATCAAATGAGAATGATATCATATAGATAGCATGAAGGTCATACCATCCAAAGTCAAAAAATTCCTAAAGAAACCTGATCCTTTAAGTGGTGTGTTAATTCATGGAAGTGATAACAGTAGGGTTGGTTTTTACGTACAAGAAATAATTGCCAATTTGGATGAGTATTCAGTTCAGGTGATGGATTTTGCAATAGTGAATAAGTCACCCGGTTTACTGAATTGGCAATCATTTCGATGTTTACCAGCAGAAAATTAATTAAGCTGATAAATGTCAGTGAAGGTATATCCAAAGAGTTAAAAAAAAGTATTGGATTATAACGCAAGTGGTCACTATGTAATGATGGTAGCAAGTGATCTTCCATATAATTCTGCGACTAAAAATTATATGGAGAGTTCAAAAATTTTTGGTGTGATTGCTTGCTATAAGGACAGCAACAGCAATCTTTATGACATTGTATCAAGTTACTTAAAACAAAATGATATAAAATGCACAAATGAGATAATCTACCATTTGCAATCTTACTTTAATCATAGCAAGCTTCCTATATGTTCAGAACTTGAGAAGTTAGTTTTGTACTTAGGAGAGAGAAAAGACCTAAAACTTACTGATATAGAATTATGCTTTTCAACTTCTGGCAACGACTATGCTACACTTGATGATCTATGCTCTGCCATAGCAAGTAAAGATATGTCGCGCTTTATTAGAATTTCTGATGTATTGATATCGCAAGAAAATTTTTCACCAATAGCGCTAATTCGCATTATATCAAATTATTTCCTACGCCTTGAAAACATTTTGCTGTCAGTGCAAGATGGAATGAGTGAGCAGGCTGCGATTGATCAGCTAAGCCCTCCATTGTTTTTTAAACAATTGCAGAGCTTTAAATCTCATTTGAAAAGTTTGCAACTTTCAGAACTTAAAAAGATTTTGGAAGAATTGATAAGCTTAGAAGTTACCTGTAAAAAAACTGATTTAGATCATAAAATGATTTTTTCAGCAGGTGATTTGTCATATTACAAATACAATTACTTGCTATAGCTAACAAAGATAAGGTGTAACCAGACTGCATTCTGTGATTTTTAGCAAAACATGATTTTTCATATGAGCTTTCTTCAATTTAAAATAAATACAGAAAATTGCTGCCTATAGCTAAAATGACTTAGATTTACCGACAATTTGAAAAACCGTCATTCCGCTACTAGTTAGCGCCGCGGCGGTATGAAGTGTTGCCTGGTTCAGCTATAGTTAAAGTAACTTAGGTTCACTGACAATCGTCATTCCGCTACTAGTTAGCGTAATCTATCCGCAACGGCATGACGTGCTGCTTGGGTCAGCTATAGAATATAGATCAGAAGTGACAGAGCTTAAAAAAAGGCCTAATATAACACAAAAACCTTTATGAAAATCAGAGTTGGAGTAATAGGCTGCTTAGGCAGAATGGGCAAGAAAATACTCAATGAATTAATTACAAATGCCGAAGTGGAAATAGCAGGTGCTGTTGCACGTTCAGGCAGTAAGTACATGGGCTTAGATATTGGACTAATTATAGGCTGCGGTTCCAATCTAGGAATTGAAGTTACAAGTTCTATTAATGGCATATTTGAGTCATCTGACGTTGTACTAGATTTTACAACTCAAGAATGTGTGTTAGACTGCCTTAAAGTAGCTGTAAAATTTAAAACACCGCTAGTTATTGGCACAACTGGAATAGAAGGTATCGATTTAAAAGAGTATGCTGGTGAAGTTCCAATATTATGGTCAGCAAATATGAGTATTGGGGTTAATGTGTTGCTGAAATTGGTAAAAAAAGCTGCTGAGCTTTTAGGTAATGAATATGACGTTGAGATTTGGGAAATGCATCATAACTTAAAAAAGGATTCACCATCTGGAACAGCTATAGAACTTGGCAAAACAATTGCTAACGCTTCAAAAGTGGATTTTCAGTCAAATCAATATTTACATAGTGGTTCAAACATAAGAAAAAAGGGGGAAATAGGTTTTGCAGTATCTCGTGGAGGTGGAGTAATAGGAGATCACAGCGTGATGTTTGTTAATTCTGATGAACGGATAGAACTAAACCACAAAGCAATTGATCGCACAACATTTGCTAGAGGAGCTGTTCAAGCAGCAGTATGGCTATATGAAAATAAAAGAGAAATTCCGGGGCTCTATTCAATGCAGGATGTGATATGAGCAATACACGTGCCTTTGTTAAAGATTTAAATCTCTGGTATGGCTCTAAGCAAGTTTTATTCGATATAAATTCGAATATTTATAAAAGAAAAGTTACTACTTTTATCGGAACATCCGGGTGCGGTAAATCAACATTTTTGCGTTGTTTTAATCGTATGAATGACTATTTACCTGGATGCAAAACAATTAGATATCGATGGGCTGGGTGATATATATTCACGCGATATAGATGTTGTGCTACTCAGAGCAAAAGTTGACATGGTATTTCAAAAGCCAAATCCTTTTCCAAAATCAATATATGACAATGTTGCTTATGGGCCAAAACTGCGTGATATGGTAAACGATAAGCAAAAATTGAATGTGATGGTGGAAAATAGTTTAACTAAAGTTGGCTTATGGGAAGAATTAAAAGACAGATTGCAAGATAGTGCACTCGATTTATCCGGTGGCCAACAACAGAGGCTATGCATCGCTCGCGCAATTGCTCCGCTCTTGATCCAATGGCAACCAATGCAATCGAAAATCTTATACAAGAGCTGAAATTAAGGTTTACCACAATTATGGTAACTAATTCAATGAAGCAAGCTAAAAAGTTATCTGTTAGTGTAATTTTCTTTCATAATGGCAGAATTGTTGAGTATGGAAGCACTCAAGAAATATTCGAAAATGCTCAATCTCCCTTAACAAAGGATATCCTGGATCATTAAATTTCTGTCATCAAAGTAGCTTGGCTACTTTAAAAAATGTATCCATATGCCGTATTTGTCATTCAGCATGGTAGCGGTTGGATCATTCAAAAAATACCACTTCATTCTTTTTGCTTCTAACTTTTCTATTTTTTACTGTAAATTTTTGGAGAGTTCTCTCAAATTTACCTTCTGATTACCTTTTTGTCTTGCTTTATTTATCTGTTTTAACGCTCCACTAAACGGATACCCAATTGTTCAAAACTGTCTATTTCAATTTGTAAAGTGTTCTTTATAAACTTATCAGCCTGTTCTGTACTCATAAAAACTGTATGTTTATTGGGCATTAATTTTTCTATAGTGGCGCTATCTTTTTATCATATGTATATTTAAGAAGCTCATCAATTTCTTTGTCCTTCAGATGAGATGTGCAATTATAGCTATGCTTTTTGAGGTCCAGAAATTTAGCAAAGCTATTACAATCGTTCTCATGGTGAAAGGTTACATTTATATACTATTTCGTCCGTTTCTTGCAACTTTCCATCTTTAGCTGTCTGTGCCTTAGCAAGCGCAACTGTAGGTTTATGGACGTGATTTGCTCCAATAATCCTTCTTATTGAGTGTTCTATTGCCATTTTTTGCACTTTGGGATTTTCATCGAACTCTTTCAAAAAATTAAGGTGCAAGTTAATATATTCAGAGTATTTCAACCTGTGTTTTTTATGTATAGTTGGTTTTTTTTTATAGAAGAAGGGGCAAACGAGCATGCGGCTCACCTGATGTTAAGTGACTACCGCCGCCCATGATCAACCGCAACACCAGGAGAATTGCGGGTGCGTTCCCGGCACTTTAGAAAGGAGTAAGTTTTCTTGAAGGTCCCCACGTCGTATCGGCCCGGAAAAATCGCCGGTGGTAAACTATTCCACAGAGAGGTTGTACGTGGAAGAAAACTCCTTGTGAAACGTACAATGGTGTACCGCCAAGCATCCAGATGGTGTGGATGGTATAGGGACGTTTGCCGTGTAGTGCGTTCACGAAATTTGGCGGCTGGGATTAATCCGAACAATTCCTCAGAGCACTCCCCGTGATAGATGCGATAAAATACGCAAAGAGATGCAACATCTCTTCGCAGCGCCATTGAATCGAGCCGATCGGAAAGCACTCGGTCGTCGACGATTCGAGCCGCTCTGCGCTGGATGCGGTCAAGTGGAAGGAGCTGGTACTGGGGAGCCCCAGCCCAGAGATGGGAACAGTATTCCATGTGCGGCCGAACCTGCGCCTTGTAAAGTTGCAGGCGGTGTGCCGGCATGAAATACTGTCCCGCTCTGCTGAGTACGCCAAGCTTTTTAGAGGCCAATTTGGCCTTCCCTTCCAAGTGACCACGAAACTGCACGTCACTCGATATGTCGACGCCGAGGATTCCGATACTGGCTGAGGCCACAAGGGGAGTGCCTTGAAACTGAGGGGATACGACAAAGGGGTTCTTTTTAGCGGTTAACGCGCAAACTTGTGCCTTCTGGGGGTTAAACTGGACTAGATTTAGTCGTCCCCAATCCGAGACTCTGTTCAGCAAAGACTCGACTTCAGACACAAGTTTGTCCCGGCACTCGGAGACGTTTTCCCGAGAAATATTGGCTCGACCTGTGTAAAGAGCATCACCAGTACTGTCATCCGCATAGCAATGAATGTTACGGGTATGCAACGTATCATTGATATGCAGAAGAAACAGCGTTGGCGATAGCACGCAGCCCTGTGGAACACCAGCATTAATAGGCTTGCAATCGGAGCTTGCACCGTCTACAACGACCTTGATGCTCCGATCTGCAAGAAAGCTGGTGATCCAATCGCACAATTTCTCGGGAAGCCCATAGGAAGGGAGCTTCGAAAGCAGCGCTTTGTGCCAAACCCGATCGAAGGCCTTCGCAATGTCCAAACTAACGGCCATTGCCTCCCCCTTGAACTCTACTGCCTCCGCCCATCTGTGAGTGAGGTAGACCAGAAGATCACCAGCTTACCGACCACAGCGAAAACCGTATTGGCGATCACTAATCACCTAGTGATCCTCAAAGTACCTCATGAGCTGGCAGTTTACAATGGACTCCATTGTTTTGGAGAACAAGGAGGTGATGGCGATTGGCCGGTAGTTGGACGGGTCTGAGCGGTCGCCTTTTTTAGGGATCGGGTGGACGAAAGCCGTCTTCCATGATTTTGGGACTACGCCTAGGGAGTAGGAGTACCGGAAAAGACGCGTTAAAATCGGTGCCAACTCTGGAGCACACGTCCTCAGCACAATTGGGGGGATTCCGTCAGGCCCACTCGACTTATGGATATCCAGGGAGAGGAGTGCTTTGCGAACCGAGCGCTGTGTGAACTGCACTTCCGGCATGGAGCACTCACACCGCGGGATGGTCGGCGGCGTACTCCTCCCGTCATCGAGAGTCGAGTTAGACGCAAAGAAAGAGCCTAGAAGATCGGCTTTCTCCTTTGCAGTATGGGCCAGTGAGTCGTCTTCCCTGTGCAGAGATGGAAGAGATGGCTAACAGAAATTCCCCTGGACAGCTTTGGCGAGAGACCAGAATGCACGGGTTCCAGAAGGAAGGCGAACTAGTTCCTCGCCAATTCTGCCTATGTGCTCTGACTTTGCCTTGGCAATGACTCTTTTGAAGGACCTAGAGGTGGAATTATACTTCTTTTTTAGAGCGCTGGTGTTTACATCCTGGGACGCTGGTGCATCAACCCAGGCTTGGTAGCACTCCTGCTTATAGCATGATGCTATTTTATAGGAGCGACCAAACCATGGCTGAGATTTGCCTCCAATGGGCACCACAGAGGAAGGAATAAAAAGTTCCATACCCTGAAGTACCACATCAGTAACAGAATCCGCAACAATGTTGGGATCATCCGGCGAGAAGCAAACCCGCCCCCAAGGGTAGGATGCAAAGAAAGACCGCATCCCATCCCAATTGGCTGACCTATAGTGCCAAACACGGCGGCAGCCTGCAGAATGCAACCGCGATTTCAGCGTGAGTGGCACAACACTCCGGACCAGACAATGGTCCGAGGAGCCTAAAGGGGCGTCGACGGAAATCTGATATCCGTCCGGGTGAGAGGTCAGCAGAAGGTCCAACAGGGAAGGTGCATGATCCTCCACATCTGGAATCCGCGTAGGCGAAGTAACCAGTTGTGTCAGACCATATGCCAAGGCAAAATCATGAACAGATCTCCCCGCATGATCGGTTAAACGTGAACCACGCCATTCGGCGTGATGGGCGTTAAAGTCGCCGAGGATCACGATCTCTGCGGAGGGGATCTGCTGTAGCAACGAATCTGCAGCCATTTGGACGTGGTCGAAGAGTCGGTCTGTTTCGGCGTTACCGCTATGGGACCTATAGAGGCACCCGTAGACGCGCGGATGGTCGTCGCTGTCTACGCGTAGCCAAAAGATGGTCAGGTTCGAACCTTCAAGTCTGCCGAGGCGTCGAGAACGGATGTCCTCTCTGACGTAAACGCAAACTCCAGCCCGAGGCACAAAGGAGTGTTCCAGTTTGTACCCCGGGTAGGAGAGATACGAGACATCAGCCGGAGAGGACACCTGCGTCTCGGTCAGAAAGAGCAGAGCCGGCCTCGCAGTCTCGAGATGGTAGTGGACGGCGTTTAGGTTAGAGTGAAGTCCCCTGATATTGCAGAAATTCACTTTCTTGTTGTTCCGTTTGCCCCGAGCAGTTGTAGTCTTGAGCGGAATTTTGCCCCCCCCCCCCCCCAGAATACGCGGGGCAGCCTGAGCACTCACGCTCAGAAGTGGAGAAACATGGTCGTGGATGCTCAGCGAGGGATTCTCCAGGGGTACTGGTACCCTCCTGGGGTAGTCTATCATTGTTTAATTCCGCCACCATGTTGATGGGGGGGGGGGATTTGGGCCTCCGGCCACCTGCACTCACCAGACGAAACGCGGAAGCAGAGCTTCAACTTCACGCCGGTATTCTGTGAGGTCGTGGTACCACCCCGGTTTGAGCCGGCCCATACGTGCAACAGCAAAGCTGCCGCGTGGCTCTACCACTGTTAAAAGTTGGTTTGCAGGGCAGTTCGTTTGTAGGTTATTTATAGCTTTCAAGAAGCAACTTTTGTTCATACTGTTCATTACATTCTTTTACCCCTTTAAAATATCTTTCATATTGAGTCAATCCATCTTTTCCTTTTTTCTCCATCCTTTGCAAAATTTTCTCTACTGGCTCTTGTTTGGCTGGAATAATTTTGCATATAAACGGAATTTGTTTTTGCAAGATAACCCAATATGGTAAGGAGACAACTTTTGCATCTTTCGAAAATAGACCTTCTAACTTTTTCACTGCATTGCATAAATTCGCTGATTCTGATTTATAATGCCCACTATTATTGTCTATATAAGTTATTTTACCATTTACCACTTTTATTAAACCAGAACATAAAACTGGCCCACCACCTGCAAGAGTTGAATGACGATAAGCCCACTCGTTTTTATTAACATTAATATGTTCATGAGTTGCCAATCTGCCATCAAGCGTGATCACATAAGCTACATAACCTTTTTTACCCTTACTAATTTTATCAGTTGTATCGTATAGCTTGCCTTCTAAGTATTATAACCTTATTTCCCCATCTTCCTCACCAATAAATTTGCTTTGATCAAACTGTTCATCAGAGTTAAAATACTTAACCTTTGCATTAGTTCTAGGAATTTTTCTTCCTTTAACTCCAACTTCTGAAAATAAATTATAGCGTGGAAAAAATATGTAAATTTACTTTCTATCCAGTGTAAAATTCTGTTTATAATACCAAAAACTTTTTTGTTGCCTAAATCAATAGAGAGTTGCTGTTCTTTTGGTACTGTTTTATGATTGGACTTTGTACTAGATTTGCCAAATTCTCTGGCAGCATATTTAAACTTTTCTAGTAAATATTCCTTAAGCACTTTTGATACTAACGTTTTTGCCTCACCAACTATTATTTTGTTTTATATTATTTTAGACAAAAAGTCAATTTTTCTTAATATGTTGATAAAATGAAACTTGAGTGAGAAATATTTAAGTAATAATTTTCCGCCACAAACAATACTTTCTTTGTTTGCTAGTGCAATAGAAGTCTAATCTACTTTCAATTCCCCAGTATGTAAAATGCGCGGTAAGGACTCTAATTCCTTTGCAGCACTTAAACTTTTATTTTTTGCATGTATACCAAGCTTATTGAATTCTCGGGCAGTAGGAAACACTCTTGCTTCAAGCGAACCAGCAGTTTTATTATAATGATCGACAGCACTTTTTAAGGTCCCAAGCAAATTATCAAAGTTTTTGCCCATTGTGCAAATGCGCACATATAAAATATGACCCAGTTCACTGATTTTATTTGCATTTTCAGCTATCATCTCTTGCTTCCATCCATATGCTATTGCTCTCAGCAATGCAATTAGAGTGATCGGTGTTGCAATGATCACTTTTTTTTCCACTCCAATCTCTATCAAAGCAGGCTCATATTCCAGTGCTGCGCTAAAAACCTCCTACCCTGTTAAGAAAAGCACCACAAGTTCTGGCGTGTTTTCAAATTGATTCCAATACTCTTTTTTACCCAAGTCATTTATGTGTTTTTTTTTATTGCCAGGGAATGATTCTTTAATTTCTCCTTTTGTATTTGCAAATCATTTTGTGATATAGCATCCATGTAAGAATCAAGCGGCACTTTAGCATCTATTATTATCTGCTTTCCAGATGGCATTTTGATTATTAAATCAGGACGCAATAAATTATCCTCGTTTTTATCAACTACTGACGGCTGAGTAAAAAAATCGCAATATTCAATCATTCCTGCTATTTCTACCACTCTTTTGAGTTGCATTTCTCCCCACTTTCCTCTAATGTGGGGCTTTCTCAAGGCATTAGCAAGGCTGGAAGTTTGGTTCATCAGTGCTCCAATTTGCTTCCTTCATAGGCCCCTACCCTCTCCTTTTCTAGCTCACGTATTTCATTATCGAATTTTTCTAATTTTTCTTTTATTGGCGTTACAACTTCGTTGATCGTTGCTTGTCTTTTTTTTAAATCGCTTTCCGTTTCTTTTAATTTACTATCGATTACTTCCTTCGCTAAGTTCTGAAAATTATTGTTACTTGTCTGCAAAGCATAAAGAGAGAGCGCTTTAAAAGTGTTTGTTAATCTCTCCTCTGCTTTTGTTAATAACTCTATTTCCTTTTTCTTTTCCTCGCGTTCTTTTTGCAGAGTTACTTCAAGTTCTGCTCTTTTGACCCTTAAATCAACTATTTCTTCATTCTTCGCAAGCAAACTTTGCTTTGTTTCTTGAAGTTCTTGCTCTAATTTACATAAATTACCCTCAAGGTTTGCTTTCTTTTCGCTCAGTTTTTTACGATAATGTAGAAAAATAGTAATAGAGATGCAACCAGAACTATAGAATTGAAAAGCATCAGAAGAAAAAGACTGCGTTTACAATTCTATATGATTTTGGTGTGTATAAGAAAGAAAAAAAGAGCACCTCTTTATTTGCTCTTTTTTGGAAGTTTATTATAGTTATTGCTTGTATTGTATAGTTATTGTTGTTATCATTATTAGCAGTTTGTACTTCAGGTGTAGCAACTAATAAGCCGTCATCATTTGCAGACGCTTTTTGGTCAGCTTATAATTGTCTAGTTAGTTCTTTATCTTCATCAGGTTCTTGCAACTCATCTGGTGTTGTCTCTTGGCTAGAAACAATGTCGAAACTCGAGCTATCAGTTGGTGCACTACCATTTGCAGAGATTTCAGGTTGAGGATTATTAGCCTCTTTATCATCATCTTTAACAGATTTATTATCAAAACTTGACTGATTAGGCTCATCACTAGACTCTTGATCAGGTTTAGCCAACGGACCTGCCATACCGTTTGAGTTTTGTGAATGACCATGATTTTGCATGTCATTAGCAACTTCATCTTCTTGAACTTCCAGTGATTTTGATTGCTTAATAGCATCTTCAAATCCTTCATTGTCTGATACCTCTGAACCTAATCCTACTTTGGAATCAACATCCTTGTTGCTAACCTCTGATTGTACTTCCTCGTTACTAGCAGCATCATTAGGTTTACCTTTTTCCTCTGTTTTAGGTGGATTGACCACAGGTTCTTGAGACTTACCTGGCACTGCCGATAGTGTTGGTTGATCAGGAGTATCTATTTTAACAGGCTCATTATTAGGAGTTGATAATTCTTGAATTGAATTAACTCCAGGTAATTCTGTTAGACCATCAGTTGTTGAGCTTGACGCTTGTTTTACTTCAGCAGTGGCTTCCCTATTGCTGTCATTGTTAACCACTTGTTGTGTTACGTTATTACCAGTAGTATTGGGCTTAGGTTGCTCCAACGTTGGAGCTTCAAATGGCTTGTTAGATATATTATCTACTTTAACCGTCGTTACACCATCTCAATCAATCCTAGCATTTTTTTTACATCTTCAAAGTGATCTTGACTTTCAAGGTGCTTCATGGTGCTATTCAAATAAAAACCACTTTTGTCTTTCTTTACTATCGATATTATAGATACAGAAAAAATACTAGTAGGTTCTCCAAGAGTATAACCATCAACATAGTATTCATCTTTGACACATTTTATATATGTAGAAAGTTTAGTCAAACCTCCACTTTCATAACTTTTATAGTCCTGAGCCACTAAAGCTTGCTTTAAACTTAGAGTTATGGAGTTTGAAGCAGCCGTTTGCAACCAAGCAGAAGTTTGCCTTCTTTACTTTCATTAATTACAGGTTCTTGAGATTTTTTACCGTCACTTACCAGTATTGATTGAGTAGGTTTTGATGTTGTAGTGTTTAGGGGCTCACATGGCAGTGGTGTTGGTTGATTAACAGAGTTATCACCACCAGGAGTTTTTGGTACTGTTGGTATTGGCTGATCAAGATTAACTTCATCTAGAGTTTTTGGTGTTGTAGTACATTTTGATTGTGCTTGAGCAGGATCCTGTCTCTCATTGCCTGAAGACTTCTCTTGCTGCGATGTATTTTGTTGAGTAGCATTTGCTTTACCACCAAACAACAACTTCCAACTCAATCCATGAAACTCCTATGTGATCAGCAATCCACTTAAAAAACTTTTTTATTTTTTTCCACATATTTCACTATTTCAGTCTACCCTGTCAATTCTTTTTCTGTGGAGAGAAAATATATGCATAAAAAGAAGTAAAAAGGTTTTGAAGCTAGTGATGCGGAAGTTTTTAGTACTTGCTCGCGACTTTCAACAATTTAATAGAACTGGTGTTTACAACCTCTCCGCCGACACGCTTAGTGACAAAAAACCTCACATGATGTGAGCTTAATCCAGTAATTAATAAGCAAGGTAAAACAAAAGATAACAGCACTATATAATGTTCGTTTTTTTGTGTCAAGCACTTTTTTATCTACTTCAATTAGTTAAGGGATTTCAATATTAATTCTGCACTACTTGCAGTTTTTGTCACGGGTCTGCCAATGACGATATAATCAGCTCCTAAATTTATTGCTTCTCTTGGTGTTGCTGTTCTTTTTTGGTCGTCATGACCTGGATCTATACGAATTCCTGGAGTAATAATTTTCAAGTCTTCACCGCATTCTCGGCGCACTTCTTGAGCTTCTAGTGCAGAACAGACTATTCTATGGAGTCCAATCTTTTTTGCAAGCTTTGCAAGCAAAATTACCTGTGATTTTACCTCTCTTGCTACTTCAAGCTCGTTTAAATCCTAATTGCTCATATAGTTAGCACTGTCACTCCAATTAGCTTTATTTTTGTGCCTTGCACCACACTTAGCGCTTTTTCAAGCATTTTTGTTCCGCCACTGATGTGCAGAGTTAACATTTCAATGTTCAGAACTTTTATTACTTCAACTGTTTTAGCCACAGTGCTAGGAATATCATACAATTTCAGATCTAAAAAAATTGGTATATTGCATTTTGCAACTTCTTGCACTCCAGAGAGACCATGAGCAGCAAAAAATTCTAATCCCAGCTTTACCATGCCAACTTTACCACGCAGAGCATCAGCTAGAGAAAAGCCTTATTTAAGTCTTGTGTCCATCCAGTGCGCATATTATTGGGTTCATTATCTTGCATAATTTTTTTATAATAAAGCTAATTATTATGTTTTGCAAATACCTTCACTCTGACTACGTTCATAAGATTCTGTCAATAGTGAATTTGGCAATTTGATCGGAGTGGATGAGCGACTGTTATATCCAGAATCTTCCTCAGACTCATATCCAGGATCTCCTGCATTTAAAGGAACAGATGTTTCACCTGGAGATGATGCATATCCAGAATCTTTCCCAGATGTTTTGCCTCGCAAATCTTGTACAACTTCTTCAAGTACAGACTTCATTACTGGAATCTCCTGTAATATTACTGTTTTATCATCATTGTTGATCACTTTACTTCTCTTTATTGATTCTTTTAACTTGCATAACATATATTCTGTTATCCTTTACACATAAGACATTTTTCTTCCTTCTCTCTCAATAAATCTTTTTCAAGTTGTTCTATTTGACTGTCTTGCTCTAAAAGTGATTTTCTTAAACTTTTTACTTCGTTATTACAATCTTTTCTTATCCTATCTAACTAAAAAGATTGATTTTTAATTAAATCATCTGCTTTATATAGCTCTTCAAATTAACTTTTTAATTCTTGAGATAAGTTTTTATTTTTCTGATTAATTTCTTTAAATTTACATTGTAATTCATCTAATTCTACACAAAGTTCTTCTTGTCTTTTATGTAATTCTTCTTTTTTCACATAATATATGTTTTTCCTTACACAATTTTTCTATTTCCTTATATAATTCTTCATTTTTTAATTCTGCATGTTTATTATTGTTTGTTTTCCTTTTCAATTCCGTCATGCGTTTTTCTTTTTCGGCTAGATTACCTTCTTTTTCTTGTAAATGTTCACATAAACGTGTGATTTCATAAAGTAATTCTTCTTTTTGCTTACCAAGCTCATCTTTTTCCTTCGCTATCTTTTTCAATTCGTCTGTTATTTCAAATATGTGATTCGCTTTGGCCTCTAATCTTTTCTCTAAAGATTTTTTTCTGCAAGAAGATATTCTCTCTCAACTTCTAACTCATTTACTTCCTGATTCAATTTTTTGCTCTCTTGTTTAAATTTTGCTTTTCTCGAGTTAATTCACGTGATTGATTCCTTAATTTTTCCACTTCTTTGTTTGCAGCTTCTTCAGCTTCCTATATTTTTTATTATTCTATTATTACTAACCTTTCTATTATTACTAATCATTTTATACGAAAGTGCAAGCACCAAAACAGATAATGCAGCTAAAGCAAGAATTAGAGGAAGAGGCACATTAGAAGTTACAGTAAGCGCTAAAGATGCAAGTAACGTAAGAGTAGCTAAGGAACTAGCTACAAAATAAAATGTGTTAGCTTTGTTAAACAAATTGCTCATTACTCCCCTCACTTACATCTTTAAGGTGTGATAGGAATTATTTTTTGCATCCCTAAAAAGCGATAAATTAGGGCTGCAGGAACTTGTGTTAGGATTTTCGTGATTCAGTTGCTCTGAATTTTCTTTACTCTCATCCTCATCTTCCTTTTTAGGAGATAGCGATTTTCTAGAATATCTTCTTGGTGTGGATGTGCGAGGAGAAAGTGGCTTCGGGAAAGTTATTCCATTAGCAAGCTTATTTTCACCTTTTCCTTCAAATTCTCATGAATGTTCACTGCTTATATCTGAAGAAATGGAATGACTAGGCTTATCTTTCTTCCCAATTAATGCTTGCAGACGTTTAACTTTTCTTTCCAAATCAGAATTACGTCTTCTTAATTCACTGCATTCGTCATCCAAATCTTCTTCGCTACTTTTCAACTTACTGTTATTATCGCGCAACTTTTCATTTTCTTTTCTTTCTTGATCCAAAAGTTTATTTAACTCTCCGATCTTATTAAGATCTTTAGTTTTTTCATCTTCTGATTCCTTGCATAGTTTTTCTTTTGGTTCTAAATTTGCGGCTAGCTGGATCGTTTTTTTGCGCTTTTTTACTTAACTCTTCTTTCAATCTTCTTTTTCTTTCTACTACATCCCTTAATTTAGTTTGTAAACAAGAAGTTTCGCCCTTTTCTTTTCTTGACTGCACTACTAATTCTTCTACTTTTTTCTTTCTCTCTTCTAAACATATTTCCAATTCTGTTATTTTTTCTTTTAATAAAAGAGCTAAAGTTCCTTCACATTTTAATTCATATAACTGCCTTTCTAAGGAATCTATTTCTTTTTGAGGTTTAGATAATTCCTCCATTAAAGAATCCACTCTTTCATTCAATCTTGCATTTTCATCACGTAAATCTTGGCGTTCAAGAGAAATCATCTCCTCCGTATGTTTTAACTGACCTTTTACTTTTGCACTCAATTCTGTATTTTCATCGTATAAATCTTTGTTCTTATTATTAAGAGCAACTATTTTATCCTTTAATTTTCTGATTTGATTACCTTTATTATTTAACTCTTTTCTCGAGTTAATTCATTTAGTTGATTATTCAATTTCTCCACTTCTTTGATTACAGCTTCTTTAGCTTCTTTTTCTAGAGTTATTTTATTTTCTAACTCTTGTACCTTACTCTCAAATTGTTGTTCTACGCTTTCTAACTTTTGCTCTTTTTCAGCAAACTTATTTTTCTCAACCTCTATTTTCTTATTATTACTAATCATCTTGCATGAAAGTGAGAGTATTAAAGTAGATAGTATAGATAAACTCAAGGCAACAGGAAGAGATACATTAAAGACTGCAACTGAAGACAAAAACTCAACATAAGGGGCAACAGCAAGTGTCCCAGATGCAAGCAACACCAAAGTAGCAAAAGCACCAGCTATAAGATATTGTGCATTGGTTTTACTATACAAATCCCTAATTCTCACAACTAATAGTGATAATAGTATGGATATCAAAGGAAGTAAAGCTATAAAAATCATTATAAGTCTATATTCACTATGTATTTCCCGTCTTCAGTTTCAAGCTCAGACTGCATCTACTCTATCATTTCCGCATTGCAAACTGCTTGTAGGTCATTCTGCGCAGATTGATTCAATTTGTCCTCTCGTAGATCTGCTTGTATCACTAATTTCTTTATCAAATGCTTAACTGATACATTATTATCTGCTTTTATCTTTCTGATAATGTTTAATATCTGCACGCAGTTGTCTCCCATTTCCTCTGAATATTTATCGTAGATAAGCTCTTCTTTGCTCGGCCAATTACTTTGATTGTGTACAGAATTATAACTATACAACTGGTGGTATATCTCTTCTGTAATGTAAGGCAAAAAAGGTGCAAATAACCGCAAAATAACATTTAACACATACGCCAAGCTTTGTTTTGCACTTAAGATTGCTTCACTGCTTTCGTATGCGCGCTTTTTTGCCAATTCCAAGTAGTTATCACAAAAGTCTTTCCAAAAAAATTCCTCTATTACGCCGAAAGCTTCGCAGTATTCAAACTGTAATAGGTTATTCGTTGCTCTTTCTATAACTTTGTATAACTTAGACAATATCCACTTATCTATTGTCTCGTGAGCAGAATTTATGCTCATTACTTGATGCTTTTCCATGAACATGGAAACAAACTTGCTAGCGTTCCAAAATTTTGTAACTAGGCGCTTGCCAATTTTAAATATATTTTCAGAGTGGACTGTATCAACTCCAAGCCTTGAGTTCGCTGCCCAATAGCGTACTATATCAGCTCCATAAGTTTCAAGTATTACATGAGGAGTGATGATGTTACCTTTTGATTTACTCATCTTTTTCTTATCATTGGTCAAACACCAACCGCTGATCATAATGTTTTTCCAAAGTAAAGAATCTGCATGATAATGTGCTTTCAAAATCGTATAAAAAGCCCAAGTTCTTATTATCTCATGGCTCTGGCTGCGCAGATCTGCAGGAAATATTGTATTAAATATATATATATATATAATAATATATATAATTTGGCAAGCTAAACTCACTGTTTACTGCCAGTGCACCTAGTTGAGGAGTAATTGAACTTGTGGCCCAGGTATCCATTATATCTTGATCTGGGATAACCTCTTCTTTGCTATAACCTTTTGGCAAATCTTTGAGTGGATCTATAGGTAGGTCCTTTATCTCAGCTAGAATAATTTTACCTTCCTCTCCCTTACGTTTGGAATACCAAGCTGGAAATGGCACACCAAAATAGCGCTGTCTTGAGATGCACCAGTCCCAATTTAGCCCTTCTATCCACACTTCCATGCGTTTACGCATATTGCTTGGATGCCAATTGCATTCTTTTGCTTTATCTAATACTTGAGCTTTTTGCTCTAAGGTCTTGATAAACCATTGATAAGTAGGCAATATCTCAAGTGGTGCACCAGACCTTTCTGCGCACTTAACAGAATGAGAGATATTAGTGCTTTCTATTAGTAACTCCTTCTCAGTTAGGATTTCGATCATCCTCTTTCTTGCTGCTGTAACTTCCAATCCATTGATTTAATTGTAGATTCCAGCGTCACGAGCTGGAATGACGCCGGGATGTGGTGGAATGACGTCTTCTTTTGTCATCTGACTAGCCCTATCTCCTGTCATCCGAGTAGCTGACACTGGGATCCATTCTTCTATTTCCTGGATTACAGTGCCACCTATGGTGTCATCCCAGTGCCCAGACACTGGGATCCATGCTCTTTCCTTCTGACCATGTGGTGGATGCAGGTTCATCCTCCCATCCTGATCGATGATAATTTTCATCGGCAGATTATGCTTTTGTTGCCAATATATGTCGAGCTCATCACCGAATGTACAACACATAACAAGCCCAGTGCCTTTATCTACTTTAACCTTATCATCAGCTATTATTGGAACTTTTTCCTTTGTTATTGGTGCTACGGCTGTTTTTCCAATCAGATGGGTATAGCGTGCATCCTATGGGTGGCAAAAAACTGCAACACATGCGGGAAGTAACTCTGGTCGCGTAGTTGCAATATTGATCTGCTCATTTTCGCGCACTAGGTCTTGCTGCTGGACTGATAACATTTACTGCACTTGAAATAGGTTAGAGATGTTAGTAATTATTGGTACAGCAGTAACATCTGCACTCGTAGTTGGTGGTATAACATATGCAGCATTACCTAGTACTCAAGTAGATAGAGCGAAAGCACAAGAAGTAAATGAGAATGGGAAAAAGAAGTAACAAAGGCACTGGGCTGATACCTTCATAAAGGAACTAGCGTCAGCTACTCGGATGACAAGAAGAGGGTACTGGGATGAAATCATTATAGAGTGAACCAGTGTCACACTACTAGGATGAAGATTAATTATTCTGCGCGGTATGACAAGAAAGGAGCAGCAGGATGACGCCTCACCATGTCATTTGAGTAGCGGACACTAGGATGGCACTTCCCGCTCATCTCCAGCAGTTTTTTCTTCTTTTGCTTCTTACATTTTAGAGCCTGGTTCTTCATGTATATCAGTCACAGGTTATTTTTCTGCTTGCATTATTTTACCTGATATATACTCCTTAGCTTGCTCAGCGAGCTTGATTACAATAGCTACTCCAATTGCAGTTGCCATCGTAAGTGCTAGTGCGTGTACTCCTACTGCAAGCAAGGACTCTAGTGCTGCTGATAAAGATGACCAGGAATCCACTTTACATATTGGAAAAGCACCACTTGCAGCGATAAAAGCTCCAGCTACAATGTTTCCAATAAACAAGCCAGCTAGACACGAAGTTTCTTTTAATGTTAACCCGCTATGACGCTCATATGGAATTGGATACAAAAGAATTGTTATGAAAGCTGCAATTAATGGCACTACATAGATGTCTCCAACACTTCCGCCTATTATCAGAGGTGAAAGACTAGTGAAACTTAGTAAGAGAACTACTAAAGTGCCTATTATAGCTCCTATTATTGCTGCCACGCCCAGCATCGCTAAATAAATTACACCCTCCATAACTTTACTCTTACTTTAACAATATTTCAATTATCACACACCATAATAAAAAAGTCAACTCCATATGTTTAGGTTTTTTTTTTATAGGATAGGGTGACAAACGAGCACACAGTCCACCTGATGGTAAGTGGTTGCTGTGGCCCATAGACATCTACATCTATCCTCAATTACGAATCAAAATGCAGATGCGTTGTCACCCGTGAGGACTAAGATGGAATGCCTCGTTTCCAGTAAAAAGGGTCTCCGGTTCTCTACACTCACCATACGAAACACAGCAGCATTAAGCTACTATTTCACGCTGGTATTCTATGAGAGCGTGGTCCTTCCCCGGTCGAGCCGACCCATTCGTGCTACAACTATACATCTAATATAACTGCAGCATGGCTCTACCACGTATTTTAAAGTATTTATTTTAAAGTATTTATTTTAAAGTATTTATTTTAAAGTATTTATTTTAAAGTATTTATTTTAAAGTATTTATATATATTGTAGGTTGTAAAATCCCAAAAAGCAGCCAAAATGGAATAAGCAAACATTTACGAATTGAATTTAGTGCAAACAAGGGTGTTGATATCAACCATACTCTGCAGAATCGCAATGTGGTATGACTACATGCTCTTCACTGATTTGATTAACATAATTAGCAGAGAGTTTTGTTTTGCAAAAGATGTCTACAGTAACATACTGAAATTATTTGGAATTGTAGGGCTAGGCGCAATTGTAAGGCCATTTAGTGCATTCATATTTGGTCACGTTGGTGACAGGTATGGAAGGAGGATAGCATTAATAATTACTATCTTACTAATATCGATACCATCAAGTCCCATTGCATTTATTCCAAGTCACAATCAAGTAGGTATCATTTCTACTATATTGCTTCTTGCAATCCATATAACACAAGGAATTGCACTTGGTAGTGAACAAGGAAGTTCTGTTTATCTTATAGAGCATTTATCCAGTAGGAAAGAGAACTTAGGGATGTATTTTGGAATAATGGGCTGTGGTCGCTCCATTGGTGTCTTGCTTTCTGCAGTGATAGTAATTATCTGCAAAAAAACTACTGATTTTTGTACCTGGGGTTGGAGATTGCCATTTATTTTCTCAGTTATTTTAGGATTAATTAGCGCGTATAGCATATACACATTGGGAGAAACTCCAGCATATAAAAAAAATCCAAAACAAAGAAATTTACCTGATTTGCCAATAATAGAGCTTATAAAGCGCCACAAGAGAGCTCTTATACTTGCTATTTTAATATCTGTACCTGTTAATGTTGCTATCGGATTTACCATATTTCTTCGAACACTCGCAAAGGAAATAGCATCAGTGGATGTGTATGTAACGACATATATCAACGAAATTGTGCTCATTATAACCAGTTTATTAATGCCGATATCTTCAATAGCGTTTGGAATGTTGGCTGATAAAGTTGGAAAAGAGCGCACTGCAATCTTATTTATAGCAATTACAATGGCACTATGTTGTCCTGCGTTATCTATTGCATATTACTACAAAAACTACCTTATAATTATGCTTAGTGTAATGGCTCTTTCTATAATAGAAAGAGGTATAGTTCCCATAGGAATAGTTGCATCTGAACTCTTTCCCACCAATGTTAGATTTAGTGGTGTGAGCTTATCACGCAACATCTCTTATGCGTTACATGGAGGATTTACTCCTATGGTTTGTATTGGTTGACTGTAACATTTCCTCAAACAAACCTTGCTGCTGGGCTTTATACAGTCTTCTGCTTGTTGGTCAGTGTAGTAGCAATATTGCAAATAAAACCGCAAGATAAAAAATGTGATTGGTCTTAGTTTTCTCTGATGTGATTTGATAGATCAGGAAAACCCGAGTAGCTGACACCATGACAACCGTCATCCCGCTGCTTGTTAGCAGGATGACGAATTTGTATCGGAAAACAAGTAGCATGACGATTTATCAAATGTTCCTTAGTTTCTCAAAAAATCCTTTAACAAAAAAGAGCATTCTGTTTCTAATATCCCACCATAAACTTCAGGTATATGGCTGCAAAATTGAAATATCTTAGCACCATTTTCAATTCCTCCACCTTTTGGATTATAAGCTCCAAAGTACAATCGCTTAATCCTGGCAAAGGAAATAGCTTGAGCACACATCGGACATGGTTCTAATGTTACGTATATGTCAGAATAATAAAGCGTTGAAGTTGAGAGCAACTCACATGCCTTCTTGATTGCTAACATCTCTGCATGTGCAGTTGGATCATTGGATATATTGTGTGCAGAAGAAACAACATTGCTTCCACTAACTATTACAGCACCTATGGGAACCTCATCATCTTTCTGAGCAAGTTTGGCTTGCTCTATGGCAAGCTCCATATATTGATACTTGAACACTTTCCTTTGCTAATCTTCTTTTTTTAAATTTTATTAACTGCTGCCTTAATAAATGATACAAAAAGAGGATGAGGAGAAAACAGCTTTGATTGAAACTCTGGATGAAACTGCACACCAATAAACCATGGATGACTCTCTAACTCCACTGCCTCTATACATGTTCCATCTTCTGATATGCCACTGCATAGCAGCCCATTTTTTTCCAAATCATCTTTATAATCTGAATTAATTATGTATCTATGCCTATGTCTCTCTGAAATAGTAGTGTTACTATATGCATCCATCATTTTAGAGCTTGCATTTGTATTACATTTATATGCCCCAAGTCTCATGGTTCCACCAAGATCGTCATCTTGATCGCCAGCTAACTTAACGATTGGATGTTTACAGTTATGAAATTCTTCAGAGTGTGCATCTTCAAGCTTAACAATATTACGAGCAAACTCAATAATTGCAAGTTCCATACCAAGGCAAATTCCGAAAAATGGGATATTATTTTTACGGGCATAATTTATTGCTAATATTTTACCCTCTACTCCGTCATCACCAAACCCCCCTGGGACAAGAATTGCATGAGAATTCTGTAACTTCTCACCTATAAGCTTTTCATTTATAGGTTTTTCTTCCTTCTCCCTTGAGTTAACCCAGTTTATCTTTACTTTGACTTTATTACTAATCGCACCATGATTTAATGCTTCAACTAGTGATTTATACGCATCAGGGAATTCTGTGTATTTTCCCACTATAGACACAGTAACTTCCTGTATTGGTTTTCTTATGGAATGCACTATTTGATCCCATTCAATCAAGCTTGGTTTTGGTTCACTTAAATGAAAGTGCTCCAAAATTTGCGTATCAAGCCCACATTGGCTATACAACACCGGCAACTTATATATTATATGACTCACATCAGGAGCAGGTACCACATTAGACAAAGAAACATTGCAAAGCTTAGCTATTTTCTCTCTCTGATTATCGAAAATTTCTTTCTCACTGCGGCATAATATAATATCTGGTTGTTTTTATGTTTAATTCTTGCGCTGCGGTAAGATATGGTATTAAAGTTAAGTGAATAAGGATAACTCTTTGTTTTCCTAATGTGTAGTTAACTTGGCGTATAGCTTCCAAAAATGGTTGGCTTTCGATGTCACCCACAGTTCCGCCTATTTCACATATTACAAAATCTAAACCTTCCGTACCATTGAAAATGAACGATTTGATTAAATCTGTCACATGAGGAATGACTTGCACAGTTTTGCCCAGATAATCACCACGCCTCTCTTTCTTCAACAACTCATTATATATCTTACCAGTTGTTATATTGTCATCTTTTGTTGCTTTAATTCCAGTAAAACGCTCATAATGCCCAAGATCCAAATCAGTTTCAGCACCATCCTCGGTAACAAATACCTCTCTGTGCTGAGTTGGGTTCATTGTCCCAGTTTTCTGATACGGATCTTAAAACCGTAAGTTTGAAGAAGCGCACCAACGCTTGTAGCAACTAAGCCTTTACCAAGCGATGACACAACTCCACCTGTGACAAAGATAAATTTAGCTTCCTTCATTAATTTTCAAATGGAACAGAAGTAGGCTCACTTTCTTGCTTTTTTTCTAATATAATTTTTTCTGCAATCGATTTTTTATGTACGTTTTTTGAATATAATCCTGACAATAGCAATGTGTTTATAATAAACAATCCAGCAACAATAGCCGTTATTCTGCTGAGCGGGTTTTCAGAAGATTTTACCGGAATCATGGAATTGACTCCCTGTTGTGTATTACTAAAACCACTTAACGAACTACTCCCAGGCGGCTGCAGGAGCACTAAAATTACTAACACAACAACCAATATTACTTGAAATATACTTAATACTGTTACGCGCTCAAGTCGACGATACACTAGCGCCATCTAGTGTCAGGAACGAGAGCGAGGGGAGCATTGAGAAAATGACATCACAAATCACTCGACCGTCAGCGCCACCCGAAGAACTAAACTTCTTGAAGTTTAAAACTCGAACTCTCGGTACCTTGCGCGTGTTTACTTGAACATTCTGGATATTTTGCTAATTTATATAAGTAGGCGCTGCAAGATGCGATCGGGCAGTGTTGTTTTGGCGAGACAAGCGAAGCTTCGGAGCGGAATAAAGTGAATTAGTGTGTTTAATTACTAATGTTTTTAACTTTAATTTGTGTAAAGTAAATTAAAGTGTTAATTTAGGTAATTCTATCGGCAATTTTTATTGTCACGAACCTCAAGCTCGTAACAATACTGCTACTGACATTATAGATAGAGCTGAAAATAAAAATTTTAGGAGCATAAAGTGCATAAGTCAAGAATATCTGTCACCCAAGTAGTTTGGAATCTAAGTATGTATTTACTGCGTACCTTATTTTGGTTAGCATATGCATAAAACTGTGGGCTTAATATGTATCACATTTTAAAATACAAAGATTATGAACCAAAAATAGACGAAAGTGCTTTCATCGCAGGTGGTTCTCATACTAGCAAGGTTGAAATAGGAAAAGATGCGAGCATCTGGTTTAATTGTGTGGTCAAAGGGGACGTTGGATCAATAAAAATAGGTGATGGAACAAATATTCAAGATGGAACGGTAATTCATGTGGATAGAAACCCAGGTGGTGATACAACTATTGGCAATATGGTAACAGTGGGACATTTTTGTATTTTGTATGCATGTATGGTGCATGATAAAGCGTTTATTGGTATGGGCTCTACCGTCATGGACCATGCAGTTGTGGAGCCTGAAGCTATGGTAGCTGCTGGCTCGCTAGTGACACATGGAAAAGTAATAAAAAGTGGGGAAATATGGTCTGGCAGGCCAGCAAAGTTCTTCAAAAAAATGTCGAATGAAGAAATTAAACATATTACACAATCAGCACAAAATTATATTATGCTAATGAAGGAATATGAAAATTAAAGTTCGCGTGAGGCTAATTTAGCCTACCAACCCTGTTGAGGGACTGCATAGACAGATTAGAAAATTCACTAAAACTAAGGGCTCATTTACTAGCTTGTACAAACAGGTATATTGTGCTATAAAAAAGGCAGAGCAAAATTGGACTATCCTAATTGGGCTTTAACTATATCTCAACTTGATATTTTCTTTCCTAGTAGATTGAAAATTGAGTTGAGTTAAAAATGCGGTTTGACACAGTTTTTTGAACATTTCCTTATTGCCTATTTTTACAATTTTGAATTGATTCCTTAGGTTATGCAAGAGGTCTACTGAGCAAATCCAATAATATCCTTGATTTCTTTTATATTATGGGTTGCAATTTCTGCTGCTTTCTTTGTACCTTTTTTTAATATTTCATGTAAATGGAATTGGTCTTTTAAAAGATCATTCATCCTCTCATGTATGGGTGATATAACACTGATAATTAAATCAGCTAACTCTTTTTTGAAGTGCTTCATGTCATGTTTGTTCACTTCTTCACACACTTTTTCCACATTTAAATTACTTAGCACTGAATAAATGTTTATCAAATTGCTTATTTCTGGTCGGCACTCTAAAGTAGCAAAATCAAAGCCTAGAATTGAATCTGTTTTTGCTTTTTCTATTTTCTTAACAATTAAGTCATCTGTATCATCAAGGTTAATGCACGAATATTCTGAAGGGTCAGATTTACTCATCTTGCTTGTACCATCTCTTAAGCTCATTATTCTTGATGTGCAATCCAAAGTTAAGATTTCAGGTGCGATGAAATAATCCAGTTTATAATGATTGTTAAAAGCTGATGCAACATCACGTGCAAGCTCCAAAGGCTGTTTTTGATCATCACCAACAGGAACGTATTTAGTTTGATACAATAATATATCTGCAGCCATAAGTACTGGATAACTATATAATCCATGAGAGACTTTTTGTTTATCACCGCCAGCTTTATCTTTAAATTGAGTCATGCGATTAAGCCAACTAATTGGTGTATAGCACCCAAGCAGCCAGCCCAGTTCTGCATGACCACTAAACGTGGACTGATTAAAAATAATGGACTTTTCTGGATCTATTCCACATGCAATATAAGCTGCTGCTGTTTTGAAAATATTACTTTTTAATTCACTTGCGGGAAGCTTGTTTGCTGTGATTGCATGTAGGTCGACAATACAAAAAAGAGATATGTATTTATCCTGTAAGTCTATCCACTGTTTGATTACACCAAGATAATTACCCAAATGTAGTACGCCACTTGGCTGGATACCTGAAAAGGCAATACTTGTCATTATACATTTACCCCATGCTAATCGCTTCCACAATCAGCAGATTTCTTAGAAAGAATAACCATTGCAGGACGCTGCAACCTATTTTTGATAGTGTAACTAGTCTGTAGTACTTCTACAATAGTGCCAGGCTCTTTTTTATTGTCGTCTCTTTCCACAACAGATTGGTGTAAATTACTATCAAAAATCTCACCAAGTGGATCTACTTCCTCTATTCCATGTTTTTTTAGATCATTCATAATTCTTTGATAAGCTACTTTGATCCCCTCATGAACAGGATCACCGTCTTTCAAAATTTCCATTACTTTTTTTAAATTGTCGCACGAGTCGATCATATCACTTGCAAATTTTGTGACTGCATAGTCACTTGTATCGCTAATTTGCTTTTGCATTATACGTTTGACATTTTCATTATCTGCAACAGCACGGCGTAAATGATCTTCAAGCTGAGCTGCACGTTCTTTTAATGTATTAAGGTCTTCATTTCAATCATCATTTTGTTGGTCGTTACCTTTCTGACTATTTACCATATCGGCACATTTCCTCTTTTTTTCTTTACTGCTAACATATCAATATCCTTAAGAATCTAATAAATATATAGCAATTAATTCGAAAATATCAAGCACCAGCTACATTTGTCTTTCTATGCTCGCATTTAGAAAGTCAATTAAAGTAATTTTATAAAAGGAATCAGGAAAAGTACTAATATCATTTAGTGCCATATTAATGTAGTATCTAGCTTTTTCCATAGAAAGCTGAATGGCATTATGGTGATTAATATAGTGTAATGCTTGGTCAAAATTGTGTCTAGCTGAAGAAAAGCATTTTTCCCAGAAGTTTTGCTCTGCTGGACTGCCCTTTTCGTATGCTATAATAGCAGGTAAGGTGGCTTTACCTTCGAAAAAGTCTTTTCCGACTTGTTTTCCAGCAGTGCCTTGATTAGCAGTATAATCGAGCATATCATCAACTATTTGAAATACCATACCAAAATTAAAACCAAAATTCTTTAGCCTCTCTGTTTCGTCATTTGTTGCACCTGATACTGTAGATGCAGCTTCACTGCATGCAGAAAATAAAGATGCTGTCTTTTCTCCATTGATATCAAAATAATTTTCCCTGACTATGTGTGGGTCAAAACGTGTTGTCATCTGTTTTATTTCACCCTTAACACGTAAATGCGATGCTTTAGATAAAATAGAGAGAATGTTTAAATTTACACACTCTATAAGCCATCTAAACGCTAGAGTCAACAATAGATCACCAACTAAAATGCTTGATTTATTCCCCGAAAACTTATTCGCTGTTTTAACTCCATGGCGTGCCTCACTTTCATCGAGCACGTCATCATGAAGTAAAGTAGCATTGTGTATAAACTCTACCGATGCAGCAACGTTGATCCTATCCTCCCCAGAATAGTTTAGCATTTTACATATAATAAAAACTAGTTTAGGCCTTATTTTTTTCCACCTGAACTAACAAGATGAGATATAATATCGGTAGCAAGCTTAACACCTTCATCATTGACATTTTTGAAGATAAAGTCCTTCATAGCTGATAAATCAGAAGATACGATGTCGCCTAATTTACCATTATTTGTTAAATCAGTATTTAGCATTTTAAAGAGACTTATGCTTCTTGTCCCTGTGCTTTCTCATTCTCTACTTTCTTCTTTTCTGTTTTCTTTGGTTCTGTTTCTAAAATTACTATGCCTTTTTTAATGAACCATAGTACTCTTTCAGTTGCTTGCGCGCCTACGCTTAGCCAATGTTTTAATCTACAGCCTTCACCACAACACGATTTTTATTGTCTTTTGGTAACATTGGATCATATTGTCCTATTTTCTCAATAAAACGCCCACCTCTTGGTGCTCGTGAATCAGCTACAACTATCCTATAAAAAGGGCGTTTCTTTGCGCCAAACCTTGCCAACCTTATTTTAACTACCATGCTAACCTTTATTTATACCTTTATTTATATTAGTCACAATTTTATACAATGAGCCGTTTTAAGTCAAATTAATTATACAACTTTTGCACCTTATAATGTAATTACCAATAATGTAGGGTGTCATTCCAGTACCGGGCACTGGAATCTAATTTGCACCATGTAGCCACTTAGTAAGTTTCTGGGTCCAAGTTCGGAGCACTGGATGCGTGAGGTAAATCAGGTTCTCATAAGGATTTAATTCTTATCTGGCTATATATCATCAAGTATAGCGTGATTAACTTCGACTTTATACTTTGATTCCAGATAGCTAATTAATTGCTCTTTTAGCGATATCATCGCACGTTTTCCGTTGTCAAGCGTGTTTAATTTACCATTTGATGAATGCATTTCTTTTAGAACACCTATTATAATTTCATTATTGTATTGAATAGGGTCTGTCACTGAACCAGTTGTTTTCATATTGAAAATCTCTTCTACAAAAGAAAAGGGGTAGTTTTGTTGATCCACTTCATTGCGTTGCATCTGCTGAACTTTAACTAATTCCACACCTTGAATTTCTTCCAAATCTGTTTTTTCTCTTAGTTGAACTGCAACCTCTTGACCAATTTTAAACATTCTTTCTTTTATAAGCTCACTACACCAAAGCTCTACCGCTAATGCCCTGCCTTCTTCAAAACTTTGCAATTTGGGTGGAACGATATCAATGATTTTTACACTAACAACAGCGTCCCCAACGCCCTTGAAATAACCTTTCTGATCCTTTTCTCGCGAAAAAATGAAATAAATGAAATCACTAGAATCTCCTACATTATTACCGCTTTGATCTTTTCCACTCGCATCTACTGGACCAATAGTTTGTATAGGTAAATTATATTCACTCAATATTTCTTCAATTTCTGAACCATTGTATATCTTATAGTTCACTTGGTTTATGAAATCATTGACTCTTTCGAAAAACTTTTGGTTAGTTAGAACTGACTTTATGTCTTTTTTTAAATCAACTAAGTCTTCATCAGAGATTTGATGCGTACTTTCCACTTTTATTATATGCCAACCAAAACTGCTTGCTAAAACTTCACTTACTTCACCTACTTTGAGAGCAAATACCTTTTCCCTCATATCTTCTGGTAAAAAATCCTTAGTTATATTATTTACTCTAGTTTCCTTAAGTTTTGCTTTGCCAAACTCTCTTACTATCTGTTCAAAGCTTGTTTTACCCTCCTCAAATATTCTTCTTGCTGTCTCAGCTTCTTCTTTGGTAGAAAATATTACATTGAATACATCTCTTTGATCTTTTAGTTCCTGTTGTTCTATTATACCATCAATTTCTTCATCTGAGATCTTGATTTGATCTTCAAAATACTTTTGGCCTAGGGAAATATATTGCGCAGTTCGATACTCAGGATAATAAAAATGGGATTTATTTCTTTCGTACAAATCAAGTAAGGCTTGATCATCTGGTTCAGGAATGTTTGTAACTGCATCTTCAGTTATTTTAATAATATCAACCACTCTAGTTTGGTAGCGACTTTTGTATATCTGCTCATCCACTCTCTCACCAAAAGTTACCGGATAATTATCTTTAAATAACGAAGTCATGAACATCATTGCGGGCAGAACTTTCTCTAGCTTTGCTATATACTCTTTCTCTGTCATATGGAGGTCATTTAGCGTTTCATGGAATTTATTTTTGTCAAATTCGCCTTTATCATTTTGAAAGTATTCGGTATTTTTAATATGGTTTTTTATAGACTCTTCTCCAACTTTCAACCCTAGCTCACTAATTAGGTTAAACAATAGTTTTTGCTCTATAAGTGCGTTAAGCAAATCATATTTCAGCTTTTTTACTTGTTCTCTACTCGCATCAGATCCAGAAATTTGCTTTTCATAGTTTTGATATAGTGATTTATACTCATCTGACGTTATAACTTCTTTTCCAACCCTAGCTACCTCTTCTTTTACATCATAACCTGATAAAAGGTTGCCAATTCCCATGAAAACTAATAAGCAAGCTAAAAGGACAACGACTGCTTTAGTGAAAAAAATTTTAACATTCATTTTAAACTCAGTTAATTAATGGTTAATTATAGAATAGTGATAATTTAATTCTTGTAAACATGTTGCTTTATTAGCCAATATATATAATATTACAATATGTTAACTTAAAATTTAACTCTTTTCTTATATAACTTAGTTAAACATATGTTTAACTAGGTTATACTATACCTTAATTGTTTAAAATATGCTTAAACGTAAGCGCATTTAATTAATTACTTGGAAAGTAACAAACAAAAAGTCATTGAATGACAAAATTAATGCTTTTTTAGTTTTAATAGCTTATATTCTAGCTGTGTATAACAGTAAGGGATTATAAATGGGAGATGCTTTTTTTATGTCAATGGAATCTTCTAAGGGCAATAACGATAGAAATAAACAGTTTCTAATGCGAATAGCTGCTTGGTTAGTAGACAACACTGGTTTAATTTTTAATCAAATAGCACAATGCTGTAGGTTGGCCCTTGAAGAAGTACAAGAAATAGCTGATGAGGAAATAGAAGTCGAAAAATATAACCCTATTATTTCTGGGGTAATTACTGAAAAAGAAATCGATGATTGCAAAAAAAAATTCAAACCGTGTACCAAATTTGATTATAAAAAATATAAAAAAAAGTAGTAAAGCGATTGGTAGCATTCCTGGCTTTGCCTCTACATCAAGGCGTAGAGATAAACCTGATACCATTTATTATTTAGTAAAAAAAATTCCTATCTTGGATAATAACGTTATAGCTAAATTAATTAGTACAACGAATTACACAGTTGAGCAAGTAAGAGATGGATCTCATCATAACATGCAAAATATAAAACCCCAAAATCCTGTACTACTTGGCTTATGTAGTCAAGAAAATTTAGAAGCAGAAGTGGAAAAAGAAAAAGCAAAAGTAGAAGAAGAGAAGCAAGAAAGGTTAAAAAATATAAAGAATAGCTATTGAAAATCCTCAAATTTTTGTGCTTTGTTAACATTAAATTAACTTGACTTGCTAGTGTTTATTAATATAATACAAGTAGAGTGCGGGATTTAATAATAATTAAGCTTAATACGCACTAAAACTAGCTCAGCCTAATTTATTATCTTATAGTAACATTTCAGGTTAGTAATCATCAATTAAAATTTTTGGAGGATTATGACAACGATCAATGAGGATGTTTTGGCAAAAGGAAAGGTTAGAGCTCAACCTGAAAAAGTGAGCAAATTCACAATAACGATACAGTAAAACAGATGGTCAATGGAGGTGCTGAGAAAAACAGAAAAACATTAGATCTAAGCGAATTAAAAGAGAAAACAGCAGAAGAATTGTTAGTGTTAGCTGAAGAAAGAAAAATTTCAACTAACGGTAAAAGCAATGGTAGAATGCTAAAGCAGGAAATGATATTCAGCTTAATGAAGAAAATGAGCGAAGAAGGAGGCATAACCACAGGGAGTGGAATAGTGGAAATATTGCCTGATGGTTTTGGTTTCTTACGTTCAGCAAGTGCAAATTATGCCCCAAGTACTGATGATGTTTATATTTCTAACGGGCAAATAAAGAAGTTTAATTTACGTACAGGAGATATGGCATGTGGAGAAATAAGGCCACCTGGTGATAAAGAAAGATATTTTACTTTAACTAAGGTTTAAAGTGTAAACTCTACTGAAGTCAGTGAATTAAGAAAGTATGTCCATTTTGATAATTTACTTCCTCTTTATCCTGAGGAAAACATAGTACTTGAGTGTAATAGTGGTGATGATAAAAAAGGCTTAAGCATGCGTGCTATAGATATAGTAGCTCCTCTTGGAAAAGGGCAAAGAGCGTTAGTAGTTGCTCCACCTCGCACAGGAAAAACTGTATTGCTTCAGCAAATGGCTAACTCTATAGCTATAAATTACCCTGAAATAGAATTAATAGTGTTACTTATAGATGAAAGACCTGAAGAAGTAACAGATATGATACGTTCTGTAAAAGGTGAGGTAGTGAGTTCTACGTTTGATGAGCCTGCTTATCGTCACGTACAGCTTGCTGAAATAGTAATAGAAAAAGCTAAAAGAATGGTTGAGCATAAAAAAGATGTGGTAATCCTACTTGACAATATTACTAGACTTGCACGTGCTTATAACGCTGTTATTCCTTCGTCTGGGAAAGTTCTAACTGGTGGTGTGGATTCAAATGCACTGCAGAGACCCAAGCGTTTTTTGGAGCGGCTCGTAATATTGAAAATGGTGGTTCTTTGAAAATCATCGCTACAGCTCTTATAGACACTGGTTCAAAAATGGATGAGGTTATTTTTGAAGAGTTTAAAGGTACAGGAAACGCTGAGATTATACTTGATAGAAAACTTTCTGATAAACGTATATTTCCAGCTATTGACATTACAAAATCCGGAACAAGGAAGGAAGAGCTATTAGTTGATAAGGCTATACTAAATAAAATATGGGTGTTGCGTAGACTACTCAATCCTATGGGATCTGTTGAGCCAATGGAATTTTTACGTGACAAGCTACTTTTAACAAAGAGCAATGCTGACTTTTTTAATTCCATGAATCACTAAAAGTAAGCCAGTTATGATGGATATGCTGAGCAAAAAGTAAAAGATTTTATCGCTTTTATAGTTAAAATAATTGTATCAGTTCAGGCAATGGCGAACTTAAGGAGCGTTAAATAAACTATACGCGTCGAGTTAAGAAGCAAAGGTAAGAAAATTCAATGAACTTAAGGTGGATTCTCTAGTCTTTCTGTATCTGTCTTTTACAGAAAATTGTGACCAGTTTGTGGTAAGTTTTTTCAGGAAAATTCTCAAATTATTAATTTTGCTGCTTAACGCTAAAAACAAGCAACCGTTCACGGATTGTGAGAATGGATAAAGAACTAAGCAGTCGTAACTTTTGGAAGGGATTTTGGCCATTGAGACTTGATGTCAAAAATATCGACAACATTCTTCCACGAACGTTTCCCCAAGTTCCAACCCGGTGAAAAAGGTATTTTACGGTAGCCGTCTAATTTGCCGTTCTGCAAGGTTGTTGATTGACTTCAGGCTTTCGTAAAAACTTCCACACCATATCCTCGGCCTTAAGATCTTAATGGCTATTCTCAAACCATTTATAAGCCTCGTCATTTCATGAAAAAACCCTTCTTTCGAATTAGTTGTGTAGCATCTTTTAATATTAACAGGGCCTATAATAGTGCAGCACTGCCTTACGTATTGCCAATCCAAATTCTAATTGCTGTAAAATAACATAATCTGCTACATCGCTGCTAATCTCAATCCCTCTATTTATTGGCCCTGGGTGCATAACAATAGCATCTGGTTTTGCGTATGATAGCTTTTGCGAATCAAGTCCATACAAATGAAAATATTCTTTCTCTGAAGGAACAAAACAACTATTATTCATGCGCTCTTTCTGCAGTCTTAAAAGCATGATTACATCAGCATCCTTTCTACCTTCAATTAATGAATAATGGACTGAATCTACTTCAGGAAAATGCTTACAAATCAAAGTTAGTGGTGCGACCAAGCTTATCTCTGCTCCAAACATTTTTAGCAACCTTATATTTGACCTTGCAACTCTGCTGTGGAGAATATCTCCACATATCACAACTAGACTGACTGACAGACGGACTGAGATCCTTTATTTGCTTTTTATGACTGCTGATTACAAGATAATCCGCAAGAGCTTGAGTTGGGTGTTCACTGCTTCCATCGCCTGCGTTGATTAGAGAGCAGCTAACATTCTGAGCCAGTATATTAACAATACTGCTATTTTTTGCCTGATTGTTATATAGTCAGGATTCATTGCATTTAATGTTTTGATCATGTCTTTTAGATCTTCTCCCTTGTTAATAGAAGAAGATCTTATTGGCAAAGTTACAACATTTGCTCCAAGGCTTTTTGCTGCTATTTCAAAAGACGCAAGTGTACGCGTTGAATCTTCAAAGAATAAATTTATTATCGTCTTATTTCCCAAGATATGACTATTTGCACCTTTTTTTTTAATGTACTGGTTAGCCAACTTAGTTATATTTTCTACATCGACTGTAAGGTCTGAGATGTTTAACAAATTCCTTCCCTTGTGCATAGTTTCCTTTTCAACTACTTGAATCTATTCTACTTTCTTATTATTGTTTTTCAATAGATCTCTTGAGCAGCAATTGTTTTGGTAAAAGAACAGAAAAAGATAGTAAAGTCAAAATTAAGTTAGAAGGAAGAAAAAGTCCAGCGAGTCAAGAGTAAGGTACATTAGCATAAATCTTTCATCCCAGTGTTAAGTGGCACTGGGGATTACTTCCACTTACACTCATCCGCTATCATAACAGCCTCAAAAAGATGCTTCTCAAGTTCACTTAGAGGTAAATCACTTTGTGGATAATTTCCCCAAGACTTTAGTATATCTGAAGTTTCAACGCCTTCAATAACAGGGTATTCTTGGTTTTTTTAGCGCATAGCTCTTGAGCATGCTTGCTTACTAAAAATTCCAATAAGACTATAGCATTTTTCCTGTTTTTTTGCGTTTTTTGTTACTGCTGTACCACTGATGTTTAACATTACGCCGTGATCATTGCAATTAGGAAAAAAGCCCCTAGCTTGTCTATAACATTCTTTTTATTTTCTGATGAAAGAATTCTTGCAAAGTAATAACTATTTACTATTGCAACATCTCCTTCACCAGCAGCTACAGCTTAAATTTGGTCAGTATCACCACCACTTGGTTTTCTTGCCATATTACTCACAATACCACTTACCCATTCTTTCGTCTTTTCAAAACCATTATTTGCAATCATAAAAGCAATTAATGAACGGTTATATGGACTTGTAGAAGAACGCACTAATATTTTTCCTTTCCATTTTTCATTTGCTAAATCTTCATAAGTACTTAATTCTTTAGGATTTACAGACTCTTTATTATAAACCAATATTCTGGTTCTTTTTGTAAGGCCAAACCAATAATCTTCACTATCTCTAAATTTTGCAGGTATAACACTTTTTAAAATCTCTGAATCCACTTGAGATAAAAGCCCTCTTTTCTTTGCCAAAATCAGGTTCAATGCATCTGCAGTTAAAAGTAAGTCAGCTTCAGCGCCATTTTCTATGCGTGAAAGTAGCTGAGAATAATCATCAATGATGTAACGTACTTTAATGCCTGTATTTTTTGTAAATTCATCAAATAAAGTACGTACTAATTCTTCTTTGCGCGATGAATAGACATTCACTACTTGTGAATTGTCAGCCCCGCTGTTTTTATACAAAAAAGTAATGACTATTAACACAACTGCTATTAAGAATGTGAGTATAAAGGCTTTTTTCATATTGGATAAAAAAATAACTTCTTTAGGTTAAAGATACTCAAATAGCGCAATCTTAGCAAGTGTAAAATTCGTTAGATGTAGCTAATATAATATCGATTTACCGAAGTCAATGTATGAAATAATCGAAATTATTATTCTAGCGCGTGACGCTAGGCCATAAAACCTACTTGACAAACTTCGCTAGCCCCCTTATCATGAAACTGAAGTTATTCAGTTATGTTCATCTGTGCAGATTGAACAGCAAAAAAACAACGTGGTTGGCGTCTTATTTTTAATTTTTTGCGCTATTTGCACCTTATGTCTTCACAACATTTCTATCCATATAAGCTGAAACGCGTTATATAGCGTTTAAGACGGTATAGTACGCCAATTTGCAGGATTAGAGAGTTAAATCTAGCTAACAAGGGATTTCTTTTGCCTTTTTTTTCTATTTAGTAAGTTTCTTAAATATTTGAACTAAGGTGAGCTGCACATAAAAGCAGCTAAATTGCAGTGTTTAAGACTTAAAAAAACGCCAATACAGAAAATAGACAATGACCAGTGCCTCTTTTGCCTTTTTTTTGTTTGGGAAGTTTCTTAAACATTTATGGCTAAACGACAATCGTCATCCCTGTAAAGTTCAAGTATCCCACTACTTGTTAGCGGGATCTAGAGATACCACGGCGGTATGACGTAGGGAAATCTTACTTATTATAGGTATAGTTCTACATGAATTACAAAAGTAATATTTATTAGATCTTAATATTTTAGATCTATATTTTAATAAATAATGAGCTGTAATTAGTATGAATCATCCATTTAAAAGTGAGAACCATACAAAAATCTCGACTCCTTGATAGAAGCTATAAAGCTGAAAAATATTAGTAAACAATATAATAAAACAGTGAGAGATTTATCCCAGACATTAGAGAGTTTTACAGATAAGGCAGAAAATGTAGCTAAGTTTGTTATATGCAGTGACTTGAATAAGTATATATAACGGTAAACAAAAAGCCATCAGATTTTTTGGAATATTCAAGGAAACATTTAATAAAATCTTGGGAAAAGATGCTTCAATTCAGGATAACGATATAAGAAATTTTGCTAATGGTAAATTGCCTAGTCTTGCTGAAATAATAACATTCGAATACCTAAATATTTTAAAGAAAATTTCAGATTTAGAGCAAAGTAAAAAAAAATCTGGAGGAACATAGATTGTATGGAGTGAACTTAGAGGATAGAACAGCATCAAAGCAAGAAGAAAATCCTTTATATGAGCTACAAGGAGTAGATTCAGGCTATGAAGTTCATTAAATGAAGAGCATGAATATGAAGACATATCACATTATCAAGAGAAGAAGAGTAAAATTTTAATAGAAAATTTGCAGAGTACAAAATCGCCCAAAGAAGAGCCAATTTATGCAACAGTTTCTAAAGAACATATAGAAGCAAAAAGAGAACGTAAGCAGAAACAATAACCCTCAATCCCTCGTACTACCAAAACCACCAAGAGCACCGCAAGTGCCAAAAAAATGTTTACTAGTGGTCAAGAAGTTAGAAAAGAATCGAAAGTGGTAGTCAAAGATAAACCTGCAGTACTGATCGAAAAGTAAGCACAGAGCAAAAGTAGTAGAAGTAATTCTTAAAAAATCAGCTGAAAGTAAACCTACAGTACCACTAAAATCTGAAAATCAAGACAATAGGAAATCAGCACAAAAAGCTGCTGGCAAGGCAATACCAAAAGTAGCATCAGCTACTATGAAAGGAGGAGCTAATCGCGAGATGCGCAGTAAATTAAAGGCATTAAAGGAAAAATTTGAGCAAAATCAAACAAAAGGAAATGCTAATGTACGGCTTGCTGAAAGCAAAACTACCCCAGCAGCACAAGCGGATATCGATGTGAAGAAAAAACAATCTCATTCATTTCTAACAGAGAATAAAAGATCTGCAACGAAACACATAACAGCAAAATCTGATCCAAAATCTCATCTCAGCAAAAATCCTCCTTCCACACAAGTAAGTGTTAAGGAAATTGTTGCACAAATTGAGAAAGGAAAAGGAGGAAGATAGTAATATTTGGGAAAAAACATATGTTCAAGTCAAGAGAGTGTGAGGAAACTCCGAGGAAAACCGTCATTCCGCTACTAGTTAGCGCCGCGGCGGTATGACGTAGGAAAACCTTTCTTGGGTTAGCTATAGACAGCAATTTTCTGTATTTATTTTAAATTGAAGAAAGCTCAAATAAAAGATCATGTTTTGCTAAAAATCACAGAATGCAGTCTGGTTACTATTTAAAAGGATATGTTCAAAAAACTGTGTCAAATCAATTCATACACTTCATTATCAACTTCATGATGAAGTTCTGCAGTTGGATGGAAATAATCAAAAAAGAAATAATCCTTTAGTGTTTCTTTGCTACACCCAGGGTTATAGTGAACGTCAAGTTCCCCTTTAAATATCAACTTTAAGAGTATTTTTATATTTTCTTTAAATTTCCCAATTTGGTCTGCAATGTTCGATGTGCATGCGTCTTGACAATTTAAACCTTTGCTTTTGTATTCACTAAGCATACTTTTCATTTTAGAGTTAAGATCAAATGCTTTTATTTCAAGATTTGTACTTTTCTTCATATAATCTAAGCCATTAGCCAATTTTGCATTGAAACTCTCTGTGAGCTTCGTAGCTAGTTCTCTTGCTTCTTCATCTCTATTAAAATCTGGTATTGATTCGACTTCAGATGCGTTTGCGACAACTACATGCTTAACACCATGTTCATTTAGAACCTGAAGTGCATTACATATTTCACTCACTGCTTGTTCCAATACTTCTTCCGCTTTAGTATCGTCATAAACAGTGGCAACCATAACATCATTTCCACCGATTATGATGCAAAATAAATCTTCTTCACCTATATCTGGATGATGTTTAATTACCGCATCTAGCTGGTTAGCTAAACGAAATTTATTGAAGAAATAAGAAAAAATAGGGTCAAAAATTTCAGACACTGTTGCACATGAAACTGCATAGTTTTGAACTTGCTATTCGTGGCATCTACCAAAAATAACTCCACCCAGGTTTAAATTCGTCTAAATCTAAATATTTTGCTACATATTCAACAGCAGTAGGGCCATTGCTAAAAGATCCTCCTTGGTAAAAAGGGTCATCAAACTTTACGCTTTTTGCAAAGGATAAGTTATTTAAAATTCCAATGATTGCGCCATTATCGGATAAACTATCACCCAGAACATAAAAATTTCTATACTTTGAATTAGAATTGTCATTTTTGTTTGTAATAATATTTACCGTAGATTAGCATGTTGTTTCATTAGATTCATAAAAAAATAGCGGTGCAACTTTTTTACAACCCCCATTTTAAACTTTATTGTGCATTATGATTTCTTATATTTACGCGAACACTACACATTGAAATAATACCAGTTTTTACGGAATTTATCGCGTATATTTAACTTTTATTGTGCATTTCCTTCATATCATACCTTTTTGAAAAAAAGTTTTATTTTAAAAACGCTCTGACTTTTTCTCCACTTTTTCCTGGCAAAATCAGCTTCTTCTTAACTTGACACGTACACTTAAAAGAAGCCTCTAAGTTTTCTAGCGCGGCTTGGATGCTTCAACTTGCGCAGTGCTTTTGCCTCTATTTGCCTAATTCTCTCACGTGTTACATTAAAAAAATTTCCTACTTCTTCTAACGTATGCTCCTGCCCATCTTTATCAAGGCCAAAACTCATTCTTAGAATTCTTTCTTCCTTTGGTGTTAAAGTTGCAAGAACATTGGTTGTAATGCCACGCAAGTCAGCAAGTATTGCAGCATCCTCTGGTCTGGAGACTCTCTTATCTTCTATACAATCACCGAAGGTACTACTATCATCCTTTCCTGTTGAAGCTTCAAGACTTAATGGGTCCCTTGCTATTTTCATAACTTTGCGTATTCTTTCCAGTGGCATTGTCAGTTCTACACTTAATTCCTCTAACGTAGGCTCTCTTCCCATCTCATGAGTCATTTTTCTTAATGCTCTGTTGATTTTACTGATAATTTCTACCATATGAACTGGTATTCTAACTACTTTAGACTGCTCAGGTATTGCCCTAGTGATTGATTGTCTTACCCATCAAGTGCCATAAGTTGAAAATTTATATCCACGTTTGTAATCAAACTTATCCACGGCCTTCATAAGACCAATATTGCTTTCTTGTATCAAATCAAGCAGATCAAGGCCTCTTTTTGAATACTTCTTAGCAATGGAAACTACTAGCCTTAAGTTAGCCTTAATCATCTCTTGCTTTGCTTCAGAGACTTCTCGTTCGTGTTTTTGTATCCTCCTGATTAGCTCCTTAAATTCTTGCACGTTATCTTCCTGTATATGCTGCTTAATACCGTTCAAAGTACTAGCTATATGTTCAGAGTTATCGTCTATATATAAACCTTGAAAATTTGTTTTTTAGTTCACCTGTAGAAGAGGACTGATTTTCATTGATCTTTAAAAGACTTATCTTTTTCAATTCGTGCTTTAAAAGCACTTCATCATAAACTTTATAGAAACTTTCTCTATCGATATCGTATTTTCTAGCCTCAGCAATAAGATTAGCCTCTTCAAGCATAATTGATCTATTTATCTTATAAAGTTCTTGTGTAATTCTGGCAACAGCAACATCACTTAACTTAATTTGTAATGCTATAGACCATATTTGACTATATAAATTCTCTAGTTCATCAGAGAAATCTTAAGAATTTTTTCTTAATACCAACGCTTCATTTGTTAAAGTAATTATCTCATCCAATGCAACTATGACCTTTGGCAATAAGTCGCTTTCCATTTCAAGAATAGAAACATTTAAATTCGTTGAATTTATATCTTCATTATCACCGTCTTTCTCATCATCACTTTTTTTACTATCTTTCTTGTCATCACTACAGTACCCAGCATCTTCAGAAACATCCTCAACATCTTCAGCACATTCTTCACTCTCTTCTTTGGGTGCCACATTAAAGTCAGAGTTATAAATTGCATCCAGATATATAATTTCTCTCAGTAAGAGAGCTCCACTACTTAAATCATCACGCCATACTTTTATCGCCTTTAATGTTACTGATGTTTCAATTATTGCACGTAACATGTTATGCTTTTTAGATTCAATTTTTTTTGCTATCTCGATTTCATCTGCCCTTGACAAAAGCTTTACAGAGCTCATGTCTTGTATATAAATCCTCACTGGATCATCATTTTTTACTAAAGTTGCATTAACATTTGGCGATGTGTCATCATCATCAAGTTTACTATCATCACTGTTGGAAGGAATATCTTCTTCATCTTCGCTACTTTCAAGCACATTAATTCCGGAATCCTGCAATAAAGATATAGCATCATATATGAAATCAGACGAAAAATTTTCATCTGATAGTTCATTATTTATATCATCAAAGGTGACAAAACCACCTTTTTTATACTTTTAGTTACAAGATCTCTGATAATATTTTTCTTATCTTTTGCATCATTAATAGTTGACATCATTACCTTTATAGTTTATAATTTTATTTCTTATTCACAAATAAACTTACAACGAGCAAGTCTATAATTTTACTTTTAACTTGTGGCTATTTGTTACTTCATATAGTTTAAGATACTGTTAATTTATGTACACTTGTCTTGATCAATTGTTCCATACTTTTCTTCCATTTTTACTGCTATGGACAATCCAACTGAAAATGTTGCAATTCCAACCACTATAGCAGTAAGCATTAAAACATGAGGTATAGGATTGCTATATGAATAAAAATTTGAAACCAATATAGGAGGCAAAGAACTTTTTATATATCCTAGAGATATGTAAAACAACAAAACAGATGCTTGGAAGATGCTTACCCCTATCATTTTCTTGATTAAATTTGTATCGTTTATAATGATATATAAACCTAGCACCATTAATAAAATAATAATCGTATAATTATATAAAGTCATTGTTTTTTCCTACGAGAAAAATTCATATATATAATTAACATAGAGGAGCAGACAGTAAATGCTACACCTAATTCCACCAAAAAAATACCCAATTTTTGACCGTTTCTATTATTGGCTGACAAGATATCATAAGATAAAAAATTTTGGCCAAGTAAAGTTGTTGCAATGCCCGTTCCTCCATAAATTAAAATACCTAACACGTTAGTCAATCTAATCACAGAATAAGGTATTGCTTTTAGAATTGTAGATATACCAAATAGCATTGAATATAATATTATCCCGGAGGCAATAATTATTCCTGCTTGAAAACCTCCACCCGGAGTGTAATCACCGTGAAATTGTATGTATAAACCAAATAAAATGATAAAAGGCATCATCAAAAATGTTACTGCATTTAATATCGGATCTTTAATCATTGTCTTTTTCTTCTTTTAATATCAATGTTATACAAAGCGCAGCAGTAAAAACTACTATAGTTTCTCCAAACGTGTCATAACCACGAAAGCTTGCCAAAACAGCTGTCACTATATTAGTAATACCGGTAGCTTTTTCGGTATTTTCCACATAATAAGGAGCAACATGCAAGTGGACCGGAGCATTGTGGCTGCCAAAATCTGGCAATTGAATTATAAAATATGACAAACATACAGCCAGAAATAACATAAAAAAAGCGTTATAGGGTTATGCGATAGATTTACTTTATGATTCTTTATCAAGGAGAGTGCTGTAAACGTAAAAATCGTACTGAGCCCCGCACCAACAGAAGCTTCAGTAATTGCAACATCAGGTGCATTCATAATTAACTATATAAGCGCAATAAATACACACATTAGAACAGCACTTACGACTAAATGTCGCGAGAAGACTATAAAAACCGTAACTGTTAGTAACAACAAAAGTAGCACTACATTTAATATTTCTAACACCTTAACCTTCTTTAACAGTTTTTTTTCTTAACTTTATAACAAATGCGTGCTAAAATATAGCCATTAGTTGAGCTAGCTACCCATATTATAAGAATTAATAATATTATTTTAACAGTATTGATTGAAAATCCATTCTGCAAAGCAAAACCAATTAACAATAGCGTTGCACCGCTAGAATCTGTAATACCTCCTGCATGTAACCTAGTATAGAAATCAGGAAATCTAATCACTCCCACACTTGAAATGATTACTGAACAAATGCCTAAAAATATAAGAACGGATCCTATCATAAATTATTAAAACAACATCAATCTCATTAGTGATATAGTTGATATAAAGCTAACGCTAGCATACAACAATGCTATATCAATTAAAAAAAATATTCAGAACGATTGACATTGCTATTATGAGTACAACTACTTGCGTTGAGAAATTATTGAACGCTAAAACCTTATTGTACACATCACTTGACTTAGACACTATGCGGCACAACATTACACTCATACAGAACAATAGTGTACAGATAGCAATGTGAAGCATTTAAAGACTATGTAACTTCAGTAGATTTCTAAACTGATACTTATTCATCGCTATCTTGATTATCTATTTCATCATCTATTTCACCATCCACTTCATAATCTTGCTTTCACGACTTGCATCAAGATCTTCTTTAAATTGACCATCAGAAAAATCTAATAAATTCGCTAGCTTACTTGTATTACTTCTGTAAGCATTATTCATATTTCCTTTCATGTACTCCTTGCATCTACCTACCAAAAGGTTAAATAGCTCATGAGTATCCACCTGTTTTTATGCTATTTCATATAAGGAAACCATGTTGTTTTTATGGTCTTTAAACTGTTTGAACTGGATTACTTGCTCCTGTATTTAAATCATGTGTTCTTTGACTTGCCAATAGAACCAATTTGAAACGGTTACCTACCTGTTCCGTACACTTTTCTACAACAGACTCAGCCATAAGTACCACCTTAATAAGTTTTATACTATATCACAAAAAACAAGTTGTCAACTTTGTATCTATTGCGATTCAACTTCATGTTTTACTTTTTCTGCCTCAGGTTTTATTTCTTGGCTTTCTGTCATCGTGATTGTTATTTCATGATCAAGGTTTTTTAGAAATCCTAACAATCGCTCTAAAGAAAAACCATCTCTTTACCATTTTTAATTTGTGATACCTTTGGCTGATCAATACCAAGTTTCTCAGCTGCAAAAGCATGAGTTCAAGCATTTTTTTCTATAATTTTATTTATTATATAAAGCAACTTTGTTTTTATTGCTGCATTGTCTAGGTTATTTAACGATATTATTTCCATAATTCTTACACTCACATATCAATTAACTTTATTAAACATTATAGCATAATATTTAATAATAAATAAAATATTAATATCGTATAACTTGTCAATAACAATAATTATATGATATCAAATTTAAAACTTTAAGTTTATATATTGATATTTCAATCAAATTTCTAGTAATTTTAAATTATCATTTTACCATCAGACTCTCTGAAAAAATCATTTACAGAGAGAACAAGTTAAAATTACAAAGCTTGAAATACAAAAATAATTATTTTATAAATTTATCTTACATAAGAAGTTTATATCGCTATATCTTAACATAGATATTTATTTAAATTTTTAAAATTTCTATTTTAACGAGAATTCTATATACTACATTTATAATGTAACTTAAATATTTGTTGCTTTTTAGCTGGAACACTATTTATTTAGGAAGTAAAATTGTGTTGAATATGACAAAAATAAAAAAAGATGTTGCTGTTATTATGGGAAGTGAGTCAGATTATACCACTATGGTCCATACCGTCGATATGCTAAAAGCATTAGAAGTTTCACATGACATATTCATAATATCTGCACATAGAACACCAGAAAGGCTCTTTAATTTTACTAAATCTGCATAAGAAGAAGGTTTTAAGGTTATTATAGCTGGTGCAGGAGGTGCAGCTCATTTACCCGGTATGGTTGCGTCATTAACTTGTTTACCAGTTATCGGCGTTCCTGTGCATAGTAAACAATTAAATGGGCTGGATAGTCTACTCTCTATAGTTCAAATGCCAAAGGGTGTTCCAGTTGCAACCATGTCTATAGGAGAAAATGGAGCATATAATGCTGTCATTACCGCCGTATCTATATTGTCAATTTCCAACAGTGAAATTGCAGGTAAGTTAAAAAAGTGGAGAGAGAGACAGACCAAAGAAGTAAAAGAAAAACCAGTTTCATAATAAATCTATGGCAATAATCCTTCTAGACACAAAAACCATAAACCTTATAGCAGCAGGGGAGGTAATAGAAAGGCCAGCAAGTGTAGTAAAAGAATTAGTGGAAAATGCAATAGATGCTGGAAGTTTAGAAATAGAAATCAAAATAGAAAGTGGTGGGCGTAACCTTATTATTGTGACAGATGATGGTAACGGAGTAGAAAAAAACGATTTAGAACTTGCGTTTATGCACCATGCTACTTCAAAATTGCATCTCAAAATCAAGCATCTTGGCTTTAGAGGAGAAGCTCTGCCTTCAATAGCAGCAGTAAGTAGGATAAAATTATCGTCTAAAGCAAGCGGAGCAAGTGAAGCATGGTCTATAAGTTATGAGGGTGGAGAAAAGATGGGGGAGCTAACTCTTTACTCTTTATCACAAGGGACACATATTGAAGTACGAGATTTGTTTTTCGCTACCCCAAATAGACTAAAATTTCTAAAAACCGAAAGAGCAGAAACTCAAAGCATTGTTGATATTGTAAACAACCTAGCAATGGTTAACTATCATATAGGTTTTACTCTCACTTCAGGTAATAAAAAGCTCTTAAAATACGCTAAGCAGACTTCGTTGTTTCGTAGATTGTGTGAAGTAGAAGAAGAATTTCAGGGCAATTCTTTGGAGGTCAATGAAGAAGAAGACGGCATTAAACTTACGGGACACATCTGTAGGCCAACCGTCAATCGTGGTAAGTACACTCAGATCTATACATTTGTTAATGGAAGGCCAATTAAAGATAATTTACTTATTGGTGCGGTTAGGTATGCATATCATGATTTTATTCCAAGCAATAGGTATCCTTTTGCAGCGTTACATTTAGAGATACCTTATGATCAAGTAGATGTAAATGTGCATCCAAATAAGTCAGAAGTAAGGTTTCAGAATAAGAAGCTCATATATGAGATAGTGACAAGAGGATTAATCAATGCATTGTCAAGAAGGATAGGCACCTTTGATGTCATTCCAGCTAGTGACCATAAAACTACTAATACAATAGAGGGTTTTTTGAAAGGTTCATTATCAGATTCTTTTGATAAATCTGATGTTCAAAATGAATTTTATGAAAGAAGGCTAAGTCCTTTTGAAAATCAACTAATAAAAGAATTTGCTTCTCAAAATGAAAAAGCAAAAGACTTATCAGAACAATTAAAATCGTTTGATTATACCGGCATACAGAAATCCCCATCACAAGCGGAAATTATGGTTCTAGAAAAAAAGGTGTTAGAGCAAGTTGATTTGATAGAGAGCCACACGCTCGGGTTTGCACGCTGTCAGGTCTTTAATACTTACAATATTACCGCGGTAAGAGACAAATTGATTATAGTTGATTAGCATGCAGCCCATGAGAGATTAGTGTATGAATGCCTAAAACAAAAATCAAGTATAAAAAGATAAAAACTACTTCTTCCTGAAACGGTTGAAATCAAAAATCAAGCTGGAATGGAGATGATTGAAATCTACAAAGATAAGTTATTTGAAATGGGTTTTGATATTGAAATCAAATCAGAGAATAAAGTGATAGTAAAAGAAATCCCTGCAATTTTGGGAGCAATAGATGTGAAAGAGATGCTAATTAATATAGCAGGTAGATTAACGGAAATAGAAGATACATTGCCAGTAGAAGATAAAGTGAACAAGATATTGGCTACTATCGCTTGTCATGGATCAATTAGGGCAGGGAGGAAAATGAGGTTAGAGGAGATGGATGAGCTGCTGAGACAAATGGAAAAAACTCCATATTCCGGGCAATGCAACCACGGAAGACCAACTTATATAGAAATGAAACTCAGTGATATTGAAAAACTTTTTGAGCGCCGGTAATGAGGTTGCCATAAATATGTAAGTGCTCTTTCCTCTTCATCCAAGTAGCTCATAGAAACGGATTAAACGATAAACGACTTGATAAACTACGCCAGCTCCCTTATCGTGATAATAAGTGTATTTATGACTCAAAACTTGTTTTTTACCTGCAGGCTCAATGACAAAATTCAGTAAAAAAACTCAGGTATTTATTGGCGGATTACATAAAATTATAGCAGCTGCATGTCTTTTAAATTTTTTCTACATTCGGCCAAACCACGCTTATTTTAAGCGTTAGCACATTATTACAGCGCCACTTACAGTAATAGAGAGTCAAAACCAGCTACTAGGGGGGGGGTTCTTTGCCTTTTTTAAATTAGTAAATTTCTCAATATTTATAGTTAATATATTTAAGAATAAACTTCACTAGTAGTATGTCATTCCAGTATTGGAATCCAGCTTTTCATTAAACCTCATCAAAAAAATTCATTTAGTGTAAGATCGGCTACTTTCCATACTAGTTTGCTTGTTCACAAGCAAAACTTTTCTGGATCCCATTACTGGGATGACACCACTATAAAGTAGATTCCAGTGTCACGCACTGGAATGACACCACAGAGGCTACTTGGATGATGGTAAAGAGTACTGGGATGAGAGGGAAAGGAGCACCGGAATGACAGATTAAGACGATAAGAAGGGTCTACCTGATAGGAGGTGATAACATGAATTTTTTAAAATTTATTGAACTATGCTTTAAAATGGTAATGCCGGGGTGTGAGTATAACAATTATCAGTATATAAAAATTATAGCAGACAGACTTGAAGCGGCAAATGTTGGCAAAATAAGGCAAATAATATTCAATATGCCTCCGCGTTCGATGAAGTCCATGTGCGTGAGTATTGAATGGCCTGCATGGATACTGGGAAACCAACCGCGAGAATAATAGTTGCAAGTTATTCTCAGCGGCTCAGCGAAAAGCACTCACTCAACATCAGGTGCGTGATGCAGTCTAGTTGTTATAGAGCGCTATTTCCAGAGGTAGAACTATCCAAAGACCAAAATACCAAACATAAATTTCAAACAGCGCACAGAGGGTAAAGAATAGCAACATCAGTTGATGGAGCACTAACTGGTGAAGGTGGTGATTTTATCATCGTTGATGATCCGCTTAGTTCTACTGAAGCTTTGAGTGAAACGTTTAGAAAACGAACCACAAACTGGTTTGATCAGACTTTAGTAACCAGGCTCAACGACAGAAAAAAAGGAGCAAATGTTCTTTGATGTATAGGCTACATCAGGAAGATTTGACCGGATACCTTCTCTCGAAACCGAAAAACATATGGAACCATACTTGTTTACGGATGATATCTGAAAATTAGGAGATTATCTATTCAATCAAAAAGCCAGCTCCTCCTTTTCTTGTTCCTGTCACCCAAGTAAATACAAATGAGTACAAAAGCTGGATTACAGCATCAAGTACTAGAATGACACCACCCGTAATATTATACTCAAGAGAAGAAGGTCAGTTGCTATATCCCCTAGATGGAGGAAAAGAAGAAATTGAGATGATAAAGGCTGAACTTGGGAGCTATGCTTTTGCTGCCCAATATCAACAAAACCCTCTACCGCTTTCAAGTGGTATAGTCAAACGAGAGTGGCTAAAGCGCTATAAAAATGTTCTTGATAATCTCTCGCATGTAACAAAAGTTGGAACACTGAGGTTTCAATAAGCGATTCTCGCGGCTTTAGCGTTTGTACCACCTGGGCAAAAGCGGATAATAAATTCTATTTACTTGATGTATATTGTGCAAAGCTTGAGTATCCAAAACTTAAAGAACAAGTTCTGTCACTAGCTGCAAGGTGGAAGCCACATGCAATTTTAATCGAAGCAAAAATGAGTGGTCAGCAATTGATTCAAGAGCTAAAGGCAAATAGTGACCTACCTGTTATCAAGATAGTGCCACATAGTGGCAAACTTGCTCGACCAAATTGTCCCAATAATAGAGTCTGGGAAGGTTTTTCTGCCACACCAAGCAGTATGGCTCAACGATTTTAAGTATGAAATTTTTATGTTTCCAGAAACGCGCTAAGATGACCAAGTAGACAGTTCGTACAATATCTGCAGTGAGTGAGAGATAGTAGCTCTAGGGTCGCAGCTGTACGGGCATTGTGATTTGAGCCTACCAGATCCCAGTTCCCAGACACTAGCTGAGTTGGTGAATGTAAAAGTAGCTAATTTTGTCTTTAAATGCAGCGTTTTTGATGATCATGCATTTTGATTCGTAATCGAGGATAGATGTAGATGTCTATGGGCCACAGCAACCACTTACCATCAGGTGGACTGTGTGCTCGTTTGTCACCCTATCCTATAAAAAAATCATAGATGCCAGTGTCAGCTACTTGCATGACACCCTCTGCTACGCAAATTACCTACAAATCATAAGGTTCATGTGTCAAGCACTGGTATGACAAAAGAGGAAATCTTACCTTTGTTAGCTACAATACTCAAATTAAAGGAAGAACTTCCTTTAATTCCTTGCCTATCACCGAAATACCATTTTTCTTATGCTAATTCTCAATAAGAAGGTTCTTGAGCTATGAATGTAGCTAGGGATATAATTGTTCCACTTTCCAATTGCTTTCTTCAATAAGAGTATATCTCAACCTAGTTTGTCTCCTATATTCACCTTCTTGCCAAAATTCAATTACTTTTTGGATTACGCAAAATCCCAACCAAAAGTCAGGACGAGAAACTTGTGTATTGTAAAATTCTTTCTCCTTCAATTTTATAGCTTGCTTAAAATCTTGCCAACCTTTCAGAATGCTCGATTGTTTTGAGCACCATGCGCTAATTTGACTATCGCGTGCTCGAGAAGAGAAGTATTTGTCAGTTCTTTCATCGTTTAGAAGTTTAACATCTCCTTCAATTCGCACTTGCCTAGCAAATTCTATCCAGTGAAACACTAATGCAGCTTTAGGGTTCTCGGTCAATTCTTTTCCTTTTCTACTATTTATGTTAGTGAAGAACACAAAACCTTCTTTGCTGTATTCCTTTAGTAATACTACTCTTGCAGATGGAATGCAGTCTTTGCTACAAGTTGCCAGCGTCATTGCAGTTGGTTGTTTACAAGGAGAATTAAGTACTTCTTCATACCACTTTGAAAATAAGTTAATCGGATCTTTTTCAGGTAAAAATGTCATATTCAAAAATAAAATCTTAATTCTGACATATGTTGCAGAAATAAGTGCTACGGCCATTTTGTCGTATAAGTGTTATGATATTGTTGCAGATTTTGCAAGGTTTTTGAACTTTACCATATACGTAAAAGTTATTTTGAAAGTATCCAGCAGATCCAGATGGCTGTGCATAATCTTTCAGTGCTGAACCGCCTGCAGCAATTGCATCACTGAGAGTATTTTTTACTTCAGCAGCAAGTTTTTCGCACTCTCTATAGGTCAAGCCTTTTGCTGACCTGAGTGGTGATATGCGAGCTCTAAACAAGCTCTCAGAAGCATATATATTGCCTACGCCAACTATTAATTTATTGTCCATTAAAGCTGATTTGATATTCACTTTTTTGTTTTTCAGCAACTCCTGTAAATATTCTCCACTGAATTCATCCGTGAGGGGCTCTATTCCAAAACCATCAAAAAAAATTATTTCTTGTTCTTTGCTTAAAATAATAACTAATCCAAATCTTCTTGGATCATTAAAAATTATTGAAGTATTATCGGAAAATAAAAATACCACGTGATCGTGCTTATTCCACACTTGATCATGGTCAGCATATATAAGCTCCGCTCATGCCAAGATGTATGATTACAGCCATACTACCATCTGTATTCCAGATCGTATACTTACCTCTACGCTTGATGTTGCGTATGACTTTGCCCTTTAGCATATCATCAATAGTTTTTGTTATTGGGGCACGTAAATTCCAATTATTAACTATAACATTACTAATTTGCTTGTTTTTAATTTTATCAAGCAAAAAGTTAGAGATTATTTCTACTTCTGGTAGTTCTGGCATCTTGTCTACTCTGTTGCTGCTTTTTTCTTTTCAAAATATTTTGCATTAAAGCTTTCGCTAATCTTTTTTTCTTCTCTTCTTTTTCCTTATTTCTTTTTGTATTATTCATTATCATAATATATAAACTTGCGGTTGTAGCTCAGGTGGTAGAGTACGTCATTGGTAATGACGAGGTCCCAAGTTTGAGTCTTGATAACGGCACACTGATTACACTTATAATATTGCATAACTTGCAAGCAAGGCCTAAAAGAAAGTTACAGAGGTAAGTTGTCATGCTTTTTCCATATCCTTTCTACTTTCTTGTTTTTGAGTAGCTCTAATCTTTACAAAAGTAATACCTTGTTTTACTTGGCACTATAATGTCATCAATGTATCCATATGATGCAGCAAAAAATGGATTAGCAAATTTCTCTTTATATTCTTTGATTAACGTTTGCTGGTCTTTTTCATGCCTAAATATAATTTCAACTGCACTTTCAGGTCCCATTACAGCTATTTCAGCAGTTGGCCAAGCATAATTTATGTGACCTTTTAAATGTTTCGAGTTCATAACAATATATGCACCACCATACGCTTTTCTAGAGATAAGGCTAATATTTGGCACGGTCGCTTCAGCGTAAGCGTAAAGCAACTTTGCTCCGTGTTGTATTATATTATTGTATTCTTGATTTGTACCAAACACAAAACCCCGGAATATCAATAAGTGTGATGATAGGAATGTTAAATGCGTCACAAAACCTTACAAATCTTGCAGCTTTTCTTGAAGAATCAATATCCAAACATCCTGCAAGGTGCATGGGTTGATTTGCAACAATACCAACAGTATTTCCTCCAATTCTACTAAAACCAATTATAATGTTACGAGCAAAATCAGGTTTTAGTTCAAAGAATTTCTTCTCATCACAAACTTTTTCAATGAGTTCATACATGTCATAAGGAGTGTTAGTATTGTTAGGAACTAGAGTGTTTAAGGATTCATCAATCTCATTAACATCATTACAGGTTGGTACAGATTTCGGTGGTTCTTGATTATTTGCTGGTAAAAACGTAAGGAATTCACGCATTTTGAGTAGCATCTCAACATCATTATTGAATGCAAAATCTGCCACTCCTGTTTTGCTTGTATGCATTTTTGCTCCACCGAGGTCTTCGAAGCTTACATCTTCATAGGTAACCTTTTTTACTACATCTGGTCTGGTTATAAACATGTATGAACTATTCTTTACCATGAAAGTAAAATCAGTTAATGCTGGAGAATAAACAGCCCCTCCTGCACATGGACCCATAATTAAAGAGATTTGTGGTATAACGCCCGATGCATTTACGTTGCTTTGGAAAACTTCTCCATAACCAGCAAGAGAATTTACTCCTTCTTGAGTTCTGGCTCCACCAGAATCATTTATTCCGATAATTGGAACCCTGGCCATTGCCATATCCATAATTTTGCATATTTTTTTGCACGTGATGCACCAAGTGATCCACAAAAGACAGTAAAGTCCTGAGAATAAACAAAAACTTTCTTGTCGAAGATAGTACCAAGACCAATCACTACTCCATCACCTAAAAAATTAGCATTTTGCATGCCAAAATCAGTTGCATGATGCTTCACGAATTTATCGTATTCTTCGAACGAATTTTCATCAAGCAATATACTGAGCCTTTCTCTAGCAGTTAATTTCCCTTTTTCGTGTTGTTTATTGATTCTGTTAGAACCGCCTCCTTCTTCAGCTTCTAGTGCTTTGGTTTTTAGATTTTCTAGTATTTCAAAATCTTGCATACAATAAAGTAGTTTTCAAATTAGTTGTAGACTTTATTAAGTTTACAAACCCTATTAACTATACACATACACTATTGCTATATGCAACAGTGTATGTCATGTACATAACCATTAAAACTTTAACCTAAAGATGATGATTACAGTGAGCGCACTTGAATGCACTAACTTCTTCCAGAACACTAAATGGCTCAATTTGTTTTCCTTTTTTCTCTTCGATAAAACTTTTGGCTCTACCAATGATCTTTTCTATACGTGGTTGCTTTTTTAGAGTTTCATAATGTTTTAAGAAAACTTCACAACTTTTATCATCCATATGCACCATTATTGTGCCAAAATTTTATGCGTTGTTTTCAGGTTCATGAGCTTTTTTAAAGAATAAAGACATCTCGAGCTTCTCATCTCATCAAGTTTAAAAGTCATTTTTATTCTACCTTTCATATCATGATATTGCCCATTTCGTGTCCGAATTATATTATCTCCTTCTCCCATTCGCAATGCACCATATTTTAAATCCTTGAATTCCAGAGAATTCATAAACTTTGCAGGAGTGATCACACTTTCTTCTGGACATTTTACACAATAAAACTTATTGTCTCTTTCTACTACAATTCCTTCTTTTTTGTCATTTTCAATGTTGTCACACAGAGCTTTCTCTAGGCTCAATAAGTAGCTGTTACGCTTTGCTTCTGGAGCCGAATCTATTGGTATATTATTGCGACACAAGTCCAAGATTTTTTTACTCACATACGTGCCTGTTGAAATTAAATGTTATTTTTGAGCAAAGAGAATACAACTTTTCTTTTTCACTATTTTCAAGGCTTAAATTTTGTCTTTTGATTAGGTCTATATTTTTTATCAAGTACCCTATCAGTTATATTTCTTTTGCTGCTCGTTCTTTTTCTTCATTAGATAGTATACCATGCACCAAACCATACGGCATACCAAACATAATTTGGTCCTGATATGCAAGCTTTACAATTTCTAGTAATGCGTCAACCATTTTTCCGCAGCTTGACTATCAGAAAGCACTTTATATTTTTCTCCTATATCTTCTACTTGCTTTAGGATCTTTTTCCGCTTCTCTCTCAATTTGTTTATATAATGTCCTACTTAATAGGAATTCATCCGTATTTTTTGGACGCTTTATATCTTTATATGAACGCTATTGTGACCCTTATTGTTCTAATTCTTCGTTATCTACACTTTCTATTTGCTCTAGCCCTAACATAACTCTTCTATTTCACATAATAAAGTTAAGATAAAATATCTTGACTTGAGGATATTGATATAACCTACAAAGTCAATAGTTAAATTGAAAAATTTTGATTATAATTTACTTTACATAGAAGATGCCCTTGAATTATACTAAAAATCGCTATAGTAGGCCTACAAAATGCTGGTAAATCAACTCTTTTTAATAGATTGGTGGGAAGAAAAGCAGCGGTGGTCAACAATATTCCAGGGGTTACACGAGATAGAAGAGAAGGAATAGGCAGAATTAGCAATTTAGAGTTTAAAGTTATAGATACAGGAGGATGGAATGACCAAACTAGTTTTTCACTACAAGTTATTGAGCAAATAGAGTTTTCTTTATTAAGTGCAGATATAATTTTCTTTCTTGTTGACGCAAAAGTGCAAAATGAGCGAAACAAAGAATTTGCAAAGTGGCTAAAGAGAAAAATGAATAAACCTGTAATCCTCATAGCAAATAAATGTGAGAGTCATAAATCCGAAAATGTTGATTATTTAGAGTTTTTTGATTTTCTTGGCCCGGTGTATATCTCTGCCGAACATAATCTTGGTATAGTTGATCTTTATGATGTATTAGCTGGTATTATTGAAAATTTGAACGAAAACATCTGATCTATTGGGCAGTGAGTCCAGTAAACTTAGAATTGCAATCATCGGTCGCCCGAATGTCGGAAAATCAACTTTTTTAAATAGCTTGCTTACAGAAAACAGAGTAATAGTGAATTCAGAGCCAGGCACCACACGTGATTCTGTAGATATTGTATATGATCATAATGGGGAGCTAATTACTCTCATTGATACTGCAGGAATCCGCAGAAAGGCGAATGTTATAAATGACTTAGAATCAAGATTTGTTGAAAAAAGCTTAGAATCAATCAAGCGCTCTCATGTGGTAGTTTTAATGCTAGACTCCCTAGTTGGTATTGAGCATCAGGATTTATCGATTGGTGAAGCTGCAATTAAGGGAGGGAAAGGGATTATTGTTGTTTTAAATAAGTGGGATTTAATAGGTAAAGATGACAGAAGTAAGTTAATGAAATTTGTCAAACAACAGGAAGTGACTCGGTTATTCTTGGAAGTGCCAACTGTAACAATTTCTGCATTGAAAGGCATGCGCTGCGGCGATGTGATAGATAAGTGTCTTGAAGTGAGTGAATCTTTGAACAAGAAAGTCAGCACTGCAAAACTGAATAAGTGGCTAATTAATGCTTTAGATAGACACTCTCACCCGCTTGTAAAAGGCAAAGCAGTTAAAATGAAGTATATCGCTCAAATTGGTACTAAACCTCCAGCTTTTTCTTTGATATGCAACATACCTGAAAGTGTTGATGAAAGTTACAAACGCTATTTAATTAATGATCTTAGAAAAATTTCTTCGTAGATGGTGTGTCAGTCAGATTAGTTTTGAAAAAAAAAAATAAAAATCCCTATGCAAAATGAATACTCAGCTTTATACTTTCAGGGGTCTTTATAATAATTTACTTAAAGTCGTGTGTAATAACTCCAGAATTCCTACAATCTTTCTACTATTAAGTGCTTTTGCTCTAATTTTTGCATATGTGCTAGAATATTTTTTCAACATGTTGCCATGCAAGTTATGTAAATACGAGCGGTTAGTTTACTATGTTGCAGGTTTACTTGCAGTAGTATGCATGCTTAAAGACAACAAAATTCTAATCTATGCAATGTTTTGCAGCTACCTCATAGGTGCAGTAATGTCTTCTTATCATGTAGGTCTTGAACTCCTCTTACTTCATGATGTTTTAGGTTGTACAGAGCAAGCAAGTGGTAACGTTAGTATAGAAGATCTCAGAAATAATCTATTAAATCGTAATTACTCTCCATCTTGTGACAGGCCTCATTACTTTCTAGGTGTTTCCTTAGCAACAAAGAATTTAATTTATCTCATAGCAGCTCTGTTCGTATCAGGTAAGGTGTATTATGGAGGAAGAAAGAAATCTAAATAATTTAAGGTACAGCAACAATCAGTTCTTGCAACAGGCAATTAGAGTAAATCATGCTGGTGAATATGGAGCTATTTGCATTTATTCTGGTCAAAAATTTATTGTTAAAAAATCTTCTATAATCAATGAAATAATTGAAATGGAAGAGCAGTAAAAAAAGCATTTTCACTATTTTAATGAGAAAATCAAAGAGCAAAAAGTTTGTCCTACTGTTTTGTTGCCAGTTTGGCGTGTTTTAGGAGTGTCACTTGGCGTTGCAACTGCCATTATGGGCGAAAAAGCTGCTATGGCTTGCACTGCTGCAGTTAAAGAAGTTATAGGGGAGCATTACAAGATGGGCAACCAATTAGATCATTTGGACCAGAAAGTCATTTAATAACAAAAAAGAATGTACCACCTATGGGCGGAATAATAATACTGATTTCTTCTTTATTACCAATTTTGCTTCGGGCTCAGTTGACAATAGAAATTTTGCTGCTGATATTGATAACTCAATTTTTTGCTCTACTTGGATTTATTGATGATTATTTAAAATTGAACACAAATCACTATCGAGGTTTAAGTGCAAAAACTAAAATACTTATTCAGTTTATTGTAACTTTGGTTAGTATGTCTATACTTAAGCTATACTCTGCTGAAGGTTTTACAAAAACGTCTCTATTTAAAGGAGCAATAATCGACTTTGGCTTTCTATATGTTCCGTTTGCTGCATTTGTAATTGTCGGCTCTGCTAATGCTGTGAATCTCACAGATAATTTGGATGGCCTTGCTGCAACTCAAGTTATCACTTCCTTTGCTTTTTTGGGGCTAATTGCTTATATAACTCAGGCTGATATGAATATTACTTTATTCTGCATTGCATTTATAGGAGCTATTTTAAGTTTCTTGTGGTTTAACACACATCCAGCAAAAATATTTATGGGTGATGTTGGAAGCCTGTCAATTGGTGCAGCTTTAGGGTTAACTAGCGTTTTAATGAAGAGAGAAGTGCTTTTTGCTTTTATTGGAGTAATTTTTGTAATAGAGACTCTATCTGTGATTACTCAGATATCATATTTTAAATATACAAAGTTTAAATATGGAGAAGGAAAAGGGTTTTTCTTATGGCACCAATACATCATCACTTTGAGAAGAAGGCATGTTCAGAAAATGTAATCGTTATGAAATTTTGGATAATTTCTATTATCTGTTCAGTTTTTACTATAACTTTCTTATTATAAAATCCTATGAAATACCCAGACTTTACATTAGAAAATAAATTATCAGGAGTGATAGCAGGAGTGGATGAAGTTGGAAGAGGTCCGCTAGCTGGTCCAGTAATATCCGCAGCCGTAGTGTTTATTGATAGAAATACGAGTACAATTATTGATGGAATTAACGACTCGAAAAAGTTGACTCCTCAATGTAGGCAAGTCCTATATGAAAAAATAATATCCGTTGCAAAATTTGGTATAGGAATGGCAAGCGTGGAAGAAATAAATTCATACAATATCTTGCAAGCAACAAAACTTTCAATGAAACGTGCATTGATAGACCTGGACCTAGAATTAGATTATGTGCTAGTTGATGGTAATCAACCACCTGAAGTGAAATGGCAAGTGAAATCCATATTAAATTGTGATAATTTGAGTACATCAATTGCAGTAGCTTCAATCGTTGCAAAAGTTACGAGAGATCGGCTTATGCAAGAATTGCACAATAAGCATCCTGAATATAATTTGTATAAAAATAAAGGATATGGGACAAAAGAGCACCTTAACGCCATTGGCCTTTATGGAATTACAGAACATCATAGAAAAAACTTTGCACCCATATCTCGGGCATTATATCCTTTAGATAGTAATCACTTACCTTTTTTTGAAAGGCATGTTTTCATTAAATAGGCAAACTGTACTTGATCCATTCCTTAAGGTAAACACTGAACTCACCCTTTCGATTATCAGGTAGTTGTCAGCTGTACGGAAGTTTACTAAAGACTCATACCCTGCAGAATCAACCATAAAAACTGCCGGGAAATCAGAGTTTGTTTTATTGAATTGTAAATATGTAAATTTTCCGTCATCAAAAACCTTAATTGGTATTATTGACTGACTGCCTTTAACGTGCGAGATGGAATAATTAAAATTTAAGCCCTTCTTTACAACTTCAATGTCGTTTATATCAGGAATAATGTTGTGACTAGCTTGTTCGAAGATATCGCCGTTATTCGTTGTGTGAATCTCATCACCGTTAAATAATGGATAAAGAAACCTTACTTCATATCCTAATTTTGGATCATCTAGTCCAGTTGCTTCTTCAGTATGAAGTTCAAAGTAATAAACTCTTTTATTGGTAATTATAGTTGCGTTAGTATCGGCAATATCATCTATAGGCTTAATAAACAATCTGTTATCTTGAGAAAGGAGTTGCCAACCAGTTGAATCACCCATTGAAAGGTTTTGTATTACCTCCCCTGGTTCAAACAATATGCTGGACTGATAACCATAAAAACCCGTATACTTATGTATAGCTTGTGGGTATAATTTATTACCTTTATGTGATTATCTCCAGCTATTGAACGTGGCTCCTGTTTTGCAAGTGCATCACTACCACAAAAAACCAACAGTATGGCAAACAGTAAACCAATCATAATATCAAAATAAATTAGTCTTAATTTTATCATTGATAGACGTGCATTGCAACTGTTAAGCTGTACTATAAACCCCAATTATAGGTTAGCAAGGGGTAGAAAAGGCAAGAAATAAGGTAAACTCCTTAAATACTTTAGAACTACAGAAGGCTTCACCTGAACGGATATACTTGGAATCCTGCCATTTTTACTTCATAAACATACCAAGAATTCTGTCCATTATTCCACCCATATTTGCTTCAGCTTGAGTATACTCTATTTTACCACCGTACAAGATTAGTTTAATATCTGATCCAGGTGATATATTAACAAATTTACTGCCAACAACTCCACTGCTAGTGATCAGAGCTGAGCTATCAACTGGCACCTTTATATCTCGGCTTACGCACATATCGATTCGTGCTACATAGGTAGCTTTGTCAAGTGACACACCGGTTATTCTTCCAACGTCCACACCAGAGATCTTGACACTATCACCAACTCCTATACCGTTAGCGTTAGCAAAAAGACCATATATTTTATAGCAATCCTTATAGTCTTTCTTTATGTAAGATAGCTTATCAATAGCAAAGAAAATCAGAAAAATATTGAAAACTAATAGAAATAATCCAGCGGTTATTTCAAGTATATTTGACCTTCTCATCTTTAGTTATCAGGACTCCAGCTTTTATAGTAATTTTTCACTTTTTGGTTTGGATAGTATGCATCTTTTGTACCCGTTAAATTAGGAGTATGTTTTACTTTTCTTTTTTTATTATTAACTGGTACTACATTATCAGTATAGTGAAGCCATATATGCCATTCCGGAGGCACTGTTGTAGGCTCAGAAACATTGCTATACATAATCCACCTTTTCCCTTTACTTGATTCATAGTAAGAATTTCCATTTTCATCTCTTCCTACAAATTTATCTTCTCTTCGTAATAGGCGTTTTATTGCGTTACAAATTTTAGATAACATAAGAGTATTAAAACAAAAAGTATTATATATAATAATACTTTAACGATATATTAACAACAATTTAATGCAATTACCAATTTTACAAGTTATTATACCAATAATTGCATCAATGTTTTGCTTTCTTACCAAGAAACACAAGGTATCTTGCTTTATATTTCTTTTATTGCAATAACAATCACTCTTATCATTTCATCAATACTACTCATAAAAACATATAGAGGCGAGATTATAACTTATCACCTTCACCTTGGAAATTGGTCTCCTCCGCATGGAATAGAGTTAAGAATCGACGTGTTAAACTCCTTGGTTCTAACTTTGGTGAATTTTATAGCGCTGATTAGCATGCTTTATGGCTTTTATATTAACGAAAAAGAAATTAGCAAAAACAAAATCACTGGTTTTTACTCTCTATTTCTACTGTGCTTAAGCGGACTGCTCGGGATTCTAGTAACAAACGACATATTCAATCTTTGTTTTTTTGGAAATTTCGTCTCTTTCTTCTTATGTATTAGTTTCAATGGGAAGGGATAAAAAAGCCTTGGTTGCAGCATTTGAATATCTAATTAGTGGCACTATAGGAGCAACGTTTTACTTGTTTGGTGTTGGGCTTTTGTACTCCATGACAGGAACGCTCAATATGTCTGACATGGCTGAAAGAATAGTTCCATTATACGATAACAACATCATAAAACTTGGCACATTGTTCATTTTTGTTGGTCTCTCAATTAAAATGGCACTGTTTCCATTAAGCAGGTGGCTGATTGATGCATATAGTGAGGCGCCAAGTTTCATTAGCATATTCTTTTCAGGCACAGTGACAAAAGTGATGATATATGTTTTCATTAGGATCTTCTATACTGTTTTCCATCAGAATTTCTTCTTATTTAAACCATCACTAAGCAACGTGATAATTATCCTCGCACTTTGCGCTGTTATATTTGGGTCAATATCTGCAATAACTGCAAAAGATATAAGAAGACTCCTTGCTAATTCTAGTGTCAGCCAAATTGGTTATATAATTTTAGCACTGAGTTTTAACTCAAAAACAGGTGTATTTGCAGCAATTCTTCACATAGTAAACCACAGCATAATAAAAATATCTTTATTCATGGCTGCAGGATGTATTTCTTACAAATTTGATACAACAAAAGTAGAGAATTTATCGGGAATCAAGAAATCAATGCCTTATACAGCACTTGCGTTTACTCTACTTAGTTTAGCATTAGTCGGTGTGCCGCTAACAAATGGCTTTGTAAGCAAATGGTATATAATGAAAGCAGTTATAGAATCTCGCGCGTGGATTTCCCTGATAGCCTGTGCTGCCGGTTCTTTTCTTGCACTAATATACATGTGGAAGACGGTAGAGAAAATGTATTTTGAAAATAGTGCAGCATCAAGCGCTGGAATGACACCGGAAAAAATTAATGATGTGCCATTTCCTATGCTTTTCTGCCTATTGTTTATGGCAGCTTTAACAATAGTAACTGGAATATATAGCACTACTACTAGGTTAGTAGTTGAGAAGTTGGTTTTTTGATTTTTATCTTTGTTTCATATTTTACTATACTTTAAGTTTATAAGTGTGGATAGGCTGAAGAAGATTCATTGGTTATTAGTCATTAACGTGATAGTGCTGTTTTGCGTTGGCATTGCTGTTCAATACTCTTCTGCTGGAGGAAAGTGGGTACCATTTGCAATTCACCAAATAGTCATATTTTCCTTCTTTTTCCTACTAGCTATAGCTATGTCATTCATAGAGATAGATTTTTATTTGACGCACGCCTACTTTTTTATATAGCAGAAGCGATTTCGCTATTAGCAGTAAATTTTTTTGGCTCGCACATAATGGGTGCGACGAGGTGGAAAAGAATTGGTTCAATTAGTTTGCAACCATCAGAATTTGCAAAAGTAGGCTTAATACTTGCGCTTGCTCGTTATTTTGATAAGCAAATTGTGTATAAAATGATGGAATTTAAAAGATTGCTTAAGGCGGTAATAATTATTTTCTTGCCAGTATTCTTGGTGTTAAAGCAACCTTATTTAGGCACAGCTGTGATAATGTTGTTTATAGGAGCATCAATTATATTCACAGCAGTAATAAAAAGAGCTCATTTAGTAATTTGTGGGACGCTTGGCATTTTTGCAGTACCTGCTATTTGGCCTTTTTTACGTTCTTATCACAAGCAAAGGATATTGTCGTTTGTGGATTCATCATTGGATCCACTTGGCATAGGTTATAATGCGCAGCAATCTCAGATAGCTATTGGTTCAGGTTTGCTTGGTAAGGGCTTTGTTAACGGAAGTCAAACTCAACTTGGATTTTTGCCGGAGAAACGTACGGATTTTGCTTTTGCAGTTCTGAGTGAGGAGTGAGGCTTTTTAGGTAGCATGGCTTTAATTTTGCTTTATACCTCATTACTTGGCATAATTTTCTCTATCGCTTATAGGTCGAAAAATTATTTTTCTAAGTTAGTATCTATCGGGATTTTTGCTGTTTTTGGCGCTCATTTTTTTATAAACATTGGAATGTCAATAGGCCTCTTGCCTGTGATAGGCGATCCACTGCCATTTCTTTCCTATGGAGGAAGTACAACTGCTGCAAGCTTGATATGCATGGGATTATTGCTGGCAATAAAAGCAGATGAACAACAAAATGCTTGTATTTCACCTATGCTAAAGTAAAATTAAACTTTACTTAATAGTTTTTATGCTAGATGAAATGCGTGAGGAATGTGGAGTATTTGGTATAAGCTGCAATAACGATGCTGCATTTAACTCTATACTTGCTCTCCACGCTTTGCAGCATAGAGGTCAAGAGTCTTTTGGCGTAGTAACCAGTAACAACTATAAGTTGCACTCTTATCACTTTCAAGCTCAAGTGAACAGCGTATTTGATAATATAGATGAAATAAAGAAATCCTTACCTGGAGATTGTGCAATAGGTTACGTTTGATACTCAACAAGTGGTAATAAATTTGGAGTGCAGCCAATGCTTGGCAAAAGTGGCAAATTTAGGGATTTTGCAATAGCACATAATGGTAATTTAATTAATATTTCTCCGATACGCGAACAAATAATTAAACAAGAGTGCGTTTTTCAGTCAGATATTGATACAGAGGTAGTAGTGCATCTGACAGCAAGCGATGAAAAAGATAGCTTTTTAGAGAGTTTTATATATGCATTAAAGCAAATACAAGGTGCTTATTCTTTTGTGGTAATCAATCAAGAAGTAATTATTAGAGTACGTGATCCATCTGGAATTAGACCTCTTGTTTTTGGAAAATTAAACAGTTCTTACGTTCTTGCATCTGAAACTTGTGCTCTTGATATAATAAATGCAGAGTTTATTAGAGAAATAGAACCAGGAGAATTAGTTACCATAAGTTCAGATAGCAAGCTAGCCTCAATGTTTCCTTTCCCACAGCAAAAATCAAGTTTTTGTATTTTTGAATACGTTTACTTTTCGAGACCAGACAGCATAATGGAGAATAGGTCCATATATGATATAAGAAAAGAAATAGGAAGAATACTTGTAGAAGAGAGCCCACCAAAAAACAATGTAAATATGGTTGTACCAATACCTGATTCTGGTATACCTGCAGCTATTGGATATGCAAAGCATTCAGGATTACCTATGGAACTGGGGATAATTCGTAATCATTACATAGGAAGAACTTTTATACAACCAACCGCTGAAGTACGTAAAGTTAGAATAAAATTAAAATTCAATGCTAATAAGCACACTTTGAAAGGTAAAAACATAATTTTAATAGATGATAGTATAGTGCGTGGTAGTACGCTCAGAAATATAATAGTGATGCTAAAGGGTGCCAGAGTAAAAGAGATTCACCTCAAAATTTCAAGCCCACCAATTAAGCATTCTTGTTTTTATGGAATAGATACGCCAGGGTGCAAAGATTTCATTCTCGGGGCCTCCGCCTCCATCATGGCGGCTGCGGAGGCCAACTTTGTTGGGGCCGGGCCTAATGCGGACGAGGTGGCGAAGCTGCGGGCGGACGTGGCCCGCCTGACGTCTGCCATGGAGACTCTCCAGAAGGAGAACGAGCAGCTCCGCGCAGACCTGGCCAGTCTACGTGAGCCTGTCCCTCACGCGGCGCCCCAGACGCAGCGCCCAAGCCAGCCCGTGCCGGTGGAGAACCAGGTTCTGAACCTGGTCCGGCAGGCGCTGGCTGCCTTCCAGCACCGGTTTTCCGTGCTAGAGGGCATCGTCCTGCGCCCCCCCCCTGGGGGCAAACAAGACGGCGGCGAGGCCGGCAACGTACGCGGCGGTCACGGCTACCGCATCCAGGCCGGGGCCGTCCAGTCAGCCCTCGGGCGGGGCCGCAGTTGCTCCTCCCCCTGAAAAGCCGGCTCCGGCAAAACCGGTACCGGCTGAACCGGCTCCGGCTAAGCCGGCGACGGGAAAGAGAGGCAAGACGAAGGCGAAAAAGGGCAAGGCGCAGCACAGATGGTGGCTGCACCAGCCCCAGTGCTTGCGGCGAATGTGCCAGCGCCAGCGGCAAGCCAGCTGCCGCCGCCGTCACCGCCCCCCAGATCCCTACACCTCCCGCGGCTGAAGCCGGTTGGCAGGTGGTCGGGGATAAAAAGAAGGGGAAGAAGGCAGCCAAAAAGGCCAAAGAGCAAGAGCGGCAGCGCCAGTTCAGGGGCGCGCTAGATCGCGGCTAGGCTCCGCGCCCCGAAGACCGCAGCTGTAGTGATTACACTACAGCCGGACGCGGAAAAGAAGGGCGTTACCTACCGCGATCTGCTCGCGAAGGCGAAGGAGGCGGTGGACCTCGGGGAGCTCGGGATCACTGGGGGCCTCCGGCTCAAAGTCACCCAGACGGGGGCCCGTATGCTGGAGGTCCCCGGGGAATCCAGTGGCGCGACCGCGGACGCTCTGGCTGCGAAGCTCAGAGCGTCTCTGGACGCGGACGAGGCCCGAGTGTCAAGGCCCGTCAGATGCGCAGACCTGCGCATCATGGGTCTGGACGACTCGGTATTGGAGGAAGAGTTGGTGGCCGCCGTCGCCAGGTCCGGGGGTGCACTACTGACCAGGTCAGGTCAGGCGCCATACGCCCGGACCAACAGGGTATGCATGCCGCTACGGTGCGCTGCCCTGTTACGGCGGCCAAAACCATAGTGGAGGGCCGAAGGCTTCTGGTGGGCTGGGTCTCAGCGCAGGTTAAGCTGCTGGAGCCCAGATCTCTGAGGTGCTATCGCTGTCTCGTGGGGCACCACGTATCAGTGAGATGCGCCTCGGAGGTTGACCGTAGTGGCCTTTGCTTCCGCTGCTGTCAGCCCGGACACATATCGGCGACCTGCTGCGCCACGCCGCACTGTGATGCATGTGCGGCGACCGGCAAGCCAGCCGATCACCGGGCCGGAAGCAAGGCCTGCGTGCCACCCGCCAAGGCCAAGGCCGCGGGTAGGGTAGGGGCCAAAGCCGCCACCGCCTCTGTGGCCTCCGTCGCAGCCGCAACTGCCACCGCCACCGCTGTCACGGTCGCCGCCGCCGCCGCCGCGACACCGACGCCCGCAGAGGGGCCCCCCGTGGAGGAAGCTGAAATGGAATGCCTATAACGGCCCCATTAAGCTTCCTCCAGGCGAATATTAACCACTGCGCCTGCGCTCAGGATCTGTTGCTCCAGAGCATGGCGCAGTGGTCGATTAACATCCCTGTGGTCGCTGAGCCGTATTTTGTCTGGCCTAGTGAGGACTGGGTGGCGGACCTTAACGGTTCAGTGGCCATCATCTCTTCGGCCGCCGCCGGTACCCCGACCCTTGAAGGTGTCAGGAGGGGTCAGGGGTGCGTAGCAGCACGGTTCGGGGAGTTCGTCGTTGTGGGAGTGTACTTCTCCCCGAACCGATCTCTCGCCGAGCTCCACAACTCTCTTGCAGAGCTGAGAGCAGTCGTCGTCGGAAGTTATCCCCTCCCCGTACTTGTCCTCGGGGACTTCAATGCCAAGAACTTGGCTTGGGGTTCTCGTCGTACAGATGTGCGGGGTAGGATGGTGGAAGACTGGGCTCTGGAGACAGGCCTGGTCGTCCTAAATCGGGGTTCTGTCCCCACGTGTGTGCGGATGCGGGGCGAGTCGGTGGTGGACATCTCGTTCGCTAGCCCCGCTCTGTCGCCGCGTGCCATTGACTGGCGCCCGTCGCCGCGCGGCACCTGTACACCAGACATCGCAGGCTCCGCATTCGTCCACCGAATGCGGCAGCCATTGAGGCGGAGCTGTACCAGGGATACAGAGCGGCGAAGAACGCCCTCCGGGAGGCTGTCCTGCGGGCCCGGGATCGGGCCCGTGAGGAGATGCTGGAGACTCTCAACAGAGATCCGTGGGGGCGCCCTTACAAGATGGTGCGGGATAAACTCCGCATCTGGGCCCCCCCGCTGACGCAAAGTCTCCGGCCCCAGCTCGTGGAGGGCGTGGTGAGCGCTCTGTTCCCTGCGCGACGGGAACATCCGCCCCCGCCTATGGCTCCGCCACCTGCGGTGCCGGACCGCCAGGACGACGACGACGACATCCCGGAAGGGGCCGGAGTAGACCTGAGAGTGGCGGTACGTAGGCTCAAGGCCAGGAATACCGCCCCAGGACCCGATGGCTTGCCTGGCAAAGCCTGGGTCCTGGCCTCGGAGGCTCGCGGGCCCCGACTGGAGGGGCTCCTAAGCGCATGCTTGGAGAGAGGGCCAATTCCCGCTTCGTTGGAAGACGGGGAAGCTGGTCCTCATTCGGAAGCCAGGGCGCCCTGCGGACTCTCCGTCCGCATACCGGCCCATGGTGCTGCTCGACGAGGTGGGCAAGCTCTTTGAAAGAGTCATTGCAAACCGCCTCGCCGAGCACCTTGCGGGGACGGGGGCCGGATCTTGCGGAACACCAGTTTGGTTTCCGCAAGAGGCGCTCTACGGTGGACGCCATCATGCGCGTGAGAGCCCTCACGACGGGGGATGCAGTGGCCAGAGGGGGGTTGTCTTGGCGGTGTCTCTCGACATCGCCAACGCCTTCAACTCCATGCCCTGGAGCTGCATTAGGGAGGCACTCCGGTATCACCGGGTGCCGACCTATCTCCGTCGTATAGTCGGGGACTACCTGACGGACAGGGCCGTCATCTACCCCGGTCGCAACGGTGAGTGGAACCGGCGAGAGATGTCGTGCGGTGTCCCACAGGGTTCGGTTCTGGGGCCACCTCTGTGGAACATCGGTTACGACTGGGTGCTGCGCGCCGACCTCCCTACCGGCGTCAGCGTAGTTTGCTACGCTGACGACACGCTGGTACTGGCACAAGGAGGGTCGTACGAGGCGGCGGCGGAAAATATGACACGCGGGGTTGCGATAGTCGTTGAGAGGATTCGGCAACTGGGTCTCGAGGTGGCTCTGCACAAGTCCGAGGCCATGCACTTCCATGGTCCTCGGAACAGGCCACCACCGGGATCCTCAGTGATGGTAGGAGGGGTATCCATCGGCGTCGAGTCGACGCTGAAGTACCTAGGACTCGTCCTCGACGGCCGATGGAACTTCGTTGAGCACTTCCGACGTTTGGCTCCCAAACTGGAACGGACCGGGGCTGCCTTCAGGCGGCTCCTGCCGAACCTGGGAGGGCCAAACGCCTCCTGCCGGGGGCTCTACGCGGGGATCGTGCGGTCCATGGCCCTTTACAGGGCCCCGGTGTGGGCGCGTGGTTTGGCGCGGCTTGCCGTCCACCACCTGAACGCGCCCCAAAGGGTGATAGCCGTGAAAATGGTTCGCGGCTACCGCACGATCTCCCGCGAGGCGGCGAGCCTCCTTGCCGGATTGCCGCCATGGGATCTGGAGGCGATAGTCCTCGCGCGCCTGCACGAATGGCGTGCGGAGGCACTATGCCGTGGGGAAACCCCGCTGCCGCGGCAAGTTGTCGCGCAGCGGACGGACTTCCGGCACGATCTCATGGCGACATGGAGACAGCGACTGTCGCAACCCCGTGCTGGGCACGCCACTATAGCGGCGGTAAGACCCCTCTTTGAGGAGTGGCTTGAGAGACGCCACGGCATCCTCACCTTCCGCCTGACGCAGGTCCTCACCGGACACGGTGTGTTTGGGAGGTTCCTGCACCGAATCGGGCGGGAGGAAACGCCCGGGTGCTCCCACTGCGAGGATGGACCGGAGGACACGGTGGAACACACCGTGGAGGTGTGCCCTGCTTGGGCGGAGCACCGCCGTGTCCTCGTAGCGGCGATAGGCGGCGGCGACCTCTCGCGTCCGGCCCTGGTCGAAGCCATGGTCCGGAGCGAGACGGAATGGGATGCCGTCACCACCTTCTGCGAAGCAGTGATGCTAGCGAAGGAGGTGGCGGAGCGGGAGAAGGAGAGAGCAGCAGCTTTCCTCCCCGGCCGCCGCGGGAGACGCCCCGGGCGTCGGGGGCTACGTCGTGGCCCCCGGCCACCGTAGGCGCGGGCCTGTGGACGGCGAGCAATGGGTAGCTCGTCGTCCGTCCGTCTAATGACGACAGGCCGTGTCGACGGCGCGTTTTGTTCCACGCGCGCCTCAAAGAGCTGTCAGCAGCGTGAAGGGGCCCGCAAGGGCCGACGCCTTCCGGGGCTGCGGGCTGTTCGAAAGAGATACCGCGGCTCCGGAACGTAAGGGCACTGAAGGAACACGGGTGGTTTTTAGTCAGTAAAAGTCTGACACTCCCTTACGCTCCACCCAGAGCGAAAGGGGTCATTAGATGATTTTCCATCCGCAAAAAAAAAAAAAGGGTGCAAAGATTTAATTGCTGCAAATAAATCTGTAGAGGAAATTAAGGAAGTTACAGGAGTAGATAGCCTAGCCTTCTTGAGTATTGATGGACTATATCAGGCTGTTAAAGGAGAGGTGCGTAACAATGATACACCACAATATTGCGTTGCTTGTTTTACTGATGATTATCCGATTGGCAAATAGTATACGCAAGATCTTAAATTTAGAAAATCTTAAACCGCCAAAATTTCTCTCGGCCTTTACTAATTCCGATTCTCGTAGTGCACATATAATCCGGGTTGATGTGAGATTCATAAATACAAAATTTATGGCTTATAGTAAGGTACAGTTTATTGTGTTCTTTTTTAATGTTTAATCTTTTGCACAATATTCCTGGTCCGCCCAAGTTTGCTTCAAGCGTTTCAATGAGCTTTAATCCCCGTATTAACACTGCTGCTGGGAACCCTTCTGCTTCTGTTACAATATTTAAACAGTAATACATTCCATATATAAAATACACGTATGAAAACTCCGGCATACCAAACATTACTGAGATTCGGTTAGTATAGCCTCTTGCCGCGTGACAAGCTGGGTCATTCATTCCTATATAGGCTTCAACTTCGGTTATTATTCCGCTAAAGTTAGAAAATTTGAGGACTTTTTCCAATAACTCTCCAGCTACAGTTAAGGTCGGCCACTCGTAGAAATTTCTTGGTAGTATTATGTTACTCATTATAAGAGTATAAGTTACTTGCAAATGCAAGCAACTTATACTGAATTTTCACTACTTTACCTATTTTGAGCAGCAGAAGCTTGATGCTTTTATGGTGCGCCACTCAAGTCTTCTACATTTGTTGAAGGCTGCTACAAAAATTTTACTTCTTCAGAGCTTTGTTGTAATTGTGTTTGTTGCAATTGTGATGCTAATGCTTCATGTAAAGGCTTTGCTTCATATTGCCTTCCTATTTTTACCTCTTTATTCGCACGTAGCTGTTCTTCAGTAACACTATTACTCTCAAGAAGTTCTACAGAACCATTATCATGAATATTAATTTTAATATTACATTCTTTTCCTTGAGCATTCCACTTTAAAGTCATTTGATATGACCCATTAGCTACTTCATAAATTCTTGTTTCATGTTCATCAACCCGGCAACGTAGCCCACTTGCTTTACTTTGAGGTAGCAATAATGTAATTGCTTTCACGCCATATTGTTCATATTGACATTCATCCAATCAATGAAGATGCCCTTTCAGCATTGATCAATCTTGGGTATGAAAAAATGAAAGCCTATGATACGATAAAAAAATACAAGGCGAATCGTCAAATCTGGATACCAAGGATATTATTCGCATGGCGCTTAAAAGAGCTCTCAACATTATGAAATCAATATCGTGCAGTAAATAATATACTGAAGATGCGCGCAATATCAACATCAGGCCTGAGCAACTTGATGATTTTGTCGGACAAAAAGACTTAATACAAAATTTAAAAGTGTTTATAAATGCTGCAAAGACGAGAACTGAAGCTTTAGATCACGTTTTATTGTATGGTCCCCCAGGACTTGGCAAAACAACTTTAGCACAAATTGTTTCTAAAGAATTAAGGATCAGCTTCCGTGCAACTTCTGGTCCTTTACTTAGTAAAACTGGTGACTTGGCTGCAGTGCTTACCACTTTAAATGCAAAATATGTTCTATTTATCGACGAAATCCATAGATTAAATCGCAGCATCGAAGAAGTTGTATATACTGCTATGGAAGATTTTTTGCTTGGACACATTAGTAGGTGAAGGTCCATCTGCTCGCACTTTAAGGATAGATCTACCACCATTTACGTTAATCGGAGCAACTACACGGCTTGGATTACTTTCTGCGCCACTCAGAGATCGTTTTGGCATTCCCTTGCATCTTGAGTTTTATTCTTTTGAAGAACTGGTTAATATTATAAAAAGAGGCGCAAGAGTTCTTTCTAATGAAATTGAAGAAAATTCAGCACGGGAAATTGCCTGCCGTGCACGTGGCACTCCAAGAATTGCTTTGAGGTTACTCAGAAGAATAAGGGATTTTGTTGAAGTGAAAGATGATAAAAAAATCACTTATGAAGTCACTGATTCTGTATTGCTAAAATTGGGTGTAGACAAAATGGGACTCAATAAACTTGATATGCATTATCTAAGATTTTTATTTAACACCTCAGGACCTGTTGGAATTGGCACTATATCTATTGCGCTATCCGAGGATGTTGGCAATATTGAAGAAACAGTATAACCTTATTTAATCAAAATTAGTTTTGTAAAGCGCACACCAAGAGGGCGCGTTCTAACCGATCAAGCAAAGGAGTATTTGAGCATTCAACATTAAACATCATAATTTATATTGACTAGTTGGCGTGGTATCTATATGCTAAAGTTTATATATTAAAAATAATGGAGGCATATATATTAACTAATAGCACTGAAACTGTATCTTTAATTGAAACTTCTTCTAATCTAAATATCAGTCCTTCTGATAATAATTCGATTTCGGATACTAAAAATATGCCTAAATACGTCACTCTTAATAATGCAGAAGAATAGAATGAGTTCTTTATAATGCAGAACAACACTTCTACTAATATCACTATAAAAAAGAAACCAAAACCTTATATTCATAAGGATAGTAATAGTATATGTACATATACTGCTCGGGATGAGAATAAATATGGTGGTAAGAACATTATAGGCAAAATTGCTGAACAAATTAAAGAAGAGATATCTAAAATATAGAAAATAATGATATAGAATTTATAAAACTTAAAGAAAGCAAAAATGAAGATAATATTATTGAGCCTGCTGTAAGAATTGCGATAGGTAGTAATACAAAAGAAATAAGCATGAGTGTCATTCTAAATAACGATTTGTGTAAACAATATGGCGTGAAAGCAATTACATTATTGCTACCTCAAAGTAAAGCAAGTGGGCTACGTTGCCGGGTTGATGAACATGAAACAAGAATTTATGAAGTAGCTAATGGGTCATATCAAATGACTTTAAAGTGGAATGCTCAAGGAAAAGAATGTAATATTAAAATTAATATTCATGATAATGGTTCTGTAGAACTTCTTGAGAGTAATAGTGTTACTGAAGAACAGCTACGTGCGAATAAAGAGGTAATAATAGGAAGGCAATATGAAGCAAAGCCTTTACATGAAGCATTAGCATCACAATTGCAACAAACACAATTACAACAAAGCTCTGAAGAAGTAAAATTTTTTGTAGCAGCCTTCAACAAATGTAGAAGACTTGAGTGGCCCACCATAAAAGCATCAAGCTTCTGCTGCTCAAAGTAGGTAAAGTAGTGAAAATTCAGTATAAGTTGCTTGCATTTGCATTTGCAAGTTCATCATTCATCATTATTTTCTATATTTTAGATATCTCTTCTTTAATTTGTTCAGCAATTTTGCCTATAATGTTCTTACCACCATATTTATTCTCATCCCGAGCAGTATATGTACATATACTATTACTATCCTTATGAATATAAGGTTTTGGTTTCTTTTTATAGTGATATTAGTAGAAGTGTTGTTCTGCATTATAAAGAACTCATTCTATTCTTCTGCATTATTAAGAGTGACGTATTTAGGCATATTTTTAGTATCCGAAATCGAATTATTATCAGAAGGACTGATATTTAGATTAGAAGAAGTTTCAATTAAAGATACAGTTTCAGTGCTATTAGTTAATATATATGCCTCCATTATTTTTAATATATAAACTTTAGCATATAGATACCACGCCAACTAGTCAATATAAATTGTGATGTTTAATGTTGAATGCTCAAATACTCCTTTGCTTGATCGGTTAGAACGCGCCCTCTTGGTGTGCGCTTTACAAAACTAATTTTGATTAAATAAGGTTATACTGTTTCTTCAATATTGCCAACATCCTCGGATAGCGCAATAGATATAGTGCCAATTCCAACAGGTCCTGAGGTGTTAAATAAAAATCTTAGATAATGCATATCAAGTTTATTGAGTCCCATTTTGTCTACACCCAATTTTAGCAATACAGAATCAGTGACTTCATAAGTGATTTTTTTATCATCTTTCACTTCAACAAAATCCCTTATTCTTCTGAGTAACCTCAAAGCAATTCTTGGAGTGCCACGTGCACGGCAGACAATTTCCCGTGCTGAATTTTCTTCAATTTCATTAGAAAGAACTCTTGTGCCTCTTTTTTATAATATTAACCAGTTCTTCAAAAGAATAAAACTCAAGATGCAAGGGAATGCCAAAACGATCTCTGAGTGGCGCAGAAAGTAATCCAAGCCGTGTAGTTGCTCCGATTAACGTAAATGGTGGTAGATCTATCCTTAAAGTGCGAGCAGATGGACCTTCACCTACTAATGTGTCCAAGCAAAAATCTTCCATAGCAGTATATAAAACTTCTTCGATGCTGCGATTTAATCTATGGATTTCGTCGATAAATAGAACATATTTTGCATTTAAAGTGGTAAGCACTGCAGCCAAGTCACCAGTTTTACTAAGTAAAGGACCAGAAGTTGCACGGAAGCTGATCCTTAATTCTTTAGAAACAATTTGTGCTAAAGTTGTTTTGCCAAGTCCTGGGGGACCATACAATAAAACGTGATCTAAAGCTTCAGTTCTCGTCTTTGCAGCATTTATAAACACTTTTAAATTTTGTATTAAGTCTTTTTGTCCGACAAAATCATCAAGTTGCTCAGGCCTGATGTTGATATTGCGCGCATCTTCAGTATATTATTTACTGCACGATATTGATTTCATAATGTTGAGAGCTCCTTAAGCGCCATGCGAATAATATCCTTGGTATCCAGATTTGACGATTCGCCTTGTATTTTTTTATCGTATCATAAGCTTTCATTTTTTCATACCCAAGATTGATCAATGCTGAAAGGGCATCTTCATTGATTGGATGAAAATTATTGTTATTTATTTCTAATTTATTCACTTTGCCACTTAATTCAGTGATGATTCAATTTATGATTTTCATGCCAAGTCCATTTCCAAGTCATCTTGAGTGCTACTTTATCTTCATTCATAATTGCCAAAAACAGCTGTTCTGGAGTTAATTTACTCAAAATTGACATTGCAGTTTTATAGCTAACACCACTTACTTTAACAAGCAACCTCAAGCACTGCTGTTCTTCTTTGCTTATAAAACCATATAGCTGAGCAACATTTTCTCTGTTATTTGCATAGGTTTCGATAAGTAATTTAACTCTACTTCCGAGGGAACATGCATTTAAAGTTTTGGCTGAGAGATACACCATATAGCCAACATCATTTACATTCAGGATTATGTGATCACTGCGCACTTCATCAACTATTCCGCTTAGATTTCCTATCATTTTTAGCACTGTATAGGGTTCAGTCTAAATACTCCTGGATCTTAGGTCAAGCAAACGAACATTATAACAGAGAGCCAAGTAGCTCATAGAAACTAAAAACTTCCTTGACACATTTTGCCAACATTTGCCCCTTCAAGTCTGTTTGCTACGACTTTTATATATTGATAATCATTATACTCACACTCCGGTACCACCGTTTGAAAGCACAATTCAATGAATTTTAAAAAGTTTATTTTGTCCATGATATAATGTTGAAAGATGTCATCCGAGTAGCTTGACTACTTGGATCCAGGAAACTTAATTGCAAGTAATGCATTAGTTTTAGTGAGTATAAAAGTGTTATGTTATGGCTAACGCTGGCTAGGTGTTTTCCTGCATCATACTGCCGCGGTATTTCTAGATCCCGCTAACAAGTAGCGGGATTACGATTGTCAGGGTGTCATTCCAGCGCCCCTATAATGTCATCCCATTACTCCTATAATGTCATCCCAGTGCGTGATACTGGGATCTCATTTCACTCTATAATAGTATCATTCCAGTGCTCCTTTCTTGTCATCCCAGTACTGATTAGCTATAAAATTTATGAAGATATTTAAGAAATTACCAAGCGAAAAAAAAGGCAAAAGAAGCCCCGTGGTGCGAGTTTTGAACTCTATATTACTGTAAGTGACGCTGTAATAATGTGCTAATGCTTAAAATAAGCGCGATTTGGCTGAATGTAGAAAAAATAAAAAAGACATGCAGCCACCATAATTTTATGTAATCCACCAAAAAATACCCTGAGTTTTTTACTGAATTTTTTCATTGAGCCTGCAGGTCAAAAACAAGTTTTGAGTCATGAATACCACTACTATCATAATAAGAGGGCTGGCGGAGTTTGTCAAGCAAGTTTTATGGCCTAGCGTCACACGCTAGAATGACACCGGATCTCACATTCATTCTACTGCAACGCAGAAAATTTGTACAATTGTGCATGATGTATGATTTCTGGCTACATTTTTCTATTAAACTCACCTTTCCTCTATGTAACAGATTTCGTATTAAATTTTAAATTTAATGCGCCTAGATATACAAGCATTCCTAGCAAAACCATAGGTATAGAAAGCAACTGCCCCATAGTTAAATCAAGCCACAAATAGCCAATTTGATAGTCTGGTTCGCGAAAAAACTCAACGAAAAAACGTGCTATTCCGTACCACATAACTGCAATACCAGTTAACGCAGCCTGATACAGTCTTATTCTAGTCAAGAAAAACAGTGAATTTGCAATTGCAAAAAGTAGCAGTCCTTAAAAAAGTGCCTCATAAAGCTGGCTTGGATGACGCAGCAAATTATCACCACTTTCTGGAAATACCATACCCCATGGCATAGTTGTAACTCTGCCAAATAACTCTCCATTTATAAAATTGCCTATGCGACCTAAAAATAAACCTATGGAAACTCCGCAAGAGACTAGGTCCAGTGCATAAAATATAGGAATTTTATGTCTTTTACACGAAATTATTACTGCAAGCAAAACTCCTATAGCACCACCATGAAATGACATTCCTCCTTCCCAGGTCTTCAATATCTCGATAGGGTTGCTTATATAAAGAACTGGATCATACATCAATAAGTAGCCAAGTCTACCTCCAAGGATAATGCCTACAATAGTGGCTGTTAATAACGAATCGTAAAAATTCTTAGTAAATATTTTTTGGTCGTCTAGCTTGTTGAATAAAACTAAATTTACGGATTTTATCGCGTTTATTTCACTACTTTTACTTATTTTTAATTCCCGACGTTTCGGGTGCTTTACAGCAACCATGGTCACGGAGGGGACTGAGATGTTTGACGTCCCAATGTCATAGTTAGTCCGGCTACCTTCAGTTTTTGAATATTAATTTTCGGTCCGATTTACGCAAATTAAAAAAAATTAATAAAAAAAAAATTAAAAAATTAATATTCAAAAACTGAAGGTAGCCGGACTAACTATGACATTGGGACGTCAAACATCTCAGTCCCCTCCGTGACCATGGTTGCTGTAAAGCACCCGAAACGTCGGGAATTAAAAATAAGTAAAAGTAGTGAAATAAACGCTATAAAATCCGTAAATTTAGTTTTATTCAATGTGTAGTGTTCGCGTAAATTTAAGAAATCATCGTCTAGCTTGTGTAAATACCAACATGCAAACACTATACCCAAAACGTAAGCTAAGGAATACCAATATATAGAAACAGGACCGATGCTGAAAATTACTGGACTTAAAGACATATTTTGCTATAAATTATTCTTAGACAATCTACTTTTTTCACGATCCCACTCTTTCTGTTTTATGGTTGCTCTCTTATCGTAGAGTTTTTTTCCTTTTACAATGGCAATTTTAGTTTTTGCAAATCCTTTAACATTAACGTAATAAGCGGTACAACAGGTATCCCAGCGTTTTTGATTTGACCAATCAGTTTATTTATCTCTTTTTTATGCAAAAGCAGTTTACGTTCCCTTTTTGGTTTATGATTTTTTCGGTTTGCAGCTTTATATTCTGCAATATGAATATTGTGCAGCCATATTTCGCTATTCTTTTCAATAACGTAGGCGTCGGAAATATTTACTTTTCTTTCTCTTAGCGATTTAACTTCACTGCTTAATAAGACCATACCCGCTTCAAATTCTTCTAAGATGAAATATTCAAACCTTGCTTTCCTATTTTCTGTAATAACTTCCATATCTAAAGATATCTCTAAGCTTCAATATGTTACAGAGTTTTTGACTTAATTCATAATATATCCTTCCTTAAAAAAATATTTAAGTTATACTGCAAACCATGAAACTTAGGCAAGAAATCAAGTTTTTTTCTCTATTATTTGTAATTTTATTTTCTCTATGGACTGTATTGTCTGGTTATTTTGAGCCATTTTTATTTTTTGTGGAGTGTTTTCCTCTATATTCACATTATTTATCTTTAGAAGGTTGATAAACGCTGAAAGAGCTCTTAGCCAGATTTTAAATGGTACTAGTAGACTGTCGTTTTATAAGTTAGTAAGTTATATACCATGGTTAGTGTACCAAATTATTTTTCAAGTGTTTATGTAACAAAAAAGGTGCTACAACTCAAATCTAAGCTTGAGCCAATCATTATTCTAAGAAAATGCAAAGTATATAATGATGAAAGTATTGCGTTATTTGCCAATTCGGTTACAATCACTCCTGGAACTTTAACTATCAATGTTGAAAGTAAGCAGAAAACATATTTCTCTACCATGCATCTGATAGATAAAGATCTTGAAAGCTGCATTTCTGAAATAGAAAATAAGATCTTAAAAATACTATGTTCAGTTAATTATTGCTTTAAATAAGCTAACAGTATCCTTATATTCCCTTACAAGACTTTCAAGCATCTCTTTTGGTAGGTTATTGTTAACAATAGAACATAAATAATTATGTAAATCTTCTAACCTTAGTATGTTATTTCTCTTCTTACTGTTGAATTTATGCGGAAAAATACCTTCTATAACTTCAATAGTAGTAGCCTTGTTTAAAAATACATTTTCACTTGTTACGCTTATTCTTGCTAAAATAGTGTTAATTTCAGGTTCTTCATTTGTATAAAAATCTGATAGCCGAGTTATTCTAATAACGTATAAAGTTACTATTTTTGATAAGCAATTATCAGCATATTCACAATTTTTATTACCTCCCACTGAGTAACCTGTGATTTGCCTATTTTTGCATTGTTCGGTAATTTACTCATTCAACTTTCTCCATTTAATCCAGTAGATAGATTATACTAATACTTTGTTAAATAAATGATAACGCAATCATAAAAATATATATTCATAATAGCATGTTATGTAAAATAGTACGATATCTAGACATTAAAGTTGATTTAGGCTGGTTTATATTGGGCACCTCTTATTTCTGCATTACCTAAGCAATCTAAGCTGTAAAATGACAGTTGGACATTAACTCATAACAGGAGCACTGTGAAATATATCTAACCAAGAAAGGTTTTCCCACGTCATACCGCGATTCATTTGCGTTATCTCAACATAGATTCCTCTAACGAGTAGCGGAATGACGAATTTGTTGTTTTTCAAATCGTTGGTAAACCTAAGTCACTTTAGCTATAGATTTACTTTTTGAGTTATTTTGTTAACATTAATTATTACACCAAATCAATTGCACAAAATGAAAAAGGTGAAACTTGGGATACTGATTTCAGGCAGGGGATCAAATATGCAGGCCTTGATAGAGGCATGTCAAAATCGTAATTTTCCTGCAGAAGTTGTGTGCGCTATCACAAATAATAGCGAAGCTGCTGGCCTAAAAATAGCAGAACAAGCAGGAGTGCCAGCGTTTATTGTTAGAGATAAACCACTTGATGCTGATAAAATTCACGAAATATTTGTTCAACATAAGGTTGATTTAATTTGCCTTGCAGGGTTTATGAGAATCCTGCAAGCTAATTTTCTCAGTAAATGGAATAACAAGGTGATAAATATTCATCCCTCTCTACTTCCGTCCTTTAAGGGCCTAAATGCTCAAGAGCAAGCTCTAAAAGCAGGAGTAAAAATCGCAGGATGTACTGTACATTACGTCACTCCTGAAATTGATGCTGGAGCCATAATTGCTCAAATTGCTGTGCCAGTGTTACCAGCTGATGATATTCAAAGCCTCTCAGAACGCATTCTGGCTGAGGAGCATAAGTGTTACGTAGAAGCAGTAAGATCAATAGCAGAAAATATTAATTATTGACCTTAAGTTTTTCTCCCAACTTCAACAAAAAATAAATTTTCTGGTTCCAGTAAAGAGCTTGCCAGTTCGTTGACTTTCTCTAATTTAACGTCATTAATATAGCTCACAAAATCATTTATATGGTTAATATCGCGGTTGTTTGTCTGAACATTTAGTTTTGCAACTATGTTGTTATTATTAAACATAGAGAAAACATAAGAATTTACCATACTAATTTTTTATCCCGAAACAACTGCTCATCAATTCCTTCCTTTTTTATCCTGCTAAATGTATCTTTTACTGCTGATATAGCTTTGCCAGCAGTAGAACTATCAGTATTAATACTTCCAGCTATAACTTTCCCATGTTTATTGGAAATAATATTTGCATAAACACCATAAGTAATACCCAAATTTTGTCTCAATTCTTTCATTAATATTGAATTTAGCCCCATGCCGCCAAGTGCATTAATTAAGACGCTTGCGTTGTAATAATAAGGATCTTCATAAGCTATACCTTTTAGAGCAAAAAATATTACACTCTGTGGTGTATCCATAAAAATGTTTTTATTCTCTGCAGGACCAAAATCATTTTTCACAGGTATTTTTCTAACTTTTGATCTTTTTGACGGCAATTTAGATAAATATTTATCTAATAATGTAATAATTTCTTCTTTTTTTGCACAACCAGCAACACTGATAACTATGTTATCTTTAGCAAAATTACGCTTTATGTATGTTAAAACATCATCTCTAGTAATGCTCATTACAGTGTCAAGCGTTCCATATTCACTTTTTGAGTAAGGATGCTTTTTAAACAATAACGTATTCAATTCTTCTCCAGCAATAAAAAAAGGATTTTTTTCAAGATTATTAAAATAAACTTTGGCTTTCTCGAAAACTCTATTCAACCCTTCAGGGTCAACTTTAGGACGCATTATAGCGTCGCTCAATAATGAAATACCTTCTTCAAGATTTTCTGATAAAGCATCTAATGAAACTCTAAATGCTTCTAAACCAGCAATAAAATTTAAACTAATCCCTTTATCTTCTAGCCTTTTTGCAAAATCTTTGGCATCATTTTTTCCTGCCCCTTCTTGAATTATAAGAGAAGCAAACCAGGCAAGTCCTTGTTTTTCTACATTTTCATATGCATAACCTGCATCTTTGAATGATATATTAAGTGAAATTTTTGGTAAATCGTGGTTTTCAACAAATAGAAACCTAAATCCTTCATGTGTAGTAACCTTCTCTATATTTAGGTTAACACTTGCCTGTAAATTAAAGCCTAGACAAACAAAAAATAGGAGTACAAATTTATTTATTCTCATTATCATCTCCTTTTGGCAACAAACGACCAATTAACTTATTAGCAGAAAACATAGCACGGATTTTATTATTTACATCCTCTAAATTGACATCATTAATCTTGCTATATGAAATATCTATTTCATCAAGTGGAATACCAAGTGCAAGGCGTGGCACATAAAACATTGATATATGAGTTAAGTCAGATAGATCATCAAACTGTGCTACTTTGTATCTATACTTCGAGCTTTGCAGTTCCTCATCCGTTATCCCTTTAGACATGAAGTTATTAATAGCATTGTCTAACTCTCTTTCAACAATATCTAAATTAATTCCGCTTTTTGGAATTATTTTAATATCAATGTAGCCATCACTAAAAGTTAAACTATTGTAATAAGCAGATACTGATACTGCCACATCTTTATCTAACACCAAATTTTTATACAGTTTGCTGGATTTGCCGCCACCTAAAATGTCAACCGCTAAATGAGCAGCAGAGGTTTCACTTGTGTGCTTAAATAAAGAAACACGATAACGAAAATATAAAACTGTTTCTTTTACTTCAGTGCTCTCTAAAATCACCGATAAACCTGCATTATGAGCTGGATCCTGATTTGGGTAATGTCTCATTACAGGCTTAGCTTTAATTTGGCCATATTTTTCTTCTGCTAGCTTCACTACTTCATCAAATTCCACATCACCCACAATAAGTAATATTGCATTGCCGGGGTGATAATAGTTATCATGAAACCTCGTTATGTCATCCTGATTGTAAGTTGTGATATCGCTCTCCCAGTCAATAACAGACCTGCCATAGCCAGTACGGTAAAATGCACTATCCATTTCTTCCCGCAACAAGCTGTTAGGATAATTATCAAATCTCATCTTCCTCTCTTCCAGTACAATGTTTTTTTCTCCTTCTATTTTATCTTGGGTAACATTGAAATTGCCCATTCTGTCTGCTTCAACTTCCATTGCCATTGGTAAGTCATTTTTAAGGACTAATTCGTAGTAACAGGTATATTCCTTAGTAGTAAACGCATTAAACTGGGCCCCAATGCTACTCATAGTGGCTTCTATATCTGTGAACTTCCCTGTAGTTTCAAACATTAAATGTTCAAAGTAGTGAGCCAATCCTGCTTTGCCAATTGGATCATCCATTCCCCCAACTTTGTATATTACTGCATGTAAAACGGCTGGAATCCGATGATTAGGAACAACATAGACATCCAGCCCGTTACCGAGTTTAGCATGTTTTATGTCGTGCTCTATGCTTAAAGACTTCAAAGAAATTGGGTAAGTAAAAAAGAGTGCAGGTAGTATAAGAAAACTAAAAAACTTATGAAGCATTATTTCGACCTAATATAAAAACAATTATTTTATTCCTCATTTTGTTTAGAAATAAACATATCGTATATATACCACATATATAATAATATAAAAATTCCACAAACTATAGATAAATCTGCTAAATTAAAAGCTGGCCAATACCAATCATCAATATGAAAATATATGAAATCATATACAGGTCCCCAATAAATCCTATCAACTACGTTTCTGATTGCTCCACTAATCATCAGAGAAAACCCAAGGTAAGTTGACTGATCATCAGACTTGTATATTAAATATGCAAGTATACCAATTATTAGTATTGAAAATGCTGAAAAAAAGAAACCGCCATGCGGTAAAGCACTACATATTCCAAAACTAATGCCTGAATTCCAAACTTCAACTAGCTTTATAAAGCTAGCGATCTCAATTGATCCTCAATTGATCCCTATCATCAATCAATGAGTTTATGTACAATTTGCTCGTTTGGTCAATTCATGTACAATTTGCTCAGGTCAGTTTATGTACAATTTGCTCGTTTGGTCAATTGCATGTTTGGTCGTTTGGTCAATGCATTTGCATCGCCAAGCCAAAAATTGATTGGTGGATCAAAAATTGTATTCAGAGGATATTTGGTTTGCATAGTCAGAAAAAGAAGCAGTGCCTTTATCTGCTGCAACTACCAAGTATGGATCATCCTCATCATACCTAATCACATTCTCTGGTGGAATTATTTTGCCATTAACTACATTATCAGTAATGTCAAGCATTCCCCTGATAAAACTCTTATAGCATTCAACGCCTTTCTCTCTTAAAATATCTTTGTCTTTATAAACTTGCTTAATTACAAACCCACCCTTTGCGCCAACAGGTACAATAACCGCATTTTTTGTCATCTGAGCTTTCATGAGCCCCAAAACTTCAGTGCGAAAATCTTCCGTCCTATCCGACCACCTTAAGCCACCACGGGCCAATTTCCCTCCTCTTAGATGTATTCCCTCAAAAAGATTTGAATAAATATACAATTTACGATATGGACGAGGATCAGGCAAACCATTTATTTTATTTGAGTGAAATTTTGTAGATAAATATGGTTTATCGTCTTGATAATAACTAGTCTTTAAAATAGCCATTATCAAGTTAAATATCGAGCGCAAAACGTAATCATGTGAAACATTGCTGATCTCTTTTAGAAGTTCTTCAATTTTTTCCATGAAAATGTCCGTGGTTTCTGCTCTATCAATGTCTATGCTAGGATCAAATCTTGCATGAAATAGTTGTATCAAATACTTTACTATTTTTGGATACTCTGGGACTACCTTTTGGATATATTCTGGATTGTAATTAAATGTCCAGCAATAACGACCAAACTATTGAAATAATCATTTTTAATTTCCTTTCTAAACACTTTCGCAAGTGTTATTTCAAATTGCTCTTTGAAATAACACTTGCGAAATTCAATAATGTTGTCTATTAATTCATCGACTCTTGACAACACAAAATGGTGTATCCATATTCCGCCGTTAATTTCTATGTAATAGCCATTATGAGATAGAATCTTAGCTCCCAAATTCTTAGTAACTCTCAATATCTTCGATAATTCAAGACCTCCGTTGCTCGAAGTGTAAACCTTTAATTGATAATTAAGATTATCACAAGTAAGTCTTAAATCGACCTCGCTAACTCCTTTTTTCCTCACTATCTCCAATTTTTTCATATCGTAATATGCGTCATGAGGTTCGAAACTCTCTTGATAGCTTATTGGAAATGCCTTGCAATAACGGATAAATATATCCTCAACAGTACTAAAAGTATTATATAAATTGTCTATAAAACGATCTTCCCACTTTTCCGTAATGTTCCTCAATTTGTTTTCGATACGCAAAAATTCGTCATCAGGAACACTAGCATTTTTGGTCTTTAGCACTACATGCAATTCCATCAAATCATACTCATTGATAATGTGATTGTTATAAATATCTAAACTTTCTGCACTTGTCTCATACTTCAATATGTCACGTATCTTGAACATTAGCCTAGCGCTAGCATAACGCATTGGTATCAGCACTATGCAACTAATAAAATCCCTTACTCTTCTTAAAAATAATCTGACCCTTGGCCTAATCGCAAGAGACATGATCGAAATGCAAATTTTAAATAATTCATCTTCATTTGATTGGAATAATTCATCACAAGAGAATACTTGTAAAATAGAAATTAAAGCTTTGTTATTGTGTCCCCCGGTTACAAACTCTGCATTTTTTTCTATAAATTTAACTTTATCTCTTATTATTGGAATAGTTCGAATATCTTGGACCTCCGCTACAGAAGTAAATAGCCCGAAAAAACGCCTTTCCTTTACTACATTACCCTGATCATCAAATTCTTTTACTCCTATACAATTCATGTATGTACACCGATGGACTATTGAGATTAGATCTGATCTCAATATGTATAGGGAATCAAGGTTTGCAGAAGGAATCAACGTACTTTGACCTACTCTTATCAGACCAAGGTCCTTTTTGCTATCACAGACGAGTTTTTCATCTTTACCAGCAATATATTCTTGATAACCTAGAAATACAGAATTATTGTTTTTTAACCAATCTAAGAAATCTTTTCATGGTGTCACTCCAGAGTTCGACGCTGGCTGCTCGATGGCAAAAAGAAGACTTTTTGCTTCATCAAGTTTCTTGAGCATTAAGTGCCAATCTTTCACAACGCAATTAACTGTTTTCAGCGTTTTTTGTAGAGATTCTTTTAATGTATCAACAAAACTGTCACTTATACCTTTGATAATTACATATATAACTGATTCTTTGACTCCATTGCTTTCTTCCAAGGAGTAAATCTCATCTATTAGGCCATCTTTTCTTTTAATGTTAATTATGCTGTTGCTGTAATAGCACATGATTAAATTGTGCGATTTAATAGTTGCAATAACAGAATCAACCAAAAATGGCATATTATTGTTTGTTATCTTAATCGTGGTAAAATCGCCTTCTATTCCTGGTATATCATCTATATTGCTCACCACTAACTTACTTTCATCTTTCTCTTTTTGATAAACAAAATTGTAAGCATCGTTTACAATATATAGCAAAAACTTATCGTTGGCTTTTAGGTCGCTTTTATAAACAAAACTATAAAAATTCTTAATAAATTTTTTAACTTTTTCTTTATCTTGCTGATTTCCTTGATCAACTAACTCAAATAAAGACTCAGTGTCAACATTATGATCTATACACATTTTTTAACAAAAATACACAGTGAGCTTAAACCTTTTTAACTAAGATTTCGTTATCAAGAACGTACACTATTAGCTCATCATTTTCTACTACTTCCGCTGATAAAACTAATTTAGCAAAATTATTTTGAATACACTCTTGTATAACCCTTTTTAGGGGCCTTGCTCCATATTCAGGGTAATAGCCAGTTTGTGCTATTAGTTCTTTAGCTTCCTGCGACAAACTTATACTCAGTTTACGCTTAGCAAGTGTTTTTTGTAAATAAGAAAATTGAACATCTATAATTTTATAGATGTCATCTCTGGTTAAACTGTGGAATATAATAATTTCATCCAGCCTGTTTAAAAATTCTGGACGAAATGCTGATTTAACTATTTGCATCACTTCGCATTTTACAGAGTTAGCAACTCCTCCTTCCGATATCATTCCAGCACGAGACGCTGAAATCTGCATCTGGATTCCAGTGTCAGCTACTTGGATGACAGGAAGTAGAGTCTTATTTTCTGTAACTCCCTTAAGCATTATCTCTGCACCAAGGTTAGGAGTTAAGATCAGTATGGTGTTGCGAAAATCAACTAATTTGCCACGACTATCAGTGAGTCTACCCTCATCCAAGATTTGCAGCAATAAATTAAATATATCTGGATTTGCCTTCTCTATTTCATCAAATAGAATAACCTGATATGGCCTTCTTCTTACTGCTTCGGTCAATCTGCCACCTTGCTCATAGCCAACATACCCTGGAGGCGCGCCAATTAGCTTTGAAACAGAATGTTTTTCCATATATTCTGACATATCAAAACGCAAAAGCGCTGATAGATCGTCAAACAGAAATTCAGCAAGGGCTTTTGCCAGTTCTGTTTTTCCAACCCCGGTTGGGCCTAAGAATAAAAATGAACCGAAAGGTCGATTAGTATCTTGCTCACCAGAGCGAGAGCGCCTAACTGCATTACTTATTGCTTCTATCGCGCCTTTTTGCCCTATTACTCTTCTTCTTATTTCGTTCTCCATGTTAAGAAGTTTTTCCTTTTCGCTGTGCATCATGTTATGAACTGGAATTCCTGTCCACTTCGAAACAATGTTTGCAATATCATCTCCAGTCACTTCTTTCTTTAAGAAAATATCAGTAACCTTTTCCTGTTTTTTTAATTCATTCTCAAGCTGAGGGATCACACCATACATCAGCTCTCCTGCTTTTCCTAAATTTCCACTACGCTGAGCCAATTCCAGCTCTTTCCTGGCGTTATCTAATTTTTCAACTGTTTCTTGTATTCTAGCTATTTTATTCTTTTCCATCTGCCATTTGCTTTTCAAGTCAGCAAATTTACTGTTTAGACTTTCGATCTCTTCATTTATTTTTTTAAACGCTGTTTAGAATTTTCATTACTTTCTTTTTTTAGGGTTTCTGCTGCAATCTTTAGCTGTATAACCTTTCTCTCAAGTTCGTCAATAACTTCAGGCTTGCTATCCATTTCAATTCTCACCCTACTTGCTGCTTCATCAATTAAATCAATTGCTTTGTCAGGTAAAAACCTATCTGTTATATATCTATTGGACAACGTTGCAGCAGCAATTATTGCACCGTCTGTAATTCTTATACCATGATGCACTTCATATCTTTCCCTCAAACCTCTAAGTATTGAAATGGTATCAGTTTCAGTTGGTTGAGAGATAAACACAGGCTGGAAACGCCGTGCAAGTGCAGGATCTTTTTCTATATGTTCACGATATTCATCTAAAGTTGTGACTCCTATACAGCGAATTTCTCCACGCGCAAGAGCAGGCTTAAGCAGATTCGAGGCATCCATTGCACCGCTTATTGCTCCTGCTCCAACTAAAGTATGAAGCTCATCTATAAACAAGATAACTTTTCCCTCTGTTTTTCAAATTTCATTAATCACTGCTTTTAACCTTTCTTCAAATTCTCCTCTAAACTTCTTCCAGCGATTAATGCACCACGATCCAAAGCTAAAACCTTTGCATCACGCAAACCAAGTGGCACATCGTTTGCAACAATTCTGTTTGCAAGCCCCTCAACTATTGCAGTTTTTCCAACACCAGGTTCACCTATCAGCACTGGATTATTTTTTGTTAGCCTCCGTGATACCTGCATAGTTCTTCTAATCTCTTCATCACGACCAATTACAGGGTCAAGCTTGCCTTGCATAGCAAGCCCTGTAACATCTTTTGTATATTTCTTTGCCGCGTTTAATTATTCTTCACTGTTTGGTGAGTCCGCACTGCTACCTTTCCTCATGTCTGTAACAACTGAAATTAATTTTTGCGGTGTAACACCATTCTCTGCCAGAATTTTGCCTACAGTATCATCATTTTGTGCAGTGAGGCCCTGCAGTAAACGCTCAACAGCAACAAATGAATCTTTATTTCTCTTTGAAATACCAATTGAATCTTCAAAAACTTTTGATGTTTCTCTGACCTTCAACTACTGGAAACTTTTTTATTGCGCTATCCACAGCATCAGAAATACTTTGCACATTTCCACCACAAGCGTTTATCAAATCTTGAACTAAACCTAATTCATCCTCAAGCATCACTTTGAGTAAATACTCAGGCATAAAAATCTGATGCCCAGCTCCCAACGCTTTCATCTGAGCACTTTGAATTAGAATTTTTGCTTGTTCGGTAAATTTATTTAAGTCCATAACACTACTTAAATTAGTATTTGCTGACAACTAATTTCATAAATTTAAACCTAAAGTTGCTTATTTTTAGGTATGGTCTGCAAAAATTTAAACTTTCTTGAGGACCTGTTTAAAATCTTCGTAATAGAAGAGGAATGAAGGAAAGGACAATCATTTGCAAGCTGGTATTGAGTTTATGTCCGCAATTTTCCATAACCACCTACACTTTTCCAACCAAGCAAAAGAGCGCTAAACGGCCCTTCTCTTTGGCAATACAACAAAGGTCACTGGAATCCAGAAAAGTTTGATTGTTTATAAGCAAACTAGCATGGGAAGTAGCCGATCTTACACTAAATGAATGTTTTTGATGAGGTTGCATAGAAGCTGGATCCAGTGTCAAGCAATGGAATGACAGCAGTCCCACGTCATGCTGCCGCGAACCGTCATACCGCCGTGAATTAACCGTCATAGCGTCACGGTATCTCTTTACATAGATCCCTCTGCGAGATGACGAATTACTATACCACCGCGAACCTTCATACCGTGATTCATTAACGGTATCTCTTAGCCGCTAACAAGCAGCGGGACGACGATTGTCGTTTAGCTACAAACGTAAAAAAAGGCAAAAGAAGCCCAGTGGTTAGCTAGTTACTTACATTATACTTTCAAGTATGGCGTTTTTTTATTCTAAACACTTAATAACCGCGATTCAGCTGCTTTTAAATGCAACTAACCTAAATTATAAACGTTAAGAAATTTATTAAACAGAAAAAAAGGTAAAAGAAACCCTAGGGTAGCTTTTAAGGTGGCGTTTTTTAATGTTTTAAATGCTTTATAAGCGTATTTCAGCTTGTATAGGTAAAAACCCAGAAATTTGATAAAGACATAAGGTGCACATAGTGCAAAAATTAAACATGAGACGCTAGATAAGTTGAATTTTTTTGTCATTTAATCTGTACAGAGAAGATAAATAAATAGCTTCAGTTTCATGATAAGGTTGCTAGAGGAGTTTGTTAAGGAAGTTTCTATATAATATTTTCTAAAATAAAAGGACTTCTCGCATCCAATTTCGTCAGCGCGTGACACACAACTGCAATGACAAGGTGTTGTAAGATATTACCACAAACGTCATATTCACACGAAATACTTGACTTCATTTGTACTAAGAAGCATTTTATATATGTTGTGTGCCCGTAGCTCAGCTGGATAGAGCAACAGCCTTCTAAACTGTGGGTCGTAGGTTCGAATCCTACCGGGCACACTCTTCTATCAATATTTTCTATAAATCTTCAAGTATTCTGGTACCACATTTTCAATTGCTAATGTTCGAACCTTTATTGTTTCAAGGTCAGCTGACTTTTCGATTGAGCTATTCATCATAACTTTCACCTGATCTTGAGTAAGCACAGGGTTAGTATCTCCGGTTATTGGTTTTAGCAGCATAGAAATAATTTTATTTTCTAAAAAGAAAGCGTTGGAAAAGATACATTGATCAACAAACACTTTCTGTTAATAACATTCAGAATAAACTTCAATAAGCTTTTGAAAGAGTAAACCTTTGGTCCACCCATGTTATAAATTTTCTTGTCTTGTTTATTAAAACTGATAATACGATATACTACTTCAGCTAAGTCTGTCACACATATTGGCTGAAATTTAGTCGTCCCATTGCCAATTAGAGGCAAAAAAGGAAGAACAGTTGCTAATCTTGCAAATTTATTAAAGAAGTTATCTTCTTTACCAAATACAATAAATTTAATAATAAGGCCTAATTATTATTGCTTCTTGAAATGCTGAAGTTACAGCTTTTTCACCTTCCAATTTAATTTTTGCATATTTTGACAACTTGCTATTTTCTATTCCCATAGCGGAAAAATGTATCATCATAGGTACATTTTTCATTTTTTCAGCTTTTGCTATCCTTTCAGCTATTTTAACGTGAACAGCGTAAAAATCGTGCTTTTTGCTTCATATAATATTCCCACTAAGTTTATGGCTACATCACATTCTTCCATAACCTCTAGAACTGATTTTTTGTCAAAAAATCGCCTTTTAATATTGATATTTATCCCAAATTGCCACACAATTTTAAACAAGCAGCTTTTTCCTGATTACGAGTGAATATCCTTATTAAATATCCTTCTGCTGCCAAGCGTCTTACGATGTGTTTCCCCATAAAACCCGTTCCACCAAAAATAATTACACGTTTTGTCACGATTAAAGTTCCTAATAATTTGTTACTGTAAATTAATACAATGATTTTGCTTAATATTCTATTATGAATTCCTGTACAATAAGTCCATTTTCATTCTTCGTGAGCCTTTAACTAGAATTGCGTCATTATTCTGAATAATTTTAGCTAAATCACTTTTCAATTGATTAAAATCATTAAAATGCGCGCCTCTTATATTATCTGGCAAAAGCTCATGCAATTCTAACATAAATTTACCAACTGTATAAATTTTATCTATATTATTTTCTGTGACAATCTTAACCAAATTTGTATGAAATTATATGCTTTTATCACCAAGTTCCAACATATCACCAAGCAAAGCTACTTTTCTCTGATTAGAATATGTACTCAAAGTTTTTATTGCAGTTTTCATAGAAGAACGGCTGGCGTGATAGGAGTCATCAATTAAATGTATATATTTTTTATTGTATTTGACCTTATGAATATTGCCTCTATCTTTCGTTACACTAAAATTCTTAAGTGCAAGTGGTAATTTTGATAAATCAAGTCCTAGGCTCTGCACAACTGCTGCAACAAAAAGTAGCGAATAAGCAAAATGCTCACCTTGCACAGGTAAATTACAGTTTGTAGTTTGATTATCACTCAGCCTGATTTTTAAATTTAGTCCGTCATCATTTCTTATTAGGTCTAACAAACAAACTTCAGCATTTTTATCTTTACTGAGGCTTATTGTATTTCTATTGGCGCGTGATGAGAGATAATCATAATATTTATTATCTCTGTTCAAGAATAAAGTACCATTACTTTTTATACCGTATAGAATTTCCAACTTCGCTTGTGCAACGTCAAATAGTGATGAAAATTTTTCAGTATGTGCAGGTTTAATGTTGGTAATAACTGCAATATTTGGATTACTAATCTTTGGTAAATCTTTTATTTCATCAGCTTTATTCATTCCCATTTCAAGGATTAAGTACTGGCAGTTTTTTGGAGCATTTAGAATTTTCAAAGGCAATCCTATATTAATATTTAAGTTGCCTTTGTTTGCATGGGACAATCCATATTGCGATAAAACAGTGTGCAGCATATCATTTGTAGTGGTTTTACCGACACTGCCTGTAATTGCAATAACTTTAGCATCAACAAGGATATTTCTAATATAGTATGATGCCATATCGTGCAAAGCTTTCAGGGTATCTTGTACAATAATGAAAGGGAGATTTTTATATTTACCCTCACTTACTATTGCAGCTGTAGCCCCTTTTAAAAACTCTTCATGCAAAAAATTATGGCCATCAAAATTCTTTCCCTTGAGTGCAATAAATAAATCACCATTTTTATGCTTCTTGTGTCCGTTGAAATATTTGAGCTATATATCCAATTACAACCATTTAAGCCTCTTCCACCAGTTGCATCAATGATATTATTTGTATTCCATTTAAACATAATTTAGAGAGCACTCTCTAAAGTAAATTGAATAAAGTAGCAAATACCATATGTTTTAGACAATGTATAAATAATGTTTGCAATCCCTATAATCCTACCTTATAATAGACATAGAAGTTTAAATTTTTTCGTCTATAATTAGATATGTTGTAGAAACTAACTAGGTATTTATGTTAACAGGAAATGAAAAATCTACTTCTATACTAGCTAAAGTTGGTGATGCAGCTTCGGGAGTAGGAAATTTTCTGGGTAGAGGTGTAAAAGTCCTAGTCAAGGGTGCGGTATACCCTATACAGCCAAAAAACTGGTTTAAGTCTCAGGCCGAAATGTGGCACGACATAAAAAATGGCGGGCGCTATGTTATTGGCAGCGAGCTTGAAAAATATGATCCAACCATAGAAACCACACAAGCTAGTGAGAATCTTGGTGTAGAAATAACAGAGCAAAAGGAAGGGAAAGGAAAGGTAGCTTCTTTAGCGTCAAGGACTCTAACAGGAGATATACTTTATTTGAACGATGAAAAATTAGGTCAAATAAAGAAGGACCTGCCAAATGTAACTGTTTTTAGATAAGAAAACAAAATTGTAATTGAAATTAACGTTGAGGAAATACCTAACACTATTAAAACTAATCCTGATAATAAAGGCAAGAGCAAGAAAGAAATAGAAGAGCTTGTTCTTAAATGAATTGCTAATAAAGTTGACGAAGACCTTAAGAAGCTTGCAGGAATTACTGGTGGAGAATTTAAAATTCATACAGACTTAAAATTGCTGAATGATATTGCAGAAAAATTGTATCGAGAATATGATAACCAGAACAAACCATCAAAAAATCTAGGGCAAGCACAAACTGGAAAGTCACCAGGGCAGTCTTCAGAAACTGTTACAAGTACAGATGAATTAGTAAAATCTTTTAACATTACTAATCCTAATGATTTTCCTTTTGGTAAAAGCAAAGAAGCTGTTTCTCCTATATAAAATATGCAATTATCAGAACGAGATATCAAAAAGCAAGCAGAAGGATTGGGAGGTGCTTTTTTGAATTTTGAAGATGCCACTTTTGAAATAATAAAACCACTATCTACTCCTGATGTAGAAAGAAATGAAGGAAGAGGGAAAGTTCGCTCTTAAAAGATGAACAATGAAGTTTATGATAGCAATAACATCTTTGCTCAAATATTAAGAGGTGAGTTGCCTTATGAGAAGGTATATGAAAATGAAAATGTACTGGCTTTTCGTGATAAGTACCTTTTTTTTTTTGCGGATGGAAAATCATCTAATGACCCCTTTCGCTCTGGGTGGAGCGTAAGGGAGTGTCAGACTTTTACTGACTAAAAACCATCCGTGTTCCTTCAGTGCCCTTACGTTCCGGAGCCGCGGTATCTCTTTCGAACAGCCCGCAGCCCCGGCAGGCGTCGGCCCTTGCGGGCCCCTTCACGCTGCTGACAGCTCTTTGAGGCGCGCGTGGAACAAAACGCGCCGTCGACACGGCCTGTCGTCATTAGACGGACGGACGACGAGCTACCCATTGCTCGCCGTCCACAGGCCCGCGCCTACGGTGGCCGGGGGCCACGACGTAGCCCCCGACGCCCGGGGCGTCTCCCGCGGCGGCCGGGGAGGAAAGCTGCTGCTCTCTCCTTCTCCCGCTCCGCCACCTCCTTCGCTAGCATCACTGCTTCGCAGAAAGTGGTGACGGCATCCCATTCCGTCTCGCTCCGGACTATGGCTTCAACCAGGGCCGGACGCGAGAGGTCGCCGCCGCCTATCGCCGCTACGAGGACACGGCGGTGCTCCGCCCAAGCAGGGCACACCTCCACGGTGTGTTCCACCGTGTCCTCCGGTCCATCCTCGCAGTGGGAGCACCCGGGCGTTTCCTCCCGCCCGATTCGGTGCAGGAACCTCTCGAACACACCGTGTCCTGTGAGGACCTGCGTCAGGCGGAAGGTGAGGATGTCGTGGCGTCTCTCAAGCCACTCCTCAAAGAGGGGTCTTACCGCCGCTATAGTGGCGTGCCCAGCACGGGGTTGCGACAGTCGCTGTCTCCATGTCGCCATGAGATCGTGCCGGAAGTCTGTCCGCTGCGCGACAACTTGCCGCGGCAGCGGGGTTTCCCCACGGCACAGTGCCTCCGCACGCCATTCGTGCAGGCGCGCGAGGACTATCGCCTCCAGATCCCATGGCGGCAATCCGGCAAGGAGGCTCGCCGCCTCGCGGGAGATCGTGCGGTAGCCGCGAACCATTTTCACGGCTATCACCCTTTGGGGCGCGTTCAGGTGGTGGACGGCAAGCCGCGCCAAACCACGCGCCCACACCGGGGCCCCGTAAAGGGCCATGGACCGCACGATCCCCGCGTAGAGCCTCCGGCAGGAGGCGTTTGGCCCTCCCAGGTTCGGCAGGAGCCGCCTGAAGGCAGCCCCGGTCCGTTCCAGTTTGGGAGCCAAACGTCGGAAGTCCTCAACAAAGTTCCATAGGCCGTCGAGGACGAGTCCTAGGTACTTCAGCGTCGACTCGACGCCGATGGATACCCCTCCTACCATCACTGAGGATCCCGGTGGTGGCCTGTTCCGAGGACCATGGAAGTGCATGGCCTCGGACTTGTGCAGAGCCACCTCGAGACCCAGTTGCCGAATCCTCTCAACGACTATCGCAACCCCGCGTGTCATATTTTCCGCCGCCGCCTCGTACGACCCCCCTTGTGCCAGTACCAGCGTGTCGTCAGCGTAGCAAACTACGCTGACGCCGGTAGGGAGGTCGGCGCGCAGCACCCAGTCGTAACCGATGTTCCACAGAGGTGGCCCCAGAACCGAACCCTGTGGGACACCGCACGACATCTCTCGCCGGTTCCACTCACCGTTGCGACCGGGGTAGATGACGGCCCTGTCCGTCAGGTAGTCCCCGACTATACGACGGAGATAGGTCGGCACCCGATGATACCGGAGTGCCTCCCTAATGCAGCTCCAGGGCATGGAGTTGAAGGCGTTGGCGATGTCGAGAGACACCGCCAAGACAACCTCCCCTCTGGCCACTGCATCCCCCGTCGTGAGGGCTCTCACGCGCATGATGGCGTCCACCGTAGAGCGCCTCTTGCGGAAACCAAACTGGTGTTCCGCAAGATCCGGCCCCGTCCCCGCAAGGTGCTCGGCGAGGCGGTTTGCAATGACTCTTTCAAAGAGCTTGCCCACCTCGTCGAGCAGCACCACGGGCGGTATGCGGACGGAGAGTCCGCAGGGCGCCCCGGCTTCCGAATGAGGACCAGCTTCCCCGTCTTCCAACGAAGCGGGAATTGGCCTCTCTCCAAGCATGCGCTTAGGAGCCCCTCCAGTCGGGGCCCGAGAGCCTCCGAGGCCAGGACCCAGGCTTTGCCAGGCAAGCCATCGGGTCCTGGGGCGGTATTCCTGGCCTTGAGCCTACGTACCGCCACTCTCAGGTCTACCCCGGTCCCTTCCGGGATGTCGTCGTCGTCGTCCTGGTGGTCCACTTCCGGCACCGCAGGTGGCGGAGCCATATGCGGGGGCGGATGTTCCCGGTGATAAGTACCCTGACGCACCAGTTCACATTTTAGTTATACCAAAAAGTCAATATATTTCATACGATGATTTTATTCTAAAAGCTTCTGAAGAGGAGATAGTAAGTTTTTTCAAAATTATCAGGGAAATAGCACATAAGTATAATTTAGAAAAAACGGGGTATAGATTAGTCACTAACCACGGTAAAAATGGAGAGCAGGTTGTACCACACTTTCACGTGCATATTTTACGTGGTAAAAAGTTAGGAAAGCATGTAAACTCATAGTGTTATATGTTTTGTTAAATGAGCGAATATCTAACCATAGTAATCTTTATCTGCGTATCAATTGTAGTATCTTTTACTTTTTTAATTGTAGTATCACTATCCAGTGCAAGAAAAAATTTTGACATTAAATTTTACCTAGTTTCAATATTATTTATAATATTTGACTTAGAAATCGTTTTTCTTTTTCCTTGGGCTTTTTCTTTATATAAGATAACCTATGGTGGATTTTGGTCTATGGTGGTATTTCTTGCAATACTCACTATAGGTTTTATCTATGAATGGTGTAAAGGTGCATTAGAGTGGGAGTAGTTCATCACAAATCAAATTCTATCTAATGATGACTGGGGTCGTTATAAAAAAGAAGGGTTTCTTGTTACTAAATTTGGTGATTTAATAGATTATGTAATGAATTGGGCAAGGTCTGGTTCATTGTGGCCAATGACATTTGGTCTTGCATGTTGCGTAGTTGAGATGATGCATACTGCATCCAGCCGTTATGATCTTGATAGATATGGCATAATGTTTCGTGCAAGCCCACGTCAATCAGATGTGATGATTGTTGCTGGCACACTAACTAATAAAATGGCATCAGCCTTGCGCAAGGTTTATGATCAAATGGCAGACCCGAAGTATGTTGTTTCTATGGGAAGTTGTGCAAGTGGTGGTGGTTATTACCATTATTCTTATTCAGTAGTCCGAGGCTGTGATAGAATTGTGCCAGTTGACGTGTATGTCCCTGGATGCCCACCAACTGCTAAGGCGTTGCTATATGGAATGCTATACCTACAAAACAAAATAAAACGAACTCAGAATATAAAGCATGGATAAAACTGCAAGGCATATACAAAAAAAGACCAAGTGTGAGTGCATTCAAAAAGATGACGGCATTATTGTAAAATATTCAACTTAAGATAAAATTAAAGAGCACCTATCCTTACTACGTGATGATGAAAAGTGTAGGTTTGAAATATTAGTTGATATTTTTGCGGTTGAATATTCAGATCGAGAAAAGCGCTTTGAGTTAGTGTACAATTTACTCAGCATTGTGCATAATATTAGAGTACAAATAAAACTTCAATTATGTGAGGGCGATACGCCTCCAAGCATAGCAAAGGTATTTAGCACAGCTTCGTGGTTTGAGCGTGAAGTGTTTGATATGTATGGAATAGAATTCTATGATCACCCTGATTTGCGTAGGATTCTAACAGACTATGGATTCAAAGGTCATCCAATGTTAAAAGATTTCCCTCTCACTGGTTATGAGGAAGTAAGTTACGATATAGAGGCAAAAAAGGTTGTATATAATCCTATAGATTTGTCGCAAGATTTTCGTATGCTTGATAGCCTATCGCCTTGGGAAGGTGAAACCATAAAAGTAAATACAAAGGAGTAGAAATAAAGGTACAAAGAAAAAATATCTTTAATCGGTGCAGGAAATATCGGTGGAACTCTTGCCCATATGATTGCACTAAGGGAACTCGGCAATCTTGTTTTACTTGATATTAGTGATGAAATACCGCAAGGTAAAGCTCTCGACATAGCAGAATCATCCCCTGTTGATGGATTTAATTCTGGTTTAACTGGAACTAATCAATACAAAGATATAGAAAATTCTGATGCAATCATCATAACAGCAGGCATTGCTAGAAAACCTGGAATGAGCAGGGATGACCTCCTGCAGACCAATGCTAAAGTAATGAAGGAGGTTGGTGAAAATATTAAGAAGTATTCTCAAAATGCGTTTGTAATAGTGGTTACCAACCCTTTGGATGCCATGGTTTCAGTGTCGCATAAATTTTCAAACCTTCCAGCTAATATGGTTGTTGGAATGGCAGGAGTGCTCGATTCTTCCCGTTTCCGTTATTTTCTTGCAAGTGAATTAAATATTTCAGTTGAAGATATATCTGCTTTTGTGCTTGGAGGACATGATGACACTATGGTACCACTCATTAATTGCACTTCTATCGCTGGCATTCCACTTACCCAAGTTATCGATATGGGTCTCATTACGCAGAAAAAAGTTGATGAAATAGTTGAACGCACTCGCAATGGAGGTAAAGAAATAGTTGATCTGCTTAAGTCTGGATCATGCATGTTAGAGTCAAATTTAAAAGATAAAAGGCGTATATTACTATGTGCTGCTTACCTTAATGGTGAATATGGTGTAAAAGATTTGTTTATTGGTGTTCCTGTAATTATTGGAAAAAATGGAGTTGAAAAGGTCCTAGAAGTTAAGATGGATAATAGTGAACGAGAAATGTTCAATAAATCTGTGAATGCAGTGAAAGAACTATTTAGGCCCATAAGCAAATCAATGGTTTTATAGAATTTCCTTGTAGCTCAAGTTTCGTAAACAGCCTAAAAAAGTTGCTTGTAGTTATTTCTGCTACTTTGTCAGGTGACTCGTTCCATAACTCTACCAAACAATCTACAACATACTTTACCATTGCTGGTTCGTTCTTTTTTCCTCTGTAAGGCTCAGGTGATAGATAAGGTGCATCAGTTTTAACCAAAACACGTTCGCGTGGTAAACCTTGTGCAATTCCTCTGAGTAAGCTCGCATTTTTAAAAGTAATGATTCCAGAAAATGAAATATATAACCCTAAATCTATAGCTTGATAAGCAAGCTCTTTAGAGGAAGCAAAGCAGTGCATTACTCCACTAAAAGCACAGGTTTGCATTTCTGACTTTAACATATCGATCATCTCACTATCAGTACTCCTAGTGTGAGTAACTAAAGGTAACCCTTTTATTCTTGCTGCTTCTATGTGTGATCCAAAACATTTTTTCTGATTGTCTTTGTTGTCAGATTTATAAAAATCTAACCCGGTTTCACCGATACTAATTACCTTTTGATTCTTAGTAAATTCAACTAATTCATCAGCATGTATACACTCACCGTTTTCTATAGCAGCATCAAGTGGATGTATACCAACAGAGAAGTAGACTTGATCTTAGGATGAAGAAATTTTTAATAATTTAGGTATATATATATATCATCAATGCTTACGCATATGTTATGCAAAATTTTTACACCATTTTGCTCTGCCCTTGAAATTACTTTTGGTATTTCATCATCGGAAAAATAAATCAAGTGGCAATGAGAATCTACTATCATGAGCTTATTGTTGGGGCTTTTATTATAGAAGAAAACTCTTCTATCACTGTCTTATAAACTTCTTTTTTAAATGATATAGCATTGGCTACTAAATCATCTATACTTTGCCAACGCCACTCTTTGAACTCTGGATGATCAGTATAATTAATATCAACATCCTTATCCTCTCCATAAAATTTCATTAAGAACCTCCTTTGCTTTTGACCAGAATATTTCCCATTCCAGCACTTTGGTATGACTTCTTCAGGCAAGTTGTAGTATATCCAATCCTTACTTTTAGTTATAACCTTTACTTTATTAGTACCAACTTCCTCTAGCAACTCACGTAATGCTGCTTGTTCCAGTTCCTCATCATCATCAACACCTCCTTGTGGCATCTGCCAGTAAGAGTCGCTATCAAAGCGTTTTCCAATAAAGGCATGTCCTTGTCTGTTAAATAGCATTATGCCAACACAAGGACGATACTCATCTTTCTGTTCAAACACGAGTACGCTCTGTTTTTAAATGATTTGTTACAGAAGTTTTAATTAATTTTCCATTTTTTTCTTTCTTCATCTCTTCAACAATTTTCTTTGCAACTTCTTTTGCACTTAAGTTTGAGTTATCAATTTCAAGTGTACCTTCCGTTATAAATAGCCTTTTTTCTTCAATTCTTTTCATAACAAAATCTGAACCAATAATTTTATTTTTCCGTCATCTCTCCTTTGAGTGAATACGCCTTGCTAGTTCTTCGTCACTACAATGTATCACTACAGGAAGAATTTCCATATCCATTTTTTTTACTTAAATTTACCACAGAGTTGTATATTCTCTGATCGCAGGTGTCACCCTCTATCAATTCATTTGTAAATATATAATGTTTTGATTTTATGTAGTGATTTTCTAGTATTGCTAATATATTTTCCCTAACTGCAAAAATTTTTTTCCATAGTTCACCCGGAACTTCAGCATCCTGCAATTTAACAATATCAAATATAATATTACTGAATAGATTATTGCTTACTATTACTGTATCAATGATTTTACACAGTTCCTTTGCAGTAGTAAACTTACCACTGACTGGAAAGACGATTAAGTAGATGAGAGTCTTGTCCATAATGAATACTAGTGCAAAGCTATTTTTAATTATATATAAAAGTATATACATTGTACATGCTAAAAACATAATGTTAAATAAAATGCAGGTAATACCTTTTTAAAGAACAGTCGCGTTGAAAATAGTTCATATTTAGAGATTTTGAGTGTATAATTATAAGTAAATTAAATAATTTAAGATGATGACTCCAGTGATACAGAATCAATAAAAAGCATGATTGTAAGTATAATAGATCAAAATAAAGGTCACGATATAGTTACTCTCGATGTGCAGAACAGAACCATTATTGCAAAATATATGATTATTGCATCTGGTGATTCAAGTCGCCATGTTAAAGCGTTAGCTGAACACGTAATAAAAAGTCTCGAGCGACATGATAAAATAGATCTAGAAGGTATGGATGAAGGCAATTGGGTGATTTTGAATTTTCAAGGCATAATGGTTCACATATTCAGGTCAGAAGTAAGGGAGTATTATAGAAGTAAGGGAGTATGTAGAAGAGTTATGGAACTGATTGCCTGGATAGCTGGTGCACAACTGCACAAACGTTGTAATTTTAAAGGCAACTGCTGCACAGGTGGTGTCATTCCAGTGTTTGACAATGGAATCCAATTTCTCATGCAATTTCATCGAAAACGTTATATAGTGTGCTCGTTTATAATTAAGTTTTCTGGATCCCAGTGTCTGGGTACTGGGATGAAATCTTTCCCTATTAGGGTTACCTTTGGCATTAATGACAGGATAGACTGGGGTTTATAAAATGAAACACAAGTCCGAGTTTTTAAATTTTATCCAAGAAAGAGGGTGCCTCTACCAATGTACAAATATTGAAGGGTTAGATCAGCTATTATCCGAAAATAATCATATAGTCTCATACATTGGTTTTGATTGCACAGCACCAAGTCTTCATGCTGGTCACCTAATTCAGATTATGATGCTCCGTCACCTGCAGAAATTTGGTTATAAGCCGATAGTCTTACTTGGAGGTGGTACAACAAAAATTGGTGACCCATCCTTCAAAGACAAAGCAAGAAGCATCTTGCCAGTAGAGAACATCAATCAAAATACATCCAGCATAAGGAGAATATTAGAGAAAATGGTGTCTTTTAATGACAGCAAGACTGGTGCAATGATAGTAAATAACGCAGATTGGTTGGATAACATAAAATACATAGATTTTTGCGTGATATAGGAGCTTATTTTTCTGTAAATCGTATGCTAAGTTTTGATAGTGTGAAAACCAGGCTGGATAGAGAGCAAACCTTAAGCTTTCTGGAATTTAATTACATGCTATTGCAGGCTTATGATTTTGTTGAGTTGAATAAAAAGCATGGCTGTCGTCTGCAGATTGAAGGGTCAGACCAGTGGGGGAATATAGTAAACGGAATTGAGCTTGGAAAAAAGTTGAATTTACCTGAGCTGTTTGGCCTTACTGCTCCTCTTTTATTGAATGCTCAAGGGGTGAAAATGGGCAAAACTGAAAGTAGAGCAGTGTAGCTTGATGATAATATGCTAAAGCCTTACGACTACTGGCAATATTTTCGCAACGTTGATGATCAAGATGTTGGACGTTTTTTGAGATTGCTTACTGATGTGTCAATTGATGAGATCAAAAAGTTAGAATCCTTAAAAGATCAGGAAATAAATGAAGCAAAAAAAGTTTTAGCAACAGAGGTAACAAAAATATGTCATGGTGACAAAGAAGCGGAACTTGCACTATCTGCTGCAGTCTCTGCTTTTGAGAATGAAGATAGCTCACTACTTCCTGATTACATCATAAAAAAGTACAAGTTACAGGCGGCATATCCTTAGTAAACCTACTGCGTGACACCGGTTTTGAACCTTCAAAAGGCGCAGCAAAGCGTTTAATACAGGGCAACGGGTGCAAAGTTAATGATAATATTATAAATGACGTTAACTATATAATAAATTTCGAGAGCTTTAAAGGTCAGCCATTTATAAAATTTCAGGATTTTTCATTTATAAAATCTGCAGGAAAGAAGCGCCATATTAAAGTTTTGGTAGATTAGGTATCGAAGTAAGAAAACAAATTTTATACAAGTGAAAAATTAGATATGGAGCAAATTTTCAAAATTCGATAATAGCTGATCCAAGGAAGAAATCGTACCACCGCGGCGCTAACGAGTAGCAGAATGACGAGGATGCCGCCGCGAACCTTCATACTGCCGCAGAATGTCATATATCCGCAGCGGTATCTCAGCCGCTAACAAGTAGCGGGATGATGGTTGTCAGGCTAGCTGTCATCCCGTTGCCCAGACTACTTGGATCCAGAAAACTTAACTTTAAATAAGTGGCTGCATAATAAAGACTAGATTCCATCGTCACGAGCTGGAATGACACCATTTTCGGTCTCTGAAATTGCTTCAGCTATAAACATTAAAAAATTTACCAAATGAAAAAAAAGGCAAAGAACTCCCGTGGTGAGAGTTTTGACTCTATATTATTGTAAGTGGCGCTGTAATAATGTGTTGACGCTTAGTTTAAGAGTGGTTTGGCTGAATGTAGAAAAAATTTAAAAGACATGCAGCCGCTATAATTTTATGTAATCCGCCAAAAAACACCCTAAGTTTTTTACTGAATTTTGTCATTGAGCCTGTAGGTCAAAAACAAGTCACTCAAAAAGTCATAAATACCCTCGCCGTCATAATAAGTGGGCTGGCGGAGTTTGTAAAGGAAGTTTTTTCGCTTCTGCGGACTACTTGAATAACGGCTACAATGTTTGTACAGCTATGTACATAGTGCTGAACCCAAAAAAAGAACCAAGTAGCTTGAATACTTGGATAACAGAAGGTATTACAAGAAGTATATTGGCTCTCGTATACCTTAATGAAATTTAACAAGTTTATATATAGTTTTAGTGATGATTCTTGGAGTATCCGGAGAAACTGCTGAGCTCAGCTTATTTAACCGCTCTATAGCAAACTCGCTGTTCTCATTTGCTATGAAATCACATAAAATATTTTCTATATCCTTAGTAATACTTTCATGCTTTCTCAGAGGATGATTATGTGGATACCTACTGATGGTTTTGATACTGGAATATTCAACAAAAGCTTGATCCTTAAAAGCAAGTTGTCTCAATTTCTCTTTGAATTTTCCTTCTTCCTCTTTTGCTAAAAGGCGAGACTTTATCAGTGATTTTATAATCAAATTTATAGCTTGATGTATTTCAGAATGCACTATAACTTTAATGGTATTTTCTTCTACTATACAATCATAAATATTTTTTTCGCTCTGTAACGACTCTATTAATGTCTTGCTACTTTGTGAATTCAATTCCAAATTCTCTTCACTCATAGGAGTTATTATGAATGTGTTCTTACTCACTCTGATGTTAAATTGTGGAGAGCCTTCAGAAAAAGAAAATGCTACATTCTTAGATTCAAGTGCGTGATTACATGCAGCAAAAAGGGTGTGTGCCATAACACTCCTGGGCACCTTCATTCCATGTTTACTCAGGTAGTTCAACACATTTTCAACCTCATGATATGTAAAGTCTGTATCTTTTAGCAATTTAACAACTTCTTTGCCGTTGTGCTGTTTATACTTTATTCTCACTTCTTCTGCAAAAAGTGTTTTAGCTGCTATATGTTTATCAAGCACTGTGAAAATCTTGATGAAATTCTCTAAATCTTGTTTGTTAACTAATTCGATACTAATTAATTTTCTGTTAATAATTGAAATGTTTTTTGTGATTTTTTCCCACTAAAAAACTCACTAAATGAATTGTATTTTTAATTCATTAAGAATTGTTTAAAGTGAGCATACTAGTTTTCATTTACGTATTACACGACAAAACAAGATAAAAAGTTACATAAAATCATCATGTGGTATAACACACTCTACCCCATTCATCATTGCTGTTTGTGTAGGTTGTGACATCAGTGTGATTGTCATTATTATTTAGCATATCATCCAACTTTACTTCTTTTTCAAGATCCATCAATTTGTCACACCCTCCAATGTGCTTATCGTTAATAAAGATCTGTGAAACTGTTCTAACGTTATACTTTGATTTTATGTCATTAAATAGATCTGAGTATTTGAGCACATCGATTTCTTCATATTTCATACCTTTTTTATCCAGTAACTCTTTTGCTTTTTTGCAGAATGGGCAGTGATGCTTTACATATATTATAACTTTTCCTTTAGTATTTGTCACAATTTATCCCCGTAGCTTGCTAAAATATAGTTATTATATACAAGAAACATGTTAAAACATCAAATCGCATGAAAATTATTTATAATTGTGAGCAAGGGATGGAAAATAATGTAGCACTAACCTTCGGAAATTTCGATGGCATTCATTTAGGACATGAATTTGCAATTTCCACTCTAAAGAAGGTAACACAAGAAAGAGGATTACCCTCTGCAGTTTTAACTTTTGAGCCTCACCCATCAACTGTTTTGTTTGGTAGAAACAATTTTAGGTTAATAGAACAAGAACAAGAAAAGGAACTAATCAGCAGCTATGGTATAGATTGCTTGTATATTATTAATTTTAGTAGAGGTTTTTCTGAGGTTAGCTGCGATGACTTCATCAGTGAGATTTTAATAGATAAATATGGCGCTAAACACATAATTGTCGGAGAAAATTGCACTTTTGGTCATAAAAGATTGGGTGATATATTAACTCTAGAGAAATATTCTGAAACATATGGATACTCTTTGACTAAATTAGAGCCATTAATAATTGACGGCAAAATTTGCTCTTCTTCTTCAATCAGAGAGTATGTACAGAAAGGTGAAATAGACATTGCTAATAAATTACTTGGTAGACCTTATCAAGTTTCTGGTGTTGTGACAAAGGGTGCGTGTAGAGGTAGAGAAATAGGATTCCCAACCATAAATATTCCTATAAAAGATTGCATGATAAAACCAAAATTTGGTACATATTACGCTAAAGTGATGTGTTCTTATGATAACCCAAACTGGTTATATGGAGTAGTCAATATTGGTATGAGACCTACATTTAAGGATCTGAAAAAGCCTATAATAGAAATGCACATATTCGATTTTGATGAAGACGTATATAATCATAAAGTTAATATACAACTTTTAAAATTCATAAGGTCAGAAAAAAAATTCCATAGTATTGAGGAATTAACAACACAGATAAATTATGATATACTTAAAATTTGTAGGTTAAAGGCAAATTCATGAACAAGTTATTCTTAATTGTTATACTAATTATAGTAGTGAAATTGAGTGGTTACTGGCTATAGCTAAAGTGGCTTAAGTTTACCGACAACCGTCATTTCGCTACTCTTTAGCGTAGTCTATGCTGAGATACCGCGAATGAATCCCGGTATGACGCGTTGCTTGGGTTAGCTATAGATTTCTGAAATGATTTAAAAAAAATGATAACTAAGGTTAAAGTGACGATATGAGGTTTCTCAGCTCTGGAAATTTCATGTTTAAATGCAAAAATAGATACTTATTTAAAAAATATCCTGTGACTTTCAGTCTTAACTGAAATTCTTGGAATGAGTTTTGTAGGTTATTATTGTATACATCATGCAACATTTGTGGAAAAGGTAGGAGTTTATCTGCATAATAATCTCCTGCTTTTGACACTGCTCTACCAGTTTTTAGAGAAATAAATTGTAAGTTTTTCTTAACACCTGTTGCAGCACATTTGGATAAGTCTAACTTGAATCCCAATTGCGTAAGAAGCAGAAGCTCTAAGTTAAGATAATGGCTTTGCCAAGACTGATTGTCATGTTTAATTACATCGATGAAATATCGAAAATTGTCATACAGCACGGCATAGGGTTCACTTTCTGGAAGCACTTTTTCTAAAATAGAGGAGAAAGAGACAATAGTAATGCTTTTTAACCTATCTTGAAAAAAATGATGGAATGGAGATTCGATTAATTTGCACTTTAAAAAACCCAGATTGTCAGGTGACTTAGCACTCCATTCTGCATGTAATAGATTACTTATCTGAAACTTATAATTGCTATTGTTTGTTAGCTTAGTTAATCCCTGTGCTTTCCATGATTTTTTGTAAACAGAGAATGAATTAAGTTTTTATCGCCGTATTTTTTAGCAGTTATAATGATGCCTTCATCTTTCCATCTCATTTAGAGTATATTGACCTTATGATATTATAGGATAGTACACCTAGAGCATGTAATCCATAAAAATCACTTACTCTGTTACTGTTTGCTTCCAAAGTTTCAAGGCTATGAGAGAGTAAGTTATTGGCGGCCACTCTTCTTCCTGAGCCTGATGCATTTCGTACTGAGCCTTTGGTTTTTGGTTTGCTAAATAATTGTTTGAATGATTTTAGTAACATTACTTTTCCTCATCTGAAATTTTGGATAATTCAGCTTCTAATTCTTCTATTATCGGTAAAGATGTTTTTATGTTCTCTGGTAGATTTTCAGTTATTCGGTATTCTGCAAGACCTATTGGCTTTGTCATGTCTTGCAGTGTATATTCCGCCAGTACATTATTTTTTGATTTACATAAAATTAATCCTATAGATGGCTGTTCTGTTGAGTGTTTTAGCAAATTATTCACTGCAGAAAGATAAAAATTCATTTTTCCAGCATATTCTGGTTTGAATTTATTATCTTTCAACTCAATCACTATAAAGCAACGTAATTTTAAATGGTAGAATAATAAATCAATATAAAAGTCTTCATCTCCAACATCTAAGTGAAATTATCTTCCAACAAAAGCAAATCCTTCACCGAGTTCTAACAGAAATTTTTCTATATGTCCTACGAGTCCTTTTTCTACTTCTCTTTCATGAGCATACTTACCTATACTTAAAAATCAAAAATATACGGAACTTTTAATGTATAATGTGCTAAATCTGATTGAGAGGATGGTAATTTTTCTTTAAAGTTAGTAATAACTTTCCCTTGACGTTTATGTAGTCCAAGCTCTATCTGCATAACCATAATGTTACATGAACAGCCATGTTCAACAGTTTTTTTACATAAAATAATCTTATTTCATGACTTTCTATTTTTTCCAAAAGAGTGATATTGTGATACCAAGTTAATTGTGCATGAGGCTCCTGCACAAATTCAACATCAGGATATTCTTCGGCAAAATTACGCATATACTTCAGATTTCTCGTGCTGAAGCCTTTCATTTCTGGAAATGTACTTCTCAAATCATTACTATATTGATCAATTACCTTATCTCCCCATGCATGTTCTTTTTGGCGTTTTAGGATCTCTGTACCAATATGGTTAAAGCAAAATAAGCTTACTATTTACTGCAAGTGCTGCTTTATAATGACTAGTAGCGATATGTTCTTTCAACTGCTCTAAAAATTCTGTATATTCTTTTGCTATAATTTTTGTCATACGGTTCCTTTTAATCCATTATACAATTCCTTTGTCTGTCAAGAAGACAATCTTTCGCTTGCCTGCAACTTTGAAGGGATTCCTTATTTACTTCAAACTCTTCCATCAACTAAAATATATTGACTTTATGTGCAATATAAGCTTTAAACCAGTAAAACAAACTGCCTAACATATGCGTTTTTTCTATTCTGATTACATTCTTTTTTTATCTTTATGTTGTTTTCTGCTTTTTTCGTTACCTTCAACAAAAGCCCAAACGAATGATACGTCAGTTGTTCCTATACCACAAAGGAAAAAAGAAACATTTGAGCACACTGTTGTAGCACAACCGAGGCAAATTATCGAAATGCAAGAAGAAGTCATTATTAACGAGGGTAAAGAATTTATTCCAGTTCCAAAAAGAAAAAAAGTGTAGGGAAGAAACCAAGAAGGGATGTTAGAGAGGCAAAGAATGAAGTAGGAAATGAAAAAAGCGTTGAGAATAAAAAAGGATGAATTGGTTGTAAAAGAAATTATTAACTCTATAAGAGACAAACTTACAAAATGCTGGATAATTCCTGAAAGCATAGCTTACAAAGAAAATTTTAATATAAAAATTAACTTATTATTATCCAGTCAAGGCAAGATAATTATGGCCGATGTAGCAGACAGTGATTGCTATCGAAATAATCCACTTTTCAGGTCGATAGCAGATAATGCAATGCGTGCAGTATATAAATGTAGCCCATTGACTGTCTTGCCTACTCAGCACTACCACATTTGGCGTGAAGTAACACTAGACTTTATTCTAAATGGGTAAAATATTACAATAGACCTCTTATATTACCTTCTGTCATCCAAGTAGTCAGGCTACTTGGATGACAGAAGGAGGCATTTCACATTATCATTCCAGCGCTCCTCTCTTGTCATGCCAGTGCTTGACAATGGCATCCAGAAAAAAATAGATCCCAGTGTCTTTGCACTGGGATGACGTAATACGTTTCTTGGATGACAAAGAAGAGCGGGAAAAACTCTGTAGTCAGCAGATTTTCAATCAGAAAAAGCCAAAGGTCTCTCTAAGATGTCAGTTTCTTTTGTATCTACAACTTTACCGTTCTGATCAAATGAAATTTGCAGGGACTTACTGCTATACTTCCTTTTTCCTAAGAAGTTAGCTTGTTTAATTTTATATGCGACATAGTACCAAACATTTCCATCGAACTTTGATACTAATATTGGTGATCCTAAAGTGTGAACCACTTTTTCTTTATCGTCACCTACTTTTATCTTGCTCCACAATTCAACACTAATGGCAGGAGCTCCTCGGTTGTGAATATTGTGTGTGCAGCTCACTGTAAATAATAAAATAAAATATATTAATACTCGCATTTCTGTTGATAAATTACTCGAAGCTATAATACACTAATAAATTACCTGCCGTCAAATTTCAAAAAATTAAATTGAACGATTCTCAATATCACTTAATATAATATTTACTTTAGAGGATAATATGTGTCTTATGTCATTGTTAGAAGCAGATCCAATATACGAACCTTTTAATTACCCTTGGGCGTATGATGCGTGGCTGCAGCAACAAAGAATCCATTGGATACCTGAGGAAGTTCCTCTTGCTGATGACGTGAAGGATTGGAAAACTAAACTTTCAAACGTAGAGAAAAATATACTAACTCAGATTTTTAGATTCTTTACTCAAGCGGACATTGAAGTAAATAACTGCTATATGAGGCATTATTCAAATATATTTAAGCCAACAGAAATATGCATGATGCTTGCAAGTTTTTCCAATATGGAAACCATACACATTGCAGCTTATTCTTATCTTTTAGACACAATTGGCATGCCAGAAAGCGAGTATCAAGCATTTTTAAAGTATGATGCTATGAGAAAGAAATATGAATACATGCTGGAATTTGAGCATTTACCGAGGGGTTGCAGTTGTTCGCATCGTTTGCAATTTTGCTCAATTTCCAACGCTTTGGAAAAATGAAAGTCATGGGGCAGATAATCGCCTGGTCAGCCCGTGATGAAACTTTGCACACCAATTCAATTATTATGTTATTTAATACATTTATTAAAGAGAATAATGAAATTTGGGACAACGAGTTTAAAGAGGAATTATATTCTGCATGCCGCACTATTGTTGAGCTTGAGGACGAATTCATAAAGCTTGCCTTTGATTTAGGAGATGTTAAAGGACTATCCGCAGAAGAAGTGCGCAATTATATACGCTACATAGCAAACAGACGGTTAATGCAATTAGGTCTTGATTCCACATATGATGTCAATGATAATCCTATTCCACAGCTTGATGAAATACTAAATGACGTTGAACATACAAATTTCTTTGAAAATAGAGTAACAGAGTATAGTCGTGCAGCAATTCAAGGCACATGGGAGGAGGCTTTTACTGAAAACGACACGAATAATAGGTGAGTGCTAATTTCACTCTTCTTTGTCATGCAAGTAGCTGACACTGGAATCAGTTTTTTGATCGAGAATGTTGTATAGTGCATAATCAATTTTCCTGGATCGAATTAGTCAAGGCACTGGGATCTAATAGATAATATTCGTGCAGTACGCGCGGGAGTAACAAAAGCTGCTTGTCTTTCATAATGTTTCGTAGCAATAGGCAGTTTTGCTTTACTTAACAACTAACTTACCATATATATGTCCACAGGACATTGGTATATAAGAACGTGCTACAACTATTAATCTTACTCACGGTCATCACTTCAGTTGCATTCTTTGGTCATTTAGTTCCAATGGAAGCAAAAACCTTCTTGTACTCAACGAGCCTGAGTATAAAAGAGGTTTTGCTATTTATAGTGCCTTTCATTATTTCTGCGTTAATCTTTAGCAGTATTAACAATCTTAAGCAGTCAGCTATAAAGTTTATATTGTTACTTATTGTAATGATATTCTTATCGAATCTAGCTTCAAGTTTAATAGCTTATTCTGTTGGGCATTTTATCATACAAAACACTTATTCAATACAAGATATAACGTATGAAGAAACAGTTGTTCCTTTATGGTCGTTTAGGCTTCCGCTACTCCTTTCTAACTTTCATGCTCTTGCTTTTGGATTTGTGTCCAGCATAGTAGTTTCTATAAACCTAAAAAAGGCAAAGAGCTTTCGAACAAAATGTTAGATTTAAATCTCTTTATTTTGAAGACGTTTTTGACGCCGATTATTCCAATATTTGTACTTGGGCTTGCTTTAAAAATGAAGCATGTTCAAGTTTTATCTATAATATTTAAGGATTACTCAATTTTTATTATTATAGCATCTGCAACCTACCTTTATGTTTTCCTCTTAAATGAAGCAGCAAATTAATTCAAGATCACAAGCTGGATAGCTAGTATAAGCAATATGATACCGGCATTTATTACTGCGATGAGCGCAATGTCTAGTAATACAACTATTCCGCTTACTCTTGAATGAAGCAAAAAAAATGTTAAGCAACCTGATATAGCATCGTCTGTTATACCAATAACTGCTAGCTTCCATTTAGTAGGTGATTGCTTTTTTGTTATAATATTATCAATGGTAATTACTTATGGTTATTTATTGTCCACAACGGACTATGTAACTTTTCTTCTCTATTTTTTGTTATTTAAGTTTGCTATCGTTGCAGTGCCTGCAGGAGGAATTATAGTAATGCTACCTATTCTTGAGAAATACCTCAAATTTTCTCCAGAAATGCTTTCGTTAATCACAGCCTTGTATATAATGTTTGATCCAATAATCACTCCAGCAAATGTTATGGGTAATGATGCCTTTACTATAATGTTTACAAAACTCTATAATAAGCTTAAGTAATGTCTATTTTAGCGATTGAAATTGTAGGTGCTGTTAGTTCAATAGCAATAGTTGATTATGATGGTAATTGTTTTGTGGAGCACAATTCCGCCAGAAACAATCATGTAGAATCATTTTCTGAATACTTTGTTTGATAAGCATAGTTATAATTATGATAAAATAGATCATTTAGTGGTAGTAGTTGGACCAGGAAGTTTCACTGGAATTAGAGTTGGTATATCAGCAGCACAAGGTATAAATCTTGCTACAAATAAGCCATTATACGGAGTTAATGCGCTGGAAGTTTAAGCTTACAAAATATCTTTGCTTTGTACGAATAGCAAAAAAAAATATTAGATCTATAATCAAAAATGCTCAAGGGTTTTATACGCAGTTATTTGATTTCAATTTATTGCCGCTATCTGGTCCAACTGCAGCACGTGACCCTGGATCCAAGTGTTACGCTACAAGCAGTGACTGCATTACACATATGGATTGCAATTTAAATGCTAGCCACGCAGGACTATTGGTTCATTATAGACTGAAAAACAAGCAAAAATTAAATGAAGTTGAGGCTCTATATTTAAATGAGCCTCAGTATATGAAATCATTATAGACCATTCTTTCGCGTACATAAGATGTAGCTAAGCCTTTGCATCTGGTTTACTATCTCTTGAGCTACTTCTTTTATACTCATATCTGAATTTTCTATCTCTATGGCACTCGGTGGTATAAATAAATTGTTAATCCTAAATTGCTCTGTTATGCTATTTACATTAGCCACCTTCCTATTTTTTCTTTGCCTTTTTAATGCAATACGCTTTTGTAATGTCAGTAGATCACACCTAAGTACCACAGGAAGGATTTCTGTGTTCATTATTTTACTAAGCCTTACTATTGAATCATAAATCCTCATGTTCTGGTCATTATTTTCCATCAACTCATCAATAAATATGTAATTTTTTGAGTGAATCGGATAATTTTCTATTACCTGAAGCATAATTTGCATAATATCATATATTTTATCTTGAACTTCTTTAGGTATTTGATCACGTTCAAAGACACCATTGTATATGGAGCAAACTTGAACATTGTTATAGAACTTACTATTTATAATTAATGCGTCTATCATATCGGACAATTCTATTGCTGTGGAAAGTTTACCACTTCCTGAAAGACCAGAGAGATATATGAAAAATCCTGCTGGCTGTTTTTTTGTGTTAATACTTACCATATTATTTTCAATCTTGAAACTTACATTTATAATAACATAAAAACAAAGCTTTAAAACATATGAAACATGACATAGAAAATTATTTTTATAGTTAAGATATTATGTAATTTAGAAACATCAATTTTGTATATAAACTCTATAATAACGGTAACTATTTTTAAGCAAGCTACAACACAAAAGTGTTTGGTATTCAGAAAGCAAGACAGAGTGGCATAGACTTATTAGTTTACTACAAGCCTTTTTTTCGTGTATAAATATTAAGAAGGTTCTAGCAGAGGATTGTGTTGTTAATAAAGAGCAGAGTAAAAAGGGATCTATTCTGTGCCTATCAGATTTTGTCTTACCTTAAACTTGATGACCATACATATACTCACCTCTCGGTATGTTCTGAAGATCAAAAGTCTTTTTAAATTTACCCATTTGGTATACGCTGTGACGAAGTCAATGAAAATTCATCGATAAGAGTATCACTAGATGGAAATGTAATTGAGGGTACAGAATATCAATATAATAAAACTGGCTATATAATTCATGTTTTTGTTTATCAAGCAAGGAAAGACATTCAAGCAATTTTTCACCTGCATACACCTTTTATTGTAGCAGTTTCTTCTCTAAAAGATGAACTACTTCCAATAAGTCAATGGGCACTGCACTTTTACAATAAAATCTCTTACCATAATTATAATTCCCTAGCACTTAGCAATACAGAAGGAAAAAGGTTAATAGCTTATCTGAAAGAAAATTTTGTCATGTTAATGTGCAATCATGGATCTATAACGTGTGGTCGGACTATACAAGAAGCAATGTTTTGCGCGTATTATTTAGAACGAGCGTGGAAAACTCAATGTTTAACGTTAGCAATGAATAGGTAGTTATCAATTCCAAGTGAAGAAATTTGCTCAAAAGCTGTAAAGGATCTCCTATCTCTTGTAAGCAATCTTGGTGAGAGGGATTGGCACGTATCGGCTAGACTAAAAGTAAGTTGTAAGAGGCTTTTGCACTACTATCTGTCATCCAAGTAGTGAGTCATATGCGTCAAGTTAAGAGTTTATGAGCAAATTTAGACAGGTTAAAGTGGATACTCTGACTTTACCCAGAAAAAGTAGAGAGAAAGTTAAGACGTTTTTGGAGTAAAATAAAACGTTTTTTCAAAATATGGCAAATAGAAGGGAATGTACAGCAGGATTCAAATTAGAAGCTGTTAAGCTGGTTAAAGAAACAGAAGTAAAAAAAATAGCAAAAGATCTAGGCATAGATGGCAGTATGTTAAGCAAATGGGTAAGAAAATATGATGGAAAAATGTCAGAAGCATACGCGTTTCCAGACAAAGGCTCCTTATGATAAAGAAAGATTTGATCTAAAAAAAAGAACTAGCAGGAGTAACAAGAGAAAGAGACATTAAAAAAAGCCCTGACCAAACAAAAAGAGTAAAGTATTCTTTTATATAGAAATTGCTATAAAATACAGGAACTATGTAGGGTTTTGGACATATCTGGTGGTGGTTATTATAAATGGGTTGCTAAGGGAAAAATCAGTAAGGAATTAGCAAGAGATGTGCTTCTAGCAGATATTCAAAAAAAGTACCCAAATGCAGATCACTAAAATTCACGCTGAATGAAAAGCTTTAGGCAAAAATTATAACATCAAAACAGTACAAAGTGTTATGCAAGAAAATGGCATTAAAGCCAAACTTAGACGAAGGTTCAAAAATAAAAAACAGCACGTAAGCAACCGAGTTGTGGCTCCGAAAACATTGGATCAAAAATTCACCACTGATCAGCAAAATAAAGTTTGGGTAAACGATATTACTTATATAAAAACTAAGGAAGGTTGTTGGCAGCAATAATTGACCTATATTTACGTATGGTAGTTGGCTCGTCAATGAGTAGCTCAATAAATAAACAATTGGTTGTTGACTTTTTATTGATGACCGTTAATAAGCGCAAACCCGATAAAATCTGCTGTTTCATAGCGATCAAGGGTCACAATATACTTCGCAAGGTTATCAATATCTCTTATCCATAAAAAACATAGATGAGTCATAAAGGTTGTTGTTACGACAATTATGTCGTGTAAAAGTTCTCTAAAAAGGGAGTTACCAATAGACACCTCTCTGCACTCTAAACTGTATATTAAAACTGATATATTTGAATATATAGAAATTTTTTATAACAAACAACATAGGCATTCTACTATTAATTATTGCATTCCTGCACAATTTGATGCATCATTCTCATGACAAAGACTTTCTTTTTTCTAACTTTTTCTTTTTTTTAACTTTCTTTCCACTTTTTCTGGGTATGGTCAGATAAATTAAAACCACCAAGTGAAAAATATATGCTAATTAGTACAACGTCAGAGCTGGAAGATACGTGTGAAGAATTGATAGCAAAAAAGCCGAAATTTATAGCAGTTGACACGGAGTTCATTAGAAATAATTTAACCTACTACCCAAAATTATCGTTAATTCAAATTTCTTGTGGAGAAAAGAGTTTTATTGTAGACGCATTAGTGCCAGAAATTGATTTATCATTCATTAAGAAAATAATGCTAAATCAGGGGATAACCAAAGTGTTTCATAGCTGCAGGCAGGATATAGAATCCCTACTCACTGTGTTTAAATGTATTCCCACTCCCATTTTTGATACCCAAGTTGCCGCTATGTTTTGTCATTATTATCATGACTTTATTGGTTACTCAAAAGTAGTAGAGCAATATCAAGGAGTAGTGCTGGATAAAATTAAAACTAAAAATTCAGATTGGTTAAGGTGTCCATTGTCCGGGGATCAGTGATTTATGCAATAAACGTCGTGGTACACCTATACTCCTTATACTAAATATTGTGCAATAAACTTGAAGAAAATAATAGGTTGTGTTGGTTTCAAGAAGAGATGGAATCAATAGTTAATATAAATAAGTATTTACATAGTTCAAAAGATGCATGGAAGAGAATTAAATTTAATTATGAAGCAAATCCAAGATTGGTATTAACTGTTAAAGCAGTTAGTGAATGGCAAGAGAACTTAGCACAGCGCTATAATATGAATCGTAATAAAGTAATTAATAATGCTGTAATAGCTGGTTTTATTGAAAAAAATGTAGAGCATGTTGATGACATTTTAGATAATCTCAAGAGTAATGCAAAAATATAAAAGAGGCAGATTTACTAGAGTTCGTGAATATTTTTAATGAAAATGAAAAGAATTGGATGCAGCAAAACAATATCTTACCGAATAATTATGACAAATCTGTATTCGATATACTCTCAATTATTTTAGAGAGTAAATGTAAAGAAAGTAACATATCAAGGAAATTAGTTTCTTCAAAAGATGAGTTAACCGGTTCAATATCTGGGCAGATAGCTAAACTATTCAAGGGGTGGAGATACGATTTTTTTGGCAGGTCAGTTGAATCATTTTTGAACACAAGCTCAAAATTTGAGATTTCAGCAGTGAAATCCGCAAATAATACAACTAAAATTCGGAGTAATTTGGTGGAGAATAACTGTTAATAAATAAATAAATGTGAATAAATAATTAACTAAAGTAACTTAGATTTATCGACAATCGTCATTCTGCTGCTTGTTAGAGGGATCTAGAGATACCGCGGCAGTATGAAGATAACCTCGTCATCCCGCTGCTTGTTAGCGGCCAAGAGATACTGCGGCGGTATGATGTAGAGCTACGTGTTGAGGTTTAATGAATCCACTATTTTTTTTATTTGAGACAAAACATACTCTTTGCTTACACTGTTACCGATAATAAAGTCACTCATCTTCCTTTTCTCCTCAATAGATAACTGAGCATGGAAGATTAAATTTAGCTTTTCTTTATCTATTTTGCGTTCGTTAAGTCTTTGAGCTTGCACAACGCTATCTGCATAGATAAAAATAATAAGGTCACAGTATGAATGAAATTTTGTTTCTAATAGAAGTGGCACATCTAAAACTAAAAGCTTTCTATCGATCTTTTTTTCACGTAGCACAGCAGAGTGAACCAAAGATTGAAATTTTTTCCAATTTTCATCGTAGGCTAAGAAATATTTAGACAGTACTGTTCTACCTATTTCACCATTTACTATCACTCCAGGAAAAAATTTTTCTGCATAACTTATTATGCTTTTATCCACTTTATAAAGTTAGTGTACAACAGAATCAGCATCAAACACAGCAGCACCAAACTCTTGAAAGCAATTAGCTACAAAGCTCTTTCCTACCCCAATTCCCCCCTGTTAGACCTATAATCATATAGCAAAACACATTAGACTTCTTTCGAAACTATATTACAGTAGCTGATGTGTCTACTCAAAACCCAAATTTGGCTATGCAGAGGCTCTGATGATATAAGAAAAAATAAACAGCTATTATTTTTTTAGTAATTAAGTAAAATAGAGTGAAAGATTGCGAGGAAGTTTTGAAAAATAAGATAAAAAAGATAGTAATTTCAGGAAAGGAAGTGTGGCCAATCATTGAGGACGGCAACGGCATCGCAATTAGTGATGGAAGGTCAAGTGGAGCATTTGCTGCAGCAGATACTGTGGGTACGTTTTCTGGTGCAAATGCTAAGCTTATTGATGATAATGGTGAGTTAGTGCCGCTGATTTACAAAGGCAAAACAAGAAATGAAAAACACAGTGAATTGATTGAGTATAGTATTAAAGCTGGAATCAATCAGGCAAAAATAGGTAATGAAATATCAAAAGGTCATGGAAGAATACATATGAATGTGCTTTCGGAGATGGGAGCAGCAGAACGCGTGCTACATGGCATATTAGAAAAAGCAAAAGGCTTAGTTCATGGTATTACCTGCGGTGCTGGTATGCCTTATAGGCTTGGAGAAATTGCAGCTAAATATCAGGTTTATTATTACCCTATTGTCTCATCGGTGCGTGCTTTTTAAGCATTATGGAAGCGTGCTTACCAAAGAATATCTTCCTGTTTGCTTGGTGGAGTAGTGTATGAAGATCCATGGCTTGCTGGAGGACACAATGGACTCAGTAACAGTGAAGACCCAGAGCTACCACAGGCTCCATTTGAAAGAGTTGCAGAGCTTAGATCTTTCATGAACGAGATCGGTCTTTCAGAAACACCAATTGTTATGGCAGGACGAGTGTGGCATTTGAAAGATTGGGAACATTGTTTTGACAATCTGCAAATTGGACCAATAGCTTTTCAGTTTGGCACTCGTCCACTTTTGACGAAAGAAAGCCCAATTTCTGCAGAGTGGAAAAAAAAGCTACTCACTTTAGAAGAAGGTGATGTATTTTTTAATAAATTCAGTCCAACAGGGTTTTACTCATCTGCAGTAAAAAATAACTTCATACGTGAGTTGCAGAAACGGAATTCACGTAAAATGAAGTTTTCAGAAAATGCCAGCGAAGAATTTAGTAGTGAATTTGCAATGGGTGGCAGAGGTAGGAAGATCTACCTTACTACAAAAGACAAAGAGCTGGCAAATACATGGACTAAAGCAGGGTATACAGAAGCAATGAAAACTCCAGATACAACTGTTATTTTTGTGACGCCAGGCAAATTTGCAGAGATAAGACAAGATGAAATCAATTGTATGGGATGTTTAAGTCATTGTTTGTTTAGCAATTGGAAGGATCACGGCGACCATTCAACAGGACGAAAGCCAGATCCACGGAGTTTTTGTAAAAAAAAAATACTGCAAAACATTATACATAAAAGAAATATTGAAAGTGAACTCATGTTTTCCGGGCACAATGTGTACAAATTTAAGCAAGATCCGTTTTATGAGAATGGCTACGTACCGACAGTAAAAGAGCTGATGGAAAAGATATTAACTGGGTATTAAGTTATGGTTGATTTGACAAGAAGAAGTTACTTTATTATAATAAGTATTTATTAATTTAGTCTTAACTTAAGAGGGTATTTATGGTAGCAAGTGATAGTGTTTTAAAAAGGTATGCGTTAGCCTATATAAAGAAATCAGGTGGTAACAGTGATGTTAAAGAGTTTTTGCGGTATTTTAACAATACAAGGAATTTAACTTGGGACGAGGATACATTTGCAGAGGCGTATAAAGAGCATACACGTCTAAACTCAACTGATAGAAGCAATACAGAAAACAGAAATAATCATTATAACGCAGGTAATAACAGGCAACCTACAGGCCCTCAGGTTACACACGTACATGTACACAATGATAGAGGTTTAGATTTTTGGGATTGATTACTACTTCGCAGCCTGTTTGGTGGTCACACTACAGTTATAAATAACCCTGGTTTCAGTAGTGGTAGCCATCAAAGCAGAGAAGATAAGAAAAAAGACTCGGAAGACAGTAGAAAGCTATTAGCTTTAGGTACAGTACAGGTAGCTGCAGTTGTGCGTGTTGTTTTCCATGTTGGTATGTGTTTTTGGTATAACAGCAGCAGAAAAACGGCTAGAAAAGAAGAAAAAATAGATTATCTTGACAATAAGCTTAAGATGCTTAGGAATGTAGAATTTGCGTTTGGTGCTGTTTCTTTAGCGGCTTTGCTAGCTTGTGCTGTTTATCCAGTGTTACCAGTGTGGGGTTCAGTTAGCCTTGGCGTTAATTCTCTCGTATGTTTCGCTGGTGGTTTAGCTTTTCATATGAAGCATGAGGAAGAATCAGATAATATTGAGAAGGCTAAAGGAGCGGTAAGAAGCTATCTTCAGGATACTTCTCCAAGTGCTCCTCTTTATAATTATGTGGGGGGGGTTTGGGAATTGAAGGGGTGCTAAACCCATAACTGTAAGAACATTTTGATTTGGGCCCATCAAGAGGGTGTCATTCCAGTGCCCATACAATGGGATCCAGCTAAGTTAGTGAGTGTAAAAGTAGCCAACCTTACGTTAAAACACAATGTTCTTGATGAGATTGCATAAAAACTGGATTTCTTACATCATAGAGGCATTGCCATTATAGAGTAAAATGAGATCCCAGTGTCTGGGTACTGGGATGACAGCTAGCCTGACAACCTTCATACCGCTACTTGTTAGCGGGATCTAGAGATACCGCAGCGGTATGACGAGTGAGAACAGTCAATGGCGTCAACTTAAGAACTTACATTAGCAAACTCTCCTAAAGACATGATGGCGTTTAGGCTTATCTACTTTATCGCGGCTATACAATCTTCCCGGTCGGATCTTAACTTTAGCGCGTATACTTGCTCTATCAAAAAGGGCTTGAAAATCTTTTGGCCCAACAAGCACTTGTTGATAAAGTTTCTGTCTCATCACACCAAATAAAACTGAAAAATTTAAACGATACTCAGCAATTTGATCTGGATTCCAAGGCCCTTGTGCATCACACATATGAAGCGATAATATATTGCACATGAACAAGTTTGTCCAAAATTCTTGTAATACAGCCTCTCCAGAAAAATTCTCTAACTCTGCTCCTACTTTGAGTCGTTTATAGCACTCCTCTATGTGCCAGCTTAATACATAAACCTTACTGATATCTTCCAAAGTCTCGATCGAAAAGTGAAGTCCTCTGTTTCTCCGTTGGCTAACGTCAGCTCTTACTTTCTGTCCTTTCATTTTATTTTTTAGCTTTTCATTTTCCAATATAAAATCAAAATCTAATTCGCCAGCGTTCCCATAGCTTGCTATAATTTCTTTTTTGCAAGCGAAAAATAAAAGCTACTTCCAAATCATCATGCTGCTGAATGAATTTTACTGAAGACGATTATAAATAAATAATAATTTCTCTTCATTTAATAAACGCATTTGAGTGATAACTTCGGTTAGTTGCTCTTCAGCCAACGTTTGTTTACCTATATTGCAAGCCGCAAGACGAGCAATACAAATCAGCGAAGTACACAAATCAACAAACAAATTGCCAATGGTGGCATTGTGCCTGTTGTTCCATTTGGTTTAAAGCGGCCAAACTTGGATACAATTTCCTCAGAGCTGAATACCAGAATCATCTGCTGCAATAAGTCTATAGCCTCTCGAAGTTCCATACTAAGGTTTATCCTGATAGGCTGTTTGGATGCTTAAATTCTTGAAAGCCTGTATGGCAAATCTTATACCTTGCTTTAGAAAAAGCTTGCTTTGAGTGTAAATGTCAACGGTTCCATAAGTTCACATTCTATTTCCAAACCTTTTTTTAACTAATTTTAAAATCATAGAAAATACTGTCGAAAAAGGAAGTTTTCTTGTTCGTGTAAAACTCAACACAATGGATTTTCTGAAAAGTTTTCGAGTATATTTCATTCTTAATTTGTAAGATAAGATCTTTTCCTTTTTACATGCCTTACCTAAAAATGACACGTTTTAAACTTTTTTGTTGCAATAAAATAGAAACAAAAGTGCTTTCTCTAGTAGTATTTTACTCCTTAACATCTCTTAAGTTGACGCCATTGCCTGAACGGATACAATTATTCAACCATATTTTTGAAGATAGCTAGTTTCCGTATTTATTTTAAATTGAAGAAAGCTCAAATGAAAGATCGTGTTTTGCTAAAATCACAGAATGCAGTGTGGTTACATTACTCTAACTACACTCAACAATTTTACTTTCAACAATTTTATTAGCAATAATACGACTTTCACAATCAATATTTATTATATCAGATAGTGAATTAATATCATTGTAACTATCAAAACTTTCCATTGTTGATTCCACTACCTCTACTATTTTTAAAAAGCCAATTCGTGACTTCAAAAATTAATTAATAGCTATTTCATTTGCAGCATTGAGCACAGTACTGTTTGTTTGTGTAGCAGAAGAGTTTAACACTGTCATGCTAAGCCTTAGCGCAGGAAAAAGCTTATGTTCTGGTTCTTGAAAGGTCAATTTTCCTTGCTTTGTTAAATCTAATTTACGATTTAAAGCTGATCTTTCCGGCCAAGACAAAGCATATGAAATAGGAATTGCCATGTCAGTTTCTGCAAGCACAGAAAAGTTGAACCCATCCTTATAAGTTACGATTCCATGTACTATTGACTCAGGATGCACTATTGCTTCAATTTTATCCGGGCTGATGTTAAACAAGTTATGTGCTTCTATAATCTCTAGTGACTTATTCATCATTGTTGCACTATCAACTGAGATTTTCCTTCCCATATTCCAAGTGGGGTGACTAAGCGCCTGATCTACCGCGACATTTCTTAATTGCTCATAACTATAGTTTCAGAATGGTCCACCAGAAACAGTAAGTATGATCTTTTCTACGTATTTGTCGTCATTTTGCAAAACTTGAAAAATTGCGTTGTGTTCAGAGTCGACAGGGATTATTTGTACGTTTTTTTCTTTAGCTTTTTTGAGTAATAACTTTCCACCACAAACAATGCTTTCTTTGTTTGCTAGTGCAATGACTTTAGTACCGCTTTCTATGACGTGCATAACTGGTTCAAGTCCTGCAATGCCAATTATTGCAACAACTGGGAGATCGACAGGTATGGTAGCAATATTTGTAGCGCCAATTGCTATTTTTACATCTATACCAAGTAGGTTTTCTCTTAAATCTTTGTAAAACCTTTCATCTGAGATAGCAACGTATTTTGCATTCAGCAGTTTTGCTTGGTATGACAGTAGAGCAAAGTCTGAGTGGGCACTTAGTGCTTCCACTTGGTATTCTTCTTTTCTCCTTGAGAGCAAATCTACAGTCTTTTTTTCAACACTTCCTGTTGATCCTAAAACTGAAACCTTTTTCACTAAGACAAACCCATAACAATAGCAACTTTTCTTATTAGGCCTTCTCGCATACTATTCAGCAGTTTTTAAGCGTTTAACCAAGTTCATGCCCTTGATCATCACCAACAGATGGTGAAGGACCAGGTGAAAAAGATTGACCATGGTGGTCACCTGCATCATGCATGTCTTGCAAACCATCATCATTATGAGCCATTTCATTATTGGCATGAGGGTAATCATCTGAATTAGGTACATCATCCCCATGAGCCACGTCCATTCCTTCCGATGGCATATCTCCCCGCCTCCACCAGAAAAATGTTCTGCAATGCTTTCAAGAAATTTTATGCCAAACATATTACCTGATTTTCCAAACAGTGTTACTAGACTACTACCACTCACCAAACCTTCAAACACATTACTATAAGCAGCAATTGCCCCCTCATGAAAGTTGAACAACAATTTCATTCCATCGACAACTGTTGAAACAGAGTCACTATGACCAAGACCAAAACCACTTTTCTCACCAACAGCCTCTTGGTGGTGCTGCTGCGCCTGCCATTCTGCAATATTTGGACCTTGAGCTTCACTCATAAATTTTTACTCTCAACCTTAAGCTACTATTTTATCACAAATACTACAAAATATCAATAGAGCTTTTGAATATAGCTAATACAAGTAATTTTTGCCATCCTATATAGAATCCAGTTTGAAAAAATCCGAATTCCAATGTCTGCTACCTTATATAACGAATGAATTTCTTTATATATTCGTTATTAGTATTTTGTATTTCCTGAACAGTTCCATGAGAAATGATCTCCTCTTCATGTAATACTGCTATTTTATCAGCTATTTTAAATGCGCTATGAATATCATGTGTAATCGTGATAATTGTAGTGTTAAGATCTTTAGATAATTTTATTATTATCTCGTTTACTATATCTGTCGTATCATAAATGGGTCCAATGCTGAAGTTGGCTCATCTAATACGATAATTTCTGGATTATGTGCAATCGCCCTTGCAAGTGCTACTCTTTTTTTCATTCCACCTGATAGCTCTATTGGAAACATATCTGCTATGCTTTCCTCCATTCTAACATCATTTAACTTCTCGATTGCTAGCTGTTTTGCCTCTTTTTTGCTGATATTAAAGCGCTTTTTATAATTAAAAGATATATTTTCCCACACTGTAACGTAGTCAAATAAAGCGGAATTTTGAAATAAAACCCCAAATTTATTTTTGCTTTTACTATTTATTTTAACAGACCCTGAGTCTGGAGCAAGCAAGGCGATAATTGTTTTTGTCAGTACAGATTTGCCGCTTCCTGAGCCGCCAAGTATGACTAATGATTCCCCTTTTAATAAATCGAAACTTAGATCATTTAGTATCTGTCCTATCATCAAAAGATAAGCTTAAGTTCAATATTAATATTATGGGGTTACGCATGTATCAAAGTAATCATGTAGTTTGCTAAAATGATCAGTATGGACGATAAAACAACAGTTGATGTGTAGCAACACCTACTCCTCGTGCACCTTCTTTGCAATGATAACCGTAATAGCAACTTGAGACAGAAATTATGGCGCCAAATGCAGTTGCTTTAGCTAGCCCAGTTATAAGATCGTACGTATTAAAGAACTGAGCTGTTTATTTAATATATATATATATATTTAAATTGTGGTTAAATTTGAAGACTGCAGTGATACATCCTCCAAATATTCCTATTAGATCTGTACATAATGTAAGTATGTGAAATACTATGATTGACGCTAAAATCCTTGGTGCAATTAAGTACTTGGAAGGGTTGATGTTGAAAGTTGTAAGGGCATCTATTTGCTCGGTGATGCGCATTGTACCAATTTCTGCTGCAATTGATGATCCGACCTTCCCTACCATTATTAAGCTGATCAAAACTGGTCCTAACTCTTTAATGATAGTGATCGTAACAAGTTTAGGTATTATCTGCTCTTGGTTAATTAATGAGTCACTCAAGCTGATTTGTAAAACTATCGCCGCTCCTATAAAAATTCCAGTGAGCCCAACAATTGGCAGAGAGAAAAAGCCTATCTCTATAATTTGTTTTGCTACGTTGCTAAAATAATATGGTGGCACAAAGCAGTGGTATAGAGATTGAATAAAAAATATTAATGCACTACCAAGCCTTAACAAAAAATTGATAAAGTACCTACCAATTATTCTAACACTATTTATACCAAAAAAGCTCACTTTGTATTCATTTTAGCTAGATGTTAATCTTACTGATTTTATTAAAATTTTTATTAACTTCACCGCAAAGTATAGCTGAGATATGCTTTAAGTTCAACATACTTGATGTTTTAATTTAAAGCTCATATAGCTAACCTAAGAAAGGTTTCCCTACGTCATACTGACGCGGCGCTAACTAGTAGAGGAATGAATGTTTTTCAGATTGTAGGTAAACCTAAGCCACTTTAGCTATAGGACTCAATTACATAAGCAAACCTTACTTATTTTATTATCCCTGTTTACTTCTTGTAAAAAACATGTTATTAATGAATTGAATTTTGTAGTAGAATGGAGGAAGTTTAGGCAGTTCCAAAAAGAAAAAAATCGAAGTCAAGGCGTAATATGCATCGTTCTCATCATGCTATTGAGCCTAAGAATGTTGTGGTATGTTCAACAACTGGAGAATTCATGTTGCCTCATAATGTAGCGGTAGATAACAGTTACAAAGGAAAACGAGTTTTCATTAAGCAACAGGTGGAATGACTATTATTGTATGTTACCTACGGTCAATAATCGCATAGTTATTGCACTTGACGCCTTTGGGGATGATTTTGCTCCTCTTTCCGTAATTCAGGGTGCTGGTTTTTTTTTGGATAACCTTGTTGATTCAGGCATTAAAGTTCTTTTTCATATTTATGGAGATAAGGAAAAAGTATCTCCTTTGCTTTTGAAATATAAAAAAGTAAGTAACAATTCTGAGTTTACTCATTGTTCTGACAATGTTCTTGCAAATGATAAGCCATCTTTTGCACTGAGACATCGTAAAGACTCAAGTATGAAAGCTGCAATTGTTGCAGTGAGAGAAGGTAAAGCTTTAGGAGTGGTATCTTCAGGCAACACCGGGGCATTGATGGTAATTTCCAGATTTATTTTAGGAACATTACCAAATATTTATCGTCCTGCTATTGTCTCTATCTGTCCAACTAAGACAAAAAGCTTCGCTTTGCTTGACCTTGGTGCAAATATCGATTGTAATGCCGATTCGTTATTCCAATTTGCATTAATGGGAAGTATATTTGCAAAAGTAGCGCTAAAAATTGACAATCCTGAGGTTGCTTTGCTAAATATCGGTACAGAAGAAGTTAAAGGTAATGACTCAGTGCGCGACGCTTTTGAGTTGCTTAAAAACGCTCCAGGCATTAATTACAAAGGGTATATAGAGGCAAGTGAATTTTTAGAGGGTAATATAGATTTGATTGTTGCTGATGGTTTTGTTGGCAATGTAATGCACAAAACAGCTGAGGCAACCGCTAGTACTTTTATCAATCTAATAAAGCAGGAAGTATTCAACTCGTGGATAGCGAGAATGCTTATTGGTATATTGTTAAAATCTAAACTAAATAAAGCATTAACGCGTTTTAATCCCAAAATTAGAAGTGGAGATATGTTTTTAGGGCTGAATGGTATCATCATTAAAAGTCATGGAAATTCTGATGTTATTTCTTTTGCCTATGCTATAAAATTTGCAGTAAATGCAATTAGTGAAAATTTAAATCAAAAGATAATTAACAGGGTAAGTCATATTGAATAAAAATTTCATATTAAGCACTGAATCTTATCTACCAAGAAAAACGTTGAGTAACAATGAAATTGCATCGATAGTTGAAACAAGCGATAAATGGATAAGGCAGAGAACAGGAATAGTTCAAAGGCATATAGCAGATGAAGGAGAATTAACTTCAGATCTAGCTGTTGCTGCTGATTCGCTCTTAAAATCTAGCAATAGAATTAAATATGCGCTCCTTATTGGTGCTGAAATAATGTCTAGGATTGTTGACTGGGAAGATAGGTCAACTTGTGTACTCTTTGGTGATGGTGCTGTTGCAGTGATAATAAAATCGGAAATGGTTAGCAGCGTCATCACATCAACAAACTTACACTCTGATGGCAATGTGGACATATTATGTACGAACGTAGGGGTATCCTCTACTGATGATTCTGGAAAAATGTGCATGAATGGAAGAGAAATGTTTAAACATGCAGTGGATAAGTTAACAGCCTCAGTAGAGGAAACACTAAGATTCAATAATTTGAAAATCACTGATATTGACTGGTTAATTCCCCATCAAGCAAACATTCGTATTATTGAAGCAGTAGTAAAGAAATTAGATTTTCCTATAGAGAAAGTGATTAATACCGTTGATAAGCATGCAAACACCTCAGCAGCGTCAATTCCACTGGCTTTAGACTATGCAATACAAGAATCAAAAATAAAATCAGGAAATCTGGTACTGCTGATTGCAATAGGTGCAGGTCTCACATGGGGTTCCGTGTTATTGCGCTATTAGACTTCTTGCATTACCTCATGTCTCACCCAACTCGTAGAACATCACACCCATAGGGCACATCATAACTATATGAACATTGTGATTTGAGTCCACCAGATCTAAGTAGCTTGACTACTTGATTGGATGCTGAGGTTGGTGAGTATAAAAGTATAGCTAACGCTGTCATACCGCCCACAACGTTCGTACAGTTGTAGTTGAAACCAGCGCGTGACGCTGGGATGAAAAAAAGGAGCACTGGAATGACGCCTCTCTTGGGCTCTTTTAGCTATAAATATTAAGAAATTTACCAAATAAAAAAAAGGTAAAGAAGTCCTGTGTTTACTACAGCGATAGCTTCTTGGCTTGAATAAGGATACACTGCACTTGATTCTAAATTATCAATTTTATCTTTGTTTATTTTTTCACCGTTAGAGTGAAGTAAGCTCATTACCTCTAAATATTGTGCTAACTCACGCAAAACATTAGGAGCATCTTTATCATCTGCCAAATCATTATAAATAGATGCTGTGTTGCTTTGAATCTGAGATATGATTGAATGCGTGTTCAAAATTTGCTAAATACCCCCAATTTGAATCTATTTCTTCTAGCAGCGGCTTATTACCTTTTTTAAAGAATAATACTTCGTAAAACTTATCACCCGCAGTTATAGATTGTTTTGTGTTATCAATGTTGCGCAATAAGTACAATGTGATGCCAACTAACATTGGTGCGAGTGCAAGCAGAAAGATGTATTTTTTCATGGTAATATTCCAACTAGTTATATATTTATACATTAATGCTTTTGATTTGCAAAAACATATTGACATAGTGATTATATCACATAATAATATTCTCAAAGTTGTTTGAATAGTTGGAGATTAAAATATTTCTAAAGTAGAAATAAAGACAGCAGTATCAAGCTAAATTATTTTTATCGGATTTATCCGATGTACCCTCAACCTTTTATAGGTTGAAGTCTAAATTTGAGAGTTTGATCCTGGCTCAGAATGAACGCTGGCGGCAGGCCTAACACATGCAAGTCGAACGGGGTTATATTATAGCTTGCTATGGTATAACTTAGTGGCAGACGGGTGAGTAATATGTAGGAATCTACCTAGTAGTACGGAATAATTGTTGGAAACGGCAACTAATACCGTATACGCCCTAAGGGGGAAAAATTTATTGCTATTAGATGAGCCTATATTAGATTAGCTAGTTGGTAGGGTAACAGCCTACCAAGGCAATGATCTATAGCTGATCTGAGAGGATGATCAGCCACACTGGAACTGAGATACGGTCCAGACTCCTACGGGAGGCAGCAGTGGGGAATATTGGACAATGCGCGAAAGCCTGATCCAGCCATGTCGCATGAGTGAAGAAGGCCTTTGGGTTGTAAAGCTCTTTTAGTGAGCAAGATAATGACGGTACTCACAGAAGAAGTCCTGGCTAACTCCGTGCCAGCAGCCGCGGTAATACGGAGAGGGCTAGCTAGCGTTATTCGGAATTATTGGGCGTAAAGGGCGCGTAGGCTGGTTAGTAAGTTAAAAGTGAAATCCCGAGGCTTAACCTTTGAACTGCTTTTAAAACTGCTAATCTAGAGATTGAAAGAGGATAAAGGAATTCCTAGTGTAGAGGTGAAATTCGTAAATATTAGGAGGAACACCAGTGGCGAAGGCGTCTATCTGGTTCAAATCTGACGCTGAGGCGCGAAGGCGTGGGGAGCAAACAGGATTAGATACCCTGGTAGTCCACGCTGTAAACGATGAATGTTAAATATGGGAAGTTTACTTTCTGTATTACAGCTAACGCGTTAAACATTCCGCCTGGGGACTACGGTCGCAAGATTAAAACTCAAAGGAATTGACGGGGACCCGCACAAGCGGTGGAGCATGTGGTTTAATTCGATGCAACGCGAAAAACCTTACCACTCCTTGACATGGAAATTATACCTATTCGAAGGGATAGGGTCGGTTCGGCCGGATTTCACACAGGTGTTGCACGGCTGTCGTCAGCACGTGTCGTGAGATGTTGGGTTAAGTCCCGCAACGAGCGCAACCCTCATCCTTAGTTACCATCAGGTAATGCTGGGGACTTTAAGGAAACTGCCAGTGATAAATTGGGGGAAGGTGGGGATGATGTCAAGTCATCATGGCCCTTATGGAGTGGGCTACACACGTGCTACAATGGTGGCTACAATGGGCTGCAAAGTCGCGAGGCTAAGCTAATCCCTTAAAAGCCATCTCAGTTCGGATTGTACTCTGCAACTCGAGTGCATGAAGTTGGAATCGCTAGTAATCGTGGATCAGCATGCCACGGTGAATACGTTCTCGGGTCTTGTACACACTGCCCGTCACGCCATGGGAATTGTTTTCATTCGAAGCTAACGACCTAACCGCAAGGAGGGTGTTATTTAAAGTGGGATCGGTGACTAGGGTGAAGTCGTAACAAGGTAGCAGTAGGGGAATCTGCAGCTGGATTACCTCCTTGGGCTTTGCGCATAACTTACCATTTTTAATGGTGGTCTTGTTATGTGCTGTACTGCTGTCTTTACTTCTACTTTATTTTAATTTCACAATAACGGAATTTTATGAGTGATAGGGCTCTTTCTCCACATTTACAAATATATAAAGTACAAGTTACTAGTTTTTTCTCTATTATGCACAGATTGACTGGTATCTTGCTATTCCTTTTATTAATAATACTTTTTTGGTATTTCATATTACATGTTTACTTTCCTGAGTTACTTATAGTAAGGTGCTTAAATGCATTATTATTCACTCTTGTTGCTAAATTAGCTTACGTCCTGTGTTTTATAAGTTTTGTATATAATTTTTTAATGGTATTCGTCATTTATTGTGGGATGTTGGGCTTAATTTAGAAATTAATGGCGTTTCAAGGAGTGCTATACTGCTAACAGTAACGCTACTTCTTTCTACTATTGCTTTTTTATTTATGTTTATATGAGTCAATCTGGAAATTCAGTATATCATTGGTGGGTCCAGCGTGTTTCTGCTGTAATTTTACTGCTCCTGTTTCCTTGGTTTATCTATTCATTTTCTTGCGCATTTTATACTGATAGCTCTTTGTCTTTTAGTGAAAAATGTATTAATCACCCTCTAGAGCTGTTATTTTTTGTTGTATTGTTGTTTTGCATTTTTGGGCACGCAGTTCTTGGAATTCAGGTAGTGTGTGAAGATTATATACACAGCGTATCTCTAAGGATTTTCACAATTACATGCTTAAAGTACTTATCAAGCGTTACTTATATAACCTTCGCTTTTACAATCTTTGTCTTCTACAGGCATATTTTCTTGTAAAATTGCCAATTCTGTGTTAGTATATTACCAGTGTACTAGTTTTATCATTGAACTATAGCGATTTTGGTTTAGCAGTATGTTAGAGACATTGAAAAAGTGGGGAATAGACCTTACGCTAAAGGTGAAGGATCTATTTAGTTCATCTGAGTCTCAAGTTTATGTCAAAGGACTTAGAAAGGTAATGATATATGAGGATAGTCGAAAGTGTCAATATCCAAAAAATTATGATCAGATTGTAGATTCTGGGAGAGTTGTAAAAAAAATGACAAGCTTGTAAAAGATAAAGACGTAAATCCAGAGTACCAGCTTATATATAATAAATACAAATTTGATCTAGCCTTGGTTAAGGAAATTGATAAAAAATCTTACTTCACAATTTGCTTTTTAGTTAGTAAAGGTAGGCGTGAGGTTAATGATTATAGTAAATTTTATAAGCCATTTAAGTTTTCAAAAAGAGATCTTGAAAAACACTTGCCGGTCTTTGAGGTTGATACTAAGTTACTTAGGTTAACTAATTCTTCTTTTCTTGCCAAAAAAGGTTGCTTCATCAATGATGACAAGGGAGAAGTTGATGAGAAAGATATAGATGAAAAAGGAAGAAATGGAAAATTACTATACGCTAGTGATTACAGGAAGCTAAGCACCCATTTCTCAGAAATTAGAGATCAGGATGGTAATCTAGAGCTAGATAAAAGTCTTATATCTGTTCCTATCGTTTTTGCTACAAGCTTGGCTAAAGTTTGTACTAAATTGTTGACCTCTCTTCCTATAAAGTTAGGGGAGTATTTAATAAGCGAGCAAAACACAATTGCAAAGTCTTTTGGCTATTTTTTGTTCATCCCTACAATGGCAGTAAAAAATTTAGTGAATATGGGAGCTACCATACTTAAGGCTCCAATTTTATTATTTGCAGCAGATGATAAGAAGTATGGTGATGCTTACTTCACTATGTGGAAACACCAATTGAAAGAATGTTGGGAAGAAGCAAAAAGTGACTTTAATGTTATTAAAGGTGGAGAAATGCTAAAGCCAGGGCAAAAGGATCATAAGCCACTTAGTATAGTGGGCACATGTGATGAGCTTAACGCTAGAAGGCCAGGTGTTGAAAAAGACTTAGAGAAGCCGTCAAATAAAAGTAGTGAAAGTATAGATAAATCTAGAGAACCAGATATTGGAAAAAGCTTAAAGAAGGAGAAGTTGCAAAACAAAAGTAATGAGAAAATAGCTGCGTCTAAAAAAGCAGATGTTGAAAAAGTGAGTGATACTCCACATGTTAGTGAAGTACTAAGCAGGCGGAGTTCATTGTCAGACGAAAAATTTCAATTACTTCCTCGCTAACCGGCCACTACTTTAAATTAACATTTACTTTCTTTATTAACTATTCTACAACAAAAACTTGCATGCATTTTACTATTAGTATAAGATGTTAATTATTTAATTAATTTTCTTGACTATATGCACCCTATAATACTATGTGGTGGTAGTGGCAGCAGACTTTGGCCTTTATCGAATCCAAAGCAATTTCAAAAAATATTTAGCCATAACACTATTTTTCTGAACACTTTATTGAGGCTTAAAAGTGGTTATATGCCACCCGTAATTGCCACAAATATACAGTACGAGTCGTTAGTGAAGAAGGAGTTGCATGTGCTGCGAGAATATAAAGTGATTTTCGAACCAGTGAAAATTGGAACAGCAGCAGAGATATTCATTGCTGCGCTTCTCTGCAATGAAAACGAGATAATGTTAATTTTGCCTTCAGACCATTTTATAGGTGATTTGAATAATTTTTATGCTTATGCTCATAAAGCATCTCAGCTAGCTTCTGAAACTGACTCTACAGTTGCGTTTGGAGTTGAGCCTCATGAATTCAATTCTGAATACGGCTATATAAATGTAGTTTATTATCATAAGGAAAAGTATCATATATTAAAGGATTTCATAGAGAAACCTGAGCATGTATTAAGCAATGATTATTATTGGAATTCTGGAATATTTGTGTTCAAAGCAAAACGCCATATATATGAGATCAAAAAATCTGCCCCGACTCTTTATAATTTATGTTTTGCAAGTGTGAAACATTTCACACCGCAAGAGAGATTTCTGTATTTAAAACAACGAGATTTTGCAGGAATTGAATGCGTCTCTATTGATTGCTTGGTAATGGAAAAAGCAAAAAACGTTGCAATGATAGAAGCTAATTTCGATTGGCCGGACGTTGGAACTTGGAATTCAGTTTTAGAATTGAGTGAGAAGTTTACGTCGTCATTCCGACATGTAACAAAAAAAAGAGAGCCGGTTTCAACGACAGAAAGTAATAAAAATTTATTGGTTGGATCTTAGCAGCCAAACAAAAGACTAATATCGTTTGTTAATAAGGTTAAGAAAGCAAAAGCGATAAGAAGAGAAATCAAGCTATGGGTATTTTATAGTATAATTTTAATGAGCGAAAATTTTCTTATAAAATATTTTTTTATAAATCCATTAAGCTGCACTTCTAAGCAATTCCATCACTATAGAGATGAATACCATATAGTGCTATCGGGAGTTAGGTATGTTAGTTTAGGCGACAAAGAATATGCTATAGTAAAAGACCATATGATAGAAATCCCAAGGGAAATTTCCCATAGGATTGAAAATAGAAGCACAAGCTCTCCACTTGAAATAGTTGAATTTCAGATAGGAGAACATTTATCTGATAATGATATAGTGAGATTGGATAATGTATATGGAAGATTTTGAAATTCTAATGTTAAAGATACTCTATAAGTCTGCTAAATTTAAAGGAGTAAAAATATCTAGTTTTCAAATAAAGAAAAGTCTACAATTATACGAAGTTTCAAGAATATAATGTTTAGCCTCAAAATATTTTGTAATGTCCATCACCTTTGAAATTACTATGGCTGCTTGCTATTTGCGAGCAAAAAATGCCAGATTTTGCTCTATAACGACTTTGTTCTCTATTATCGGCATTGGCCTTGGAGTTGCAACACTAACAGTGGTGATGTCTGTAATGAATGGATTCAGAGCAAAGTTGCTTGACTCAATACTTGGCATTGATTGCCATATTAATGTTTATTTTGATAGGAACATAAATTCAGATTACTGCACAGTTTCAAAATCTATTGAGAAAATTCCTGGTATATTAAAAGCTACTCCTATGACCAATGATCACGTTATTATTGTAGCAAATGGTAAAATTGCAGGTAGCGTAGTGCGAGGCGTATCAACTAAAGATTTGCTTGATAGTACTACCATTACAAATAATGTAATTATAGGTGATGTAAAAAAATTTGATGAAGGGATAATAATAGGAGCACGATTGGCAGAAGCTTTGAACGTTGACTATGGCGACAAAATTACGTTTATATCATCTGAAGAATTTGGTGCATTACTTGGCGAAATGCCGCGAATGAAAAAATATAAAGTTATAGCAATATTTGATATGGGTATGTTTGAGTATGATAATACCTTGATATATATGCCCCTAAAATCAGCACAAGCCTTTTTTAATTATGAAAATAGGATAAAAAATATAGAAGTACTTGTTTACGACGTTACTAGAGCTGGTAAGCTTGCAGATGCTATAGAAAAAGAAATAGGAATGAAAGCTGAAAGTTGGCAATCACAGCAAAGCCATTATTTTAGTGCTTTAAAAACTGAAAGAAATGTGATGTTTTTAATTCTTACTTTGATTATAGTTGTAGCAGCGTTTAATATTATCTCAAATTTAATGATGATAGTGCAAGAAAAGAAATCCGCGATTGCAATTATGCGTACATTTGGTGCAACAAGTGTAAGTATTATGCGTATATTTTGCGCTTGTGGTCTATTAATCGGTTTTACGGGAACTTGTCTTGGCTGTATTATAGGTGTCGTTTTTTTCTCTTAATATCGAAAGTATTAGAGTGTTTTTAGAAAACATTACTAACGTCAAGCTGTTTGATCCTATGATACACTTCTTTTCAAGTTTACCGGTGATATTAGTACCTCAAGATGTAGTAAGTATTTCTGCACTTGCTTTACTCTTATCATTTTAGCAACAATTGCTCCTGCATTGCAGGCAGCTGCACAAGATCCTGCAGAGATACTACGTTATGAATGATACTCAGCAAAAGCACACAGGTTGGTTCTTAATTGTATTGTTATTTACCGGTTACATCACAATAAATAACATAATCGTTTCAAAAATAAGTCAGCAAGAAAGCGAAGACAATATAAATGTTTTAATGGAAAAAATAGATGAATTCAGAATGTCACTTGAAGTTAATCAATCCAGGGTAGAAAAAAGATATTTGACTTAAAGAGAGGTCTGCACACTCAATGTGAGCAAGGTGATAGTAGCTCAAGGTATAAGAACCTCGCAAGATTGCTGCTACTTGTAGTTAAAATGAAGAATTCGTTATTGCGAGAAACAAAATTTGATAATCATATAAATTCAATAAAGCCTTTGATATCAGAGCTTGATGATCCAGAGATAGAAAATGCAGTAAATGAATTGGAAAGTTTGAAAGAGGAGATACTTTACGTGAGTTGAAGTTATCTTTTGAGAAGACCATTGCTGTTACTAACTACAATAAAAGTACATTGTCTAAAAAAATCATTTCAAACTGGATTAGAATACAAGATAAAAATGACCCATTAAGGGCAAAATTTGCAGAAATTGAGGAGTCAATAAACGATAATGATTGGCAAAATATAACTGTTACAGTAAGCAATTTAACGCATTCAGAATTCAAGCCATGGCTAAATAAATTGAATGGTTTTATTGTAGCTTCTAAGAATATTTCAACAATATATCATCACTTATTACAATATATCTCATGATTTATTTCATAATTTTAGCTCTTTCGTTTTTATTTGGCATATGGGTCAAGGTAAGTGGTGAAGTAATAAAATTGGAATTAGGTAATTACACTATAAGTATTGATCTATATTTCATTATTTTTACTTGCGTAGTTTTATTATTTTTATTAATTATACTTGTACGCTTTTTTTCCTTTATTTTATCAACATTTGCCAACATAAGAAATAGAAGAAGGGATAGGGAAGAATTGCTTCTCTTTGAAGCTTTCTTTAGCATAGACTTAAATAATATAGAGAATGCCGAAAAGGTAGTTAAAAGTCTAAATGAGAAGAGCGATAGGTTATCTTTAATAAAGCTCTTTAACTCAGGTAAAACGGGAAATTACAGCATTTTCAGTAACGGTTTAGCAAATATTGCAAATAAAAATCGTAAATTAGCTCTACTTCTGGCCAATAAGCTGATTGTTCACCTCAAACTAAAAGTAGTCTTTCAAAAATTTATAGAATATTGCTCTAGTTCAATTAATGATAAAATGCTATCTATTCCCTTTCAAATAGAGCATTGCATATTGAAAGAAGATTGGATTAATGCAATTTTGAAGTTGAGGGAGGCAGTTAAGTTCAATATTTTTCTTCCCTTTGACCATAAAGAAATGTTTGCAGTTTTTTATTGTGCTTTGGCAAAACAATATGAAAGTAAAAGGGATTTTAAAGGGGCTATAAAGTCTTTACTCAGAGCACAAAGTTATTATGCAACTTTTCTGCCCATTAATTATTTAAAGGCAGAATTATATATTAAACTTGGAAAAATCAGAAAAGCTTCCGCAGTGCTAGAGGCAGAATATGCAGTGAATCCTACTCCTCAGTCAGCTAAAATGTACATCAATTTAAATAGTAAAGGTGCTGAAAGACAATACAACTTACGCCCTAATTATTATTTTAGTTACTATTTACTTGCTTTGTCCTCAATGAGTACAGGTAAATATGATCTTTCAAGTCAATATTTAGACACTGCTATGAAAAAGGCTAATTACATGTCAATCTATCTTATTGTAATACAACTTAAGGTTACATTGCAAGAACACGACAAGGTAATTTATTGGCTAAACAAGATGGGCTCAGAAGCTTTGCCTAATCCGGGCTGGAAGTGTAAAAATTGTAACAGAGAACTCAAGCAATGGGATCATAAATGTTCAAATTGCAAGTTTTAATTGCGTTTATTATACATTATAAGGTTCCACAAGGTGTGATGATAATAGTATATGGGAAATTACCATCAAAGACCTCTATTGAGCAATTTTTGGAGTAGATCTCTTAATATAAACCTTATTTCAAAATAATAAACCTGCAAGTTTTTTAGTTAGACTTGGTTCTAATGTCAAAAAAACTTGCTTTTAGACACTAACAATTATATATTTTAATAAATCAGGGTTGTATACACAATGAAGAGCTTAAAGGAATTGTCCTTAAGAATTAAGAATATTAGGTCTGTAAAAAACCACGAAAATAATGCAAATGGTTTCTGAAGCAAAGTTATTACAAAGCCAAAAGAAATTATCAAATTCAAAATTATATATATCTAAGCTGCATAGCGTTATTTCTTCATTAATGCTATCAGTTGATCAGTTGAAAAATTACTGGCAAAAATTCTAAATATCAGTAATGACGTTTCTTACCTAGTATTCATTGTTGCTTCTGATCGTGGCTTGTGCGGCAACTTTAACTCTTCTATTATCAAATTTAGTCAAGAGCGTGTAAATAAGTCAATCGCAAGTGGCAAAAAAGTAGATATTGTATTTCTTGGTAAAAAAGCTTTTGATATAGGTAAAAATAGGTTTGACTCTAAAAGTATCTTAAAAATTGAAAATAGTAAGGGGGTCACGTTAAAGCACGTAGAAGCTTTGGTTAATGGTGTAGATTTAAGTAAATACGATAAAGTTACAGTTTTTTATAGTAAATTCTATAATACCTTCACACAAAAACCAATGTTGGAAACAATAAAACCATGGGGTGAAAACTCATCCTTGATTGACAACTCTCTGGCTCGTCCAATAATAGATTACAGCTATGAGTATGAACCACAAAATATTGAATTTATTTTAAAATATTTGGTTCAAGATTACGTTGTAATTGCTCTTTACTCTGCTTTGCTTGAAAGTGCAACAAGTGAGAACAGTGCTAGGATGGTTGCTATGGAATCAGCAAACAGAAACACTAAAGAGATGCTGAACAAACTAGAATTGCTTTATAATCGTTCTCGTCAAGCAGCAATTTCAACTGATTTAATTGAAGTTATAGGTGGTACAGAGTCTTTATAAAAATCTAAGGAATAGAAAATGAATATATTAAATATTGCAGCAGGTATCACTAAATTAATAAAAAAGCAGAATCAAGATGCGGAAGTTACAATATATGAAACTAATAAGACTTCAGTTTCTCAGCGTCTATCAAAAATTGAGCAAATCTAAAAATTGCACTGTAGGAATCAGAGCTATAGCAGGTAAAAACAAAGCTGCGTATATTTCTACAAACGATTTGAATAATCTTAGTGATACGGTAAGCCAAGTGGTAGAAATGGCTAAGAATGCGCCAGAAGATCCTTGCATTAATTTTGCTGTAAATGGTAGTAATTATATCTCTTCTGCTAATAGATAATAATGTTGTAACCGTTGATAACCTAAAGGAAATTGCTGAAGCTGCAGAAAATTCAGCCCTTGCACATAAGAGTATCACTAATTCTGAAGGAGCCTTTTCTTCATACGCTTTAGTGAATACAGTATTATCGACTGCTTCTGGTTTTATTGGCTCGTTTAGTAAATCAACCTTTGCTAATCAGGTCTCTGTTGTTGCTGGAAGAGAAAGTGAAATGAAGGTTGGTTGCGATTATGATATAGCATGTAATTTTAGTGATTTAAAGTTGCCAGAGTTAATAGGAAAAGAAGCGGCAAAAAGAGCAGTTGATCAATTGAATTCACGTACAATTAAAACTGGTAAATTTCCAGTTATTTTTGAAAAAAGAGCAGCAAAAGGGCTAGTAAAAATTTTTGCTTCTGCTATAAATGGAGGCAGTATTATAAGCACCAGTTCTTTCTTGAGTGGTAGTTTAAACGCTCAGATTTTTAACGATAGAATTAATATTATCGATGATCCATTGATGATTGCCAAGAGGCATAGCATCGAGACCATTTGATGGAGAAGGGATAACTAGCAAGAAAAATATATTTGTAAAAAAAGGAATATTACAAAATTGGATTTTAGACTTATATTCGGCTAGAAAACTAGACTCAGAAACAACCGGAAGTGCAGCTCGTGCAAGTAATGCTGCAGTTATTCCTGCAGCTAGTAACCTCTACATTAAAAATGGTAGTGTATCGTTTGAAGAATTAATTCAGGAAGTGAAAGAGGGAATATACTCGTATGTAACTGATTTATTTGGTTTTGGTGTTAATTTAATTAATGGCGCTTCCAGATTTTTTATAGAAAATGGAAAAATAACGTATTCAATACATGAGATTACCATTGCTAGCAATTTGAAGGATATGTTTAGCAATTTAGTCGTTGCAGATGATCTAACTTTTTGTGGGCAATTTAATTCAGCAACGATTAAAGTTACCAAAATGACGGTTGCAGGTTCGCTTAACGATTAAAAAATTTATTTGCATTAAGTAAAACAATTGTGTATTATTGTCATGTAATGTTAAGAATAGACTATGGAGTATAAAGGTTTAGTTTCAATAGCTAAGCTTAAAGCATTCTCAATCGTAATTTCAAAGTTTTTCGTCACATTAGTAATGTTAATTAATAATTTAGGAGTTGTTTAAATGGAATTTGGTAATGTAAAATGGTTTAATGCCGAGAAAGGTTATGGTTTCATCAAGCCAGAAGGTAAAGGGGGTGACATTTTTGTACATATTAGCACGTTGGAACTTTCAGGAATAAGGCCTGAGACACTTAAAGGAAGAATAAAGAGAAGGGCATAAAAGGAGAGAGGGTGAGTTATGAGGTTAAAGAGGAGCGCGGTAGAAACGGAGAAGATAAAAAATCTGCAATAAATTTAAGATTGAAAGATTAATCTATTATGAAGTCTTTTAATAGGGTTAACGTATTATGAATAATTTTTATGAGATGGGTCTCCCAGCTTCGCTTACACAAGCTCTAGATAAAAATAATCTTTTCGTCCCAACTCCGATTCAAATACAAGCGATTCCCTTAGCGCTACAAGGTAAAGATGTTCTTGGGTCTGCTCAAACGGGAACTGGAAAAACTTTGGTGTTTGCTATTCCGTTGGTTGATAAGTTGCTGAATGAGCCTAACACTGGTTCAGCTTTGGTCATCGTGCCAAACAGGGAGCTTGCGCATCAGGTAACAAATGAGATAAGAAAACTCTTATTTCAAAATTCTGCACTAAGGGTTGCTTTATTGGTTGGTGGTGAGCCTATTTTTAGGCAGCTAGATCAGCTTCAGAAAAAACCGCAAATTGTAATAGGTACTCCTGGTCGTGTTATAGACCATATTGAGCGTAAAACTGATTACTCGCAATGTTAGCATTCTTGTGCTTGATGAAACGGATCGTATATTTGATATGGGCTTTGGAATTCAAATTGAAGGGATCATGAAATATCTGCCAAAAATACGGCACTTATGTTTTCTGCAACTATTCCTAGTGACATAGTTAAACTTACTGAGAAGTACCTTAATCGACCAGAACGTATTTCTGTTGATTGTGAGAATACAACTTCTATAAAAGATGAGGAAATTCTACAAAGTTATTGTAAAAATTTAAATGATTATGCGAGAAGCAAAAAAATAGATTATGTCATTGGTCGTGATTGTGAATTAAATCGCACTATAGAAATATTATTGAGGCGTAGAAAAAACAACCCTTTATATATTGGAGACCCAGGTGTTGGCAAAACAACAATAGTTGAGGGTTTGGTACTCAAGATCATTGAAGGCAGTGTTCCGAGTGCGCTCAGGTCCAGTATAATTTATGCTTTGGATTTAGGATCACTCCTTGCAGGGACACGCTACAGAGGTGATTTTGAAGAGAGAATAAAATCTATAATAAAAACGATTGAGGTAAAACCAGGTGCTATCCTGTTTATTGACGAAATACACACTATCATTGGAGCAGGTTCTACAAGTGGTAGCTTTCTTGACGCAGGTAACCTACTCAAACTTGCGCTTGCAAGAGGTACACTACGTTTTATAGGTGCAACTACATATAGAGAATACAGCACTAGTTTTGAAAAAGATAAAGCACTAGCAAGAAGGTTTCAAAAAATTAATGTTAAAGAATCTTCTGTTAATGAAACGATAAGGATACTAGATGGCATAAAGCACTACTATGAAGGGTATCATGGGGTATATTATACAAAGAATGCCATTAGGTCTGCTGTTGAACTTTCGCATAAGTATATTACTGGGCGAATATTACCTGATAAAGCGGTTGATGTTATTGATGAGGCAGGGGTATATTGTAAATTACTAAGAAACAGGGGTAAAATTGTAAATAGTAGAGATATTAAGAATACCATTACCAGAATTATGTAAATGTACCAAATGTGCCTTGCGGATCTGAATCTGATGATTTGCAGAAAGTAAAGTCTTTAAAAGCCAATCTAGAAAAGGTGATTTTTGGCCAAGAGAAGGCAATAGAATCTCTTGTTAATTCTATTAAAATTGCTAAATCTGGGTTGAGAAATTACAATAAGCCTTTAGCAAATTATCTTTTTGCAGGGCCAACTGGTGTTGGTAAAACCGAGCTAGCAAAACAATTAGCAGAAAGCATGGGCATGAATCTTATACGCTTTGATATGTCCGAATATATTGAATCTCATGCGATATCAAGGATGATTGGTTCTCCTCCTGGATATGTAGGTTATGATCAGGGTGGATTACTCACAGAGTCTGTATCTAACAATCAATATAGTGTTGTGCTGCTTGATGAAATTGAAAAGGCCCATAGCGATATCTATAATATATTGCTACAAATTATGGATTATGGGTGTATTACAGACACTTACGGACGTAAAGTTAACTTTTCCAATATAATTTTAATTATGACAACTAATGCAGGAGCAGTTGAACGTAGTAAAAGTTTTGTTGGCTCTGGGCATAAAAATTTTAACATTGGTGATAGCGAAAAAGCAATAGAACAGGTTTTTAGCCCTGAATTTCGTAATCGTCTTGATGCGATTATTTCTTTTTCTGACTTAAGTACGAATGTGATTTTGCATATTGTGGATAAATTTGTCTTAGAACTGAAAAAGCAACTGACGCAAAAATGCATAAACTGCTTGGTAAAGGTAAAGTGAAATCTTATCTTGTACAAATGGTTTATAGTAAGGAAATGGGAGCACGTCCGATAGAGAGACATTGAAAAAGAGATAAAAAGTTACTTAGCAGAAGAAATACTGAATCGTAAATTAATAAAAGGAAAGAAATTAAGAATCTATATGAAAAAAGTAGAAAATAAAATTGTTTTTGATATAGTTTAAAATCCTTGTATTGAACTTCATCTTTGTTACAATTTATAACTTAAATTTAATTTGAATTATAGTGATAAGTGATAAAGTAAAACAAGTCCTAAGCTACTACGAAAGTGAAAACCCAGGGGTAAAAGCGAGGCCCCGACTGGAGGGGCTCCTAAGCGCATGCTTGGAGAGAGGCCAATTCCCGCTTCGTTGGAAGACGGGGAAGCTGGTCCTCATTCGGAAGCCGGGGCGCCCTGCGGACTCTCCGTCCGCATACCGGCCCGTGGTGCTGCTCGACGAGGTGGGCAAGCTCTTTGAAAGAGTCATTGCAAACCGCCTCGCCGAGCACCTTGCGGGGACGGGGCCGGATCTTGCGGAACACCAGTTTGGTTTCCGCAAGAGGCGCTCTACGGTGGAAGCCATCATGCGCGTGAGAGCCCTCACGACGGGGGATGCAGTGGCCAGAGGGGGGGTTGTCTTGGCGGTGTCTCTTGACATCGCCAACGCCTTCAACTCCATGCCCTGGAGCTGCATTAGGGAGGCACTCCGGTATCACCGGGTGCCGACCTATCTCCGTCGTATAGTCGGGGACTATCTGACGGACAGGGCCGTCATCTACCCCGGTCGCAACGGTGAGTGGAACCGGCGAGAGATGTCGTGCGGTGTCCCACAGGGTTCGGTTCTGGGGCCACCTCTGTGGAACATCGGTTATGACTGGGTGCTGCGCGCCGACCTCCCTACCGGCGTCAGCGTAATTTGCTACGCTGACGACACGCTGGTACTGGCACAAGGGGGGTCGTACGAGGCGGCGGCGGAAACTATGACACGCGGGGTTGCGATAGTCGTTGAGAGGATTCGGCAACTGGGTCTCGAGGTGGCTCTGCACAAGTCCGAGGCCATGCACTTCCATGGTCCTCGGAACAGGCCACCACCGGGATCCTCAGTAATGGTAGGAGGGGTATCCATCGGCGTCGAGTCGACGCTGAAGTACCTAGGACTCGTCCTCGACGGCCGATGGAACTTCGTTGAGCACTTCCGACGTTTGGCTCCCAAACTGGAACGGACCGGGGCTGCCTTCAGGCGACTCCTGCCGAACCTGGGGGGGGCCAAACGCCTCCTGCCGGAGGCTCTACGCGGGGATCGTGCGATCCATGGCCCTTTACGGGGCCCCGGTGTGGGCGCGTGGTTTGGCGCGGCTTGCCGTCCACCACCTGAACGCGCCCCAAAGGGTGGTCGCCGTTAAAATGGTTCGCGGCTACCGCACGATCTCCCGCGAGGCGGCGAGCCTCCTTGCCGGATTGCCGCCATGGGATCTGGAGGCGGTAGTCCTCGCACGCCTGCACGAATGGCGCGCGGAGGCACTATGCCGGGGGGAAACCCCGCTGCCACGGCAAGTTGTCGCGCAGCGGACAGTCTTCCGGCACGATCTCATGGCGACATGGAGAGAGCGACTGTCGCAACCCCGTGCTGGGCACGCCACTATAGCGGCGATAAGACCCCTCTTTGAGGAGTGGCTTGAGAGACGCCACGGCATCCTCACCTTCCGCCTGACTCAGGTCCTCACCGGACACGGTGTGTTCGGGAGGTTCCTGCACCGAATCGGGCGGGAGGAAACGCCCGGGTGCTCCCACTGCGAGGATGGACCGGAGGACACGGTGGAACACACCGTGGAGGTGTGCCCTGCTTGGGCGGAGCACCGCCGTGTCCTCGTAGCGGCGATAGGCGGCGGCGACCTCTCGCGTCCGGCCCTGGTCGAAGCCATGGTCCGGAGCGAGACGGAATGGGATGCCGTCACCACCTTCTGCGAAGCAGTGATGCTAGCGAAGGAGGTGGCGGAGCGGGAGAAGGAAAGAGCAGCAGCTTTCCTCCCAGGCCGCCGCGGGAGACGCCCCGGGCGTCGGGGGCTACGTCGTGGCCCCCGGCCACCGTAGGCGCGGGCCTGTGGACGGCGAGCAATGGGTAGCTCGTCGTCCGTCCGTCTAACGACGACAGGCCGTGTCGACGGCGCGTTTTGTTCCACGCGCGCCTCAAAGAGCTGTCAGCAGCGTGATGGGGCCCGCAAGGGCCGACGCCTGCCGGGGCTGCGGGCTATTCGAAAGAGATACCGCGGCTCCGGAACGTAAGGGCACTGAAGGAACACGGATGGTTTTTAGTCAGTAAAAGTCTGACACTCCCTTACGCTCCACCCAGAGCGAAAGGGGTCATTAGATGATTTTCCATCCGCAAAAAAAAAAAAAAAAAAAAAAAGGGGTAAAAGCGAATCTTACCCGTATTCTCATGCATGGAAAGCTTGGCGGTACTGGCAAGTTAGTGATTCTGCCAGTAGATCAAGGATTTGAGCACGGGCCAATAAAAAGCTTTGAAGTTAACCCTGATGCTTATGACCCACATTATCATTTTCAGCTTGCAGTTGATTCGGGAGTAAGTGCATATGCTGCTCCAGTTGGTATGATTGAAGCTGGTGCTTCAATTTATGCTGGAATGCTTCCACTTATTTTGAAACTTAATAGTTTCAACTCCTTACATTCAAAAAATCTGACTTCTGATCAAGCAATAACCTCTTCTGTGAAAGATGCACTGCGTTTGGGCTGCTTGGCTGTTGGATTTACTATATATCCTGGTTCTGCTAAGTGTTTTGATATGATGGAAGAAGCCCGTGAAATCGTAGCTGAAGCCAAATCTTATGGGCTTGCAGTAGTGCTATGGTCTTATCCACGTGGTGAAGTAATTTCCAAAGAAGGTGAAACAGCGGTTGATGTTATTGCCTATGCTGCGCACATAGCAGCTTTACTTAGCGCTAGTATAATCAAAGTAAAACTTCCAACTAAATATTTGGAAAGGGAGGAAATAGAAACAGAAAATATTGAATCATTATCTAAAAGAATTACTCGTAAATATGTTAAAAGATCTTGTTTTGCAGGGAAAAGAATAGTAGTTTTTTCTGGTGGCGAATCGAAATCAGTGAATGAAATATGCAATGAAGCGAAAGAAATTAAGCAGGGTGGTGGTAATGGTTCAATCATTGGACGTAACACTTTTCAACGCAAAAGGGAGGAAGCTTTATCTATGCTAAAAGATATAATGGATATCTGCACATAAAAAATGGCTGGGTGGCAGAATGGCTTATGCGGAGGACTGCAAATCCTTTTATACCGGTTCAATTCCGGTCCCGGCCTCTTACTTTGATTAGATCATTTTCTCTTCTGAAGCTTTAGCAGGATGTGCAGATTTTAATATATAAGAAGATGAGATATTATATTTAAAATGTGAGTAATAAAATGCCAAAGGGATTAATAAAAGCTTTATTAAATTAGTTTACCCTTCTTGCTTATCGGCTGTGGCTTCCACTATTTACTAAAGAGCTCATATACTTATCTTGCACCAGAAAAATATCCTTCATCCAACAAACAGCCAGTTTACGTTGTACAGCTTAAAGTGCTCAGACTATGCACGATACATTATTTAATGATTTTCTATTGATAGACAAATCATCTTTTACAGCAGAACATGAGCGCGCTAGCGAATATATTAACTATGGAAAAGAAGTTGGAGCAGATGTGGTAGTCGTGTCGTTTCAAAATATACAAAAAGTTGAAGAGCATTTTAGCATCACAGAACTACTATTATGGAACACAAGCTTGACAACATTTTATACAGAGACCATTGTAAATTTTGACCAGGATGTGCTTTTTCTGAAAAGAATAGGTAATACAAGAGCTCCATGGGAATATGTCCAAGAGGAATTCGAGCTTGATAAAAGAAACGATACTGATCCATATTTAGGCATTTGGGTGGACTATAAAACATGTAAGGTCGAAATATATTCTACAGAAAATGAATATCTAGGATTTATAAACGAAGCTAATTGTAAGGAGAAATCTACAATAAATAAAATGCTTGCTTGGAAAAATGGAGATATAAAGTTGCGCATTAATAAACAATCCAAACAGGGATTTTATTTAAATCGAGATAAGATCCCTATACTAATACAATCTCATTTGGTCACCTTGAGTTAGTGGATAAAAATACTGATCAAGTTGTGGTTTCCCTTCAGAAAAATTAGTTTTTACTACTCATAGAAACTATATACTTACTATTTCCTTAGTTTAATCATTTTTCTAAGTTATTATTGTTGCATGGTAAAAAATAAACTAAAAATAAGCAAAGTGTTTTACAAAATGATATTACGTAATTAATTGTTTTTACTGCCGCCTGAAGTTGCTCACTCTTTGGTAATCATGGCATTAAAGAAAATACCTTATAAGAATCCTATAGAGCTACCAGAATCTTTGAGTGTGAATTTTTTTGGTAATATGCTCAGAAGCCCCGTGGGCCTGGCTGCAGGTTTTGACAAGAATGCAGAAGTTATAAGGCCTATGCTTTCATTTGGTTTTGGGTTTATTGAAACTGGTACTGTAACTCGTAATCCACAATATGGAAACAAAAAACCAAGAATTTTTCGGTTAGTTAAAGATCAAGGGGTAATTAACAGATTGGCATTTAACAATAAAGGAATAGACTATTTTCTTAAACAAATAGATGAAACCAAGCTTGATGACTGCATTTTTGGCATAAATTTTAGGAAAAAATAGTGCATCGAAAGACCAAATTATTGATTATGTTGATTTAATAAAGATGGTATATGGAAAAAGCAATTATATAGTGCTCAACATCTCGTCTCCAAACACACATAATTTACGCAATCTGCACAATAAGCAAGAATTATCGAAATTGTTGAAATCCATAACTCTAACCCGTAAATCAATTGATAATTCCGCAATAATATTAAAAATCTCACCCGATATAGATCAGCAAACGAAAGAAAATATCGCTGACCTTGCGTTGGAATATAAGATTGACGGATTAACAGTAAGCAACACTACGGTAAGTAGAGATAATCTGCATTCTCACCACAACGAAAGTGGCGGATTGAGTGGCAAACCACTGTTCAAACTTTCAACCGAGTTATTGGGCGATATGTACAAATTTACTAAGGGCAAAATATTATTAATAGGGTGCGGAGGAATCTCAAGTGGTGCTGATGCATATAAAAAAATAAAGGCAGGAGCCTCTTTGGTGCAGTTGTACACTGCTCTCGTATACCACGGACCTCAAGTTGTAAACAAAATTAATCTAGAACTTGCAGAACTAATAAGGAGAGATGGATTTAGTAACATTAGTGAGGTAGTGGGTTGTATACATTAATTTTGGAAGTTGATGGTATTATTTTAATAAAATAAGACTAATTCTCTGATATAAAGGTGGTAGAAAGTGCTTTTCTTTTAAATAATGGGTATGAAGAGTTTGAATGATGCAATATCTAAGATCATTGATTATAAATTTACAAATTATGCAATATCAGAAGAGGCACTAACTCACCCAAGCGTAAATAAAAGGAATAGCAAAAACCAGATTGTAAGCTACGAAAGACTAGAGTTTTTAGGCGATAGTGTTTTGAATATGTTCGTATCTGCCATACTGTTTAAACTATTTCCTGAAGAAAAAGAAGGAGCATTGGCAAAAAGAAAGATGGATTTAGTTTGTGGCAACACCATTGCTAACGTTGCTAAATAAATAAAATTAGGCAGCTTTATCATCATGAATAATAGTGAACGCTGCAATGGAGGGAGATGTAATCTAAAAAATTTAGAAAACTCGCTTGAAGCACTAATAGGTGCAATTTATATTGATGGCGAACTTGAAAATGTTGAAAAATGTATTACCCAATATTGGGAAAAGCTGGCTAAAAGCATGCTTGACCCCCCTCAAGATCCTAAAACCTCACTGCAAGAGTGGACTCAGAAAAACAAATTGCCTTTACCGGAGTATGAGCTTGTAAAACAAACTGGACCAGCGCACAATCCTGAATTTACTATATCAGTTTGCATAGAAGATTATGGTAAAGTTTATGCATGCGCTTCTAGTAAAAAGATTGCTGAACAAAAAGCTGCTGAGTTGATGCTAGAAAAAATTGGAAAAGACGCTTCAGTTTAGGCAAAATAGGCATTAATAGACTTCTTTCAAAATTTATATAAGGAGCTCAAAATTGTGGATACCAGCAATCAAATTAAATCTTAAACCAAAACGTTTTCGTTGGTTTCTATGTCTATCGGAAATGATTTCGAACCTTTTCAATGACGTTTTCAACTATTGGCCTTTGGATCATAAGTGTTCTGTTCTCTTTTTTTTGTTCTTTGCTTAACGGATTCTTTTTCGTTTTCCTGTGAGGTAATACAACATTTTTGTGTATCTTCTGCATTTCCCTGTAGCCGGAATCAGCTAAGATTTTAGTTTGTGGCAATACTGCTACATTTGATTTTCTAAACATCCGAAAATCATGTTTTCTACCATTCGCTCAAATGTTGCCTTTTTTACCCCTGTTAAACGTCAAAACTTTTCTCCTTCTAACTTTTCTATTTCCTTATATTTCATGCTTTCAAATACTTGATCTTACACTCCTTCTAACAATTTTGAAAGAAGTCTAGTGAATGGTCACGTTAAAACATGTTTTTAAATTTTTGCCAAAATCCTGGTTTATTATCATTAACCTTTGTAAATGTTATATTCAAACTGTATTTCGGATCATTTGGCACGTCGTATTTTATGCTAAATGTTGAAACTTTATCGTTATTGTAAATATGTACATCATCATATGATAGCTTTGTTGTGTAACACTTTATATGCTTTTGCTTATCATACACTAAATCACCTGACTCCCTTTCTAGTTCCACAAATTTCGGTTTTTTCTGACATTCCTTCATTTTTATTAAATCCTTATCTAGTGATATTGAAACTGGCAACGTATTTCCAGCATATTCTTTAGCTAAAGGTTCACTTTGGGGATACATTTTTATTTCCCTTCCAAAATGTGAGTCTATGAAATTATTACTCCAAAATTTATCGCCAGAATGCACGTACCCATCAGTAGCATACGGCACCCCACCATAACTGCATTGAACTTTGTAATCTCCAACACCGTTGTTTTGAAAAAAATCATGAATGGTAGTGTAGCTACTTGCAACATCATTTATATAATCCATTACTTTATTCCTTAAACTTTTAGTTCGTTATATCATAATCATTATGCCAATCAATCAAAAAAGCTCTTTCTTGCTGTTTTTAGAACTGATTTTAAGCAAGCGCTCTCGATTAGTTGGGAGCGTATTTATAAGATTGTGACATTCTTGCCTCCCAGTTTTTCACATACTGCTGAATCAATTCAGGATAATCTGTAATAATTAATAAATTTTCAGCATTTCCTTTTTTAGCTGTCTTACTAAGGTTAAATGACCCTGTGATGACTTTTTGATTGTCAACAATCATTATCTTATTATGAGCAATCTTTGGCTTATCATCGATCCAACTTAGTACTCCACCTGAAAATAATTCATTTATAACACTATATTTTGAGTAGTTGCCATTTATCTAAGATAACTTTAACATCAACACCGCGTTCTTTAGCATTAATCAAAGATTTTGCAACTTGTTCCAAGGTTAAATGTATATTCTTGAACTAAGATAGATTTTTAGACTGATCTATTAGGCTAATTATCGGTACAGCACATCTTCTCCAGGTGAATAGCAAAACGTAGCTTTTGGGCAGGGCGAAAATATAAAACCCGCATAGTAATACAGAGAAAAACACATTAACAAGAATAAAAAGTGAAAAAGCCTCACAACAACCCACCCCAGGATATACAGCGATAGGCTACATCATAATTTAATCACCTGTCAATCCATATTCTTCCCACTTCTCCTTGACTTTTCTTACTATTTCCTCACTCATTTTCAGGCGGGATTTTATTTGTTGCATCAAATCCCATCTTACCTCCCAGGCCACTTTCAGGGGAAGCAAAGTCTAAATAATCAATAGGTGTATTTTCTATCATGATTGTATCACGCACAGGGTCCATTCTCGTTGATATTGCCCATATCACTTCCTTCCAATCGCGTATATTTATATCATCATCAACAACGATAGTAAACTTCGTGTATAAAAATTGCTTTAGAAAGGAAAGTATGGCCATAACAATTCTTTTTGCCTGCCCTGGATAAGACTTTTTTATCGATATCACCGCTATTCTATATGAACAACCTTCTGGTGGTAGGTAAAAATCCACTATCTCTGGAAATTGATTGATAAGAATGGGCACAAAGATTTCATTGAGCGCTTCATCAAGAATTGATGTTTCATCAGGTGGCTTGCCAGTGAAAGTGCTGAGATAAATTGGATTTTTGCGCATAGTAATTGCAGTAATATTAAATTCTGGAAATTGCTCAACAGAATTATAGTAGCCGGTGTGATCTCCGTATGTCCCTTCATCTTGATATCTATCCAAACTTACATAGCCTTCCGGAACAATCTCTGCATGAGCTGGCACTTGAAGCGGAATAGTCTTACAATTTACAAGCTCAAGCGGTTTTTTGCGCAGTAACCCAGCAAATTGGTATTCTGACAATGTTTCTGGCACTGGAGTTACCGCAGCAATAATTGTTGCAGGATCACTACCGATCGCAGCAGCAGCAGGAAATTTCATATTTTGTTCCTTCTGTTTCCATCGTTTGTGGTGACCTGCACCACCACGATGTGCAAGCCAGCGCATTATAGTCGTTTTTTTATCTATAACCTGCATACGATATATTCCAATATTGAAATTATCTTGCTTGTCTTCCGTTGGGCCTTTTGTCACCACAATTGGCCAGGTGATAAGTGGTGCAGGTTCATTTGGCCAGCATTTTTGAATAGATAGCAAACTAAGATCCACCTCATCCCCAGTTAGCACCACTTCTTGACATGGAGCCTTGCTCACAACTTTACTTCGCATCGACAATACAACTTTTAGTAAAGGAAACATTTTCACAGCATCTTTGAAGTTTTTTGGTAGCTCAGGTGATCGCAAAAATGCTAAAAGTTTACCAAGATCTCTTAGTTCACCAGGGTTTATGTTCAAACCCAATGCAATCCTCTTAATAGTACCAAATAAATTCACCAAAACAGGGATCGAGCTTTTACCATTTTCTTTAACAACATTCTCAAAAATTATAGCTGGCCCTTTGTTTGACAAAACTCTGCGGTGAATTTCTGTCATTTCAAGAACTGTTGAAACTTCCTCCTTAATCCTAATCAGATCTTTTTTTCTTCTAAGGCTTTAATGAAGTCGCGTAAGTTGTTGTACATATTTGAGTATTTAAGTCTACTAAGTAGTGCTTTTCCCCAGATTCCATCACAATAAGTACATAAGATAATTATCTATTCACTGATTACTATAGAGGCCTTACAAAAATTATTCTCCAGCTCGCTTTTTAAGTTTTTATATTCAGCAGTCTTTAACTTTTCATTAGTAATAAAACTTTTCTTTATAGCTATTACATTGCTAAATTCAGTTCCATCATTTTTATATTTACAGAACCTATTTACATATAACCAAGGAGTATCTATTTTAAAATTCAAACTTTCACAGTTTTTAATTTTAATATCTTTTATTATCATATGACTTTCCTTCGTTTTAGGAATACCGATAAAAAGTTCTGATACTTGATCAGAAGCTGTATTCACAGCATCATTAAGCCAATTATTTCCTAAATTCAAAGCAGGACCTAGATTTGTCTTAAAAACTTATTTTTTTGCTGAAATTCATACTTAATTGTAAGACCATCTACACTACGCAAAGTAAGATCAGGTAACTCTAAGAACTTCTTTTCTTCTTCATCAAGATATACTCCACTAATCATAAGAAAAACAGAATCTCTTAATTGTTCGTTTGAATAATATAATCCAACACCTGTTAAGACTAGAGTTGAATTCCATTGAACAGTAAGCCATCAGCGTTCACTTACAACATTATCTTTTATAGTTAATTTACTATAGGCTATCACTTTTGAGTTTTCAGCTTGTACAGCAGGAATTTTTATGTAACTATCTTCCTCAGAATCCAGTACTATAGCATTTCTATTAGCAATGTCTGGGAAAATACCCTGAGCCATACTGACAGTATTAGTTGGATCAATCCAATATATTTTTCCACCTTTATTGTTTACTCAGCTACTAAGCATCACATGATTAAAATTATCCATATTAGGTAACGCTTCAGGATTGGAAATGCCAGTAGTTCTTGTAAAATAGCAGACGTGCTGGCAGAAAAGTCTTTGCAATACCCGACTTGAGAATCAGCAATTTTCTCTAAATCTCTCAGAAAATACTTTCCTGATAACGTACGCCAATCTCCCATGTATTGGATTTTTTCGTTCAATAAAGAAGTAACAGCATTAATTTTCTCCTCATCAGTATTCTTATTGGCAGCAGATCCTACTATAGCTGTAAAAGTTGCAGGAAGTGGCTGATTAATGACGCTATGATATCCAGGCGCTAATTTTTTAGCTAAATCCTCCCATTTAGATAAGCTTGACAATGATACCCAAGTACTATGTTTAATAATCAATATTCCATTATGTGGCTCATTTATTATGTTTTCATAAACTGCTTTTTTAAAAGTAATACTTTTAGAATGTACATCATTCTTTTTTTTCTCGTCGATCTTTAATACGTTTCTTGGATCATTAACTTTAATCTCTAGAGGTAATTTAGAATTGATTTTAGTATTTTCTGCTTGGACGTAATTCCCATAATAAGAAAAGCTCAAGCTATAAAAATTACCAACAGGGACTTTTTTGTTAATACCTTTATATCTTAAATATACTTCGGTACCAATTTCTATTTTAGAAAATGATATGGTTACTTGCCTTAACTGATCGAAACTTTCGCCAGGACCAGCCAATAGTCTATCCTCCATCATGTCTTCAGTGACTATATATTCCTCTCCGTTATAAGCTGTTTTAGCATCTAAAACAGTCAAGTCTGCACTATCACCATTATAAATAACACTATACGGAGAGAATCTGCTACGCTCAGATTCCTTGAGTATTTTCACTAGTTGTTCAACTTCCACTTCATAGGTACCATCCTTATTAACACTAATGTTAACATTAGAAAATTTGACCTCAACGGAAGCATCTTCATACTTGCTCCACCTCGCTTCAGCTGTAGAAGCTACAAAAAGTACTAATAATGCTAAGTTAAAGAGAGTTTTCAAAAACTTCATTACGACATCATATTTACTGAAAAATCATTTTATTATACTTATATAATTCTGCCTATAATACAAATAGTCAGATGATTAGGAGAGAAGTTTACTTTCTAGGATGGTTGTTTCTTTACCAATCATTCATATAATTTACCGCCGCATTTACCAGTATTATATGCGGCAATTACATGATAATCAACTTTTTACTACCACACTTACAATTGCTAGACGTGACGGTAAAGACCATCCAAATCTCTCAAATCTACAACTCTGCAAAAGTTTTCATCACCAAATCTTCTAATGAACTTTACAACAATATGCTTAAATTTCACTTTATAAAGTTTGCATTTCTTGATATAAATATTTTTATATCTTAAGATTGAACATTTATTTAATATAATTTTTCTGATTATTCTTTAAGTAAGTGTGTGTCTCGAATATCTTTTTTATTGATACTTATACTGGCAGTAGCAACTTTACCAGTAATAAACAATTGGCTTTCAAATCGCAGCCAAATGCTAAGCGATGATTATATAGGTGAGAAATTAGATAATTACTTATGTAGAAATTTTGATAAGATCGTAAAAATTCTCAAAGAGGAGTCGATTAAAAGTAGTTACGCTGCTCGAGATAATGTGAACAAAAGTAAAATTTCACAATACGAGGATCAAATATTTGACCTTACTTATCCTTACTCCAGAAATGAAAATAGTAGTGTTATAGTTGTAGGTTTCTTTGACTATTCTTGTGGATATTGCAAGACTATAAAAGACGATATAAAACAGTTAATTAACGAACGTAAAATTAAGTATATCTTTAGGGATGCTCCAATACTTGGTAATGACTCTTTAAGGGCAGCAAAAAGCGCTTTAGCTGTTTACTTTATTGATAAAGAAAAATATTTAGACTTTCACTATTCTGCTTTAAGTCACAAAGGAGGATTTTCAGACGAAAGCATATTGGATATAGTGAAAAGCATAGGGATTGATGAGGACGATTTTAATAATTCCATGAAAAATAACGCGGACAAAATTGAAGAAATGATAAATGGCAATAAGCTCCTAGTAAGAGATTTGGGAGTAGGGGGCACACCTTTTTTTAATAATTGGGGATAGTCTGTTTGTAGGAGCAACTGATTTGAATGTATTACGCAAAAAAGTAGATGAATTAAATCGCAAGCAAAAACTAGCTTCAGCGATTAATTTGCTATAAAATTTTATTTTTTTACTTGACAATATAAACGAGCCTGAATGCAATGTACCGTGGGTGTGGTGCTTAAATTATACTTAAGATACCATTCAATTAGCAAGTTTTCTCTCAAGCACAGACATCAATAATTGTACTTTTTAATCAGGATGACCTAGTGTTATTTAGCTAAAATTACTTTAATTTTACTTTCATAGGAGGACATATGTCATTCACAGAAATTAGATTTCCAGAAAATATATCTTATAGTTCCACTGGATGAACGGAATTTTCCACTGACGTTGTAACAACTCATAACGGTTGTGAGCAGCGCAACATCAATTGGTCTCATGCACGAACTAGATACAACATAGCTTACGGGGTCAGATCAAACGAGCAGCTAACAGAACTCATAACATTTTTTCATGCACGAAAAGGGAAAGCAATAGGGTTTCATTTTAAGAATTGGACAGATTTTATAGCCATTAATCAAAAAATTGGTATAGGAGATAACAAAAAAACGACTTTCAGCTAATCAAAACTTATGTAATTGGGGAAGGTAAGCATATATGCATGATCAAAAAGCCAGTACATGGGAAAGTAAAGATTTATTTAAATGGTAAAGAAGAGAGTGAATATTCAGTAAATTATTCAACGGGAGAAATAACATTTATGAAACCACCAGTAAAATATACGATAACCAGTAAAATATGCGAGCTTCGCATTTAATGCGCCCGTGCGCTTTGATACAGATTACTTAAACGCTTCTACTGATGACTATGGAAGCAATAGCTGGAATAACATTCCACTAGTAGAGGTAAAGTTTAATTAAGCTGCTTTAAAATTTCCTCCTGTTGCTGAGTGTGAACACTAGCATAACCACATGCAGGAGATACAGCAGCAGGTATTGCGATAAACTGGTCTTTTTGCTTGAATATTGAGGTCAGATAATACCTCTTCTATCAATGGGTTGACAAAAAACCATCCCCCCATATTTTTTGGTTCTTCTTGACACCATATAATTTCAGCGTTCTTGTACTTTTCAAGTTCGCTGCTTAATTTATCGTCCGGAAACGGATAGAATTGTTCTAAACGTATCACTTCTATATCGTTTATTTTTTGTGTTTCAAGCATTGCAATTACATCGTAATAAACTTTACCACTGCATATTACAACTTTACGTGTTTCATTATTTGAAACTAAACCTGTTCTACATTCTGGAATTACTGTGAGGAATTTTCCTGCAAAGTCAGATAGGTTAGAAACTGCTCTTTTATGACGCAATAGTGATTTAGGTGTAAACACTACTAAAGGCTTACGAACGTCTCTAAGCATTTGTCTGCGTAAGACATGGAAGTAATTCGCCGGAGTGGAACAATTAACTACCTGCATATTATCCTCTGCGCAGAGTTGCAAAAATCTCTCTATACGTGCGGAGCTATGCTCAGGTCCTTGCCCTTCATAACCGTGGGGCAACAATAGCACTAGACCGCTCGATCGCAACCACTTTGTTTGTGCAGATGCGATAAACTGGTCAATTATAATTTGTGCACCATTTGCAAAATCACCAAATTGTCCTTCCCAGAGTACCAGTGAATACGGAGAATCAAGACTATATCCATATTCAAAGCCCATTACAGCATACTCTGATAAAGCGCTATCTATGACCTCAAAGTGAGCTTGCTTTTCATTTATATTGTTTAGCGGAATAAACGCTTCTTCTGTTGTCTGATCAATAAGCCTTGAATGACGGTGCGAGAAAGTTCCACGACCAGAATCTTGTCCTGATAAACGCACTCCTATTCCTTCTGTAAGCAGTGACGCAAATGCAAGACTTTCGGCAGTTGCCCAGTCTATATTGCTACTAGAATTTATGCTGTCTATTCTTCTATCGAGTATTTTTTAACCTTATTGTTAATGTTAAAGCTAATTGGAATATTGCTATTTATATGCATACACAATTTTTTCAACTCATCTGGCGGAACACCAGAATCCGTGTAGTATTCGCTCAAATCGTTTAGCTTTGCTCTTCTTAATTTTGACCACACTCCACCGAACCAGTCAGCTTTTTTGGAGTGTAATTCACTGATTCAGCAAGACTTTTATCTAATTTTGCCCTGAACTCACTGCGCAATTTATTTACTTCATCGTCATCTAATACTTTTTCTACAGTCAATTTTTCTTCATACAATGTTCCAGGAGTTTTATGTTTTGATATCAGCTTATACATAAGTGGCTGAGTGAAATTAGGTTCATCGCCTTCATTATGGCCGTATTTGCGGTAGCATATTATATCAATCACTACGTCCTTTTTGAATTTTTGCCTATATTCCATCGCCAGACTTGCAGCAAAACTCACAGCTTCCGGGTTATCTCCATTCACATGGAAAACCGGAGCTTCTATTGATTTTGCTATGTCAGTGCAATAAAAAGAAATCTTGCGCAGCATGGGTTAGTAGTAAAACCAACTTGATTGTTTATAACAATGTGCATAATACCACCTATGCACGACGCAAGCGACGAGATACCTGCTTAGTGTAACCAGCACTGGTTGAGCAACTCAGGGGCGGTGGGCGGAGCCACGGGGGTCGCGACCAGCGAGGTTCGACAACTAGCGAGGGTGCATACAACAACACAGAAAAACAGCCGTAGTCTTGGTTATTGTATTTAATTTGTTAAATATATATAACTTATATTAATATAAGATTTAGAATAAGATAATAAAGAAAGAATGATGTTGTAACTATGCAAATAACTCTCCCAATAAAGGCATCGAATAAATAACGAGAGTTAGCATAGATTTTAAAATATAAATTGTACTCTTATAGTTAATTTACCTTTGTAGCATATCACCTTTATTGTATACATATTACCATTCATATAAATTACGTTTCTTAAGATAATTATAACATTATCAGGGCATGTTATCGTGATGCGGCCGCGAAATTAATGAAGCTACGCGTAGGGCATCACGACGTTTTATATTTATAGTGCTGAGGTGCGGGGCAGGGTTCTCAGCTTAAAAATTGTAAATTACAAGGTTTAAAACCTTTTAGAGTATAAGATAATTATTGTGTACATAATAGTATAAGAATTAGATGTAAAAATATTATATAATTAAATATGATTGTTAATAAATAAAAATTTTAAAGAAATAAAAAAAGGCGCGGGGGTGAGGCAAGGGTCCGCTGGCCAGCCGTGGCCGAATCATATAAAAGACGGACCGGCCGGTAGGGTCCGTCGTCGCTCTCCAGCCACTGAAAAGGCACTACAAGAAGAAAAAAAGTACAAGTTCCTCCTCACCGCCGCTTGCCTCCTATATAAGCAAGAACAACGCGTTTTATTCATTTTTCGAACGGCGTTACGGCGATCCGTAACATTAATGGTCCTTCGAAGAGCCGAATTAAGAAGCAAACCGCAAGAACGAAAAAATATTATTTTGAAGAAAAATGGTGATTACGCGTAGTAACAGCGGAGAATCATCGAAGCGTCGTAAGGATGAACAGACGACCCTGGGGGCCACGGAAGAGACCTCCGGGGGCGAATCAGCCGCAAGTGGCTCATCAAACACCACTAGCGAAACCACAACGGGCAGCGATACAACTGCTACCTCTGCGACCGATAAAACGTCTGCAACGGAAGAAACCCAGCAAGAGAGTGATCAAAGATCACAGCGTACATTAAAGCCGGGCGAGACTAGGTCACGCCGCTCCGTAGTCTCACGCAAGAGACTCCTCGCGGAGTTAGAGGCGAAAGAGCGGCTAGCCGAACTCAAGCTCGAGCAGGCCCGATTGCAAGCAAGAACGGAACTGCAAGAAATACACGTGCAGCGACTACAAGCAGAAGCCGGATCAACCGAGGACGAAGAAGAAGAAATAGAGGACGACTTAGCATCAGTACGCATTAGTACATGGTTACAAGAAAAACCCACATCACAACCCGCGCCGCAACCCGTGTCACAACCCGCGCCGCAACCTGCACCACAACCCACGTCGCACTCCGCATCGCAACCCGCTCCGCAGTCTGCAACACAACCCGCGCCGCAACCCGCGTCGTACTTTACGTCGCAACCAGCACCGCAGATCGCACCACCCGTACTTCAACAATATGCACCGCAATACGTTCCACAACATACCGCGCCGCAGAAAGAAGACTATGGACAGGCGCAGCAACAAATCGACCTCGCTACCTTAGCCGCTGCTCTATCACAAGCAGTACGAAGCACAAGGGAGCCGCCGAAATATTTGCAAGAGCTGCCCACATTCAATGGTAGCAGCAAAGAATGGCTCAGCTTCAAAACAACGTACGTAGAATCTTCAAAGTACTTCACGATGAACGAAAACATAGCAAGAATACGCCGAAGCTTAAAAGGGATAGCAAAAGAGGCCGCAAGCTGCCTACTTATAAGCCAATCAGACCCCAAAATAATAATAGAAGCTTTGGAAAGGAGATTCGGACGACCAGAAGCATTAATTCACTTAGAAATAGAGAAGCTGAAGCTGCTGAACAAAGTTACGGACAATCCCAGGGAGTTATGCATATTCGCCAATCGCATAGCAAACGTAAAGCACACTATCTGCATAGTCCGGAGATGACGAGAGTTATCACAGACAAACTCACGCCCATATTAAAAAGCAAATGGTACGACTATGCGGCCAGGAAAAAATAAGATATCCCAGAGCTTAAGAAAATATCAATCTTCCTAAACGAAGAAGCGGATAAATGCAGCGCGTATGCCTTGCCGGAATTCATCACGGAGGACAACGAACCGAGAGAGCGATGGCCGAGAAAAATAGAACGCGCCTTCACCACAAGCAAGAAACAATATGAAGAACGCTGCCCTCAATGCAAACAAGAACACAAACTGCCCGATTGCAAGTCATACGCCGCTCTGTCCACAAATGACAGATGGGAAGTAGCGAAGAAGTATAATATCTGCTATCGCTGTCTGCGAGGCAAACATCGCCGATTGCTGTGTAAAGCTCCACCGTGCGGAAAAAGCGGATGCATGATGAAACACCATAAATTGCTGCATCACGACAGAAAAGCAGAAACTGAAAAAGAACCCGCTATGGAAACTGCAACATCGGCAAGGGAGGTCATCACAACGACTCAACCATACAAACACCGCCGCGCCTACTTAAAGATTGCGCCCGTAACAATAAAGGGACCGCTAAGTTGCGTCGAAACATATGCATTATTGGATGAAGGAAGCACGGTCACCTTAGTCGACGCCTCGATCGCTGACGTCATCGGCGCCGACGGCCCAGCCCACGCAATGTGGATACAAGGGGTTGGCTCGGAGGTGAAGCATGAGAAGAGCAAGATCGTCAGCCTTAAAATAAGAGGAAAGCACGCACAAGAGGAACACAACATAGAAGCAGCGCGTACTGTAGAGCGGTTGGACTTCGCGCCAGAATCCGTGAATGAAAATCACTTGAAGAATTGCCAACATCTGCTAGATATCAAAGAGGATATCACCTACGAACGCGCCTCACCGAAAATACTAATCGGGCAAGATAACTGGCACCTCATAGTGTCTAGAAAACTGCGCGTCGGTCGTCGAGATCAACCAGTCGCCTCATACACCAACCTGGGCTGGGTTCTACATGGCTGTCATAGCTCATTGACATCGACGGTCACCTTCTGCGGCAGACTACATCAAAGGGAAGAAGCACAGCCAATAGAAGAAGAAATAAAAAATTATTTCAAATTAGAATCACTGCGCATCGAGCCAAGAAGACCGAAAGAAGATCCCGAGCAGCGAGCTATGCAAATATTGAGGGAGACCAGCAGAAGGTCGGCGGACGGCAGATTCGAGACAGGGTTGCTGTGGAAAGAAAAGGATTTCCAAATACCAAATAATTACAAAGACGCGGAAAGACGTCTGCACACTTTAGAGAAGATGCTCGACCGAGACAGCAATCTCAAGCTACAATACGAAGAACGCATACAGAACCTCTTCAACTCGGGTTACGCAGAACGCGCACCCATGCCACCGCCACAAGGAAAGACATGGTATCTGCCACACTTCCCAGTCATCGACCCTGCGAAACCTAACAAGCCGCCGAGATTGGTACACGACGCCGCCGCGAAGACAGCAGGAATATGTCTCAACGATATGCTTCACTCGGGGCCGGACTTATTACAATCATTGCCCGGAGTAATCATGAGATTCCGACAGTATCCGTATGCAGTGAGCGCCGACATAAAAGAAATGTTTATGCAGATCAAAGTGCGCAAAGAAGATAGAGACGTTTTACGTTTCTTGTGGAGAGGCAAGCGGCGGGAGGGCCAACCGGAGGAATATAGGATGACATCGATCATCTTTGGAGCGACATCATCACCATGCACAGCATTATACATCAAAAATAAAAATGCTGAAGAACATTCAGAGGCATACCCTGAAGCTGCGGTCGCCATAAAAAGAAATCACTATATGGACGACTACTTGCAGAGCTTCCACTCTATCACGGAAGCTCAACAAACTGTAAAAGCAGTCGATCACGTCCACAAACAAGCGGGATTCGTACTCAGCGGGTGGACATCGAACGAAGAAAAAACAATAGAAGAGATAACGACAGAGCATAAACAAAACGACGCGACCGTGCGCCTGGGCGGAAAAGAAACTGAGAAGACGCTCGGCCTGCTCTGGCATGTACAAAGCGATCATATTGGATTTAATACAAACAATATGAAGATGCCGATCGACGTAAAAGAGAAACAACGCTTGCCAACTAAACGTGAAGCGCTGAGCATAATAATGGCATTATTTGACCCGCTGGGGTTAATATCACCAGTGACTACCCCAGCGAAGAGAATATTCCAAGACACATGGCGTTACAAGGCGGAATGGGACGACCCTCTGCCAATAGAGTTAAAAGAAAAATGGGAAGACTGGATTACTTCACTTCACGCCCTAGAACAATTGAGAATACCGCGATGCTACGATTACAACCCAGTGTCAACGCGACAACTACACACATTCGTCGACGCAAGCGAGGAGGCCTACGCAGCCGCCGTGTATTGGAGAACGGAGCGAGCAGACGGCAGCGTCAACATATCATTGGCCGCCGCCAAGAGCCGCGTGACACCACTGAAACCAGTCTCCATACCACGGCTCGAGTTACAAGCAGCACTACTGGGAGCTCGTCTTGCGCAGACCGTGATTAGTGAGCACGATGACGATATGGCGGGCAAGACATACTGGTGCGACTCTCGCACTGCACTAGTGTGGATAAGGTCGGAGCCCCGCGCGTACAAAGCTTTCGTCGCTCATCGCCTGGCGGAGATAGAAGATACGACCAAAAAGAACGAATGGCGTTGGCTACCGTCCAAAGAAAACGTGGCAGACGACGCGACCCGAACCACGCCAGAAAGGTTCGACGAGTCGCACCGGTGGTTCCGAGGGCCCCCGTTTCTACAACGTCCACCGGCCGAATGGCCGCAGGAAGAAAAAACGACACAATACGACACCGGAGAAGAACGAGAAATATGTAACATCACAGTTAAAAATGAAGACTCGCCAACAACACATCTGCCACAAATAGAAAGATTTTCAAAATGGATTCGCCTCATAAGGGCGACAGCGAGAGTTCTCCTATTCATTGACATGTGCAGACCAAACAAGCACGTGGTGAAGGCTGGGCGCAAACGCAACAAAGCAAGACAAGATAGCGACCCCGGCTGGCAAAGAACAAACCGACGCAACAACCCCACCAAGGAGAAAAGGGCAACACCTACTGTCTCATCGCTTGTAGGAATACCAGCCGCTTATCATATAAGAGCCGAACAACTGTGGGTGCAAGCCAGTCAGCGGGAAAGCTTCACGAAGGAGCTCAAGAGGATCGCCAACAGAAGTGTTCCAGGAGGTGATGACAAACTAGGCCACCTGAGCACATATATCGACGAAGAGGGGACCCTACGCCTCAGAGGTCGAATAAAAGCAGCATCAGAGGTAGAGGAGGACACGTATGACCCTCCCATACTAGACGGGAAGCACGCATACACTCGTCTGTACATAGCACACGTACACGAGAGATTACATCACGGAGGCGTGGAAACAGTCGTGAACGAATTAAGACAGAGATTGTACATAAGAAAAATACGTCCAGTAGTAAAAACTGTCATCAAAGGCTGCCTACCGTGCCGTCTAAGAAAAGCCAAGCCTGCATCACCGTCTACAGGAAACTTGCCGTCCGCGCGTCTCGCTCATCACGCACGTCCGTTTACATACACCGGACTGGACTACTTCGGGCCAATAGAAGTCACAGTGGGACGACATCGTGAAAAACGGTATGGCTCGTTATTTACCTGCATGACGTCGCGAGCAATACATATAGAGGTGGCCCATTCGTTAAGCGCCGACTCAGCTGTGTCAGCGCTTAGGCGTTTCATGAGCAGAAGAGGATGCCCAAAAGAAATCTGGAGTGACAACGCTACGTGTTTTAAGGCAGCCGACAAGGAGCTGGCCGAAGCAGCACTTGCAGCCCTCGAGAACGAAACCACATGTCGACAAATTGTGTGGAAGTACATACCACCATCAGCACCATTCATGGGCGGCGCCTGGGAGCAAATGGTTCGCTCCGTGAAAGAAGCCCTACGCGTCACCCTCAACGAACGCTATCCCAGTGACGAGACACTGGTGACCCTGCTCGCCGAGGTCGAAAACACGGTCAATTCAAGTCCTCTTACATACGTCTCAGTTGACCCAGGAGACCCGGAAGCCATCATGCCGAATCACATCCTCATCGGTCCCAACTCACATGTACCTGCACCGGGACACTTCAGCAAGAGCGACGTGACGGCCCGCCAGCAGTGGAAACGAGCTCAAGCCCTAGCAGACATATTTTGGCGAAGATGGGTGAAGGAATACTTGCCCCTACTCCAACACCGGCGGGAGCCCAGCAGCATAGGCGCATCACCGAAGATTGGAGACCTGGTCATCATTTGTGACTCCAATCTACCGCGCAAAATCTGGCCCAGGGGAAAAATAAGCAACGTGTATCCCGGCGTCGACGGAGAGGTACGAGTAGTGGACGTAACCACTAGCAGTGGGCATGTACTACGCAGACCAACAAAGAAGATCGTCGTGCTACCCGAGGGATCGCAGCGTGGCGACGGCGGGAGAATATGCACGACGCAAGCGACGAGATACCTGCTTAGTGTAACCAGCACTGGTTGAGCAACTCAGGGGCGGTGGACGGAGCGACGGGGGTCGCGACCAGCGAGGTTCGACAACTAGCGAGGGTGCATACAACAACACAGAAAAACAGCCGTAGTCTTGGTTATTGTATTTAATTTGTTAAATATATATAACTTATATTAATATAAGATTTAGAATAAGATAATAAAGAAAGAATGATGTTGTAACTATGCAAATAACTCTCCCAATAAAGGCATCGAATAAATAACGAGAGTTAGCATAGATTTTAAAATATAAATTGTACTCTTATAGTTAATTTACCTTTGTAGCATATCACCTTTATTGTATACATATTACCATTCATATAAATTACCTTTCTTAAGATAATTATAACATTATCAGGGCATGTTATCGTGATACGGCCGCGAAATTAATGAAGCTACGCGTAGGGCATCACGACGTTTTATATTTATAGTGCTGAGGTGCGGGGCAGGGTTCTCAGCTTAAAAATTGTAAATTACAAGGTTTAAAACCTTTTAGAGTATAAGATAATTATTGTGTACATAATAGTATAAGAATTAGATGTAAAAATATTATATAATTAAATATGATTGTTAATAAATAAAAATTTTAAAGAAATAAATAAAGGCGCGGGGGTGAGGCAAGGGTCCGCTGGCCAGCCGTGGCCGAATCATATAAAAGACGGACCGGCCGGTAGGGTCCGTCGTCGCTCTCCAGCCACTGAAAAGGCACTACAAGAAGAAAAAAAGTACAAGTTCCTCCTCACCGCCGCTTGCCTCCTATATAAGCAAGAACAACGCGTTTTATTCATTTTTCGAACGGCGTTACGGCGATCCGTAACACCACCCACTTTATAACCTTCAATGTTGAGATGAGAATGAATGAGAAATGTCACGGCGGATGTGTGTCATGCAAACATTAACTGCGTATATTAAATTCGTATAACTATAACAAATTAATTTTACAAGTGCTAAAATATTTTCAATAGTGACAGTGAACTCTAATCTCCACGTGTAAGTGAAATTAAACTGTTTCAAACAACCAGTGAATATATAAATTGTTAATAAACATACCGAGTATACACAACAGTCATTAATAATGGATAAAATACTATAGTTCTTAATAATAAAATAAGTTTATCGTGATATATGAGCAAAATCAAGCACCTTCAACCGAAACTACGTAAGTTTACTTAAAAAAAAACACTAAACAAATTGTGTACTAATATTAAAGAAAGACTTTGATTTTTAATACTGACGGTGAATCGAAAAAGTATCCGACGACAAAATTACCGGTCTAATTACAAACAGTGAGAGTTTGACAATATACACAGCATATTACTCAAATTCGCCAATATAACTTAATGTAGTGATGGCGTAGTGGTTTCGCCGTTCGGTATCTCACTCGATTCCTGAGGTGTAGATGGTTCAAATCAAGTCGGATAAACAAAGCGTATCTTTTTCTACATTTTCAATAAACATTAAGACAGATTTAGTTGTAAGCCAGATTCAGTTCTAAAGGAGACAGATTATAAACGACAGGAGATTGAAAACGAATGTATAGAAGCAGTAAAGAACTGCGACATCTATCGTAAGAAAAATCTTTAAATATTTTATAAATTATATATAATATCAACGTTAAATTTCTATGATGCCTAACCAAAGTCTTTCAAAAAATAGCAGCCGTAAGATGTCATCACTTGTAAGTTGTAATAAATGTAAAAAAACTATTGAAGCTAAAAATTTACTGCTATGTTTAATATGTAAAAAATATTATGAATTTGACTGTATTGGCTATTCTGAAAAACTTTATCGCTTAAAGGATATAGAAAGTAGAAAAAATTGGAAATGTAAAGCATGTAAGCAAATGTCTACTGGGCAATCTACACCTACTGGTGATCCATCCTACGTTACATTTAGAAAAAAATACTCACATAGTTCGAGTGGAAATATGACACCTACAACAGTGGTAGCAAAAATGAGTGAATCGCCGATAAATGACTCCCACATATTAACCACTCTTCACTCATCTGACGATTCCCAGGCTACACCTAGTCAAATATTATCACGGAGCTTTGACTTCACAATTACTGATTCTATTACGGTGCAGGAAATGAAGGACACTATAAATAATTTACGGTCAGAGATCACAAGTACGCAAAATGAGCTGGATAATACTATAATTGAGAACAAGGACCTTCGGAGACAAATCACAAAATTAACACAAGAAAATAACCTACTAAAAACTCTATGTCAATCACCAATAAATGATATCCAAATGAAACACCAAAACATAATAAAAGAGAAAAATATTCATTCTGCTCACTTCAAAGTTTTATATTCGCCAACCGCCTCTACGCCCTCAAAACTATCTGAAAGGAAAAAAATAGAAAAGGTATTTGATGCGGAGATAGCTATTATCTTAAAACAAAGGATTTCGGAATTAGAAAACCAACTAAAGAGCGCTGAAAACGAAATTAAAATTCTTAATGAAAAAATTCATCAAAAAATATAGGGTCTTCAATAGAACTTACACAAGACTCTAATACCGTAATTTCAGACATCAGAAAACAATATTTTAACTGCGATAAAATATTTATCTTTGGCACACAAAAATGCATTGGCCTAGCCTCTGCTTTAATACGCCAAGAGCAAATATGGCTTATGAAAAATATAACATTTACTCGGAGATAAAACCGTATGCACTTACGCCTGATGTGCTAAAAAATATCCATAATACACAAGTAGCCTCGAACGATAAAATCATAGTGTGTGTGGAAGAAAATGATTACGACCTGAAAATACTGTCTTCAAAAATATGCACATTAATTAACTGGTACAAGTTAAATAGTATACTAGTATTACGTTTGTTTAAAAATAAGTACATATGTGTTAACCATTTAAATAATACTTTAGAAAATATTTGTAATAAATTTGAAAACTGTCATTACGTGAATTGTATGTCCAATAATTTATATTCTATGTGTAAATCAATAAATTCCGTAATTGACTATATTGATTATAAAAACAAATTTCTAAGTGCCAAGCAATTAAAAAAGTTTATATTACGCTGTAATAATAAATCGATATTATTATCTGATAAATCCAGCAGCTCCAAATATAAAAAAGGAACAATTCCCTATTATTTTGCTCGAATGCAATCGAGTACAACTGTTTCGGGAGCGACTAATATTAATAATTTTAATGATATAAATACCGCGCCTAAAGGTACAATACCGTATTACTTTAAACTATTAAATAAAAACTATCTTTTTCGTGAATAAGAATACTACAAATAAGATGCTTTTAAAAATATTACATCAAAATATCGCTAGTATATTACCAAAACAAGGTGTATTAATGTTAACATTGGATGAACTAGATATGGCAGGAAACGCCCCAGATGTTATATGTCTTTCAGAAACTTTCTTGCGTACTGATCATGAAAAATACCTAAACATTAATAATTATGAATTAGCCAGTTCGTTCTGTAGGGATGAGTTTAAATAAGATAAATAGTTTAGCAACGCAAAAGTTACTTGAAGTTTGTGGTATTGAGATTCCTCTTTATAATTTGCTAATAATTTGTCTCTATAGGACTCCCTCTACAGACGCAATTCTGTTTTTGGACAAGTTAGACGGGATGTTACGTGAAATATTTAAAAACAATAATACCAATACTAAACTTGTAATTACTGGTGATTTAAATATTAATACTCTTAAACCAGGAAAAGCCAACACTTATCTTCACAATTTATGTCTTAATTACTGTCTTAAAATTCATATTAATGTTCCAACTAGAAAGGAGACATGTATAGACCATATTCTAAGTAATATAGAGAATGCTTCTGCAACAGTATTGCCTTTGTTTCTGTCAGACCATGATACAGCTCAGTTATTAAGCTTCCAGGTTCAACAAAATAAATCAATAAACAAGATATGTTTTAAATACAAAAGAGATTATAATTTAAGCAATATTCGGAAATTCAAGGAATGTCTAAATAATCTACCATGGTGTGAAACATATTTAGAAACCGACTTGAACATTGCGTTTAATAATGTTTATGATTTATTTTGCTTATTTTATAACCTATGTTTCCCAAGAATAAAAATACTAATACAAAATAGTAATCAAAATAATTGGATTAGTAAAGGTTTGAAAAATAGTTGTAGAACAAAAAGAGCACTGCGGTATCGATACTATAAAAATAAAAATAAAATAAATAAGGATACTTATAAAAAATATTCTTATTTATTGAAAAAATGTATCTACCAATCCAAGAAGAATTGTAATATAAAATTTATAAGTAAGAGTAAAAATAAATACAGAGCAACATGGTCCGTAATAAAAAAAGAAATTTCAAATACAAAATTGGATAATATTAAGGAGCTAAAACTAAATGATAAAAACCTAACGAACCCTTACGATATAGCAACCGTTTTTAATGACTATTTTATTGACATGACTAATTATATTATAACTAATAATGATAGCATGGAAAATATTACACCTAATAATACAATATCACTATCAAACTCAATGTTTCTTAAACCCATGTCGAAAGATGAGGTGAGTAAAGAGATCATGTCCTTAAATAACACTGCCTCGGAAGGTTACGACGGAATTAATACCAGAATAATTAAAGCTTGTGTATGCGAACTTGTTGACATTATGACTTATTTAATTAATTTATCATTTTTGACAGGAAAATTTCCCGACAATTTAAAAATTTCAATTGTAAAACCACTGCACAAAAAAAGATAAAAAGACGATATCAACAATTACCGACCGATTACTCTTATACCCATAATATCAAAAGTTTTTGAGAAATGTGTTTATAAGAGATTAATGGAATTTTCTGAGAGGTTTAACATAATCAAAACAGAACAATATGCCTTCCAGAAAAAGAAATCTACAACGCTAGCAACTTTTAATCTTATAAAAACAATAATTTCTAGCATAAATAATAACCTACTAACAACAGGATTATTCTTTGATTTAAGTAAAGCCTTTGACTTTGTCACACATGGTTTTCTTTTAAGTAAATTAGATTTGGTTGGAATTAGAGGGATAGCTCTAGAGTGGATTTCATCTTATTTATCAAATCGACGGCAGTGTGTCGTTATTGATAAAATGGTAAAAAATGAAATATTATCCTTCTCATCTAAGTACAGAGAAAAAAAATATGGTATTCCTCAAGGTAGTGTTTTAGTGCCGGTATTATTTCTTTTATACATAAATGATATAACTCTGGCGACAAATCACAAATGTATATTGTATGCGGACAATATTTCCGTAGTTGTAACATCTCAAAATATCCACTACCCCATATCTTCCCGTGGGTGTCGTAAAAGGCGACAGAGGGAGACAGGCAGGAGATGGGCAGCAGCATCTTCCTGATAACAACTGTGACGTAATAAAAAACTGCGGTTGCCAACCCGCTCGCCAAGCGTGGCAACTATGGCAAATACCCCCCAATGAATAAATACACAAACAGACGGCCCCCAGTCCCCGGCGGCCCCGCTATTCCTGGCTACGGTGGCGACCATGGTAACGGCGGGGCAGGGGGTGCTAAGAATCTCCGGTGGAGGTTCGGTTGCCACCTACGACGACTCGACCTGGCAACATATAACGCACGCACCCTGAGGACTGACGAGAAGATACTAGAGCTGGAAGAAGAGGTAGACAAGTTGCGCTGGCATATTATTGGATTATCCGAGGTCCGAAGAGAGGGGGAGGACACGGCAATCCTCGAGTCCGGCAACTTGTTCTATCACCGGGAGGGCGACCATCTGTCCCAAGGAGGTGTCGGATTTATCGTCCACAAGTCTCTCGTCAGCAACGTTGTAAAGATTGGGAGTGTGTCGACGAGGGTCGCGTACCTCATACTCAGAATCACCAAACGGTATTCGCTGAAGGTCATTCAGGTTTACGCACCAACCTCGGCACATCCCGATGAGGAGGTGGAGGAAATGTATGAGGATATTTCCAGAGCCATACATTCCTCCAAAACCCACTACACGGTGCTGATGGGAGACTTCAACGCAAAACTAGGCACAAGAGAAAGCGGTGAGCTGAAGGTAGGGAAATTTGGAGTAGGGCAACGGAACCGAAGGGGCCAGCAGCTGGCCGACTTTATGGAGAAAGAGGGACTCTTTATGATGAACTCTTTCTTCCAGAAGCGGCCCCACAGGAAGTGGACCTGGTCAAGCCCCGACGGTTCGACAAAAAATGAGATTGACTTCATTATGACGACCAGACGCCAACTGTTCAGTGATGTCTCAGTGATCGCAAGGGTGAAAACTGGCAGCGATCACCGAATGGTTAGAGGCACACTGAACCTAAACGTTAAGTTGGAGAGGTCTCGTCTAATGAAGTCAACGCTCCGTCCCCCTCGTGCTCTAATCCAGAATCCCGAAACCTTTCAGCTCGAGTTACGTAACCGCTTCCAGTGCCTAGAAGATTGCAATGCAGTGGACGATATGAACGACAAGCTCGTGGAAACTGTCCATGCGGTCGGAGCTAAGTTCTGCAAGACCCGCCGCAGAAGAACACAAAAACTCTCCGATCACACTCTTAATCTCATGGCTGTTAGACGGGAGATGAGGCTGCAATCGTCAACAGATTTGACAGCATACAGGCAACTGAACAGACAGATCTCCAAATGCATGCGGCGAGACTTACGCAACTTTAATACTTCTCGTATTAAAGAAGCGATCGAGCGGAACCAGGGCTCCAAAGTCTTTGCCAGAGATCTGTCTGCCAGAAAGAGCCAACTGTCAAAGCTGAAGACTGAGTGTGGCAACATCGTTTCCGGGACACCTGAGATTTCGAGTGAGATTGAGAGGTTCTATGGGCAGCTGTACACATCATCGTTGGAGCCACACGTAAGTGTGAGTAACGATCCAAGAGCAAGTCTTATCCGACACTATTCCGATGATATCCCGGACGTCAGTCTGAGCGAGATTAGAATGGCTCTCCACCACCTTAAAAACGGCAAGGCCCCGGGCGAGGATGGAATTACAGCGGAGCTTCTGAAAGCGGGTGGAAAACCGGTACTTGAAGTCCTTCGGAAGCTCTTCAATTCCGTCCTCCATGGTGGCACTACTCCGGAGGCGTGGAGCAGAAGCGCGGTGGTTTTGTTCTTTAAGAAAGGCGACAACGCTCTCTTGAAGAACTACAGACCGATTTCCCTTCTGAGCCGCGTCTACATGCTATTTTCGAGAGTCATTACGAATCGTCTCGCACGCAGACTCGACGACTTCCAGCCTCCCGAACAAGCCGGTTTCCGAAAAGGCTTCAGTACCATAGACCACATACATACCCTGCGGCAGATTGTACAGAAGACCGAAGAGTACAATCTGCCACTTTGCCTGGCATATGTGGACTATGAGAAAGCCTTTGATTCCGTCGAAATTTGGGCGGTGCTACAGTCCCTTCAGCGGTGCCAAGTTGACTGTCGGTACATCGAAGTGCTGAAGTGTTTGTACAGTAGGGCTACGATGGCTATCCGAGTACAGAACCAGAGTTCGAAACCTATCCAACTGCAGAGAGGTGTAAGACAGGGTGATGTTATATCCCCGAAACTCTTCACCGCTGCGTTGGAAGACGTTTTCAAGCTACTGGACTGGAAAGGATACGGTATTAACATCAATGGCGAGTACATCACTCACCTTCGATTTGCCGACGATATAGTCATTATGGCAGAATCGCTGGAGGACTTAAGCATTATGCTCAATGACCTCAATAGTGCCTCCCAACGGATAGGTCTTAAGATGAACATGGACAAAACAAAGATCATGTTTAATGTCCATGTCACACCTATGCCGGTAGTTGTTGGGAGCACTATGCTCGAAGTTGTTGACGAGTACGTTTACTCGTTTACGTTTACTTTAGTCCGACTAGGTAAGTCCAACTTCGACCGAGAGGTCAATCGACGGATTCAACTCGGCTGGGCAGCGTTCGGGAAATTACGACACATCTTCTCGTCAGGTATACCTCAATCTCTGAAAACTAAAGTGTACAACCAGTGCGTGTTGCCAGTGATGACTTACGGATCTGAGACGTGGTCCTTCACTGCTGGCCGTATGAGGACGCTTAAGGTCGCTCAGCGAGCTATGGAAAGGGCTATGCTTGGAGTTTCTCTGCGTGATAGACTCAGAAATGAGGATATCCGCAGTAAAACCAGAGTGATCGACATAGCCCAACGGATTAGTAAGCTGAAGTGGCAATGGGCCGGCCATATAGCTCGAAGAACCGATAACCGATGGGGAAGAAAGGTTCTCGAGTGGCAGCCTCGTACCGGTAGGCGTAGTGTAGGGCGACCCCCACTAGATGGAGTGACGACCTGGTAAGACATGCAGGAAGTCGATGGATGCAGGTGGCTCAGGACCGTGCTTTGTGGCATTACTTGGGGGAGGCCTATGTTCAGCAGTGGACTTGTGAGGGGCTGTAATGATGATGATGATGATGAACATCTCAAAAAAACAGTAATTCATTATATAATCATGAAAAGGAAATAAAGGATACAATCGATAATATAACTAATTGGCTGCATAGAAACAATATGAAAATAAACCTAGATAAATCAAATTACATACATTTTAATAAAATAAAAACTAATTCTTGTCTAAACATCAATAAAATTAAGGAAATAGAACAAATTAAATTTCTTGGTGTTATTATAGATCGAAATTTAGACTGGAAAATACATATAGATGACCTATGTCAAAGAATTAATCGTTTTGTGTATGCACTACGTACCATAAAAAAAGCTAACTAATAAAAAACGGCCCTATTATGCTATCGGGCGTTTATTGAATCTATACTTCGATATGGTATAATAATGTGGGGGCAATAGCATAGATTGGCGTAGGGAATTTATCGCGCAAAAGAAGTGTATAAGGACGATATGTGGTATACCAACTAGAGAATCCTGTAAGCCAATGTTCAGGAATCTGTCTTTACTAACTATGTCCTCGTTATATATTTTTGAGATAGGTAAATTTGTAAAACAGCATACATATTTATTTAAAAAGTCATCTGATATTAATCCTAGGCTTAAAAGAAATCCAAATAGATTAGTTCTAAGCGAAGTTCCGAAGTCAGCTAAATATAGTAAATGCTGTTTATCAATGTGTGTACGTATATACAACAAAATACCTGATGAAATTAAAATACTACATAATATGAACGTATTTAAAAAAAGATTGTACCATTGGTTAATTGACAAAAATATTTATGACACTAATGAATTTCTGACATTTTAAACTAGATTTTGACATTGTAAAACATAATTATAATTTAAATAAACATGTTTAATTTGTTAATTTTAATACTATATAGGTTATCTTGATTTAAATGTAATTTGCATGCTATATTATATTAAAATAGCAAAACATGTGGGCATAATAAGACTCTGAAACATCTGTATAATTACCATGTTTTATGCAAATAAAGACTATTATTATTATTATTATTAATGTTGCTTAGGCTCAAGGTCTCGGCAACGACACCTTGGCCGATGAAAGCTGCATCACCATGAATTGATATGCCAAGCACAGACCTTATATTCTGTTTTGCTCTTATTCTTCCAGCCAAAACCGGATTCACCGCTTCAAGGTGAGATGGGTTAGGGCATAAACTTAAATTTATTTTTTTGCCACTTGTAAGTGCTCGATCAGAAGAATAACCAAGGTGATATTTAACATCACCAGACACCTCAAGACCACTTGGGTATGCAAGGTTGCCTTGAAATTCAGATAGCATTGCCGCATATTCTTTCCCCATAACTTTGGTCAGAACATTAAGTCGTCCGCGGTGAGCCATGCCAAGAACTACTTCTTCAATGCCAAAAGCCGCAGAATCACTAATAATTCTCTCAATCGCAACGATAGCTAACTCTCCACCTTCTATAGAAAAACGCTTATATCCAGGAAATTTCACATGGAGAATTTGCTCGAACGTCTTAGATTCAATCAAGTGCCTCAGGACTTCCTTTTTATCTTGTGAACTCAGCGTATAGGTTTGATTTTCGATCTTTTCCTGCAGCCATATTCTCTCTTCATAAGAGGAGATATGCACAAATTCAAAACCGATATTTTTGCAGTAAATATCTCTATAGATTTCAGCTTCACTTGCCGGAGGTAGATTTGAATGTTATTGGTAATCTATTTCTTGATTTTCACTTGGTGACAATGGGTTTAAGTCTGCAAAAAAGTGACCATAGGACCTGAAGAAATTTGCTAAACTAGAAACTGAATTATCTACCTTAGTTGAATTGCAGGACTCCGCTTTATTAACTTCTAAATTGCTTGAAAAAATTCTATACCAATCTTCCCCGATTGGTTTATCGCCCTGCAGATAACGGCTATACATTTCTTCCACAAATTCTGCATTATCGCCATAAAGGCAGCCTAAACTCGACATAATTACTATATAAAATATCAAACAATTATAAGTATAACTTAAGTTTTTTAAAAAAGAACTTTTTTAGTTTCTATGGCTAAACATGTCATACCGTGATTTATTCACGGTATCCCATCCGCTAACAAGTAGCGGAATGACGGTAAACCTAGATTACTTTAGCTATAATTATTAAGCTGCACCTGCTGGATTTTGTGATTGACTATTAAGAAATTCTGCTCTAGCTTCGGTAAAATCAGGCAATGGTCCTGGTGAAAAAATAGAGTTTTTATTGCGTAGTACGTACAACATAATGCAACAGCAGCCACAACTGCTGCTTGCAGTTGTGGCTGCTGTTGCATTGTATGTTTGGTGTTCTACTCTTGAGTAGAACACCAAACTTTACCTATGTATGCGTCGGCAACCCCAGAAATCAAGGCAATACTACCTGCTGTAGTCAATAGTGCAACAGCCACAAGCGAGGTTGCTTTATTATAATCAATAGCACCAAATAGTTTTCCAACATCACTGTAAGGAGAAACAAGATCTATCGGCTTTTTGCCATCTTTATCCTTCCAGTCTGGATCAGCCACCCACCTCAAAAGCAATTTTGCAATTTCAACACTACCATCTTTGTAATACTTTCTACACAAGTAATGTAACTATGCCCTACCCAGATCATCCTGCATATTAGGGTTAGCACCTTTATCCAAAAACAATTCTACAACTTTATAATGATCGTCTATTCTATAGCTATCAATAATATAATAGAATAGTGATCTGCCTTTTTGATCTTTTACATCAGGATTTGCATCATGTTCCAAAAGTAGATCTACAATGCTATCACGCCCTTCAGAGCACGCTTCATACAATGGAGATCCACCATGTTCATTTTTATATTAGGATCAGCATTATGCTTCAAAAACAGCTTTACAATTCTAACTTTACTGTCACACAGAAATCGATCTTTAAGTACACAGCGTAGTAGTGACTTACCTTCTTGATCTTTCATATTAGGGTCGGCACCATGCTCCAAGAGCAGTTTCACAATGTTATCAAGCCCTTCAGATCACGCTTTACGTAATAGAGATTGAACACGTTCACTTTTTATATCAGAACTAGCACTATGCTCTAAGAAAAGTTTTACAATGTCATCACGTTTTTCAGAATAAGCTTTATATAATAGAGACTCACCGCATTTATTTTATATATAGGGATTTGCACCCCTTTTGAGAAGCAGCTTCGCAATTTCAACACGATCTTAAATGCTGTCTTCCAATAAGTAATGCAACAGAGTTTTACCTTGACTATCTTTTGCATTAGGGTCAGCACCTTTATTTAAAATTGATTCAGTAACTTTGTGGCAAAAACGCCATCACTATTATTAATAACACAGTGTAATGATGATTTGCCTTCTCGGTTTTTTGTATTAGGACCAGCACCATGCTTCAAAAGTAATGTTATGGCATTAACCCTTAACACATGTTTGTATGTATATCCAAGCGCGAAGTTTAATGGTATACTGCCACACACAGTACCTTCTGTATTCAAATAGTTAAATTAACATCATTTTTCACTGTCTCTAGCAACAACTTCAAAAAATCCAGTTTATCGTCTTCAATGGCTGATATTACAAGGTCCGAAAAAACTTTTTCTGATCTCGGTAATCTTCAGTAAGCAATTTCCATGCTTCTGTTTTTTTTCGACAGTTCATCTGTTTTACCCTTTTCTAAAGGGCGTGACAACATTGTAAAATTGTTCTTATACAATTTATTAAGTTGTTGTTTAGCTTATTCATAAACCTCATGATCAGAAAGACTCGTTATTCTCAAGATTTTTAAAGCTTCTTCTTCGTTCATGGCAATTCTTTGTCATCCCAGTGCCCAGACACTGGGATCTAGTTTTCCATAAATGGTGCATTTTAACATAACTTTTATACTTGATAAAATACCTGGATTCCAGCATCAAGTGCTGGAATGACACCTCTCTTTGAGCTATAAACATTAAGAAATTTACTAAACTAAAAAAGGCAAAAGAAGACACGAGTAGCGAGTGTTGACTCCATATTACTGTAAGTGGCGCTGTAATAATGTGCTGACGCTTAGTTTAAGCGCGATTTGGCTGAATGTAGAAAAATTTTAAAAGACATGCAGCCGCTATAATTTTATATAATCCGCCAATAAATACTTTAAGTTTTTTACTGAATTTTTGTCATTGGAACCGCGCGGATCAAAAACAAGCTTTGAGTCGAAAAACAAACTTGTCATCATGGTAATGGGTTTGGCGGAATTTGTCAAGTAAGTTTTGGTTTCTATGAGCTGCCTGAAACCGCAATATTCACACAGTTGGAAAATGGTTGCGGGAGTAGGATTTGAACCTACGGCCTTCAGGTTATGAGCCTGACGAGCTACCGAGCTGCTCCATCCCGCTTCGTTGTTTATTTAGCTATTATACTTGCAATTATAGGATATACAAGGATAAAATCCGCTATGGGTCGTATATTAGTATATTTATTAACTCTTTTTGACATAATAGTTAGCTATATACGTCATTACCTACGTAATGAAAAATATAACTTGATACTGTGGTTTCCTGTGTGTCAGTGTGTAGGGATTTTAGCCTCTTTTTCCCTAAGTTTTGAACCAAGCTGTATTTTCACTATATCTATTTTTCTTTTGCTTCCACCTACACTAACTCTGATTGCGATACTGCACAAAAGGTACACAATACTATGCATTGCTTTAATTGCAGTGCTTATAGGATTTACAGCTAGTAAATTAAGAACAGCTTTAGTTGATACTCAAATTCTTGATAAAGAGAGATACGTAAAAGATATAATTGCTACATTGAAGGACATTAATGACAGGGTCTCATACAAACAATTTCTGCTTTCTGTTACAAAACCCTCTACTATCTCAAAATCCTCTCCTGTCATCCCAGTACTTGATACTGGGATCCAGAAAAAAAAAAGATATGGATTCGAGCGTTACGCGCTGGAATAAAAACGGATAGAGCTCTAGATAACATCAGAATATCAGTTAGAACCAAAGTGGAAAAAGCGCCATTTATAGAGCGCCCAATTGACAGTATCTTGTATATAAAAATAATGCAATCGCTAGTCTTCAGTATTTGGTTATTCCCATACGTACTTTTCCTGCCTCATGAATTATTATCATAAAACTTGGTTTATTGTGGCTGTGCTTGTGGGAAAGAAATTGGCATTTCTTTGGAATTTTCTTTATTGTACTAGGTATTTGCTTTAGCAATGCATATCAAACAAGAGAGCGGAGCAACTTTTGCAGATGAAAGACTGCCTAACGTACCTAATAACCCCAACCCTCAACAAAATGGGCAAGGAAGCAGTAGTCAATCTAATACTGATCGATCTGCAAATAAAGATATGCAAACTAGTACTAATGAATTTGCAGATCAAGAGATACAGATACAGTTATTAGAAGAACACAACCGACCAAGTGAGCCTGATAATGAAGATAATACTGATCAATTAGTAGATGAAGAGAAGGAGCTACAAGAACAAATGTCAGTCTTAAAAAATCAAGACAGAGTAAGGCAGCTGAAAAAAGATTTATTTGAACGAGAAAGAACAGATGAATGGAAAGAAAAAATCAACGGCAAACCAAGTGACTTTCTATATTATTTATTAGAATCTATTAAGCTAGAAGAAAAAGATGATAAAGAAAAAAAATTTGGGGCAACATTACGAAATTTTGATAATAAAATAATAATTCACTGGAAAAATTGCTCTCAAACAATTTTTCATATTAAAAAACAAGGTGATCTCCAAATTGAGTCTAGTGCAAAAATGTTTACAGACACAAATGTTCAAGCAGCATGGGAAAAAGTGCGGGGGTAAATCGCTATAGATCACTCAGTAATAAACTTAAGTGTTAATAATGATAAAGAGAAATTCAGGTTAGACAACTATATAGCTGGAAAATGCAATATATCACGCAGTAAAGCGCAAAGATTGATACAGAATGAGCAGGTGAAATTACTTGGCATACCGATAATTAATAATGACCACATAGTAAAACCAGATGAAGAGTATGTGGTGCATCTCGTTCAACCTGATATATCCACATCAATTGAGCCTAATTATGACATAAAACTTGATATCGTCTATGAAGATGAGGACATTATAGTTCTGAGTAAACAAAGTGGATTAACAGTGCACCCAGGTGCTGGGACAACCAATGATACGCTCTTAAATGCAGTTATGGCTCACCTTGATGTAAGACCAAGAATTGTTCATAGACTCGATAAAGATACCAGTGGGCTGATGGTAATTGCAAAAAATGAGGAAGCCCATAGTTTTTTGTCTGAGTTGTTATCAAATCGTAAAGTAAAGCGGGAATACTTAGCAGTAGTTTGAGGAACATTGCCTACTCAACAAGGAACTATAAAAACTAACATTGCTCCCAAACGCGGTAATAAAGAAATGATGTGTGTAACAAATCTCACAGGCGAATTATCAATCACTTACTATTTAGTGCAAGAAGTTATAGGACAAGCAAGCCTGATTAAATGCACTTTAGAGACAGGCAGAACACACCAAATTCGAGTCCACATGAGCCACATAGGACATTCCATAGTTGGTGATCAAATTTATGGAAAAAATAGTAGTAAAAGCACAAAATATCTAGTTTTATTCATAATTTCAATAGGCAAGCACTACATGCTTATACACTTGGCTTGTACCACCCAAAAAGTAATAAATACATGGAATTTGTCTCTGATTTACCGCAAGATATAAAAACTTTAATTGGTGAGTTTGAAAATATACCTAAGAAAGGTTTACCTGATTTTTGAAGTATAAACCGACAATTTGAAAAACCGTCATTCCTTTATTAGTTAGAGGATGATATACCGCGGGTGTTGCTTGGGTCATCATAAATTGGCTATAACATTTTTATCATTTGTTCACCCTATTGGTTTTGAAATTAAGATTTATTGCAACTACAATTAGTACTCTTATCATCACATTTTGGAGTTAAATCGGGATAGAAAGTGAGTATAGCATCATTCTTTCTTACAAACACTGATTGATAATTGTCATCTTCCATTTCATATAGGCACATTCCATCTTTTCCTAATTCCTTGAACGCCTTAGTTGCAGAAATTAAAATATCATCGGCATGCAGGTTATATGCGTATCCATTTGGGCATTTAACTTTCCCATACTTACTTACCCAAATATTTCATTCCAAATGTATAAACTAGTGGCTTAATATCTGATTTATTGCATAGGGACTTATCATTCCAAATTGCACCTGCCCATTTATCTTCTTGAGCATCAATATATCTACCTACAAAATGCATATCACCTAATTTATCGTTTGGCTCACCACAAAAAATATGTCCAAACCAACAAAAAGGTTCTTTTTCACTTTCACTATTTGTAAACCAAATGTTAGCCAGTTCATCTTTAAATAACTCCAAATCCGCATCTAGCGTAATCAATTGATGATCAAGCTTATCATATATTCCTTTCACTACTTCTTGATGCTGCGGACAACTAAGTCTTCAAGGAATCAAGGAAATCTTCTTTATCTGGATGTGCTACCCAATCTCGCAAACTTTCGACACTCCTCTATCGAAGTCAGTTAATTCTGGAAATGGTGGTATATAACCTGGTTGTGAACTGAAAAATGGTTCAAAATTGACCTTAACATTTTCTTCTACATAACTGGTGTGAAAATAATGATCCCTAATATAAAAAATAAATCCTATTATTGGTATTATTAAACACAAAATTAGTTTAACTGTCTTAGACATAATCACCTTCACGAAAAAGCTAGCTTATAAGAAACAATTTGAAAAAGTTTTAATCTAATGTTGAGTGCATTTTTGCAGAACAGCAAATCCCGGCATTTCATCACCACCCAGCCAACTTAAAAACGCTCCTCCACCAGTGGAAATATATGTAAAATCCTTATCGGCAAGGCCTGCAGCGCTTATTGCAGATAGACTATCACCTCCCCCTATTATGCTGGTTAACTTTCCTTTGTGCGTTAAGTCACTTACGACTTTCATTACCTCTATTGTACCACTTGCAAAAGCTGAATGTTCAAAAACACCAATAGCTCCATTCCAAAGCAGAGTCTCTCTGCTTGCTATTATATTGCTTATTGTACTCAAAGTTTGTGGTCCGATATCCAAAATTATATCACCGTCCAAAATGGACTCAGTTCTTCTTGAAATACTAGTGCTATAATCAGGGTTTACTGCAACCAGAACGTCTTCTGGCACAACTATTTCGCAATTGCTTTTAATTGCTGTTTTAACAACATTATGTAGAAGGTCGTCAACACCATTTTGAAAGAAAGATTTTCCTATATTTACTTTGCTAAATAACAAAAAATTATTAGTAATTGCACCTCCGAGAACTAGGTAATCAACCTTTTCTGTTAGCTTTATAAGCTTTTTTATCTTAGTTGACATTTTGGCTCCCCCAACTATCGCAGTAATAGGTCTAGCTTTAAATGATACAGCTTTTTCAAGATACTTTAGCTCATCTTGTAAGCAAAATCCCGCGTAGGAAGGTAAAAACTCTGTAGTGCGTGAAATAGAAGCGTGAGCTCTGTGAGAGCAAGAAAATGCATCATTTACATATATATATCAGCTAGAGATGCTAGTTGTTCCTCTTTATAAAATCTTAGATTCTCTAGTAATATTATATCTCTTGCATCCATAGCACTCACTGCTTTTTGCACTTTTTCACCAACGCAATCATCAATGAATTTCACTTTTTTATTTAGTAACTGCGATAAAGTGTCAACTACATTTTTTAGCGACAGATTATTGTCTCTAGCCTTTAGGCATCCGAAATGCGATATAATAATAATCTTTGCACTTGCATTCACTAAATACTCAATAGTAGGCAATGCTCTCAAAATACGAGTGACGTCAAGAATTTCTCCATCTTTTATAGGAACATTGAAGTCAACTCTGAGTAAGACGGTTTTATTGTGAAGATCACAATTTTCTATACTAGGTATATTCATTGTAACACTAAAGCTATAAAGCCACTATACAGCAGTTTGACCTAAAGTAAAGTTTTAAGTTTACGAACGTTTAAGGAAATTTGCATCCAGATGGTGTCAGATACTTTCATCTGCCACCTGCAAATTGCAATGTTCGTAGAGTTATGTGTCACGCTAATTGGATGACACCGTTGAAAGAAATGAACCGCCTTTGCAAAATTGTTTTGGATGGAGGAATAACATTAACAAGTAAAATTTCATATTACCATTTTTTTAATTTATGTACTCGTATAAAATTTTGAAAAATAAAGTTGGAAAAGTTGCAAGAACTAAGCAAAAACTGGGTGATAAGAACGGGAAGATTTTTATCTTCATTGTTTTTTTTTACTGTTGATTGCGCTATCAATACGTAGTTTTTTATTCGAGCCATTTCATATACCTTCTGGTTCAATGTAAAGCAGCCTACTTGAAGGAGATTACATTTTTACTAGTAAATATTCATACGGTTACAGTAAACACTCATTTCCATTTTCTCCAAACATTTTTAGCGGCAGGATTTTTTATACCCCTCCAGAGCGTGGCGACATAGTAGTTTTCAAACCCACAAGAAATGACAGCAGGTTTGTTAAGCGAGTAATAGGGACACCAGGTGACAAAGTGCAGATGATAGAGGGAGAATTATACCTAAATGATCAGAAAGTAGAGCGAAGGCAAATTGAAAGTTTTTTTGATTATGAGTCAAATCGTAACATACCAAGATATATGGAAACGCTTTTAAGTGGCAAGGAGCATGAGATTTTGTTAGATAACATTTCTAATAAGCTATCATATAACACTCCGGTTTATTATGTACCTAACGATAATTTTTTTGTTATGGGAGACAATAGAAATAATTCTTTGGATAGCAGGTTTCCTGAAGTTGGTTTTATACCAATGGAAAATATCATTGGGCGTGTAAGTATAGTTGGTTTATCGTTTAAATTGGGGAAGGTCGATTGGTTACCATTTAATTTCAGACTACCTGTTGCTCTGAGATTAAATATAGTATTGCACAAGGTTGTGTAAGCTTTTTCTACCTATTTGTTAATTCACACAACTCTAAAGAAGAATTCTAACTCAGCGATAGCGTTGTTAATTTCATTCAAGTCATCGCCTTGTAAAGCGTTTTTTGCGTTTTGTAATAGGTTTTTCAACTTTTGATCAGTGGAAACATTTTCAACTAGATGTATGAGCTTGTTACCGTTAATTTTAGCCTCTGCAACGGAACGAGCCTTCATATCTTCATCAGAGCTGTTTATTGACTGGTTAACCATATTTTGAACATCAGCTTCACTCAAGCCAAAATTTGAATTTACTTCAACTGTCTGCTCAATTCCAGTAGCTTTTTCTCTTGCAGTAACAGTCAAGATTCCGTCAACGTTAATTGTAAATTCTATTTCAATTCTTGCAGAACCTGCAGGTAGTGGTGGTATACATTTTAGTTCAAACTGCGCTAGAGATTTATTATCCTCTATCATTTCCCGTTCTCCTTGACAAACGTGAATTTTCATTGCTGGTTGCCCATCAACATAGGTTGTAAACTCTTTTATCTCTGAAACTGGTAGTGGTGTATTTCTTGGTATGATTTTTTCAACTATGCCTCCCATAGTTTCTATGCCAAGTGATAAAGGTAGAACATCAAGGAGAACAGAATGAGCCTGCAAAGCTGCTCCAATGACCACTGCTTTATCTGGATCTGCGTCACTTAGTACTTTATTTCCAAAGAGCTTGACTAGTGAATTTTGAACCAATGGTGTTCTAGTTGCACCACCAACTAAAATTACTCCTTTTATATCATCAATTTTAAGATCTATATCACTTACAGTACGAGTGACTATATTGATAGTCTTCTTAACTAAAGGACTTATTACCTGTTCGAACTTCTCTCTAGTTATTTCACATTCAAATGGCTTGCCGTTAATGTTAAAGCCAAAAGTGCCTGAGATATTTTCACTTAAGTATTCTTTCGCGGTACGGATATTGGAGGTTCCAGCGTTATGTGTTGGAATGACATTAAGGTGTGTTGTCGACTCCTTGATTAAACCTGCTTTTTCTCTATACTTATCAAGTACAATTGAACTTAGTAGGTGATCAAAATCATCACCGCCGAGTTTGGTATCACCACCAACCGCAAGTACTTGAAACACTCCTTGATGTAATTTCAATATTGAAATATCAAATTTTCCTCGACCGAGGTCGTAAACTACATATATTCCGCTGCTGTTGTTCTTTTCAATGGAGTAAGAAAGTGCAGCAGCAGTTGGTTCATTAACGAGACGAAGAACTTCTATGCCAGCTAATTTTGCTGCATATTTAGTTGCGTTACGTGCTGAATCGTCAAAGTAAGCTGGCACAGTGATCACTGCTTTTTTTACTTCCATTCCTGTAGACTTTTTCACCCTCTCGCATAAAGCTTTTAATATTTCAGCAGAAATCTCAACAGGAGTAAGATACTTCTCCTCTGAGCATTTTACTCTAATAACTTTTTTACTTTCGTTATCTATTTCAAAATTGAGGCCTTCTTTATTTAATTCTTTAACACTTTTACCCATTAAACGCTTTATTGAGTAGATTGCATTTTGACCGACGTCACAGCCAGTCTTCAATGTATTATTTTCATACGAAATAACAGAAGGCAGTAGCTCTCTTCCCTGCTCATCTTTAAATATCTCCACGTTGCCAGCTTTATTTACCATAGCAATTAAAGAGTTAGTAGTGCTAAGATCTATACCAAAAACTACCTCATTTGAACTTGGTTCAGAAATTTGAATTGGTTGCATTCTTTTTTACCTCCTCAAAGGACTTATATAAATATTTCAATCTTAAGACTTGTGTAGCAGCTCCATCAAAATTCTTTACAGCAAAAGTGTTAATTAGGTTTTTAACGCAATCTTTTATTTTTTCATCAACCATCCTACTTGCAAATTGTAGATCATCGCAGTCCAGCAAATATTCTCTTATTTCGATTGATTCATTTAATATTTCATAATTTGGATGATCCTTTTGGCTTTTCATACCAAAAAGATTCAACAAATGTTCGGCACGTTTTAAAGGTGACTTTAGCACCTGATAAGCTTTGTTAATATTAATTATATTTTTAGATTGTCCTTCGTTTATATCAGTCCTGCTTAGCTCAATATATTTTTTTCTCTAACTCATCAAAGCTGATATTGAAAGTTGGTTCAATTTCAAATAATGCAAAATAGTTGCTAGACATGAAAACTCTCTCCACAACCACATTTTCCTTTCTCATTAGGATTTTTGAAAACAAAACCCGATGAAAATTTTTCTTCTACATAATCCATTTCAGAGCCAAGAATAAACATGACAGATTTTGGATCGATCAACACTTTTAACTTTTTGGTCATCACTGCAGTTTTCCTCAATTATCGACTGTAAAGGACGAGTATCATACGCATATTCAATATCATATTTTAAACCAGAACATCCTTTTTGTTTAATTAGCACTCTTATTCCTATTGCTTCTTCCGGTTTATCAAGGTTAATACGCTTCTTTTGGTCCAATAAATACCTTATCCTTTCTACTGCTTTCGCAGTTATAGTAATAAGTTTTTATCTTTTTTTATACCGGTTACTCCTTGATATTCACTCATGCTTTAGTTCTCAATGTCCACCTTTACTTTGTTTGCTTTGATAATCATGAATAGCAGCCTTTATAGCATCTTCAGCAAGCACCGAGCAGTGTATCTTCACTGGAGGTAAAGACAACTCTTTCACTATTTGAGTATTCTTTATCTGTGTAACGTCACTGATGGTTCTTCCCTTTATCATCTCTGTTAACAAGGAACTTGAAGCAATGGCAGAACCACAACCAAAAGTTTTAAATTTTGCATCTTCAATAACACCTTTGTCATTGACCTTTATCTGCAATTTCATTACATCACCGCACGATGGTGCACCAACTAAACCAGTACCAACATTTGGATCATTTTTATCCAGAGAGCCAACATTCCTTGGAATTTCGTAATGATCTAAAATTTTCTCATTATAACTCATAAAATTACCTATAAACCACTGTCCTACATTGTAACATATTTGGGTTAAAACTCAAGGAAAACAGTTGTTTTACGTGTATTTTACTTTCAAAATTCCCATAAAACTACTGTTTAACTTTACAAATACACATAATACGTGTATTTCTCTACAATCAGCGTCTCTATGTTGCCATTAAGTTTATAATTTAAAAAGGAGTATTCCCTTGAGTTTGTTTAGTAAACTTTATAAAGGCTTGTTAAAAACTTCTTCTCGCTTTAGCGACGGGGTGAAAAGTATTTTTTCTGGCAAAAAAAAATTAGATCAGTCGCTTTTAGATGAGCTAGAAGAATTGCTAATTACCATGGATATTGGTCATAAAACTTCCAAGTTGATTATTGACAGGCTCACAAGCATCAAGTTCGACAAGGAAGTTGAACATAACATTATCACACAGCAGTTAATGAACGAAATAGAAGCTATATTAAACCCTGTCGTGCAACCGTTAATTTTAAACAGAAAACCACATATAATAATGGTATGTGGAGTAAATGGTAATGGTAAAACCACAACTATAGGTAAGCTCGCATATAAATATAAGGAGATGGGAAAATCCGTTATGCTTGTTGCATGTGATACATTTAGAGCTGCTGCTAGTGAACAATTAAACATTTGGGCAGAACGTTCTGATTGCTTAATTGTTACTAGAGAGCACGATAGCGATTCTGCGAGTGTGGCATATAGAGCTGTAAGTCAAGCTGTAAAAGATAACGTTGATGTTGTTCTAATTGACACAGCAGGAAGGCTGCAAAATAATATGAACCTTATGGAGGAGTTATCAAAAATGTATAGAACGATAAAAAAATTGGATGACACTGCCCCTCGTGATGTTATTTTAGTTCTTGACGCAACTACCGGCCAAAATGCTTTTAGCCAATTAGAGGTATTTAGTAAGATAGTTAGTGTTACAGGGTTAATCATAACAAAGCTAGATGGCACTGCTAAAGGTGGAGTAGTAACTGGACTTGCAGAAGCTTATAAGGTAAAGTTATATGCTATAGGAATTGGTGAAAGTATAGAGGACTTAAAGGAGTTCACTAGTAAAGAATTTGCTGAAGCGTTATTCAATTGTAATTAAAGACTTCTCTTAATTCCCTTACGTGACCAAGCTTAATTATCTCAATATCATGAGAAGAGTAATTACCATTTTTAGGCATAATTGCTTTTTTGAATCCTAACTTTTGTGCTTCTTTTAGTCTAAGATCAGCATGCGAGACATTCCTAATTTCTCCTGAAAGTGCAACTTCACCGCAGATTATTGAAGAAGTTGGCAGCGGTAAATTTACTACACTTGAAATAAGGGAAGCAGCAACAGCAAGATCAGCCGATGGTTCCTGTATTTTGAGTCCCCCTGCAATGTTTAGGTATACCTCTTTATCATGCAAAAACATTTTACAGCGAGCATTTAGCACCGCGATGATCATAGCCAATCGATTAATATCCCACCCAATTACTGCCCTTCTTGGGGTTGCCATATTAGTCCCTGCTATCAACGCTTGAACTTCTATTAAAATTGGTCTTGAACATTCAATTCCTGCAAATACAGCGCTGCCAACTACTTCTCTGTCATGGGCCATCAGAAACAATAATGATGGATTATCAACAGGCACAAGTCCTGCTTCAGACATCTCAAAAACACCAATTTCATTTGCAGGACCAAATCTATTTTTAATAGTGCGTAAAATGCGATATTGATTACTATTTTCACCTTCAAAATATAATACCGTATCTACCATATGCTCCAAAGTTTTAGGTCCAGCTATTTGCCCATCCTTAGTTATATGACCAACTATTAAAAAAGAAACACCATATTGTTTCGCAAGAATGGTTAATTCATGGGCACAAGTACGAACCTGAGTTACAGTTCCTGGTGCTGATGTAATTCTGCTATCATACATTGTTTGTATAGAGTCAATTACTAAAAATTTAATACTTTTATTTTCCTTTATTGTTGCTACTACATCAGTTAAAGACACTGTAGATAAAAGCTTAATTTTAGGTTCATTTATCTTAAGACGCTTTACTCTGAGGCTCACCTGCTCTAAAGATTCCTCGCCAGATACATAAAGACATTCAAAAGAGGAAAGTTGCACATTAGCTGCAATTCTAAGCAAAAGGGTAAATTTTCCAATACCAGGTTCGCCTCCAATTAGAATGCTAGCACCTTGAACGATACCCCCACCAAAAACTCTATCTAATTCTTCTACTCCTGTTAGAAAACGACTTGGAGTGATAATTTCGCTACCCGATAACGCCTTTATTAAAATTGGCGCAGATATATTTCTTTTTCCCGTTTTTACTGCTATTTCTTCAACAACTGTATCCCAATTGTTACATGCAATGCACTTTCCTACCCACCTACCAGTGCTATGACCACAGGATTGACATACATATACAGTTTTCATCAAAGCCAAAATTATTTTGCTATAATTGTAATAAAAATTAGCTGAATAGGCGAAGTAAATCTAATCACTGAGTCTCACAAACGTTTTAGTGCGAAGATAATTGTCATAAGTTGTGCCATTTAAATTCATACACAATAATTGCATGAACGCTTCCCTCTAGGATCCAAATAGCACATTCTCCTGTCATTCCAGTGCTTGACACTGGGATCTCATTTTACTTTATGATAAAGTCATGAAAGTAACTGACACTGGGATGACACCCTACTAGCGGAAGTTACTCTCAAATGTTTGTTCATGTTAGCTATAAATATTAAGGAATTTACCAAACAAAAAAAAAGCAAAAGAAGCCCTGTGGTTATTATCCGCTTTAAAATATTAGCGTTTTTTATGTTTTAAACTCTTGATAAGAGACATTTAGCTGCTTTTAATTGCAACTAACCTACGCTGCAAATGTTTAAGAAGTTTACCAAGTAGAAAAAAAGACAAAGAATCCACGAGTTAGCTAGTCCTTTACTATCTCTGTCGAGTATTGACATTTTTTGATGTCTTGTAATGATTTGTAAGCGCATCCAACTTATTTAGATAAAATCTAGATGTAGATAAAGTTTTGTAAAGACATACAGTATCTATATACTGCAAAAAAACTGAACATAAGACGCCGATACATTAAGTAGTCCTTACCTTCTAATCTGCTAGATTGGCGAAAGCAAATACAATAGCTTTACTTCTATAGGAAAGGGTCTGGCAGAGTTTGTCAAGCAAGTTTTTTTCGTTTCTGCTAGCTACTTGAATAACGGATACAATGTTTGTACAATTGTGCGTAACGCGCTGCTGAACATTGGTTTTTATATGGGTGTATAAGAAAAATCAAGGCTTAAAAGGAAACTTAAGCAGCTAATAGTGCCTAAGCATTCTTAATAAAACATAAAAAGCCCCTTTACCACCATGTTGTTTCCTAGCTTGCTGGCAGTATAGAAACATATGCTGGATTTTAGTATCATTCAACCACTTATTTAAGTTATTCTTTATAGTGTCTGTTTTATTTGTTGCACTGCCGTATCCCGTAATTAATAATAAACATCTATTTCCTGCTCGATAATTTTTGATAATAAAATCTATCAATTTATAGTAAGCATCCTCTATACTATAGCCGTGCAAATCGAGCTTATCGTTTATAAAATATTTACCCCTATCAACTTTTGATTTTGTGTTTTGGTCAAGACAAAATGATGAGTTACCATTATTGTTATTAAGAAAATTCCTTTGTAAGTCGAAGTTCCCTTTATCAATCATAGACCTTATATTTACTTGATGATTAACTTTCAAAGTAACTTTTCCACATTCTATTGGCTTAACATTTTTTGCCAATACAACTCATCGTCTGACATAAAATCATTAATTGAATTGTATAATTTTACAACAATATCCAACCGTAGTAAAATGTTGCTTATTCTGTAAAAACCCGATTTTCGATAATACGATGAAATCGTCAAAAACTAATGAGAATTTTTGGCTGTATGGAAAGCACACCTGCATGTCAGCACTGAAGAGTAAAAATAGGCGGTGTATAGAACTGTTACTAACAGAAAATTTCTATAGAGAACATGAAAAAGAAATTAGGCAATGTGTAAATAGTAAGGGCATTAAAGTTCGATTAGTAGAAAAAAAATACTTAATGGAGTTTTATTTAAAGGTGCTAACCATCAAGGAATTGCTTTAAATGTTGCCCCTATTCTTTGCAACTTAAGCATCGAAGAAGTAGCTGAAAGCTCAAATGACAGCTCTACTATAGTCATTTTAGATCAAGTCACTGACACGCACAATATTGGATCGATTTTAAGAACTTCAGCTTGTTTTAATGTCAACGCATTGGTTTTACCACATAATTATTCACCTGGCGAAAATGCATCTATTGCAAAAGCAGCAAGTGGAGCATTGGATATTGTTCCGCTAATATACGTTACAAATATAGGAAAAACTATGCAGTATTTAAAAAAGGTCGGCTACTGGTGTTACGGGTTTGATTGCAACGCTAAAGAAAATATAGATGAAATAAAGAGCTTTGAGAAAAAAAGAGTAATTATTTTTGGTTCTGAAGAGAAAGGAACGCGGAGGTTAGTTAAAGAAAATTGTGATTATCTTTTAAAAATACCAATGTCAAATGCAATCAACAGTTTAAATGTTTCAAATGCAGCAGCAATAGGACTATATTCTATTTATATTAAAACAAATGTCAGCGTTACTAACAGCATAACTTTTTATAATAAAAATACTTGATAAAAATGTGGTTTTATATTATAACGTGTTAAATGATACACAAAAGGAGTTATATTTATGTCTTATATGAGGAATGAACAGGATATCCGCTCTCAGGACGTTTATTATAGCGCTGGGCTCGGAAGTTACCTAACTAAAGTATATAATTGCATGACTTTAGCTTTAGTCGTTACAGGGCTTGTTGCGTTTCTAACGTTACTTTCTGGTCTTTTTCAGATAATTCATTCTAATCCTGTTCTGTCGCTTGTGATAATATTCTCTCCAGCTGCATTGGTGATCTATATGCGGTATAGAATTCAACACCTAAGTGCTGAGTCTGCCGTTGCTATATTTTTCTCGTTCTCAGTTTTAATGGGGCTTTCCTTATCTTATATTTTTATAGTTTATACTGCAGAAAATATAGCAAGAGCGTTTTTCATTACGTCAATTATGTTTGGCTCTATTGCTTTATATGGTAATACCACAAAAAGGGATCTTACAAGTATGGGCTCTTTCTTGATTATGGGAGTCTTGGGGATAATTATATCATCCATAGTAAATTTATTCCTTGGAAGTAGTCCCCTCTACTTTGCAATATCGTTCATATCAGTAATAGTCTTTACCTTAATGACTGCGTATGATGCTCAAAGAATCAAGGACGTTTATTATAAATATAACGACGGATCGGAAGTCGCTACTACTAAATTGGCAATGCTGGGTGCATCTGATCTTTATTTTAACTTTATTAACATATTTCTCAATCTACTCAGGTTACTTAACTTGTTCAATAATAGGGACTAGATGTTTTCCTTTTTAAGGAAAGGTAGTAAGAATTCTATAATTTTCTTTTTAATATCTTTAGTCGTGTCGATGCTATGTCTTGCATATGCATCGGTACCATTATATAGCATTTTCTGTAAAGCTACCGGGTATGGTGGCACAACAAGAAAAGTAACTAATGCAACAATAAGTGCAACTGACCAAAGAATCAGGGTCCACTTCAATGCTGATATAATGTCCGATCTACCTTGGGAATTTAAATCAGAAACTAACTACGTTGACGTAAACATAGGAGAACAGAGTTTAGCATTTTATTACGCAAAAAATCTATCTGATCAGCCTTCATTTGGTATGGCAGTATATAACGTTACGCCTTTCAAAGCAGGTAAGTATTTCAATAAAGTTGCATGCTTTTGTTTTGAAGAGCAAATGTTGCTACCAAAACAAAAAGCTACTATGAACGTATCTTTCTATATAGATCCTGATATAATGCTTAATAGTAATACAAAATACTTGAGCAAAATAACACTATCATACACGTTTTTTAAGCTTAAGTAACAGAATTTTTCTATTGTCCACCCAAGCAGCGTGAGCTATAGCTAAACTGACTTAGATTTGCCGACAATTTGAAAAACTGTCATTCCGTTACCCGTTAGCGGGATCTATACTTTGAGATACCGCGAATAAATTGCGGTATGACGTGTTGAAACAATCCGATAAAGTAAACCTCGTTATCCCGCTACTTGTTAGCGGGATGACGCTCAATGTTGGAATGTTAGCTTCACAAGCATTCCATCATTGAGCCAATGTCTTATTATTTTTTACAGAATCTGGCATTTCTATGTTGGGATTTTCCTTTAATATGTGATTAATTAGCATCTCAGCACATTTTATCTGACTTTCAGCTCTTTCAGCATTCTCTTTATTTGGTGAAGATTGATCGAAGGAAAAGTTAGTAAAATTATTTAAAATGTCACATGCTTGCCTATTAGAGATAATGATTATTTTTTTCTCCACGAGAGTCTTAAAAAGATTTGGAGATGGTATAAGAAAAGCTACATGTAGATAGGTAAAATCATCTCTTGGCTTAATGTCCGCTCCAGCTCTTACTAAAGCTTCTGCCACGTTAAGATATTTAGAGTTGATAGCTATATCTAAGAGTTTTCTGGCATCTGGATTTTTGCCATCATTTTGCACACGAAATTCATGGTCAATTGCAAAATTTCCAGCTTTCCATGACTCAAATAAATCACTGCAACTTTGACTATACTCTTTGCCTTTTTCTAACTTGCTTTTTATTAACTCTATTACATTATATGTTTTTATATCATTGCTTATTTTCTTAAATATCCCACAAAGAGCAATATACCTATTAATATCTCCTCTATCTAACATAATTTATACTCTCTAATTGCTTAAATAGCTTATTTAAAGTATAGAGATATTTGATAAAAAAATCAAGCTTGTTAATTGTAGAAATAATGACTTTGCAAAATATTAATTATTAGATAACATAATCAAAGCTTTTATCTTACATTCATCATGGTTAGAGCTATACAAATTAAAAAAACTGGGGGACCAGAAGTATTAGAATTTGTAGATAAGAATATAGGTGAGCCAAAAGGCGAGGAAGTCTTAATACGTCATACAACTATCGGCTTAAATCGTTATGATTTAGAGCACAGAAAAGGTACACGCAAAATTAAAAATTTACCATCAGTACTTGGAGTGGAAGCAGTCGGGGTTATTGAAAAACTTGGTAAAAAAATCAGTGATGGACTCAAAGTTGGAGACAGAGTTGGATATTGATTTCTTAAATTTACGCGAACACTACACATTGAATAAAACCATTATTTACGGATTTTATCGCGTTTAATTACTTTAATTTATTTTTATTATTATCCCGACGTTTCGGGTGCTTTACAGCACCCATGGTCAGACGGGGGGAACTGAGATGTTTGACGTCCCAATGTCATTGTTAGCCCGGCTGCCTTCAGTTTTTGAATATTAATTTTTGGTCCGATTTACGCAAACAGTATCTTGAAGTCTTGCAGTGGTATGCTTGGGTTTGGGTTTAATTTTGTTAATTATAGGATCCCAAGCAGATGGCAGCACCCAACCATCTTCTCTATTGAAATTAGGATGTTTTTTAATTTCAATAGCCTCACGTATCATCCTTGGTAGGAATCGGTGTTCTTTTGCGAGGACTTGCGGTTTATCAAATCTGATGTAATGGTGGGGACGATCCTGAACATGTTCACAGACTGCAGACTTTCCGGAGCGTCGGTGCTTCACGTCAGCTCAACGTGAAAGAACATATAGTTTTACAATTTTATAAGCGTATTTCATCTTGTATAGGTAAAAACCTAGAAATTTGATAAAGAAATAGAGTGCACATAGTGCAAAAAATTAAATATGAGACGCCAAATAAGCCGAGTTTTTCTGTCATTTAATCTGTACAGAGAAGATAAACAAATAGTCTCACTGTCATGATAAAGGGGATGGCGGAGTTTGTCAAGTAAGTTTTTTGTTTCTATTCCCAATAAAAGTTCGTTATATAGTTATGCAAGAGGTCTTATGAATCGCGGTATGACGTCTTAGCTATAGATGCTGGTTTGTGTGCTCCCAGTAATTTCAAGAGAAGCTTAGTAGATAAGTTGTGTTTTAAACCAGATTCGGTATTTTAAACTTAACATTTTCAATAATACCACCTGGCATAAATGAAATTTTTACACTCAGATTTCCTTTTAGGTAGTTCATTAATTCATCAACCAATATGTCAGGAGCAGAAGCACCTGCAGTGATTCCTATCTTTTCTACGCCCTGAAACTATCTTTTATTCACACAGCTGTAATTATCAATTAAGTAGGCTCTTTTTCCTCTGGCAGTGCACAGATCTAATAAGCGGTTTGAATTTGAGCTATTTTTACTTCCTACAACTAACACTATGTCTACAATTTCAGCTAGCTTTTTAACAGCATTTTGTCTGTTTTGCGTTGCATAGCATATGTCCTTTAAATCTGGACCTTTTATACTTGGAAACCTGAGCTTCAGGGCAACAATAATTTCACGGGTATCGTCGATGCTTAACGTGGTTTGTGTAACATAAGGTAAATTATCTGGATCTTTAACTTTTAAATTGCGTATGTTCTGCACATTTTGCACTAAAATAATAGGATTATTTACTCTTCCTCTAATTCCCTTAACTTCTGGATGGTTTTCATGCCCAATGAGAATTAATTCTTTACCACTGTTTTCATACCTTTTTGCCTCTTTATGCACTTTGCTGACTAAAGGACATGTTGCATCAATCACTTGAACACCCTTTCTTTTTGCCTTATCTATTATCGTATCCTCGTCTAATATCGTATTCCTCGATTATCTCCCATTTCCTCGATACTGTTCACAAAAACCACTCCTTGTCTCTTAAATTCCTCTACTATATATTTATTGCGAACAATTTCGTGTAGCACATAAACTTGGCACTTGTTTTTATATTTTTCTAAAGTAATAGCTAATATGTCCACAGCTCTTTTTACCCCGGCACAAAAACCTCTCGGCTCAGCTAAGATAATTTCCATTTTTCTCAAATCAAGTAAATATGCAAGCATTACTTAAAAACGAGCTCCGCTTACTGTGTTTTATAGTACCATTATTTACGTTTTATATAATAATTATTTTTCGCATATTAACATTTGATCAACCTACTACTTCAGAAATTTTTAGAAAAGATAATACAGTATATAAATAACCTGATATTTTAGATAGAAATGGAGTGTAATAGCAACAAACGTGCCCGCAACATCACTATATACAGATGCAACCAAAGTAAATAATCCGGAAAGTATAGCAGCACAACTGTGTTCTATTTTGAATGATCTTGAATACGAGAATTCATATAGAGTACTTAATTCAAAAAAGAAATTTGCTTGGGTAAAGCGGCACTTGACTCCAAAAGAACTGTTAGCAATAAAAAATGCCGGCGTGCCAGTAATAAACTTCTATAACGACGTAAAACGTATATATCCTCACAGTAATTTATTTTCACACGTGCTTGGTTACACTGACATAGATGGCAACGGTATTGCAGGAGTTGAGACATATATAAGTAAAAACAAACAACATTCTGTTATCCAAGTAGCTGACACTGGGGTCCAGAAAAAATACGTGTACTCCAGCATTACGCGCTGGAATAATACCTTAACATGGTATTCAACTATCCTTAGATACACGAGTGCAAAGCATAGTGCACGAAGAGCTAACTAAAGCTGTAAGCAGATATCAGGCACTCGGCTGAGTAGGAATTATTTTAAATGTGAGAAATAGTGAAGTCATCTCAATGGTCAGTCTGCCTGATTGTAACCCCAACCTACAGAATAAGGCAGAAGACGTACAAAAGTTTAATCGCGCCAGTATTGGGGTGTATGAGATGGGTTCGGTATTAAAATACTTTACAATAGCCGCAGCGCTTGATGCAAACGTTGTAAAAATTGATGATTTATATGACGTGTCAGAGCCAATCACTATTGGGAAATATAAAATTTATGATCTTCATGAATTTAAGATTCCGGAAATCACTGTGCGAGACATATTTGTGAAATAATCTAACATTGGTGCAGCAAAAATTGCAGTTAAATTAGGTATTGAAAAACAAGTAGAATACTTTAAAGCTATGAAGTTATTTTCTCCTTTAAAAATATAAATACCAGAAAAATCTACACCGATAATCCAGGATAAATGGAGTGTAAACAATTTAATAACAGCATCTTATGGTTGTGGCATAGCTGTAACTCCTGTACATCTTGCACAAACTGCAGCAGCATTAATCAACAATGGGATATTTCATAACGCAACCTTGATGTTGAATAAAAGAAGTATAGGAGAGCAAATTATCTCAAGAAGAACCTCCAGGGAAATGAGAAAATTATTACGCGTAGCAGTAACAGATGGCACTAGCAGAATAGCAAAAATGAAGGCATATTCAATAGGAGGAAAAACTGGATCGGCGGAAAAAGTTGTAAATGGCAAATATAGCAAAGATGCAAACATAGCGTCATTTATAGGAGTGCTAACTATGCTTGACCCAAGGTATTAGTGCTAATTGCTATTGATGAACCTCAAGGAATGCGCCATACCTGGGGAATAATTGCTGCGCCTATAGTAAAGAACATTATAAATAGAATAGCGCCTATACCAGATGTTACACCTGAGATGTAAAATTATGATTGCTTTACTACAACTTCAAATCTATCATTGCCAAAATCCTTATTAATAAACCAAGAACCATCATCTTTAGTTATAAATTCAAGACCTTTAAGATTTCTTTTCATTGTTTTTCCATTTTGACCATCGATAGCGATATTAATATCGAATGTAATAACGTCTAGATTTATCATAGCTTCTTTCCCACTGCACGAATTTAGAATGAACTTGCCTAACATGTCATCATTAAAACTCACTTCCCCTGTATAGACATTACACTGACCGTCCACACAACACGTAGTTTCAATATAGAAAAGGTCTGACATATAAAACACCTTACGTTTATAAAAAAAGAGCTAAATATATATAGCTAGTGCAGCCCTACGCCACGCCGCTAACAATTAATAGTCATAAACCTAGAGCACTTTAGCTATATAACCATAATACAGCTAGGAATATAAAATTCAACAGTTAATTTTGTAAGGAAGTCTAAATTAATACATCTTAGAGGAATGTCTGTTTAGTTTTTTTGTTAATCTTTTTCACCATGCTGTCAATCATATGCTTTATCCCTTCATATACAGAGTATATACTTTCGTCACTACGCATATAAGCAGAACAGAAAAATACATTATGTTCTTCGTCTTCTATTGATAACCCTGTATCACACTTTATGTATTCACCACCAAGCTTCTCTATCAACTGTTCTCTGTCATCTTCTATAGTTATCTTAACCTTACTTTCTTCTTTACCTATCTTGCTACTTAAAATTGAAACAATGATGGCTGGAGATATGCATATTGCTCCTATCGGCTTTTTTGTAACAAAAAATTCTGAAACTAATCTTTCAAATTCAGGCATTACTGTCACCATGTCTTTATTTTTAGCTAAATCAGATAAATTTTTTGCAAACCCGTATCCACCAGGTACAACTAGCATGTCAAAATTTTCAGCTTTGGCTTCTTTTAATTCATATATTTCACCTCTTGCGATTCTTGCAACTTCTGCAAGTACATTCCTTTTTTCTTCTGTTGCCTCTTTTGTTTTATGATTCATAACTTGTGTGATATTGATATCAGGTGCAGAGCATTTAACATTATCTTACTGCTGATCAAGCACAAGCAAACTTAAAACCGCTTCTCTTATCTCTGCACCATCAAGTTGACCACACCATGATAAAACCACAGCAGCTTTTAATTTTTTTCCGCCCATAAAGTACCTTAATTTCACGTAATCTAGATATTTTAATACAAATTCTATATTTGAAAAGAGGTTGTTATATTAATTATCTCATATTTATTACAATATAATTAATAATTAGTATATATAATTAGGCATATTCATAGTTGATGAAGTTGAATATGGTACCTACAAACAGTACGTCTTTTGACACTGACTACCAAGAAAGGCTATTTCAGATATAATAGAAAGCATTGCACAGTCCCCACAGGAAGAAAAAGGGAAGTTGTTTGAAGCCATATCAGAACAAGTTAGAGGGATGAACCTCAAAGATTTAGGTTTAGTAATTAATGACCAAGGCTTGCAAAAGGAGGTAAATAAAGAATTATTTATAAAACTCATTGAAGAAGCACTTAAAGGGTTAACTTCTGAAAACGTTGACTCAAAAACAATAGAAGAGGCGTTAAAATCTGTTAATCAGCAAGCAATAAGTAATGTCATAAATAATAATAAAGGTCCGCTGGACAATCTAGTCAATTATTTTAAATCAGCATCTGCAAATAAAAAATTGGAATAGCTTCTATAGGAATAGTATTGGGAGTAGCATTTTCTCCGCTTATTGTGCTTGCGATGCTAAAGATCTCTAACAGTTATTGATAATGCTTCTGCTAATTTATATAATTTCTTAATTGAAATTCTGTGTGTTCCTTTTTCATATTGCAGTATTACCCGATATGTTGTACCGATTTTTTTTGCTAAATCTTTTTGAGTATATCCCTTTGCTAATCTACGATTTCTTACTTCCTGTCCTATTACCTTGTAGTCTAAAAAGCTAGAGCAGTTATTCTCTTTTCTCACATCTTATACTTCATAATCAGAAGAACTGTTACGTATCCTTAGTTGGGAAACTCTTTGACAAACTGAACTCATCTCCTTTCAAACAATTTTTCTATACCACTTAGTTTCATTTCTATGTAAGTTGGTCTTCCGTGGTTGGATTGCCCAGCACACTTTGTTTCTTCCATTCGTCTCAGTAGCTCGTTCATTTCCTCTAACATCATTTTTCTCCCTGCTCTAATTGACCCATGGCACGCAATGGTAGCTAACACTTTTTCTTCTATCGGTAGATTATCTCCTATCTCCATCAATCTATCAATTATATTCATCACCATCTCTCTCACATTTATTGTTCCCAAGATTGCAGGAATTTCTTTTACCGTCACTTTATCTTCTGATTGTATTTCAACACCAAAACCCATTTCGAAAAGCTTATCTTTACACATTTCAACCATCTCCATTCCTGCTTGGTTTTTAATCTCAACTGTTTCAGGAAGAAGAAGTTTTTGTCTTTTTATGCTTGATTTTTGTTTTAAGCACTCGTATATCAATCTCTCATGGGCTGCGTGCTGATCTACTATAATTAATTTGCCTTTAGCCTCAGCAATAATATAAGTATTGTAAACTTGGCAATGTGCACACCCTAGAGGATGATCCTCTACCAAATCAATTTGCTCTCTTTCTAGAACTATAACTCCTTTCTGTGGTGTAGATTTCTCTATACCTTCATACTTAAAACTTCCTGATAAGCTTTGCTTTCTTTCGTCTGGCGCGTTGAATTCTTTCATTAAACGATTTTCTAAAATACTTGGTCTCTTCTCGTAAAACTCTTTTTGGTTTTTTTTCTCTTTACTATCAATCTGCTCTTGGCTATCAAACTCCTCAATACTTTGAGACTCAACATCACTTGCTGCAAACGTACCTACTCTAGTCGATAATGCTTTTATTATTCCTCTTCTCACTATTTCATATACTAGCCTCTTGTTCTGAAACCTTACCTCTGATTTATTTGGATGCACATTTACATCTACTTGATCGTATGGTATCTCTAAGTGCAGCACTGCAAAAGGGTACCTTCCACTTAGAATGAAATCTTGATATGCATATCTGATTGCACCAATAAGTAGATTGTCTTTTATTGGCCTGCCATTAACAAACGTATAGATCTGGGTTGAATTACCATGATTGACAGTAGGTTTACAGATGTGTCCCGTAAGTTTGATGCCTTCTTCTTCCTCTTTAACTTCCAGTGAATTGCTCTGACATTCTTCTTCTATTTCACATAACCTGTTAAAGAATGAAGTTTGTTTAGCATATTTTAAGACCTTTTTATTACCAGAACCAAGAGTAAACCGAACACTATAATTAATCATCGCTAAGTTATTTACAATATCAACTATAGCTTGTGCTTCTGCCCTTTCGGTTTTTAGAAATTTTAGTCTATTTAGTGTGGCAAAAAATAAGTCACAAACTTCAATATACGTACCTTCCAATAGAAAACAAGGGATAACTTCTCCTGCTTTTTCTCCTCCTTCATACCTTATAGACCATTCTTCCTTTGCTCCACTTGCCTTAGACGATAATTTCATTCTACTTACTGCTGCAATTGAAGGTAAAGCTTCTCCTCTAAACTCAAGTGCTTGATCTCTATTAACTAACTATCGCTTAATTTTGAAGTAGTGTAGCGCATAAATGCAAGTTCCAAATCTTCCTTTTTTATTCCATTTCCATTATCTATCACACTGATAAGGTTACGCCCAACACTTTCTATCTTGATCTCTATCTCTGAACTTCCAGCATCTATTGCGTTTTCCACTAATCCCTTTACTACACTTGCTGGCCTTTCGATTGCTTCTCCAGCTGCTATAAGGTTTATTGTTTTTGTATCTAAAAGAATTATTGCCATATTTCCAACTCTCAGTCTGATCAGGATATAGCTTGAATATCAATGCAAATCAAGTATGTTTCACAAAGCTGGCCTTCCTAAGAAGAGATAAAAACCTGCTTAGCTAAGTTCTTTTGAGCAGATCATTATCCTACTAACATATTTGAATTTTAGCTGAATATTTCTTCACAATTATGTACAACTATTGATGCTGTTTATCTTACTTTCTCATGGCTCTTTCCAAGTTTCTTGATGCACGCAATGATTATGCCTTTAAAAGAATATTTGTCACCGAGAAAAATTAAAGATATTCTCATTCATTTCTTGAACGATATTTTAGGCTTTACTGGCTTAGCTGCTATTCATGATGTTGAATTCTTAGCTAACATTTTAGACCCTGAAATTGCCGCTAAAAAGCAGAGTATTGTTGATGTTCTTTCTAAAGACTCTCAAGGTTCAAGATACATCATAGAGATGCAGTTCACTAATACCAAGGGCTTCGAAAAACATGCCCAATATTATGCTGCCAAAGCCTACTCAAGTCAAGCTGATCAAGGTGATGATTATTACAACCTCAAAGAAATTATCTTTATTGCTGTTGCTGATTGTATTATTTTTCCAGATAAGGCTGAGTACAAATCTAATCATGTCATTTTAGATCAAAATAGCTTTGAACATGACTTAAAGGATTTTTACTTCGTATTCATAGAACTACCAAAATTTAAAGACCAACTAGAAAATATAATAGAAAAATGGTGTTACTTTTTTCGATATGCAGCAGAAACAAACGAAGAGGACCTAGATAAAATAGTTGGTAGTGACACAATAATAAAAGGAGCTTATAAAGAGATGAATAAGTTTAATTGGTCAGAAGAAGAGTTACTAGCATATGAACAAATGAAAAAACGCATAATAGATGGGATGGCTGCTTTTGCTCAAAAATTAAATGAGGGTCTTAGAGTCGGTCAAGAAAAAGGTAGACAAGAAGAAAAAATCGAAGTTGCAAAAAACTCACTCAAGGCCGGTGTATCTATTGATGTTATCTCTGAAATCAACGGCCTTTCTGTGAACGACATTAAACAACTTCAGGAAGAAATTGTCTGATATGATCTTTGTAGTTGTTTTTCTAGAGTTGGATCATTTAAATAAGCTTGAGGTTAATCGACTAACATAGTAAAAAAAGCAGTAGTAAGAGTACTGGCCATAAAATTAACTGCTACTTTAACTAGTTGTTCTAATAAAGATCATTTCGGCTTACGTGTTTGCTCTGCTTCTTCAATTTCACGTTTTTAACCTATAAAAGGAATTACTTTAGTTGCTTGTACTACTTCTTCTATGTTCTTGCTATTTCTCAAGCTATCAAGATATTCTCTAGCTGTCATAATTACTTCTTTTTTATTTAGATGGTCCTGAAGTTTTTCGCTACTTAATTCATATCAGCATTGATAAGCAACGGTGCACTTGTATTTTTAACACTTTGAGCATCAATTATACAGACACTGGTTTTCTCTTTTCTACCATTGTTGTTACGGACATTTCCAACTAATTTTTTAAGACCAATTCTAGCAAACTTGGTTCTTCTCCGTTCTTTTTATTCCAAGTTTGAAAATAGTAATATATGTTTTCCCACCTTGGAAAGTTCTTTGGCAACATTCTCCACTGGCAGCCACTTTTCAGGACGTATAGCACTCCACAAAACACATCATATAAGTCAAGTTTTCTTGGTTTTATTCTTTTTCTACTATTGTCTAAAATTGCTCTGATTTTTCCAAATTTCTTTCGACTTATATCACTTGGATAACTTTTTTGCATAGATATATACCTCTTTCTTAAATCTATGCCTATTTTAACTCATCTTTCCAAGATTCTTAACAGGTTCTAAGGAAATTTAATGCAGCCAAAGCAAGTGTAACAGATATTTCCAAGTAAGACATTTTTAAAGAACTTACGCCTTTAATACACCTACGCATTCGTATGCGGTAGCGAAACAACGAAAAAACTGTAAGTAGTGTGGCAGGTTTTCGCATATGATATATCTCACTCTAGCACATAGATAGATGAAATAGTTGCGTCCTTGTCAGTATTGTTTCGCAAGGACCTGCGAAATGGCCGTTACACAGACGCATACGTTTCGCTAGTGATGTTTCGCATCGCAAAGCGTCAGCTCGCGTTCTGTCGGTGAGGACAGATTTTCGCGCCATGGATGCCGAAAATACTGAATTATTTTTTCATTCTATTCGAGATTATCCCGTATTATACGCAATTGGACACGCAGATTATAAAAATACGTACAAAAAAGAGGTAGCATGGAGAAAACTTCAAGAAAAGACTCGGATAGATGGTAAGAAATTTATTGTTTATATTTCATACAGACATACATTTTATGTTTTTAATTTTCTTTGAAATAATTTACAAATTTTGATCGAACATTAAACGCTGCTAAGTCTGCCCTATGTCTATTGGCATGCATTGGTACGAATGCTCTTAAAGTGTCCGAAAATTGTTTATTTTCGTATGTGTGTGCACCTTCTTGTATCTGCAATAAGTTATGCAAGCATACTGCAGCTTTAACAATTTTAATAGTATTATTCAAATCTGTTTCAAAGGGCCTCAAGAATATTCTAAATTTTTGTGCTAAAATGCCAAACGCACATTCTACTACTACTCGTGCCCTACTTAATGATTTATTAAATCTTTTTTTAATATTGTCAGTCATTGCTGCGTCTCTAGTGAAAGGTCTCATTAGAAAGGTTTCTAATTTAAATCCTCCATCTGCAATGAATACATGTGGTGTAGTCTGTTGGAAACCTGGCAAATGTTTTGGAGCTGGCAAATTCAGATCCCGTCCACTTTTTAAAAGCTGATAAAATGATGAGTTCTCAAATATTGTACTATCGGAATCTTTACCATATGATCCTACATCTATGTAAGTAAATTTGTAATGTGGATCAACTATTGCCAATAACACAGTAGAAAATCGTTTTTTATAGCAATAGAACAGTGAGCCGCTGTTAGGTGGACATTTAATAACAATATGCTTGCCGTCAATACTCCCGAGGGAATTAGGAAAACCCCATATTGTTTGAAATGCTTCAGCTATTTCCAACCATGTTTTAGTAGAAGGAACCGGGATGTACTCTGGCTGTAGTATCTTCCAAATTTGTTCGCATACTTGAGTTACTATCTTTGACACGGTGCATTCACCCAAACGATAAGAGAAAGATATTGTTGTGTATGTGTCACCAGTTGCTAAAAACCTGAAATATTGTTACAGTTAAAACTATGAAAAATAAATGGAGAAACCTAAGATTTATTTCATGCACCCAGATTCTACGCTTTCTCTTTAGTACTGACACCAGCAATAACAATTCTTCTTCTTCAGAATCTGAAAGCGATGACTGAGATGACATTCTGAAATTACGTCTGCACCTGCAGTCATCGAAAATTACAATGGCATATCATTGCGAAAAGTTGCGAAAACATTGCTGTGTACTAATGTTCCGCAGATATTTCGCTACGCAGTAGTTCCGCAGAGACTCGCTGCCGCATACGAATGCGTAGGTGTACTAACGCCTTTATATTGGTTGCAAATTTTATTTTAAGGGTTATATTAAGCCATTTAATGAGGCACAAATGATTGAAGATAGACATATTGTTTCTCGCTTATGGTTAGCTATTCAGCCAGAGGATGCTATTAATCAAATAGATAGATATGGATATACTTTTTTACACTTAGCTTTTCAACCAGGTAATGTTGAGATAGTAAATCCTTTAGTAGGAAGAGGTGCTGATGTTAATAAAGCAGATAAGTGTGGATCTGCTCTTTTAAATTTTGCTCCTCAAATAGGTGTGTTTAGTCCAAAGCAGTTAGTACGATATAATTTATTTGGTAGTAACGGCCTTGAAGGCATTTCATCTTGTGAATTTCCACATTTTCCTGGAGAGGTATTTAAGATTAGCAGTGAAGAAAATCAAGTAATAGATAGTTTAGAAAGCAAAATAGAAAATCTACAACAGGAAAATTTTGATCTTAAAAAAATGTAGAGTTACAAAAACACTATAAGAAAAGAGTAGAAGAGCATTACGAAGAAGTAAGTGAACTTACCAGAGAAATGCAAACCCTAGAAGGGAAAATTAAAAATTTTGAAATTAAATTACAAAAAAGGACGAGAAGTTTAACTGAAAATGATCAAGACATCGAACAGCTAAAACAGGAAGTAGAAATATTATTATTATAAACTCAGAACAAAAATGATGTAATTAAGAACTTAAATAACCAATTAAAAGAGGCAAAGGATGAAATTCAGTTAACAGAAAAAATAAATGAAGAGTTACAGCAAAAACTGTATTTGACTGAAGCTGAGTTAAACAGAGTAAGAAAAGAAAGTACAGTGCTGATAAACAATATAGAGGATTTGAAAGTTAATTATGAAAATCATATACTAGAAAAAAAGAAGGAACTTAATGATATAAGAGATCAATTGTGTATTTATCTATCAGAGCATAAAGATCTATTTGCAGGATTCAGTAGCCTGCAGCAGGAAAACGAGAGTTTAAAACAAAAAAAATTCTGTTAGCAATGAAGTGTCTCTTGCAGATGAAATAAACAAAGAAAACGTAAGAAAAGAAATAACAAGACCTCATTCTATACCTGAAGTAGAAACCAGGTGTATTAAAGATAATGATGATCAAGAACCAACCTGGCTATTTAGTGAAGGAGAAAATAATCAATATGATAAAACAAGTGAAGATAAAAACCTTGAAAATATCGATTTCGAGATTGGAGTATGGAATGAAGCTGATAATGAAAGTAGCGATGATCATAAATCAACTCGGCTATATGGAAAAACAGAAAATTGTCTAACAAGTGAAGATAAAAACCTTGAAAATACCGATTTCCCGATTGAAGTATGGAATGGAACAGATAGTGAAAGTGACGATGACGACAATATTAGTCCTTGCCCTGATTATGATGAAAGTTTTGGTAGGCATTACAGTCAACTATTCTATGATGAAAGCATAATTTATAAAGAAAAAATATTTTTGTTTTAATTCGTCAAAAAGATTCTTTTTCTCTATCGAAAGTAAAATTGAATACAAGAGAAGAAGAAAAGTATAAAAGTATCTGGCAAAAAATAAATAAGATCCATAATTATCTCGACATTTTAGATTACTTTGGTAGCGAAGAAGATTATGAGGAGTGCGAAAAAGAACTTGATAAAGTTATAAGTGCAGCACTGGAACAAGGAATAATGTTCACTTTTCCATATAAATCTGATATATCCTTGATAGATTGTATAGCTGACACATTTCGAAAACTATATTTATCTGCTGGCACTACTCGAATTTATGAGTTCTTACACAAGAGAAAAATATTTCAGGTAATATCAGAAGGTGCATCTTTAAATAGATCGAGCGATGAAGAGCATGAAGATTTTGTGAACATAATTTGTTCAGATGTAGGTACTTTGATTAAACGATCCGAAAACCTTTCAAAGCTTAAGGAATTAGCACTTGAAAGTATTATGAATAAAAGTAAGCAAGTTGATGAGCATGATTTTATATTAGAAATAGATAATGGATATTTTTGCATAGATTATCCACAAAATAGTATTATTGAAGTTGCAAGGATATTAAATAATCAAAAAGCTAAAGATTTAAATCTAAACTTTGGTATACTTCAAGTTGGAAACAGTATAATTAGAGTTGAAAATATAGGATGAAAGAGAAATTATACAGATTTCTCGGGAGATATCATTGAAATGTCTTTTACCACTGAAGTAGGAGAGATAAGTATTAATCTATGTCCCAATGAGAAAGATAGTAATAAAACAGAGGTGAGGCTTGTCGATGAAGTAAGGTTTAACAAATTAGAGAATAAATCAAGTTTAGGACAAAACTGTCTATTAGGGGGAAAAAGTGTTTTAACAGCTATAGAAGATGGGTATTTTAAAAGAAATAGCAGCGTATTTGAAGAGTTAGATAAGGATATTAAACAGTCAGATTATACAATAGAAAATCCATCTAGCTTTCTAGTGGTGGGTAATAAAAATCAACCACTCAAAGTAAATGCAAGGGGATATGGTCCAGGATTATGATGATACAAATTATCTGCATTATATTAAAATGTAAAAACAAGAGAAGCAAGATGCCTTTTAATTTAGAGCCAGGCGGTGTTGGTTATAGTGATAAACACAGGATTGCAACTGTCAAAATATATGATAAAGAGAGAAGGAACTTAACTACTGAAATTCATTATATTTATGTGTAATAGTTCAGACTTAATTTGACTGACACAAATTAACTGACAGAATAATTGACAAAGTCAAAACCAATGTCAGCATCAGATTTAATACTATAAATATTTTTCTGATAAGCAATATGCACGCTATCGAAAAAAGTTTGCATAGGTGTTTTTCCGTAGCAATATTTACCTGAATGTGGCCTAGATCTATTGTAAGAATGTATCCAATGATCTTCATCTAACTGAAGTTCTGCCAAAGAAGTGTAAATTTTTTTTCTAGAGATAATATTGTAACACTCATCTTAACTTCTTCATTGTAACACGCATATTTTTATGAAACCTCTCGTATATGCCATTAGTTTGTGGAGAATTGGCCTTAGTTCTTGAATGATCAATATTTTCAATTCGCAAATAAAGCTGTGATTCTCCGGTTTGCCACAGCCCCTATCAGTCAAAATGCAGGATAATGGTACATTTTGTCCATCAAAGAATGGTATGGCTCTATCATTAAGAAGATCTCCGGCAGTAATTGTTTTGTCTGTTTGCCATAGCAACTCTTGAATAGATATCAATGAAAGTTTGCTGTTCTTATACCCTTCTACATAATAAGTGTCTTGAGAACTCAAGTAACCAGGATGCTCTGTTTCAATTTCACCATGTGCTTCCCTTTGTTCTTTCACTTTCTCTAAAGCTGCAAGTTGCTCTTCAGTTAAAATTATGCCATCTTGTGCAACCTTTGCTTCAAGGGCTTTAAGTCTTTTTTGAACGTTTCAATGTCCTCTCTTAGCCACACAGATCTTACTCCACCTTCGTAAATCCCTTTTTCTCAGCTCATTTGAAGCTCTTTGTTGTCCATATGCTGGAAATTCTGTTGCGATATTTACGACTGCTCTTTCTATGTCTTCGGAAACTCTGTTTGCCATAAGTGGTTTTTTCTTGCTTATCTCATGCAGCAGCGCTTCTTCTCCTCCATTTTCAATATAAATCCCTTGAATCGATAAAACGTATCTCTTGAGTAGCCCATACGCTTGAGATACATTGCCTAATTGTTTTGCTAACCCTAACTTTGGTTTTAGTATTTTTGTTTCTCATATCTAACACTCCTTTCTTTTATTATTTTATAACTTACTTTTTTAAAATGTCAGATCAGATATTGTTTAATACACATTACCTATATCTCAACTTGATATCTTTTTTCCTGATAGACTGAAAATTCAGTTGAGCTAAAAGTGTGATTTGACAAATTTTATTTAATAATCCTAACCCTCCTGCTATTTCTCCTTACCCTGAATTATAATTCTGCCCTTGATTCACTACAACTTTAGCATTGCTATTTTCAAGTGAATTTGAAGGACTATTACAATAGTATATGACCGCAGCAGCAACAAGACCAATCCCTACTATTATTCCTGTTGTTAACAAACTAGCTGAGAAGGAGAAATATGCAACGAATGCAGCAGGTATGGCAATTGTTGCTAATGTTATGGCTATTACCTTACTTTTTTTTTTGCGTACTTTAGTTATAGTAGTACTTCTATTACCTAAACTATTAAGCTGTTTTTTATTGTATTGAGTATCATTTTGTTTAGCTTCTTTATTGATTACCGAAGGTGATATTATTGGTGCTAGTGAATCGTGGTGGTTAATGTTACCACTCTCTGGTAGGTAAAGATTTTTAGTACCAGGTGCTGATAGTGTGGTAGCATCTTTGTTATCTCGATTAGTAAGATGCTTGCTACTGCTTCAAATGCTGCTTTTTTGTTCTAAAGTTAGTGTTTCAACATTTTCACCTATAACAACTATACTATTAGTATTGCTATTGGATACTGGAGGTAGAACTTCTAGATGCGGATCTTGTTGATTATCTTTAGCTTGCAAGTTACCTCCTCTATTTTCCACAGTTACTGCAAGTTTTTCCTTAACATATTTAGCTGTATGCATGTTGCTAACATTTGAAGAAGCTTCAACTGAACTTTCCGATTGTAATACTTGCTGAATATCTTCAGGAATGGCACGTTTTTTTATAGTTGATGTTTTCACTTTTCTGTCTAAAGATGAGTTTTTTTCTACTATCCCTACTTAATTAGACGAAGCAACATTTTTCATTACTGGAGTAGTGTTAACTTTTTCGCTAGGAGTTTGCATCCCAAAATTGCTTATGTTATCTTGTAATACTTTTACTTTTACTTTTACTTTTTTCAAATTGAATCTCAGGTGATAGAAACATAAGATTATTCTATGCAAAAAGCTGTATCTTAGCAAAACTCTCTCTCTCTCTAGCACAACAAAAAATATATTATTTACTTTTTCCAAAAACATAACAATAGCGCCTACCTTTGTGAGAACACATTGTGTAAAAACACGGTTGTGAAAATAAAAAGGTAAAATATTTGCAACAAAGTTAGGCAAAATAGTTCGTACGTAGATTTAGCGAAAGTGATCCAATTTAGCTGATTTCAGCGTATAATAAAATTACCATATAAAAAGTTCGTATTGGTACACATGGTAGTCCAATGCATTCCAAGAAGAACACTTCTCACCGTCTTTGGTTTTCAGCGCTGGAAATAGTTAATTCAATTTATATATTGATACCAATCCTCACAAATAACTAGACAAATAATTCAAAGAGCAAATGTTTTTGATTGAACTTTCCGTAATATCTCGAATAAATTCAGATAAAGCATTTTCGAGTAATTTAATCGAGTCATACTTATTGTTTTTTATTAGATTGTCCTTTAAATATTGCCAAAATCTTTCTATATGATTAAGCTCAGGCGAGTACGGTGGCAAATAAATTATGGTGATATTTTCAGGAGTTTTTAAACCTTTAGATCTATGCTAGCTTGCGCAATACATGATAAGAAAAGCTTCTCTATTCCCCAAATCTTTTGACACTGCTCCAAAAATATGTTCATGCAATCTGTGTTCACATGTGGAACAAGTAGGCTAACATCATCTCCATTCCTTGGATTTACAGCGCTCTAAAGATAGAAATTTTCTCTTCCGATTTTTACTTTAACTTGTGTTCTTGAGCCCTTTTTAAACCATCCATGTCCAATTTTTGAGTTTGTTCCAAATCTCGATTCATCGAAAGAAATACCTCTTTTTGCTGGTTCTTTTCCACAATTTCATTGAGATTTTTTTTGAACTCCTCTTGTTTATTTTTGTCTTGTTTATAATCTGCTGGGCGAGGTGTGATATATGTAAATCCTAGCTTTTTCATAAGCCTTCTCGCTGTTGACTCGCTTACTTTGATAGCTAACATTCCTTCAACTATAACTTGCAATTTTTTAGCAGTCAGATTTGCCCCATCTTCTTCTATTACCTCTCTTATTTTTTCCCTCTTCTCCTAGTTCAGTTTTGGTTTAGGTTCTCGCCCTGGCTATATTGCAAGCCCAACAACACCTTTTTCTTTTAATCTTGCAATCCATTTCATTAATGCGGTTCTCGTAATTCTATATATTTTAGCAACTTTTGAGATACCATACTCCTTTGCTGATATTATTGCTTGTAATACCAATTTCCATTAGTAATAAAACAAATGAAAAAGAGCTCTTTTTGCCTATAATTAGGGAGTTAAGCAAATTTGTAACCTACCTCATTTGTCTTCCCCATAACGATTATTGGTATAAAATAATAATTGACAGGTTTTAACAATGGAATATCATCTCTGAGAATTATTAAGTTCTATTACGTGAGAGGGGTGAAATTTAGATTAGAAGAAAATTTCTCCAATAGGCCTTTCATTTAGATGTGACTATAAGTGTTAAGTTAATAATGAGTGCATCAAGGGTTTATATAGTGGTTTTGTTGTATCAAGAATAGTAAAAGGGTACTATATAAGAGCTATGTTTAGTGTTTCAAGAGAAGATGTCAATTCAAGGGAAAGACTTAAATTTGCAGAAGCCATTACTAATAAAAGCAATAGAGGTCTTTTCTTAAAATTCTTAGATACAGAAAAAGGAAAAACTATCTTTAATTCCTTTGTTAAGAATAAATGTATAAGTAGTGCATCTGGTATTCTTAGTCCATTGACAGGTAATGCTGCAGAAGTGGTTGAGAAGTTCCATAATAAGTTGTTCAATCTTCAGGGAGAACCAACATCAGAACTACAAAACATGTTAAATCTGGGGATCACTCTAACTAATCTGGATAACATTCTGAGCAAAGCACGAGTAAGGGCTCCAATAGCATTCGAGAAACTCTACACCGTTTTATTTGATAATGAAGGAAGAAATACATCAAAGCTAGAGTTCATGTTACATGCTGGGATAATTTTGAATGATATAAAAACTATTCTGTCTAAGACAGAAATACGTGCTGCAGAAGTATTCAACGCATTTTATGATGTTTTGTTTGATAATAACGGAGATCACAAACCATTGCTAAAACATATACTAAATGGCAATATAGCTGTAGGGGATATTGTCCATATTGTGCATGGAAAAGGGCCGTTGGCTGTGGAATTACTTCAAGAATTTATTGGCGCCCTATATAATGATGAAGGAAACCCATTACCAAAGCTGCAACACATGTTAAATAGCGGGTTAAATATCCATAATATAGCTCAGATGATGAGTGGAGCAGGAATAGAGGCTGTACAGACATTCCATAAGTTATATGATATTTTGTTTGATACTGAAGGAAACCCATCACTAAAGCTGCAGCGTATGTTAAGTGGCGGATTAAATGTCTCTAATGTAGCTCGAATACTAAATGGAGCAGGAAAAAATATTGCAGAAGTATTCGATAGATTATGTCATATGTTGTTTGATGCTGAAGGAAATCCAACACCAAAGCTACAGCACATATTAGATAGCGGGCTAACTATAAGTAATGTATTAACTATTATAAATGGATCAACATCAAGAATTGAAGTAATATTCAATAGTGTCCATAATCTTTTGTTTACTAGAGAAGGAAATCCAACACCAGAGTTAGATCATTTTTTTAAAATCAGGTTTCAATCTAGTTAGTTTATTTTACATTGTCAAAGCATCAAGAAATTTTTTTTATTGATATTTAGAGAATTTCATGATGCTTTATTTGATGCTGAAGGAAATCCAACACCACGGCTGCAGCATTTTATAGATGGAGAGGTAACTCTTTCCTTTGTGTGCTCTGTGATTGGAACAGCAGGAGCGAAGGCTCCAGACGCATTCAAGGAATTGCATGATGCTTTGTTTGATGCTGAAGGAAATCCAACACCAGAGCTGCAGCATTTTATAGATCAAGATTTAACTATAAGTAATATTTCCAGCATGCTAAGTGGAGCAGGAGGAAAGGCTCCAGAAGCATTCAAGAAATTGCATAATGCTTTCTTTGATGCTGAAGGAAATCCAACACCAGAGCTGCAGCACATGTTAAATAACGGGATAAATATATCTAGTATATCCAGCGTTATATCTGGGTCAAAAGCAAAGAGTGCATTGATATTCAAGGAATTGCATGATGCTTTGTTTGATGCTGAAGGAAACCCAACACGAGAGTTAGAGGATTTTATAGATAACAATATGGAGTTTGATTGCTTGTCTGGCATCCTAACTGGAGCGGGGGGTAAACGCTGCAGAAGCATTCAAGAAATTGCATAATGCTTTGTTTGATAGTACGGGAAAAACGTCACTAGCGCTACAGCATTTTATAGATAGCGGGATAACTTTTTCCAATGTGTCCTCCGTAATTGGGGGGAGCGGGACTAAGGGTTCGAGAAGTATTCAAGAAGTTTCATGATGTGTTGTTTGATGATAGAGGTAAACCAAAGCCAGAGCTACAGCACATATTAGCTTATGAGTTAAGGCTACCTAGCATATTTAGTATACTTTCTCAATCAAGAGCAAAGGCTCCAGAAGCATTCAAGAAATTGCATGATGTTTTATTTGATGCTGAAGGAAATCCAACATCAGAGCTGCAGCATTTTATAGATCAAGATTTAACTATAAGTAATATTTCCGGCATGCTAAATTCAACAGGAATAAACGCTGCAGAAGCATTCAAAAAATTTCATAATGTTTTGTTTAATGATAGAGGCAGACCAGCACCAGAGCTACAGAATGTATTAGATAGCGGAATAAGTTTATCTTCTGTGTCTTCCATTATTGGTAAAGCAGGAGGAAAGGCTCCAGAAGTATTCAAGAAATTGCATGATGTTTTGTTTGATGATAGAGGCAGACCAGCACCAGAGCTACAGCATATATTAGATAGTGAGATAAGTTTACCTTCTGTGTCTGCTGTTATTAGTAAAGCAGTAGTACATGCTTCAGAAGCATTCAAGAAGTTTCATGATGTTTTGTTTGATGATAGAGGTAAACCAAAGCCAGAGCTGCAGCATATACTGAAGGAAAACTTGAATATCAGTAGTATATCCTTAGTGTTAAAGGGATCAGGAGTACATACTCCAGAAGCATTCAAGAAATTTCATGATGTTTTGTTTGATGGTAGAGGCAAACCAAAGCCAGAGTTACAGCATATATTAGATAGTGAGATGAGTTTTTCCTCTTTGTGCGGTGTACTATTTGAGGCAAGGACTCCAGAAGCATTTAAGGCATTTCATGATGTTTTATTTGATGCTGAAGGAAACCCAACACCAGAGCTACAGCATATAATAAGTAGCGAGTTGATTATGAGTAATGTACTCAGCATATTAACTGGATCGGGAATAAGGGCTCCAGAAATATTCAAGTCATTTCATGATGTTTTGTTTGATGCTGAAGGAAAACCAACATCAAAGCTACGTAGTGTATTATCTGGTAAGGTGAGTTTCTCCTACATATCCAGTGCGCTCTCTGGATCAGGAGCGAAGGCTGTGAAGACATTTAAGAAATTTCATGAGGTTTTGTTTAATGATAGAGGCAAACCAACACCAGAGCTACAGCATATGTTAGATAACAAAATACATTTATCTTCTATATCCAACATCACAAATGGATCGAAAGAAAGGGCTTCAGAGATATTCAAGAAATTGCGCGATGTTTTATTTGATGCTGAAGGAAAACCAACACTATCAGCATATATTGATGTAAGGATTAAGATTTCTAACTATATCCTGCGTTCTTTCTCAGACGGGAGAAAAGGCTCCAGAAGCATTCAAGGCATTTCATGATGTTTTATTTGATGCTGAAGGAAAACCAACACCAGAGCTACAGCATATATTAGATAGCAGGATAAATTTGTCTTCTCTGTCTGGTATTATTAATGGATCAAAAGCAAACGCCCCAAAAGTATTCAAGAAATTCCATGATGTTTTGTTTGATGCTGAAGGCATACCAACACCAGAACTGCAGCATATGTTAGGTGACAAGGTGAATTTTTCTACAGTATTCAGTATGATACCTGCTCGAATAGGAGAAGAAGCCCCAGAAGTATTCAAGAAAGTGCATGATGTTTTGTTTGATGTTGAAGGAAAACCAACACCAGAGCTACAGCATATATTAAATAGCGGAATTTCTCTAGCTGGTGTGTCTTCCATAATAAGAAAATCAGGAACAAAGGTTCCATAGGCATTCAAGGCATTTCATGATGTTTTATTTGATGCTGAAGGAAAACCAACACCAGAGCTACAGCATATATTTGATATGAAGATAACTTTTTCCTTCCTGTCCTGCGTATTAACCTATTCGGGAACAAAGGCTCCAGAAATATTCAAGGCATTTCATAATGTTTTATTTGATGCTGAAGGAAAACCAACGCCAGAGCTACAGCATATATTAGATAGCAGGATAAATTTATCTTCTCTGTCTACTATTATTAGTAAAGCAGGAGCAAAGGTTCCAGAGGCATTCAAGAAATTGCATGATATTTTGTTTGATGCTGAAGGAAACCTAACACCAGAGTTACAGCATGCATTTGATAGCGGGATAAGAATTACCAGCATATTCCGTGTTCTAGTTCAATCAGGAATAAATCATGCAAGAGTATTCAAGGCATTTCATGATGTTTTGTTTAATGATACAGGAAAACCAACACCAGAGCTACAGCATATATTAAATAGTAAGATAAGTTTCAGCAGCATATCCAGCGCGCTATCGGGGTCAGGAGTAAGGATCGCAGAAGCATTTAAGAAATTCCATGATGTTCTGTTTAATGATAGAGGTAAACCAACACTAGAGCTACAGCGTATATTGGATAGCAAGATCAGTTCTCGCGCACTGTTAAATGTTTTAGCCAAGGCGGGAGCAAATGCCGCACAGGCATTTAAGAAATTGCATGATGTTTTATTTCATGCTGAGGGCATACCAACACCAGAGCTACAGCATATACTAAATAGTGAGCTAACTCTGGCTAATTTTTTCAGTATTGTAGCTAATGCAGGAACAAATGCCGCAGAGGCGTTTAAGGTATTGCATGATAATTTCTTTGATTATTATGGTGAACTACAACCATTGAAGTTGAGGGAAATTTGGTGTGGTTAGTGGAGAAGGAGGGTTTTTTTTTTGATGGGAGGAAGAGGTGGGGAGATGTTTTGTTTGATGCTAGAGGTAAATCAAAGCCAGAGCTACAGCATATATTAAATAGCAACATAGATTTTGGCATTATATCCAGCGCGCTATCGGGGTCAGGAGTAAGGACTGCAGAATCATTCAAGAAATTTCATGATGTTTTGTTTGATGATAGAGGTAAACCAAAGCCAGAGCTACAGTATATATTGGATAAAAAAATAAGTTTTGCTGAAGTGTGCAGTGTTTTATCTAAAACAGGAGTGGAAGCTGCAGAATGTTTTAAGGAATTATGTAGTTTTTGGTTTAGTCCTCAGGGAGAAAAAGTGGACGATGATTATATAGCTTCTATCTTTAATCTTGAGAGGATGGGAAACAATTCATTATTTAATTTTGGTAAAAATATTGCTAGCATCTATAAAGTCTTATCAAGATGGCCCGTAGAGGTGTTAACAAGTAGAAATGTCCAATACCTTGCTGGTAAGCTTATAGAAAATGGAAAAAAATTCTTCAAGGATTTTGAGTTTCAGGAGATTGTTTCTGTCTTTAGCGGGCTAATAAGGTTATGTAAAATCAACCAGGAATTAGCTACTTCTTTTCATGTCACTTTTAATGCTTATGTTTACAAGAGTTTTGCTTCTGATCTTCTAAATCAGGCTATTAAACTTGCTCCTGAACAACATAATATAAAGCATATTACAAATATGATCTATAGCTTGTCTGCATTAGTTCATAACAATTTAGTAATAATAAAAAGTCAGCTATCTATATTAATTGATTCTTTAGTTGGATGTCTTAGTAATTGTGAGTTAGATAATATTTACTCTGATAAAAATTGTTTGCATATTTCTTTTGTTATAACTTGTTTGGATATGCTTGTCGATCTTGTTTATCGAGAAAAAGAAACTCTTGTTGATAAAGGATTTATTAACAATATAGTAAACTTACTTTCTAATATTAATAGTTTTCAGACCAATATTTCTTCTTCTAGTAATATATTGTTGGTATTAAGTAAAATATCAAGATCGGTGGGAGAGAAAGCAGAAGCAAATTTCTTAGTAAGGGCTATTGGTAAGGTGCTAGATAAGCTGCAGTATATTCATCAATGTTCAGATCAGGATTTACCATCAGAAATATCTTCTACCATTGGTCAGTTGTCAGATCGATTAAAAAATTTATTATATTCAAGCTGGTTCTCAGACCATCTTTTTTTTTCTGTAACATACCCTTAAGTGAAAAAGAGAAATTATTAAAAAGCATAGGAAGAGATGGTCTTGTGGAAGCCTCGAAAAGCCGTTATCTAGTCACCGATAATATACTGATTGATAAAGATCAATCAGAGAAATATACTTTGACGCAATTTAAGGAAAAACTTAAGAAAGAAGGAAAAGTCAAGTACGAGGAGGGTATTGAAAATTATGTTCGGTATAATCACGGTGCGCCTGACTTCAATTATGAATTTAATATAGAGAAAAATCATTCTAAGATTATGATTGCAAAGGTTGCCTACTTAGTAGACAGAACGGTTTACGGGGTATTTTTAGCAACTAACGAAAGTATAGCACCTAAAACTTTCCTAGGGACCTACGTAGGAACAGGGATGGAAGATAACAAGGAAATGAACCAGCATGTTCTGGAGCACGATTCAACAGTATCAATTGTTTCAGAAAAAGGACGCAACTGGGCAAGTTACATGAATCATGTATCAACAGGCAACTCCAATGTTAGGTGTATTTTAAAAAGGATATGTAGGCATATCTATCTTGAGCACAAGTAGAGAAATTTTGCCTGGTCATCAACTGCTTTGTGATCATATGCAAGATTTTTCTTATAAATTAGGTTACACTTCCATTTATCCTCATTATACAGATAATTACGAGTCACCTGCGCAACGTTATAATAGAGCAAAAGATTTTTATTATGATTATGTTATTGATCTTGACAAGGAGATTACTAGAGATTTAGGATATCGTGGGTCAAAGCATTTTGTGGTAACTAAATTATTTAAACAAATATATGACAAACATAATTCTCAAGAAGAATATGCTTCAAGCAGAGCAGTACTATCGTTAGAAGGATTAGATGTTCCAATCTATGTAGTAACTTTCAGGGATAAGAAATGGAGTTTTGATAGATATGATAGGCAACAACAGATAACTCTCTTAATGTTCGCATGTTATTTAGGACAGGAAGATACCATAAAACTGTTATTAGAAAAAAAAGATGATGTTACCCGTCAGTCATTGCATACTGGAAATAATGCATTTTTTTACAGTTTTAAGTAACAAAACTAATTCAGAAACAAAAAAAAGAATCCTTAACCTCCTAATTAATCATCTAGAAAGAGCAGAACAAGTAAATGGCAATAAGAAGCAGGTCATATCTTTAGATCTAGGGTGCTGTGTACTACTGACTCTTCTGGTTATAACCTATTTGATCACCTCATTAATAGAGGTGAGTATTCATTATATCAAGAATTGTATCGAAAACTCAGTCCCGAATGGCAGAGAAAAGTTGCAAGAAAGTTTATGATTGATAGAGGAGTATTCAGTATGGTATTGACCTTAGGTGAAGAGGGATATATCAAAATAATAAACCTGTTGCTGAAAAATATTTCCATAAAATTCATAAAAGAACATTTTGAGAGTTTTGAAAGAAAAGACATTAATCATAAGAAAGTATTTGAAAGGTTGTTAGTTAATAACAGAGATGAGAAATTGAACAACTTGAGAAAGCTTACAAATCTTAACAAATATGTAAGGAAGGAGATTGAGATATTCACGCTGGTATTCTGTGAGAGCGTGGTCCTTCCCCGTTCGAGCCGACCCATTCGTGCTACAACTATACTACTAATATAACTGCAGCATGGCTCTACCACGTAAAATTACTTGGTGGAGCCATGCTATATTTTTGAGAGTTAGCAATGTCAGAGTTTGCAGGTGTAGATACGGAAATCAAAAAGCAAAATTCTGTGTGCAAGCAGATGCATTTTAGCGTGAGCCGTACAAGTCTTTTTAATACATTATCCAGAGTAAGTGGAGTGGTTGAAAGGCGTAATGCAATAGATGTTTTGTCGTGTATAAATATCAAAGCACAACACGGCAGCATAAAATTAACGGTAACTGATCTTGACATTTCAATGTTTGCCTCACTTGCTGCAAACGTATTAACAGAAGGAGAAGTAAAAATTTCAGCACATACTTTACATGACATAGTGAGGAAGTTACCCGCTGATTTGGATGTCAATTTTGAAGCAAACAACCAAAGAAAATTATTGATTTCTTGCGGAAATGCAAACTTTTCTTTGCCGAATGTAGTTTCAAGTAGCTTTCCTGCTCTTGAAGAAGATAATTACAAACATGATTTTATTCTACTAAATACGGACCTGATATACTTATTAACTAAAACAAATTGCTGTATCACTAGATGATACAAGGTATAATTTAAATGGAATATATCTACATGCAGACGAGCAGCTTCTGTACTGCGTTCCAACTGATGGTCACCGTTTATCATGTATAAAGAGACCAAAGCCTGGGAACATCAATGGCGAATTTGGTGTGATCATTCCACGTAAAACTGTTATGGAGCTGTTAAAAATATTGGATGAATGTAATGAAATTAATGTAAAACTCTCAGACATAAAAATCAAGTTTACATGCGGTGAATATATTCTAATATCAAAATTAATAGATGGGACTTTTCCAAATTATAAACCAGTTATTCCAGCATCTCAAGATAAGCATATGATTACTGAAAGTAAAAAACTTTCAGATGTTATAGATCGAGTTTCCGTTATTGTATCTGATAAAGTAAAATCCATTAAATTCTCACTACAAGAAAAGCTGCTGACTCTGCATTCAAACTCTCAAGAGTGCAATGATGCAACTGAATCCATAGAAGTGGACTACAATGAAGCCCCAATAGAAATAGGGTTTAACTCGCGTTATTTACTTGATGTTCTATCCTGCATAAAAAATAAATATAAGTTTAGCTTAGCCGATGGTAATAGTGCTACAATTATCACTGATGAAGACGATTCAAGTGTATTATATGTAGTGATGCCAATGAGAACTTAAACTTGTCATCCTGCTTATTGTTAGTACAATCTGGAGATACCGTGGCAGTATGATACTTATTTCACTAAGCATGTTACTTTTTATTAAATTAGTAATCTATCTTTACCAAATATAAGCCAAAAGGTGGTGCAGTAACTCCAGATACATTTCTTTTGCATTGGTTTAATATATTTAGCATTTCTTGTGGATTAGTTCTATTTTTTCCAAATTCAACAAAAGTACCCACAATGATCCTCACTTGGTTATGTAAAAAGGAAATAGCAGATATTTTGATGTGTATATGATTCCCATTTTGTACTATATCGATATTATCAATTGTTCTCATCGGATTTGCGGCTTGACAATCTTTTGAACAAAAACTTGAAAAGTCATGTTTTCCAAGTAAATGTTTAGCAGCTTCACGCATAATATTTACATTAAGTAGGTTAAAAACTTGCCATACATAACCTGTCTCCAGAGCGGCAGGAGCAGGAGGAGGAGGCAGAGGAGCATAGCGATTAACTATTCTGTATTCGTAATATCTTTTTTTTGCTGAAATCCTTGCGTGAAACGCATCATCTACAACTTCTGCATTCAGTACAACTATGGGAATTGATTTTAAATGATAATTTATTGCGTTTCTTCTACACTAATAATATAAAGAGGAAAGATTTGTTTGTTTGTTTGTTTGAATTGAATAGGCTCTGAAACTACTGAACCGATTTGAAAAATTCTTTCACCATTAGAATCCTACATTATTCTTGATGAACATAGGCTATAGAACGTTTTCAAAAAATTTAGGGATCCGTATGAAAACTTCGTTAATGTAACCCAAGGTGTGAAAAAAATACCAAAAAAAACCTTATATCGTGTACGCTGCGGAAACTATTGACAATAGAGCAAAGTGATGTGCTACAGTTTTATGGAGGACATCAATATCTACATAAAAGTCTGCAATACCATATGTCTAACTACTATAGTTATCTTACAATAACTACTTTTCCATGTTAAAATATTCAACAGTAACGTCGAAAAATCCTTATATCGCGTACACTGCCAGCACCATGCGATGCGGGTGTCACTGGGCTGTGATATTAGAAATAAAAATAAAATAATCAAATATTAAAAAGAACAAAAAAAAGATACGTAAAAAATAATAAAAAAATCATTATCTATACTTATATATATAATATTATAAAGAGGAAAGATGTTTTTGTTAGTTTGTACCAAATAAGTCCGAAACTACTCGACCGATTTTAATAAATTTTTACCAATAGAAAGCTAAATTATAGGGGGGGGGAGGGGGAGTGGATAAAATTTAATTTTTTTGTATAACGTGTATATGCCGATAGATAAAAGTACTCCATTAATTTTGCTAATTTTTTAGCTAAAATGATTGAACTAAATGAGCGAGGTGTCATATCATGTCGCGCGGCAGAGACGCGTGATATACGCGGGTGAAACCGCGGGGTACAGCTAGTATTCTATAAAGCTCAAATTCCTTTTCCATATCAAAATGAGCAATTTGTCCTAAAGCATGAACCCCTGCATCAGTCCTGCCACCGCAGTACAAAGTAACTTTCTCACCACTAAAATTAAATATAGCATTTTCTATGGCTTCCTGGATTGAATTAGCATAATGTTGCTGCTTCTGCCAGTCAGAGAAACTACTACCATTGTATTCTATCGTTATTTTGTATCGCACTGCAGAGTCTATCTAACTTTCTATCTTAATATAATTTAGGTAGCTAATTTTTCTACGATAACGTTCTTCGTTATTAAAAAACCCTTGGCAGGTTGTTCACGTTCGATTATCATGGAAGTTATACAAGTTAATAAATGATCCATGTCAAACAACTTAGAAGAAAGAAATAATGATAAGCAAAAAGCATTAGATAACGCAATAAGCCAGATTGAAAAAGCATTTGATAAAGGTGCAATAATGAAGTTGAAGCAAAACCCTGTAGAGAAAATAGACACAATATCCACAGGATCAATTGCGCTTGATTCGGCTCTAGGTGTTGTAGGTTTGCCAAAGGGACGTATAATTGAAATATTTGGTCCCGAGAGTTCTGGTAAAACCACTCTTGCCTTGCACGTGATTGCTGAGGCACAAAAAAAAGGAGGATATATATCGATGCAGAACATGCATTGGATGTCTTATATGCTCGTAAACTTGGGGTAAACACTGATGATTTAGTAATTTCGCAACCAGACACTGGGGAACAAGCATTACACATTGTTGAGTACTTAGTGTGTTCTGGTGCGGTTGATGTGATAGTTATTGACTCTGTTGCAGCGTTAACTCCAAGAGCTGAAATTGAAGGTGATATGGGTGATCAACATATGGGGCTGCAAGCAAGGCTCGGGCTACGAAAGCTAACCTCTGTCGTTTCGAAAGTGAACTGTATATTGATATTTATTAATCAAATTCGTATGAAAATAGGAGTAGTGTATGGAAATCCCGAAACTACCACGGGTGGAAATGCATTAAAATTCTATACTTCTGTAAGGCTTGACATAAGAAAAGTCGGTGTAATAAAAGAGAAAGAAAACATTATAGGCAATGAAACAAGAGTTAAAGTTGTAAAAAATAAAGTTGCTCCTCCATTTAGAGAAGCGAAATTTGATATAATGTACAATGAAGGTATATCAAAACTCGGAGAAATAATAGATATGGGAGCAAAGCTTGGTGTGCTTGAAAAAGCAGGTGCTTACTATTCATATAACAATACACGTCTTGGGCAAGGAAGAGAGAATGTAAAAACTTACCTAAAAACAAACAAAGAAGTCGCAAATGAAATAGAAATGAAAATCAGAGATTTACTCAGAAATCATGGTAATTCTATTATAATAGACGAGGATAGTGAGCAACTTTTAGAAGAATCAGTGTTCTGATCTAAACTTATTTTGTGTTGGATGGGTTGTTACGGTATGACGGTGTGTGCTAATCTGTAATGTTACCTTGTATCAAGAGGACTTTGCTGAAGCAGTTAAAAAAGCTTTTCATGAGAAATTATAAATGATAAATTGTTAACAATAGGTTATTGTGAATAAGATTATGTGTTTTAGTTTACCTAATATAAATAGGGAAGGTTATTTATTTATAGTCGTTGCCTTTATAGTAACGTGTATAGCATTCTCTATATCTTGGGGGTTTGGTGTTACGTGCTTGTTTCCGACATTATTGTGTACTTATTTCTTTCGCGATCCAACAAGAGCTGTGCCAAACAATAAGGATCTTATATTAAGTCCTGCTAATGATGTGATTTCAAAAATTGAAGAAGTTAATTATTTCGGAGAAAGAAGAAGTTTTTTTTTTCGTATACTGAAATTTTAAAAAAGGCATTGATCTGCAATGAGCAATAGGTCTAGTAATGAAAATGAAAAGCAGGTTATTGTGATTGAATACGAAAAGGGAAAATAAATTATTGTGGAGCAAATAGCTGGATTAATTGCACGTCGTATCGTTTGTAATTTAGGAGTATCCCAGAATGTGAAAGCAGGTGAAAGGTTTGGAATTATAAGATTTGGTAGTAGAGTGAATATTTATGTTCCTGCTGATATAGAAGTCAGAGTTTCAGAAGGACAAACTGTTATTGGTGGTGAAACAATTATAGCAAACTTAAATAAGGAAAACATTCAAGAGAAGCTTTCTTTTGACGTTATATGAATAACGATGGAAGTAACAGTAGATTCTTACCTATTACTAAATTATTCCCAAACTTTATAACTTTATTGGGTTTGTGTTCTGGTCTCACTTCACTTAAATTTACATTTAATGAACAATGGGAATTCCCAGTAATTTTTATCATCATTGCAGCAATAATAGATGGAATGGATGGCAGAATAGCTAGAATTTTAAAATCAACCAGCGATTTTGGAGCCCAGCTTGATTCTTTTGCAGATTTTCTAAATTTTGGTGCAGCTCCTGCATTTCTTTTGTATTTTTGGAAGCTAAACGAAATCAAAGTCATAGGTTGAATTTTAGTAATGATATACGTAATCTGCATATCAATAAGACTTGCAAGATTTAATGTTTCGCTACATTCAGAACAATCACACTGGGAAAAATTTTTCTTTTCTGGTGTTCCAGCTCCAGTGTGTGCTTTAATTTCTTTGTTACCAATAATTATTACCTTTCAATCTCATGAGAGTGAATACTTACTTCTCATAGAGAGATTTTTTAACACAAGAAACGTAGCTTATTACTTTCTGGCCATTTCATTTTTTTCGATAAGTCACATTCCAACTTTCTCTGCAAAATATATTTATGTTCCCAAAAGCCTATCCTATATATTTGTGTCATTTTTTGGAGTACTTATTATATTTTTCATCAGTAAGCCCTGGATGACGCTACCAATTTTAGGTGTAGTGTATGCACTTACTATTCCAGTAAGCACTGGGCTTTATATATATTACTCGTATAAAGCTCGTTAGCTATAAGTTGTAATAAAAGTAGTGAGACTGTTAAACTGTTAGATTCATTTCTGTACATAAAGATATTCAACATTCCATTCATAATTATTTGGGTAATTGCAACTAGGTTTTTTTGTACCATCCAATTCAAATTCACCAACTTTAGATTGTTCAAGCATGGAATACAGACGCTATTCAATCTAAAGTGTAATAACAATGGCATAATCACTCATATTCAAGCGTTTGCAACAGTAATTTCAGGAACAGTTGGTCTTAGAACAATATCAGGAGTTGCAATAGCTATCACAATAGGGGGCCCAAGTGCAGTTTTTTGGATGGCAATTACCGGAATACTTGGTATGTCGATAAAGTTTGCTGAGATGGTGCTTGCATTCACCTATCGCTCTGAAAATGCACTGGTGGGGCTTTTTATTACTTACTGAAGTACGGGCTTGCAAAAATTGTATTTGCAAAACTGGTAGATTTCTTGCCTTTACTTATACGATTATGCTACTTATTGCAATGAGTCATTTCAAGCGAATCAGATAGCAGCATTGTCAAATAACCTCTTCGAATACAACGCATCTATTATTATATCCCTGCTTATCTTTATTGTAATATTGGGAGGAATAAAGCGCATTGCTTTTGTTTCAACCACCAGTACCAATTATGATAGTGCTATATATGGGTATGTGTATATATTTAAATTATGTAAACAGAAGTAATTTGCTGAATGCTCTATCCATAATATTCCAAGACATCTTCAATAAATCAGCTATAGGAGGCGGAGTATTGAGCGGATTAATAGCAGGAGTGAGAAGATCAGTGTTTGCTAACGAAGCAGGTACCGGAACAGCAGCTATAGCACATTCAGCTGTAAAAGAAGACGATCCAATTAAAGTTGGATGCGTTGCAATGATTGCACCACTTATAGAAACGATACTAATCTCATTTTTGACTGGTATCGTGATAATTATTACTGGTATGCATATCACTGATAACGTGGGTGATATTACACTAATTAGTTCGGTATTTTCAACAGTTTTGCCCTTGTTCAGCAAGTTAGTTTTTCCGCTAATGATGTTTTCCTTTGTATTTTCTACAATAGTAGCTTACTGTTACTACTGTGAAGTTGCTCTGCTGTATTTATTTGGTAATAAAAAAATACTGATACCGTTCCAAATTCTTATAATGTTTTAGTGTATATTAGTTGTATGTCAAAAAATATAGAATTTATATCTTACCTAGGCGACAGTTTGTTCATGTGCCTTATGATTCCAAATGCTGTTGCAATATATGTATCTACTAAGAAGGGAAGTTTTGAATACAATAGATTCTTATTACAATTCTAAAGGGTATTAACATGATTTATAGATTACTTTGTATGGTGCTATTTTGCCTATTGTTTAATGATGTATACGCTGCTTCAGGTTTTTATGAAAGTTATGATGCTGTGTTGAATGGAATAAATAACTTCATGAATGAAGTGCTGTTTTTCAAAATCCTTTACGTGCCATTTATAATCTTTCTACTAGCTTTTGGTTATGTATTTCTAACATTACGTTTTGGATTTCTCAACATAAGAATGTTTAAGCATGCGTTTGCTATTTTATCTGGAAAATATGACACGAATCACCATGATGGTCATATTACGCATTTTCAGGCATTTATGACTACACTTTCAAGCACAGTAGGCCTAGGAACTGTTGCTGGAGTCGCAAACGCAGTTTCAATAGGAGGGCCAGGAGCGGTGCCTTGGATGATGATTACAGGTTTTTTTGGTATGTCAGCAAAATTTGCCGAGGTGACTTTAGCATTTAGACATAGAACAGAAGATCAAGAGCAATTGTTTAGTGGTCCCTTTCAGTATATAAGGAATGGCCTAGAGGAATTTGGATTTAAAAAACTTGGTATTGTTTTAGCTGCAATATATGCAGTATTCTTTGTATTATCAGGTCTTGGTGGAAGTGTAGCGTTTCAAACCAACCAAATGGTTTCAATATTATCTAGCTTTTCAAGTTGGGTAGATGGTCACTCTTGGTTTCTTTCTTCCATAATCTCTGCGCTGCTTGCTCTAGTGATTATTGGCGGAAAAGGATAGCTAGAGTAGCTTCTGCACTAGTGCCTATATATATGTAGTTGTTATGTCACTCATATATATATATATGTAGCTGCCTTGTTATTATTGGATTTAATATCCACAATCTTGGTCACACATTTAAGATATTATTTTCTAGCATGATAGATTTTAATGCTGTTGGCGGAGGTATAGTAAGAGCATTTGTTGCTGGAATTCAAAGAGCAATTTTTGCCAGCGAAGCTGGTGTCGGCTCTGCTGCAATTACTCATGCAACAACTAAAGATGAAGAGCCAGTAAGAACTGGGCTTGTTGCGATGATGGAACCTTGTTTTGATACAATGCTCACTTGCTGTTTAACTGGAATAACAATAGTAATAACAGGTGCATACCAGACTAGTGTTGGTGAAGGAATATTAGTCACTCAAAAAGCATTTGAGACAGTTTTTTCATGGTTTCCCATACTTTTAATCATATCTGCACCTTTGTTTGCATTTTCTTCAGTAATTTCGTTTGTATATTGTTGTGAAATGGGATGGCTATATTTATTCGGTTCTCAAAGTATAGTGATATATCGCATAGCAGTAATAATTGTAACGTTTTTTTCTGCTCTTTCTAAAGATATAGTGGCTATTGCCAATATCGGAGAAACTTTGTTCTCTTGTTTAGCTCTCATCAACATGACAGCGCTTATACTGTTTAGTAATCAGATTAACGATGAAGTTCAGTGCTATCTAAAAAGGCTGAGGAATAATAAAATTAATTAAATCTTTGATATATGTGGAGAGGTATAGCTATAATAAGTAAGATCTTCCTACGTCATACCGCCGCGGTATCTCAGCCGCTAACAAGCAGTGGGGTGACGAGGTCTTTCGATAGTAAATCTTACCTGTGTTAGCTATAGTTCTCATATTATCCTACGTAATCGGTTCAATACCGTTTAGCTTAATCATTACAAGAATAAAAGGTATAAACTTAAGAGAAATAGGTTCAGGAAACATTGGCGCTACAAACGTTGCAAGAACAGGAAATAAATGTCTTGCTACTCTGGCATTACTTCTGGATTCCTTAAAAGGATTCATCGCAGTTTATATGGGACAACAAATTTTTGATGACAATCTTTGTATATATATCTCTGCAATTTTAGCAGTTTTCTGTTTTTCTCTCAGTCCCCTCAGGACCGTCTCCTTGCTCTTACTGAGCACATCAACCTTCTAAGGTCTTTGTAATTAAACTATGCCGGAGCCCTCTGCTCCCGCAATATCTCACGGTCGTATCAAACCAAAGGGTTTGTCGCTTGTTTCATTCAATATCCGCGGTCTGCGAAATAACCTCCCAGAGCTTAGGCTTTTTCTACGAGATCGCGAAGCCGATCTCTTCCTCCTACAGGAGACCCATCTCAGCCCCAAGGTCTCTAAAGGCCTCACTATTAAAAATTATTCACTTCTACGTAACGATAGACCCGACCGCAAAGGCGGCGGTACTGACATCTATCACAAAAAGTCCCTTCATTGCTCACACATATCTACTCCGTCGCTTACCAGTATGGAAGCCACTATCACTAGACTAGCTATGACTGGACACCAGTCAATCATTATAGCCTCTTGCTATATCCCTAGCGGAACCCTCAAGAGTGACGAAGCCATCGTTGCATTAGGCGACTCAGTCATTATGTTTGGAGAATTTAACTCCAAGCATACTGAATGGACCTGCCGCACTACTACCAGTAGTGGCAGGGTGCTGCTCAATATCACTCAGTCTCTCGACCTGACTGTCTACAGCCCCCCTCACTGCCACCCACTATCCCGACATTGTTACCGACGCTCCTGATGTGCTAGAGTTTGCTCTAGTTAAAGGAGTTTCCCTTAACCTTAGAGCAATCGAGCCTCTCGATGACCTGGGATCCGACCACCGTCCTGTATCCCTCCTTCTTGGCCATCAGCCATCTCCAACTCCCACTTCCAAAACCTACACCAACTGGAAGGGCTTCAAGAAGTCTCTAGCCTCGGCTATAGAATCTCCGGACCCTCCCATAACCCTTTCTTCCGACGCCCTCGACAGTGCGGGAAAAATAGACACCGCGGTCGAAAATCTCACCTCACTTATAACATCCTCTCATAAAGAGAATGAAAAAGTTGTCCCGGTTGCTAAAACTAGTCTTCCCCTAGATATTAGCAACCTGTTAAAAGCCAAAAAAGCTGCCCTCCGTAGAGCTGCACGCTATCCCACTCCCGAATATAGACTCGCGGCCCACCGCCTTCAACGCAAACTGCGTTACCGCCTCCAAGACTACAGAGACCACGAAAAGGGCAATCTCATGGAGAAAATCTCTCCCTCTCACACAGCGTACTACCGGATGGCGAGAGCCCTCCGGATAGACGCTATAACCCATACTCCCCCTCTGTCTCGTCCCGACGGCTCCATTGCCTTCGAAGACGAAGAAAAGGCTGAGTGCTTCGCGGACAGCGTCGCCGCTCAATGCTCTCCTAGCTCACAACCCACTGACCCCTTACACATCCAACTAGTGGAGGACGAGGTCCGACGCAGGAACTCGCCCCCTACCGCCTCTGACCCTATCACTGTGTCCAAAGATGAGATTTCATCTACCATCAAAGGACTTAAGCCCAAAAAAGCACCGGGTGCGGATGGTATCTCCAACCAAGCCCTCAAACACTTCCCGGAGCAGGTAATCGCCTTACTGGCCATTATCTTTAACGCCTGCTTCGAATTCAGTTACTTTCCCACCTCTTGAAAAGAGGCAACTGTCATTGGCATTCCCAAGCCAGGCAAACCTCTCCACCTCCCCTCCAATCACCGTCCCATCAGCCTCCTCAAGGCCATGGGCAAACTTTTCGAACGAGTCATTCTCGTGCGCTTGAGGCGCCATTTGTTTCCCACAGACGGCGACCCTCTTGTCATCCCGCAACAATTCGGGTTTCGAGCCAAACACTCGTGCCCCCAACAAGTTCACCGCATAGTGGAATACATCCTCAGCGGTTTTTACCCTCGCCGTCAAAAAACCATCGCGGTCTTCTTTGACATTGCCAAGGCATTCGACAGAGTCTGGCACGAGGGCCTTATCTACAAACTGTACGACTTAGGCCTCCCAGACCGTCTCGTTCGCATTGTAGCCTCCTATCTGAAGGATCGTACCTTTCGTGTTAGACACGAAGGCACGCTATCCTTTACCCGTCAAATAAAAGCCGGTGTCCCTCAAGGCTCTGTGCTTGCTCCCCTCCTATACATACTATTCACCAACGACATCACTATCCCGTCGAATGGTGTCAAACTAGCCCTCTTTGCAGATGACACAGCCCTTTACTCCAAAGGCAACTCACTACCACAGATTCGGAACAAGATCCAAAAGTCAGTAAGCGACTTGGAGCTTGGTTCCAAAAATGGCGTATCGACGTAAACCCGGAGAAAAGCTCCGCCGTTTGCTTCGAATATAAACGACGACGTCTCACCACCACTCCGCCAATCAGGATGTTAGGAACCCCTGTCCCATGGCAAACTAAAGCCAAATACCTAGGCGTCACCCTTGATGCAAGGCTCACTTTCGAGCCCCATATCAAGAAGGTTACTCGCACCGCACGTTTTTACATGGGTAGGCTCAACAGCATGTTGGGCAGACACAGTAAAATGTCCCTCCGCAACAAGCGAACCCTATATAAGGTCTGCATACGACCTGTCGTGACCTACGCGGCCCCCATTTTTGCACACGCTAAACCCAAAGCTATAAATGAACTTCAAATAGTTCAAAATCTATTCTGTCGTAGGGCCACTAACTCGCCCTATTATGTCCGTAATGCCGACCTACATCGAGACTTAGAGCTCCCAACAATCCAGCAGTTCCTTAAATCACTCTCTGAGAGATTTTTCAAAGCCTCAGAGTCCCACCCAAATCATCTCATTCGTGAGACAGCTGCCTATGCAGCCCCTATCCACACTCGCTATAGTGTGCGCAGACCGAGAAACTCTCTCTCGGACCCCCCCCCAACAAGCTTTCGGCTGACCTGAACTGCCTCATGGCGGCTCAGGCCGAGCCTACATAACACATCCCTTAATCTGCCTTAGTAAGGCACTCTTCTAAGCGGCTTTTCGCCGCTTGCGCCCTCCTTTCTGCCAAGGAGGGTCGCGTTCGTATACGGCTTAGAGATCTCTAGTCAGATCGTTAAGCCAATTCCTAAAAGGCGGTGATTAGTGGGTAAAAGTCTCCACATAACCACGCAGCCGGCTGCGTGGTATGCTATGAGCATTCACCGCCTCCCTCCCCCGCTTTCCGGAGGGTTGCCCATATTTGCTTCGGGCGCAAAAAAAAATAGCAGTTTTAGGACACATGTTTCCTGTATGGCTAAAATTTAGTGGAGGAAAAGGAGTTGCAACAACTTTGGGAGTTATGATAGCACTTAATATGCCAATTGCCTTGATATTTATATTTACCTGGATAGTGGTATTTTTTATCTTTAGATACTGTTCTCTTGCTTCTTTGACTGCTACTTCAACAGTTGTAGCATGGTCCTTTTTTTTCAGAGGAATTTGTTCGTAACATTACTAGTGGTTGCGCGGAAAACCATTCGCGTTTTTTATTTTGACGGTAGGAACTTGCTGAATCATTATTCCTTTCCAAAACGATATCATTCGTACCCTCCTATCGACACATCGGGGTGATGGGGTGGGAGGGGAAAGAAGACGATTCTAGAACATCGCGTAATCATCGAAGCCGAGGATATATAAGACACGCGCGACCGACGCGCGCTCTCTCTTCCCGCGCGCTCGTTTGGAAACACCTCACTAGTGGAAACCGCTTTGGCCTGGAAGCAGTCGAGCTCCAGGAACCCGCCTCACCTCGTGTGAGATATCGTCGCGCACCGCCTCTCTCCGGAGTGTTCCAGAAGTCGCTATAGTGATCGACAGGATAGAAGAAACCCCGGTGAGTCAATATTCCTTAATTTACTGCCTGATTAATATTTTATAATTGTTTTAACCGTTCCAATTCTGTGTTCTCCTCATCAGGCAGGATTCCTTTCATCGATTTGGCAAGTAATAGTTTTAGTTTAGGGAAGAGCGAGTGCATTGTACCGCATGCTATAGTAGTCGCTTTTACGTAAGCGTAGAAGCAATCGCAAATACAGTCCACTTTAGTTAATATTTCGCGTAATAGGTTTGAGGTTTGACCGGGGAACTAGATTTTCGGCAGCCTTAAACACGTGGCTCCACCATTTTGTGGTCACTTCGGCAGGATCTGGATTGGTGTTTAGTGGTTATCCAACCATTTTCTGGTAGAATTATTAAATTAATTGTTTAGATAACGCACTCTAATTTATGGAATAGACTTAAATAGTGTTCGTTTAAATTAAAAATTTGATTTGGTACTCGCAAACAGAATTATTCATTTAATAGCGCTCGTATTTGGTTAAATTTAAAGCTTATTAAACAATTGAAACGGTGTGATAGCAACCGTTTGATACGCTTACCCCACAATTTTGATAAAATTATTAGGTTTAGCAAACGACGCGTAGACTCGACCGCAACGGGTGTTCGATCTAATTACGTAATACGGCACGCCGAGTGTTCATCCTACGTCGTTCATGCGTGTGAGATTAATTGTGATTAATATAACTTTATTATAATAATTTAAAATGGCAGTTAGTGGAAGTGAAATCAAAATTAAAACGCTTTATGCCAAGAGGGACATACTCTTTTCGCGTGTGCAGAATATAAGTGATTATATAAAGAACATTAATATAGAGGCAGTGCGGGAAGCCTTTTTGAATGAAATCGAAACGATAGATACTTTGCGGATAGATTACGAAAGAATATTAGACCAAATTAATCATTTGGAATTACAAATCGACCCGAAATACATAGTGAACTACCAACCGCTGCTGGCATTCGAAGATATGTTGTGTCGCGTAAAAAGAACTGCAAAACTCCTACAATCTCAAAGCGAAGCAAAGCCGGAAATACAGGTACGCCCTCGTGACTCAATTAGGTTACCGCCAATAGATATTCCGGTATTCAATGGTGATATTAAGACGTGGCCCTTCTTCTTCAGTAGTTTTCAAAACAATATACACAACAACCCATCGTTATCGGACGCTGAAAAATTATATTACTTAATTAGTAAACTTAGTGGCAGAGCACAGTCGATCTGCTCGGGTTTTACACCTACAGCAAACAATTACTTATTAATATTTGAAACGCTTAAAACTAAATATGAAGATAGGAGAATGTTAGCTTCCGAATATTTGAACCAGATATTCGATCTTAAACCTATATCATCCGCGAACATCAACGGCTTAGAGCAGTTTCTAGATAAATTTGTGGCATCGGTGGCTGCACTTAAGAATTTGAAGTTTAATGACCTTATGGACGTGGTGTTTCTCCATATAGCATTAAAGAAATTAGACTCCGACACCGTGCGTGCGTTTGAAATGGAGCATCGTAGCTCGGAGATGCCTTCCTTTCATTCATTAGCATCGTTCGTGCGAGATCAAATAAAGGTGATGCAGCGCTCTCCGAACGTTAAACAGGAGATTAAAAGGTGCGTCGACCGTAGACAGACTCAACCATCTAAAATAGCAGGGTCGTTAACTTACGTAACCGCTACGCCGACATCACTCCAGCATACTTGTATAGTATGTAAAAATAAACACGGTAATTTATATAATTGTGCGACTTTTCGTAAATATTCACCAAGCGAACGTTATAAGTTAGTAAAGACAAACAACCTATGTTTGAACTGCTTAAGCGATAAGCATTTAGTTGCAAAATGCAATTCGAGTTCCGTATGTAGCAAGTGCGCCAGGAAACATCACACGCTATTGCATTTTGAAAATAGCAACATAGCGGCGTCAAGTAAGGCGGATAAGGAATTCACCCCTACTAAGGTCAACGATTCTAGCGGTCGACCTGGTGATGTCGCTCTGTGCTCATTGGCAAATATGGGAGCACAACCTCCTTCAACCGTGTTACTGGGTACGGCGCGTATTTTGGTTAGGGATTCGCGTGGAAACGAACAAAGCGTCCGTGCACTGCTGGACAGCGGAGCCCAAAATAGCTTTATAACACGACAATGTTGTCAGCGCTTAGGTTTAGTAATAAATAGGTCACTTTCATGTCCCGTAGTTAAAGGCATCGGAGGTACTAGTAAAGCGACACAGGGATATATAAATTTAAAATTTTATTCTCGGATAGATCGTAATGTTAACTTTGATATAAATGCACTAGTAGTAGATAGGGTCACTGAACGGTTGCCAACCGTTTCGGTTGACACCTCGGCAATGATTGAATTTAAAAATTTGACTCTAGCAGACGACACTTACGCCGTTCCTGGAAACATAGACATGCTCATTGGGGCATCGCTTTTCCCTTATCTTTTGTTAAACAATAAGGTCAGGGGCAACTCCTCGCATACCGCGCCTTACGCACTGGAAACCGTATTGGGCTATGTGATCCTTGGCTCCGCCCCCATCCTAGATAGTATTTCGGCAACCTCTTATTGTGGTATGGCTGTCGAACCGCTCGAGTCGTTAGTCCGCAAATTTTGGGAGATGGAGGAGGTGAACGTCCCACCCATAGCTAGTTCAGATGACAGGTTATGCGAGGAAATTTACGTCCGCACGACCGTTCGTGATCGCGACGGTAGATATAGTGTAGCGCTACCCTTTAAAGGAGATGTTTTATCTCTCGGCGATTCGCGTCAAATGGCAGAAAAGCGTTTCTACAGCTTGGAGCGTAGGATGCTCGCTTCGCCCCAGTTAAGGGAAGCTTACGACGGCGTCATTAATGAATATATAAGAGAAGGTTACATATCGCTTGTGGCTTCGAAATTAGATAACTACGAAGACACACCGTCGTATTTTATACCACACCACGGAGTCATTAGAGAGGACAAACTTACATCTAAATTACGTGTAGTGCTCGACGCTAGTGCTAAAACTAGCACTCACCTGTCGCTTAACGATATCCTCTATAGTGGGCAAAATTTACAGGGCAGTTTATTTAATATTATAGTCAATTTTAGGAAAAATAATACGTTGAGTTTAAAGAGATGGAAGGAATATTTTGAAAGTGTGTTTATGAGTGAGGAGACAACGTGTGTACTAAGTGAAGTAGAAATTCCGAAAGAAGAGGAAAGAGGTAGCGAGATTAGTGTAGGTGAAATAATGAAAGCAATGAAAAGCATGAAAGCAGGTAAGGCTGCCGGATATGATAGAGTTTCACTCGAAATGCTAAGGGCTGGAGAGGAAGTGGTGGCAGGCCTGCTGCACACCTTGTTTAATTTATGCTGGGAACTGAAGCGGGTACCGGTAGACTGGTGCAAAGCCGTGATAGTCCCAGTATATAAGGGAAAAGGGTCGCAGCAGGACTGTAAAAACTACCGTGGCATCAGCCTTCTTAGCATTGTGGGAAAACTGTATGCTAAGGTACTGATTGAAAGGGTCATGAAAGAAACTGATGGAAAAATTTGGGATGTGCAAGCAGGATTTAGAAAGGGAATGGGATGTACAGATCAAGTCTTTTCCATGCGCATGATCGCGGAGAAGTTTTTGGCCAAAAACCAAAAGGTTTTTTGTGCGTTCATGGACTTGGAAAAGGCCTATGACAGAGTGAATAGGGATGTGCTATGACAAACACTGAACTCATTTGGGTTGAGCGCTGGCTTGATACGGGCATTGGAGTCCCTTTATAGGGACTCTAGTGCTTGTGTTAGGATCAACGGGGTCTACTCGGACTGGTTTGACATCCATAAAGGTGTCAGACAGGGCTGTGTAGCTTCCCCGTGGCTGTTCAACCTATTTATGGACAGCTGTTTGCAAAATTTGAAAGCTGAAGAATGCGGATTAAGAATGGGTGAGTTAACCGTCAAATGCCTTTTGTACGCCGATGATCAAGTTATACTTGCGTCGTCGGCGGCCGAGTTGCAAATGATGGTTACATTAATGAACAGATCATTAAAAGAAAGGGGTATGAAAGTGAACGCAAGTAAGACGAAGGTTATGGTTTTTGAAAGAGAAGAAAGTAAAACGATTTGTGAAATAAGAATAGAAGGGGAGTTGATCGAGCAAGTAGATGAGTTTGTATATTTGGGCTGCGTATTTAGCAGGGATGGGAGATATGATAAGGATATAGAACGACGAGTGAATGCGGGAAATAGAGTAAATGGGGCCCTGCACTCTATTGTGAAGAGTCAAAATGTGTCGAAAAAGGCACGTATGGCAATTCACAATGCTGTGTTGGTCCCTACTTTAACATATGGTAGTGGAATCTTAATGACAGGGTAAGAAATTGTGTAATAAGAGAAGAGTGTGGTTTGCAAGATGATGTTGTGACCAGGATTAAGAAAGGAATGCTTCGGTGGTTTGGTCATGTGGAAAGAATGAATGAGGAAAGAGTGACAAAGAAAATTTATGTTGCAGAAGTGAATGGCAGAGTCGGAAAGGGACGTCCTAGGCGAAAATTTATCGACCAAATTGGCGATTTATTGAAAACGGGCCAAATTAGGAGTACCCTTAACCGACGAGCATGTATGCGGAGGTGTATGGATGTGAAGGAGGCGAGAGAGGTGTGTCAGGATCGTGCCAAATGGAAGTCTGTAGTCTCTGCCTACCCCTCTGGGTGACAGGCGTGAGTGTTTATGTTATGTTATGTTATGTAGTCAATTTTCGTTTGTTTAGTATAGCACTATCCGCCGATATTCGCCAAATGTTTCTTTGCATAGGGGTCCGTGAATGCGACCGTAGATTCCAACGCATTTTATATCGTTTCAACCCAAAGGAACCTCTAATGGTGTTTGAATTTAACCGCGTTTGTTTTGGTTTAAAGTCGAGCCCATTTCGTGCGTTACGCACGGTGAGACAGCTCGCTCACGATGAAGGTCCCTCTTATCCTAAAGCTAAGAGGGCAATTGAGAGCGGATTATATATGGATGATTTTGTGTATTCGGTCGATAGCGTGGAGGAGGCCACCCTAACCACCGCCGAGGTTATAAGGCTCATGAAATCGGGTCAATTCGATCTTGTGAAGTGGACTAGTAATTCGCGTACGGTTTTAGATACAATCCCACTATCACACCGTCTTTCGGCGATAAAGAAATTCGACGATTCCGATACACACAAGGTGCTCGGTCTGTGTTGGTCACCAGAGTCCGACGTGTTTAGCCTTAAGGTGAATCCGCCCGTAGAGAAATGCACAAAGCGCACAATACTGTCATGCGTTGCTAGATTATGGGACGTCATGGGTTTCGTAGCTCCGGTGGTATTATACGCTAAGCTTTTGATTAAACAACTTTGGTTATTTGAATGCGATTGGGATGACTCGCCGCCTGACAGCATTGTTCGATTGTGGCAGCGCTTTAGAGGGGAACTTCCTTTACTAAGAGAAATTAAAATACCGCGTCATATAAATGTCGATAGAAATAGCAGCATAACGGTCGTTGGATTTGCAGACGCCAGCGAGAAGGCTTACGGGGGCGTTGTATATTTCCATGTCCAGAATAATGGTAGAAATTCGATTAGCCTCATTAGTTCTAAGTCGAGAGTCTCCCCCCGTAAGGTTGTCTCTCTGGCGCGCTTAGAGCTTTGCGTAATATTAGTACTCACCAAGCTTATTACCACAGTTATCGGCGCATGTAGGGATATAGTTCACATAGAAAGGATATTTGCCTTTTCCGACTCCACCGTCGCCTTATGTTGGGTTCATTCTTCACCCCACCGTTGGGATACGTTTGTCGCGAACCGAGTGGCCAAGATCCAAGACGAGTTAGAAACGCGGAACTTCTATCACGTGTCCGGTAAGGAAAACCCTGCCGATTGTCTATCCCGGGGACTCACCCCGATGCATATAACGGACCACCCGCTTTGGTTCCATGGACCTTCTTGGGTTCACTTGGATCCCTCACAATGGCCAATAACCGATTTCGAACCTTCGTCAGTGTCACAACCGCCGGAAGAGAAGAGACACGCTCTAGTGGCGAACGTTTCGAGCGAGGTTTCTCCAATCATTGCTCTGGCGAACCGCTTGTCCTCTTGGTCGAAATTATTGCGTATCGTAATTTACGTTTGTCGATTCGCGAAGCTTTTACCGCGACGTTCGTATATCTTAGCATCCGATTACAACTATGCCGAGTCGCTAGTATTACGTGAACTTCAACGTGCGCACTTCTCCGAAGAAATTACAAGATTACAATCGAATAGAGCTTGTAGTCGCGCCTTTCAACGCCTTAAGCCATTTTTACAGGATGGGATTGTAAGGGTAGGTGGAAGCTTGTCCAACTCGCAATTGTGTTTCGACCAACGGCACCCTATAGTTTTACCGCGTAAAGACCATATCATGAACTTATTAGTCGATTATCATCATAAATTGAACTCGCACGCTGGCCCCGATTTATTGATGTCGATCTTGCGTCAGAATTATTGGATTCTTTCTGCACGTAGTTTAATACGCAATCGGGTGCACAGATGTATAGCTTGCTTTCGGGCACGCCCCAAGCCGTCATTTCCGGAAATGGCGGAACTTAGATCTTGCAGAGTGATACAATCAGCAAAGCCCTTCACGCACACCGGGTCTGATTTTGCTGGTCCGTTTAAGGTCACGCTCACTCGCGGGCGTGGTATAAGATCCACAAAGGCTTACGTCTGCATTTTCGTATGTCTAACTACTCGAGCAGTGCGTATAGAACTCGTGGGTGATCTAAGCACAGCAGGCTTTATGGGTGCCTTTAAAAGATTTCTATCCCGCAGAGGCCCTGTAAGTAAATTATATTCGGATAACGGTACGAACTACGTCGGTGCAAAACGTATTCTATCGGAACTACATGAGCTCTTAGCTAGCAAGTATTATAATTCGGAGTTCGCTCACATTCTAGCCGAGAACCGCATTGAGTAGTCTCTGAACGTCCCAGCCGCGAGTCATTTTGGGGGCAATTGGGAGACTAATATTAAAAGTCTAAAGAGCCACTTATACCGAGTAATAGGAGATCAAATTTTGTCCTTCGAAGAGCTAAGTACGGTGCTCGCTCAAATTGAATGCGTAATGAATAGCCGCCCACTTTGTCGGACGTTATCTAGTGACCCCTCGGAACCGCTGGCTCTAACTCCAGCACATTTTTTGAATTTAACGCCTCTAAGGTATCTGCCCGCCGCGGATATGGATGAGAACAGACTTAGCATTTCCGCACGCCACAAATTATTAGATCGGTTAGTGCAATCGTTTTGGAAACGATGGAGGATGGAATACTTGCATACTTTGCAGTCTCGGCAAAAATGGAACACAGCGACAGAGCCTTTAGCTGTAGGAACTGTAGTTGTGCTCACTAAGGAGAATACGCCGCCTCTCCACTGGCCGTTAGGAATCGTCGAGGAGGTCTTTCCCGGTTCCGACGGAGTAATTAGGATAGCTCGCGTTAAGACCACGGTTGGGTCTTACCTACGTCCCGTTGTCCGTTTGTGCCCCTTGACTCTTCCATAATTTAAATTAGATTTCTAGATTAAAATTGTAGTTGAATTTAGGTAATCTTAGCGTTAGTTAGTTATTTGTTAGTTGATCTTAGCTCTAGTTGTTTAGTTATTTTTTTTTGAAGGAAATCCTTCAAGGGCGGGGGAGATGGTTGCGCGGAAAACCATTCGCGTTTTTTATTTTGACGGTAGGAACTTGCTGAATCATTATTCCTTTCCAAAACGATATCATTCGTACCCTCCTATCGACACATCGGGGTGATGGGGTGGGAGGGGAAAGAAGACGATTCTAGAACATCGCGTAATCATCGAAGCCGAGGATATATAAGACACGCGCGACCGACGCGCGCTCTCTTCCTCCGCGCGCTCGTTTGGAAACACCTCACTAGTGGAAACCGCTTTGGCCTGGAAGCAGTCGAGCTCCAGGAACCCGCCTCACCTCGTGTGAGATATCGTCGCGCACCGCCTCTCTCCCGGAGGGTTCCAGAAGTCGCTATAGTGATCGACAGGATAGAAGAAACCCCGGTGAGTCAATATTCCTTAATTTACTGCCTGATTAATATTTTATAATTGTTTTAACCGTTCCAATTCTGTGTTCTCCTCATCAGGCAGGATTCCTTTCATCGATTTGGCAAGTAATAGTTTTAGTTTAGGGAAGAGCGAGTGCATTGTACCGCATGGTATAGTAGTCGCTTTACGTAAGCGTAGAAGCAATCGCAAATACAGTCCACTTTATTTAATATTTCGCGTAATAGGTTTGAGGTTTGACCGGGGAACTAGATTTTCGGCAGCCTTAAGCACGTGGCTCCACCAACTAGTTATAGGAACACTAGTTTTTCTCAAGCACTACAAGAATATTATGAATCTTCTGCAAGGTAAGGAACATAAATTTTTATAAGCGCGCTGACTCTGTTGCTATATTACTAACAGATACTTCATGCGAGAAACGACTTGAGACCACTTCTTCTACTTCTTTTATCATTTCTTCTATGCTTTTTCCACTTTTCTTACATGCATCATCAAGTGCTAATTTTAGCTTGCTTATATCATTCTCTTCTAGCATCTTATTCATTTCTTTTTTCGTTATCTCTAATTTTTTTAGTAAGATGTTCTCCATTATCGCTCTTTCATCACCTTTATACTGGCTACTTATTCTGCTATACGCAATGCAACACTTCTTTTCTCGTGGCAAGGCTGACAGATTTTGCAATATAGCATCTACTTGAACTTCTATAGGGTTAACTTTCCTAGCCTTTTCAGCAGCTTCTGACTTAAATTTCTCGACTTCTCCTATTATTATTTTGTTAGCTATTCTTTTAGCTCCATCCAAAGATGAATCCTTGAGAGAAAAATCTGTCTTGAGTAAATTTTGGTTTAAAAGCTCTAGAAAAACTTTTTCTTTTATATTTATTATTAACTTTATTATACGCTCATCTCCTAATTCGAAATTCCGATCAGCACAACATCTTTTGTTTGTTTTTGTGCAATATAAAAAGATAAGTGCCCATCCAATAATTCTACTAACTTTATAGAACTAATATCTTTCATTAACGCCAGCACAACTTGCTCACTGTATTGAGAAGTGAAACTCAATAATTTTCTCATTAAAGAAATACTTACTTATGAAATAAAATCACCAACTATCCCCTGATTTTCATTATCTTTATGGTTATTTTGAACTGTATGCCAAGCCTTAAGAATTTCTTTACTGTTTTTCTTGTTTTTTAACCTGTCTAACACAAACTCACGTGCTTTATTTTGTGCTTCTGAGAGCACAACATTTCCCTTGGGGGAGTAAATCTAATTTCTGGATCAGGATGAATACCCTCTAGCGTACTTAACATCCTGTAGACAATACCGGTAAAACAGGTGTTATGGATTCGCTTTTTTTTAGAGAAAGTTTGGCTATCAAGCAAATTTGTAATTAACGCGTCTTTTTTATTTTTTACAGCTTCTCTGTCTCCTTCATTGCAGGCTTTCAGAACTAAAAGTAAAATCTGTCCACCTGTAAAGCCAGAGCTATGCTTTTGATCATCTTTGCAAAAGTCATTTAAAAATGTAATCACTCTTCCTTTATTTTCATCACTTCATCTCTCATGTGAACTATCTATATGTCCAATGAATTGAATATATTCATCATTTTTTAATTACGTCTTCAGGTACTTGTTCACTATACTTATCTTTTAATTTATCGAAATTTTTAATGATATCATCATTTAATTGATGGGGCAGTAAATGTTCAAGATCAAGATCATTAACCATACCACGTAAGTTCTCTTTCATGCCTTCCCGAAAGAAATTCATGGAAGCTTTAAGCAGTGTAAATAGGTTAAAATCTTTTGGTCTCAGTTCACTCTGCAATAAAACCAATAGCATTGTAAGTGGTATAGTTCCCAGTAACGAAATTAGTAAGAAAGTGGAGGTAAAAGTGAGATATGTTATGACAGCAGAAAACAAGAGGAAGGCTGCTACCTTGATTGCATTGTTCTTAAAAAATATTTCCCAATACTCCTTTTTACTTATTTTTTGCTGTTTTGCCGCTTTTATTTCTTTGTAGATATAAAGAGTTTTAATTTCAGACCTGAAGAATATAGTACTAAGAAAAAAAAGAACAATAACGGGATTAGTGATAATGCTTAAAGAAACACAAGTTGCAAAATAACTAACAAACTTTAGCCTGCTAGATTCCTTTGAAGGAAATTGTAATTGAGAAATACCTATCATAGCTTACCTTCAACATCATTACGCTCTAGTAATAGCATAGTAATTTAAAACGTCAATGTTTAAGTATCTTATTATCCGCGCACTCATCGTATTCGATCTCGACTGTAGAGTGTGCTATCTCGACCCTATTTAGTAGTATTTTTTTTATCTCATACAAAATATCAGTGTGTTGTGCATCTTGCTTTACTTTGGCATGTATGGTAATTATAAAATAATTATCAGACAGTGACCATGCATGTATATGGTGCACACCTATCACTTCAGGTAATTCTGATTTGATTTTAATTTTTATTTCCTCAGTAGATATCCCTCCAGGTGTGCCTTCAAGAAGGATGTGGCAAGAATTCTTTAGAATTTTGTAGCCACTATTCAAAATGATTACACTGACAAATACCGATAAAATCGGACCCACCATTTGCCATCCAGTAAACATGATAATTATGGATGCAAGTATAGCAGCTACAGAACCTAAAATATCTCCTATAACGTGTAGTACAGCACTTTTTATGTTTATATTGCTCTAGCATTTACTATGTAATATAAAAAAGACTATAATATTGGAGATCAGTCCAAGTGTAGCAATGACTAACATTACTTTCCACTCAACATTCAACGGAAAAATAAATCTTTTTATTGACTCGATTTTCTATTGAATTATAATGATTACTGCGATGAAGAATAAAGTTAAACCATTCACAAATGCTGCAATTATCTGCAACCAATGATACCCGTATGATCTTTGCAAATCAGATTTCTTAGCTGAAAATTTGTGTGCTAACCAGCTTAAAACTAAGGCAAAGAGGTCAGTGAGCATATGCCCTGCATCTGATAGTAGAGCAAGCGAATGTGAAATTATTCCGCCTACCATTTCCATAAACATTGTTATTGCAACTATTATTATGGAACAGATTAAGCGCTTGGACTGTACTGCTGAGTGTTTGCCGTTATGCACTGCTGTCATATAAAATCTTTTTATGAACAAAAACGTGGGTAACACTGGGTTCGAACCAGCGACCGCTTGCACGTCAAGCAAGTGCTCTACCAACTGAGTTAATTACCCATCATGTTTTTAGTATAGTGCTTTGGTGGAATGAAAGACAATTTGCTTTTAAATTCTTACCCTATCCTAATGTAACGTTAGAATTTAGATTTTTTTGTGGTCAAGCCATATCTATATTGTTCATATTGAATTAATTACTTATATTTCTCCACTAAGATATAGATTATACCAATATGAAAATTCACACTTTTTTATTAGAGATCACCTTATACTTGAATAATTAATAAATTAGAGGTTAGAATTATGACAATCAATCAACAAATAAATAAAAATATAACTAAAGGAAAATACTTTAACAATAACGGCAAAGGGTTTAATTTGCCACATTTTGTAGAAGTTAAAGAATTAAATATTAAAGTAGAAGTTTATTCTCATAATTTAAGAGCAAGTAAAATTGCAATAATTGAAAGTGAGATAAAAGAAACAGCTACTAGTTTGATATATTCAAGTTAGAACACAGCAACTCAGAACAAACATTTAAAATTCATATGTTTGATGAAAAGGATGATTACACTCACCTTAGCGGAAGCGAGCATTTTTGTTCTTACCTTGGAGATGAAGGTAGTAAATGTTACTACAAAGGGGAAGCTGATGTTTTTGCTGAAATGTATGTCTATCAGCAAGGCGGCGTTCATAACCTTCAGCTGAATTTGCACATGGTTTAACTTACTTGGCTACAGGAGGTAAGCACCTACCTACAGTATTAATGGAAGGAATTGCAGATTACTTTGAGCATCATTCAGATCATAAATTCAATTCTCAAGGATCAAGTATCGACAAAATGAAGCTGCAAATTTGGATTTAGATAAAATTTTAAGTTTAGAATATTCAAAGGACAGCGAAGCAAATAGCCTGGTTTATAAAACAGGTCATGCTTTGATAATGTAAAGACATGAAAAAGATCCTAGTTTATTAAGAGACTAACTAGATGCTTTACGTCAAGGTAACTCAGATGAGTCAAAAAGTTTCTTGAAAGACATAAAAGGACATGATGCTGACTTCAAAAGTTGGCTTCCTGAGAATGATACAGAAACTGCTATGGAAGAAATTAATGCCCTACAAGTTACAAAAGGAGATTTTATAGCAAATGGTCAAGAACAGTTGGTGGAGAAATTAAAAACATATCCTACTATAAAGCAAATATAGAAAAAATAGATGGAGAAAAGGTTGGAAGTTTTTCTCCTGTAGAACATGTTGCATTTCATAATGTTGCTCGCGCTGTTAATAGGGCAACAAATGATAACCTCGATATATCAAAGGAATATCATTTCTTAAAGGCAGTAAAAACTGCTGATGGGCAGGTTAAGCTGACTTACAAAGTAATGAGTACCAAAACAGTCAAGAGTATAAAATGCAAGCTTTTAGGGCGCTATCAAAGTATGATACAGAAATTAAGAATCAGGTAGATGAATTTGATAATTTGAATAAAGAACGTGGTGAAATGTATCAAAAATATCATAAGGGAGAGATTACTATTGAAGAGTTACGTAATGAGGAAAATACAAAATACAGAACAGCATTTTTAAAGTTTGATCAACTAAAAAACAAAGCAGTTGATGAGATTGAAAATAATCCTCAGGCAGCAAAAATATTCCGCCGCGGGAGACGCCCCGGGCGTCGGGGGCTACGTCGTGGCCCCCGGCCACCGTAGGCGCGGGCCTGTGGACGGCGAGCAATGGGTAGCTCGTCGTCCGTCTAATGACAGGCCGTGTCGACGGCGCGTTTTGTTCCACGCGCGCCTCATAGAGCTGTCAGCAGCGTGAAGGGGCCCGCAAGGGCCGACGCCTGCCGGGGCTGCGGGCTGTTCGAAAGAGATACCGCGGCTCCGGAACGTAAGGGCACTGAAGGAACACGGATGGTTTTTAGTCAGTAAAAGTCTGACACTCCCTTACGCTCCACCCAGAGCGAAAGGGGTCATTAGATGATTTTCCATCCGCAAAAAAAAAAAAAAAAAAAAAAAAAAAAAAAGGCAGCAAAAATATTAGGAGAGCTGTTCAATATTGATTCAAACTTGATAAGAGGTACAAATCATATTGACCTACAAGAAGGTAAGATTTTCTCTATTAAAGCTCTTGTTCATGGAAATAAGGTTGCGCTGTCCATATATGATGGAAATACAAAGCTTGGAGAATTATTGAGCGAATCAGGATTTTTTAAGCAAGTTGAAGGCCAAACTAAAGAAACTTTTGTTTTTGAGGATATATTGCACAACTTAAATGTTCAATATGATGGTGGTACTTATATGGTGGTTACAAAAGAAAATGGTCATTATAAAGCTTCTCTGATAGATGGAAGAACAGTTGAACCTAATGAATACTTTGATGAGGCGCATTTACATGAAAATGAGTTGTTGCATCCTGGCACTGGACACATCCAAAAAGATTTAGATTCTCTGCTCCTTAGAGGTACCAAAATTTTGAATCATCAGGATTCAGAGCATGCACAATATTCTGATGAGCAAAAGGCAAACGGAGTGATCGTGGAAAAAGGAAAATTACTGGATAATAAGGGAACAGATAGGACAGACGACGATATATACGAAGCGGTTGTAAAGCAAGGAGAAAAGCGCTTACGTGAGTCCAAAAATATGGTTTTTTATATTACCGAGAAAGGTGATCTATTTATTCATGGCCATGGAGCAAATGTAAGGTTTCAACTACCACAAAGTATTACTCATCTAAAATTAGTGGAAAAAGACGGAGCATATAAGCTTGTTCCGGTGATGAAAAATGATGACGAACATCCAATAGGTATGCCAAATATACCAGATGAATATAGATATATAGATCCAATATTTGCACATGAATATGAGAAGAGAGATTATTCCCATAAACATGTAAATGTGGGCCTTATAAACTTAGAGAAATATGGTTATGGCAAACTTTTTGCTATAAAGTACGACCCAAATGATTACCACATACAAAGAAACTCTAGCGGTGAGATAGTTAGAATAAAAGATCAAGTATATTCCACTAAAGTAAAACTATTTGATGGTGATATTGATGAAGAAATCGGAATGTTATCTAATCATTTCCATAATGTGACGGCCCAAAAATAGTCTTAAAAGATATATATTAAGCAATTAAGTTAAATTAATAAACATAAAGTTAATATATTTCAGACATTATCCCAATAACAAAGTAAATTAAAGGCAAAATTATTGTTTTCGTAATAAATAAATTTATTTAAAAACTTGAAAAAATATTTAAAATAAGATAAATAACAGAAATACAAGTCAAAAAATATTATAAAATTAAGTTAAATAACGTTTATAAGATAATTAGAAAATTTGTTAAAAATTGTTTAAGTCATGGGAGGTGTTCGTGTATAAAAGAAAATTTTTCTTTCTAAGTTGTGGAAAGAGTTCACGTATAGATGAAATTTCTTAAGTTGTTGAAGGAGTCCATGTATTAAAGAAAATTTTCCTAAGTTATGGAAGGAGTTCACGTATAGACGTCTTGTATGGAGGAAGCTGCCGGAGGTACATACCTGCAGTTGTACATATATATGGGGTGGTCGGGAGCCCGACTGCCTGAAGTACTGTAGCACAATGACTAGTCCTATATTAGGGACTTATGATATTAAACTCAATGATACAAAAGCAATACTAAGGAAGGTCTCCATGATGAATTTGCATTACAATAGTAGGGTCGTGGGTTCGAACCCTATATATTAATGACTTATGAAAGTAAGGTCTATGATCCAAAAGCAATACTATAGAAGGTCTCTATGATTAATATGCATTACAATAGTAGGGTCGTGGGTTCGAATCCTATATATACATGACATGAAAGTAAGGTCTATGATACAAAAGCAATATTATAGGAGGTCTCCTTGATGCATAAGCATTGTATGGGGTGGTCGGGTGACTGACTGCTCCTAGTACTGTAGCAAAATGACTAGTCCTTATTAGGGACTTGAAAAGGAATATTATGGTGGCGTGTGTGCTGCTTCACGAGCAATTGGTCCGAGGTAAACTTGGACTCGCTAACCGATGTGTCCTAGACATATCATCTTAGTGCCGGTGGTAAGCGGGTTTGTTGTAGCAATACGGCTCTCCCGTGGACATCGCACACCCATACCGTTTGTGGGCGACGTCGTAGCGGATAGCGTTGTGTCGTCTATCTTTCGGATTGGGATGGTGAGTGTGTTTGGTAGCACTTTTAAGTGTAACAGGCATACTCAACTTCATGTCTTAGTGCATTAACGCTATGATACGTGGAGTTTTGTTCATTGGCGTCTTAGTAGCGTGCTACTATGATACGTTGGTGATATTTTTTATATAACAACAATAAAAACTTTGTTGCCAAAGTCGATAGGAGTCATGTGGGTGTGTTGTGAGGGGGGCGCCACCCGTATGATAGTTGCATTGATGCTTACTGCTACTTGCGGTATTGCGTCTTGTGATGGATCTGCGGGTGTGCTGCGCCTGATTCGATGCATTCCTGTGGTTCTGGTCGATGGAGGTATACAATTAACATCTTAGTGCCGGTGGTAAGCGGGTTTGTTGTAGCAATACGGCTTTCCTGTGGACATCGCACACCCATACCGTTTGTGGGCGATGTCGTTGCGCATAGCGATGTGTCGTCTATCTTTCGGATTGGGATGATGAGTGTGTTTGGTAGCACTTTTAAGTGTAACAGGCATACTCAACTTCATGTCTTAGTGCATTAGCGCTATGATACGTGGAGTTTTGTTCATTGACGTTTTAGTAGCGTGCTACTATGATACGTTGGTGATATTTTTTATATAACAATAAAAACTTTGTTACCAAAGTCGACAGGAGTCATGTGGGTGTGTTGTGAGGGGGCGCCACCCGTATGATAGTTGCATTGATGCTTACTGCTACTTGCGGTATTGCGTCTTGTGATGGATCTGCGGGTGTACTGCGCCTGATTCGATGCATTCCTGTGGTTCTGGTCGATGGAGGTATACAATTAACATCTTAGTGCCGGTGGTGAGCGGGTTTGTTGTAGTAATACGGCTTTCCTGTGGACATCGCACACCCATACCGTTTGTGGGCGATGTCGTTGCGCATAGCGATGTGTCGTCTATCTTTCGGATTGGGATGATGAGTGTGTTTGGTAGCACTTTTAAGTGTAACAGGCATACTCAACTTCATGTCTTAGTGCATTAGCGCTATGATACGTGGAGTTTTGTTCATTGGCGTTTTAGTAGCGTGCTACTATGATACGTTGCTGATATTTTTTATATAACAACAATAAAAACTTTGTTGCCAAAGTCGACAGGAGTCATGTGGGTGTGTTGTGAGGGGTCGCCACCCGTATGATAGTTGCATTGATGCTTACTGCTACTTGCGGTATTGCGTCTTGTGATGGATCTGCGGGTGTGCTGCGCCTGATTCGATGCATTCCTGTGGTTCTGGTCGATGGAGGTATACAATGAACATCTTAGTGCCGGTGGTGAGCGGGTTTGTTGTAGTAATACGGCTTTCCTGTGGACATCGCACACCCATACCGTTTGTGGGCGATGTCGTTGCGCATAGCGATGTGTCGTCTATCTTTCGGATTGGAATGATGAGTGTGTTTGGTAGCACTTTTAAGTGTAACAGGCATACTCAACTTCATGTCTTAGTGCATTATCGCTATGATACGGGGAGTTTTGTTCATTGACGTTTTAGTAGCGTGCTACTATGATAGGTTGCTAATATTTTTTATATAATAACAATAAAAACTTTGTTGCCAAAATCGATAGGAGTCATGTGGGTGTGTTGTGAGGGGGCGCCACCCGTATGATAGTTGCATTGATGCTTACTGCTACTTGCGGTATTGCGTCTTGTGATGGATCTGCGGGTGTGCTGCGCCTGATTCGACGCATTCCTGTGGTTCTGGTCGATGGAGGTATACAATTAACATCTTAGTGCCGGCGGTAAGCGGGTTTGTTGTAGCAATACGGCTTTCCTGTGGACATCGCACACCCATACCGTTTGTGGGCGATGTCGTTGCGCATAGCGATGTGTCGTCTATCTTTCGGATTGGGACGATGAGTGTGTTTGGTAGCACTTTTAAGTGTAACAGGCATACTCAACTTCATGTCTTAGTGCATTAGCGCTATGGTACGTGGAGTTTTGTTCATTGGCGTTTTAGTAGCGTGCTACTATGATACGTTGCTGATATTTTTTATATAACAACAATAAAAACTTTGTTGCCAAAGTCGATAGGGATCATGTGGGTGTGTTGTGAGGGGGGCGCCATCCGTATGATAGTTGCATTGATGCTAACTGCTACTTGCGGTATTGCGTCTTGTGATGGATCTGCGGGTGTGCTGCGCCTGATTCGACGCTCTCTTGTGGTTCTGGTCGATGGAGGTATACGGGTGGTGATGTCCGCTGGGATGTATGGGGGACCTTGGAATGGTGTAAGCCCGACGATAGTCGTATTGATGCTTGTTGCGTTCTGCAGCATTGCGTCTCTGCGATGGTTGTTTGGTGGGACGCTATTCTCAATGGCGCTCTCTGCGTCTTGGTTTGACTCACGCCTGAGTAGCTTTGCCCAAGTCGGGTCCCTTCATTACGGGGCTGCAGACTGTCTGCCCTCCACAATTTTTTATATAACAACATAATATTATATCTCTGTAACTTTCCCACCTTTGAATGATTGAAGGCAACTTGTTGGTGGGTGAGACAAACATGATCGAAAATGCATTTACTCAACGTCAGTGACACAAACCCTTTCTGATGGCGAATTATTACTCTTATCTTATAACTGCCTTTTGGCTATATCTGCCGTTGTATTGGTTGGTGGAGCATATGTGTCGACCTCATGCGGGTGGTAGCTGGCGGGAGGATCTGAGGAGACTCTCAAGGCTGCGGCCGAAAGCCGCACAACGTGGGACCCCATTCCCTTGAGGTGAGCGGTAGACTCATGACAGGCTCTGCGGCTAGTAGCCGTGCTGATCATGCAATTGGTGGTGATGCCATACACTTACATCACGTCTGCAGGAGCGGCGGTCTGGCAGGTGGTGGCGCTCACGGAGGGTTTACGGCCAGTGTGCCTATTTGCCTAAACCGTGTGACGTACATTCACTGTGGCTGGATTGGTTCGTATTCTGTTTGGCGTTTACACGCATTGACATGCGCGACTTCGGTCGATGTTTGTGCTTACGCACTAACAATGGGCCCAAGCCTCTTTTACTGGTTCGCCAGTTATTTTGCTGTGGACTACGGTCCAGTTCCCGAATTAGCGTTCCCTACGGGGGGAGTGCATCAAAATGGTTGGCACTCACCGTGCACGGCGTGTGTGGGGCCGTGTACCTCTCCTACATTTTTTTAAGGGATTAATGTAGGAGAGCGAAGCCCTTGTATCGGGTATTTTGTATAAATATATTTTGAGCCTTTTCCGAGCGGGAAGGGATAATTAATAATGTAAACCTGATGCAAGTGGAATAGGGACGTTTTATGTTCTTGATCTTTTTCGAGCCCTGTCTTCGTGAACGGGGTTCACTTAGCTTATAAGGCACTACCAACAGCTTTCAATTGCTCTAGTGAATATTCATTCTTCCAAAAGACACCTAAAAGAACTAAGTTACTAAACAAACACAACGTAAATAAGGGTCCTAACTAAGACGATCACGCCAAAATATTAAAACCGGCCTATTAATAAACCTTTTGAAAGGTCATTTAGAAAGATCAAAACATATTTTATTTATCCTGGTCACATATATATAATTTTTAATATAAAGGGGAATATAATACATTTAGTATTTTATATATTTATTACTATGAGAGGGGGGAAGCGTTACAATTTGGTGCCGTGACCAGGATTTATTTTAAAGAAGGTCGTCTATATAAGAATTATTAAGTAGGCATTATGCCTAAAATTTGTTGTCCGTGAAATGGAGAGGTGTCTTGGAGAATGGTGTTTGCTGGGGGTGGTTGAGAGTCTGGGGGTGGGGCTTTAATATTAATATTTTTGTTTGTTATAGATGGTGTGCGCATAGAAATCTAAGACAAAATAAACTAATAAGTGAAATAAGTGAAAAGTACTCAGTAACATTTGTATAAGTGAAAGCCATAACAGTGCTAAAATCTGGAAAAGTATAAAAATATAAAAATGGCTAAAACAAAGAAAAGTTCAAAATTAGTGAAGGCTAAGCCTAAAAATGAATTAAAAATACTTCAAAAAATTAATTAAGAATGTAGTGAAAACCTTTGAGGTTAAAATAAAAGATCTCGAAGAAAAATTTATCAATCAAACAAAAGATCACCAAATTAAAGTAAACCAAGAAGAGGTGTACGGGACGAGCACCTCATTTGTTACTGACCCCAAACAGAGTATTGTATATAATATACATAATGTGACAATAAACAAGCCGAAATTTGAAAATGGGAATACTCATCCAGTAACATTTTTAGAAGATCTCACCAATTATTTAAAGAAAGTCCCATCTAATGGATTTGAAATATCGATAGCACAAGAGTGCTTAGTAGGTGAAGCCAAATATTGGGCTCGAATTAATAGTGTGCGTTGGACAACTTTTGATGATTTTAAAGCAGACTTTCTAAGAGTATTTTGGGGTGAAGAGGAACAAAATAAAGTAAGAAGATTCCTTGTACAAAATAAATGGAGTAGATATACGCACCCCACCATGGTTGGTTACTTTCTTTATGTCATTGAAAAAGCACAGACATTATCATATCCGATACCAGAAAAACAATTAGTTGCTGATGTTATTAGACATTATCCTAAAATAGTGCAGCGGTTATGGAGAATAGCTAAAATTGAGACAATAATTGAGACAACAGATTTTTTGAGAAATTTAGATGACATTGATAAACAGGAAGAAGATCGTGAACCTTACAATAATGAGAAAAAACGAAAATTTAATAATAAAGCTGAGCGAAAACAAAAAGAAATACAGTAGTCATATAAATCATGGCGTAAACCTGAAGAAGGAAGAAAAGAGGTTAACGAAATGAATGAAATACAAGTCACTAACGAACAAGTAAATGTTTCAACTCCCGAGTCAAATTTAGAGCAATAGAGGTCGAACTAGTTCCCGGTTCGAACCCTTATAATGTAAAAGGGAACAAAGCATTAAATATATTATTAAAGCTGGGTTGGAGACCTGGTCAAACACTTGGTAAAAATAATAGGGGTTTGCGAAAACCTATTTCTTTAAAAGCAACTTTTAATAGAGAAGGACTTGGTTATAACAATAATGTAAATAGTATAATTAATACTTTAAAAACCAAGTCAGATTTGCTCATAACGGAGTTATTCGTGCAAACTGTTTTCGAGGAAGACGAAGATAAATATCAAAAGGAATTTATAGGGAATATGAGGTCTGAACTTAAAGTTTCAATATTTGATAAAGAATTTGATGCACTTCTCGATACTGGGAGCGATATTACATGCATTTCAGAGAGGTTATTTTTACAAATTAAAAGTGGTAATCACAAAATATCAGTAATGCCAGTTAAAGCAATGCAAATAAAAGGTGCTGTTGGACAGCGCAGCACAAAAATACAACAGATGATCATATTGCCTATAAAAATAGATGAAGTAGTCTTTGAAACACAAACTTTAATTGTTAATAATTTAATAAGACCATTAATATTGGGCTTTGACTGGCTCAAGAAAAATAAAATATTGATAGATTTTAGAAATACGGCAATTGGTATAGAATTTAAGTTGAAAAACAAAGACTACTTCATACCGTTTAAATATAACTGTAATTCAGTATTATATAACAATTGCGTTGAACAAAGTACTGATGATCCTTTAATAAATATAAAGATAGTATCAAAATTGGAGGCCTCTGAAAAAGCTAAGCTAAGTAAGGTTTTGGAAAAGCATAAGAATATATTTTCGAGCAAGTTGGGTAGAGCGAATTGCTACGAACATAAAATTGAAATGATCGATGATGAACCTATAGTTATTAGATCTTATCCGATTCCATATGCATATAGATCGAAAATGGAAGAGAAATTAAGTGAGATGGAACAAGCTGGTATCATCACAAGGGCATCGACACCTTACAGTAGCCCATTAACATTCACACTTAAAAGCGATGGCTCAATTAGGGTCTTATTAGATGCTAGAAGCATAAATAAGAAAATGATTGCAGAAACAGAGAAGCCACCTATACAATTAGATGTTTTGAATTCATTTCATGGAGCGAATTATATTACTACCATTGATTTAAATAATACATATTTTCAAATTCCAATAAATAAAGATGGTAGAAAATATACTGGATTCACATTCAATGAAAGGTCATATGTATATAATGTTCTGCCACAAGGATTAAAAACATAGGTAGCAAGCTTTAGTAGAGCCATGAGCTTAATATTGGGACCAGAAGTCCAAGAATTTTGTGTGAAGTACTTAGACGATTTAGCTATTATAACATCAGGAACATTAGATAAACATTTGGAGCACATTGACATTGTTTTAAGTAAATTAAACAAAGCTGGCTTAACGTGCAATTTGCAAAAATGTGAATTTATTTGTAAAGAAATTAAGATGCTGGGTTTTATAATTTCAACAAAAGGCATAAAGACAGATCCCGATAAAATTCGCGCAATTCAAGATTTTCCAGCACCCAAAAAGATTAAGCAATTGAGAGCATTTTTGGGGCTTTGCAATTTTTATAGAAGGTTCATACCAAATTATAGTGTATGTATAATACCTCTTTGTGAATTATTAAAAAAGGGACGTAAGTTCCAATGGAGCGAAAAGGTACAGAAGGCATTTGATTTTATAAAGCAACAATTTATTAATACAATAGCATTGCATCACCCTGATTTTAGTAAACCTTATTATTTGCAAACAGACTGTTCCGGTGTGGGTATGGCCGGAGTACTTTATCGGATAGATAATAATAGTGAAATGAGAATATTAGGCATATCACAGTAAAGCCTTAAAAGGTTCTGAATTGAATTGGTCTGTCACTGAACAAGAGTTTTATGCTGTAATAAGTTGTTTAAAGAAGTTCGAGACGTATTTAAGAGGCAGCAAAGTAATAATATTAACCGATCATAAAGCATTATTGTTTATTAATAATATGAAATTATTTAATGGCAGAGTCACTCGATGGATATTGTATATAGAACAATTCAATTACGAAGTACAGCATATATCAGGTAGAAGCAATATTGTTGCAGATGTGCTATCACGTTACCCTCCTGATGGTGATTTAATACAAGAAGATAAAAATAAAAGTTTAGAAATAGCGTATACAGAAAGTGAATCGAATGACGAATTGATAGAAAAGTTAAAATCCATATCAGTATACCAAACACAAGATACAGAGTCGTTGGCTATTATTGAAAAATTAAAGACGCTAAATACTTCGACAATAGAACAAAATGAAAAACTGAAACGTTATAGTTTGAGAAATAATATATTATATTACAAAACAAATTTAAAGGAAGTAATTTATTTACCTGTACCCTTGAGACGAGATGTTATAAACCAAGTACATATAGAAATGGGACATCAAGGGCCCTATAAAGTAATTAAATATGTGAGAGATAGATTCTTTTGGAAAGGATTAACAAAAGACATTAAAAAGCAATTAAGGGTGTGTCATTTATGCCAGTTATCAAAGAAAAGTAATATAACATATGTGGGTCCATGCAAATCTATAATAACAGAAAATATCGGAGACATGGTTATGGCTGACTTATATGGACCATTGGCATCAGGTACCTTTGGGTACACTTTCATATTTGTTATACAAGATTCATTTAGTAAATTTATCAAATTATATCCTTTAAAATAATCAACAGCAAAGTGTGTTGTTACGAAAGTAAAGCATTTTGTTCAGATTATAAAGCCCAAAGCAATGACAGATAATGGGCAGCAGTTTATAAGTAATCATTGGAAACGATCAATGAAAGAATTGAATATTAAACCGATATATACCACAGTAAGAAATCCTAGGCCAAATACAACAGAGCGTGTAAATAGAGAGTTGAGCAGATTATTCAGGACACTTTGTCATGCTAACCACAAAGATTGGGCAATAATATTGCCTAAAATAGAAGAATTGTATAATAATTCATATCACAATAGTACAGGATTTACACCATGTGAGATTCTTTATGGCGAATCTAATTAAATGTCTTTCGACAAGATAATATTTAATAGTAAAAACAAACACAGTGTCGAACAGATTAGACAGCAAGTGCGAAAGAATTTAAAAGAGGCAAGCCGCATTAGAAACACAAAATTTGATAAGAGCAACAGATTAGTGACATATCATGTTGGCGATTTAGTAAAAGTTTCAAGATCTAGTAGATCAGATGCAGATAACAAAGTTATGAGTAAATTTAATTTGGCGTATGAAGGGCCATATATAATAGCAGCCGTACCATTTGACAATGTATATACTTTAGCAAACCCAGAAACAAATGAAATTAGGGGAAATTTTAATGCTATTCATTTATTAAAATATTTTAAATAATAGGTTTGGCTTATATACATTCTAGAATAAATACTGTAATATAATTTGGTCCCGTGGGTGGCCGTTTGGAAAAAAAATATAGATTAAAATTATTAAAGTTATGAGCAAAACACAAATTAATTAAAAATAAGAAAATGTTGTAATAATTTTATTAACAACTATCTGTAAATATAGATTGTAAGATAATTTTGTAAAATATGTTTTATTAAATAAATTTGGGGAGTTGGGTCAGGGTGAATGGCTCAATCACATTTATCCTGTGGGTGTGTAGCATCTGATTTTAACTCATAATCAAAATACTGTACATATAAAGAAAGCATTGCTGAATTTATATTTTAAAGATTTTAAATGTAAGTCAAAAACTAAAGAGAACCACTATATTAACAACATAAATACAATACGTTTATCAAGATAACGATTTATGGTTTATCGCATTGGGATAGATGTGGTTGAAGGGGTGTGTGGCGGCGGCCATTCCCTGGGGTAGGTGGGATGAAAATATACACTGAATTGTAACAGATTGAAAGAGGAAAGAACAGATACACATAAGTTCAAAATTTTGAGTGTAGTGCATATGCTCTCAATATAGTAAAATTTTGTATCAACGACTCCACTGTGTGGGTCATTAACATAAAATTTGGGGGTGGATTGTGACGGCCCAATATTATTATTAATAATTAAATTCAATATAAAGGGGCGTCAAAAATAGTCTTAAAAGATATATATTAAGCAATTAAGTTAAATTAATAAACATAAAGTTAATATATTTCAGACATTATCCCAATAACATAGTAAATTAAAGGCAAAATTATTGTTTTCGTAATAAATAAATTTATTTAAAAACTTGAAAAAATATTTAAAATAAGATAAATAATAGAAATACAAGTCAAAAAATATTATAAAATTAAGTTAAATAACGTTTATAAGATAATTAGAAAATTTGTTAAAAATTGTTTAAGTCATGGGAGGTGTTCGTGTATAAAAGAAATTTTTTCCATTCCTAAGTTATGGAAGGTGTTCACGTATAGATGTCTTGTATGGAGGAAGCTGCCGGAGGTACCTACCTGCAGTTGTACATATATATGGGGTGGTCGGGAGCCCGACTGCCTGAAGTACTGTAGCACAATGACTAGTCCTATATTAGGGACTTATGATATTAAACTCAATGATACAAAAGCAATACTAAAGAAGGTCTCCATGATGAATTTGCATTACAATAGTAGGGTCGTGGGTTCGAACCCTATATATTAATGACTTACGAAAGTAAGGTCTATGATCCAAAAGCAATACTATAGAAGGTCTCTATGATTAATATGCATTACAATAGTAGGGTCGTGGGTTCGAATCCTATATATGAATGACTTATGAAAGTAAGGTCTATGATTCAAAAGCAATACTATAGAAGGTCTCTATGATTAATATGCATTACAATAGTAGGGTCGTGGGTTCGAATCCTATATATACATGACTTATGAAAGTAAGGTCTATGATACAAAAGCAATATTATAGGAGGTCTCCTTGATGCATAAGCATTGTATGGGGTGGTCGGGTGACTGACTGCTCCTAGTACTGTAGCAAAATGACTAGTCCTTATTAGGGACTTGAAAAGGAATATTATGGTGGCGTGTGTGCTGCTTCACGAGCAATTGGTCCGAGGTAAACTTGGACTCGCTAACCGATGTGTCCTAGACATATCATCTTAGTGCCGGTGGTAAGCGGGTTTGTTGTAGCAATACGGCTCTCCCGTGGACATCGCACACCCATACCGTTTGTGGGCGACGTCGTAGCGCATAGCGATGCGTCGTCTATCTTTCGGATTGGGATGATGAGTGTGTTTGGTAGCACTTTTAAGTGTAACAGGCATACTCAACTTCATGTCTTAGTGCATTAACGCTATGATACGTGGAGTTTTGTTCATTGGCGTCTTAGTAGCGTGCTACTATGATACGTTGGTGATATTTTTTATATAACAACAATAAAAACTTTGTTGCCAAAATCGATAGGAGTCATGTGGGTGTGTTGTGAGGGGGCGCCACCCGTATGATAGTTGCATTGATGCTTACTGCTACTTGCGGTATTGCGTCTTGTGATGGATCTGCGGGTGTGCTGCGCCTGATTCGACGCATTCCTGTGGTTCTGGTCGATGGAGGTATACAATTAACATCTTAGTGCCGGCGGTAAGCGGGTTTGTTGTAGCAATACGGCTTTCCTGTGGACATCGCACACCCATACCGTTTGTGGGCGATGTCGTTGCGCATAGCGATGTGTCGTCTATCTTTCGGATTGGGATGATGAGTGTGTTTGGTAGCACTTTTAAGTGTAACAGGCATACTCAACTTCATGTCTTAGTGCATTAGCGCTATGGTACGTGGAGTTTTGTTCATTGGCGTTTTAGTAGCGTGCTACTATGATACGTTGCTGATATTTTTTATATAACAACAATAAAAACTTTGTTGCCAAAGTCGATAGGGGTCATGTGGGTGTGTTGTGAGGGGGCGCCATCCGTATGATAGTTGCATTGATGCTTACTGCTACTTGCGGTATTGCGTCTTGTGATGGATCTGCGGGTGTGCTGCGCCTGATTCGACGCTCTCTTGTGGTTCTGGTCGATGGAGGTATACGGGTGGTGATGTCCGCTGGGATGTATGGGGGACCTTGGAATGGTGTAAGCCCGACGATAGTCGTATTGATGCTTGTTGCGTTCTGCAGCATTGCGTCTCTGCGATGGTTGTTTGGTGGGACGCTATTCTCAATGGCGCTCTCTGCGTCTTGGTTTGACTCACGCCTGAGTAGCTTTGCCCAAGTCGGGTCCCTTCATTACGGGGCTGCAGACTGTCTGCCCTCCACAATGTTTTATATAACAACATAATATTATATCTCTGTAACTTTCCCACCTTTGAATGATTGAAGGCAACTTGTTGGTGGGTGAGACAAACATGATCGAAAATGCATTTACTCAACGTCAGTGACACAAACCCTTTCTGATGGCGAATTATTACTCTTATCTTATAACTGCCTTTTGGCTATATCTGCCGTTGTATTGGTTGGTGGAGCATATGTGTCGACCTCATGCGGGTGGTAGCTGGCGGGAGGATCTGAGGAGACTCTCAAGGCTGCGGCCGAAAGCCGCACAACGTGGGACCCCATTCCCTTGAGGTGAGCGGTAGACTCATGACAGGCTCTGCGGCTAGTAGCCGTGCTGATCATGCAATTGGTGGTGATGCCATACACTTACATCACGTCTGCAGGAGCGGCGGTCTGGCAGGTGGTGGCGCTCACGGAGGGTTTACGGCCAGTGTGCCTATTTGCCTAAACCGTGTGACGTACATTCACTGTGGCTGGATTCGTTCGTATTCTGTTTGGCGTTTACACGCATTGACATGCGCGACTTCGGTCGATGTTTGTGCTTACGCACTAGCAAGGGGCCAAGCCTCTTTTACTGGTTCGCCAGTTATTTTGCTGTGGACTACGGTCCAGTTCCCGAATTAGCGTTCCCTTCGGGGGGAGTGCATCAAAATGGTTGGCACTCACCGTGCACGGCGTGTGTGGGGCCGTATACCTCCCCCTACATTTTTTTAAATAAATGTAGGAGAGCGAAGCCCTTGTATCGGGTATTTTGTATAAATATATTTTGAGCCTTTTCCGAGCGGGAAGGGATAATTAATAATGTAAACCTGATGCAAGTGGAATAGGGACGTTTTATGTTCTTAATCTTTTTCGAGCCCTGTCTTCGTGAACGGGGTTCACTTAGCTTATAAGGCACTACCAACAGCTTTCAATTGCTCTAGTGAATATTCATTCTTCCAAAAGACACCTAAAAGAACTAAGTTACTAAACAAACACAACGTAAATAAGGGTCCTAACTAAGACGATCACGCCAAAATATTAAAACCGGCCTATTAATAAACCTTTTGAAAGATCATTTAGAAAGATCAAAATATATTTTATTTATCCTGGTCACATATATATAAGTTTTAATATAAAGCGGAATATAATACATTTAGTATTTTATATATTTATTACTATGAGAGGGGGGAAGCGTTACAATAACTTCAAATGGAAAATATTCTTTTCTGCTGACTACAACTACAGTTATAACGATTTCCTCGCATCTGTTTCTCCTCAAGTTGAAATTGAGGACATGGGGAATGGAAGTAAAAAAATAACTTTCGATCAAGGTGATGGTGATATCGGTGACACTAATAGAGTCAACACGGACTATCAGAAAATATTCACAAAAGAGGAACAACCCGAAAATCCAAAAGGGCAAGTAAGTGAAACTAAGGCAGAAGTTAACACATCACACATAAGGCTCTTCCCTCTCGGATGTTGCACTGAGCGATCGTGTTCACTAGAAACTTGTATTTAATTTTTAAAAGTAAATAAAAATAAATATTCTATTAAAATTCCGTTTCGAGTACTAGGCGAACATAAATAACGCGCGACTTTACGGCGAGTGACGGTAGCGCTAAGTGTGAACGGGACTACCACCTGTAGGACGAAGATAACGAGATATATGCAAGAACTGCTTTCGCGCAACCTGACCGGCTAGCCCTGCCAACCAATCAATCGCACACGCAACTCCTCCTACCTGGGTGATATCACGCGCTGTTATCGGTCGCTCCGCCTGCTACACAATACGCATTCCCGTCGGCTTTTATATCGCATTTAGGCCCACGCACATAGTTACATAATGTCGGTTCAGAGGACACCTCCGTCTACAACTTCGAGGGAAAATAATCTACAGCAGCAATCTGATGCGAGCGACGGTATGGGGCTTCAGGCTGAAGACTTGATGGATACACAGTATGAACATACTCCCCCCAGCTATGTCTTTCTTCGTAATAATAGAAGACCAAGAGAGGATGAATTCTCGCCGTCTCAGTTTCTTGATTTTAAACAGGAGATGACTAGACTCATTACGTCATTTATTAGTGAGCAAAAAAACTCACATTTGGAAATCACGAACACACTTAAGTCCCTCCAACAAACTTCTTCAAACATTGAACAGTGCGTATCTCTCTTAACTCTGCAAAATGGGGAATTCCAAAAGAAAATTGAGAAACTGGAAGCTCAAGCAAAAAAGGATCGCGAGTACATAAATATACTTGAAGACAAAATTGAAGATCTCCAAAGGACGTCACGCAAAGCTAGTCTAGAGCTAAAGAATGTTCCACGTAAACCCTCTGAGACCAGGGATGATTTAATAAATATGATAACTTCCCTATCGAAAAATATCAGTCTTGATTTGTGTGCGCGGGATATTAAGGATATTTTCAGAATTAGACCACGTAATGACAGGGAGAAAAATTCCCCCATAATACTGGAACTAGGATCCACGATCTTGAAATCTGAAATACTAAAAAAGTCTAAGGAGTTCTACAACAAAAATAAGTGCAGATTACAAGCAAAACACCTAGGCATTACTTCGAGCGAGGACACGCCTGTTTATGCATCAGAGCAGCTCACCGCTAAGGGTGCCCGACTATTCTTCCTGTCTCGGGATCTCGCCAAATCCAATGGGTATAGATACTGCTGGACTGCGTTTGGAAAAGTTTTTGTGAGAAAAGATGATACATCTAAGATTATATGCATCCAGAGCGAGGCACAGGTGCACCAACTTCTTCAACAAAAATGACTATATTCAAACGATCCAGTGGCGACTTCTCTCTGCTTTATTCAATATGCATATTATTATATTGTTCTTGGTAAGATAACCGTTGTAAACTGTTCATCTCCTGTTAGCGCAACTTTCATTTGCACACATATACCTCTGGTCTCAAAAACTGTAAAAATACAACAACCAAATACACCTATATACAATACCACACACTCACACCTCATAAACACGTTATTTACACATTTACAAAAAACTACACCCACAGTACAAACACATAACATACTACAACAACCATTCACTCTTACATCCTACAATGTTAACAACCTACTCATATTGATGAAATCTACCTATTCTCGTGCCTACTTGCAAGTGTTATTAACAAGCTTTTTCTTCACTCACTCTATTTATTAACCTCTGCAGTAACTTACTCGGTACTTACTCTTTTTTAAATGGATAGCCAGCTCACTAACCAGGAACTAGACTGCATGCAAATAACACACTCGATAAAATGTAATATAGAAGATTTAACTTACCGTGGCAACCCACCTTCGTGGTTCCTTCCGTAATAATCTATTTATTGTAACGCAAAATATGGCTAGTATCTATAAGAACCTCGACGACCTTTTGGTTACCCTATCTGTGTTGAACTTTGAAATTGACGTTCTAATACTTACTGAATGCAGATTAGACTTTAAGAAACCAATACCATTTTTAAATAATTACACCTCCTACCAATCAAGTAAACTTTTAAATCAGAATGATGGGGTAGTACTTTATATCAAAAACAATCACCGAGCTAAGGTTATTGACCTTCACCTCTCTGACGCTACTGGGCTACAAATAGAGATTGATAAATATGTCTTGCTGGGTATATACCGTTCCCCCTCTTTTCTCAACGCCGATAGTTTTACTAGTTCTCTCGACTTACACCTGGAAACTATTAGTCATCATTAAAATGTGTCTGTCATAGGTGACATAAATATTAACCTGCTTCCCGTAGCTACAGAGCAGCCTCAGTATCGCCGTAATAGACTCAGCTACTTAGAAGTATTATCCCTGCATGGCCTATTGCCTGGTCACACTTTACCTACGAGAAAGAGATCCTGCCTTGACCATGTAATGATAAAACTTGAAGTCAACCTCATTGCAGCTTTTATTGCCGTTCTTAACACGACGGTCACAGATCACAATCTTGTGTTGCTTCAGTTATCTAAAACATCGACCCAAAAAGCCCCCATTAAGTCGAAGTTAATTACAGATTTTGATGGCGCATATAATACCCTCATATCGACGAGTGTCCCACTTTCAGAAATGCCAAATAGCCCTGAAGAATTTGCCAACCACTTTATTAATATACTTAAGTACGCTATCCATCAAAACTCTAAATTAACCCACTCTTCTAACAGTAAAAGGACATTAAAACCCTGGATAACTCCCGGAGCTCTGTATAAGGCTAAAAAATAAATTGCAACAAAAGGTAGAAAATGACCCACACAATATAATCTTAAAAATAACTTACAAACGTTTTCGAAATTTCTGTTCCAACCTTATTAAAAAACTTAAACGACAGCATCATGGAGAACTTATTAAAAAATCTGCCAATAACCCCCGTAAGTTCTGGAAAACAGTTAATGAGATCACTAGGTACAAACCACCTAAGTCAAATAATATAGCCCTAATTAACTTAAAACCGCTACCACTAGATTCATTGAACTCTGTCAACAACTACTTTGCCTGTATAGGTACTAGCTTAGCTGAAACAATTACAACAAATTCAGGTACTAGAAGTAGTGTATTAGTAGCCCCTACCACTAATTATACACAAACCTCGTCCTTCGTCCTGCTAAACACTGACGACAAAGAAGTTGAGCGCATCTTGATGAGTCTAAACTCAGGGAGCTCACCTGGATGGGATGGTATCAGCACTGGTTTTTTAAAGCATGCTAGAGCCTTTGTTGTACCGTATATACGTAACCTTGCAAACCTTTGCTTTAGTACTGGTGTCTTTCTCAGCGCCTTAAAGAGGTCTATAGTAACCCCTGTGCATAAGAGCGGGGACAGAGAGGATGTAAGCAATTATAGACCTATCTCTGTCCTCACCTCCATCTCCAAAATAATTGAAAAGTTGCTCAACAACAGATTGGTTGATTACCTAAATAAATTTAAACTACTATCCAATTCTCAGTATGGTTTCAGAAAGGGTCTTTCAACTCAAGATGCTATTCTGGATCTCACTTCAACTATAGTTGGTGAAGTGGACAATGGCAGCAAATGTCTTACAGTCTTTTTGGACTTGAAAAAGGCTTTCGACACCGTCTCTCTGCCTATTCTTATATACAGGCTAGAATGCTTAGGTATTAGGGATACTCCACTCATGTTTTTTAAAAGTTACCTACAGGAAAGAACTCAGGAAGTAAAAATAAATGACTTATACAGTGAGAAAGCCACTACTAGTTTTGGAGTCCCACAGGGTAGTGTCCTGGGCCCGACTCTCTTTTTAATATACATAGATGATCTATGTAATCTAAGGGATGTCGGGTGCAGAATGTACTCCTACGCGGATGACACTGCGCTTGTTTTTACTGGTAGCACCTGGAATAATGTCCAAGAAAGTACTGAGAGGGGATTAATTAACGTATATAACTGACTTAGAGACAACCTTCTTACCTTGAACACTCAGAAAACTAACTACATCTGCTTCACTCCTTCAAATCCCAACCTAACCATAACTTTGCCATTAAAATTCACACTTGCTCTAACCCTGGTAACCTGATTTGCGACTGTCCTATTATTGAAAAAGTTAGCCAAACTAAATACCTAGGTATAATGCTGGACCAACGACTTAGCTGGCACCCACATTTGGAGCTTTTAACAAACCGCACTAGGAAACTCATATGGGTATTCAAATCACTACGGCGGGTCATGTGTAACAAACTTAAAAACCGAATCTACGTGGCCCTGGCCCAATCGGTGCTCACCTACTGTATCTCGATTTGGGGAGGAGCAGACAAAACTCACTTCTTTGCACTCGAAAGAGCCCAGAGATCACTTATCAAAGTCATCTACTCCAAACCTTATCGTTTTCCCACTGATAAACTATATAGAATGAGTGGCCTACTCACAGTACGAAAACTCTATATTCTGAATCTCATCTTAACGTGCCATAAATCTCTACCTTATGTCGACCTAAGTCATAAAAGAAGGATGGATGTCGTTGCACCCGTCACTGCCGCACGTACTGCGTTCGCTAGAAGACAATATAGTAGGCAGTCTGCTTATATATACAACAAAGTAAACAGTATACTTAAAATATACCCCATGTTATCTTACACTTGCAGGAAAACTGTAAAAGAATGGTTGGATTCACTTAGCTATGAAGATGTTGAAAACCTTTTCATAAGAATTTGTTAAAATGTTTGGTTCAACTAAAGCTGGTTTCTGTATGCGGAGTGTTCATACCGATCCCAAGGAACCTTATCCGTAGGGCATACATGTAACCAACACATGCACACATGCACACTCCCATACAGACACGAGCTCGTATACACACATACATACACTCATTCACACACTACATGCACATATACATGTACACACACACGTACACACACACACACACACACGCACACACACACACACACACACACACACACACACACACACACACACACACACACGCACACACACATGTACATTTTATATACTACCATACATGCTTACATGAAAATAGTTCATTGCCACTAGAGCCGCAATTTAAATTTAAATTTGAATTATATCAAAAATATTATATTTCAATGTAAAAAAAAATGTAAACCATACCATTCTAAACTAACCTTTTAGATATAATATACCTTTTTTTTTATAGAATAGGGTGACAAACGAGCACACAGTCCACCTGATGGTAAGTGGTTGCTGCGGCCCATAGACATCTACATCTATCCTCCATTAAAAATCAAAATGCAGATGCGTTGTCACCCGTGAGCACTGAGATGGAATGCCTCGTTTCCAGTAAAAAGGGTCTCCGGTTCTCTACACTCACCATACGAAATACAGCAGCATTAAGCTACTATTTCACGCTGGTATTCTGTGAGAGCGTGGTCCTTCCCCGGTCGAGCCGACCCATTCGTGCTACAACTATACTACTAATATAACTGCAGCATGGCTCTACCACGTAAAAAACCTACCTAGTTTATCTTATTTAGCCAACCGTAAGGGAAGTAGCGATTTATTCCCAACACAAGTGTCTCTGACTACTTAAAGGGAAGACTCGACAAATCTTTGTAATAGGATTTTTGGAAATAAAAGAAATTTTTAATTTTAATTTTTTTTAACATAAGTCACAATACTACTAATGTTGTTGCACAAGCTGCTGAAGAGAAAACTGTATCAACAACAATAGTGAAATGCAGTCTGATCAGCCACAAATTCCAAGAAGGGCAAAAATGTCATCTTCAGTGGAGGAGAAAGAGAACGTATTGAAAGATACAATCTTGAAAATAGAAAAGAGCTATGATCAAGGTTCAGAAGGAAAACACAAGGCAAATGTAAACATAGATTATAATGATGTGAAAGCCTTGTATGATATGGCAACAGGGGAAGATAAAGGCTATGTGTTAGAGTTTTGGAACAAACTGCACGCACCACATTATAAGGTTGGTGCTTTGCCGGAAGACAAATACTATTTTGAAAAAGGCAAATTCGTAATCCACGATAGTGGCACAAAGAAACTTATAGTATTACCTTAAGATAAGGTATCCATCAAAATAATGAAGGATGGTGATAGTTATAGTTTAGCTATATCAAGTGGTAATGGCAAAGTAATAAGCAGCATTAGTAAAATAGATAATCCAAATTACGAATTGCTGTCAGATTCAAGTCATTTCAATTTAGGAGAGCAAGATAATATTGTATTATCAGATCAACAGCACGAATATAATCTTTATCTAGAGAATGGCTTTGTGAAAATGTTTGATTACACAAGCAAACACATTTATCACGACCACAACTCAGCCTACATCTAATACATACAAGGAGGCAAGTATAGCTGACCCAAGCAACACGTCATACCGCGATTCATTCGCGGTATCTCTTAGCCGCTAACAACAAGTAGCGGGATGACAGCAGTCCTGCGTCATACCACCGCGAACCGTCATACTGCAGCGTTATCTCTAGATCACACTAACAAGTAGCGGGATGACTGTTGTCAGTCTAGCTGTCATGCGAGTAGCCCCTTCGGTGTCATCCCAGTGCCCAGACACTGGGATCCAGAAAACTTAACTTTAAATAAGTGGCTGAATCTGGGTCACGCGCTGGAATGACAGATCCGAGTAGCCCCTTCGGTGTCATCCAAGTAGCTTGACACTGGGAATTTATTTACTATATATGAAAAGTTATTATGTTTATATACTTACAAGCAAGCACAATAAGGCTATGTATATAGGTATAACGTCAAATTTAACTAAACGAATTTGGGAACATAAAAATAAAGTTATTTCTGTCTTTACATCAAAGTACAATGTGCAAAAATTAGTTTACTTTGAGGTATTTCAAGATGTAGGTTCAGCTCTGAATAGAGAAAAACTTTTGAAAAGCTGGAAAAGAGAATGGAAAATTGATTTAGTTGAAAGGGAAAACCCAAATGCTCATTTGTATGATGAAATTACAAAATAAAATGAGATCCCAGTGTCAAGCACTGGGATGACAGGAGAGGGGACTGGAACGACAAGAGAAGAATCCTGAAACGACAAACCTCAAAAAAACTTATGTAAAATCTAGCATTAAAGAAAATTATACTATTTTCATGCATGCTATGGTTTTTATAATTAACAGAGAGTTATATGGTTGCTAGTTTAAGTTTTCAAGATAGTGCAAATGCACCAGTAGTAAATGCTAATATTAAAAAGTTTATGAAGATAGTACAGATAGTAAGTATACCTTAGTTGGAACAGATCTGATATCAGGAATAAAGGCTAAGACTGATAAGCTAAGACTGATAAGCTAAGACTGATAAGCTAAGACTGATAAGCTAAGACTGATAAGCTAAGACTGATAAGCTAAGACTGATAAGCTAAGACTGATAAGCTAAGACTGATAAGCTAAGACTGATAAGCTAAGACTGATAAGCTAAGACTGATAAACTAAGACTGATAAGCTAAGACTGATAAGATTACAGATACCTTAGGAGCTGATGTTACTGCTGTAAAGACTAAGACTGATAAGATGCCTGCTGACTTAAACGCTGAGTTAATGAAGTTAACTACAATAGGAAGTGCTATAAATAGTAGTGGTAGCGTCACTGAAGCTGCTAAAACTGTACTAGAAAACAATTTCAAGCAAGCTATTGAAAAAGCTGCAGGAACAGTTAATGATTGGCTTGAAAGGAGAGTGACAGATATAGTGTCACAAACGAAATTTGATATTCCAGAAAGTAATGATGCTGCACTTAACTGGACTTGGTAATACAGCAAGTATTCACGCTACTTGGATGACATCTAATACCCCACAATGTCATTCCAGCGCGTGACGCTGGAATCTAGGAAAGTTTGCTTGTAAGCAAGCAAACTTATTTGGTGAGTATAAAAGCATAGCTAACGCGAGCTCTACGCCATACCGCCACGGTATCTCTCAGCCGCTGACAAGCAGCGGGATGACGATTGTCAGGGTGTCATCCCAGTGCCTCTCTATAATGTCATCCCAGTGCGTGACACTGGGATCTCATTTCACTCTATAATAGCAGTGCTCCTTTCTTGTTATCACAGTACTGATAGCTATAAAATTTAAGAAATTTACCAAATGAAAAAAAGACAAAAGAAGCCCCGTAGTTGGCTAATTACTTACATTATACTTTCAAGTATGGCGTTTTTTATTCTAAACGCTTAATAACCGCGATTTAGCTGCTTTTTAATGCAACTAACCTTTAGTCATAAATGTTTAAGAAATTTGCTAAACAGAAAAAAAGGCAAAAGAAACCCCAGGGTAGCTAGTTATTCACTATCCTTTTTTAAGTTGGCGTTTTTGATGTTTTAAATGCTTTATAAGCGTATTTCAGCTTGTATAGGTAAAAACCTAGAAATTTGGTAAAGAAATAGAGTGCATATAGTGCAAAAAATTAAACATTAGAAGCCAAATAAGTTAAGTTTTTTTGTCATTTAATCTGTACAGAGAAGATAAACAAATATCTTCAATATCATGATAAGGGGCTGGAGGAGTTTGTCAAGTAAGTTTTTTCGTTTCTATGTTGCCAGCTACTTGCATGACACTATTTGTTGTAAACCCACTTTTTCTTGATTTTTTAGTTTATCTTATCTACCTATTTTGCTACTCTGCTAAACGGATACCTACTGAATAACAGTAAGATTTTTCAATCCTGTTCCACAGCACATTTTAATGACATGTGAGTAGTTATAGTGCTATTAACAATCAAAACGACAAAAATTAACATGGTGATTAGTAGTATATAAATATTCAAGGACAAATTTTCAAATTGAGTTAGCATTTTAAAATACACAAAGGTTGGCATTATCATTGGCAAAACAAGGATTTGCGATACTCCTGATTCTAAGTTGTTTCGACCAATCATCAATGCATTTCCAGTAGCTGAAATATTAATGATTATCAGCGTATTAAATAATAAAGACACTCCAACTGCTATTGAGTGTTCAATACTATTGCCTAGAACTGCAAAGCTGAATATGGAAGAAACCACTGAAATCGGTAGCCCAAATAATAACCAGTGAGCGAAAATTTTATAAGCAACTATAAGCCTAGAAGAGAGTGGCAGTACAAAGATTTGCTCTAATATTCCATCACGATAATCAGATGTAAACAAATTATTTTGTAGAGATCTGCAAAACAAATGTAGCACATATCCATGTTAATGTTAACATAACTTCTTGTTTATTGTTGTTTTCAAGTGTAAATGAAGATAAACTTAACATTATAATAAAAATACATACTATATAGGCAAGGTTCTTGACATCTATTACAAATTTTTTTACTAAGTCGATCATACCAGGCTTTTAAATGTTTATTATAAATTATAGTGTTTACTTTGAGGGTAGTATAATTTTTTGTTTATAAGTTATATAGTTTTTATTATTTTTTTGATAATGCAATTATGGAAAAGTTACCGGAAATAAAGTCACCAGAGGGTTATACTCCTTCAGAAGATGAAGAATATATGAGCGTAAAACAACTGGAATACTTTAGCTTAAAGTTACAATCAATGCTCGCTGAGTTGGAGAAACAAGAACTAGAAGATAATAGTATTGATACATACTATTCTGATGGAGGTAGTGGAAATGAGGAATTAATCAAGCGCCGAAAAGATAGAAAAGAAAAGATTAAGGAGGCGTTAGAAAAAATAAAATTAGGCACTTATGGTTACTGCGATGGAACAGGAGAAGAAATAGGAGTTGAAAGACTTAAAGCTAATCCGCTTGCTATATATTGTATTGAAGAGCAAGAGAGAGTAGAAAAAGAAAAGAACGTGTACAACATTAACGATTAATTTACACATAAGTGGTGAGCTATTGGGCTTCAAGAGGAGCAAGAGGCAGATCAGGACTGAAGTATGTTATACTATAAAGAAAGTGGAAAAATTGGACATTCTCAACTCGACTCCTGCAGATTAAAAATTAAATTGAATTAAAAATTGGGTTTGACGCAGTTTTTTTCCATAGTTTAAGAAATTAAAAACTTAACGGTTAGAATTATAATTACAAACCACAGTAAAAAATAGACTTTTTCATTTGATTTATTTTTAACTTGGATGTTTTCTAATTTTTTATCAGCTATTAGGTTTAATTTTTCTATAAGGCTAAATATCCCTTGGATTGTTTTTACAGGATAAGAATTTCTAATTTTTTCCCTATGCCCTATTTTACTTTCATGTTGACTGCTTATCCACGCTTCAACTACTTTCCACATATTGATTTCTGGGTAGATCTTTCTACATGTCCCTTCCAGTAAAATCATATTTTTCTGCAGCAATAACAATTGTGTTTGAACTTTCATATCAAAATCACCAGTTATTTTTAATAGCTGAGCAAGTAAACTAGCAAATGAAATCTTCTGTATAGGCTGACCAATAATGGGTTCACCTATTGCCCTGCAAGCTGTGACAAAATTTTTATGCTGTGATGAAACGTAACCAGCTTTAAAGTGCATTTTTGCAACGTGGTCATAATCCCGATTTAAAAAGCCTTTGAGTATCTCTATAACGTAATAGCATGTCTCACGATCTATTCTACCCATGATTCCACAATCCAGGGCAATAATATTGTTATTACTATCAACCATTAGATTTCCAGGATGCATATCAGCATGAAAAAAACAATCCCTGTATACCTGACTACAAAACGATTCTATAAGATTGATAGCTATTTGCTTACGATTATTCAGTTTTTCAACTTCGTATATTGGTGTTGCTTCTATCCATTCTAATGTTAAAACCTTTTCTGCAGTTCTATTCCAATCTATTTCAGGTACATAAAAACCTATGTCATTTTTTGTATTTTTCTTTAGTTCTGAAGAGTAAGCAGCTTCAAAACGTAGATCTAACTCTAATCGGCAAATTTCAGCAAAAGTTTTGACTAATTCAATTGGCCTCAGCCTTTTTGATTGTTCGCTAAATTTTTCTGCAATTTCGGCGAGCCAAGAAAGCATTTTTATATCCCTTGAGAATGTTTTCTCAATATTTGGCCTTAAAACCTTCACAGCAACTTCCTTACCCTCAGTTGTAACCGCTCTATGCAACTGAGAAATCGATGCTGCTCCAATTGGCTTTTCAGAAAAGCTTGAAAAAATGTCGCTCAATTTACAATTAAACTCACTTTCTATAGTTTTAACTGCTATTTTATGTGAAAATGATGGCAATCTATCACATATCAATAACAAGTTTTTGTTATATCCTCATTTAAAACATCAGTACGTGATGAGATAGACTGCCCAAACTTAATGAACACCGGAACTAATTTTTCAAGAACACATTTAGCTTATGGCCTTGTATTTTATTTATTGATTTCTTTGATGGTGGAAGTAAATAAGGCAATATATTGTAACGTGTCAGCACTGTAGTTATGTGCAGAAGACGCAAAATATTTTGAATCATTTTGCTGCGTAACTGCTAAATATTTCATTCAGGGTTCTATTTTTCATAATCTCATCAGGCTTGCCTTGGCAATAGATAGTATTATTTATACAAATTACGTAATCTGAGGATGGTAGAGCAGAGTTAAGATCATGAGAAGTCATAACAATCGATACCAATCGTTTTTTTGCTATTTTATTTATAATATCATAAAATTTAGCCCGCTCGTTAATATCCATTGCACTGACTGGTTCATCTAGAATGATCAAGTCATGCTCTGCAATTAAACAACATGCAAGCAGTAGTAGTTGTGTTTGCCCTGCAGAAATTTCTAACACTTGATTCTTCAAAATGTTACCGATACCAACCAACTCTATCGCTTCTGTAATAATGGATTGATTTTTCTTTAGTCTTTTCAAGGAACTATTTAAAAGGAAATATTCAACTGTTATTGGCATCAAATTACTAATACTAAAATTTTGCGGCATATAGCCAATTTTTATGTTGTCAGCAAATACAATACTACCGGTACAGCTTTTATTTATGCCAGCAATTGCTTGCAGGTTAAAGAGGTTTTACCTCCACCATTTGGACCAAGTATTGTAATCACGTCTCCTCTTTCCAAGAACATGTTGATATTGTCAATGATTCTTTTACCATCGTACGTGAGAGCAAGATTTTCTATTTTTAGAACACGATTATTGACATTATTTAACTTTTTGGCAAAATTTAACTTCTTCTCAACGTTTATATTAGACATTTACTGCCTTTTTTCTATTACTTTCATTTACACTATACTATAATATTGCCTTTTCATACAATTTAAAAGTTGCAGCTACAATCAAACCTATCCACTCACTTGTAGCTTCTGCGACAGAAGGAATTTTAGAACCGGAATTGCTTGGCTATGCAACATCTGCGCATAATTATATATTAAAGCCTTCTGATGCGAGTAATTTGGAATCAAGTGATGTCGTATTTTACACTGACGATAACTTAGAGATGTTTGTTCAAACTTTCGCCAAAAATAATAAAGAACTAGTACAACTGTCAAAGGTAATCAACCTACTTCCTGCTCTGCCACATTCATTTTCTAGAAAAATTACCAATACTCAAGATGAAAAAGACCTATACATTTGGCTGAGTCCCGAAAATGCAAAGAGCGTGGTACTTTTTATAAGTGCAACATTGTCTAACATAGATAAAGAAAATTTCCATCGATATAACTCTAATGCAACAAAAGCTATAAAAAAATAGACCAAGAAGTAAAAGCAATCGTGAAAGAACTGAATGATTTTAAAAATCAAAAATATATCGTCACTCACGATGCTTATCAATATTTTGAAAAATATTTTGGTTTAAATCACCCAAGCGCCATTCTTTCTATAGAAGAGGATTCGTACATAGGTATGAAGAGTTTAATGAAGCTAAAAAAGATAATGAAGGAAGAAAACGTTAAATGTATATTTGCTCATTCACAAGAAGATAGCATAAAGCCTAATGCTCTTTCTAATGACGCAAAAATGGTAGTTCTTGATCCTATTGGATCAGATATAGAGCCTGGAAAAGATGCATATCTAGCTATAATCAATAGTATTGCACAAAATTTCAAATCTTGTTTTGTTGAGTAACAAGTTCTTTTTAAAATGCCTCTGACTTACTGTTTTCTTGTTCTACATTTAAATGAATAAATGATGTTGATTAATCAAAACAAAGATCTAGCTAACACGGCTAATCAGCTACATTCGATGCTTGCATGTTTTATGGTACTCTTTATAATCTTGCATATACTTGGCGCTTTGAAACACACATTTATAGATAAGCAAAACATTTTTAAACGTATGATGTAGTTATATGTTAAGTAGCCTCTGGAAAAAAGGAACAGATTTTTTTGGTAGTGAGTTTGCGATAATGGGTGGTGCTATGAGCTGGGTTTCAGAGAGAAACTTGGTTTCGTCAATCTCAAACGCTGGTGGTTTTGGTGTAATTGCATGTGGTGCAATGTTTCCAGAACCATTGAAAAAAGAAATCATAGAGACACAGAAATTAACTAACAAATCATTTTGTGTAAACCTAATTACTATGCATCCAAAGTTGAGTGAGTTGATAGATGTGTGCATTGAAACGAAAGTGGGCCATATAGTGCTTGCTGGCGGATTACCAACGAGGCCTAATATAGAAAAAATCAAGAGTGCCGGCATTAAAGTTATGTGCTTTGCACCAGCATTGAGCCTTGCGAAAAGGTTAGTAAAAATGGGAGTAGATGCGTTAATAATAGAGGGAATGGAGGCAGGCGGGCACATAGGGCCAGTTAGCATTTATGTTCTCGCACAAGAGATATTTCCTCATTTTAGAAATGAACAAATATCAGTACTCGTATTTGTTGCAGGTGGAATAGGAAGAGGTGATAGTTAATTACTTAGAAATGGGGGCAAGTGGCTGTCAAATAGGTACATTATTTGTCTGCACTAATGAGACAATTGCCCACAAATATTTTAAGAAAGTGTTTATTAAATCAGCCGCACGTAATGCAATACCTTCTGCACAGATAAGTGCTGATTTTCCTGTAATTCCAGTAAGAGCTATAGCCAACAAAGCAAGTGATGATTTTATGAAGCATCAAAAAAAAGTTATTGATGAAAACCAAAAGGGACAGATCTCAAAAGAAGATGGGCAGCTTGAAATAGAAAAGTTCTGGGCTGGAGCTTTAAGAAGAGCAGTAATTGACGGAGATGTTGAAACGGGATCTTTAATGGCCGGTCAAAGTGTTGGCATGGTTGATAGGGAAAAGCCTGTAAAAGAAGTGATAGACATATTAATTCAACAGTCAAATAATTATATTGACAGCAAATCTGTAGAAGTAGAAAACACATTGGTTAGCAAAGCAAATGGTGATTAAATTGCCATTAATTATCCATGATATGGCATAATTGCCCAGTTTTAATGTAAAATTAACGCTAAAGAGGTATCTGTACATTTTATTGTTTGTGGAGAAATGTTATGCCTGTTTTGCATAATAAAATAGAAAATTCTACTGAATCTTGGAATGACGCAGATTGGAATTTGTTCAACATTATAAGTAAAACAGTAAAAGAAGATCGAGAAGCTATACAAAAGACTGCCAGAGAATGCAAAAAGTTGTTTAAGGACGAAAAAGATCCTGCATCCTAATGTATTAATTCAATTAGAAGAAGTACTGATAGCACGACAAAATGAGGAGGATATTGCAAAACATATAAATATGTCCAAGCAAGGAAACAGTGCTAAAACACCAGATGAATTAAAAGAATCACTGAAAAACAAAAAGAAGATTATGAGTATTACATTCAACGATTTTCAATTCACAAAAACTCTCCGATCACACTCTTAATTTCATGGCTGTTAGACGGGAGATGAGGCTGCAATCATCAACAGATTTGACAGCCTACAGGCAACTAAACAGACAGATCTCCAAATGCATGCGGCGAGACTTACGCAACTTTAATACTGCTCGTATTAAAGAAGCGATCGAGCGGAACCAGGGCTCCAAAATCTTTGCCAGAGATCTGTCTGCCAGTAAGAGCCAACTGTCAAAGCTGAAGACTGAGTATGGTAGCATCGTTTCCGAGACACCTGAGATTTTAAGTGAGATTGAGAGGTTCTATGGGCAGCTGTACACATCATCGTTGGAGCCACACGCAAGTGTGAGTAACGATCCAAGAGCAAGTCTTACCCGACACTATACCGATGATATCCCCGACGTCAGTCTGAGCGAGATTAGAATGGCTCTCCAGCACCATAAAAACGGCAGGGCCCCAGGCGAGGATGGAATTATAGCGGAGCTTCTGAAAGCGGGTGGAACACCGGTACTTGAAGTCCTTCAGAAGCTCTTCAATTCCGTCCACCATGGTGACACTACTCCAGAGGCGTCGAGCAGAAGTGCGGTGGTCTTGTTCTTTAAGAAAGGCGACAACGCTCTCTTGAAGAACTACAGACCGATTTCCCTTCTGAGCCGTGTCTACGTGCTGTTTTCGAGAGTCATTACGAATCGTCTCGCACGCAGACTCGACGACTTCCAGCCTCCCGAACAAGCCGGTTTCCGAAAAGGTTTCAGTACCATACACCACATACATACCCTGCGGCAGATTGTACAGAAGTCCGAAGAGTACAATCTGCCACTTTGTCTGGCGTATGTGGACTATGAGAAAGCCTTTGATTCCGTCGAAATTTGGGCGGTGCAACAGTCTCTTCAGCGGTGCCTAGTTGACTGTCGGTATATCGAAGTGCTGAAGTGTCTGTACAGTAGGGCTACGATGGCTATCCGAGTACAGAACCGGAGTACGAAACCTATCCAACTGCAGAGAGGTGTAAGACAGGGTGAAGTTATATCCCCGAAACTCTTCACCGCTGCGTTGGAAGACGTTTTCAAGCTACTGGACTGGAAAGGATACGGTATTAACATCAATGGCGAGTAGAACACTCACCTTCGATTTGCCGACGATATAGTCCTTATGGCAGAATCGCTGGAGGACCTTAGCACTATGCTCAATGACCTCAATGGTGTCTCCCAACGGATAGGTCTTAAGATGAACATGGACAAATCAAAGATCATGTTTAATGTCCATGTCACACCTATGCCGGTAGTTGTTGGGAGCACTATGCTCGAAGTTGTTGACGAGTACGTTTACCTGGGACAAATAGTCCGACTAGGTAAGTCCAACTTCGACCGAGAGGTCAATCGACGGATTCAACTCGGCTGGGCATCGTTCGGGAAATTACGACACATCTTCTCGTCAGGTATACCTCAATCTCTGAAAACTAAAGTGTACAACCAGTGCGTGTTGCCAGTGATGACATACGGATCAGATACATGGTCCTTCACTGCTGGCCGTATGAGGACGCTCAAGGTCGCTCAGCGTGCTGTGGAGAGGGCTATGCTCGGATTTTCTCTGCGTGATAGACTCAGAAATGAGGATATCCGCAGTAAAACCAGAGTGACCGACATAGCCCAACGGATTAGTAAGCTGAAGTGGCAATGGGCCGGCAATATAGCTCGAAGAACTGATAACCGATGGGGAAGAAAGGTTCTCGAGTGGCAGCCTCGTACCGGTAGGCGTAGTGTAGGTCGACCCCCCACTAAATGGGGTGACGACCTAGTAAGACATGCAGGAAGTTGATGGATGCAGGTGGCTCAGGACCGTGCTTTGTGGCATTACTTGGGGGAGGCCTATGTTCAGCAGTGGACTTGTCAAGGGCTGTAATGATGATGGCGATGATGAAAATTTCCTTTAATCATTTAACATTTCGGTTCGTGTTACGCAACGAACAATCAATTACACATGATTTTAAATTAAACAAAGGTTCTTTCATCCATCGCTACATTCATATGACTTTCGAACATTCACACACTGTCTTAAGGTTCAGTGAGTAAGCATCTGCGGATGTTAACTATTGAAACTTGAGGAACAATGAAACAAGTGCTCCGATGGTGTTGTGAATCTCAAAACAGTGTGTATGCTTAGGTATCCTGAGCTATTGTTGTCATCGAATGTCTACTGGCTCAAGCTGCCGTCAAAATGTCCTAATATCTTCGCAATATGATGCATCAACGTATTGCTCGTAAAATGATGATCCCGAATAAAATGAAGACATGGCTTAAAAGACACGAATCCAAGCCAAAAATTATTATAAATAGAAAATAAATAAATGTAGGTAAATAGGATTCTCTGTCTACGAAATTTGTAACATATTTTTTATCCAGTTTCCAGTTGTCACTTGTCAAAAGCTTAAATGTCAATGTTTTACTTGCACTTGCATTGTTTGTGTTTCTGAATTTTCGCTATTATGGTATAAATTATTTATCTATAGATGTATTTATAAATTGTAAATATATTAATCTTGCAATATGGAGGTTGATAACGATAATACGGATATAACGGTTGAAACACTGCCATTGCTAGGAGTTTGCAACCTATGTTTGCACGATGGGGTTGTAAAAAGTATGCTAATAAAGTATGAACACGATGGAAATGCAGAAACTTATGTAGAAATGATATTGAAATGTTTCTCTTTAGATGTAAGTACTTTGTGGTTAGAAGTTTATTTATTTTACTATTTTAAACTATATGTTTGATATCTTTTTTTTTGTATCATGTATAATTAAACTGTCCGTTAATAAGGTAAATATCTTACTGATCCTACTAACTGTAAGTTTAACTAATATTTTCCAAGAGTATATAATTTTTTTATTATAATTTATTTTTTATTTTTAATATGATTTGTGTTACAACATTTACAATTATTTTTCTTTTAAATTAATTAAAATTTAACTTTAAATGAACACAGTAGTTATTTGTTTAGTGCGTTGGGGTAATACCGGACGATTTTAGACTAGTTAAAAGAGTCCGGCAAAAACTTTATTTTCTTGACATCCATATACTTCAGATTTCTGAAACATGGCACAAATTGTTAATGGTTACACGTAATTTAGCTATAAGAAGCTTTTACTTTTCAAAACTCAACAGTTTCTGCTTAAAACGTGTGCGAAGACAAGGCGTAATTTTTTATATGAATGATGAAGAATTGGCCATCAAGGGGAAGACCAGACGTTTTTAAAAATCGCAAATAAAAGTGATAGGGAAAGACCGGACGGACGAAAAAAATACAAAAATTACCTTGTTTTATAAAATACTGCACAGCACACGCGCTACTTTTCGGAGCGACTGCCTGAAACTTGGGGTCGGGGCAGAATAAAATGGAGTCTTGTACTATATTGCTAGCTTTCAAAAATATAGCATAATTCACCGGAAATTTGAATTTTACGGTCTTACCCCATCACTGATCTTACCCCAATGCACTATACCTTAAAGTAAAACATCATACCATATCTCACCATATGAAACACCTGTCATACCGCAGTTGAGTCAACGTGTTTGTCCTGCAGGCATAATGTAATAATATTAATAAAGCCTTTATTTTCCGAAATATTTTACATTATTAAACTAAGTTAAAGTTAACCTAAACTAAAAAAAGAATTTAAAAAGAAAGTACATCATTATATTGCAAAATATCTCTTATTACGGTGTGTCTTTTGACAAAGGCCTCCTCCAACTCTTTCCACTGTTTTCTGTCTGCCGCTACTCTTATCCATAGGGGTCATAAGGTCAATTTTAAATCATCCTCCCATCTTCTTGCTTTACAACCTCGGCTCTTAGTGCTGTCTCTTGGGTACCAAACTGTCAACTGTTTGCTCCACTTTTCCTTTTTGCAGCAAAGCATATGTCCAGTCCATCTCCATTTAAGTTGATCAATATGTGACAGTATATCTGTTAATTTCGTTTTGCGCCTAATGTCTATACTACTCACTTTGTCCATTAGTTTCTATCCTAACATGCTTCTTTCCATGCTTCTCTGACATCTTACTAGTTTGTCCCTTTGGTATTTTGTTAAAGCCCAGGTTTCGCAGCCATATGTAATGCAGGGTAGGATGCAGGTATCAAAAATCTTTTTCTTGCTTGCTTTGCTTTTCATGATTTCTTTCAAGGCCCAATACTTCTTCCACCCAGTCACAATTCTTTTGTCTATTTCTTTGGACATTTGGTCATTAGACAATATTATCTGCCCTAGGTACACATATTCCTCTACATATTCAAGTTTCTTTGTGTTTTTTTTTTTTTTTTTCCTGGGGGTTTGGGGGTGCTTGCCTTGTCTTATTAACTTCTCCTGTTGATTCTAGCCTGATTCTGGCTTTACTTTCACTGTAAATATTTTTGATGATATTAACATAGGCAGTTTGGATCCCCTGTTCTTTTAGACTCTGCCACACTGACTCGTGTTTAAGGCTATCGAAAGCTTTGGCATAATCTATAAAGGCCAAGTAAGTGGTTTTATTGTATTCATTGTATTTATTTATGAGCTGTGTGACTGTATGTACCTAGGCTGCACTAAAAGTATCGGGAATGGAATATTTACACTGTTCCTGTCATATTAAAATCTTCTTAATTGAAAACTCCTTGGTTTTAAAAATCGAATACCATTTATTTATTTAAAAAAAAGATTCTCGGTCTTGTCACAAGGTTTTGTCAAACTTGTTTAGTCGTTGAGAAAATGGAATTGACTCAAGAAAATTCAAGAGTGATGATTTATTATGACTTTCGAAGTGGTTTAACATGAAAACAGTGTGTTGACCGGATGATTTCTGCATTTGGTGCTGAGGCCCATCCAAAACCACAATTCATCGCTGGTTTGCTGAATTTCAACATGGACATGTCAAGCTCAGTGATGATCCCCGTCAAGGTCGTCCAAAACCGGCAGTCACCCAAGAAAACGTTGCTGCTGTGCGTAAGCTGATTGAGGAAAATCGACATGTGACATACCGCGAAATTCAGGCAACTTTAGACATTGGCATGAGTCAAATACAAATAATATTGCATGAACAATTATGTGTAAAAAAATTTGTTTTCCCGATGGATAACGCATTCGCTCTGTGAAGAGCAAAAAGCGGCTCGCGTTACTTGGTGCGTTAGAACTCTCTAAAGATTCCACGCAAGATCCTCAAATGCTGTATGTACAACATCGTATCAGGTGACGAATCCTGGATATACGCGTACGAACCCGAAACAAAAAACCAGTCACGAGTTTGGGTGTTCGAAAATGAGTTGAAGCCAACAAAAATTGTTCGTTCACGGAGTGTTGCAAAAAAAATGGTGGCCATCTTTGTCTCCCAAACCGGCCATGTTACGACTATTGCTCTTGAAGGACAAAGAACGGTTAATGCAGAATGGTATGCTAGCATTTGTTTGCCACAGGTCGTTTCTGAACTCTGTAAAGAGAACTGCAACCGCCGCATCATCCTCCATCACGATAATGCGAGTTCTCACACCGCACACAGAACAAAAGAGTTTTTAGAGCAAGAAAACATAGAATTATTAGACCATCCGCCGTACAGCCCCAACCTAAGCCCTAATGATTTCTATATTTTCCCTAAAATAAAGAATAAATTGCGTGGACAGAGATTTTTATCACCTGAAGAAGCTGTGGATGCCTACAAAACGGCCATTTTGGAGACCCCAACTTTCGAATGGAATGGTTGCTCCAATGATTGGTTCCATCGTATGGAAAAATGTGTCAAATTTCACGGAGAACACTTCGAAAAGCAATAAATACATTTTTAAATAGTAATGTTGTGTCACTTCCGTGATTCCCGAAATTTTCAATGCCGCCCTCGTATATGATCGATTGTACTAAAGTCTTTCCTGAATCCTACCTGATCCACGGGTTGATTTTCGTCGAGTGTGAGTGTTATTCTGTCTAGAATCACTTTAGCGAAAACTATATACATTTGAGATGAGAGAAATGGGTCTATAGTCTCCTATATCGTCTTTTGGACCCTTTTTATGTAGAAGTATTATATATGATTCGGCCCATTGACTCAGAATGCAGCCGGTTGGTAGAGTCTCATTGAAGACCTTTGTTAGTATTGGGCTTAGTTCTTTAATTGTCCCTCTCATATGTTCGTTTGTGATTCTGTCTCGACCAGGGGCTGCAGGCATAATATAGCTGCAACATAATCCAATAAAAAATAATTGTAATGTCCTCCAGACCAAATTTTGGTCACTGTGGCCAGACTCAATGGAGACTAACTATTGGTGCAGGACAGGATTATAGTTCCTAAGTGTATGTGCAAGCACAGATACACTCTATACCTTTACTATCATAATCTGATTGGATGGTATACTGACATGACTGGTTGGAGATTGGGCGTAGACCAATGTCTTTTCATGCTTTCCGAGACAGGAGGGTTTTTGATTGAGAATTTCTTGATAGAAAAACTCAACTGATTTTTTTGCCCTGATGCGGGGTGCGAACCGGGGACCTAATGACCAACAGTTGCGTTTACAACCACTAGACTAACGAAGCGATCAAAAAATAAAAACATTTGAAGTCTTACCTTTAAGAATGTGCAATGTCACACATTTTTGTATTTGTTGTTGAGCACCCTTGTTATCGTTAGAATACATATGAGATTGTTACCGTTGACCCTTACAGCTTATTAAAGTCCACTGCTAAACCCCATAGTTGCCACTGTTGGCAAGCAGGTTGGCAACTGCAGTTTTTTAGTTTTAGTTGTTATTAGGTAGATGCTGCTACCCACTACCTGATTTGTTTCCCTCTGTTGACTTACGACAACCACGAGTTGATATAGGTTAGTGGATATTCTTACACTGCCACTACATTGTAATACCTATGAAAGTCGAGATTGAATGTCAAAGTGGCAATGTTGCTTCATTCATTTTAAAAAGCAATTTTGTTTACCCCTAATCGACCATTTACGTTGTGAAAAGTAACATTTATACACCGATGTATTTTACACACAAATTAAATTTCCTATGGGTAAATTAAGTACTGAATGTATTTGATTGATTTTTATATTCAATAATAATGTGCTATCAACTCCCTATAGAGTACTGATAGAGTTCATAAATTAAAACTGCATATGTTTTTTGGGGTTTATTATTATTATATATATTAGCAGGCAGACAGTTGAGACAACTGTTAATGCCTGTATCCTGTTTGTGCCCACTGGTTACTCCTTTTGCAGTTCAGAAAATCATTATCGAATCTATTTTTGAATTGGTCTACATTTTAGGCTGAGGCTACTCTCTCTGGTAGCTTATCCCATTTTTGGTTGATTTTATCACATATCATTTTAAATCAGATAATATAACATTTATTGTGTTTGACGTAGCGCCATTGTCACTTCCTAAGATTCACTACCACAGCATTGTGAATTACCATATGTGCCGTTTTATTGAATCATTCTGACTTCCCACAGTAATATGATAAGCCTCAATCACTCTACATTCTGCAATCACTCATCATTTTATATCATTGTCATGTCTATTATACTAGCTAAACTCCACTTGCTCAACCAACTCTTCCATTCTTATTTCACAGGTTAAAAAAGGATTACTTTTATCTTACTTGCATTCACTTTTATCCCTATTTCCTTTTTTTATATAATGGCTTAAAATAGGCATCAGGTGTTTTGTTCACTCAATCTTACACACATTTTTCAACTTTCAAAGCACATAAAAATATTGAATAGCCATGGGAAGCTACACAACCTTGTATGACCCTGTATGTTCTCGTCATAAATCGACACCATACTAGTGATTCGTGTATAGAATATGGTGGCATATGTCGTCAATTATTAACGTCATTTCCATTCGCCAGCATACTAGGAATTTTTCGGAACATACCCATTATAATCATCATCATCATTACAGCGCATCGCAAGTCTACTGAACATAGGCCGCCCCCTAAGAATGCCACGAAGCACATTTCTAAGCCATCTGTTGTGGGACTGCCCTACACTTCGATTAACGGTACTAGGCCACTCGAGAAACTTTCTTCCACATTAGTTATCGGTTCTTCAAGCTATATGGCCAGCCTATTTCCACTTCAGCTTACTAATCCATTTTACTACTCCTAGTTACTCTGATTCTAATGCGGACATCTTCATTTCTAAGCTTATCATGCATAGCCATCTCCGTAGGTTGCTGAGCGACCTTGAATTTCCTTATACAGTAGAATCTCAATAAGTCAAATGTCAAGGGAAATATAAAAAATTCAGTTTGTGCAAAGTTACGGGGTGACCATGTGAGAATCTTTTTTTATTGGTACCAAAGCTTTACATCTTAGTTCTGAAAGGTGACAAAGCATTTCCATTTTGTCACTTTTTTATTAGAAGAATTAAGCATTCACTGATCATACAGTATAATCACGTCGGCAGGTGCTTACAGTGGACTTGGAGGACACAAAACGTCTTATATGCAATATCTGTATTGACAAATTAAGAGATACAATCCACTTCAGGGAGATGGTGGAGACATCTTTAAAGACTTTGGAAGCAACTTTTAAACTGCAACGTAAGTTTTAATAATATTATTTATTTCAGATATAATATCTACATCTATCTATTACAACCTATAAAAGTCCACTGCTGAAGATAGGCCTCCCATGTAGATTGCCTCACAGGAGCAATTTAACAGACCAAGCGGGTAAGCAATGTTTTTTTTAAAATTCAGCTTTCATCAAGACGACGCTGCTGCCCATCTCCTTTTATAATTTCCCTCCCTTACGACATGCATAAGACGATATGGAGTAGTGGGTATTCTTACACTGCCACTATGCGGTTATTTCATATATCAAAGATTGAGATTTGCTTACTGATTTTTTTATTGAATAAGAGTGACAAACGAGCACGCAGTCCACCATGGCAAGTGGATGCTGTGGCCCATAGACATCTACATTTATCCTCGATTTAGAATCAAAACGCAGTTGTGACTTTTGAGGACTAAGATGGAATGCCTCGTTTCCAGTAAAAAAGGGTCGCCGGATCTCTACACTCACCGTATGAAACACAGCAGTATTAAGCTGTTATTTTACGCTGATATTCTGTGAGAGCGTGCTCCTACCCCGGTCGAGATTCGTACTATAACCATAATAAAGCTGCAGGGTGGTTCTACCAAATATAAAATGAATGAATGCGACAGACGCTTTCACACGGCGACTGCTTTGAACTTTATACTCTTAGAACAGATGGGAGATTAGAGTTCTTAAATGCTGTAAGAATAGGAATGACAATGCGTCATATTGTGACTCAACTGTAAATTCATATCAGTATGGTGAGCAAAACAGATATTTTGAAATAAAATAATTACAAAAGTACCATTAAAAAGTTTTAATCTGAATCTAGCACTTCAATTCTACTAATTTCTGCGTCACTTTCTGAGTAGTCACATCATCATCACTTTCTTTCCCCTATAAAAATAGAACATGGATTTATGTAATTTAGTGACTTTTTATATAAATGCGGCAAACGGGCATGTGACTCACTTCATGATAAGTGTCGACCTCCGCCCATGAACAACTGCAACACCAGGGATGCAGTAGATGCGTTGCCGGCCTTTTCAAAAAGAGTAAGCTCATTCTTTGAAGGTCCTTAAGTCGTATCGCTCTGGAAAAATCGCCGGTGGTAAACAATTTCACGAAGAAGTCGTGCGAGGAAGAAACCTTCCAGTAAATCGCACAGTAGTTGCGATATGCGTTGGTGAAATTTGGCGGCTGGAATTAATCCGAATAATTCCTCAGAGCACTCCCCGTGGTAAATGCGATAGGAAATGCAACATCTCTTCGCAGCGCCAGTGAGCCGATCAGAGAGAATTTGGTATCGTCAACGGTTTGTGCTCTGCACTGGATAGGGTCAAGTAGACGGTGATGGCATTGGGGGGTCCCGACTCAAAGATGAGATCAGTATTCCATGTGAGGCCGTAACTGCGCTTTGTAAAGTTGCAAGGTGCACGTCATTACATATGTCGACGCCGAGAATTTCGTTAATGGCTGAGGCGACAAGGGGAGTGTCCTGAAATTGAGGAGATACGACAATTAATGGGTTCTCCTTAGCTGTAAACGCGTAAACTTGTGTCTCCTGGGGATTGAACTGGACGATTTAGTTACCCCCAATCCGAGACTTTGTTCAACAAAGACTCGACTTCAAACACAAGTTTGTTACGATACTTGGCAACGTTTTGTGTACAAAGCATCACCAGTGTCCACATGTCTGAATGTTACTGGTTTGCAACATATCGTTAATATGTAGAAGAAACAGCGTAGGTGATCGCACGCAGCCCTATAGAACACCACCATTAATAGGCTTGGAATCGAAACATGCATTGTCTACTACGACCTTAATGCTCCGATCCACAAGAAAACTGGTGATCCAATTGCACAATTTCTCGGGAAGCTCATAGCTTTGAAAGAAGTGCTTTGTGCCAAACCCGATCGAAGTTCTTCGCAATGTCCAAACTAACGGTCACTCTATCAGGCCCCTCGACTAGTTGAAGACAATCTTCTTGTTTTGCGACTAGGGAGAAGAGTGCTATGCGTACTAAGCGCTGTGTGAACCGTACATCCAGCATGGTCCACACACTCTGCGTTATGGTCGGTTGAGTGTTCCCCTCGTCATCGAGAGTCGAGTTGGGCGAAAAAAGAGAGCCTAAAATATCGTCTTTCTCCTTTGCGACATGGACCAGTGAGTCGTCTTCCCTGTGCAGAGATGGAAGAGATGGCTGACAAAAATTCCCTTGGACAGCTTTGGCGAGAGACCATAATGCACGAGCTCTCGAAGGAAGGCGAACTAGTTTCTCGCTAATTCTGCCGATTTACTCCGACTTTGTCTTGACAATGACTCATCGTCACTGAAAAAAAAATTGGTTGACCCTGTAGGAAAGCGATCCAAATTTCACCAAATTATGTTGCGAAATCTTTAAGTTACGTTAAAAAAAACGTATTTTTCAAATTCTTTCCCCTTCGATATCTCACGAACGAATGAATCGATTTTTATTTTCCAAACGACATTCGATGTCATTTTTTAGGTTAAGAGCTGATTACTTTTGGAAATCGATCGGTAAAGCCGTTTAAAAGTTATTCCACAGAAACAGTTTCAATTTTTTTTTATTTTTGAGAATTTTCAAAATCTACTCGTCCGAATCAGTTCATATAATCACCAAATCTATTCCACATTAAGATCTTTAGAACGCCGCAAACCGCATCTCAATCGATCAAGACGTTCAAAAGTTATGAAAGGTTTACATACTTACACGCACACACACACACACATACACACACCTACACACGCGCGCACGCACGCACGCACGCACGCTCGCGCACACACACACACACACACACACACACACACACACACACATCATCCGTACGGACGTCCATGTGAAATTAGTCAGAGTAGGTTCCTGGGATATCGAAACGTCGAGATCTGATGAAAACTTGATTTTCGAAAACCGGGGTTGAAACCAATAACTTCCCTATTTTTGAAAATTTTCAATTTTGTTAGCGGGAAGTTAAAAAAACAGTATTTATTAATTTTAAAACTAGTTATCACTTTAATAGATTTGGTTTTACTAAGACTCAGTGAAATAAAGTGAAAAAAAGGACATGTACACCGGTCACTATCTGGTTTGCGCCAGACTAGCGATGTGAAGTAGATGTGTAGTCATAGATGACACGAATCCATAAGTTATTCCCCTACCAAAAGTCGGTCAACGCGACTAAAGTAGTTTTCCCATCAAAAAACGTTTTTAATACACAAATTAATTTTTTTTAGCAATAACATACTTTTCAAGTGCCAGTTGACAGATTGAGGTAATTGACATTCCTACTCTTAGTTAAATTGCATTATACCCTCGCTTTTTCTTACTTATTTTGTTTACTACCCTCATTTCTAACAAAATACAGGTTAAAGGATAAACACATAATAGCGAGTTAATAAAAATGTGATAAAAAGCCTTACTACCTACGACAATTACAATAAGAAACAATGTTTCAAGTAAACAATTTATTCCATTGCAGAACAAAATCGGCTGTCACCTGGGAATGTGAAGAAAGAGTTGGCAATTGAGGATCTGATACGAGACGGTTGCGATTTCGACACTGGCGATGATCTTATAGGTTAGTAAAAAGTTTATTTTATTTTATTTTATAGAATAATGTCACACTAGAACAAAGTCTACCTGATGGTAAGTGGATGCTGTGGACCATGGATATCACATCTATATCTGTCATCGATTAAGAATCAAAATGCAGATGTCTCGTCACCCCTGAGAAATAAGATGCAATGTCTCGCTTCCATTAAAAAGGGTCTTCATTTCTCAACACTCACCATATTTACCACAGCAACATTAAGGTGCATACCTCGAAAATTTGGTGGTTTTTCTATTTAAAATATTTTTTAAGTTTTGTTTGACTATATGACCTTGGATTGCATAAAAGGAAAACGCGATATCATGTAATTTTCTCGATAGAAAAAAATTGCAAAGTAGGCTCTAATTATTTACATTTCTCGATGACACCACAATATTCTTACGAATAATTTCATGGAATTATTTTTAAGGCATAGTAAATAATCATATCTTAGTTTTTAAAAACCAGTTTTTTTTATTTATAACGAAGTTTCGTTAAAATAAATAGATGTTGTTTGGCGCTTACTCAGTTTTTTTTCGAGCGCTTGCTCGGTATGGCTATCTCATAATTTGCGTACTATGAAGTTATTGCATCACTTTCATTTTGACACTCCGTCAGACGTCCGTTAGCTTCACCGACAAAGGAATAAGCCACGCCCCCAAAACTTCGATTCATTTTCAAGGGATCCTCTTAAGTTACTATTTCATGCTTGTATTCTGTAAGCGCGTAGTTCGTTTTTGGTCGAGCCGACCCATTTGTGCTACCAGCCATAATATAGCTGAAATGTGGCTCTACCATATTAAAAAAAAAGTAGAAACCAAATTCAAAGAAGTTTGTACTAAGGCAATCAAATAATTAAATCCCCTTAAGAAGTTGGTTCCCACCTGGTACCGGCATAGGTGTGACATGGACATTAAACATGATCTTTGTTTTGTCCATGTTCATCTTAGGACCTATCCGTTGGGAGGCACTATTGAGGTCATTGAGCATAGTGCTTAAGTCCTCCAGCGATTCTGCCATGAGGACTATATTGTCGGCAGATCGAAGGTGAGTGATGTACTCGCCACTGATGTTAATACCATATCCTTTCCAGTCCAGTAGCTTGAAAACGTCTTCCAATGCAGCGGTGAAGAGTTTCGGGGAAATAACGTCACCCTGTCTTACACCTCTCTGCAGTTGGATAGGTTTCGTACTCTGGTTCTGTAGAGTTCTGTAGTTCGGATGCAGGTGGCTCAGGATCGTGCTTTGTGGCATACCTTGGGGGAGGCCTATGTTCAGCAGTGGACTTGTGAAGGGCTGTGTTGATGATGATGAAGAAGTTGGTTTTTACTTTTCACTTAAAGTTTAACTTTTTGACCTTTTAAAGTGGACAAGCTGAAGCTATTTTTTTTATAGAATAAGGATGACAAACGAGCACACAGTTCACCTGATGGTAAGTGGATGCTGTGCCCGTAGACATCTACATTTATCCTCGATTAAGAATTAAAATGCAGATGCGTTGTCACCCCTGAGGACTAAGATGGAATACGTCGTTTCCAGTAAGAGAGGGTCTCCCGATCTCTGCACTCATCATACACAGCAGCATTGAGTTGCTATACCACGCTGATAATAATAAGTACTTTGAAATATGTGATTTAAATTACTGTCGAGAGATGTGTCCGAAAATATCTTCTTTATAATATAATTCTTAAGTATGTGTGTATGTGACAGAGTCTGGGACACTATCTACTCTGCCCAGAAGAAGTGAAATTGCCCACGGCTAAGCAACTCCTTCGATTCATTGAAGACATAGGGCTTAGCCGTGAACTATATTTTTATTTTTTATTTATTAATTTATTTCAGATAACATAAGATCCATATCATTGAAATTGATTGATTTAAAAACATTAATTAATTGATAATAAATAATAATAATATGTCATGAAAATACAATAACTAACATAGGTACATAACATAACATATAAACACAATAATAACTAACACAACATAATTATTATTTAGTATCTTCTCACTCCCACAATTACTGGGACATGTTTGTTACAGCAATGCCGGAGGATAGGACAGTCCAGTCTGTCTCCTATCATTTTCAGAATAATATTGGAGCTGGCCCGCACTCTGCGCACCAGCGACGCGCACCGCTTACGCATGGTCGCGTGAAAACAGGCAGTGCGCGCCTCCGCAAACATGCCAGAGGCACTGCAGAAGCGGGGCAGCCCCAAAACCACCCTGAAAGCGTTATTGTACAGGACGCGGAGATCGTTGTAACTTCGTTTATTATAGTCTGCCCACAGGCTCGATGAATAGAGTGACGTACAATAAGCTCTAAACAGTGTAATTTTTACCTCCTGTGAGCAACGCGTAAATCTGCGGGCTATCATGTTTGCTCTGATGGACAACGCTCTCCGCTCCCGCTCAATGTCCGCATTGTCCTTGAGGTCATTAGTTATTATGTGTCCCAGGTACTTAAATTGGTTGACAACTTCTAGCGGCACCCTATTCAGTAAGACTGGAGGTAAACCCTGGGGACACTTGGTACCTGCCTTGAAGACCATGCATTGACTTTTCTTCACATTGTACTTTAGACCGTGTCCACTAGCATACTCTTCACAAATGCGTATCAGTTTTCTTAAGCCACAGATCGACGCGCTCAGCAAAACCATGTCGTCAGCGTAACTCAGATTATTAACACATACGCCGTCGATATGACAGCCGACGCGCTGGCTGCTGAGAGCGACGATCAAATCATTCATATACAAATTAAAAAGTGTCGGAGATGTTAATCCGCCCTGCCTGACCCCACATTCGAGCGAATACGGAACCGAAACTGCTCCCGCCCAACGTACGCTGTTAGATTGGTGTGAATACCAATACTGGAACACGCTAATGAGTTCCTCAGATAAGTTTATGCTTCTCAGCTTATCCCATAAACGGTCGTATCGGACTAAATCAAAAGCCCTTGATAAGTCGAGGAAGCAGGCATATACAGGCGTCTTGCGGTTTGTGTAGTATTTAACGGTATGCTTAAAACACAGTATTGCGCTTTCAGTCGACAGTTGCGGTCGAAACCCGAACTGGTTATCATTCAGCTTTACGTATTTATTTAACTGTGCATTAAGCAACCCGTCAAACACCTTTGCTATGACAGTGGCAAGGGAGATTGGCCTGTAGTTACTTTTGTCGGTAAGATCACCAGTTTTATTTTTCACTACAGGCACCACAACTGTCTTCATAAAATCGGCTGGTAAGTAAGAATGGCCCACGCACAGCGAATAAAACATAGCCAATACCCTCGCGACATGTGGCCCGGCGTACTGCAGGTGCTCAATACTAAGACCGTCATGTCCCGGTGACTTACCCCTTGAAATACTTTTTATGGCTTTTGAAACATCTTTTGCCAAAAACGCGGTCGTTACCATGTGACTACTTACGTTACTATTGATCACATCCCCGGCGGGGCCCAGTGGCGATTTCACAGAGAAGTGGTCCCTAAAGACATTTGCAATGTCCTTGGGGTCGTTCACACCATCGACGCTCACAGGGAGGCCAGGCCGTACATTAATTTTACTAGTGTTTTTCCAGAAGCCCTTAAAGTTACCCTTTGAATGCTTTTCCGCAAGAGAGTCCATTTTTATTTGTTCTTGGTGGTCTTGGCACCATTTTAATCTGGACTTGAAAACTCGTCTGCTTACGCACATTTCTCGGTAAACAGGACCCGATTATGGTTTTCCGCACATCACCCATTCATATAACTTGGACCTAGCCTCCCTATGAGCAGCGCTGACGTGCTTGTTCCAACCCACTATACGCGAGCCACTCCCCCCCACTTTCATGCTTCCCCGACTTACCACTGCTGCGTCACGAAGGGCGGTCACAATGTCGGCGTAAAGCTTATCTAGAGTACGCCAGTGGCCACGGTCATTACAAGCATAATCAGCACAGCTCACACAATCCGAAGGAAAGTCAATCAATCTTAGCCTCTTATGACACTCAATGGTATACATAGAGATTTCTTCAACACTTTTTCACCCCATAATATATCTTTATTTGGATTCATAAATTTAGGTAATATTTTAGGGGTTAGCAATTTTAAATCGCAATTTATAATAAGTGTAAAGTGGTCCGACCATTGAGTATCATATATTACATCAACATTACTCACAGACTGCTTTGCCGACTGAGTAGTAATGCAGTGATCCAGCCAGCTGCATGTCCCGAACACATCACTAATAAAAGTAAAAGTGCCCGAGTTTAACCCTAATATCTCTGTGTCTATACACGACCATAGTTGGTCATTACAAAAATTAATAAGTTCACCGTAAAACAACTCACCCGGGTCCGCATTAAAGTCTCCCAAAATAAATACGGCATCAATTCCGTATTCGTCAACAATCGCACTCACCGTACTCAAACAGTCTATAAATTCTGGTAAATTTTCTACCGAATTTGTTGGCATATAAACACTCATTATGATCACAGGTCTATCACACGTTATAATTTTTATACCACAAATACGGCTATTATCGCACTGTAATATTGACACCTGTTGAAACGCACTATATCGCCATAACACTACAGCTCCCCCAAACGGACGTCCTCTAAGGATGCCCGCAGACATATCCATCGCCGATGTTGCTGTGTATCCGAAACCACTGTCAATGGTGCCAATGTAGGGTATGTCGTGTGGCATTAGCCAAGTTTCCTGAAGACACACCACATCACATGATCGGCAGAGTTCTCGGACATCGTCTATTGATCGTTTTATATTTTTGTAATTAAATGTGGCAAGTCTAAATGGGGAACTATCCATTATTGGGTTTATTTTGACCGTCTACGCTGGTAGAAACTGCAACGTTCGTTTTCATGTACTTAAAGTTTACAAAACGTCGGAATATGACACCTTCGGGCCATAGCGTTTCGTCCATGTATTTCGATAAATTAGCCTCAGATATTAAAAATTTGTATGCTTTGTGTCCTCTTTCCACTTTCATATTTATTTTCTCTAGATTCACTATTTCCTTTGTCTTATTATAGATATGGTTAGTTATGTCTTTTTCTGTTGCAGAGACATGCACATTCGTAATGAACATAGGAATTTTCCTATCGGCAGCTCTGAAGGTGCATTCTAGGTCTCTTGCTATGCCCGACTTTCCTACGTAACGATATTTGTTTTGTTTTTTACGATATACCACTTTTTGCCAGTCTTCGCTGTTAATATTTTGCGAGCGCTCCGGTTCACACGTTTCTAACGCGCATCTACCGCCTGCCTTATCAGTAGCGGTCAGCTGCTCCGCTAGCTGTAGATTCGTGCTCGATGCGTGTAACGTCACCGCCGGACCGGTTCGAGTGTTCGCCTCCTGATTCACTATTGGCCTTACTCCTCCCTCACTGCAGCCTGTAAGTGCGCTTGCCTGAGTCCGTTCCACCGACAGACGTTGTCGGTCGTTTAGTTTATTTTCTGTTTGCTTATGTCGTTCTACCCTCAATTTTTCAGATTGCGTCGAAGGCGATTTTATGATCAGTGATTCATTTATGTTTCTTGTACTTATCTCATTGGGCAACATATCATAATCATGTGAGAGTCCCATGGGTCCACTATCTAGCCACGCACCTCGTTTCATGTTCATTTTGAAAGCTGACGCCGGCGGTGGGGAATTTGTTTTTAGCTGATAGACTTCCGTTCTTAGTTCATTTACACACTCTAGCGTAGCATAAGTCGACTTTATGCCTTCGATTTCAGTCTTCATCGTTATCATGTCCTTCAACAGTTTAGAACAGTCCAAATGATCCCATAAGATTGGTGGCAGTTTATCTAACTGTCTTGCCATAAAAACTGGGATAAGGTCGGGCTCCGTAGTTTTAAATAAGTTTATAATATCTGCTACGTCACGCTCTTCTTTCCCTTTATTCTTTCGTAATATTTTTCTTTTGTCCGTTGGGATAGACTCAAACAAAAGTGACTTGATCCTCACTTGTAAATGCCGACTTACAAAAGCACTGTGAGTTCTTGATATCCTCACTTGTAAATGCCGACTTACAAATACGCACTAGAGTTTCCTCGTCTGCGATCGATATTTTATTTTGTATATATGACAACATCTCGTCAATGACGATGTTACATTTATTGCACTTCACTACGTTCGTCATATTTATTAAAAATGCGCTCGTTAACGCTCATTAAAAGTTGACACGCCCAACTCGTACGAGTGCGCGCTCGCGACTGCCATATAGCCATAGCAGCGATCACAATAGATCTTTTAGGTCGCAGTGATACTGGTCTATTTACCTAGACCTGCATAGCTGCTCACATATAATAAAAAAAAACCTCTTAAATGGCCGCACCGATTTTGATGAAATTTTTGTGTATGTTTGTGCGTATTCCTGGATGGTTTAGATTCACAATTGTACCCTGTAGGTCGTGTCGAGATCCAGTTTCACTCGTGCCAAACCGGGGCAGATCGCTAGTAGTTTATAAAGATATTAATGTTAAAAAAGTTACAGCATATAAAGTCGCTGAGTGAAAATGTATACCTCAGGGGTGACAACGCATCTGCATTTTGATTCTTAATGGAAGTTAAATGTAGATGTCTATAGGCCACAGCATCCACTTACCATCAGGTGGACTGTGTGCTCGTTTGTCACCCTTATTCTATTTAAAAAAAAACATTACAAGACAAGTTTCTTGTCTTTCTCAGCTATGAATAAGCTACTTTTATTATTGCGAGTAGTTGGAGTATTCCTTGTTTTTTTTTTTTAATTCAATGTTGGTGTACCGCGTAGTGGCCGTGTAAGAATATCCATTACCCCTATAACCTAGTGTGTGTGTCGTAAGAAGCGACAGAGGGAAATTGAAACTTCCTGATAACAAGTCAAAATAATAAAAATACTGCAGTTCTTGACCTCCTGAGGCAATATTTGTTCAGCCATGGGCTTTTGTAGGCTGTGGTGGATGAAGCACGAAAATCCATCCAAGGCATGAAAGTCCTCAGTACCTGGCTTTTACGTTTATGCTAGCACCATCTCACAGTCGTGAAAAGCACCATTTTCTCTACTATTATTATATATTTTACTCAAAAGATGGCACTAACTGATGAATGACTGCTAACATTTATTATTTATACCGAAGCCTAAATCACGCTTTCAAAGTTTTGAAATGCTCATGTCATAGTAATTTAATGAGAACCGTATAGATAATTTTGTATATAGCGAATTAATTAATAATTAATTTCCAACTATGAAAATTACCTATTATTTATTAAATATACGAAATAATACCGAACCCGGATGATACCGCCCTCTAGTGTATTTTTCGGTAAATCCCCACGCCATCTATTAGAGCGAAGAAGAAACTTCCCTCGTTTCGTCACCAAATAATTTGTTAGAGTTGCTCATCTATGTCCTATATAGTATATATTATCTGCGGTCCATCCTAATTTACGAACGGCAATAAAACAATTTAATAAATTTCGAAGGCATCTTTAACCTTGTCACTTCGCAGGGTCACAGGCTAGGGTGGATATGATAGAATTTCGATAGATTTTAATTAATTTATTTATTTCGTTCAAAATGTTTGTTCTCGTTTTGTAAAATATCAGTGCCATAGGCTTCTCTACTCCGTTCACATATTACATCCTATTTTTTTTCCAGACGGTAAAAAAGATAATCCAGTATATATAGCTACAAGTATAATATATCTATAGTACGTTTCTAGGGCAGGCGGAAAAAAGTACATTGACCTCAAGTATTATGTTAGCATCGAAACAAAACGACAGTTAATGCTTCCATACATTTCTTTATAGATTACGTACCGTTATGCGCTAAGCGTGTCTCATGGTACGGGGTAGGGTGAAGGAAGCGGTCATTCAGAGATAATAAACCTGTTTCGACGCGATTTGCGATAGGTCTCACGCCGTGCGTATTTGAGAAAGCGAATGGAGCAGAACTCATTACTCATTCTGCTTGGTCTTACGTGTAGATAGTTTGAGATTTAAAATTTTCGGTTATAGTAGTTGTTTTAATTTTTATTAAGTTTGTTTTGTTATTTATATTATTACGTTTTGTATTAAAGTTTTTGTTATTGTTTTGTGACTTGTATATTATCACTAGCATGAAATCGAGTCCATCCACATGAAAATCTCGTAAAGACTTTACATTACCACGAAAGAAGCGGAAAGTGTCGCATATTTGGGAAACCGAAAAAATAATGATTGTAAACATCTATAAATAGTATGTAAAAGAAACGTGGTCTCGTGACGTATATCCATCCAAAACGGATATGAAAAAGAAGACTGCCGATATTTTAGGTTATAATCAATGTGACGGACTCTTCTACGTCTTCATCATCATAAAATGATTCTGAAATAGATACAGATGAATAGTCTGTCAAGTGTCTATGACAATTATTATGAGAAGTTTTATGCATGCTTCAAGGTTGGATGCTTAAGCATAACTTTAAATATAGCATTAAAAGTTCGTCTTTTTAACTGACTGCCAAGATGTGGTTATGTTTTATACAACTACCTACCTACTTATTAAAGTACTTACCTACTATTAACGTAATAATGAAAATTGTAATAACTCGTGATTTATAAATAATAAACTTAAATTAATATTAATTTGCTTTTTAATTCATTTAGGTGCAGGATAATCTTCTTTCTTTATTATATAATAGTAGACATAGGGCCTGTAAAGAACTTCGCACTCGGTACCCTTATCTTTCACTCTGATGGTGTATGTTGTAATGATAAAAGGATAAAAAAATTAACCTAAACAAAAAAATTGCCAAATGATATTCAAGGGTCAATGTACTTTTTTCCGCCTACCCTAGAAACGTACTATATATTGCTCGTAGGCTAGTATATAGAAACAGAAACTTTTTTATTCAATGTAGATTATAACAATACTTATTGAAAGTCACTTTTTTCATTTACCACTGGTTCGCAAAAAAACCTCTGTCCTGGGAAGATATATATAAATATAAACACTCACGCCTGTCACCCAGAGGGGTAGGCAGAGACTACGGACTTCCATTTGGCACGATCCTGACATACCTCTTTCGCCTCCTTTACATCCATATATCTACGCATACATGCTCGTCGGTTAAGGGTACTTCTAACGTGGCCCATTTTCAAAATATCGCCAATTTGGTCGGTAAACTTTTTTCTAGGGCGTCCCTTCCCGACTTGGCCATTCACATCTGCCATATAAATTTGCTTTGTCACTCTTTCCTCATTCATTCTTTCTACGTGACCAAACCACCGAAGCATTCCTTTCTTAATCCTGGTCACAACATCATCTTGCATACCACATTTATCTCTTATCACGCAATTTCTCACCCTGTCATTCAGATTATACCCTAGCATATTCCTTAAAGACCGCATTTCTACAGCATTTATTCTACTTTCGTGCTTCTTCTGCCACACCCAGCTTTCACTACCATACATTAAAGTAGGGACTAACACAGCATTATGAATTACCATACGTGCCTGTTTTGACAAATTCTGGTTCTTCATAATAGAGTGTAGTGCCCCATTCACTCTATTCCCTGCATTTACTCGTCGTTCTATATCCCTATCATATCTACCATCCCTGCTAAATACACATCCCAAATACACAAACTCATCCACTTGCTCAATCAACTCTCCTTCTATTCTTATTTCACATACCGTTTTGCTTTCTTCTCTTTCAAAAACCATCACTTTCGTCTTACTTGCGTTCACTTTCATTCCCCTTTCTTTTAATTCCCAGTTCATTAATGTAACCATCATTTGCAACTCTGCCGCCGATGACGCAAGTATGACTTGATCATCGGCATACAAAAGGCATTTGACGGTTAACTCGCCCATTCTTAACCCACATTCTTCATCTTTCAAAGTTTGCAAACACCGGTCCATAAATAGGTTGAACAGCCAAGGGGAAGCCACACAGCCCTGTCTGACACCTTTTTGGATGCCAAACCAGTCCGAGTAGACCCCATTGATCCTGACACAGGCACTAGAGTCCCTATAAAGAGACCTTAATGCCTGTATCAAACCAGCGCTCAACCCATATGAGTTCAGTGTTTGCCATAACACATTCCTGTCCACTCTGTCATAAGCCTTTTCCAAGTCCATGAACGCACAAAAAACTTTCTGGTTTTTGGCCAAAAACTTCTCCGCAATCATGCGCATGGAAAAGACTTGATCTGTACACCCCATTCCCTTTCTAAAACCCGCTTGCACATCCCAAATTTTTCCATCAGTTTCTTTCATAACTCTTTCAATTAACACCTTAGCATACAGTTTACCCACAATACTAAGCAAGCTGATACCGCGGTAGTTTTTGCAGTCCTGCTGTGACCCTTTTCCTTTATATATTGGTACTATAACTGCTTTACACCAGTCATCCGGTACCCGTTTTAATTCCCAACATAAATTAAACAAGGTGTACAGCAGGCCTGCCATAACTCCCTCTCCAGCCCTTAGCATCTCGAGTGATACTCTATCATATCCAGCTGCCTTACCTGCTTTCGTGCTTTTCATTGCTTTCATTATTTCATCTACACTTATCTCCATACCCCTTTCCACTTCTTTCGGAATTTCTAGTTCATTTAATTCATACGACTCTTCACTCATAAACACGCTTTCAAAGTATTCCTTCCATCTGTTTAAATTCGAAACTTCATCATTCAGAATACATCCATTCTCGTCTCTTATAGCATTTATTATAGGCTGTTTTGTATTTCCCCTGGCAGTTCTTACGAGTTTCCAGAACATTTTTATGTTAGCCTGGAAATTATCAGATATCCTTCTATCATTCTTATCCGTTCTTTCTTTCTTTTTCCTTTCAACAACTTCTTTCACTCTCTTATTTAGACGTCTAAATTCTGCCTTTTTTCTTTCAATCTCATCATTCATACCAGAAGAATTATCAGCTTTGGTTGCTAGTAAATCTAACCATGCTTTCTTCTTTGATTCAACTTCCACCCGTACCTCATCATCCCACCATAACGTATTACTTTTCCTTTCATTTGTTCTCTTACTTACACCGCGTACTTCGGTGGCAGTATCCACCAAACCTTTCTTAATATTATCCCACACAGTATTCAAGTCTAAATCATTCATACACAACTCATTCAAACATCTAATATTTTCTCTCAGTCTACATTTATACTTCTCTATCACATCTTCATCTTGTAACTTCTCTATTCTTATACGCTGTAACGCAGTGGTAGATACAGATGTCCGATGCCGCCAACGCTTGAAAAGACCATTAATTCGACATAAGACCAAGTAATGATCCGTCCCTACGTTGGACCCCCGGTAAACCCTTGTATCTACGACTGCGCTCCTCATTCTTTCATCCACAATTACGAAATCTATCATGCTTCTATCATCACCTCTTTCCCATGTATACATGTGAATCTTCTTATGACGAAAAAAAGTATTCGTCACAAAAAGATTCTTTTTCCGCACATACGGTGAGGAGGTCTTCACCATTCTCATTTATACTTTCATCACCAAACGTTCCCAATATCCTTTCATAACCAGACCTCTTCACCCCAACCCTTCCATTAAAGTCTCCTAACATAATAATATTTTAATTTTCCTTACATTTTGTCAACACCATCCTTACCATGTCCCAAAACTGCTCTCGGATGTAAGTGGGCTTAGACATGTCTGGGGCGTACACCCCTAGCAGGAACAGCTTCTTTAAGCCCACTTTCATTCGTATCCATAGCAGTCTCGGGCTTACACATTCATACTCTTTCACACATTGACCCATTCTTTCTGAAAGGATGAAACCGACTCCCTGGCATGCCCGTTCGGTCTCGCCTACACCAGACCAATACGCGGTATACGTGCCATGTGCAGTGGCATCCTTTCCCTTTCGTTTCGTCTCATTCACACATAACACATCTATTCCTCTGTCATTCATCATTTCGCGTACTTCATCCATCTTATCATTCATTCCTCCACATACATTCAGCGTAGCCAGACGGGTTTCCGCAATCCACTTTTCGCCCCTCCGGGAGACAGAACGTGACGGGTGGCGAACCTCGTCGCCGGTTTTTCTCCCGGAGATTCTTCGCACCCCTGCCCCATTTAAAGGGCGCCGGGAACTCGGGGCCATTTCTTTTATTTCTTGAGTCATGGTGCGAACAAGGGTTGGTGGTAGATTTTACGCCGCTACCATATGGCGAGGAGCCGAGTCTATTTAATCGGCTTTGTCGCTCGTTTAGCACCACCCGGGGGACACGTGTAGGGTGGGCCTAAGGTTAGGTGGTCGAAGCCTACGGACGAGAGCGACTCATCCCCCCATTCGCAAAAAAAACCTCTGTCCTGGAAAGAACCAGCGAGAAACTCAGCGGGACTATTTTTTTTTCCAATAATAGCTTACAATCATGTTTACAATTAAGAACACAAGACAAATTAGAAATAGCTTGTTAGCGATGATAACATATAATTATAATAAGAAACGATTTTTCAAGTAAATCATTTATTCCATTAAAGAACAAAGTGAGCTGTCAGCCAAGAATGTGAAGAAAGAATTGGAAGATCTCATACGGAACAGCTGCGATGTCGATTCTGACGATGATCATATAGGTGAGTGAAACATTTGTAATTAAACTGCCTCGTTGGTACTGATGATTGTGTCAAAAATTTCTCGGTAGCGGCCCGAAGTCGAGAAGTTGGCGGTGGTGATTCGGACGACTCGACGCGGACAGGTGTGCGAGGTTTCAAATGATTTCATATAAATAATTTAAAATTCAAGTTTTCGACGCGTTCGGTTCGTATAGTGTGTCACCTTAAAAATACCATTGATATTTACTCAGTAAATACTAAGAACAGACACATGTTCCACTGGGTTTCTTCCCAGGATAGAGGTTAGTTCTTGAACCTGTGAAAATTAAATATGACTTAAAATAAGTATTGTTTATAATCCGTTTTAAAACTGTTTTTGTTTCTTTTTTTATTTCTCAAAACGTGGAGTCGTATAAAACTTCAGACTTTCACATATTGAACACATTATAATAAATTTTAAGTTAGAAGTAGATAATCCCATTAGATTGTACTATTTTTTTTAAATATTAAAGGTGTATTAAATACCACAGGTGCAATAGAAGGCGCAGTGTATGGGGTCAAGCAGGAGTATCTGGATGCTGAACAGGATGTCACAGGTATTATTTATCACAGATATATCATTTAACACAATCCCAGGCGGAGGCGAACAGCATTATATTTTTTTTATAGAATAAATGTGAAAAATGAGCAGACAGCTCACCTGATGGTAAGTGGATGCTGTGGCCCATAGACATCTACATCGTTGTCACCCCTGAGAACTAAGATGAAATGCCTCGTTTCCAGTTAAAAGGGTCTCCTGTCTCCGGTCACCATATGAAACACAGCAGCATTGGGCTGCTATTTTACGCTGGTGTTCTGTAAGAGCGTGGTCCTGCCCCGATCGAGCCATAATATAAATACATAAAAAACGTTACTTTATTCTAATAATTTAACCTTTACCATAAAGTTGTTTTACAAACATAAATTGCTCATAGACTAACATTCTTCGTAATCATCTATCCCCACAATTCCACTGCTGGGCTTTTTTTCCTTATTATAAACCAATGCTTGTCCACAATCCCACCTGGTGGTAATGTACCACGTGGTGTAAGTGGTGATGTACCATTAGATGGTAAATCGCACTGCCTTAGCTTAACAAAATCCTATTCACTTACTATCGGGCGACAAGCAAAATGTTCAGGAAAGAAATTTACAAAACACGGACTGTGTATAAAACAACCTCCCCTCCCTTATTTGTGTGTCAAAAGGAAAAGTACATAAAAATATTAAAGATATCAAATTTTACTCAAAAGAAACATTTCGTTATTTTTCAAAATAAGAATAATCACATTCAAATATTTTTTTTAAAAAGCTTACCTGATGATTTCTTAAATTTACGCGAACACTACACATTGAATAAAACTATGTATACGGATTTTATCGCGTTTAATAACTTATTTTTAATTCCCGACGTTTCGGGTGCCTTACAGCACCCATGGTTCGGGGGGGACTGAGATGTTTGACGTCCCAATGTCATAGTTAGCCCGCCCGGATACCTTCAGTTTTTGAATATTAATATTATATTGTAGATCGGAGCAAAACATAACATTAAAAAACGGAAAGCCGGGCTAACTACGACATTGGGACGTCAAACATCTCAGCCCCCCCCACCTCCCCCGTGATCGCGCGTCCCCCGCGCTAAAGCACCCGAAATGTCGGGAATAAAAAAAAATTAGTTAAAATAAGTTATTAAACGCGATAAAATTCGTAAATATATTTTTATTCAAGCATACCTGAACTAGAAATCGAACCAACTAAAAATACAAAAAATCTAAAAATGCAAAAATCACTATTTTGTTTACCAATCGATAAGGTCTATTATATTGATAAAATCTCCCGGATGAACATTGTATCTTAAAAGAAGATCATTTTATTTTATCAGTTTATTTTTTTAAGTCAAAAGACCTTTTTAAATTTTCTTAAAACTTTACAATAAGAGTATCTAAATAAAAGAAAAGATGTATGCAGCTTAATAATCAACTTTTTTATAGAAGTAGGGTGACAAACGAGCACACAGTCCACCTAGTAAGTGGATGCTGTGGCCCATAGACATCTAGATTTATACTCGATTAAGAATCAAAACGCAGATGCGTTGTCACCCCTGACGACTAAAATGCATAGTTTCCAGTAAAAAAGGGTCTCTGGTTCTCTACACCCACTATATGAAACACAGCAGTATTAAGCTGCTATTTTACGCTGGTATTCAGTGTGTGCGTGGTATTAACCCGGTCGAGCCGACCCATTCGTGCTACAACCATAACTGCAGCGTGACTCTACCATGTGCAAAAAATTCTTTGTAAAATACAGACAAAGGGGCCTTCTTTCGTACTGCTTCTTTCGTAGCTTTACTATTCTGATGCTATTTCATTCATTCCAGATCCCACGAATATGATCCTGAAGGAAGAGGATTTAGAGGCGTACCACCCAAAGAGAACAAGAAGAAAAGCCTTAACAAACAAAAAGAAAGTCTCTTACTCCATAAAGAAGAACACAGATACTTCGGAAATAGAGAAGATGCTGAAAGCTGGCCTGTTCCCATTCAAAATATTGAAAGACAGAACGTATTCCTGTGTTATATGTTCTATGAAATCGACTAACCTTGACGATATAAAATCACACGTATCAAATCACAGTTTATCCAATTTGCACATAGCCTTTAAAAAGATCAGCGCCTCCAAACTACAACGGTTTTGTAAGGCCTCGAATAAGTTAAGGTGTAAACTGTGCAAGACGGACCTCTCGGACTATGAAGAGTTGAGGCAGCACATAGAGAGTTGCGCACGCCTAAATTCCAGCAGGTGGAACAAGCTGCCCTTCAAGCTGGAGAAAGACCAACTGGACTGTCCGATTTGCAAAAAGAAATTTCTAAACTTCGTCAATTTAAACACCCATATGAACATCCATTATCCAAATTACACTTGCGAGAACTGTGGGAAGAGTTTCGCTTCCCAAGCGAGACTGAGAGGTCACATGAGGACTCACGAGTTGGGTGACTTCCCCTGTCGATATTGTGACGCCGTATTCGATAAAGCCACGAAGAGAGAGAACCACGTCTCGAAAGAGCACAAATCAGGCTTCCGGTATGCCTGTAAGAGATGCAACATATCTCTGTCCTCCTTCTACACCCGTCAGAAACATTTAGCAGAGGTGCACAACGAAGAACTAAAGAGATACAAATGCAAAGCCTGCACACAGAGTTACATAACACCGGGTCATTTGTCGAGCCATGTCCGTAGAGATCATTTGAACGAGCGGAACCATAAGTGCGATAAATGTGACCTTGCATTCTACACTAAGAACGCTCTGAAGATGCACATGATAAAGCATGATGGGGAGAGGATACACACGTGTCACATCTGCCAGAAGTCATATCAGAGATTAAAAACGTTGAAAGAGCATATGCGCATACATAATAATGACAAACGGTTCATCTGTCCTGTTTGTGGGAGGGCGTTTACTCAAAAATGCACTTTAAAGGGTCATCTTAAGGTCCACGAGAGGAAGATTGATTTGGATGATAGAATAGTGCAGCCGGTGATCGAAACTCCCGCACCTTGTTCTGAACGTCCCCTTAATTCCGTTGTTATATGTCGATTAGTTCCATCAACACCTGGAGACTAATCAATAGGTCTGTAAAACTATAAAATACCTGACGTCCCTTGGATATCGTAAGAGGCGATAGAGGGAAAAAAACAGGAGATTTTTCCCTTTCCGTTAGAAAATTAAAAAACTGCGTTTAGCAACCTGCCTGCCAAACGTGGCGAAAATGGCAAATATTTCCCCTATCAGTTAATCTATAAGTTTGATGGACTGTAAGGATAACTAATTAAATTTACAATAATAATTATTAATATAGTTCTATTTTACTCGAATATAAGAATATTATATATAAATAGCGAACTGCCCCGGCTCCGCACGGATGATTTATGGATTTTGAAAACAGCGCCATCTATCGGGCCCTATTGTGAATCTATAACAATTCTCGAGCAACTTTTTTGTGCTAAAGAATCAAATTTTCTTCAAAATCGGCCCAGTTGTTTAGGAGTTCAGTCACATACACACGGACAGAATAAATGTATATACTGGTTATTTTGTTTACCGCCTGGAAAAAAATAGGGTACTTATTGATAGATGAATTTTTATTAATCAAAATTGTAGTATCAGGTGATCGCTATCACGCTGGTACTATTATAATTCATCTAAATACGTAGACTCTAGTAAACTGATATAGTCGAAAACTCAACTTGAAAAAATGTTTTGTTCTCTTCCCTTCAAGCCTCAAAACTTCCTTTACTCGAAATCTCAACCCTCTTTATGTCGAAATAATCAGTGAGTACAAGCCATTTCAGTACAAATTTTCCCGCCATAACTCAAAAATATAAATTGGACATCTATATCTCAAACATAACAGTGCTTGATTTTACAACCTTTACAACTCGATAATTTGAAACTAATTAGCTCTATAGCTCGAAGGAAAGGAAGAAAGTACTTAAGTCGATACCCCGACCAAAACCTTACGATAGTGCGTTTTTCAGACTATTATCTGATTAGTTACAAGAAATAAACTTCATCTAAAAGCACATTATTAATGTTCAATATCCTATCATCACATTCCTTTTATTATTTAAATATATTTTTGGTTAAATATATTTTATACGTTCGTAATTTGTTTTTATGTGTTATAAATACATTTAAAATCAATGTTAAATGACTAGAATTGCCATGCATCTATTGCTAAAGGCAACGCTCTAATCATTTGAGGATTACACTAATAAATAGATAATTTATAAATCTATATTATTCACGTTCTATTTAATTTCTTAAGTTCGCTGTTCTTTTTTAATTGATATAATTCCAAAATTTAGGCGTATTTCTTACGCGACATATTGTAGGGAGAGCGCGTTGATTGTATAGGACCGAACCCTCAAGGTCGTTCGCTCGGGATAACGCCTTAAGTTAAAGTTAATTTGCCGATAACGTACGTCATTGTTATTAATTCCACGAAATGATTAAGGAATTTATAACCTCTAAATTTGTTAATATGAATATAACCCTCTACAAGTCGAATATTTCCTTAAGAGGATTGTGAAGGTGTAAATTTTCATACAAAAAGCGATAACACCCCCTCCCCCCCATAAACATAGTAAAATTTTCATAATTTTAGGAATTGTAGATATAATGGAAAACTAGATTCGTACATTTTTATTTTAAAGTAATATTGCGTACGATGTAAGTTATTTGCATCTAAATATCTATATTTTTAACTTAAAAAATTCCTGGAAAGTTTTAATTGTTTTTAAATTTAACTTAAATAAATTTCTAAAAAAACAAGTAAAGACCTAGACTAAGGTGTACTGAAATTGTCTTATTTCATAAAGGTTTAGGCCGGTGAAAACGTTATTGCCCGCAACAATATTTCCAAAAGGAAATGTAGGCAATTGCCTCCGAGACTTGCAACTCTCTCTATCGCACGACAGCGATACGGAGCGAGCGGCGTTAAACAGATAGCATTTTTGAAAATACCTATTTATACTCGCGCCGCATATCAGCACTTCACAAATACCTCTTAAAAATCCGCCTATGTAGAAAACTATTGGAGGACACACACGGTTAGTTCAACTGATCAGTTCAAACTAAGACTGTAGATATTTTTGAAAATATCGGATTTTCGATATATCGATAAATAAACTTATATATAAAACTCCGATATTGATATATCTTTAATTAATAATATATCGAAAATCCGATATTTTAAAAACTATCAACATTCCTAGTTTGAACTGATCAGTTGGAATTGAACTGACCGTGTGTGTCATCCATATAACCCGAATTTTTTGGGGTCTCCCTTAAAGTTCGACTTACAGAGGTTCTACTCTTATTGTACGAAATAATTGTAAAATTATAGTTATGTCTATAAACATAATCCCTTACAGGACAGATATTTTGCGAACCAGTTGTAAATAAAAAATGACGTTCAATAAGAATTATTTGATAATCTGCATAGTCTGTTCACTAAGATAGCGAGGAGTTTAGTCACATACACACGGACAGAAGAAATGTATATATCATGGTAAGTTATTAATTTATAGGGCAGTGTATAAGCTCTTTCAACACAGTAGTCTGTTGGCTAAGATAGTGTCAGTACACCCGGAGGCGCATTTATTATTTTGCTTTTATTTTATAATATTTTACTGTGTTCGTTAAATAAATGTTTTCTATTCTATTATGATTATTGTAATAAAATCCGAATATAAATAATAAACACAAGTTTGATAGCAAAGAACGTATCGCTACGGCGCGGTAGTTTTAAAATGCAAAATTCTCTGCGGGTGTACGTCTAACGCGGCGACCTTTGATGTCGCGGCGGAACCTTTGACACAAAGGCGACCGTATATACACTACCAGACTATTATAAGAAATAGTGGCAAAGGAGAAATAAAATATTGCGTGTAACGTACGAAGTGAAACTTCTTTACGATATATCATTCTTTTTTCATTATATATTTTACATTAGTAGGTTAAATAATAGTATGCCCATGCAGTGCCGGCGGTGTGAATTGTGAATGAGTCGAAAAATGACTGAATCCCGAATGAGTGGAATGAAGAGTGGTGGCGGTAGAGTTATTTTCTACCTCGATAAAGTTTACTAAAAAGAATGCAGTTTTTCGTTGTCCAATAATTTGGTCTAGGAGTAATTTACTTTTAACTCTCTTTTGCCTGTCAGAACTAGACATTTTAAATGCTGTTCTCAGTCTAGATGTTTTGATCTTGAAGTTTTAAATCTTTAACCACCCTCAAGAGACGAGATAAGATGATTAAATTTCACTAAACCGATATTAGAAGTCATCACTTACCTCTTCTTTAATATCTTTCAACGACTTTATTATATAATTTTTACAGTACTGTAAATAATGTGTGGGAACTTTTTGGTGCAAACTGTATGTGCAATAAAGATATAAATACGAAATTATTAATTAGGGTCTATACACACTTAGCGAAATTGCGTTTAAAGGCCGATTTACACTTAGACAAGTACAGTAGCGAGTTAACTTGCGAAACTGGCGAGTTAAGTAGAAAATCTCGTTTGAACGGCAATTAGTGAGTTAAGTAGCAAGTTAACTATTAATTTGGACGGGATAGCCGGCCGGTCTATTTTTCGGCAAGTTAAATTCAAAGGGTTGCCTTCCCGCGCGTCTCCCGCGACCTGCAACTAAACTCGCCGCCCATGTGAACGAACGAGTTTAGTTCAGTGCATAAGTTGACAGGACACGTGTTCGCGTTCGATCCTCAAAATATAAAATTGTACTTTTTTAACTAAACTCGCCGACATTTGAACGCTACTGCCCACTTAACCGTTTACTGTCAATTGCCCTGTAACTAAACTCGCTACTGTACTTGTTGAAGTGTAAATCTATAGACGGATTTATAAGACAAAATCAAATTTGTACTATTTTAATTAGCAATGTTTACTTGTACGTGTAGCAGCTTGGATAGAACGATAGAATATAAGAAATTGATTTAAATTTATTTACAATATTTTTTAATATAATTTATTATTTTTTTTTTACAATATATCGCTAAGTGTAGACAACTCAATCACCTTGAAGATCAGAAAAGATAAGAAATTCGATAATGTGTACAAAATTATTTGTCGTTTGTAAAAATAGAAGATGATAATATAGGTGAGATATTATTGTCTTTAGGTTGTGTTTAATACTATTGTATTAAATATATTGAATTATTAAATTATTCCAACTTTGTTTTTCATTACTTTCCCAACTCATTAAAAGTCAACTGTTGAACATGGTCTCCGTTCAATGAGGATTTGTATCGGCACACGCCGCCACAAGTGTGACGATAAAAATCTTTACACATCAATGATCCGACTACTTTTTCTCTACCAGGGCGGCGTCACTTTTAAATGAGGTCAAATATTTGACAGATTTAATGGAGGGAACTAACATTAAAAATTAACTATGACAAAAATATTAAATATTAATATTAACTACTTTTCCACCTGATGGTGAGTGGTGGTGCAGCTGAAGAAAATTAGCTTAACAAAAGCCTTGAACCCTGGAAGCTCAGATGGTTAAAGCACGCTGTAAATTACACAACACGCGAGCAAACTGGGTTCGATCCCCGCCGGCACCAATGAAATTTTTGATTGCAATTTTAAGTGCTGATTTACCACGTGCTCGTGGGCGAAGGAAAACATCGTGAGGAAACCTGCATGTCTAAAATTAGATAAATATTTCGAAGACATGTGAAGTTCGCCAACACGCATTGGGGCATCGCGGCGGACAAATGCTTTGCCCTAAAACCCTCTCAGAAATGAGAAGAGGCCTGTGCCCAGCGATGGGACACATATAGGCTGTAATAATAAACTTTGTAATTTAAACTTTTTAAGTTTGGAAAAACGCAGTTGTGTTTTTTTATATTTCACTTATTTTAATAAATAAAAATAACGGTGATTTTCTTTTTGTGTGCATCTACGCTACATGCTGGTTTATTTTTTATTATTATAATAAATGGTAAACCTGCATGTCTGCGATTTAAGAAAATATATTTTTTATAGAATTAGGGTGACTAACGAGCACACAGTTCATCTGGTGGCATCCACTTGATGCTGTGGCCCATAGACATGTAAGTACATTTATCCTCGATTAAGAATCAAATCGCAGATGCGTTATCCCCCCTGAGGACTAAGATGGAATGCCTCGTTTCCAGTAAAAAGGGTCTCTGGATTTCTTCACTCAACATACCAAACACAGCAGTATTAATCTGCTATTTTACGGTGGTATTCTGTAAGAGCGTGGTACTTTCCCGGTCGAGCCGATCCATTCGTGCTACAACCATAATATAGCAACAGCGTGGCTCTACCATGTATCTTAGACATGTGAAGTTTACCAACACGCATTGGGGCAGCGCGGTGGACACTTCCTTGCCCTAATCCCTCTCAGAAATGAGGGAAGACCTATGCTCAGCGGTGAGGCGTATATAGGCTGTAATTTATAACTTTTTTACGCCTTGAAGACACCCACATTATCATCGAATGATATAAGACAGATTCAGGCAACTTAATCCACTCCTATGCTGTACTCATTACAAATGACGCAGCAAATCGTTTGATTCGAATGCGTGGTATGTCCACAACGTAGGAGTGAAGACCAGCCGAGCGTAGGTGGTCCAATAATGAAGTGTCGAGGGAGGAATTATGCGGTGCAATTCCTGCGAAGTTGTGCAGGATACACGCCGAAATGTATCCTGCAAATATCTTCTGTTATTAGGAAGACATAACGCACAGGATACAAGCAAACTGCTAGGACTCGTGGCAATCACCGAAGATATAGTTCTTGCAATTCATGAGTGCGGTCGACCTTTGCATATGGTTCGACATGTACATGCACAATGTGAGTGTGCGTGCCTGGCGGAGCGGTCCGCCAGGCACGCACACTGTCACACCGTACATGTACGTGTCGAACCATATGCAAAGGTCGACCGCACTCTGTACTTTTTTATTGTAACGAGGTATTCCATTATAGTCCTCAGGGATGACAACATCCCGTGAGACGTAAAATCCCCTGACCGGCGACGGGCAACAGTTAATCCATTTTGCAACTTGAAAGACGCGTGTCCCGCAGCCCGCAGGAATTTATCGGGCTGAAAATATATCAAATAAAAAGCTATAGTAGGTATATATATATATTGTATCGATTTACCGTCAGGATTTTGCGTTCAATATCGCATCTACCACGGGGAGTGTCCAGAGATCCACGATGCAATCGTCACAATCAGGATGCTTGGCGGTCCGATCCACCACTGTGCGTTTTACTAGGAGTTTTCTTCCTCGTACAACTTCTCTGTGGAATAGTTTACCACCGGCGATTTTTCCGGACCGATAAGACTTAGGGACCTTGAATAAAAGAGCTTATTCCTTTCTGAAAGGCCGGCAACGCACCTGCAATTCGCCTGGTGTTGCGGTTGATCATGGGCGGCGGTAGTCACCATCAGGTGAGCCGCATGCTCGTTTGCCCCCTCTTCTATAAAAAAACCCAGTCTACCTTGACTGAGTGAACGAAAAAAAATGTCTTCACACTTTTATATAATAAAAATCGTTAAGTATATAATTTACATGACGGAATTATGTGACTGTAAATTATCCCATAAAAAATGTGTTTAAAATTTCTTACCCTACTTGAAAATAATATTAGAAATTGACTCGATGATCACTTTGATTCCAAAAAAGGGACATATAGCCCGGGCTCGTCCGGGATTTGAACCCGGGACCTCTCGCACCCGAAGCGAGAATCATACCCCTAGACCAACGAGCCGTTGTTGACAAAGATGAATCTTCGTAATTAAATAAAAAGGTCAATTAATTTTTTTGTTTTTTTTTATTGTTCTCAATTGTGGTTCCGGGAAAAATATTGGGTTGGCTTGTGCTTTGTTTTTAATTCTATATTTAAATTCAAAAATATGGAAGCAACCTAGAGATAGATGCCTGATGTTGGCACAAATAAATAGTTGCAATTTAAAGTGCTGAATTTGCCACACACGGAAAAAATGTCAAGGGGAAACATGCACGCTTGACACATAAATCATATTTTAGGCGTATATGTAACGCACGATTGCAAAATAAAAGATAGTTCCATTAGAATCAAACTTGTATTTTTAAAAAATGCAAACAAACTTACGTAGTAAAGCCACGCTGTAGCTATGGTTGTAGCACGAATGGGTCGGGTCGACCGGGGAAGGACCACGCTCTCACAGAATACCAGCGTAAAATAGCAGCTTAATACTGCTGTGTTTCGGATGGTGAGTATAGAGATCTAGAGACCCTTTTTTGCTGGAAACGAGGCATTCCATCTTAGTTCTCTGAGGTGACAATGCATCTGCGCTTTGGTTCTAAAAGTTACAGCCTATATATACATCCCACAGCTGGGCACAGGCGACCACTCATTTCTGAGAGAGTTTTAGGGCAAAACATTTGTCCGCCGCGCTGCCCTAATGCATGTTGGCGAATTTCACATGTCTTCGAAATATATTTTTTCTTATTTCTCAGACATGCAGGTTTCCTCACCATGTTTTCCTTCATGGCCGAGCATGTGACAGCTCAGATGGTTAGCGCTCGCTATAAATTTAACAGTACGCGAGCAACCAGGGTTTAAATTCTTAATCGAGGATAAATGTAGGTGGCCATTGGCCACAGAATCCACTTACCATCTTGTGGGTTGTGTGCTCGTTTGGCGCTCTCATTATATAAAAAACAGTCCGTATAGCACCGAGTCCACATTAAGTTTGCCGGTGCGATGCCATCTGTCTGGAAACTTTCTCATCGGTGAATGAATTTATCAAGTTACACAATCACAAGATACAATAGGACTATTTTTCTATCATGGAGTCCGCCTGCATTGGTACCATCCTCTTTTCTTAATTTTTTTTAAAAAGAATATTAACAATGCCATAAACATTACTAATATTCCCCTTAACCACGCGTGGTATGCTTACATTGCTCGTGTTGCGAGTAGTTCACGCCAGTAGTCAAATGGCGGATTCGAACTCACGACGTTTTTGAGATCGCGGTCCGCGCCCTGCCATTAGGCTACTGTCGCTTCAAGCCGCTCGCGCAAGCTTATTATGCCACTCAATAGTAATGCTTGCACTGCTGTTCCAGTCTGAAGGCTACAGACAGCAAGTATAGTATAGTACCTAGTCCTCAGAGGTTTTGAAATCATGTGAGGGAATACGATATTAATGAATAGAATAATAATGTCCTCCAGACCGAATTTTGGCCACGGCGGCCTGCCTCAAGGGAGATTAGCCATCGGTACGTAGCCAGGTTATTTATTCTGTGCCAGCGACGCAGGACAGGATTATAGTGTCCGAGCGTATGCGCAAGCACCTGTGCTTGTGCATACACTCTCAATTCCGTTACTCTCATAATTCGATTGGACGGTAAACCGACACGACCGGAGAGAGATCGGGTGCAAGACCAACGGCTTTACGTGCTTTCCGAGGCACGGGGGTGAGACACCGCCAACTTCCTGACTCCGGGCAGCTACTGAGAATTTCTTGACGGAAAAACTCAAAATTTGATTACTGGCCCGACCCGGGATTCGAACTCAGGACCTCATGATCAGCAGGCACACTACTACAACCACCAGACCATCGAGGCGTCAATAGGAGAGTAATGAATGAGTAATCAGACAACCGAGATTATACAGTGTTCCCTACTCAAAATAGGAACTCTTTTAAGTAGTTTTATCTGGTTTGTATCACAGACTTTAAAATTTTCAATTAATTTATTTTTCAATTCATCGTTGACAATGTCGACTCTCGGGTCAGTACATATGCAATTTATACAGATTTTAGCAAGACAATCGATAAAGTTGATCATAGTTTACTATTATACAAACTAGCTTGTAATAGAATTGCGGGTAGTCTATTGAACTGGTGCACCTCATATTTTAATAGTCGATTCTTAAGAGTAGTTCCACACCCTCTCTTTAATATGTAGCCTTCATTATTTGAAGTTGGCTGCGTGTGTATATGGCCGGCTTTAGCCTTACCGTAAGGTTAGACTATTAAATCGTTTCGGTCACTGACCTCTATATTATATACAAGTACGCTGGACTGGCTATACACCGTGACATGGTGAAGCGATTTGATTTCCGCCATTTTGGCGCTAACAGCAGAAGTGCACGCCCATGGAACTAATAATAGAGATAAGATAGTGTAACAAATTATATCGATAAAAATTCTATACCCTACCATACCTAAATAAATAGAATGGACTCTACGGATAGATGGACTCTACCCGTAATGTCCTTTCTATTTGTGTATCATATTAATATAACGCCATTATCATTTATCATCATTAAAACCCTTCACAAGTCCACTGATGAACATAAGCCTCCCCCAAGGAATGCCACAAAGCACTGTCCTGTAGCGCATCGCCAATCGCCATACCAACACTCCTCTTCCCTTACGACTCCACCTCGACTACAGCGGTACAGAGGAATCTCCTCTAGCCGTAGCCCACTAAAATACATACAAAGTGGCTCCACATCATCAGGCGACCTTTCGACACTTCGCTATGGCCCTTGAGTTTGGTGGAAAATGAGGAAAGAAGAAATAAAAAACATTCGAAATAATAATCTAATACTTTTATACTTACTGGTACTGGTACTACCAGTAAATATTGTCGGTATACTGCACTTTTACAAAGTAGTGCAGTTCTCATATCTAATAAAACAGTCGTCTGTGAAACGTTTGGAACAAATATGATCATTTTGTTTCGGACGCCAATTCACAATATTTATTCTTTTAAGCCATAATTTTAGTCGAGGTTTAAATTTTAATTGAAAACCTGTTAATTAATAAAAATTCGATAATCGTCTGTTGTTGGCGACTTTGTTTGTTAACAGATATGGGTAGGAAAGAACATCGATAAGTATATGTCAGCAAAACTATTTTATTTTGGCCACTCGTAAAACCATATATCGTATATACGTGGTAGAGCCGTGTTGCAGTTATATTAGTAGTATGGTTGTATCACGAATGGTTCGGCTCGACAGAGGTAGGACCACGCTCTCACAGAATACCAGCGTAAAATAGTAGTGTAGCAGCCAGATTAATCAAACCTAAACGGGAATAAATAATATATACTCCGCTGCTACCATAACGCGGAAGGCGAGAATAAATAAAAAAACATTTTATTTCCTAATTATTCTTGGCTACTGAGATACTGCGGACTGTATATAGATAATTTGACGTTCTTATAAAGAAACAAGAAGCAGCCGCAAATATCATTCAGCGCCACACCGACTTCACACGCCGCTATCGTCACGTATCCGTCGACCAATGGTGAGCCGTTTCTTCAACGCCGCAGTTCGTTTCCTCTTGCTGTTCCGGAGCTGTATTCCACACCGCCGCCGCCCGCCGACTACGCGTGCGCATTTTTTTTTTTTTTTTTTTTGCGCCCGAAGCAATTAAAGGGCTACCCTGTACGTAGGGAGGCGGAAAATGCATTACGCATACCACGATAGCCGGTCTATCGTGGTTATGGGGGACTCACTGTCCTACCGGGGACCCTAAGTGATACCCCCTAAAAACCGCCTTTAGGGACAGGCAACCGGCTGATTAAGCTCTATTGTGCCTTATCATGAGCGACCCTCTTTTGGGAAAAGAGGGCGCAGGCGGCTAAGTGCCGCTGAGGGAGTGCCTACGAAGGCAAATTAATGTCAGATATTACAATAATTTTATTTAATTAGAGTTGGCCTGAGCTGCCAGGAGACAGTTCAGGTCGTTTGAAAGTTTATTAGGCGGGTCCGAGAGAGAGTTTCTCGGCCTGCGGACACGATAGCGAGAGGGGGGTGGGGCTGCATAAGAAGCTGCCTCACGAATTAAGTGGTTTGGGTGCGACTCTGAGGCTTTGAAGAAGTTCTCAGAGAGTTTTTTAAAAAATTGTTGAATTGTTGGGAGCTCTAAGTCCCGATGAAGGTCGGCATTGCGGACGTACCACGGTGCGTTCGCAGCTCGACGACAGAATAGGTTCTGAACTATTTGGAGTTCATTTAAAATGTTAGGGTTTGCGTGGGCAAAGACGGGGCCCGCGTAGGACATGACTGGTCGTATACATACCTTATAGAGTGTACGCTTGTTTCGAAGGGACATTTTACTGTGTCGGCCCAACATACTGTTGAGCCTACTCAGATAAAAACGTGCGTGACGGGTTACTCTTTTGACGTGGGGCTTGAAAGTGAGCCCTGTGTCTAGAGTGACACCTAAATATTTGGCGGACGTATGCCAGGGGACAGGGGTCCCTAGCATACGTATTGGTGGAGTGTTTTTGAGACGGCGTCGTTTATAATCGAAGTGAACGGCGGAGCTCTTCTCCGGGTTCACATCGATGCGCCATTTTTTGAACCAAGCTCCTAGGTCATCAACTGACTTTTGGATCTTGTTCCGTATGAAGGGTAGTGAGACACCTTTGCAGTAGATGGCAGTGTCGTCTGCAAAGAGGGAGAGTTGAACACCTTTCGACGGGATGGGAATGTCGTTGGTGAATATGATGTACAGCAGAGGAGCAAGTACTGAGCCCTGAGGGACACCAGCCTTGATAGTTCGCTGTGAAGAGAGCGTGCCTTCGTGTCTGAAACGAAAGGTACGATGTTTTAAATAGGAGGCCACGAGACGAACTAGACGATCGGGGAGACCTATTTTATAGAGCTTGTAGATAAGGCCTGTGTGCCAGACTCTATCGAAAGCTTTGGCTATATCGAAAAAGACCGCGATGGTCTTATGACGACGAGGATAGAAACCGCTGAGGATATATTCCACAATGCGGTGAACTTGTTGGGGACATGAGTGTTTGGCTCGGAAGCCGAATTGATGGGGAATGATAAGAGGGTCGCCGTCTGTGGGAAACAGGTAGCGCCTCATACGACTTTGGATGACTCTTTCGAAGAGCTTGCCCATTGCCTTGAGGAGGCTAATGGGGCGATGGCTGGAGGGGGAGGTTGAGAGGCTTGCCTGGCTTGGGAATTCCAATCACAGTAGCCTCTTTCCACGTAGTGGGAAAATAACTAAGGTTGAAGCAGGCGTTGAAGATAATAGATAAAAAGGTTAACACCTGCTCGGGAAAGTGTTTTAGGGCTTGGTTGGAGATGCCATCCGCGCCCGGAGCCTTTTCCGATCTGCATGTCTTATATAGCCCGGTCCAGCGACGTAGCTTCGTGAACAACAAACAAGTCTCACGCCGGGAAACGAAACGTAGATAATTGTATATTTTAAATAGTTTTCATTGGTCATAAAATAAGCAATATAATTGGCTAGGCAAAATATTAATTGTTACCATTGGCAAATCAATAGTGAGCCAGCCATATAAATATAGGCAAGGTTGATGCAAAAGATATTCCATTCCGAATCCCATTCGACAGTACATTCATAAACATAAACAGTAGTTTCATTTCTCCACCTTAAAGAAAACCACTCGGAGTCTGTTAATAGTGGACAGTTCGTCTCCACTATTACAGTGGTGACCCCGACGTGATCTGAACACGCAACCAACAACTTTCGGAAACTTCAAGCTTCATCATCGTCATTGAATACCCCACCGTATCGCTCCCGAGCAGATATCGTCTGCAATCTTCATATCCTGCAAGCCATCTAACTTCACAAGGTTCATCGCAGCACTGGAATAATAATGCTTCCTGTTCCTTCAAGCTACACTCTGCGCTACAGTGTTCAGCACGGCTCTGAGCCTTACTGCTCGCCTCTGCTTCACGGCACTCTCGCAGATTACTTGCCTTCTTCTCGACTCACCGCAGACTACAAGGCAATCCACTGGCACTTGCACATTCGTCGGCAACAAGGCTGCACTAACGACCTCCGGTCTGAGCAGGGGGTGATGTAGCGGCGCTGCCGTCGCCGCCACAAGCGAAAACACACCGAAGGCTAAATCGTGCTATCAACATTCCGAATCATAAACAGTATATATAGAACATCTCCGATCTCCGATTATCACACGGAGTGTGAGCCGCTCCCCGGGCAGAACACCTTGCCCGGCGGGAGATTTCCCCTTTTCCTTTCACGGCCACAGTGGTGACCCCGACGTTTCCAAAGATTCATACACGAAGTACTTCATGGACTGGATTTCGTTTTCGCATTTATTGATGATCTCCTTGTTGCAAGCCCTGATAAAGAAACGCACGAAACCCATCTACGCACCGTGCTACAGTGATTAGAAGACAACGGAATCACAATCAACCCTTCGAAATGCATATTTGGACAGCAAGAAGTTCAATTTCTTGGTTTCACCGTCAGCAAGGAAGGAATAAAACCGCCTGCCGAAAAAGTCAGAGCAATCATCGATTATGCAAAACCTAAAACTATCGAAGAGCTAAGGCGTTTTCTCGGGATGATAAATTTTTACAGAGAACACATACCTAAAGCCGCTGAAATCCAAGCACCACTTCACGCCTACCTTCACAACACGAAGAAAAAAGATAAAACGTCAATCGAATGGAACGATGAAGCCACGAAGGCATTTGAAGCTTGTAAAATTGCGATCCAAAATGCAGCTTTACTCGCTCACCCATCACACGAAGCAACCCTTGCTATCTTCAGCGACGCATCCGATCTCTCAGCAGGAGCAGTTCTCCAACAATACAGCAATGGGAAATGGCAACCACTTGGATATTTTTCGAAGAAGTTCTCCGATACTCAACGTAACTACAGTACATTCGACCGAGAGCTACTCGCTATTTACATGGCTATCAAGCACTTCAGAAAAACGTTCGAGGGTCGAAACCTGATCGTTTTTACCGACCACAAGCCATTAACATATGTACTTCCAAAGAAACCATCACTATCGGAAACACCACGAAGAGCAAGACAACTTATTTTCATAAGTGAATTCACGACCGACATACGTCACATCAGTGGAAAGGACAACATAGTTGCCGACGCACTCAGTCGCGTACCAATCGACAGTGTAACGTGCCCTACATCAATCGACTATCATAAGATCGCCGCAGCACAAGACAGAGATAGTGACAACATAAAACATCTATCGAAGCAAGGTAACTTGTCCATCAAGCAAGTTACAATGCCAATGACGCATCTACCTATATACTGTGAAGCCTCAACGACAACCATGCGACCATACATACCAGAAGAATGTCGTCGCGAAGTCTTCAATACACTGCACAACATTAGTCATCCAGGTGTTAGAACAACAAGAAAACTCATCACTGAAAAATTCTTTTGGCCTGCAATGCAAGCGGATGTTGGCAACTGGGCGAAGCAATGCATTCAATGCCAAAAATGCAAAGTACAAAGGCATACATCAAGTAGTCTAGCTACATTTCCACCCACGGAGAGGTTCGAACACTTGCACGTTGACATCGTTGGACCATTACCTACTTCACCGCAAGGACATCGTTATCTCGTAACAATGATCGACAGAACAACAAGATGGCCAGAAGCAATACCTACCGATGATACTTCAGCCGAATCCGTCGCGAAGATAATTTATGAAAATTGGATTACTCGTTTCGGATCACCTAAAACCATCACAACGGATCAATGAAGGAATTTCGAAAGCAACCTATTCCTCAAACTTCTTCAAACTATGGGAATACAGAAGACGCGTACAACAGCATACCATCCTCAGTCAAACGGAATAATCGAACGATGGCATCGTACATTAAAGACTGCACTCAAAACTCGTTTATCTCAACATACAAAGTGGATTGATGAGCTACCTACAGTGCTACTCGGACTACGAGCAACACCGCGTGCAGACACTAAACTTAGCGCCGCTCAGCTAACCTACGGCTGCAGCATAAGGCTGCCGTGTGACTTCTTCAGTTCAGCAGCGTCAAACAAACAAGAAATGGATTACGATTTCGTAACTAAACTTCGAGAATCAATTAACAAAGCCTTATCGTTGAAATGCACCGAAATGCAATCACACAGAAATAATAAATCAGTATTCATTCACCAAGATTTGAAAACATGCAAACAAGTTTTTGTAAGAAACGACGCAATGAAAAAACAATTTCAACCTACCTACGATGGACCGTATAAAGTATTAGAGAGAAATAGCAAGACTTTTAAACTACAAATACCCGGAAGGAAATCTACGATTATATCGATCGACCGACTAAAGCCTGCCTATATTATTAACGAGGATATTGCAGAGGATTCATCATCATCATCAAAACCACCAGCGAGGAAGCTTGAAAATTCATCATCTACATCAACCCAGTTGAAACCTATTTTAAAAACTACGAAATACGGGCGAGTCGTCAAGCCTCCGGTACGCTTTCGCTGGGGGGAGAGTGATGTAGCAGCCAGATTAATCAAACCTAAACGGGAATAAATAATATATACTCCGCTGCTACCATAACGCGGAAGGCGAGAATAAATAAAAAAACATTTTATTTCCTAATTATTCTTGGCTACTGAGATACTGCGGACTGTATATAGATAATTTGACGTTCTTATAAAGAAACAAGAAGCAGCCGCAAATATCATTCAGCGCCACACCGACTTCACACGCCGCTATCGTCACGTATCCGTCGACCAATGGTGAGCCGTTTCTTCAACGCCGCAGTTCGTTTCCTCTTGCTGTTCCGGAGCTGTATTCCACACCGCCGCCGCCCGCCGACTACGCGTGCGCACCGATCTGCATGTCTTATATAGCCCGGTCCAGCGACTTAGCTTCGTGAACAACAAACAAGTCTCACGCCGGGAAACGAAACGTAGATAATTGTATATTTTAAATAGTTTTCATTGGTCGTAAAATAAGCAATATAATTGGCTAGGCAAAATATTAATTGTTACCATTGGCAAATCAATAGTGAGCCAGCCATATAAATATAGGCAAGGTTGATGCAAAAGATATTCCATTCCGAATCCCATTCGACAGTACATTCATAAACATAAACAGTAGTTTCATTTCTCCACCTTAAAGAAAACCACTCGGAGTCTGTTAATAGTGGACAGTTCGTCTCCACTATTACAGTAGCTTAATGCTGCTGTGTGGAAACGAGGCATTCCATCTTAGTCCTCACGGGTGACAACGCATCTGCATTTTGATTCGTAAACGAGGATAGATGTAGATGTCTATGGGCCACAGCAACCACTTACCATCAGGTAGACTCATAGAAATCTAAATAATAATATAATAGAAGTCGTAAAAGTGTGACCTTGTCGCCGCACATGTGACTCGTAGGCCACAAGCGCGTAAGGAGCGTTTGTTTCGGTCACCAGTGATATTTCGGACGCTGAGACGTAAAAATGGGGTATGTTTTGAAACATACCCGACTGCGGAAATTCTTCCACAACTTGCAAATTTTCAAATAAAGGGATAACATTTCATAAATAAGTACTTAGTGTTCTAAATAATATTTTTTAATGAAATATCATCATCATCATCATCATTACAGCCCTTCACAAGTCCACTGCTGAACATAGGCCTCACCCAAGGTATGCCACAAAGCACGGTCATTCATATCGTCCACTGCATTGCAATCCTCTAGGCACTGAAAGGCACTAGCTTAATAATCAATGGATATTGAAATGTGAAATCAGTTACATTTTCGGAGACAATCGTAGTACTGGAGGTGTATAATTTTATTTATTTCGATCTGTCTGTTCAGTTGCCTGTATGCTGTCAAATCTGTTGACAACGTGTGTCACGTCTGTGACGTACTTGAAGTCCTTCAGAGGCTCTTCAATTCCGTCCTCCATGGTGGCACTACTCCGGAGGCGTGGAGCAAAAGCGCGGTGGTCTTGTTCTTTAAGAAAGGCGACAACGCTCTCTTGAAGAACTACAGACCGATTTCCCTTCTGAGCCGCGTCTACGTGCTGTTTTCGAGAGTCATTACGAATCGTCTCGCACGCAGACTCGACGACTTCCAGCCTCCCGAACAAGCCGGTTTCCGAAAAGGCTTCAGTACCATAGACCACATACATACCCTTCGACAAATTGTACAGAAGTCCGAAGAGTACAATCTGCCACTTTGCCTGGCGTATGTGGACTATGAGAAAGCCTTTGATTCCGTCGAAATTTGGGCGGTGCTACAGTCTCTTCAGCGGTGCCAAGTTGACTGTCAGTATATTGAAGTGCTGAAGTGTTTGTACAGTAGGGCTACGATGGCTATCCGAGTACAGAACCAGAGTACGAAACCTATCCAACTGCAGAGAGGTGTAAGACAGGGTGACGTCATTTTCCCGAAACTCTTCACCGCTGCATTGGTAGACGTTTTCAAGCTACTAGACTGGAAAGGATACGGTATTAACATCAATGGCGAGTACATCACTCACCTTCGATTTGCCGACGATATAGTCCTTATGGCAGAATCGCTGGAGGACTTAAGCACTATGCTCAATGACCTCAATAGTGCCTCCCCGACGGATAGGTCTTAAGATGAACATGGACAAAACAAAGATCATGTTTAATGTCCATGTCATACCTATGTCGGTAGTTGTTGGGAGCACTAAGCTCAAAGTTGTTGACGAGTACGTTTACCTGGGACAAATAGTCCGAAAAGGTAAGTCCAACTTCGACCGAGAGGTCAATCGACGGATTCAACTCGGCTGGGCAGCGTTCGGGAAATTACGACGCATCTTCTCATCAGGTATACCTCAAAACTTGAAAACTAGATTGTACAACCAGTGCGTGTTGCCAGTGATGACCTACGGAACCGAGACGTGGTCCTTCACTGCTAGCCGTATGATGACGCTCAAAGTCGCTCAGCGAGCTATGGAGAGGGCTATGCTCGGAGTTTCTCTGCGTGATAAACTTAGAAATGAGGATATCCGCAGTAAAACCAGAATGACCGACATAGCCCAACGGATTAGTAAGCTGAAGTGGCAATGGGCCGGCCATATAGCTCGAAGAACCGATAACCGATGGGGAAGAAAGGTTCTTGAGTGGCAGCCTCGTACCGGTAGGCGTAGCGTAGGGCGACCCCCCACTAGATGGAGTGACGACCTGGTAAGACATGCAGGAAGTCGATGGATGCAGGTGGCTCAGGACCGTGCTTTGTGGCATTACTTGGGGGAGGCCTATGTTCAGCAGTGGACTTGTGAAGGGCTGTAATGATGATGATGATGATGATGATTAAGCTAGTTAATGTCTACGAATACGAGAGCTAAAAGCAGCCATGATTTATAGTATGGGCAAAAAACAATATTGTCGCGTACATAAATTTCCAAGAACAAGGCCGCAGTGGACGAGCGCGAGTCAGTGACTTGACACTACTATTTTATATCGATAATTTATTATGTTTAGCTTACCTAGTTTTAAGGAAATAGGAATCAATGTAATTTTTCGTTAAATATTTATTTACGCCTTCTCTATTTTTTTCTTTCTAAATATTTTATACCGATAACCGTTATAACCGATAATAGTAAACTAAATTCGATCTGTAAGAAACCGGGTAACTGAAAAATAACAAACAAGAGAAAATCAGTTACAGATCTTTAAAATTAATAAAAAATGATATATATATATATATATATATATATATATATATATATATATATATATATATATATATATATATATATATATATATGTATACATCACCCACACATATATTTATGGGTTGTTTGCTGTTTGTATAATGTTGAATTTTATTTAAACAAAAGATCCGGATATTAAAGATAAATGGATATACTTATCCTTAAAGTTTTATTACATATATCCACTTTTCTCTAATTATAAAACGTCTAAAAGCTACAGCTAAGACTAAAAGCGTCTATTACTGAGACACTTTCAGTTAAAAACTCCTGGATGATCAACGACGCTTAATAGAAAGTTATCGGAACGTGCGTTGCGATGCACTATCACCAAGTGAGAGTGAACACGCAATATCATTCTCTGTTTTTCGCACAGCAAAGATGTTTTATAGGTACAGATACCGTGTACGCGCGCCTAAAACGCTTCCATTTATAAGGTGCCAATATTGGCGTATTCGTTCGATCGTTCCGCCATTACGCCAGCGACGTTCACTGCGAACGTACATCACGCACCAGTGTTTTTAATTTCACAAAATGACTGTTTGTGCTGTGAAATCATGTAAAAATTACTCTTGGAAAAAAAGATAAGGATAAGAACATCACTTTTCATAAGTAAATATACAATTTTCTGGTGTATTTCTTGATAAAATAATACGAAAGCTGAATGTCAATGCCGGTAATAACACTGCGCAATAATATTCTAGTGTTGCCTACCGTATGAAATGTTTTTCCCTGTTTTAATGTCATTAATAGATGTAAAGCATCTGTTGACAACGGATATTTATCCAAAGCAGCCGATACGCAACCGTTGTGAACTGGTTGTTTAACCGGTTACTTGATCTAGTCATGAAACTGGATCGATATATGAATTTAAAAAAAAAAACATTTGCTATCTCTTGGCCGAAGTTAACTTTTACGGTTACACTTAACCAAACTTACTTTTGTACGTCATTTTACTTAAAATTAAAAAGTAATTAATGTCTTCGTAAAAAGCGACAATAGTTTGGGTTCTATTTTTTTTTTTGCGCCCGAAGCAAATATGGGCAACCCTCCGGAAAACGGGGGAGGGAGGCGGTGAATGCTCATAGCATACCACGCAGCCGGCTGCGTGGTTATGTGGAGACTTTTACCCACTAAACACCGCCTTTTAGGAAATGGCTTAACGATCTGTCTAGAGATCTCTAAGCCGTATACGAACGCGACCCTCCTTGGCAGAATGGAGGGCGCAAGCGGCGAAAAGCCGCTTAGAAGAGTGCCTAACTAAGGCAGATTAATGGATGTGTTATGTAGGCTCGGCCTGAGCCGCCAGGAGGCAGTTCAGGTCAGCCGAAAGCTTGTTGGGGGGTCCGAGAGAGAGTTTCTCGGTCTGCGCACACTATAGCGAGTGTGGATAGGGGCTGCATAGGCAGCTGTCTCACGAATGAGATGATTTGGGTGGGACTCTGAGGCTTTGAAAAATCTCTCAGAGAGTGATTTAAGGAATTGCTGGATTGTTGGGAGCTCTAAGTCTCGATGTAGGTCGGCATTACGGACATAATAGGGCGAGTTAGTGGCCCTACGACAGAATAGATTTTGAACTATTTGAAGTTCATTTATAGCTTTGGGCTTAGCATGTGCAAAAATGGGGGCCGCGTAGGTCATGACAGGTCGTATGCAGACCTTATATAGGGTTCGCTTGTTGCGGAGAGACATTTTACTGTGTCTGCCCAACATGCTGTTGAGCCTACCCATGTAAAAACGTGCGGTGCGAGTAACCTTCTTGATATGGGGCTCGAAAGTGAGCCTTGCATCAAGGGTGACGCCTAGGTATTTGGCTTTAGTTTGCCATGGGACAGGGGTTCCTAACATCCTGATTGGCGGAGTGGTGGTGAGACGACGTCGTTTATATTCGAAGCAAACCGCGGAGCTTTTCTCCGGGTTTACGTCGATACGCAATTTTTGGAACCAAGCTCCTAAGTCGCTTACTGACTTTTAAATCTTGTTCCGAATCTGTGGTAGTGAGTTGCCTTTGGAGTAAAGGGCTGTGTCATCTGCAAAGAGGGCTAGTTTGACACCATTCGACGGGATAGGGATGTCGTTGGTGAATAGTATGTATAGGAGGAGAGCAAGCACAGAGCCTTGAAGGACACTGGCTTTTATTTGACGGGTAGAGGATAGCGTGCCTTCGTGTCTAAAACGAAAGGTACGATCCTTCAGATAGGAGGCTACAAGATGAACGAGACGGTCTGGGAGGCCTAAGTCGTACAGTTTGTAGATAAGGCCCTCGTGCCAGACTCTGTCGAATGCCTTGGCAATGTCAAAGAAGACCGCGATAGTTTTTTGACGGCGAGGGTAAAAACCGCTGAGGATGTATTCCACTATGCGGTGAACTTGTTGGGGGCACGAGTGTTTGGCTCGAAACCCGAATTGTTGTGGGATGACAAGAGGGTCGCCGTCTGTGGGAAACAAATGGCGCCTCAAGCGCACGAGAATGACTCGTTCGAAAAGTTTGCCCATGGCCTTGAGGAGGCTGATGGGACGGTGATTGGAGGGGAGGTGGAGAGGTTTGCCTGGCTTGGGAATGCCAATGACAGTTGCTTCTTTCCAAGAGGTGGGAAAGTAACTGAATTCGAAGCAGGCGTTAAAGATAATGGCCAGTAAGGCGATTACCTGCTCCGGGAAGTGTTTGAGGGCTTGGTTGGAGATACCATCCGCACCCGGTGCTTTTTTGGGCTTAAGTCCTTTGATGGTAGATGAAATCTCATCTTTGGACACAGTGATGGGGTCAGAGGCGGTAGGGGGCGAGTTCCTGCGTCGGACCTCGTCCTCCACTAGTTGGATGTGTAAGGGGTCAGTGGGTTGTGAGCTAGGAGAGCATTGAGCGGCAACGCTGTCCGCGAAGCACTCAGCCTTTTCTTCGTCTTCGAAGGCAATGGAGCCGTCGGGACGAGAAAGAGGGGGAGTATGGATTATAGCGTCTATCTGGAGGGCTCTCGCCATCCGGTAGTACGCTGTGTGAGAGGGAGAGATTTTCTCCATGAGATTGCCCTTTTCGTGGTCTCTGTAGTCTTGGAGGCGGTAACGCAGTTTGCGTTGAAGGCGGTGGGCCGCGAGTCTATATTCGGGAGTGGGATAGCGTGCAGCTCTACGGAGGGCAGCTTTTTTGGCTTTTAACAGGTTGCTAATATCTAGGGGAAGACTAGTTTTAGCAACCGGGACAACTTTTTCATTCTCTTTAAGAGAGGATGTTATAAGTGAGGTGAGATTTTCGACCGCGGTGTCTATTTTCCCCGCACTGTCGAGGGCGTCGGAAGAAAGGGTTATGAGAGGGTCCGGAGAGTCTATAGCCGAGGCTAGAGACTTCTTGAAGCCCTTCCAGTTGGTGTAGGTTTTGGAAGTGGGAGTTGGAGATGGCTGATGGCCAAGAAGGAGGGATACAGGACGGTGGTCGGATCCTAGATCGTCGAGAGGCTCGATTGCTCTAAGGTTAAGGGAAACTCCTTTAACTAGAGCAAAATCTAGCACATCGGGAGCGTAGGTAACAATGTCGGGATAGTGGGTGGCAGTGAGGGGGCTGTAGACAGTCAGGTCGAGAGACTGAGTGATATTGAGCAGCACCCTGCCACTACTGGTAGTAGTGTGGCAGGCCCATTCGGTATGCTTGGAGTTAAAGTCTCCAAACATAATGACTGAGTTGCCTAATGCAAGGATGGCTTCGAAATCACTCTTGACGGGGAGGGTTCCGCTAGGGATATAGCAAGAGGCTATAATGATTGACTGGTGTCCAGTCATAGCTAGTCTAGTGATAGTGGCTTCCATACTGGTAAGCGACGGAGTAGATATGTGGGAGCAATGAAGGGACTTTTTGTGATAGATGGCAGTACCGCCGCCTTTGCGGTCGGGTCTATCGTTACGTAGAAGTAAATAATTTTTAATAGTAAGGCCTTTAGAGACCTTGGGGCTGAGATGGGTCTCCTGTTGGAGTAAGAGATCGGCTTCGCGATCTCGTAGAAAAAGCCTAAGCTCTGGGAGGTTATTTCGCAGACCGCGGATATTGAATGAATTTGGGTTCTAAGGTACGAAAGTGTAGTACTCTATATATATTCAATAATAATAGATTAGTTCAATATATGTTAGGTACATAAATATCTACTGTGATTTTTTATTTATTTTTAACTGTTACATTAATTATATCTAGGTTTTATTACTTATCTTCACTATTTTAGTGCCATTTTCGTACCTACATAAAACGCATATAACCACCCATATCCCTTGTGTGTGTATATCCCCATTCACATACGGACACAAATGCACACGCCTCGCACACACTCAGGTACCTATGTCAATATGAATGAAATATAAAATCTCCCAAATTTTTGGGCAATCGATTCGCACTATTATTACCGAAGTCACGCACACTAATGCAGGCATGGTACGTAAGATATGCGCGTCACGTGGTACTAACGCACACATGAATCGAAAGACTGGCGTCACTGTGAACGGTGCGATGTGTTAGCAACACGGTATCTGTACCTATAAAACATCTTTGTCGCACAGGTTAATTATTGGACCGAGTGGCTACGCCTCCTGAGATTTTACGTTTTTATAAAATATTCCTTAATGCAATAGTTTTATAGTTTAATCTTTGTTGCATTAATGCTAGAGATATCTCTAGGCGTAATAGTGTATTTTTATTGTTTGTATATTATGTTTGAAAGCTGCTAACCGGCGACACGCGTCCCGTTATTAAAAGACAGTAGAAGGCATTTCTAGTGTCTTATTATTTAGATTTCTGTGGGAGGACTGTATGCTCGTTTGTCACCCTATCTTATATAAAAAAAAACCAGACGTCGTCGTTGTTGTCCTCTGCAGGGCATAATGCCGTGCAGGTCTCGGGCCGGTGTACCCCTTTACCCGGATGTTCCTCACGGCACACTACAGTGTGCCGGTCCTGGGCGCCTTGATGGTAAAGGCGTTGTTTTAACGACTATTGTCGCGGTCGGTTAAATTTTTCATTAAAGTACGTTATCTCGTAATTTGTGTTTAACACAAATTACTTGTCTGAGTTGGCCTTTCTGCGGCATTGTGGGATTTACTCAACTCCCTAATCTATATAGGGAGGAGTTCTCTTGGATAGGGTCGCCCGTCCGGCGGCCGAGATTGCAACGGCGCGAAGCCGTTGAGGTGTTCGTGTGACCCGTTGTCGGCGCGGTCGAACATACCGCGCGCCAGCCGGACCACGAATTCATGCAGGCTCTCCATCTTAAGGTTGGCCGCTATGACGTCATTACGGACGTAGCGACCCGCACCGACTATAGTTCGTAATGACAAACTCTGCTGGGCCTGAAGTCGTCGCTTCTGACGATCGCTCAGCAGTGCATACCAGGCCGGAGCAGCGTATGTTAGCAGGGGTCTTATATAGGTTTTATAGATAGTTAACTTCGACTTTGTCGGTAACTTGGATGTCAGGACAGGACGGAGCATTGCCCGCGCACATCGAGCTTTGCGTATAGCAGAGTCAACGTGCGCAGTCATACGCAACATCCTGTCAATCCGACATCCAAGGTAGGTCACGGCCTTCTCATATGCGATCTCCTGGCCTCCGAGGGTTAGCGGTGGTGGTAGATTTCTATAGCGGCGAGTGAGTAGAGCGGTCGTCTTGCTAACATTGACGGCCATCCTCCACTCATCCAACCATGGTGGCAGCAGGTCCAGCAGACGTTAAATCCTGGAAGCTGCTATGTGGGCTCTTCTGGACGACGTGAAGTATGCGCTGTCATCCGCAAATAGCGCTAGTTCGACGTCGTCCTCCCATTCGTGCAAGTGTCCTGCCAGGGTAGGTATGTCATTAGTGTACGCCGCGTACAGGGCTGGAGATAGACAGCTGCCCTGTGGCACACCAGCTGTTATGGTTTTTATTGCGGACTCGGCGTCCTCTACGCAGACGTAGAACTTCCTGCCTTCCAGGAAAGACGCCACTAGCCGCAATATAGCAGGAGGGATACTTGTTTGTTCATCTAGCTTGTAGAGTAGTCCTGTGTGCCACACCCGGTCGAACGCCTTCTCGATATCGAAAAAGACGCCCAACGATATGCGGCCACGGTTGTGTTCGGCCGCAAGCAGGTGCAGCACTCTGGTCAGCTGTGTTGCTGTGGAGTGACCCCTCCTGAATCCATGTTGCTCCGCCCGAAGTTGGATGCACGGGCGGAGACGTCTCAACAGTAATCTTTCGCACAGTTTAGCTATATGCGGTAGTAGCGTGATCGGCCTGTAGTTGGCAGCTCTACGCCTGTCCTTCCCGGGTTTCGGCAAGACGATGACTTTGCCTTTCTTCCAGTCCTCCGGGAAGTGGGATGTCCGCAATATTCCGTTGTAGAGCCGACCTATCTCTACAAGGACTCTATTGGGCAGCTGTCGTAGTGCAGCGTTGGTAATCCCGTCGTGCCCCGGCGCCTTCCTCGGTTGCAGGCGGGTTACTGTCCTCCGCAGTTCGGCGGGGGGAGATAAACCACTCTCCTGCAAGCGGTGGCGCGGGCGACGACAGGAGCTCCTGCACGCGGCTCTCCTTCCGTGTATGGGATTCCAGGAACTCCGCACTTGCTGGGTTCGGCATAAACTGCTCCTCGAAGTGCTCAGCTAGGATATCCGCTCTGCCCTTGGCATCGTAACGTTGAATGCCCGCGTTGTTGGTCAGCGGGCAAACAGGTGGTCGAGTTTTCGTTAACTGCCGGTTCAATGTGTAGAGCGACGCGTGCTGTTCGTCAGCCTTCCATATGCGCCGCTCCCAGGCCTCTCCTCTGTGGGCCTGTATTGCAACCGACAGTTCGTCTGACAGGGTGTTAAGTCTCCTTTTTACTCTAGGGCAGCGAGTACGCGCCCAGAGCTTTCTCAGCGCTCTTTTATGGTAGAGCTGCACGCGTAGTCTTAGCGGCAGCTCCTCTTTTCTCCCCGTGAGAGGGACGATCGTAGAGGCCGCGTTGAGGGCCTCCTGGATGCACGTGGATATTCTAGTTGCAGCGGCGTCTACGTCGTCCGCTGAGTTGATCGGCGTATGGACTGGAGGTCTCTCCTGCAGGTGTTGGTGGTAGAGCCTCCAGTCGATCTTGGTCTTGACGGCTCTGGGCGGTGAAGTCACTGCCTTAGTGCCAAGGGTTATCAGAATCGGGAGGTGCTGTGTATTCAAGTCATACAGCACTTCTACCACTACTGGATAGTTGACGTTCCTAGTGAGCACGATGTCCAATACATCCGGACGCTTCCTATGGTCGCTAGGAATGTGCGTCGGTTCCTCGGGACCTAGAACGTCATAATCATTGTTTTCCGCATCTTCGTAGAGTTCACGACCCGCCGGGGTGATCACTCTGGACCCCCACGCCGGGTGTTTGGCGTTCAGGTCCCCGGCGATGATGGTGGGTGCCGTACCTTCCATTACCGTCCGGATGTCTGAGGAGTGAAATGGAGTCCTTGGCGGGCGGTATGCTGCAAAGATCCTTAGTTCCTCGCCCGCCGCCTCCATTTTTATGCCGATTGAACGCATCGTCTGGAAGTCTGGCAGGTCCAGTTCCTGGTGGACGATGTCTCTCCTCACCAGGATCGCTGTCCCTCTATAAGCGACCCCTTGAGGATCGACCTCGTCCCTCCTGTAGATGGTGTAGTTAGGCAGCTTAAGATGCGTTGTAGGTCTTAATTTGGTTTCACCCAGCAAGATCACCTGGATGTCCTGTTGCTGGGTGACAGTGCGGAGTTCATGGATCCTTTGGCGAATCCCGTCCGGGTTCCAGTAAAGCAGACGCAGGTTGCTATCCTCCGTAGTGCCTTGCCAGTAGCGATGCCAGTGCCTTCATGACGGCGGTAACGGGGTCAGTCCCGGCCCTTATGTCGGCCAGGACTTGTGTACCGACTTCGATGGCTATGCCTACGAATCTGTGGATGGCATCAGCCGTCTCGAAGCCGGACGCTGTTGGTCTGCGTTCTGAACTACGCTGTGAAGGCACTGGTCTCGGGGCGTTGACTGAGGTCTTCCTTTGGGTAGAGCGCGCTCTGTGTGTGGAGCGGGCTCTACTTTCTAAAAAACCAGACAAGCAACGGAAAACAGTAATCAAAGGTGCGAAACATCTGATACTGTAATCGCCTAATGAGGTTTATTAAAATTTTACACTCACCAGATGTCGCTGGTTGGGACAAAGGTGTACTTATTTGTTTGTTTATATATTGTTTAATTATAAGTTTTTTTTGGTATCTATTGTGTTCGCATACTTTAATAATTTATAGTACCCGGATGAACGAGCTTTGCTTTTTTTTGAAATTACATTTAGATACAAATTACATACTGATTAATAATTTTTGATCTTATTGACATAATGGAGAAAACTGAACTGGTTATTTGAATAAACAAAATCATGAGTGCAATTAGTTTAATTGCAATGCAAAAAAATGCAAAAAATTAGTTTAAATGCAATTAGTTTAATTAAAAAAAGTGTTCGAAATAATAGATTTTCTCACAATAGAAGGGAACTTGAAAAAAAAGGGAAAAAATCGGAACGAAGACTGGACGCGAATAAAGGCATTACGATTTCGCAACCGCTCGATATCCACTTGAGCTATTAAGATCATTAACACAGTGTCAAAATTTACCTTCTTATGTTGTAGCAGTTTTTCATTGCCTGACAACACGAACATAAAACATTTTCTAAAAATAAATCCTAGCTAGATCGATTTATTGCCCCCGAAACTCCCTGGACACTAAATTTTATGAAAATCGTTGGAGCTGTTTCCGAGATTCCGAAATATATATACATATATATATATATATATATATATATATATATGTATATGTATGTATATATATACATATATATATATATATATATATATATATGTATATGTATGTATATATACATATATATATATATATATATATATATATATATATATATATATATATATATATATATATATATATATATATATATATATATACAAGAATTGCTCGTTTAAAGGTATAGGATTGTTATAAATAACATTGTGGGCAATTAATTATTTTCATACTTTAAGTCTGCGTGCCTAACACTAAATTTTGCCGCCCTGGACCCTAGCCCCTATTGTAAATACGTCATTGTGCATACCGTCCACTTGATGGCAAGTGGTTGTTGTGTCCCATGGACATTTACATCTATCCTCGCTTCAAGAATCAAAATGCAGATGCGTTGTCACCCGTGAAGGCTATGATGGAATGCCTCGTTTCCAGTGAAAAATGTCTCCGGTTGTCTACACTCACTATACGAAACACAGCACATTAATTTTCTATTTTACGTTGGTATATATATATTATATATTCTTAGTTGGTATATATTCTGTGAGAGCGTGCCCCTGCCCAGTTCGAGCCGACCAATTTGTAAATAAAAGAAAAATAATGGCAATTTACCTTTTTTAATGGTTCCGAATGTTGATAAAAAAGTAGGGTAAGTATATAATCACTATACAAACTGCGAGCCACTTGTTACCTACTCATTTTTGCTGTTAGGGAGTCCCCACTAAACTTAAAAACTTTGAAAAGTACCGCTGGGTTTCTTGCGGGTTCTTTCCAGAACAGCGTTATTTACCGAACCAGTAGATAAAAAGATGACTTTTAATATTCAATAATTACGTAATAATCTATATTGAATAAAAATCATTCACTTCACATTCCCACCTTTGAGGAAATTTATGGGGGAGGCGTATGTTCAACAGTGGACTTTAACCCATTTAGTGCGGATATGCGATTATTTTTCTGTGAAAAGTTTTTGGAAGATTTCTCCAGAACAAAATATTCATTATTTTGCAACACGCCTAAACCTTGTTCCGCACTGTATTAAAATTTTATTTATTCAGTGCGACACATAGCACATCTTAGATATATATATTTATCTCTTTCCTACACTTATCCAAGTAGAAGTTACGGCCCCCGCACGACAGAGAAGTTTATGTTTTTCCTTGCCGTACCACAGTAGGATGGGTCACAAATGTATGACGAAAAAAAAGTCTTACAATAAAACATAGTGATAAAATGGTGTATTATAAAATTATTCTTATATTCTTAGACATGCAAAAATGGTTACGATCAGATATCATCTTCAGCCTCCGGATTGACCTTGAAATAAAAAAAAATAAAAAAAAAAAGGTTTTAAGGAAATGCCCTTAAGGACTATTAAATTTGATTTTAAATATTATATTTTGTAATAAAACACTAGGTTATAGAACATAATTGTTAAAAATTTATTGAAAAATTAAATGCCACAACTGATCTATTTACCTATATCCAATTTATTGTTTTTAATTTACCACAAAATCCTGCTTACTGTCGAATTTAGGTATATCTTTGCGAGATGCTATCTGGGCTTTTATGAAGCCTTCTCTTGCAAATTTGCTGCACAACATACTTGTGGCTTCTGTCACAGTCTTGAGTGCCCTTTCCACTGCTTGGGTACGACGGGGAATACGTAGAATTGGCAATTCACCCTTACCTTTTGGTCAACAAACAACTGCAAATCTTCGTCATTTATTCCCTTTAGAATCGGTGGTTCGGTGATATTTTGCTGCCAATCAATCAGATCTATGTAGGAAAATGCATCCAAGTTTATTATTATTTATTATTTTAAGTTCCGCAGAATTAAAATAGACGGATTTTGGTCTATGTGATGGTGCTAGCTTTCAGTATTCGTCTCGCAGCTAATTCACGGATCACGAATGTGCTGATGGATAAATCAGCATTGCCAAAAATAAATTCTCGGGGTGGTCGAAATAATCATATCTTTGGATCACAAGATCGATTTTGGTTTTAAGTTTGGCTGACAGGTACCTATATGCAGAGATCAGCTTCCACAGGTTTCGTGCTCCATCCTTGCAAGTTGAACGAGTCTTGATAGCAAATCAAGTCGGAGCGTAAACTTAACAACATAAGTTGCTAATATTATTAAGCTTTCAGATGTAGTGTTAGTTGAAACGTAGAACACGATTTGCTTGAGTCGGACATCTACTTTTGATTTGATTTGTTGGCTAAATTTTCAGATACCTCGCACTTTGTAACAGCTGAGACAATGCTGTATAGATAAGACTGATCGGTACTCAAGTCTTGATTTGACAACACTGGTAACTCTTCCGAGGGGATGATTGGTTGAAACTGAACAACTTGTCTGTTTTCACAGTTTTCCAGGTACTTTACAATTTCACCTTTGAATGTTTAAGGTCCCGAAGTAGCGCAACTAATATATGAAAACAAATGGTGGAATGGTAATTCGTTCATATGAAGCAAGTTAGATGATCCATTGTAATGGTTTACTTAAACATTTTTTTGCTAACGACTTTGTTGAATTTATTTATTAGAACGACAATATTTTCTGTCAAACGGCGTTATAAAATATTTAAAATCCTGAGTGTAACTAACAACTATAGGCTCTCAAAGTTACTTCCTACAACCATATTTTCAGAAACTGAAATAAAGCCGGAGGCAGTTGATCAAATTATGCAAAAGTAATAATACTTTACACGTGTAATTTCTAGTCCATTTTGCACTTTTTAGTCGTTATTAGAAGACAGAAATAATACTGAATACACACAGAATAATAATACAGACAGCAATGAATCGCAGTGACTGTGTAAACCGAAATTTTAACTAATTCTTATGAAAAGTTTTACAACATCTTCATAACTGAGTCCAATCATTCTATTAAAGTTTTCCTGCAAGTGTAAGATAACATGGGATATATTTAAGGATTTTATTTACTTTATTGTATTATTAGACGGACTGACCACTATATTGTCTTGTAGCGAAAGCAGTACGTGCAGCAGTGACGGGGGCAACGACATCATTGTTTCTTTTATGCCGCATGTCTATCTGAGTCATAAAAGAAAGAAGGATTTCGTTGACGTTGTCGTTTATGTCTACATATATATGTTTTCGGACTGTGAGTAAGCTACTCATTTTATATAGTGTATCAGTGGGAAAACGATAAGGTTTGGAGTAGATGACTTGATAAGCGATCTCTGAGCTCTTTCGAGTGCAAGGAAATTTTTTGTCCTCCTGCAAATCGAGATACAGTAGGTGAATCAAGACACACCGATTGGGATAGGGCCACATAGATTCGGTTTTTAAGTTTATTGCACATGACCTGCCGTAGTTATTTGAATACCCATATGACCGTACTAGGAATTAGTACGGTTTGTTAAAAGTTTTAAATGTGAGTGCTAACTAAGTCACCATTATATCCAGCACTATACCTACGTATTTAGTTTGGCTGACTTTATCAATAGTAGAGCAGTCGCAAATCAGGTTATAAGGATTAGAGCAAGTGTGGATTTTTACGGCTAAATTATGGTCATGTTGGGATTGAAGTTGAAGTTGGGAGTGAAGCAGAATGATTTAGTTTGTTTTCAGGGTGTTCTGGGTAAGAAGGTTGTCTCTGAGCCAATTAGATACGTTGATTAATCCACTCTCAGCACTTGCCCTCAGTACCCAGGTGCCAACAGTAAAGATAAGCGCAGTAATCCGCGTAGGAGTATATCCTGCCCTTGACATCCCTTAGATTACATAGATAATTTATGTATATTGAAAATAGAGTCAGGTATATAGGACGATACCCTGCAGGACTACAAAACTGTAATACATTTGCTGCCATTGTCCTTTTCACCAACTATAGTAGAAGTGAGATCAAGAATCTTGAGTTGAAGGACCCTTTAAAAAAACGTATTGGGTATTTTAAATTGATTTAGGAAATCAACCAATCTATTATCTTTATTATAATGGATTTCCGCAAAATAACGCCTGATTCTATCAATTAACCTAATGTTGAGCAACTTTATCATATATTTTGGAGATGGAGTTGAGTACAGAGATAGGCCTAAAATTATTTACATCCTCTCTGTCCTCACTCTTATCCACAAGGGTTACTATAGACCTCTTTAAGGCGCTGGGAAAAACACCAGTACCAAAGCAAAGGTTTGCAAGATTACGTATATACGGTACAACAAATGCTCGAGCATGCTTTAGAGAACATGTGCTGATACCATCACATCCAGGTGAGCTCCTTGAGTCCAGACTCATGAAGATCCTCTTAAGTTCTTTATCGTCAGTGTTTAGCAGGATGAAGGATGATCTCTGTGTATAGTAAGAGTTATGGGCTAATAGAACACGACTTCTAGCATTTGAAACAATTATTTCAGCTAAGTTAGTGCCTATACAAACAAAATTGTTGTTGACATAATTAAGCGAATCTAGTGATAGCGGTTTTAATTTAATATATAAGTAGGTTTTGATAAGTTCTACATGATGATGTCGTTTAAGTTTTTTGATAAGGTTGGAACAGATATTTCGAAAACGTTTGTAACTTATTTTTAAAAATGTAATGAGGGGTCCTTTTCTACCTTTTGTTGCAAGTTATCTCTTAGCCTTATGCGCCTCAGAGCAGGGTTATCCAAGGTTTTAATATCCTTTCATTGTTAGAAGAGTGGGTTTATTAGGAGTTTTTTTGATAGTTGACTTAATTATATTAATAAAAAGTTGGCAAATTCTTCAGGGCTATACAGCATTTCTGAAAAGGGGACACTCGTCGATATGAGGGTATTATATAGTCCATCAAAATTTGTTATTAGCTTGGATTTAGAGGGAGCTTTGTGGGTATATATGTTTTAGATAACTGAAGCAACATAATATTGTGGTCAGTGACCGTCGTGTTGAAAACGGCAATAAAAGCTGCAATGAGGTTGACTTCAAGTTTTATCATTACGTGATCGAGGCAGGATCTCTTTCTCGTAGGTAGAGTGTGACCAGATAATAGGCTATGCAAAGATAGTGCGTCTAAGTAGCTTAATCTATTACGGCGATACTGAGGCTTCTCTTTAGCTATGGGAAGCAGGTTAATGTTTATGTCACCTACGACAAACACATTTTTATGATGACTAATAGTTTCCAAATGTAAGTCGAGGGAGCTAGTAAAACTATCAGCATTGAGAAAAGACGAGGAGCGGCATATACCCAGAAAGACATAGTTAACAATCCCTATTTGTAGCCCAGTATCGTCTGAGAGGTGAAGGTCAATAACCTTAGCTAGGTGATTGTTTTTGATGTATAGTTAAGACGTCATCGTTCTGATTTAAAAGTTTAATTGATTGGTAGGAGGTGTAATTTTTTAAAATTGATATTTGTTTGTTAGGGTCTAATCTGCATTCGGTATATTTTTTTTATAGGATAGGGTGACAAACGAGCACACAGTCCATCTGATGGTAAGTGGTTGCTGTGGCCCATAGACATCTACATTTATCTTCGATTAGAAATCAAAATGCAGATGCGTTGTCACCCGTGAGGACTAAGATGGAATGCCTCATTTCCAGTAAAAATGTATTATTAGAACGTCTATTTCAAAGTCCAATACTGATAGGGTAACCAAGAGGTCGTCTCTTATAGATACTAGCCATATTTTGCGTTACAAGACATAGATTATCACGAGAAGAACCCAACCAGTGGTAAGTTAGATCTTCTATATCACATTTGATTGTGTGTTATTTGCATGCAGTCTAGATCCCGGGTAGTGAGCTGGCTATCCATTTAAAAAAAAAAGTAAGTACAAAGTAAGTCATTGCAGAGGTTATTACATAGGGTGAGTGGAGGTATGTTTGTTTTAAAACACTTGCAAGTAGACACGAGAGTATGTAGGATTTATCGATAAGAGTTGGTTGTTTACATTGTAGTCTGGAATGAATGGTTGTTGTAGTATATGATATAATATGTTTGTTCTGTAGGTGAAGTTTTTTGTAAATGTGTGAATATAGGATTTGTGAGGTGGGAGCGTGTGGTATTGTATATGTGTGTTAGATTGTAGTAGTTTGTTTGCAGTTTTTGAGACCAGAGGTATAAGTGTAGAAATAAAAGTTGCGCTAACAGGAGATGTACAGTTTACAGCAGTTGTTTTACCAAGAACAGGATAATAATATGTATATTGAATAAAACACAGAGAAGTCGCTACTGAAATGTTTGAATATAGTCACTTTTGTTGAATAAGTTGGTGCACCTGTGCCTCGCTCTGGATGCATATAACTTTAGATGTATCATCTTTTCTCACAAAAACCTTTCCAAACGCAGTCCAGCAGTATCTATACCTATTGGATTTGGCGAGATCCCGAGACACACCTTTAGCGGTGAGCTACTCTGGTACATAAACAGGTTTTTCCTCGCTCGTAGTAATGTCTAGGCTTTTTTGCTTAGTTTAGTTTAGTTTACGACGCGCTGTTTTCCGCAACTCCACGTCTAAGCGCGTATTTTGCGTGTGGGCAGGAATAATGGTTATTCGAGCCATAATATCTCCCCGAAGAAGTTCTACAGTCCTTTGATGTTGCAAGCAATTTCGGGGAGCGATCCCGGCGTGCCGAGATGTTTAGCTTTAGTTTAGTGAAGCGACTTCTGGACATGTCAGCAACACGTGAGCCGCCGCTTCTTCCTCTCCCATGCATGCCCTGCACAGGGGGCTGTCAGTAACACCTATGGTGAACAAATGTTTGTTAAAAGAGCCATGTCCTGTGATAGCACTTGTTACTATCCTGATCTGTGGCTTGTTCAGTCTCATTAGAACCTTGGTTAGACGGCTGTTTGAAATAATACTAGTTTTTACGGAATTTATCGCGTATATTTTAACTTTTTAAATACCCGACGTTTCGAACGCTTTACAGCACTCATGGTCACGGGCAGGACTGAGATGTTCAACGTCCATATGTCATAGTTAAGCGCGGTTACCATAGATTAAAATTTAACTTTTGTTCCGATCTATGCAGTATGAACTTATGGTATCTTGAAGTCTTGCAGTTGTATGCTTGGATTGGGATTTAATTTTATTTATTATAGGATCCCAAGCAGATGGTAGCACCCAGCCATCTTCTCTATTGAAATTAGGATGTTTTTTGATTTCAATAGCCTCGCGAATCATCCTTGGAAGGAATCGGTGTTCTTTAGCGAGGATCTGCGGTCTATCAAATCTGATGTAGTGACGGGGGCGATCCTGTACGTGTTCACAGACTGCAGACTTTCCGGAGCGTCGATTCTTCACATCAGCTATATGTTCTTTAACGCGGGTTTTTATTGATCTTTTAGTTTGTCCTATGTAGGAGAGACCACATTCACAATCAAGCTTGTACACTCCTGCATCTTGCAGAGGGACATTACTTGACCGATGGTAAAAACTGACCACTCTTCTTCAGCGGCTTGAAGTATGTTTTGATGGAAGCGCGCTTCAAGATGTAGCCAATCTTGTCAGTGACTCCTCTAACATATGGCAGTACAGCAGGTACACGCTCGACTGTGGCCGGCTTCACTCGTTCACTGTGACGTAGGCACGGGACTCGAAGCTTGTTGTCATGCAAAACTTGCTTGACATGGTGGAGCTCTGCAGCCAGGTGTTTACTGTCACAGATCCCTCGTGCTCTCTGAAACAAAGATTTACCCACGGTAGCTAACTGTGAAGGATGGTGGTGAGAATCACCGTTTAAATATCTATCTGTATGGGTCTTTTTTCTATACACAGTATGGCTCAAGGTGTTATCAGGATTCCGAATTACTAACACATCTAGAAAAGCTAAGGAATTGTTTGCCTCTAACTCCATTGTGAACTGAATTTAAGAATTTATAGAGTTAAGATGGTCTAAAAATGCAGTTACTTTATCTAAAGGTAGAATTGTGAAAGTGTCGTCTACGTACCGCTTGTAGAACCTTGGATTTATGGGAGAACTAAGCAGGGCTTTCTCCTCAAAGTCTTCCATGAATATGTCGGCGACAATGGGAGATACAGGTGAGCCCATCGCCACACCATCTACTTGCTTGTAGAACTCCTCCTTCCACAATAGGTAGCCAGATGTAAGGCAGTGTCTGAGTAATACTGCATATTCTACGGGCATGTTGTTTTCTTCCAGCCATCTAGTTAAAAACAATCTGCGGGGAAAATCTTCTTTATTTAAAAACAATATGCGGAAAGAAGATTTGGAGGCGATACGTCAAGACATTTCGTCTATGTTACGTCGATGTTTAGTGCCTAAACCTAATCTTCCCAAAGACGAATTTATAGCGTTAAAGAACCTATGCAATAAACCAGAACTTACGATTCTCCGCGCAGATAAGGGAAACGCCACGGTAGTCATGGATACGTCAGATTATAATTCTAAAATACAAGAACTTTTGTCGGCTGTAAGTACTTATAAAAAGATTAAAAACGACCCAACAAATGGCACACTAAAAACAACTAGTGACCTCATAAAGAAACACTCCGAAAAATTAAATCTGGACGTAAAATGGATAATACCTACGTGCGCCAAATCACCAAAATTGTATGGGTTACCAAAAATACACAAGCCCAATGCTCCATTACGTCCCATAGTGAGCCAAATCGATTCACCAATTTACAGATTGGCTCAACACTTAGCGAAAATACTCTCACGACTCAGGGGACATACAAGAGCACACATAAAGGATTCCTACCATTTTGTCAGCGAGATTAAAAACCTACATCTGGCAGACAATGAAACTATGGTCAGTTTTGATGTGCAGTCATTGTTTACATGCTTACCTGTTGAAGACTGCATCTCAATTGTAACTAGAAGGCTGGAAGAAAACAACATGCCCGTAGAATATGCAGTATTACTCAGACACTGCCTTACATCTGGCTACCTACTGTGGAAGGAGGAGTTCTACAAGCAAGTAGATGGTGTGGCGATGGGCTCACCTGTATCTCCCATTGTCGCCGACATATTCATGGAAGACTTTGAGGAGAAAGCCCTGCTTAGTTCTCCCATAAATCCAAGGTTCTACCTTTAGATAAAGTAATTGCATTTTTAGACCATCTTAACTCTATAAATTCTAAAATTCAGTTCACAATGGAGTTAGAGGCAAACAATTCCTTAGCTTTTCTAGATGTGTTAGTAATTCGGAATCCTGATAACACCTTGAGCCATACTGTGTATAGAAAAAAGACCCATACAGATAGATATTTAAGCACGCGTTTGCAAATCAACCAAAATTAGGGTCTTTTTCGGTAGATTTTGTGACAAAACTAAACCAAATCAAATATAAGTAAAAACTACCATGTATAGATTGGTTCTTCATCTGCAAATGTCTGTAACTCTTTTGTTGAAAATAGTAGTTTTTTATATTGTAAAAACGAACTTTCGTTGCCATTTTCTACAAAATTAACGATACCGGCTTGTGTTTCGGTAGATGTTTTGGTCTATTATCAACATATTTAAAAATTTAAAAAATACTATAAGATGACAGACATATTCAATTAAAAAACCCTGGGTTTATTTTTTAACAAAATGTCACAAATAGTCGTAAAAAAAATAAAAACTGATGCACATTTTTTCACATATTTTGGTAATATGGATGAATCATAATGTATTGCAATAAGGGCTATTTTATTGTTGGTGCCTGCTTTGATTTATTGTACAAAGATTTCGATGAAACCACAGTCCGCGCTCGGCCGCCGTCGTGAGTGGACACTGTATCGCCTGTTTGCAGCGGCTCATTCTGAAAAGATCGCTGTACATACACAAAATATTAGACAAAAACAAATTGGAAACATAAGTACTTGACAAGTGATAAAATTATTATTTTTATACTCACAGTTTTTATTTAGCTAAAAATAAGTAGGATATATAAACTTACCTACTACTGCAACTCGTGGACGAGCGGAACTAGGTGTGCCGAGTTTGGGCTCGTTTTGTTGGTTATGATGAGACCTTACCTCTGGACTTGATGGCATGACCTGAAGGTGTACTTTCGTGACCGCTATTTGAACTTCTTGCAGAGTAAAACTAGGGGTGACGAATTTGGGCTCCGTTTTGTTAGTTATGACGAGTCTATACCTCTGGACTTGATGGAGTGACCTGAAGGTCTAAATCGGTGATTGCAACTGGAACTCCTAGACTGGTAGAACTAGGTGTGCCGAGTTTGGGTTCGTTTTGTTAGTTACGATGAGACCTTACCACCGGACTTGATAGAGTGACCTGAAGGGGTAATTCAGTAACTACTGCTGGAATTTCTGAACGAGTAGAACTAGGTGTGCCGAATTTGGGCTTCGTTTTGTTAGTTATGACGAGTCCATACCTCCGGACTTGATGGAGTGACCTGAAGGTGTAGTTCAGTGATTACAAGTGGAACTCCTAGACTTGTAGAACTAGGTGTGCCGAGTTTGGGTTCGTTTTGTTAGTTACGATGAGACCTTACCACCGGACTTGATTGAGTGACCTGAAGGTGTAATCAGGTGGTTACAAATGGAATTCCTAGACTAGTAGAACTAGGTGTGACGAGTTTGGGTTCGTTTTGTTAGTTACGATGAGACCTTACCACCGGACTTGATAGAGTGACCTGAAGGGGTAATTCAGTAACTACTGCTGGAATTTCTGAACGAGTAGAACTAGGTGTGCCGAGTTTGGGCTCGTTTTGTTGGTTATGATGAGACCTTACCTCTGGACTTGATGGCATGACCTGAAGGTGTACTTTCGTGACCGCTATTTGAACTTCTTGCAGAGTAAAACTAGGGGTGACGAATTTGGGCTCCGTTTTGTTAGTTATGACGAGTCTATACCTCTGGACTTGATGGAGTGACCTGAAGGTCTAAATCGGTGATTGCAACTGGAACTCCTAGACTGGTAGAACTAGGTGTGCCGAGTTTGGGTTCGTTTTGTTAGTTACGATGAGACCTTACCACCGGACTTGATAGAGTGACCTGAAGGGGTAATTCAGTAACTACTGCTGGAATTTCTGAACGAGTAGAACTAGGTGTGCCGAATTTGGGCTTCGTTTTGTTAGTTATGACGAGTCCATACCTCCGGACTTGATGGAGTGACCTGAAGGTGTAGTTCAGTGATTACAAGTGGAACTCCTAGACTTGTAGAACTAGGTGTGCCGAGTTTGGGTTCGTTTTGTTAGTTACGATGAGACCTTACCACCGGACTTGATTGAGTGACCTGAAGGTGTAATCAGGTGGTTACAAATGGAATTCCTAGACTAGTAGAACTAGGTGTGACGAGTTTGGGTTCGTTTTGTTAGTTACGATGAGACCTTACCACCGGACTTGATAGAGTGACCTGAAGGGGTAATTCAGTAACTACTGCTGGAATTTCTGAACGAGTAGAACTAGGTGTGCCGAATTTGGGCTTCGTTTTGTTAGTTATGACGAGTCCATACCTCCGGACTTGATGGAGTGACCTGAAGGTGTAGTTCAGTGATTACAAGTGGAACTCCTAGACTTGTAGAACTAGGTGTGCCGAGTTTGGGTTCGTTTTGTTAGTTACGATGAGACCTTACCACCGGACTTGATTGAGTGACCTGAAGGTGTAATCAGGTGGTTACAAATGGAATTCCTAGACTAGTAGAACTAGGTGTGACGAGTTTGGGTTCGTTTTGTTAGTTACGATGAGACCTTACCACCGGACTTGATAGAGTGACCTGAAGGGGTAATTCAGTAACTACTGCTGGAATTTCTGAACGAGTAGAACTAGGTGTGCCGAGTTTGGGCTCGTTTTTTTGGTTATGATGAGACCTTACCTCTGGACTTGATGGCATGACCTGAAGGTGTACTTTCGTGACCGCTATTTGAACTTCTTGCAGAGTAAAACTAGGGGTGACGAATTTGGGCTCCGTTTTGTTAGTTATGACGAGTCTATACCTCTGGACTTGATGGAGTGACCTGAAGGTCTAAATCGGTGATTGCAACTGGAACTCCTAGACTGGTAGAACTAGGTGTGCCGAGTTTGGGTTCGTTTTGTTAGTTACGATGAGACCTTACCACCGGACTTGATAGAGTGACCTGAAGGGGTAATTCAGTAACTACTGCTGGAATTTCTGAACGAGTAGAACTAGGTGTGCCGAATTTGGGCTTCGTTTTGTTAGTTATGACGAGTCCATACCTCCGGACTTGATGGAGTGACCTGAAGGTGTAGTTCAGTGATTACAAGTGGAACTCCTAGACTTGTAGAACTAGGTGTGCCGAGTTTGGGTTCGTTTTGTTAGTTACGATGAGACCTTACCACCGGACTTGATTGAGTGACCTGAAGGTGTAATCAGGTGGTTACAAATGGAATTCCTAGACTAGTAGAACTAGGTGTGACGAGTTTGGGTTCGTTTTGTTAGTTACGATGAGACCTTACCACCGGACTTGATAGAGTGACCTGAAGGGGTAATTCAGTAACTACTGCTGGAATTTCTGAACGAGTAGAACTAGGTGTGCCGAATTTGGGCTTCGTTTTGTTAGTTATGACGAGTCCATACCTCCGGACTTGATGGAGTGACCTGAAGGTGTAGTTCAGTGATTACAAGTGGAACTCCTAGACTTGTAGAACTAGGTGTGCCGAGTTTGGGTTCGTTTTGTTAGTTACGATGAGACCTTACCACCGGACTTGATTGAGTGACCTGAAGGTGTAATCAGGTGGTTACAAATGGAATTCCTAGACTAGTAGAACTAGGTGTGACGAGTTTGGGTTCGTTTTGTTAGTTACGATGAGACCTTACCACCGGACTTGATAGAGTGACCTGAAGGGGTAATTCAGTAACTACTGCTGGAATTTCTGAACGAGTAGAACTAGGTGTGCCGAATTTGGGCTTCGTTTTGTTAGTTATGACGAGTCCATACCTCCGGACTTGATGGAGTGACCTGAAGGTGTAGTTCAGTGATTACAAGTGGAACTCCTAGACTTGTAGAACTAGGTATGCCGAGTTTGGGTTCGTTTTGTTAGTTACGATGAGACCTTACCACCGGACTTGATTGAGTGACCTGAAGGTGTAATCAGGTGGTTACAAATGGAATTCCTAGACTAGTGGAACTAGGTGTGACGAGTTTGGTTTCGTTTTGTTAGTTACGATAAGACCTTACCACCGGACTTGATGGAGTGAAATTCGGCACACCTAGTTCTACTGGTTCAGAAATTCCAGCAGTAGTTACTGAATTACCCCTTCAGGTCACTCCATCAAGTCTGGTGGTAAGGTCTCATCATAACTAACAAAACGAACCCAAACTCGGCACACCTAGTCCTACAAGTCTAGAAGTTCCACTTGTAATCACCGAACTATACCTTCAGGTCACTCCATCATGTCCGGTGATAAGGTCTCATCATAACCTACAAAACGAACCCAAACTCGGCACACCTAGTTCCACCAGTCTAGGAGTTCCAGTTGCAATCACCGATTTACACCTTCAGGTCACTCCATCAAGTCCGGAGGTATGGACTCGTCATAACTAACAAAACGGAGCCCAAATTCGGCACATCTAGTTCTACTCGTTCAGAAATTCCAGCAGTAGTTACTGAATTACCCCTTCAGGTCACTCCATCAAGTCTGGTGGTAAGGTCTCATCATAACTAACAAAACGAACCCAAACTCGGCACACCTAGTTCTACTAGTCTAGGAGTTCCACTTGTAATCACCGAATTACACCTTCAGGTCACTCCATCAAGTCCGGTGGTAAGGTCTCATCATAACCAACAAAACGAACCCAAACTCGGCACACCTAGTTCCACTAGTCTAGGAGTTCCTATTGTTGTAATCACCAAATTACACCTTCAGGTCACTCCATCAAGTCCGCAGGTAGGTAAGGTCTTATTATAACTGACAAAACCAGTTCAAAGTCCAGAGCTAACATCTCACTACCAGTAGAGGGCTTCCAGTGCCAAGCAGTCTTTGGAGCAGGTATTCATATTTCGTATCGAAGTATATTTCTGAGGTAGGTATAAGAAATGAAAAACAAATTCAATCTTTCAAATTATCAAAATAATTTCATTTGACTACGATTCCCACAGTCAACCGTGCGTACACTAGTGTGTGTGTGACTTTTGTCAATGTAGTAGTGCGATTCTATACCTATCCATTTTGTAAACGCGTCCTTAAACGGTGATTCTCACCACCATCCTTCACAGTTAGCTACCGTGGGTAAATCTTTGTTTCAGAGAGCACGAGGGATCTGTGACAGTAAACACCTGGCTGCAGAGCTCCACCATGTCAAGCAAGTTTTGCATGACAACAAGCTTCGAGTCCCGCGCCTACGTCACAGTGAACGAGTGAAGCCGGCCACAGTCGAGCGTGTACCTGCTGTACTGCCATATGTTAGAGGAGTCACTGACAAGATTGGCTACATCTTGAAGCGCGCTTCCATCAAAACATACTTCAAGCCGCTGAAGAAGATTGGTCAGTTTTTACCATCGGTCAAGTGTAATGTCCCTCTGCAAGATGCAGGAGTGTACAAGCTTGATTGTGAATGTGGTCTCTCCTACATAGGACAAACTAAAAGATCAATAAAAACCCGCGTTAAAGAACATATAACTGATGTGAAGAATCGACGCTCCGGGAAGTCTGCAGTCTGTGAACACGTACAGGATCGCCCCCGTCACTACATCAGATTTGATAGACCGCAGATCCTCGCTAAAGAACACCGATTCCTTCCAAGGATGATTCGCGAGGCTATTGAAATCAAAAAACATCCTAATTTCAATAGAGAAGATGGCTGGGTGCTACCATCTGCTTGGGATCCTATAATAAATAAAATTAAATCCCAACCCAAGCATACAACTGCAAGACTTCAAGATACCATAAGTTCATACTGCATAGATCGGAACAAAAGTTAAATTTTAATCTATGGTAACCGCGGTTAACTATGACATATGGACGTTGAACATCTCAGTCCTGCCCGTGACCATGAGTGCTGTAAAGCGTTCGAAACGTCGGGTATTTAAAAAGTTAAAATATACGCGATAAATTCCGTAAAAACTAGTATTATTTCAATGTGCAGTGTTCGCGTAAATATAAGAAATCATTAGACGGCTGTTTATTTCAGGCAGGGCCTCCCTAGCTTATCTACAGTTTACTAAATTTTTCCAAAGCTGAGCGTGTAAATTATTGCAGTATCTACGTACCAGTGAACGAACGTAGCCAAAGAGGATTGGTATTATTGGTTCCGGCCCTATAGTTGCCAGGGCCGATCCCCTTCTGGCCAGTTCATCCGATGCATCGTTGCCTCTACATCCACAGTGTCCCTTGATCCATTGCAAAATCACATTGTTGTGCTTACATACCTATTCAATCGTTGATGGCACTCATATATCAGTCCCAAGTTCGCCACATTGCAACTCAGAGCTTGTAGTACCACCATACTGTCGATCAGTATTCTGATGGAGAAGTCTTTCACCTTCCTAGCATGTACTGCTATGGCCGCTTGGATGATACCCATGCATTCAGCTTGGAAGACTGTGTTATGGGTACCCAGCGGTGTGCATATGTGGATATTAAGGTCTTCAGAGAAAGCCCCAGACCCCACACCTTTATTTGTCTTAGAACCATCCATGAAAACTTTGAACTCTTTTGGACCCAATCCTTCCAGATGGTCAGTTTCCTTCAATTGTATCCTGTACTACTTATCGAATACAAATTGTTTTGGGATCCTATCATACTTGGCTTCTAAGATAGAATTTTTTTTGTAAATTCTATCAGATATACCTGTATGGGGGACTCTGCTCTTACTTAAAAGATTTAGGGTCTTGAGTCTAATGACAGCTAAAGTTGCTTCTTGTTGTATATGTAGATGAAGCGGTGTTAGCTCCAGTACAGCCTCTAAAGCAGCTGTTGGTGTTGTTCTTAGGCAGCCCATGGCAGCAATACAAGTCCATCTCTGATAACGCTAAAGTTTTCGTATAGTGTTGGCTTCATTCGTTTTTGTCCACCATACCAGAGCCGTATGTGATCATGGGCCGAATTACAGTTTTGTACAGCCACAATATAATTTTTGGCGTCAAACCCCATCGTTTGTCAATCATGTTTCTACATTGCCAGAAAGTTAAGCTTTGTTGATTTTGTTTTCTGTGTTTATTACAATTAAGTTTACTGTCCAAGGTAAGACCTAAGTATTTTACCTCAGAGGACAGCTGGAGTTTTGTGCTGAAGACTTGGAAGCTGATAGTTATTCAGCATTCGTTTTTGTATGAACATTACCATAACCGTTTTGTTTGGATTAACGGTTAGGTCATATTCCCTGCACCATCTCTCCACAATACTGAGAGCCGCTTGGGTCAGGTCGCACACAATGCTTGCTGTCTTTCCAGAGACCAGTATTGTCAGATCATCTGCATAACCGACTCTGTAAAAACGAATAGCGTTTAATTTGCTGATGAGTTCATTAATGACCATATTCCACAGGAGAGGTGAAAGAACCCCACCCTTGTGTTTTGCTTTTAATTTGCACTTATTTTTGGTGTAGAATTTCTTCAGTCACATTCTCACCAAATAGTAGTACGGAATCGGTTAATAGGTTTTAACGGACTAACGGACGATAAAAGATATAAAATAAAACATTAAATGGATGGTAAAATTTTATTATAAGAAACGAAATAAACAAAAAACAATCTGACATGACTTATATAACGTGAGCATTTTGTGAATGATAAATCTAAAATATTAAATACAGTAATGGCGTCCCTTATTTAGACAGCTATGATTTTAGCGCCAAATGTGACAATCTGGAAAATATCTACTCTCTAAAATTAATAATCAAAGTAATAAAATCACATAATAGTGGAGGAATTCTTTATTTTTTTTTTTGTACATTACTATGAGGTTTTCTAGTTATAACTACAACTATATAACTACAGTTTACAAGATGGCGGTCTTCACACTCTTATTAATTGTATATTACGTAAATATTATATTATAGAAAGGATTACTTAAACTATTGCGTTTAGTTAAATAGTAAATAAAATAATTTTACTGCATTTAAAACAATAATAAATAGCAAAGTGTGTTGCCAGCGATAAAAATTAAATATCGATGAAAATACTTAAACATTTAGGTGCTCGTTAAAATTTAGTGATTTTACCAATCTATTCAAGGAAGTTTTACATAAATTACAAAAATCTATACTTTTAAATCATCTACAATACTAAGTGTGAACTTTTTGAACATTTAAATATCCATTCCAAGAAGTTTTTTGTCGAAGATGAATTCTCCGAGTGATGAGTGGCGGTCGAGCATCTTCTTAAGAGTTGATGCCTTTCCAGCGAGGTCCCTTTGTCCCTTGTATTGTTCTTCCAAGAACTCGCCAGTTAGGTAGTCCACAAGCTGTAAGAATAAAAAAATATTATTACTGTAATAAATGAGGTAAGTACTTCTTCATGATGACGATTTGATATGCTTCGATTTACAGATGCGATTCCCATAAACCAGTTGCAACATACATTGATTATTATCTGGAAATTATCCAGCAATAAGATTAATTTAATAATTATAATTATTTAATTTCAAAACAAAATAATGCTCTTTAATTATTTATATCAACAACGATGTCAAAATTAAAACATATCAACGTTATTTGTCATATTACTACCCCTTTATAAGTTCGGTAAAAGGAAAAGGGGAAATCCCCACCCATAGTCAATTCTCGTGTTCGGATACACACTATCGACTTGAGGCCAAAAAATTAAGGCATAGTATTACCCGCTTTCGGATTAGGTTTGCCAGATCGGAAGTCTAAAATATCTGGACAAATTTTGAAAAAGTCGGGATTTTGGGGTTGTTATCGTGAGAAATAAATATTAAAAATAAATAAAAAGTTTATTTTTTTAATTAAGGGGCTACAAAACGTACTTTAAAAAAAAACGAATTTAAGCACACTTAATTTTTAGGTTTCCACATGTATTTGGCATTGGACTTTATAGAGTCCACTAATTTGGATCCTTTAGTACTATTCTGAAAATATTTAAAATTCAAACAATTTACTTCAAAGTTTAGTCCAATTACTAACTCGGCTTTTTAAATCGAAGGCTACACGTTAACTTTCCGAGGAACTGATTGTCTGGAAATTTTGAAGTCTGTCGGGAGTCTTGGAGATCATTTAAAATGTCGGGAGAATCTAAACAAATCCCGACCATCTGGCAACCTTATGTCGGATACACGCTATAGACTTTAAGCAGAATATCATATACAGAAATAAACGTCGAGGATGAATGTGTACGGGCCACAGCAGCATATTATATAAAAAAAACGATGGTGATGACCTTCCATGACATATTTTATGCGAAAAACTTAAGATTTTTTTAGTAAAATAGAAAAATTGATAATATAAGAATTTGATGATTATCTTATATAACTAATGGGTTTTTTAAAAGGGTTAATAGGCTTTATAACTCTCTATATCTTCTCCTAAATGCCTGGATAGGTTTTGATAAAGTTTTGTAAGTGTGATGAAGTTGATTTTAGAATGGTTTAGATTCACAATAGGACCCGGTAGATGGGCTGTTGGAGATCCAGAAATACCCGTGTCAAGCCAGGGTTGTATCGCTAGTAATATAAAATATAAACTTACGTGGTAGTCATTGAACTTGGGGTCGGACTCGCAAGCGATGATCACGGACCTGATGCTCTTGGTGACTTCGGACTCCATTTTCAGGGCATGCTCTAGCGCGTCGACACCGCTCTCCCATGATTTACGTTCTGGAGGCTAAATGGAGAACTTTAATTAATATTTGTTTTATACGGACCGCGAGCTGTCACCAACACTCGGTCTTCTGTGTGGCGTAAGGCATAAGAGCTTGATATATTATTTTACTGTTCTTCTAATTTATCTTTCTATGTTTCTACACTGACGACGAGATTTTTATCATATTAACATGCCTATGTTGTAGTGGTGGCCTTAGGGTATCCACTACCCTATACAAGGTGTAAGTGTAAACACCGTTGTCACTAAAACCATAGGTAGTTGGCTTTAATATAAATATATTTATCCGAATTTTGAAAAAAAAAATGCCATTTTCTTTCATAAAATTTAAAAAGTTTCTGTCCGACACCGTCCGTAAATTCGTGGATACCCTATGCGCCCGAGTGACGTAATCACTGTAAAGATCACCGCCCGCCCTAGCTACCTACACAATATTCCAATAAAAAAACAATAAGTACACGTAACCTGTGATGTAACTTTTCCTTCATACTTTCATCCTGGCTTAGGACAGGCAAAAATTGAGGAATCAAGGAAAAATTAAGATTTTACTAAAAAAAAATGTTATTTTTCATTCAATTTACGTTCTATAAGTAAAACCAAACCACTGGTTTCGTGGATAACGGTGTTTTCACTAACGCCCTGTATAATTCCTCGAAGGCTATAAAAGGTTATAAAGTAAAACTGAAAAATAAGTTCGGCAGCAGCGTCATACTGATAACAGCTTTAAATAACATTAAAACTGCATTTTTCAACTCCAGGCGGGTCAAGCGTGATAGCCATTGTAATTAGTACTACTACCTAGGAGGCAGTCTATGAAAGAGTCCCATGTTCTGCATTGGTACACGCAAGCTGTGACAGTCCGTATGCTCGTTGCCCCCTTTCCTATAAAAAATATGATAAATTCTCTTACGCCACAGATACGCGTTAATAATAGGGTATTTTCCAAATTTTTGAGAAATGCTTATATTTAAAGATTCGGACAAACGATTTAACAGAAAAATAGAAATAAAATAATTAATGTCTTTTTTTCTCCATTAAACCAATTAAAGTTGAATTTATTTTTAATGGTTTTGAGTTTACCGCCAAAACGCTCGGTTCGATGACGTTTACTGTGTGACGTCAACTTTGTGTAAACAACATTTTTTTATTTAACTGGCTTTACGGCTCTGGGTTCTAGCCCTTTTGAACCTATCATTTCTTTCGGAATCTTCATTTTTATATATTTTTTATTTTGGAAGGATTGGTAATTTTATACTATCGCGGTCACCTCGTTTTTTGACTCTAGAAAATGGAAAAATCATTCGATTTCGATGATTTCTTATTAAAATCTTCATTATTATGGCGGATTATGAAAAAATTACAAGAATAAGAAAATGAAAATTTATATTGGTTTAAATGTTCATGAAAATGCATTCATTCACTTATAATTGTTGATAACTTTTTTAAATAATCAAATGAATTTTTTATATTTTTTTATTATATTCAAAAATTAATCAATAACTTATATTATCCTCGAAAAAATCTTGTAACAAAATAAAAAAATTATGCAATTTTTTGTATCTTAATCTAAATAACGCTAATTAAAAAAATTTAAAAAAAATTGAAAAAAATCACATAATGTTTATTTATTATTTTTTTAGTAAAGCGAGCTCGGTACTTAGGGCATCCCGACTCGGACAGGTAAGGTTAGAAGGAGATAGCGAGGTCGAGTGAGCGAGCGAATAGACCCTGCCATCTCTTTCGGTGTTTTTTTGTTATAAACCATTCAGATGTAGGAGTTCCGCGAAGCGGGGCTCCGCCGACCGGGCTTCACTCGTCTGCGCTACGTTGAGTGACGTGGTGCTTGGCCTCCCCCACGCGTCACAGGGCTCCTACTTCTGCGTGGTTTATAAGAAATAACCACGAAGGAGATGGCGGGGTCGAATGAGCAAGCGAAGCGAGCGAATAGACCCCGCCATCTCCTTCTAACCCAATCTGTTCGAGTCGGAATGCCCGAGCTCGCATCGTTCGATCTTATACTCAATAAAAACCAGAATAAAAAAATTCGTTTTTTGTGTCCCAAGGCATTCACTTTAATCAATCTATAATAATATTCTTTATGGTACACCAATATACATTAAAAATGAAAACAGAATGAGAAAAAAAACGAGTGTGCTTATGACTGAAGTAATATAATATAGGGCGATAAGGATCGCCCTGGATTCTTGTCTTGATTTCGATTCGTGTATTCTCGCCTTGTTTTTTTTTTCTTATATAATTTATTGAAGTGAAAACTTCTTTAGGATCGTTGTGATTTGAATGAATGAATACTCGATGACACGAAAAATCGACACTAAAAAGAGACAAACATCTACATCTACAAGATTTGGCGTGCGAGAGAATGAGATAGAATACAGTATACAGTGTTGCCTATTATCTCGGTATCAATAAATTCATAATAAAAAATGAATTAATAATAAAAAAGAATAATAATAAAAAATGAACTAATTATAAAAATTTATTAGTAAAATATAAATAAGGTTTCGTTTCTTTACCGCGTCTGAACTGCACAAATGTTTATTTATTTTTTTTACCATTTTATTGCATTGTTTAATAAGTTTACTAGTATTGAGCTGGCCGAAATTCAACCGAGCAATGGATTTGAAAAATGAGTGTATATTCACTTTACTTTACCCGCCTTCACATTGACAGCAACATACTGACTGGTTATACGTGTATAATTATTTACCGTTACAGTATATTTAAGTGCACTGCTGAACATAGGCCCCATAGATTGCCTCATAGGGGGGATATTTGCCATAGTTGCCACGCTTGGAAAGCGGGTTGGTTGCAGTTTTTTTTAGTACTTATTAGTAAGACGTTGCTGCCCATCTCCCGATTCGTTTCCCTCTGTCGCCTATTACGACACCCGAGGGATGGTATGGGGCAGTGGACATTCATACACCACCACTACACGGTAAAGAATTGTTTAAAAGACTCTTATTACTATAAATGTGCTACATGTAATATTACTTACCCTGATTTGAATGAGGGATGTGACGTTAGTGTCAAGTTCACCTCTCATGAGGAGGTAGTCGATAAGCTTCATCGCGTGCTCCCTCTCCTCCGATCCAGCGTCGAAGAATAGTTTCGCGAAGCCTGGGCGATTGATCTGTCCACAAGAGACAAATAAAATAATATTCTTAATATTTATTTTTTAAGAAACGTTACTTCCAAACTAGACACACACAATTCCACATTGTCCTGTATCGTGGGCGCATCTCGGAACAATTATATGTTGCGTGACTCTACCACGCTATATTATGGTTGTAGTACAAATGAGTCGGCTCGACCGGGGTAGGACCACGCTCTCACAGAATACCGGCGTAAAATAGCAGCTTATACTGATGTGTTTCGTATGGTTAGTATAGAGAACCGGAGACACTTTTTTACTGGAAACGAGGCATTTCACCTTAGTCCTCAGGGGTGACAACGCACCTGTGTTTTGATTTTTAATCGAGGATAAATGTAGATGTCTATGGGCCATAGCATCCACTTACCATCAGATGAAACTGTGTGCTCGTTTGTCACCCTTATTCTATTTAAAAAAAATGTGGGCCATACAAATACTTGTTCCGTGAGGGATTCGATGCCGCGGCCTTTGATTAACTTAAATTTAAATAATGCCGCGTAAATAGATTCTACGCAAGCGGAGACAGTGTTGCTAGTTTATAATAACACTGCTTACCCCATCTCTAGAGAAATGTGCTCCCATGGCAAGGTATTGCAGGGAGGCAGCAACTTCCATTTGGATCTGGCGGCGCATGCTGGAGCGGCAGCTCTGCTGCATCGTAATCCATTGCTTCGGGATGTTCACCGGAGTTACGCTGCCTAATAAAATAAAATAAAAGAATTTAGGAAAAACATTAATCTCTCGTTACCACGCTGCAGCTATACGGCTGCGGTACAAATGGGTCGGCTCGACCGGGGAAGTACCACGCTATGTCAGAATACCAGAGTAAAATAGCAGCTTAACGCTACTGTGTTTCGTATGGTGAGTGTAGAGAACCGGAGACCCTTTTTACTGGAAACAAAGCATTCCATCTTCGTCCTCGGGATTGACAACTCGCTACTTCTTCATTTTGATTCCTAATCGAGGACAGATGTAGATGTCTATGTTCCACAGGATGCATTAACCATCAAGTGGCAGTCCATACAGTTGTGCCCATTTGTGCCCCTTATTCTGTAAAAAATTACTTTATTCTTTCTGTATAAAAAAACTAACAAATTGTGCATAAATTGTTTATTAAAAAAAAGTTAGCTACGATCCCTCCGATATTATCTGTGGAATGGCAAAAACGTTGGGTGTGTTTGCTTCCAGAAAAAATGTTCGAAAAAAAAAAGAAGTTTGAATAAGTTACGTTCTTTTTATAAGCAAAAAGTATTCTACGAAGGCATTCCAAACAGTTTATATTTTATAAGTTTATTTGTAACATCAAACAGTTTTTTTTTATTTCAAGATAAGTTTGCACACAAGCATTCCATAAGCAATAACGAATGAACTTAATTAAAACTTGGAGTATAAGTCAAAATTTTATTTTCACGATTCTCTGAACGACGTTATCCGAAGGTATCTTAGTTCTATAAATGTTTCCTCGGTTTTGGAGCCTTTTGAGACGATGGCAAGACACCTAACGGTATGAGTTTGTTCTCTTGAAAGAAGGATACAGCTAGGTTCACCAGATCGGAAGACTAAACTGTCTCGACAAATTTAGAAAATATCGGGATTTTGAGGTTGTTGTCGGGAGAAAAAAACATTAAAAATAATTTTTTTTAATTAAGAGGCCATAGAAAGTACTTTAAACACAAAACTAATTGAAGTACACTCAATTTTTAGGTTGTCTTATGTATTTGGCACTGGACTTTACTAGAGCCCACCAATTTGGATCCTTTGATTATATTCAGAAAAGATTTAAAATTCAAACAATTTACTTCAAAGTTCAGTTTAATTAGTAATTATTTTTTAAAGGCCATACGTTAACATTCCGAGAAGCTGTTTGTCTGGAAATTTTGAGTTTTGTCGGGAGTCTGGAGATCATTTGAAATGTCGAGAGAATTCAGACGAATCTCGCCCATCTGGCAAGCCTAGATACAGCCATCGTGTTGTGAATGTAATGTACATAGACACTTTTGCCGCCTTTCATTTTAGACATTTTTTTTAGAGACATACCTCGTTTAGGCCCTACGCACGGTGCAGTTTTTAAAGAAATTGTATCTGCGTTTGGTTTTCTGCCCAAAGGCTAAATATAGACATTCAAGAGCAAACGCAGTCAGCGTTCTTGGTACCATTTTAGTAATTAGTTTTTTTTTTCATTGTTATCTATACAAATAAATAAAACTGAAGTGTGTGTTTGTAATGTCAAAATAACAGCTTTTTACTAAATGCATATGAAAGTATATACGGTACACATGTACCAAAAGACTTTTTTTTTTAAATTTGGACCGATTTTGACGGGACTTTCACTGGCAGACAGCTGGTGTTATAAGGAGTAACTTAGGCTACTTTTACTTTAGAAAAAGAATTATGGTTTCGCGCATTAGAAATAACCATGAAATCCAATCGTAATAAATTACACGCGGGCGAAGTCGCGGGGAACACCTAGTAAATAAATATTATTGAATTTATGTTACGTAAATAATTTTTTAGAGTAAAATAGCGTCGGAAATATGATTCAGACACGGGCATGAAGGTATTTGTGTAAATACCGTATGCCAACTGCTTAACAAAAAGAAAACATGTTTGTTACTCCCAATGCCAAAAGGTCAATATTCAACTGTACAAAATGGCCGACACTGACGCCCTACAACGCTTTTGTTAAATTGTGTTTTTATAATTTGTGCTAATTTGATAGGTATGAGGCATTGTTTTGTTCCTAGTTAATTATAATAGCATAAATTAAAGATTTTATTGTTCAATAGATAAATACTAAAAATTAAATGTTAATAATTATTACTTTCAAATTGCTAAAAAAGAAGTTATTTATTGGCAACCCTTAGGGGTGGAATTTTTTCTCCAAATTTATATGGGACAAACCTTTAAGTATAATCTATTTAAAAAAATAGAATCATTAAAACCGGTTCTTTATCTGCGACGATATCATATGAAATTCCTTAAACAATAGTCCAATATGAAACTTTTCCCCCTATTTTCCACTCTTGGAGGCGGAACTTTTTCTTACAAATTTAATGGGACCAACCTTGTGGTAAAGCCCGTTTAATAAAAAAAGAATTACTAAAATTGGTTAACAATCTGTGAAGATATCGCGTAACATATATACAATAAAAACATACACTCGAATTGAGAACCTCCTCCTTTTTGAAGTCGGTTAAAAAGGTTTAAGGATTTTTTTTTTTGTAGGAATAGGAAGATGTCTTTACATTCTGCTATCAGAAAAGATAGCAGAATGTATCGTGCTACAACTATACTACTAATATAGCTGCAGCATGGCTCTACCACGGGTATACACGGATGATATATTAATGAGCATCAAGCTCGCCTATCGATCAATCCATCATCATCATCATTACAGCCCCTAACAAGTCTACTGCTGAACATAAGCCTCCCTCTAGGAATGCCACAATGCACGGTCCCGAGCCACCTGCATGTCTTACCAGGTCGTCACTCCATCTAGTTGGGGGACTCCCTACACTTTGCCTGCCGGTACGAAGCTGCCACTCGAGAGCCTTTTATCGATCCATCCATAACATTGTAAACAACATTAGATAATATAGTACAGGGATGGCGAGCCAATGGCACGCGACATGATATATTGGGCACGCCACGCCACCGATCACAAAGTTCACTAAGAAGTGAATTAGTTATTAGTAATGTTATGAAGGAACGCGAGTGATCCTACTATTTTTAATGACATTTAGTTCGTTTCATCATCATCATCATTACAGTTTACAGCCCTTCACAAGTTCACGCCTCCCACAAGGAATGCATAGTTCGTTTACGCATAGCATAATAGTCAATTTCGTTGACGCATTTAAAAATTCATTTTGGTTATATTTAGGATTTCACAACACCAATATAAGTTATATTTGTCATCTAATCTGCAACAACAGAAGTCACACTAATGTTACTATAATTTTAATTGCGCGTATAAGCGATTTACTATATACTATTATTTGCTTTATATTCAGGATGTCAAAAAATTTTTACGGCACGTCTATTACCTAATCAAACATTTCTTTAGAAAAAATAGCACATTGATACATAAAGGTTTGCAACTCCTGATAATTATAGAACAAAGTCACATGGCGAGATGTCTTTGCTTTTCTTTTCAGAAAAGAAAAGCAATAGGTACATCGATTTCTTAGATTAATTGAGACATAAATGGCGCCTTTAATTCACTGTCATGTTATCAAATTATAAATAATATGGAATGTACATCTATCTATATGTAAGGGACATCTCAAGTGCACGGCACAAACAAGACACTAAAACCTTTATCTGAATCTGTGATTGTCGGTCGATATATAAAAAAAATATGTATCTAAGTCACATGACGAGATGTCTTTGCTTTTCCTTTCAGAAAAAAAAAACAATAGGTACATCGATTTCTCAGACTGATTTGAAAGGTATAAATGGCGGGTTTTAATGGCTGTCACGTTACCAAATTATAAATAATATAGAATGTACATTTTTATCTACACGTAAAGGACTAAGGGAAATCTCAAGTGCACGGCGCAAACAAGGACACGTGGACCTTTATCTGACGCTGTGTGATTGATATAACAATATGTATGTTTTGGACACCATGATGAGACATTGTTTCTATGTTACTGAAGACAGAATTGATAAGCATAAAATGGTTAAAACTATTCCGTTACCTCTCAAGTGGAATGAAATAAAGATTAGATAATTTTTGAATCCTTGTGATTTGAAACGTGGTGAAATGCAAAAGCAACAATAAAAGGAGACAAATATATATATATATATATATATATATATATATATATATATATATATATATATATATATACATACTTACAGGATTTGGTCTGCAAGAGAATGAGATAGAATTAGAACATCAAGCATCTATTTTAGGTACCAGCTTGAGTAGGGTTGCCACCCGCAATATAATACAAAATATCGTAGTATATTTCAGTCTATTGTACTACCTATATATTATAGAAAAGTAATATAATACGAATAATATCATATTTTTAACACAATAACCTTACCTACCTTATAACCCTAATTCAACTGTCGTTAATTGTTATATTAACTGTGATTGGAAGTCTGGAAAACAAGTAGACGGAAAATTTTTTTCCATCATGAGCGTAAAATTAAAAGAAGAAAGAAATAGTGCATGTATTGATTTAATTAAAAATTAGATTTAATAAAAAAGGCACGTATTAATTTAATTAAAAATTATTTTCATAATTTATTTTGATATGAATCTAAATTTCTCAGAAACCTATAGTTATTTTACAAGTAAGGTAGAAGGTAAGGGGGCGTCCATAAATTACGTGAAGTGTTTTTTTTTTTAATTTTCTGTCCCTCCCTCCCCCCTGGTGATATGTCGTGGGATTTTATTCAACCCCCTCTCCCATCCTCCAATCTCACGTGAGGTTTTTTCAAAATGGGGGTTTCTTACGTAAACGCGTTGGATTGTTATTGTAAAAAGAATTTTGTGTGAGTAGTGTGATATTACGCTGAGTAAGTGATCCTAAGCCTTATAAAAAATAAAACTGGATCGGAAATTTAGTGCAATGTTAAATTCTATTTTTACTGTACTATTTCATTAAACATTTTATTTATCAACGTCTTACAATCGTCGTTTCTCTAGCGCTCACGTGACCTTCATACAAATAAATCGATATTTTAATTGTTAATAATTTTTATTTTTGGTTAAGAATATGGTAATAACTCTAAGTGACATTTTCCTTCATTAAAAAAATTGTCTTTGGCCAAACCTACCATACTCTTTGGCTTGACCATAGGTTTGACTAATTGGTTTAATAATCTGACATTTCAGTAGTGGTTAATCGTATTACGATATACGCTTAAGATTAAATCCCAAGTATGTACAATCTGGATTAAATGGACCAAAATAGTATAATTTTTTTTGTTTCAATCAGAAAAAAAAATTGCGTGATATTTGCCGAGACCCCCCCCCTCTCCAACGTAAGATTAGATGAGATTTGACTCGACCTCCTCCCACCCTTAAACATCTCACGTAATTTATGGATGCTCCCTAAGGTGGTTAGATCATTGATCGTTAAAACAAAGAGCGATAATAAATATATATTATGGAAAAATATATTCATATTTGTATTGAGTACATACAGACAAAGATTAAAAATAAATGTGTACTTTTTTCCGAAATTTCTCAAAAGTACTATATTTTTGCATCCTTTTTGGGTTTAATACCATATTTAGTAAAAAAAAGGCGGCAACCCTAACTATGAGAGTCGATCAATTATCGTTTGACTTTGCGTATAGAATAAAGCAGATGGCGCTATTACAAATTTTACTCGCAATTTGCTGAAGGTTTCACTTCCAATGCGTGTAAACTGATTTTTTTTAAATTTATACATATACCTGTTTCAATTAGTTTTTCTCTCCATAGGCCTTTAGTCAATGGTAATCCAAATGTAAAATCCAGTTAATTTTCCTTCTAGATTGACAATTTTTTTCAGAGCCTGTTAAGGACTACATTTACACAGGCCATTTCGGTAGATCTTGGCTTTCAAGGAGGAGAAGAGTTACCTACATGATTGTAAGGAGTAAGCGGTCGAAGCTGGTGGAACCATGGATGTTTAAGTGAGGACATATGGCGATCAACTCTAGCAGCCGCCATTCCGAATTCTAATGCTGGTTAAAATCTAGTTTAAGCTTAAACCCCACAATGTTAAAATTTGAATTCAGACTTATTGTTCTGTCTTATTTGTTCTAATTTGTATTGTGGCGTTTGAGTTTAAGACTTAAGTGTATAAGAGATGTAAGTCACTCATATGCTTACACCAACATAGTGTTGCACGCCACAATTAATGCCAAATTGATTGAGAAAACGGACAATGACATATCGGTCGTTTAACCAGGGGCTACAAGCCTTCTTTATTCTTCTTTATTTATAATCTCTTCTTCTTTCTTCTTTATTTATAATTTTTTTTTTATAATGATTGATATAATATATATTTATTGACTATTATTAAAAAGTTAGGAAAAAGATCGCTGTAGAAGAAAAATCATCTATTGTTATAAAGTATTTTATTCAAATAACAACAAAAAGCATTAATTTATAACACATAAAGATTCGAGTGATAACAACACCGAATAAGTACGTACTTATTCAAAAGATAAAACTTTATTTTCAATATTATATAAGAACTTTATTTTTATAAGGTGCATGCGGGCCGGCCCATAAAAGTGAAGCATCTCTGGCCGCCATTGTCACGTTTTAGAACGAACTGACGTAACGCGCATTTTGTTTATTTTAAAGGGATGAATTTGCAAAAGCTCAATATGGTGATTATATTGCTTCAAATATTTTTTTAAATATGAAACTGTTATTAATAGGCCTTCTACACGGTCGGGACCAACCACCAACCGTCGCGACCTTGGTCGAGTTGATGTAAAAATGGTCAGTGTAGAACATCGGTTGTCTGACCAATACTTTGGTTGAGTCCGACGGCCTTGGTCGCGAGCGCATCCCTCACGACACGTTGGGTCCGTGGTTGACGCCGACCGTGTGGAACGCTGTCGGCCGACGAGAGCGGCTCAGTGCGTGCTTAGCTTAGCAGTCGTCGCAGGCGGATGTTTAACGGCGCTATGAATACGAACGGAAGCAAAGAACGTGAGGTCCTGACTGAATTCTTGTCACTGTACTGTGATTTACCATGTCTTAAAGTACCGTGTCATGTTTGTTTAAAGTAATGCGCTCTTTCAGCCACAATTTTATCCATTTTTTTTTCATTTTCATTCAAGCATAGAAACGTTAAAGCTAAACCGATTTTTTGTTGTATAGAAAAGCAAGGAGCCATTTTTAAAAGTAACTACCTTACGTCTTTTCTCTTTAAATACCAGAGACAACTGACAAGTTGAGTCAACCACCCGACCGTGTAGAACGAATAAAAATCGATTGACCCGACCAAGGTCACGACGGTTGGTGGTTGGTCCCGACCGTGTAGAAGGCGCTTTAAATGAATTGTTGCGTTACTTACCATAAATTGAAATATAACACATTTTTCGCGATGTACCGTAAGAGATTGCAGGTCGATTCCAGTCCAAAAAGCCAAACCAAAAGTCGATAGTATGTACGAGAGCCACGTAAGTTGAATTGGGAACGGTGCGCAGTAAACAAAGGAGCAGAGCGTACTGAACTGACTTGCTGAGAATAATAACAGCTTCTCTACCGTGCCCTATTGTTGTCTCTTTTTAACGTAAATATCTCTATCTATCTATCTCTCTCTAACATCTAAGGTATGTATGCCCCATTAAAATTCCTAGAAATTGTAACAAGAACCCATTTTGGGCATGTAGTAAAAGTGATTACTGACAATTACAATTTAAGGAATTTGGCCCCTGTTAAGAAATAATAGACCCATATTTTTTTTATAACTTGTTTTCCTAGAGTATTATACCATTTTGGAATGTTGGTTAGTTGCGTCAATTTTTAAAAAAAGCTTGCCATACTAGTGTTCATAGTTTTTTTTACACCACGATAAGTTAAATTTGGTTAAAAGTAAAAGTCTTCAAAAAATTTAGGGAATAAAAAAGTTTCATTAATTTTCGTGATAAAACAAGAGTTATTCTGGATTTTTTAAGAATTGTGGTAGATAGCAGTGCTACTCAGGTTGCCTATAAAAAAAAAAGAAACAAATATTAAAAAACTGTGGTCATGGTAGTGAAAAATATCATAAACGGTCGCAATTTCTGAAGAAATTCATTTTTTTTTTTATATAACTTAAAATATAATTGGGATATATTTTTTTTCTTTTTTTCCCCGTTTAGTCCGGGGCAGGTCTATCCTCCGGTGTTGGCTTATCGTTGAATTTTGGGACACGTTGTATTGTATTGTATGTATGGTATATATATATATATATATATATATATATATATATATATATATATATATATATATATATATATATATATATAATTGTAACAAAATAATGCAGACATGCTGAATTAAATATTAAGTTTTTACTCTACGAAATTGCTGTTTTGCTAATTTTAACTATATTAGGTTTGACTTGGAATTTTAAATTCAAGGGAATTTTATATTTATGACATGTTTATTCATTTGAAAAAAAAAAGTTATTAATTTGTTTCATTGCTTTGTTATTTCTCTTATAATGTTTTACTTTTAATTAATTTGTAATAAAAGGTTATAAGATTTTTATTTTATTCCTCTTACTGAATTTTTATGGCAATCAGTAATATGAAGCAACAACAGATTAACTGCACTGTGGTTGTGGCAATAGCGTCATGCAGAGTTTGAATATATATACACTTATATATAACCCACGACCTTTGACCTTTTTTTCATCTTCCACCGAAACGCGTAAGTGGTTAGACGTGTCACACTACTAACGTTAAAATTCATTACTTAAAGTGCTAAATTAATATTGAGAATTCGAGCCAGTTACCAGGCGAACAGAAAATAAGGAGTGTTTAACAAAAGTGCTAACAAGTGACAAACATAAGTTGATACATACACAAAGCTAGCTTACTTGTGAGGAGGGATCAAGATAAAGTGGTAAATAGTCTATTCATTTACTGTTGTAACCACACAAACTTTAAACTTAAGTAACTTTGATATAAAATGTCTAAACTTATAAGATCACCCCCTGGCCGTAGCATGCAACATACATTATCGGATTCTGATGTTTCCAATATAGTTCCGACTCCTGCTACACCGTCTTACATTACTAAACGTAACAAAAGACAACGCGAGTCAGGCGATGAACAATTATCTTCCTTTAAAGATAAAATTCGAAACATGTTGGATGAATGGAAAAATACACAAAACTCGCTCATAAACAAACTAGTCTCAGATATTGCAGAAATAAAACAGCAAAACATACAAATTCAGCGCTCAAATGAAGAAATTGAAAAGAAAATATAGTGTCAATAAAAAAAAATATTATTATTATTATTATGGGGTATCTATATAGTTTTCTCATCTGGTTGGGTTCTATAAATATATAATTATAAATGAAAATGAAAAGATAAATATACATAAATATCAATAATTATTATTATTACCTTTTTGAGTTCGCGGTCCGCTCTGCCATTAGGCTACTGTCGCTTCAGTCCATGATATATAGTTCGTGCCAAATCGATTGAGAAAAACGGACATTGACCTTTTGGTCGTTTAACCAGAGGCTACAAAACCTTCAATATATAGGCACTTTTTATATGTAGTACTTTCTTTATTTATAATGATTTTTTTATAATGATTGATATAATATATATTTATTAACTATTATTAAGAAGTTATGTAAAAGATCACTGTAGAAGATAAATCATCTATTATTATAAAGTACTTTATTCATTCAACAACAAAAAGCATTAATTTATAACACATATAAAGATTCGAGTGATAACGACACCGAATAAGTAAGTACTTATTCAAAAGATAAAACTTTATTTTCAATATTATATAAGAACTTTATTTTTATTCGGTGCATGCGGACCGGCCCAAAAAAAGTGACGCATCTCTGGCTGCCATTGTCACGTTTCTTTTAGAACGAACTGACGTACCGCGCGTTTTGTTTATTTTAAAGGGATGAATTTGCAAGAGCTCAATATGGTGATTATATTGCTTCAAATATTTTTTTTAATATGAAACTGTTATTAAATGAATTGCTACGTTACTTACCATAAATTGAAATATAAAATATAACACATTTTTCGCGATGTACCGTAAGATTTTACGATATTTATAGGAACCACAGACAATCTTATTTAAAAAACAAAACATATGTGCTGACCTAGAAGTGTAATAATATCAATATTTAAATATTGTTATCACATCTAAATTGAGATTTTGTTTTTTGACACTCAGCTCATATCTGAGGTCATCGTCCGTTTTTCTCAATTGATTTGGCACAAACGTTAACAAACACAGATAATAATATACTCAAATATGTTGGGTTTTTTTTGCTTTGTAGTTTTTGTATCGTTTATTATGTTTTATGTGAGAAATAAATCATTTATTCATTCAATATCGCTTTATTTATAACCATAGTAAAAAAATCGTAATATTTTTAAAAGCGTTTCAATGAAGAAACAATGCATCTCAAATGGCACGTAATATTATTGATGTGTACGGACCTATCACCATCCTCCAAAGATCTAGCACTTCAATCCCCCTTTTTTAGTAAATTTTGATCTCACAAATGAACCAGAGATGAGGTTAGATAATGACAGTCTACGGTGATCGTGGAATACACTTCGGTTGAGCTAGCATCGACTTTTGATGTGTCAAAAAATACTAGATAATTTACCTCAAATCACTAAAATGAAGAAGCTTGACAAATGGGTAACTCACAAAATTAGTGACATATAGCAGGAAGCAACATCTAAGTTCGCTTCCTATTGCTTAATCGGCATAGAAAGCAGAGAATTTTTTATCAAATTGTTAGTTGTAATGAAAAGTGGATCTAGTACAACAATCGTGTGAAGCTCAGTAGGGCTGTGGTAGCTCAGATGATTAACGCTTGCTGTAAATTTCACAGTATGGGAGCAATCCTGGTTCAATCTCCGCCAATTTTAAGTGCTGATTTACCATATGCTCAGAGGTGAAGGAAAACATTGTGAGGAAATCTGAATGTCTGAGCAATAAGAAAGAAATATTTTGAAGACATGTGAATCACCAACACATATTGCAGCAGCGCAGCGGAGATTTCCTACCGTAAAACCATCTCAGAAATGAGAAGTGGCCTGTGCCCAGTGAGACGTATATAGGCTGTAACTTTAAAACTAACTTTTAGATTCTGAGACTAAAATTTCAATCCTGAGGAATGATTAAAGAATGCCTATATAGGATTGGTCTACTATTGCGCAGCAGGTTTTTATAACAAGGGCATCAATGGACCACAAAATGGCAAGATTGTTAATAGTTTAGACGAATAATTAAATTGTTTAAACCATTTTAAATAACAGAAAACAACAATGAAATGGTAATTTCATATGTATAAATCTGATATTCTAAACTAAATAAATCCCATTAAGTATCAGCAAATTCACTGTATATTTAAACTATTACTTGAACTATGCAACAATGGTAACAAAAATTTGCAACTATGTATATTTTTAGCCGACTTCAAAAAGGAAGAGGTACTCAATTCAACTGTATGTTTTTTTATGTTACCTCAGAACTATTTTCTATGTGAACCGATTTTGATGATTCTTTTTTTTATTTGATATCTGATGTTTCTCGTGAGGTCCCATATAAATTTGATCAAGATCTGACCATTAGTTTTTGAATTAACTTAGAATACAATAATGATGTTTGTACAAATTTTTTATTTCACCACTCATTCAATGTGTTAAGCATTCAAGTTGCTGACGTCAATATAAGAACCATTATATCTTTCTAGTTGGCACAACCATGTTTGGGAAGTCATTTAATATAATATATTAAATTTGGTAGCCTAATAGTCTTCGAATCAATTCAAAGCTCTCATTGAATATTATGTTTTTCTCAATATTTCATATAGGTAACTACAAAATTTTAGCTTTTTCAATCCTTATTATGTAACATAACGCTAAATATTAAACATGTATATAGGTATACATAATAAAATATAATATATTCCACTAGTTTAAAAAATACAGAGATGAGGGTAATAACAAAAACGTTATAAAACCCAAATCAAAATCGACTTTAAAAAATATAAATTTAATGTTTTTCCGATATTTCGTTTACCTTATTTCATAATAAGAATAATTCCAAAATTAAAAATAGAATTCACTTACATTGTTTACCAAACGTCGGGACGCACACAGCCAGTAGGGTAGCGAGCACAAAAATTACAGCCTTCATTTTCTACAGATAAATCACAGATACTTTGACAAAGAAAACAAAATGATAAAGCAGGCACCGTCTGCTACGATTACTTGTGAGAGTCTAGCCTTTACACTCACTGGTGCAGAAGGCGACTTCTCTTAGCACTATAAAATGGAAAACAAGGGCTATTCGCGCAATTGTCTCAGATTAAACGAAAAATATTCGACTACGCAGCGATAACAAAAGCGAGTAGTGTTGACAAGGCGCTCGAAATAATGACATACGAATATGATTACGACGCGCAAGCGAGATAGATGACGAATCGATGTACCTACAAGGTTTTGTGTTCCGAGTCTGTGGAATATTTTTGTTCTTGTATAGCTTATTTGTTAACTCTACGCCTTTGAATAACTATATACCTGCTGTGATAAGGATGTTGTATGTACGTAAAGCTATCAAATCATGAACAATCAATAAACACTGACTTTATAATGAAATATGACGAAATCATTTGGAACACAAAACCTTGACTTTTTATAAATGAGCATGACAGGCATATAGAATTGTGTTAGTGTAAGTGAGGGGGTAGGTGGGAGGAGGGGAAAGCGGGACTGGGTTAAAGGGATTCCATTATTAGTACTTTCCACATATTAAAGGAGAAATATCGTGAAGCCATTTTAAAAATTCAAAGTGACTTATTGAATTTGAGATAGGCTTACATATTTATTTTTGCTTTACATTTAAATTAAGTACAATTAACATATTTTTCTTAAGACATTTGAGTAGAATTTACAACATATAAGGAAATTATAAAGCATAATTGGTCACCCTAGTTGCATCACAGGCATCTCATAAGTCATAACGTGACGTTATCAAAATAACAATCCAAATACAACTACTTTAGCTTCGTAATCGAGAACATTGACAGTCATACAATAAGCGGAAAATATAGTGATAATTTTGTTTTGTCTCGTGTGACACGGGAGATTTTGTTGGTTTCATAGATCAGTCAATTATTTTTGTTGAGAGTCGCCTTCTGCGCCAGTGTGTGTAAAGGCTGCACTTTCGACGGAACATTTTTACGTATATCCGACATTCAAAGTTAATTCTGGTGAGTTAACTTTATTTTAAATTTAGAACAATAAATTCCTTTGTGCTATTGAAATTGAAACGTATTTGACAATTTACATGAGGGTACCTAAGTATTTTTGATTTTTAATTTCTGAACATCTTCGCTGTGTTACTTTGTTCTAGTCATTACACCTGTTTGAATAGTTTTTAATGTTTATATCTTTTGTTCTAGAAGAAAATATTTAATTTTTAGTTTCTCATCCAATTCATGAATTTATTTGTTAATTATTATTGTGTTGTGTAAGCTTTAATCTATCTATAAATATTCAGTCTTGGAATCGAATTTTATTCTTTTGTACAAACATAATTGATTTATCAAAAACGGCTCTAACAATTTGTTGAAATTATTTTAAGTAATGTTTTCTTTTCAAGTCCAAATTTATCTTGATAATTTTCTTCTTTCAAAAAGTAAAATAAAATTTATTTTGTAACGCCAAGCAAAGCATAATCTCCAAGGTACTTATGATATGATACATAGTATAGAATCTATACTCTCTAACATTATAAATATCCATAAGTCATAAATATTATGTTTTTACAAAAAGTCTGGTATTTCTTTAGTAATCTGTCGCACGAATTTATGGTCGCCGGGTGGGCGGGTAGATGACGGGGAGGGGTAGAAACCTCCCCCTAAAAGGGCTAAGTGCCGGAACCCCCCCCCTTTTTATGAATTTTTTTAGTAATCTTCCGCATGAATATAGGAGGGGTAGGCTGGGGTAGGAACCTCCCCTAAAGGGAAGTGCGGAAACCCCCCTGTTTTTGTAAAATCATAACCTCACTTTAGGAATAGATATTGCTTCGGCACTGCGGGAAGTGAGCCCCTTTGCCCTTGCGTAGCAAAACAGGCACCCATGGCCTAGCTGGGACCAGCCTCAACCGCTACGGCTCGCTTAGGTGCCTGCGATTTGCTACAGCGGATGGGGGCTGCTCTCCCTACGTGCCTACGGCTTTACAAAAACACTAGGGGTAGGGCAGACAAGACTATGTCGAGTCGGGGTGTGCTAATTCGGTTTTAGAATCGATTTGACCAATTTTATCTATAAAGTCTAGGCATAAAAAGCAGCTAGATGGTATTCAATAGCATCATTGCCTGTCAACTAAAGCTAAAATAATCACTTAAACCGTGCAGCAGATTACTAAAGCTGACCCAAAAGTCTTATATAGTAATGATAATCCAAAATTGTTAAACTTTAATTTACTTTTGGCTACTTTTTATATTTTGAGATAAATGCATATTCATATTTGTGCTCAAAACTGAAATTATTTAGGACATTATACACAGAAACTATATTAACTGATATATTTTTATCAAAAATATTTCTGTGAATCCTAGGCACAAGCTAATACCGGCTTATTAACTCCAAAAAGTCAGCAATTCCTTTGTGACACTTTTAGAAAAAGTCACAGAAATAAGTATGCAGTTTCATCAAAAATTATAAAAATTACATTAAACAAAGGATGTATTAAAAGATGCCCACAGAACATTGAAGTTGAATATGCTATTACATTACTGTCTTTTTTTTATATAGCATTGGGTGACAAACAAGCACACAGTCCACCTGATGGTGAGTGGATGCTGTGGCCTATAGACATCCGCATGTATCCTCAATTAAGAATCAAAATGGAAATATATCTTCAACGCTGACGACTAAGATGAAAGGCCTCAATTCCAGTAAAACGGGTCTCCAGTTCTCTACACTCACCATACGAAACACAGCAGCATTACGCCGCTATTTTACGCTGGTATTCTATGAGAATGTGGTCTTGCCCCGGTCGAGCCGACCCATACATGCTACAACTATAATATAGCTGTAGTGTGGCTTTACCCCATAAAATGTGTCTAATATAATAAAAAATAATAATAAAATAAGTAAATAAATAATAAAAGTAAAAATATGTATTATAATCCAAAATACCGTTAACAACATTAATTCATGGTTATTTTTATATTAAGTTTTTATATGGTAGAGCCACGCTGCGGCTTTATTGCGGTTGTAGCACAAATGCGTCGGTTTGACAGGGAAAGGATCAAACCCTTACAGAATTCTAGTTTAAAATAGTTCAATGCAACTGTATTTTGTATGACGAGTGTAAAGAATTGACGACCCTTTTTACTGCAAACGAGGCATTCTGTTATAGTACTCGGAGATAACAACACACTTGCATTTCAGTTCGTAATTGCGGGTAGATGTAGATGTCAATGGGCTACACCTACAGCATCATCAGTGGACTATGTCATTTGTTACTGTCATTCTATAAAAAAAATTGTAGTTCTTATTTCATAGTGTAAAGCAGCTGGTACAGTTTTGGTTAGTTTTTAATCCAGTATTTTATGAATTTCTTCCTGTCTAAAATGAAAGTGTAGTGTTTTTGCATGTAATAGACTCGTTATTTTATTTCATGCAGTATTCTTGTCATAACTGAAACTTCAAAAGTAACAAAAAAATCATGGTAATTGCTATTTTGATTTGGTTTCTAAAGATCCGGACTCTACACTAAAGAGACTAATTACACACACAGGGCATTACTCATAATCATTCATTATTGCTTATCTAAATTAATTTTTTATTATCTCTATAACTGTCTCTTTCTATTGTCATTTAGTGAAAAGAGGGAGAGTAACTTTTAGCAAGCAAGCAAAAAGCAAATGCTTAAATTTTCTTAATAATTTGAATTTTAAATTGCCTTCATGATATTTATTTTCTATATAAATATGGGTAAGCTACTGATAAAGTAATACCTTGGGTAGTCCTACCCATTCCTTCCACCCCCACACTATAACTAACACACGTTTCTTAGATAAACATTGATTTTTAAGAGCAAGACCAAGAAAGACAATTTAGGTAGTTCATAATTTTTGATTTTTATTAATTAATAAGTTTGTTAATTATATTTTAGTATTGTACATTCTATAGTTTTTTCTTGTTGTAAAACCAGAATTAAGTTATCTTAAACTAGTGCTCTTTAATATTTCTAGTTGTTACTTTAATCAAAAACTCTTAACAACTTAAAAAAATATGGAATATTGTGACCTTAAATATCAAATTCACTCTCAAAACTAGGTGACCCAAGAGTGCTGCTCCAAGGAACATGATGCTAAGTGTATATAATTTACTCATTACCCTTAATCTGCACAAGTCGACTGCTGAAGATATGCAGACCCCCAGTAATGCCCTTTTTGAGTCACATGCATCCATTGACTTCCATGTCTTAGCCCATTGTCACGTTATTTAGGCAGCACCACATTGAGCTCTCTTGTAAGAGGTTATAATATAAAAAGTTGAGTGGTTTTTCTTCTGTTATATCTTCATACAGTTTACCTCAGTTTAACAGTTTTTTATGTTTTTTTTTATTTTTTAATTGGAAGACCAACAGCTATCATAATTAGGATAGATAGTACTAATAACAACAGTAAGCCAATTAAAGGAATGGAATATGTTTCAAAACTAGTTTTATAAAAAAAAAACAAATAAAAATTCCTGAACTCCTCCTTCCCCTTTCCATTACTGGGCAACCAGGAGCTCCCCAGGCTACCCCTTCACTCATTGTTAATATACCGAATTCAAACTCATTAGAACCAAACTGTTTTCTTCGTCTTTTGTAATGCGTACAGCAAAGGAGTGGTATAATTTGCCAGCATCTTTCTTTCCGTCTGATTGCAACCTGGGTGTCCTCAAGGCAAGAGTGATCAGCTTATTGTTACGTTAAGACAGTGCGATTTACCATCTAGGGTTTCATTACCACTTACCATCAGGTAGGACTTTAGTACTGGCTTATATTACGGTTACTCTTAAAGCCTATTACATTCCACTGCTGGACATAGGCTTCCCTATTGATTGTCTCTTAGGGGTATGTTTAGGGTTGCCACCATTTTTTGAACAAATAAGTATAGTATTTTTCCCAAAAAAGATGCAAAAATATTGTACTTTTGAGAAATTCAGGAGAAAAAAAGTACACATTTATTTTTAATCTTTATCTACATATTGTTCCATATATATTTGTTATTGCTCTTTCTTTAGTCGCTAATTATCTATTACCTTAAAAATAATTATAGGAGTCTGAGCAATTTAGATTCCATATTAAAATAAATTAACAATTAATTTTTAATTAAATTAATACATGCTCTTTTTCTTTGTTCTTTCAATTTTCGTTCAAACTTTCGTGATGGAAATGTTTTGTTCCGTAAAACTTATTTGTTCCAGATTTACAATCACAGTTAATATAAAAAAGCGCGACAGTTGAATTAGGGATAAAAATATAGTATTTTTCGTACTATATTATTTTTCTATATTATATAGTGCAATTGACTGAAACAATAGTATGATACAAAATATTATAGTACGGGTGGCAACCCTAAGTATATTTGCCAAATAGGAGCCAATTAGGTCGGATCCCTATGTCTTATGATTTCAAAATCATATCTAAAGACAGTGCCAGACGTAGACAAAGAAACCTATAGGTATATATATATATATATATATATATATATATATATATATATACATATATATATATATATATATATATATATATATATATACATATATATATACAACATGTAACATAATTAACGCACTTTGAGAAAATAGTTTGTTTAGAATCGTTTACTGAATCGATTCCTATCATTTTTAATATAGGTAATTTTTATCCCAAAAATAATTAAAACTACGTAAATTACAGTCACACTAAATCTGTACAGTCAAAACAAACCGAAATGGACCGTAACTTAAGGCAATAAGACTTTTAAGAGTGCAGTTTTATTTGTATTATTACAAATTCTGTCATTCAATAAAAATAAATAAAAATGAACTTTATTTCAAGAACGTTAAAGTCTTTGCATTCGTCGATTTGTAGTGTGACCACAACATTCTTCCGGAATTAGTATAACTAATTTGATAAATAATCAGTGCATAAAAATGTTTAACTAAAATCAGTGTATGTATTATGATTATAACATAATATACTAATTGGGATGTCTGAGGGTGTGCATTAATTACGTTACATATTGTGTATATATATATATATATATATATATATATATATATATATATATATATATATATATATATATATATATATATATATATATATATATATATATAGGTTTCTCTGTCTACGGTGCCAGATGACGATGGGCTCATTGATATCGAGCGGCGACCCTTGTATGTTCCAACTATAGATGATTAAACAATGCGTTTATTTTTTAGAACAATGACGATGTTTGGATTCGCGCTCGCTTGCGTTCTCGCCGTGTCTGGCGCGTTCGCCGCCGACACGTGCTACCAGGACGTCTCCATGGACTGCGGGCAAGCTTCCAATAGCCTCGGTAAGTTGTTTAGTATACTGTAATATTACTATTTGCAGCGACTTTTATGTCAATTAGTCAAAGTCTTCTATTTTGGCCTTTTTAAATTAATTTGATATTTAAAGTAAATTGTGTAAAATTATAGCAATAAATAAATAGGTCTTGTATTTTATAACCGACTTAATAAATATTTTCATTTTAATCTCATATCGAAAAAGTACGCTTTTTCATTTCATTCAAATACGGTGTTAATTGAGTTTATATTATTTATGGTTCAAACAAAAAAATATCTACCATTAATCATAAATTGAATATACGAGTATACCAAGCTAAAAATTATTTTTCTACCATTTCTTACCAGCCTTGCCGAGATGTAATGCCGTCTACGGCAACTACGGACGCCACGGTAATGTTGCAACGGAGCTTCAGGCATATGCCAATCTGCACCTCGAACGTTCTTACGAATATCTACTATCTGCTTCTTACTACAACAATTACCAGACAAATCGTCTTGGCTTCAGCAAATTATTCAGGAAGCTCTCTGACGAGGCGTGGGAAAAGACTATTGATTTAATCAAGCATATAACTAAGAGAGGTTAGTTATAATAAATAGTCTCTACATTTATGTAACTATAATTCTTTGTTTATGTAACGCCAATTTAGCGCCGATATTTTTATAGGGATAATTGTAGAGTGTAAAAAACAGCAATTTCTAGTACAAATGCATATTTTAATTTCATGTTTTGAATATACGATTAAAATTACTTTTGAATTAAATATTTTTACCACATTATATGAGATAAATTAACTATAAGTAAGCGATACTAAATGCAAAAGTCACGACTACGACCTTCACTAGGCTGAAGTTTAATGGGTCTGTTCGATCTTATGAAATGTAGCTAGTTGCCGACGATATATATATATATATATAAACTCACGCCTGTCACCCAGAGGGGTACGCAGAGACTACGGACTTCCATTTGGCACGATCTTGACATACCTCTTTCGCCTCCTTTACATCCATATATCTACGCATACATGCTCGTCGGTTAAGGGTACTTCTAACGTGGCCCATTTTCAAAATATCGCCAATTTGGTCGATAAACTTTTTTCTAGGGCGTCCCTTCCCGACTCTGGCATTCACGTCTGCCATATAAATTTGCTTTGTCACTCTTTCCTCATTCATTCTTTCTACATGACCAAACCACCGAAGCATTCCTTTCTTAATCCTGGTCACAACACCATCTTGCATACCACATTTATCTCTTATCACGCAATTTCTCACCCTGTCATTCAGATACAACCCTAGCATACTCCTTAAAGACCGCATTTCTACAGCATTTATTCTACTTTCGTGCTTCTTCTGCCACACCCAGCTTTCACTACCATACATTAAAGTAGGGACTAACACAGCATTATGAATTACCATACGTGCCTTTTTTGACACATTCTGATTCTTCATAATAGAGTGTAGGGCCCCATTCACTCTATTCCCTGCATTTACTCGTCGTTCTATATCCTTATTATATCTACCATCCCTGCTAAATGCACATCCCAAATACACAAACTCATCCACTTGCTCAATTAACTCTCCTTCTATTCTTATTTCACATACCGTTTGGTTTTCTTCTCTTTCAAAAACCACCACCACTCCATCACTTTCGTCTTACTTACGTTCTTTTTCATTCCCCTTTCTTTTAATGCCCAGTTCATTAATGTAACCATCATTTGCAACTCAGCCGCCGATGACGCAAATATGACTTGATCATCGGCATACAAAAGGCATTTGACGGTTAACTCGCCCATTCTTAACCCACATTCTTCATCTTTCAAAGTTTGCAAACACCTGTCCATAATTGAACAGCCACGGGGAAGCTACACAGCCCTGTCTGACACCTTTTTGGATGCCAAACCAATCCGAGTCGACCCCATTGATTCTGACACAAGCACTAAAGTCCCTATAAAGAGACCTTAATGCCTGTATCGAACCAGCTCTCAACCCATATGAGTTCAGTGTTTGCCATAACACATTCCTGTCCACTCTGTCATAAGCCTTTTCCAAGTCCATGAACGCACAAAAAACTTTCTGGTTTTTGGCCAAAAACTTCTCCGCAATCATGCGCATGAAAAAGACTTGATCTGTACACCCCATTCCCTTTCTAAAACCCGCTTGCACATCCCAAATTTTTCCATCAGTTTCTTTCATAACTCTTTCAATTAACACCTTAGCATACAGTTTACCCGCAATACTAATCAAGCTGATACCATAGTAGTTTTTGCAGTCCTGCTGTGACCCTTTTCCTTTATATATTGGTACTATAACTGCTTTACACCAGTCATCCGGTACCCGTTAATCATCCGGTACCCGTGGCCGACGATACTAATCCTATTACTAATATTACTAGTTTAATTCGTTGTCCATTTAGTAGCCATTGATTGGTGTCAGCACCATGGATTTTGTGTACAGCTTTACTTCATTAGCTCTTAAAATCCACTGCTGGTTATGGGAATATACCATTTCGTTTAGTTGGCTGATCGCTGTATTTGATGAACAAGAAATATGGTTAAAACAGTAATTTAAAAAACCTCAAATGCGTGTACAAAAAGTCTTCCCTCCCTTTTTTGTATTAGCAGATGCAATATGTAAATATTATATAGCCTGTGTCACTCCAATAATTAAGTCGAATCTAGCGATACCTCATATGTTAAAATCCATCAGGCTATTTAGGCCAAAGAAATAGACATACATACATATTCTCGGAAAACATTACGCTCGTTCTGCTCCACTGAGTGTTTGGTGCCTAAACAGGTTTATTTTGCAATAATCAGCCAAATATGCAGAGAAGGTTCAGAATAAGTAATATAGGCAAATGGTGAAAAAATTATTAGAAAAAATCTCAAACATTCTGTCCTTTTTATCTTTTAAATTCTAAATGCGTGGTAATTCATTATTGTAACTGATTTTTACTTTGCATGTACGCATTCGTCAGGGTCGATCGTAAGGCCAAAACATTGTTGCTTCAAATCAATCACTCTCAAATCACACAAATTCAATCACATTCAATTTGGGACAATTTCAAATAAAAGTAGAAGCCATGTCATTATTTATATACTTAAGTTTAAAATTTAACTACTCTGAAAAATAGCCCTGTAATTATTTTTGTAATATGTACACTTACTGACTACATTTAACAATGTCGTAATTAACATTCAGCTAATGAATTCTATTTAATTTTAGGTGACATGATGGACTTCTCTCGTCGCAGCACACAAGAAGAAAAGACCGAGAAGAACTACACAGTAGAACTGCACGAGCTAGAGTCTCTGGCCAAAGCTTTGGACACACAAAAGGAGCTGGCCGAACGTGCCTTCTACATCCACCGCGAAGCTACTAGGAACAGCCCACTCATGCATGACCCTGAGGTTCGTGCTCTTTAGAATTATATTTAGACAAACATAACATAAGCAGGAGTTGGTCAGTAGCATCTTCATTATAACAGCTCAAAATAAAAAAAACTCAGTCGTCAACCTGCTTCTCAAATGTAGCAACTGTGACGAAATTCCCTCAAAGAAGCAATCTATGGGGGACAATGTTTAGCAGTGGACTTTTATAGGCTGTAATAGATGGATGGATGAAACCAAGCATAAACTCTTTACTCATTCATTCTTTCCACGTGTCCAAGCCTTCGGGGCTCGGGTATTACTTTGCCATTACTTACATAATCCTGGTCACAACGTCTTGAAAACCACACTTTTATCTTATCACATAATTTATAACTACACCATTCAGAGAAACAACTAACATACTTCTTTATGATCGAATTTCTGCAGCATTAATTTTACTCATAAGTTTATTCTGTCGTACCCAACTTTCACTGCCATACATTAATGCAGGGACTAGCACCACACACATATTGTTTATGATAACTAGTGAAAAGTTCATGGAGTCTAAGAGTTTGAATTATCTTTTCATTAAGTGGTTACTAGATCGTACAGTACTATTAAAAATAATAATATACTTACATACTAGTTTTTGTCTGCTTTAAAACAAAATAGATTTATCCATTTGCCCCGGGGTCACATATTTTATTTATAGTATTTTTGCCATTTGATAATCTAAGACAATATTTGTTTAATCTGGATCTGCTAAGTAGTTTATGCTTGATTGAGTAACTAAAACTCACTAATATGTGTATGATTAAATATTTGGATTTTACCTATACCATAGATGTTAAATAATTATTTTAAAACGCCTTTTGAAATAAATTGGATAGGAAACACTGTGCCGAAAAAGCTTACTTTTCAACCGACTTCAAAAAAAGAAGGAGTTTCTCTATTTTTATTTTTATTTTATATTTGACTCTATTTTTATGTGTGGTTACCTCAGAACTTTTTCTAGGTAAACCGATTTTGATGAGTCTTAACTTTGAAAGCTAGTGCTTCTCATGCGGTCCCATATAAATTTTATTGGTGAAGTTGTTCGTACAACATTTTTAATTTTACCACTTGTTAGCACTGCGTTCACTATCCGAAAAGACACTACCTAAATCAAGTGATTTTCGCCTAAATATCCGTGTTGATTGTGGAAAAGAAAACTTGCGACCGAGTCGGTCGTATCGACGACACAAAGCAACATTATTAATGTTAAAATCTCGGTTCAATGTGGATCAAGTTGCCTGTCCAGTATTGTATGGTGGCGCTTGTAAAAACATGTTTACCAGTGTATTTATTAAAAGCTGCATATAATATATAAATAAAAAATTACATTTTGACAGATTTTTTTTATAAATGGACGTGATAGAGTTACATAGCAGTATAAATAGCTACAACACGTATGAGTTGATTTGAACGGGGAGGGATCACGCTCGCACATAATACCATTGTGAAATAGCAGCACAATACTGCTGTGTTTAGTGTGATGAGTGTAGAAAGCTGGAGACCCTTTTTAGTGATACCGAGGTATGCCATTTTAGTCCTCAGGGGTGACAACGCATTTGCATTTTGATTCTTAATGAAGGGTATAGGTGGACTGTGTGCTAGTTTGTCACCCTAAAATGACAAATATATTTAATATTGGTTTCAATTATTATACAGATTGCCCAATACTTGGAGGAAGAGTTTGTGGAGAAGCAGGCCGACACTATCAGGGACCTTGCTGGACACACCGCAGACCTCAAGAAATTCATTGTCGCCAACAACGGCCAAGATTTGTCCCTCGCATTGTACCTCTTTGATGAATATCTGCAAAAGGTTGTCTAAATAATTATTACTCAAAAGCCTAAATTCGTAGTATATAAATTCCTCCACTATTTAAATCAAAAACTACCTTAACGAAAACCTACCATTTTAGCAGCATTTATTGCTTGCAACACTAATATTAGTTTGAGTTGTACAAATTTATAGGCTGTAAAAATGTGATTTCAAGGTTTTTTAATTCGAATAATTGTAAGATGTATTTTATTATAAGTATACCTAGTAGAAAATGTATGAATAGCACATATGTTTAATTTTTTTCGTTTTTTCAAATAAAAATTTGTCATTAACCGCCTATTTTTGTTTTATTTATAACCAGTAAATATTACTGCAAACTTCTTAAGTTGCACATGCAGTAATTTATTTACATATACATTTAAGAGACCAAGAGCGATCATAACATAATATTACATTAATTAAAATTAAATACATTCTAAAATTGATATCTGCATGCATGTATAAGTTATAAATATTAAATAATTTTAATACAATAATCTGTACATTTAAATAAAATTGAAGTCTCTCTGTAACATCGAAGTAATTAGCTTTTATTAAGCTCAGGGAATTTTAGTTGCATGACATTGTGACATGAATAACTATTTTTTTTTTAAATTTCTGTCTGTTTGGTCCAGTGCGGACTGTACCTTTGTAATGAAACTCAACGAACATACGAGTATATAGAACAATGCCAGGAGTAATCTAGACTGTATTTTATTCAAAAAAAAAAACTAGTAGATTTTATGTCTATTATTCGATTTCTCAAGGGCGAATCGCTAGTAATTCGTAGGTATAATAATATATAACAATTAAATAATTACACAAAATAGAAATAAACGAGGGCGACACTGAAAGTTTTTAGAACTGGCCACTTTCAAACGATATAATAAAACATAAGTTCAAATTTGAAAATGGAACTGCCAATATTATTGTGTATGTATTTCATTAATTCGTCATTTGTTTAGGATTTGGCGGCAATTTGAAAAATGTCTGTGTGTGATTTTGATGACTTGATGTCATTTAAGTCAACAAGAAATTTATAATAGACTTCGATTGGCCTTTCACGATGAAGTCCCATCTCGTGCCACTGTTTACAACTGGTTTAATGAGTTTACTAGTGGTCGTACTAATCTCACCGATGATCTGCCTGAGGGACGGCCTTGTACGGCGACGACTGAAAATAACATCAGTGTTGTGCGGCGTATGATAAAGACTGACAAAAGAGTGACTTGTCAGCAGATTCGGACAGGCTTAGGCATCGGTGTGAGTCAAGTGCACAAAATCGCCCATCAACATTTAGCGGTCAGGAAGCTTTGTGCCCGGTGGATACCTCATAATTTGACAGAGGCCCAAAAACACCGTTGTGTTGATTGGTATCGTGAAATGGTTCAAAGATTTAACAGAGGTGACTCAAATGCTGTGTTCGACATACTTACGGGTGATGAAAACTAGATTTATTGTTATGATCTTGAAAGTAAGAGAGAGTCTGCTGTCTAGGTGTTTCCTTCCGAGGAGTTGCCAACTAAAGTAGTGAGAAAAAGATGGTGGCCTCGTTGTTTGCCACTTGTCTTGGAAAAAGATCGGGAGAAACGACCTCGCTGTCGGATCCTCCTTCACTACGACAACCCCTAGTCGCACACCGCCAAGCAAACAATCGACTACTTGGCGACGTCAGACGTGGAATTCCTGGGTCACCCGCTCTATAGCCCCGACCTCGCACCTTGCGATTTGTTATTTCAGAAAATAAAAGAAAAACTTCGAGGAAAACGTTTTAGGGACGCCGAGGAAGCAGTGGCTGCGTTTCAAAATGTCAAAGAGACCCCTAGGGACAAGTGGATAGAGTGCTTTTCTCAGTGGTTCCATCTGTCTGTGGACACAATTTTGAAAAGATATAATAAAACTTATAACTTCCTAGTTTGTTTATTTTTTGATTTTCTAAGAACTTTCAGTGGCACATATTAAGAATAGGAAAGTAAACATGGCCTTTTTTTTACATGGGGAAATGTCCACGCATGCCCGCTTCGCGGAGGCAAGAGTAGTTAGGTTGTACCAGTTCTGGCGCACTTGTAGAAAGGTTGTACCAGTTCTGGCGCACGACGTTCATCGACTCACGATCCAAAAAAAAAATAGGTTTTGGCATGCTCTGATCCCGAATCTGCGGTCCATTTTTGCGTAGGATGCACGGTTCCGGAGATGTGCAGATCAATTAACTCTTATCTAATTGACATCCGCTGCGAGCCTCAACCGTCATTAGCGCTCCATTGTCCTTATCTACTTATTATTGTTGATTGACTACCGTCATTATCTATTATTCGTCAGCGTGTGGGTCGGCTTATGCTATTGTATTATACTCCTTTGTTCCTCTTTGTAAAATACAAAATCTTATTACTTATTATCTATAAAATAGGAGCGAAACATCTCATCCACTAACATATCGTTGTACAATGTGTTCTCTGTAAATATACTCGTAAAACTATGCATTGAACATCCCTGAAACTTATATAGCAAATACATTAAGCAATATTCGCCACAAACTGAAGTCCTATCAACATTCCAGTTCCATCTTTTACAATTTCGTACAGGTGCCCGTCCATATGAATCAAAATATTCACCGACGTCATTCGTATCGATATATAAAGCTACCCAATGTGACCCTGGTTTATCATCTGTACCCAAATTGCATATTACCTAGTCAGGTCATAAATTCTATCACATGTTTAATGTAAAATAATTGAAACAAGTTTATTCATTATGTAACCATTTATATACCAAAATGAACTTAACAAAACATAGATTCTTATGAAACTATAGTGTATTCAAAATGACCTCCGTAATTTTGAATACAGGCCTTCAATCTGCGCGGCCAGTCGTCTATCTCACCACGAACGAGGTCCATGTCATATCGGCGGCTGCCTTAATTAAAGATGTCTTGAGTGACTCGAAATTGGGATGAGGCTTTGAGCACGCCTTTTCCTCCAAGTGTTACCATATCTTGTAATGTAACGGATTCAAATCTGGACTGGTCTTTGTGTCGGATGAAGTCGATTTCACGCGCCGCCAGCCAGTCTTTTTTTTTTGTTTTTAAAGAACGTTACCTCCACACTAGGTTTTTCTCCTGTATCGTGGGGGCAGTTTACAAACACAAATTTCACAAGGACAAACATCCAAACTCGGAACAATTATTTGTAGGTCGTACAGATACTTGTTCCGTGCGGGATTCGAACCCGCGACCCCCAAGCGCAGCCACTCATTGCTAAGCCACTACGCCACGGAGCTGTCAAAAGTCTTGTGTGCTCTTCGCTCTATGAGCTGACGCCGAATCTTGTTGGAATACCCAGTGCCTGTTATTGAACATGGTATGAGAAACAGGTTACACAAGGTTCGTCAGGACTGTATTTTGATACACAACTGCATTCGTTTTTAACCTTTCTCACAAAAATGTACCTCTGTTAAGCCCCAATAAGAAACTCCCAACCATACCATGAGTGAGGATGGAAAATGACCTCGTTGGACACGCGGAATACGGTTGCTCGCTTCTTCACTACTGTGTGCGTACATCTTATCATTTTGTTTGTTGTAGCTCTCTTTACGGTAAAATTTTTTTTATCCGAAAAAAAGAATTTCCCGATATTTTTTCCTGCGTACCGCTTCACCAAAGCGCGGCATCTCTTCAGTCTCAGATCCATTAGACGAGCATTCAAACGATGTCCTGTTTTTCTTCGATATGCCCGAAGCCCTAAGTCTTCATTTAACGCCGTGGTTCTGCTTAACCCCATCTGAAGGGCCAACAGTTTCTGCTTACGTTTGGGATTTCTTTGAATTCGCACCTTTACAGCTTTTATCACTGCTGGAGTCCTAACAAATCGAGGGCGACCACTTCTTGACCTGTCATCTACACTAGAGTCTTCATTGTATCGTTTGATGGTACGATAAACGAATCTTTTGGTTATATTCAAATTTTTCAGTATATCAAAAAATTTAATTGGCGCGTAATCGCAACTGCAACACGGTCTTTTTTAAGCGTCCACTCCATATGTAAAAATGAGTAAAATTCTAAAAAGTATACAGTTTTATTTTCATGAACAATTCGAATTCAATAAACTTTTTTTGTGGCCAGCATTCTAAAAGAAAAGTTTTTACTGTGTGACAATACTTATGACCTGACTAGGTATATACGTTGGTACGTGGGTGTACATGGGCAGTCTGTTAGCAGCATAAACATTATTTTCTAGACTGGGGTGAATCTTTTTCAGATGTTGTTGTACATCTAGTGTATCCATGATATTACTGCTATTAGTAGATTACTACAGTACAATCTACTCAATGACTAACATAGGAATGATCAATTATGTGATTTCTAAATATTAAATTGCATTTTTTCTGTTATACAAAACGTATTTGAGTCATCAATACACTGAATAAGACGCAACACGAAGAATGTGAGATAAGGTTGTTGACGCATAAAGTTATTATCAATTCTACTGTAGAAGTTCTTTTGACGAAGTGTGGGTTTTTTACAAGTGGTTATTGCTTGAAAATAAAATTTTAAATTAATCATAAATTTTGTTTGATTTCCAAAAAACATTAGACAAAATTGGTTCAACAGAAAAACAATTTTTAAAAATGTTGACGACGAATGATAAAATTTTTAATATTGAAGAATACAAATGTCCAAAATACAATGATTTGGTAAAGATTGATTTCCCAAAAACATTAGTTACAAAATTTATGATTAATTTAAAATTTTATTTTCAAGCAATAACCACTTGTAAGAAACCCAACACTTCATCACAAGAACAATGTAAAATTTTGTGATTATTTTTTGCAAATATATGATTATTACACACATAACGTTTGTTTAAATTTATGACATTTACCAAATCATTGTATTTTGGACATTTGTATTCTTCAATATTAAAAATTCTATCATTCGTCGTCAACATTTTTAAAAATTGTTTTTCTGTTGAACCACCTTTGTATGCGATCACTTCGTCTTTGCACAAATTTCTAATATACCAATTTAATATGGGAATGATGTTCTCTTGTTTGTAGGCACATTTTAATTCTTCGGTCACATCAAAATATGGAATGCCGTGCACGTGTATTTCACAATAACGAACAGTTTTTTTTGTCTTTTGACGACAAATAATTGAAAGAATAACTTGGCTGAAACAAATAATGATCGATAAACGAATCATTTTTATTAGATAGTTTTACGTCTAGAATAGCCATTTCTCTACATTGAAAATGTTTATGAGGATATGTAATGTAAAATCCGTCCATGTCGATGATGTATCTAATATTTTTTAGATTTTGTGTCATTTTGAACCAAAATGTTAAAAGTATTTACACGTGACTAAAATATGTTTGTTCCAACAAACTTCACATAACAATTCATTCTTCATTACTTCCCATCACCCCATTTCTTCCTTCTGCTCTTTTCTTCCTGTAATTTAAGAAAACAGAATCACATTCACTAATGATCAACTAATGACTGTCATTGTTAAAAAAGTATTTTTTAACTTTTTACTTTCTGCTATTGTCTTTGTATTTATGGCTAGGAAATGTCCGCGGCGCGGTCTCAATGCGTGTTGGCGAACTTCACATGCCTTCGAAATTTTCTCAGACATGCAGGTTTCCTCACGATGTTTTCCTTCACCGCCGAGCACGTGGTAAATCAGCACTTAAAATTGCAATTAACAATTTAAGTGGTGTCGGCGGGGATCGAACCCGCGTTACATACTGTAAAATTTACAGCTTGCGCTAACCATCTGAGCTACCACGGCTTAATCATATACACACACAATATTTAAATATAATTTGTTAACACTAAATCATACACACGTAAGAAAATAACAGAAAGAAAAGTAAGTGTGTCAATAGAATAAACACTTAAAATTGCAATTAACAATTTAATTGGTGTCGGCGGGGATCGAACCCGCGTTACGTACTGTAAAATTTACAGCTTGCGCTAACCATCTGAGCTACCACGGCTTAATCATATACACACACAAAATATTTAAATATAATTTGTTAACACTAAATAATAATAATAATAATATTCCACAACTATCACACAACGCCATCTAGTCCCAAGCTAAGCAGAGCTTGTGTTATGGGTACTAGACAACTGATAAACATACTTATATATTTCTAAATACATAAATATTATAGATAAATTACACCCAGACACAGAACAAATGATCGTGCTCATCACACAAACATTTGTCCTGGGTGGGAATCGAACCCACGACCTCCGGCATAACAGTCAGGGTCACTAACCACTAGACCAACAGGCCTGTCGTTCAAAATCATACACACGTAAAAAAATAACAGAAAGAAAAGTAAGTTTGTCAATAGATTAAACACTTACATCTATGGCCTTTGATGCGTTGAAGTAACGCAAATGTATTATTGATAGATACACTGCGGTCAAACGACCATACACTAACTCCATGACTGCAGTTGCTTGGTCTTATATAGTACCAGTAAGTAATAATTCTAATCTAAAGAATTTCTACAGTAGAATTGATAATAACTTTATGCGTCAACAACCTTATCTCACATTCTTCGTGTTGCGTCTTATTCAGTGTATTGATGACTCAAATACGTTTTGTATAACAGAAAAAATGCAATTTAATATTTAGAAATCACATAATTGATCATTCCTATGTTAGTCATTGAGTAGATTGTACTGTAGTAATCTACTAATAGCAGTAATATCATGGATACACTAGATGTACAACAACATCTGAAAAAGATTCACCCCAGTCTAGAAAATAATGTTTATGCTGCTAACAGACTGCCCATGTACACCCACGTACCAACGTATATACCTAGTCAGGTCATAAGTATTGTCACACAGTAAAAACTTTTCTTTTAGAATGCTGGCCACAAAAAAGTTTATTGAATTCGAATTGTTCATGAAAATAAAACTGTATACTTTTTAGAATTTTACTCATTTTTACATATGGAGTGGACGCTTAAAAAAGACCGTGTTGCAGTTGCGATTACGCGCCAATTAAATTTTTTGATATACTGAAAAATTTGAATATAACCAAAAGATTCGTTTATCGTACCATCAAACGATACAATGAAGACTCTAGTGTAGATGACAGGTCAAGAAGTGGTCGCCCTCGATTTGTTAGGACTCCAGCAGTGATAAAAGCTGTAAAGGTGCGAATTCAAAGAAATCCCAAACGTAAGCAGAAACTGTTGGCCCTTCAGATGGGGTTAAGCAGAACCACGGCGTTAAATGAAGACTTAGGGCTTCGGGCATATCGAAGAAAAACAGGACATCGTTTGAATGCTCGTCTAATGGATCTGAGACTGAAGAGATGCCGCGCTTTGGTGAAGCGGTACGCGGGAAAAAAATATCGGGAAATTCTTTTTTCGGATAAAAAAATTTTTACCGTAGAAGAGAGCTACAACAAACAAAATGATAAGGTGTACGCACACAGTAGTGAAGAAGCGAGCAACCGTATTCCGCGTGTCCAACGAGGTCATTTTCCATCCTCGCTCATGGTATGGTTGGGAGTTTCTTATTGGGGCTTAACAGAGGTACATTTTTGTGAGAAAGGTTAAAAACGAATGCAGTTGTGTATCAAAATACAGTCCTGACGAACCTTGTGTAACCTGTTTCTCATACCATGTTCAATAACAGGCACTGGGTATTCCAACAAGATTCGGCGTCAGCTCATAGAGCGAAGAGCACACAAGACTTTTGACAGCTCCGTGGCGTAGTGGCTTAGCAATGAGTGGCTGCGCTTGGGGGTCGCGGGTTCGAATCCCGCACGGAACAAGTATTTGTACGACCTACAAGTAATTGTTCCGAGTTTGGATGTTTGTCCTTGTGAAATTTGTGTTTGTAAACTGCCCCCACGATACAGGAGAAAAACCTAGTGTGTAGGTAACGTTCTTTAAAAACAAAAAAAAAGACTGGCTGGCGGCGCGTGAAATCGACTTCATCCGACACAAAGACCAGTCCAGATTTGAATCCGTTAGATTACAAGATATGGTAACACTTGGAGGAAAAGGCGTGCTCAAAGCCTCATCCCAATTTCGAGTCACTCAAGACATCTTTAATTAAGGCAGCCGCCGATATGACATGGACCTCGTTCGTGGTGAGATAGACGACTGGCCGCGCAGATTGAAGGCCTGTATTCAAAATTACGGAGGTCATTTTGAATAAACTATAGTGTCATAAGAATCTATGTTTTGTTAAGTTCATTTTGGTATATAAATGGTTACATAATGAATAAACTTGTTTCAATTATTTTACATCAAACATGTGATAGAATTTATGACCTGACTGGGTAATATGCAATTTGGGTACAGATGATAAACCAGGGTCACATTGGGTAGCTTTATATATCGATACGAATGACGTCGGTGAATATTTTGATTCATATGGACGGGCACCTGTACGAAATTGTAAAAGATGGAACTGGAATGTTGATAGGACTTCAGTTTGTGGCGAATATTGCTTAATGTATTTGCTATATAAGTTTCAGGGATGTTCAATGCATAGTTTTACGAGTATATTTACAGAGAACACATTGTACAACGATATGTTAGTGGATGAGATGTTTCGCTCCTATTTTATAGATAATAAGTAATAAGATTTTGTATTTTATAAATAAAAATTTTAACAAAATTAGGTAATGTGTTTAAAAGATGGAACTGGAATGTTGATAGGACTTCAGTTTGTGGCGAATATTGCTTAATGTATTTGCTATATAAGTTTCAGGGATGTTCAATGCATAGTTTTACGCGTATATTTACAGAGAACACATTGTACAACGATATGTTAGTGGATGAGATGTTTCGCTCCTATTTTATAGATAATAAGTAATAAGATTTTGTATTTTACAAAGAGGAACAAAGGAGTATAATACAATAGCATAAGCCGACCCACACGCTGACGAATAATAGATAAGGACGGTAGTCAATCAACAATAATAAGTAGATAAGGACAATGGAGCGCTAATGACGGTTGAGGCTCGCAGCGGATGTCAATTAGATAAGAGTTAATTGATCTGCACATCTCCGGAACCGTACATCCTACGCAAAAATGGACCGCAGATTCGTGATCAGAGCATGCCAAAACCTTTTTTTTTATTTTTTTTTTTTAGGATCGTGAGTCGACGAACGACGTGCGCCAGAACTGGTACAACCTTTCTACAAGTGCGCCAGAACTGGTACAACCTATTGAAATAATACTAATTTTTACGGAATTTATCGCGTATATTTAACTTTTTTACCCGACGTTTCGAGAGCTTTACAGCACCCATGGTCACGGGAAGGACTGAGATGTTCAACGTCCAGCTGTCATAGTTCACCGCGGTTACCATAGATTAAAATTTAACTTTTGTTCCGATCTACACAGTATGCACTTATGGTATCATGGAGTCTTGCAGTTGTATGCTTGGGTTGGGATTTAATTTTATTTATTATAGGATCCCAAGCAGATGGTAGCACACAGCCATCTTCTCTATTGAAATTAGGATGTTTTTGATTTCAATAGCCTCGCGAATCATCCTTGGAAGGAATCGGTGTTCTTTAGCGAGGATTTGTGGTCTATCAAATCTGATGTAGTGACGGGGGCGATCCTGTACATGTTCACAGACTGCAGACTTCCCGGAGCGTCGATTCTTCACATCAGCTATATGTTCTTTGACGCGGGTTTTAATTGATCTTTTATTTTTTTTTAACATTTTATTTAACATATAGCTGATGTGAAGAATCGACGCTCCGGGAAGTCTGCAGTCTGTGAACATGTACAGGATCGCCCCCGTCACTACATCAGATTTGATAGACCACAAATCCTCGCTAAAGAACACCGATTCCTTCCAAGGATGATTCGCGAGGCTATTGAAATCAAAAAACATCCTAATTTCAATAGAGAAGATGGCTGGGTGCTACCATCTGCTTGGGATCCTATAATAAATAAAATTAAATCCCAACCCAAGCATACAACTGCAAGACTCCATGATACCATAAGTTCATACTGTGTAGATCGGAACAAAAGTTAAATTTTAATCTATGGTAACCGCGGTTAACTATGACAGCTGGACGTTGAACATCTCAGTCCTTCCCGTGACCATGGGTGCTGTAAAGCTCTCGAAACGTCGGGTAAAAAAGTTAAATATACGCGATAAATTCCGTAAAAATTAGTATTATTTCAATGTGTAGTGTTCGCGTAGATATTAGAAATCATTATGGTACAACCTAACTACTGGCAAGAACAGGTTATGTCGGACTCGCACCGAGTAAAACCCCATGGCGTTCCTACTTCGCCGCATATTAGCAGGACCACGGGAACGTTCATCCGCACTTTCTCAGCGCCGGCCGCCTCATGGCAGCCCATCCTCGGGCGAGTATTACTCCACCCCTTTTGCTTCTCAGATAAGGCGCACCATGAACACAAGGTGCACCTTCCTTTACGACCTCTAACTTCACCTGCGCACCGGACGCCCCCGTGACTGATGCTTGAAGGCCATGAGGTCGAGAAAAACGAGCACTAACCTTCATGACCCCAGTGGCGGATCTAGTCTATGGCCCCACCGTCAACCAAAATTTGCCTGCAGCGGTAGGGGGAGAGGACACCCCTCTCACCGCAGCCCACTAACACACATCCGAAGTGGGCTCGCCAAGACCACTCGGAGTGGCCACCTTGAGTCGGCTCTACACCACGGGCTAGTCAAGTGCGGTACTCTTAGTTCACGATAGGACGGGAACCCGTCTGGGCGGAAAGTAAACGTGGTCTACAGTAATGGTTCACGTACTGATTTAGAAAATTGCTTCAGTATACTATGCAAAAAATTGCTTCAAGCAGTACAGTATACTAGGGGTGTACTGCTAACGCACAGTTGTGGAATAACAAACTATGCGACATTCAGCAAATATCCCTGATGCACTGCAGAACCGAGTCAGTACGAGCAGCACCTCTTTACTGATTTAGTGTTGGTGCAGTTCATTCAGAGACTGCTAGCGCAGATGGATGCACAAAGCGCTCTGAAGAGAGTGATCTGAACATCCTTTAAACAGCGAGCAAACCTACTTGTTACCAATCATGTTAGCTCTATCACAGTATACATTCTTTTAATGTACGAGTATGCATCGTCCTTCAGGTTAAAAGTCACCAGGTGTACAAGATATTTAAATTGTTCTACCTTCACAATCATATGTGTACCTGGCACTAAGTTTTATTGTTGATATATTCCATAGGTAACTTACGATGTTTGAGATGATATTATATGTTTACATATGTGAATACATTCATTGACTTTAAACAAATTATAAAACATTATGTCAATACGCGAACGCGCTGTATTTTCGCGCGAGATTTTTTTGCGTTTTACATCCTATACGCGAACACGCTCATTGACATAGTAATAATAACGTCGTCCCATAACAATGACACGAGACCGTTAGACGTAAATCTTCTATACTTGTAATAAATCTGTATTCCGTACATGAAATATATTTCCAAAATAACTATCAGGGGGGTGATTAGTGATCGATACTGATGCCAAAAATGCAAACAGTAAAATTTTTGTCTATCTGTCTTTCTGTATGTTCGTTATAGAAACAAAAACTACTCGACGGATTTTAACGAAACTTGGTACAATCATTCTTCATACTCCTGGGCAGGTTATAGTATACTTTTCATCACGCTACGATCAATAGGAGCAGAGCAGAGAAGGGAAATGTTGGGGGAAAGGGAAATATAAAAATATCCCACGACAGCATACGTCTATCTTTTATGGTTGACTCACAATAACACGTGTAAATCCCGATGGCTTAGTTCGGAGCTTTCTGATTATATTTGTCTACTCTTACGTTTATAACTCTCTCACTCATCCCTAATTAAAAAAAGTTAACATATTGTTACGAGCTTGAGGTTCGTGACAATAAAAATTTGCCGATAAAATTACCTAAATTAACACTTTAATTTACTTTACACAAATTAAAACTAAAAACACTAATAATTAAACACACTAATTCACTTTATTCCGCTCCGAAGCTTCGCTTGTTTCGCCACTTCAATACTACTTCGATCGCATCTTGCAGCGCCTATTTATTTAAATTAGCAAAGAAGCGTCCGGAATATTCAAGTAAATGCGCGCAAAGGGACGTGTGTGCGAGTGTAGATTTTCTAGAAACTTAGTTCTTCGGATGGTGCTGTCGGTTGAGAGATTTGTGATGTCATTTTCTGCAAAGCTCCCCTCGCTGTCGTTCCTGACACTAGATGGCGCTAGTGTATCGTCGACTTGAGCGCGTAACAACATATTATCTATTCAATAAAAAAAGAGTCGTAGAAATCAGTATAGAAACACCAAAGTTATACATGTAATACGCTAATAAGCCATCGCGCGTGAATACTGAATCATGCTATAAGGATTATTTTTGTGTAACGGTCGCCGCGCTCGTCGCGGCTCGCGGCGAGAGGTATAAAAAGGCGGGGGGGTCCAAGTGCGAGCTGGTGCGCTCTCCTTTCTGCCAAGGAGGGTCGCGTTCGTATACGGCTTAGAGATCTCTCGTCAGATCGGTAAGCCAATCCATAAAGGCGGTGTTTAGTGGGTAAAAGTCTCCAGATAACCAACGCAGCCGGCTGCGTGGTATGCTATGAGCATTCACCGCCCCCTTCCCCCGCTTTCCGGAGGGTTGCCCATATTTGCTTCGGGCGCAAAAAAAAGAGTGCGAGCTTCATACAATATTTGGCTGTTGATGCGAAAAGACGTTCAGAGTGTTCGACCTTATTGACAGACAATAATTGATTTTAACAAACCGTTATTATCAGTGCCACTTTTAGTCTACTCTTACGTTTAATAATTTATTTTTAGATTTCTTTGGTTGTTATTTTATTAAATGGGTAGATATTAGTTATTTTGGTAGTGTTTAAATATTTCTTAGTATTAGCTTAATTATAAATTAAACTTTTTTTATTTACCTGTAGTTTTAAATAGGTACCTAGGTATCAAATAGGTTATTTTATTCTATTAGACGCAGTTTAGGTACCTACTTATATATTTTTGGATTTATGGATTCATTTAGAATCCGTTTTATTATTTTAGTAGGCATTTAGATTTTTTAAGTGTACGGTAGCTATAGTTAGGACCTCTAACGTAGATTATTTCGTTGGGTAACTGAATGCCGTCGATTAAAAATAAAATACACAATGCCACCTAAAAACGATTATCTTTATCTCGAAATTCGAGAGAAGCTACGAGAATGAGAAATGTGCATTCTCAAGAATCGGCAGAGGAAAGAGCACATCGGTTAAACTCTATGAGAGTTAGTGCTTCAACTTCTCGAGCCAATGAAAGCTCTCCAGAAAGAGAGATGCGATCACGGGCGTCTCAAAGTTCTTCTCAACGAGAGCTAAGGCTTACCATTGACCGAGAACAACATGTGTTATCCCGAGAAGCTGAAACTGCTTCACAACGATAATTAGGTCTCACAGCTGATCGCGAACGGCATGTACTATTCTGTGAGTCCGAAACCTTCACTGAGAGGGAAATACGTCTCACAGCTGACCGCGAACGGCATACATTATCTCGCGAGTAAGAAACCTACACTGAGAGGGAATTACCTCTCACAGCTGATCGCGAACGGCATGTACTATCCTGTGAGTCCGAAACCTTCACTGAGAGGGAAATACGTCTCACAGCTGACCGCGAACGGCATACATTATCTCGCGAGTACGAAACCTACACTGAGAGGGGAATTACGTCTCACAGCTGATCGCGAACGGCATGTACTATCCTGTGAGTCCGAAACCTACACTGAGAGGGAATTACGTCTCACAGCTGACCGCGAACGGCATACATTATCTCGCGAGTACGAAACCTACACTGAGAGGAAATTACGTCTCACAGCTGATCGCGAACGGCATGTACTATTCCGTGAGTCCGAAACCTTCACTGAGAGGGAAATACGTCTCACAGCTGACCGCGAACGGCATACATTATCTCGCGAGTACGAAACCTACACTGAGAGGGAATTACGTCTCACAGCTGATCGCGAACGGCATGTACTATCCTGTGAGTCCGAAACCTACACTGAGAGGGAATTACGTCTCACAGCTGACCGCGAACGGCATACATTATCTCGCGAGTACGAAACCTACACTGAGAGGAAATTACGTCTCACAGCTGATCGCGAACGGCATGTACTATTCCGTGAGTCCGAAACCTTCACTGAGAGGGAAATACGTCTCACAGCTGACCGCGAACGGCATACGAGTACATTATCTCGCGACTACGAAACCTACACTGAGAGGGAATTACGTCTCACAGCTGATCGCGAACGGCATGTACTATCCTGTGAGTCTGAAACCTACACTGAGAGGGAATTACGTCTCACAGCTGACCGCGAACGGCATACATTATCTCGCGATTACGAAACCTACACTGAGAGGGAATTACGTCTCACAGCTGATCGCGAACGGCATGTACTATCCCGTGAGTCCGAAACCTACACTGAGAGGGAATTACGTCTCACAGTTGACCGCGAATGGCATACATTATCTCGCGAGTACGAAACCTACACTGAGAGGGAATTACGTCTCACAGCTGATCGCGAACGGCATGTACTATCCCGTGAGTCCGAAACCTACACTGAGAGGGAATTCTGTCTCACAGCTGACTGCGAACGGCATACATTATCTCGCGAGTACGAAACCTACACTGAGAGGGAATTACTTCTCACAGCTGATCGCGAACGGCATTTACTATCCCGTGAGTCCGAAACCTTCACTGAGAGGGAATTACGTATCACAGCTGATCGCGAACGGCATACATTATCTCGCGAGACCGAAACCTACACTGAGAGGGAATTACGTTTCACAACTGATCGCGAACGGCATGTACTACCCCGTGAGTCCAAAACCAACACTGAGAGGGAATTACGTCTCACAGCTGATCGCGAACGTCATATTTTATCTCGAGAATCTGAAACTTTTACTCAATATGAAGACCGTTTGACAAATGATAGGGTGCACCATAATATTATTCGATCTCTTGAAGATGAACATGAGCATGAACAACGACTAGAGTCGGGACGCGAATATTACAATTCTTTGAGACAAGAACTATTAATAAGTTTGTCTAATGAAAGATTAAGAATTGAAAATATTCGGACGAACAGCGAGAGGCCCGTCTTACTGCAGACAGATTTCGAGATAGTCTTAATGACTTAGATGTACACATAGAAGATCAATCTACAAATTCGGTGGCGTGGTCCGACAAATATAAAAGTGGGTTTGCTTATAACCTCACAATTGATTACAGATCATCTTCTGTAACAGGCGATATGAACGTAGTATAATCTTTTTGTAATGCTTCAAAGTGGAGTAAGGAGTTGGCTGGTTTCTGTTGTTCTGGAGGTAAAATAAATTTGCCTTCGTTCGAAAATCTACCGGAACCTTTGAAGTCACTACTTTTAGGAGAACATGTGCAATCTAAACAGTTCTTAGACAATATTCGCACTTATAATAGTGCGTTTCAAATGACATCCTTTGGTGCTCAACAAATCTCAGAAGGTCCTTTCATGCCTACTTTTAAGATACAAGGTCAGGTTTACCATTTGATAGGATCCCTTTTGCCTGAAGACCAACCTAAGTTTCTTCAAATATGTTTTGTATCCGACTACAACGAACAGTCGAATATAAGAAATCAATATTTCCCGAATTTAAATACTGAACTTATTTCACAACTTCAGAACATTTTGCATCAGGTTAATTCGTATGTATGCAGTTTTAAATCGGCATTAGAAGCTCTTCCTCAAAATGGTGATAACAATTATAAAATTGTTATAAATGCCGATAGGCGTCCAACTCAGGAAAACCCTGGGCGTTATAACGTTCCACTCACGAATGAAAGTGCTGTAGTATTTATTGGTCCACCAGGAATGTGGTAGGCGTGATATCGTTATCCGTTCCAGAGACAATCTTTTGCAACGTATTTACGAAACCCACAGGGCTTACAGTTTGCAATATCCTTTGATTACTCTCGAGGGGAAGATGGTACGCATTATACCAAGCTGATCAGCGTACAGGCGCACCTAATTATAATAAAAAGATGTCATGCCTTCAATTTTATTGTTACCACTTGCAAGTGAGATGGAATAGATTTGTATACTTTCAACGTTTTCGTGGCTTATTCAATCAGTTTATTGTTGACATGTACGCAAAAATTGAAACCGAAAGATTAGTTTATATACAATCTAATCATAAGCAGCTGCGCGCTGAAGAATACGTGCACCTTCGCGACGCCATGTAACAAGATAATGATACGGTGAATATGTGCCGTTTAGTTATACCCTCTTCTTTTACTGGTGGTCCATGCTACATGCACGAACGTACTCAAGATGCTTTTTGTTACGTAAGAAAATATGGACGTCCCGACTTATTTATTACTGTAACTACCAATCCCAAGTGGGATGAAATCACTCGGGAGCTTATTGAGAGTCAAGCACCGCATGACCGCCATGATATTATCACAAGAGTGTTTCATTTAAAATTAAAATCAATGATAGATCTACTTACAAAAGATAACATTTTTGAAGATGTATTGTGTTATATGTATAGTGTTGAGTGGCAAAAAGGCGGCTTACCTCACGCACATATCCTGCTTTGGTTAAAAGATAAGGTTCGACCCAATGATGTAGACAGTTCAATCAGTGCAGAAAATCCAGATCCAATTGCAGATCCCGTGTTATACGACATTGTTAAAACTCATATGATACATGGTCCATGTGGTGCATTTAACGGGAATGCTCCTTGCATGCAAGACGGTCGTTGCACTAAAAGATATCCAAAAGCATTAGTGGATGAAACTGTAACAGGACATGATGGATACCCATTATATCGTCGCCGTTCAAGAGACAATGGTGGTTTTACTGTTGAAAATCGAGTGTCTGGACAACAGGTTACTTTAGATAATAGGTGGGTCGTTCCGTATTCGCCTGTGTTGTCGCATTTCAAGCTTACATAAATGTTGAAATGTGTAATAGTGAAGAGTCAATAAAATATATTTGTAAGTGTATTAACAAGGGCAGTGACCAAGCTAAATTTGCGTTGAGAAATGAACATGATGAAGTTACTAGATTTCAGTCAGGCAGATATATTAGGTCTTCAGAAACTGTGTGGCGGATCTTAAGTTTCAACATTCACGAAAGATATCCACCTGTGACTCATCTGGATGTTTATCTTGAAGGCGGTCAACGTATGTATTTCAACGCTGAAAATGTTACAGAACGATTAGAGAACCCTAGACAAACAACTTTATTAGTATTCTTTTGACTTTGCCAAACTGATGATTTTGCAAAATCTCTTTTGTATGAGGAAGTTCCATCGATAAGCAACGAGGTGTCTTCAATCGTAGACGCCGTGGCAGGCCTGTAGATGGCGAGTCAGGTATTTTCAAAGAACATGTTCTTGGTAGAGTGTATACCGTTCATCCTAACAACGCTGAGTGTTTCTATTTGCGATTATTATTACATACAGTGCGAGGACCAACATCATTTATAGATTTGAGAAAAGTAGACGATGTTTTTTATCCAACTTATCATGCAGCTTGCCAAGCACGTCGTTTGCTTGAAAATGATCAGCATTGGGATGACGCTTTAGCAGAATCCTATGTTAGTGATAATCCACGACTGTTACGCCATTTATTTGTAACATTACTCACATCTTGTCATTCGTCAGATGCTGTACGATTATGGGAAAAATATAAAGAAAAATTTGCAGAAGACTTTCTTCGGAATATATCTCACAATGATGAAGGCGCAACTAATGATAATTTCCGTGATCTTGCCATAAATCTGTGCTTATTAGCTCTTCAGGAAGACTTAACAGCAGTAGGCGGTAAATCACTCTGTGAATATGGTTTGCCAACACCAACCTCAGTCGGAGAGGTTACCAATAGGGAATGTTCCGCAGAGATTGGTTACAACTCAATGGAACTGCTGGCAACATTAGAAAACGGTGTCCCAATGATGACTGCAGAATAACGTTCAGTCTATGATCGCGTTTGCGAGAGTGTTCAGAATAATTTGGGAACAATATGGTTTTCAGATGCACCTGGAGGAACTGGGAAAACATTTGACTAAATTAATATTAGCTTATGTTCGAAATCAGCGTAAAATTGCTCTTGCCGTGGCTTCAGCAGGTATAGCTGCAACATTGCTGCCAGAAGGTAAAACTGCTCACACTATGTTTAAAATACCAATTGATTTAGATCGGTTTTATTTTGTGGTGATTTCCGACAAACCTTACCGGTAATACCACGGGGAACCCGAGCTGATGAGGTTAGGGCTTGCCTAAAAAGCTCTTATTTGTGGCGTGATATACAATCGGTACATTTGACTATAAACATGCGAGTGAGAACTGGAGATAACCCGGATGATCGTCAATTTTCTGATAAATTATTAAAGTTTGGTGAAGGTAGCTATCCACAACTACACCAAGGAAAACTTATTCTGACGCCTGAGTTATCTTGTATAGTGCAATCCCAACCTTATCCCCATACTATATCTTATATCGTCGGTTTACGGTGACGTAACAAATATATTAAATAGGGACAAATCTTGGCTATGCGAAAGATCCATTTTAACTCCCCGCAATGACCAGGCATCTGAGATTAATAACAAAATACTGTCGAATATACAGGGGGGAAAGCAAAGTTTATAGTTCAATAAATAGAATGACTCAACTCGGCTGGGCAGCGTTCGGGAAATTACGACACATCTTCTCGTCAGGTATACCTCAATCTCTGAAAACTAAAGTGTACAACCAGTGCGTGTTGCCAGTGATGACTTACGGATCAGAGACGTGGTCCTTCACTGCTGGCCGTATGAGGACGCTCAAGGTCGCTCAGCGAGCTATGGAGAGGGCTATGCTCGGAGTTTCTCTGCGTGATAGACTCAGAAATGAGGATATCCGCAGTAGAACCAGAGTGACCGACATAGCCCAACGGATTAGTAAGCTGAAGTGGCAATGGGCCGGCCATATAGCTCGAAGAACCGATAACCGATGGGGAAGAAGGGTTCTCGAGTGGCAGCCTCGTACCGGTAGGCGTAGTGTAGGGCGACCCCCCACTAGATGGAGTGACGACCTGGTAAGATATGCAGGAAGTCGATGGATGCAGGTGGCTCAGGACCGTGCTTTGTGGCATTACTTGGGGGAGGCCTATGTTCAGCAGTGGACTTGTGAAGGGCTGTAATGATGATGATGAAATAGAATGGTCGATGAACAAGAAGTCACTAATTACCTGATAGAATTTTTAAATCCTTTAAATATGCCCGGACTTCCTTCTCATGAAATTTGTTTAAAAATTGGCATTCCGATTATTCTCCTCCGAAATTTAAGACCACCACAACTTTGCAATGGAACTCGGCTAAAAGTAACCCAGTTGCATCAAAATATAATCGAGGCTAAAATTTTAACAGGTTGCGGTGCAGGAGAAACCGTCTTTATTCCCAGAATTCCCATAATACCAAATAATTTACCATTCCAATTTAAAAGAACGCAATTCCCAGTATCAGTGTGTTATGCAATTACAATTAATAAGGCTCAAGGGCAGACTTTTCGTGTTGCTGGAGTAGATCTCGGTGTCAGTTGTTTCTAGCATGGTCAGTTGTACGTCGCTCTTTCCCGGGTTGGCAGTTCTAGAAATCTTTATGTTCACGTGCCGGACGGGTCAACTTACAACATAGTTTACCCGGAAGCTTTGCGCTGAAGTATTTTTGTTATATAAGTACTTAAGCCTCATGTGAACGTGATCTAAACAATATTACCAATATATTAACTTAGTAACACACAAGGAGTTATACTCCATTCAAAGCCCAGCGACACTATAGCATATATAGGAATGACGTCTTAGCAAAAGTTGTATAGTCTGATGGGCATTTCCTGTTGACTTACAAAAATGAAAGATCTGGAACGTCTCGAATCGTCTCGCGCATCACGTTGTTTTCCCGTCCTCGGGCTCTTAAAATTCAACATCAGACATTTCAGATCTTCGATTTTGACGACGTTGTCGCTGGCATAAGCAACAGGATCCGCGTACGAAGTCGCGGGCAGAAGCTAGTACCAAATATAGCCCTTACAAGTAATATAAACTGGGATTTCTTATCTGGTAGATATACGACCTAACTGGTCCTAAGAACAATGAAAACAACATTTCCAATGGTTTCACTCTACAAAATAGAGGTAAATTACATCTGTACATTTGCCTGTATTGTGAGTGTAGAGAACCGGAGACCCTTTTTACTGGAAACGAGGCATTCCATCTTAGTCCTCACGGGTGACAACGCATCTGCATTTTGATTCGTAATCGTGGTTAAATGTAGATGTCTATAGGCCACAGCTTCCACTTACCGTCAGGTGGACCAAGTGCTCGTATGTCACCTTTATTCTATAAAGAAAATCAACGTATTTCGGGGATCGCGTTTTTATAGTGGAGAGAGAGAGGGGCAAGCGAGCACGGAGCTCAACTGAATGGCCTATTTACAAAAATACGAGTAGTTGCTCGCGGTTAAGCACACACTAAATCATGAACAATTTTTCTACCACATTTCCGCCTAATTTGGAATTCATGTTAGTGGCGAAGCTAAGACTGGTTGTCTATAACGCCGATTTAGATAGAATTTGGGATTTAAACTCAAATTTTACAATAACAAACTTTCGTGTAGTATTTAAAAAAAAAACGTTACCTCCACACTCCACACTAGGATTTTTTCTTGTATCGTGGGGGCAGTATACAAACATAAATTTCACAAGGATAACACAGACCCGGAACAATTATTTATAGGCCATACAAATACCTGTTCCGTGCGGGATTCGAACCCGCGGCCCTTAGCGCTGTAACAATGACTTACAAGAGCTAAGCCACTGCACCACGGAGCCGTCAAACTGTGTGTTAGACATTAGAGAAATTACTTACTCATCTGCCTCAATTAAAATTTCCCCGTTGTGAATTTGTGAAGTTAGTTTCTAAATTCGAGATTGTCTCTGAATACTGGCTTGAACTCTGAGTAAGTACAAGGATACATATTATGTTTGACTAGTGACTTGCCCCAGCTTCGCTTAGGCTCTATTAATGTGACGTTCTTTAGATTTAATCCTACTAGATGGAGTAACGACCTGGTAACACATGGAGGAAATCGATGGATGCAGGTGGCTCAGGACCGTGCTTTGTGGCATTCTTTGGGGCAGGCATATGATCAGCAGTGGACCTGTGAAGGGCTGTAATGATGATGATGATTAATTAGATTTAAGATCATCAACAACCATTTACTATAGCATTTTTTGTAGGATAGGGTGACAAACACGCACACAGTCCACCTGATGGTAAGCGGTTGCTGCGGCCTATAGACATCTACATCTATCTTCGATTACGATTCAAAATGCAGATGCGTTGTCACCAGTGAGGACTAAGTCGGAATGCCTCGTTTCCAGTAAAAAGGGTCTCCGGTTCTCTACACTCATCATACGAAACACAGCAGCATTAAGCTACTATTTGACGCTGGTATTCTGTGAGAGCGTGGTCCTTCCCCGGTCGAGCCGACCCATTCGTGCTACAACTATACTACTAATATAACTGCAGCATGGCTCTACCACGTATGAAAGCATAATAAGCAATGTTTAGTTTTTAAAATTTCAGACACTTCAATTTCCTTTATGTGGATAGATATTACTCTAATGGTCGCCACACACGGTCAGTTCAACTGATCATTCCAACTGATCAGTTCAAACTAAAACTGTTGATTTTTTTTTAAATATTGGATTTTCGATATATCGATAAATAAACTTATATATAAAACTCCTATAGTGTTATATTTATAATAATCGATGTATCGAAAATTCAATATTTAAAAAAATATCAACACCTTTAGTTTGAACTGATCAGTTGGAATGATCAGTTGAACTGACCGTGTGTGGCGTCTAATGAGTTTATTAACTTCCCAGTAGGTAGTTATTGTAATGGGTCCGATTTTGCAAATTGGAAATTTTAACATATCTCCACGTATGTTATTTAAGAGGATGTCCGTGTGTGCATATGTACGTATAAATAGAGAAATTACATTGGACATTTGCCTGTATGGAGTGTAGATAAGAGATTTTGGAAAGGCATGTATGTTCGGATTCAATTTTCGCCTCGTGTATCTCGAGAACAAATAGTGATCTTGATATGGGATCAAGATCACTAGAAGAGAAGAGTTTCATTTAACGCATAGTTATGTAACTTAGACCTCATTAAATTTTGAGCAAAATCGGTCAAGTCGTTTTTGTGTCGAATAAAAAATTGTATAAAATATTAAAACATATGATATTTTTTTATTCTTTCAACTGGAAAGCTAGTCGTGTGGTCCTTTCGGGTCACACCTAGATCGCTTTTTTATTAAGGTATCAACCTATTTGTGTCTAGTACATTTTGCATCTATGACAATGTATCATAGAATATACACATACAAAAACACAAGTTAAACTCTATTATGAGTTTAACATATACTTAAAATAATTGTTTATAACCTAGGTGGGTGCACCATGAAAGGGATTGCTCTTTTGAAGACAAATTATTAAAATGTCGTAGTTATTGCCATGTGATGACAAATTTCTTCTACTTACACAAACACCGATCGAACTAAAAGTCACAAACGCGGCGGCGAATCGCTCGCGCTACTATTTTGGCAGTAGGGTCCCTCGCTTCATCGATTTCGGGAATCGACGACGTTAAAATAAGATGGGTGTACCATGGAAGGCCACTCTAAAAGTTAGTGTTAAATTACTGGTTTATTATAATGGCCATCTAAGAAGCCTTGTTCCTAGCAAGGCTATTTGGAAAAGTTCAATGAGTTTAATCGATATTGATTAAATCTGCAATTTAAAAAAGTGGTTTATATGTTACGTAATAAAACAAAGTATTACGTAAATATTTGTTAGTTACATTTATCCAGTAAATAAACGAATAATAACTGTTTTTTAAATAATTTGTTAGAGTGGCTTTCCATGGTACACCCAGCTTATAGCGTCCCATGCAACCCCTGCCAGTGTTTATAAAATATATTGTCAGGAGACATCTTAGTAACGACCTTGATTAATTCATTGGTTGAGTTACGTACAGTTTCCCAAAAACTGGCCGTTCTACGACGTAGCATTGCGTAAAATTTTGGGACAGCAGCCTCCGCGACATTGCAGACGCGCTGCGGTACCGCGGATGTTTAAAAAAATACGAAAAGCATCATTATACTGTACTGTGAGGATGTTACAGCATTTTTGGTGTAATTTATCCATAGTTGTCCGTTGAAAAGCTGATATAATAAGCTACATGGGTGTCATAGTAACGTTAATTAATTAAATTATCATTATGACGTCTTTTTCATTCACAACAATATTGCAGAACTCGTGACGCCATTACGTAATTTATTGTGCATTGTTTAACTTATTTATTATTAATAGTTCAATAAAACAGTATTATCGATGGCTCATTTTGTTTACGTATTTTATCTTTTTAATTTAGCACTTGGCTATACTTAAAAAAATAAATTATTAAACATCATATTGTGTTATATGACAGTATAGTACAGTGCCACCAACTTACCTGTTCAGGTGGACAAAATTGGAACTAAGGTCGCTATTTTATAAATGACATTTCGCTGTAAGCTATTATTTATTCTGTGCTGTGAGGAGATAGCTTTGTTTGCTTCGATCAACAATACCAACAAGCTAGATAACGGGTCACGTACAAAATCATAGCTAGGTAATTACTGTCTTCAACCTAATTACAACCATCGCATCTAGTAATAAAGTCACAAATCTTACGATCATTAGTCACAAAAAAAGAACAAAGCTATACAATACTCCTATCACTTGGAAATGAAAAGACATAAATTAAATAATCTGGTGTGAAATCAACCTTTACGTGTAACAAATAAAGTTCTTTTTCCCGTTATTGCCTTGCGAGCTACGTCATTTTGTTATATTTCTGTTTTCTTCTTCGAACTTGGTCCAGGCAGTATTGAGTCGCGTTGAACACTAAAATAATTTATAATATGATCATAAGTTTAATTAAAATTATTTTTATGTTTTGGGCATTTATGATTGTTGGTATACATACTTCAAACACGAGCCATTAAATATAATATAGTATGTAGTATATTGATTCATTTAATTAACTAATTCAATATATATATATATATATATATATATATATATATATATATATATATATATATATATATATATATATATATATATATATATATATATATATATATAAATATGTGTATTCTTTTTTTATCACACCTATTTATCCTACTCCGGTCATCTTCATGTAATCCTTCCATTTATTGGTTGTTTGGGAGAAATTGCTGTCAGCAATAAGATCGACCATTGCATACATTTAAAACGTGGTAAAGCCATGCTGCAATTATATTAGTAGTATAGTTGTAGCACTAATGGGTCGGCTCGATCGGGGAAGAAAGCTAGGAAAGCTAAAAAAAATCTAAGTATCTATTGGAATTACACAAACAAAGAAAAAAGTAACAATTACCATTATTTAAAGTTTTGCTAACGAATTATTAAAAATTATAACAATACAAATCTACTTCATCCGTCCATGTTCTGTTTCACAAATGTTTGTGCGTGTACCTATTGGTCAACATTGGCAAAACATTTGTAGGGGTGGTTATGATCGGTAATTTTGTTAATTGATAGAATGAGGCGTTACTTTGCGGAAATCCATTATAATAAAAAAATAAAAATATAAATTTCTTTGCAACTTTCCGCTAAACATATAAAATGATGTGTCTTACCTGGATTGAAGCGCACCTCCCGCCCTCCCTCAATTGCATACACTAACTCCGTCACCACTAGACCAAGCACCACTACTCTCAACACCACTATTCCAGGCAAGACACACCATCGACGATAATACGACACGTGTTTCGCCTCTACACGAGGCATCCTCAGGTAATATAGACTCTACGGCGGCTGACCGCTAAGTCCTGGAATAGTGGTATTGAAAGTAGTGGTGGTCGGTCAGCCGCCGTAGAGTCTATATTACCTGAGGATGCCTCGTGTAGAGGCGAAACACGTGTCGTATTATCGTCGATGGTGTGTCTTGCCTGGAATAGTGGTGTTGAGAGTAGTGGTGCTTGGTCTAGTGGTGACAGAGTTAGTGTATGCAATTGAGGGAGGGCGGGAGGTGCGCTTCAATCCAGGTAAGACACATCATTTTATATGTTTAGCGGAAAGTTGCAAAGAAATTTATATTTTTATTTTTTTTACGGTAAATTTGTTTCAAATATGATATTATTTGTTAGTTTAAAGCTTAAAATATAACATATCATACAAAGAAAGATATATAATATAACATATCATACATCATAGTGGATATGAATGAAAGTGGGCTTAAAGAAGTTGTTGTGTTAGGGGTCTACGCCCCAGACATGTCTAAGCCCACTTATATCCGAGAGCAGTTTTGGGGAATGGTAAGGATGGTGTTAATGTGTGTGATGGTGGGAAATGAAAATATTATTATGCTAGGAGATTTTAATGGAAGGGTTGGGGTGAAGAGGCTTGATTATGAAAGGATATTGGGAATGTTTGGTGATGAAAGTATAAATGAGAATGGTGAAAGCCTCCTCACCGTATGTATGGAAAAGAATCTTTTTGTGACGAACACTTGCTTTCGCCACAAGAGGATTCACATGTATACTTGGGAAAGAGGTGATGATAGAGTAATTTCGTAATTGTAGACGAAAGAATGAGGAGCGCAGTGGTGGATACAAGGGTTTACCGGGGGTCCAAAGTAGGAACTATTCAGGAGGTCTATTCAGACGTTGGCGCCATCGGACATCTGTGTCCACCATTGCGTTACAGCGTATTACAACAGATTGAGGTTGAGGAAGGTTATAAGATGAAAGTGAGAGAAACAAGTACAAATGTAGACTGAAAGAAAATATAAGTGGTTTGGAGGAATTATGTATGAATGAGCCAGTCTTGGAGAATGTATGGCAAAATGTTAAGAAAGGTTTAGTGCAGCTACCGAAGTAGTGTGCTAGTAAGAGAAAGAATGAAAGGAAAAATAATACGTTATGGTGGGATGATGAGATACGTATGGAAGTTGAAGCAAAGGAGAGAGTATGGCTAGATTTATTAGCAACAAAGGCTGGTAATTCTGGCGGTACTAATGACGATATTAAAAGAAAAAAGGCAGTCTTTAGACATCTAAATAAGAGAGAAGGAAGTAGTCGAAAGGAAAAAGCAAGAAAGAACGGATAAGAATGATAGAAGAATATCGGATGACTTCCAGGCAAATATTAAAATGTTCTGGCGTAAGAACTGCCAGGGGACATTTATAACAGCCTATAATGAATTCTATAAGAGACGAGAATGGCTATATTCTGAATGATGAAGTTTTGAGTTTAAAGAGATGCAAGGAATATTTTGTAAGCGTGTTTTTGAGTGAGGAGACGACGTATGAACTAAATGAAATAGAAACTCCGAAAGAAAAGAAAAGAGAGCGAGATAAGTACAGATGAAATAATTAAGTAATGAAAAGCATGAAAATATATAATATAATAAAACTGCCGGATATGATAGAGTTTCACTCGAAATGCTATGAGCTGGTGAGAAAGTGGTGGCAGACCTGCTGTACACCTTTCTTAATTTATGCCGGGAACTGCTGGGAGCCGCGCTGCAGCTATATTATGCTAGTAGCATGAATGAGTCAGCTCGATCGGCGCAGGACCAGGACCTCACTCTCACAGAGCACCTGCGTAAATTAGCAGCTTAATGCTGCTGTGTTTCGTATAGCGATTGTAGGGAACAGGAGAACCTCTTTACTGGAAACGGGGCCTTCCGTCTTAGTCCTCAGAGGTGACAACGTATCTGCATTTTGATTCTTAATCGAGGATAGATGTAGATGTCTATGGGCCGCAGCAACCACTTACCATCAGGTGGACTGTGTGCTCGTTTGTCACGCTTATTCTATAAAAATATTATATTTCTATGAAAATAATACTATGATAATGTATAATAACGGACTTAGTATACCAAAACTTAAACTAGGTTTATAAAGTATGTCAATTAAAAATGTTTGTACTAAAGTAGGTGTTGTTTATATTAATTATTTACATATGTACGCACTGTCATTGATTAGTTAGTAATACCTAAATTAAAAACGAAATATGTTATTGTTTTAGATAACAACGGCCATATGACAGATAAATTCAATGTTTTGAGTTTATCTACCTAACATATGTAGTAGGTACCTACATATAAAGTACAGTAAGAGAATTAATTACCTACCATATATCATTATGTTACCTTGTTGGCAGTGGTTGTAATAGTGCGACTGTTGATAATTACGTCCCGGGTTCAAGTCTCGGGTCGGGCACAAAAACATTTATTGAGTTTTTTCTATCAAGAAATTAATAGCTGACCGGGGTCAGGAAGTTGGCGGTGTCTCACCCCTATGCCAAAAAGCATGCAAAAACGTTGGTCCTGTGCCTTTTCAGTCATGTCGGTTTACCGTCCCATCGGACTATGAAAGTGAGACAATAGAGAGTGAACCTGTGCTTGCGCATCACTTGGGTACTGTAATTAAGAACACATATACCCCTAAAGGGGTCTATAATGCTGTCCTGCGCCACGGCTAGTCTACGTTGAGGCTGGTCGATTGACCGGAATTCGGTCTGGAGTACATTATTATTATCGTTTTGTAGGTATTTTACGAGACAACAAAGAAAAATGAAATAGAAGATCGCAAGCCGGATCTTCCGTATGACTAAAATAACAAAGCGCGTGCAGCTATGGCAAATGGCCTCCGCTACGAAACAATCTATGGGGGAACCTATTTTTAAACGACTTCAAAAAAAGGAAGTGGTACTTACTCAATTCGACTGTATTTTTTTAATGTGTGTTAGTAGTTTTTTCTAGGTGAAGCGATTTTTTATTTGAAAGCTGATGCGATTCGTGAATAAATTTGATCAAAATCTGACCAGTAGTTTGTGAGTTAGCCTTAATAATGCGTATTTAATTGACGTCGAATACAATGATAATGTATTCATTTTATTTGTATTGAAGTTGTTCAAAATGTTTAATTGTACCGCTTGTTGTTATAGTATAATGATGTAAAACATTAACATAACCAAAAACTATAGTTGCCAATACTTTGCCAATCTTGCAACTATAGTAAATGAAATGACGTACAAAAGTGAACTTTTTTTTATAGAATACGGGTGACAAACGAGCGCACAGTCCACCTGATGGTAAGTGGTTGCTGTGGCCCGCAGACATCCACATCTATCCTCGATTATGAATCAAAATGCAGATGCGTTGTCACCCGTGAGAACTAAGATGGAATGCCTTGTTTCCTGTAAACAGGCTCTCCGGTTATAGGCTCATAATACGAAAGGGGAAGGGGGTATAGCCTCATAATACTTACGAAACACAGCAGCATTAAGCTACTATTTTACGCTGGTATTCTGTGAGAGTATGGTCCTTCGTGCTAACATGACTCTACCACGTACAAATCTTTAGGTAAGCTGTAAAAAAAACTTTATTTTCAAACAAACTGTCGGTTTTTGTTAGTATAAGGCTTTTATCTATGTAAGTTAAAAATAATATGAAAAATCATCATTTACCACGCGCCCGGCGGTGAAGTAAATATCTTGAGGAAATCGCCATGATTTTGCGGACATTTCCTAGCCCTAAAACTCTCAGATATGAGAGGAGGCCTGTGTTTCGTATGGTGAGTGTAGAGAACCGAAATCCTTTTTCACTTGAAACGAGGCATCCCATCTAAATACTCAGGGGTGACAACACATCTGTATTTTGATTCTTAATCGAAGATAAATGTGCAAGTCTATAGGTTACAGTATCAATTTATCATCAGGTGAACTGTGTGCTTGTTTGTCACCCTTATTTTATGAAATAAAAAGATGATTTTAGTACCTCAAATTAATTCGTTTGTGTTTATTTATAGTACTGATATAAAAGTGTAACAATAAAATAGGTATTATTTCCTTATCACCGGCCTCCTAACATCGCTTGCAAGGACTAGACCGAGAAGTTGTCTATATCTACATTAATGCAACTTCAAACTTCTACAATGTCTGTTTAGATTTTATTATCCTTTATAGACTTAGGTTTAGTTGTTGAGTATCTGACTCCTATAACAACTGTCCTAGGTGCCCATTACACAACCCCAGAAAATAATGTATTTATACGTCGTAGAGAAGAAGGTAGAATGAAATCACTACTTTTAATTACGTCTGCATCATGAGCGGATCGAAGCACCAAGCTGTTGCAAAATACCCGCGTATTGACTCTGCCGTTTCATAAGGTTAGTAACGAAAACTGGATATCTTTTTACTGGTAACGAAGCGTTCTATATTAGTGTTGAAAAATGAAAACGTATATGAATTTCAATTCTTAATTGAGGATAAATCTATAGCTTTTAGCTTCCATTTACTAGTGAACTGAATGCTCGTTTATTACCCATTTTTCTTATAAAAAAATAGGTGCGTTTGATATTTGGGAATAAAATCTCTTTCCTCTTCTACTTCTCTTCTTCTAATATAGTAGTATAATAAAATATATTTTTGTTATTTTCATAATTAAAATTAATCATATTTATTTTCTTTTATAAAGTTCAAAAAAGGGTCCGATTAAGTGCATAAATAAGGTTAAATACGATTTTGTTATATTTTTATTTTGGCCTTCCAATAGAAAAAAACGCTTGTACGTAATTGGTCAAGTTTTACAAAGTTTTGACATAATATCCACGTTTCAAGGTCTCCAGAGGATGTATGCATGTATAAATAAAAGTTTAAACGGATGTACGACGTTCCTGGGCTAATTTCGCCTCGCATATCGCGGCAACAGAAATGATATCGTTGAGCGGGTTTTGTTCAAAGCGCAATTATGAAACTGATTAAGTTTTTATCAAGGAAAAACTAAAGCCTAGCGGTAGACTAACTACTTCAGAGTACTTTTAAAAATGAGTGGTAGTCCACACCCTACCCACGCACACACGCACCTATTATTTTTAAATGTATTTTGGGAGATGGGCAACAGCGTCTTCCTTATAACAACAAAAAATAAATAACTGCAGTTGCCAATCCATCTGCCAAGCGTGGCATCTATGGCAGAAATCCCCCTATGAATCAATCTATGGGGGAGGTCTATGTTCAGCAGTAAATCAGAAATAAATCATAAATATTTATTTGCAAGAATCACGATCAATCTAAATAAATATCAAAAATGTTTTAAGTATTTAAACCATTCAGTTTTTAATTGACTATTTATATAACTGGGAAGTTTGATTATATATATATATATATATATATATATATATATATATATATATATATATTAAAAAAAAACTTCTTTTCAAATTCTTTCTCCATCGATATCTTACGAACGAATGAACTGAAATTTTGATTATATACAGAATGATCTTTTTTTACCGTCCGGAAAAATAGGGCTTTTTATCAGATTATATATTTCACCCAGTAAGTAGTATTAATTAATATATTAATTTCATAATATATTAAAGTAAAAAAAATGGAAAATATCAGTGCCATAGGCTTCTATTCCGTTCGCATTTTACACGCTAAGATCATAAAGTATAACGAGCCTGAGAATGACATCTAGGATAAGTTTATTTGGGTCACGTCGGTTATGAGGATATAAACTCGTATCTCTTGGTTTAACAAATAATGACTTATTTTTAAAAACAAACATGCTAACTTTATAAATCTATAGTGGCGAAAGGGGTAATATATTAAGTCCTTTAAATAGCGGTTTACAGGAAACCTCTGGCGAAGTACCTCATGTTGTACGAATACATTTCTAACTTCCCGCTAAGAAAATTAAAAATTAAAAAAAGGGAAGTTATTGATTTCACCCCGATTTTCGAAAATCGAGTTTTCATCAGATCTCGACGTTTTGAGATCCCAGGAAGCTATTCTGACTAATTTCACGTGGACGTCCATACGGATGTATGTATGTGTGTATGTGTAAGGATGTAAACCTTTCGTAACTTTTGAACGTCTTGATCGATTGAGATGGGGTTTGCGGTGTTATAAAGATCTCAATGTGGAATAGATTTGGTGATAATACGAACTGATTCAGACGAGTAGATTTTGAGAAATCTCAAAAATAAACATTTTGAAAAACTGTTTTTTGGAATTACTTTTAAACGGCTTTACCGATCGAATTCAAAAACGAATCAGCTCTTAACCTCAAAAAATGACATCGAATGCCGTTTGAAAAATGGCGTTCGAGTGTTCATTGAGACTTCGAGCTGATTAGATTTTCAAGTCAATCGGTCGAGCCGTTACAAAGATTTTCATAAAATAAAAAACAAAAAAAAAAAGATTTTTGAGAGTTGCGCTCGAAAATAAGCGGCAAGATCCAGGGATGGCCTACAAGGTCAAGCGTATTTTTTTTTTAAATAGAATAAGGGTAATAAACGAGTACACAGTCCTCCTCATGGTAAGTGGGTGCTGTGGCTTATAGACATTAACATTTATCCTCGATTAAGGATCAAACAGTAGATGCCTGAGGACTTGGATGGAATGCCTCGTTTCCAGTAAAAAAGGTCTCTGGTTCTCTACCCTCACCATACGAAACACACTGGTATTCTGTTAAAGCGTGGTCCTACCCAGGTCGAGCCAACCTATGCGTGCTACAACGATAATATAGCTGCAGCTTGGTTTACATATAAAAGTCGAAGTCGAAATTGAAGCAGTTGTAACACGAAAAATTTAACATTGAACGATATAGCTGTAGGAGTTTATCTGGGCTGAGTTTATCTGGGCTATTCCGATAGTAAAATGATTGACATCGGATGCTGTACGTGACTGATATAACGTGTTGACCAGACTTGATATCGTGATTAAGTGACTTATACCTCGGTCAGTGATCTGACCTCCAACACGATTGGGTGTATCGTTCAATCTGAATAGATATTGTTTATCTGCCTAAAGTTACGTCGCAACTCTAAAAAGTTCCTTGACTTTGTTTTACTTTCCATGACTTTTTCTTTCATAATTGTGGCGCCATTTTGGAATACGGTGAAATATTTGGCGTATCTATGTTCCGAAATAGAACCTAGTATACTGGTTAATGCAAATGACGTCATAAATATACGCCATACTTGTGATTCTTTATATCGAATATGGCGGTTATGGCGGCAATTAATGACGTCATTTTCATTCGGCGGTATACTGGGTACATTTCGGAACATACCCCTATAAATTTCATAGGGGGTAGTTAATTTGTAAGGAAAATTTCAGGACTAGTTTCTTTCTGTAATACTAGTAAACTATACTTTTCACTTATTTTATATTATGTCTATACATAGTTATATAATATAATAATAACTATAATATAATATTATAAAGAGGAAAGATTTTTTGTTTGTTTGTACCGAATAAGCTCCAAAACTACAGAACCGATTTTAATCCTTTTTACACCAATAGAAAGCTAAATTATTAGAAAGTAGGAGCCTGTAATTTATTTAAAAAAAATTAAAGATCCTTAACAAAATTGCAATAATTAACACGAAGTACTGTGGACTGTGTGCTCGTTTGTCACCCTTATACTATAAAAAAAGGTATAGAAGAGAGCTTGAGCAGCTTAAAATGAATCACGTCCGGTAAGGCAACGTTTTCATTTACAATCAATTTATTTGTTTTGGTACCAAAAATAAAGAAAGAGCAACAAGTTACTTGCGGCACTTATTCTATTATTTATTGTTTGTACTGTATTGTATTTGTATTGTATTTTTTGTAGAAAGTGCGACTGCTGATCATGAGGTCATAGGTTCGAATCCCAGGTCGGGCCAAAAAGAAATTCTCAGTAGCTGCCCGGAGTCAGTAAGTTGGCGGTGTCCCAGTCTCACCCCCGTGCCTCGGAAAGCACGTAAAGTCGTTGGTGCTGCGTCTGATATCTCTCCGGTCGTGTCGGTTTACCGTCCCATCGGACTATGAGAGTGAGGAAATAGAGAGTGCACCTGTGCTGGCGCATGCACTCGGGACTATAATCCTGTCCTGCACCGATGGCTAGTCTCCGTTGAGGCTGGTCGTCGTGACCGGAATTCGAGCTTAATATCGTATAATTATCGTCTTGTAGGTCTTTTACGAGGCAACAGAGGAAAATGAAATATAAGATCGACAGCAGGATCTTCCTTATGACCTTAAAATATCACAGCGCGTGGCAGCTATGGCAAATGGCCCCACTACGAAGCAATCTATCATCATCATTAGAGCCCTTCACAAGTCCCCTGCTGAACATAAGCCTCCCCTAAGGTATGCTACAAAGCACGGTCCTGAGCCACCTGCATCCACCGACTTCCTGCATGTCTTACCAGGTCATCAATCCATCTTGTGGGGGGTCGCCCTACACTTCACCTACCGGTACGCGGCTGCCACTTGAGAACCTTTTTTCCCCAAAGGTTGTAGATTCTTCAAGCTATATGGCCGGTCCATTGCCACTTCAGCTTACTAATCCGTTGGGTTATGTCGGTCACTCTGGTTCTACTGCAGATATCCTCATTTCTAAGTTTATCACGCAGAGATTCCCCGAGCATAGCTCTCTCCATAGCTCGCTGAGCGACTTTGAGCGTCCTCATATGGCCAGCAGTGAAGAACCACGTCTCTGTTCCATATGTTATCACTGGCAGCACGCACCGATTGTACAAATTCTTTTTCAGGTTTTGAGGTATACCTGACGAGAAGATGTAACGTAATTTCCCGAACGTTGCCCAGCCAAGTTGAATCCGTCGATAGACCTCTCGGTCGAACTTGGAATTACCAGTCGGACTTATGTCCCAGGTAAATGTACTCAGCCGAGTTGAATCCGTCGATTGACCTCTCGGTCGAAGTTGGACTTACCTAGTCGGACTATTTGTCCCAGGTAAACGTACTCGTCAACAACTTCGAGTATAGTGCTCCCAACAACTACCGGCATAGGTGTGACATGGACATTAAACATGATCTTTGTTTTGTCCATGTTCATCTTAAGACCTATCCGTTGGGAGACACCATTGAGGTCATTGAGCATAGTGCTAAGGTCCTCCAGCGATTCTGCCATAAGGACTATATCGTCGGCAAATCGAAAGGTAAGTGATGTACTCGCCATTGATGTTAATACCGTATCCTTTCCAGTCCAGTAGCTTGAAAGCGTCTTCCAATGCAGCGGTGAAGAGTTTCGGGGATATAACGTCACCCTGTCTTACACCTCTCTGCAGTTGGATAGGTTTCGAACTCTGGTTCTGTAATCGGATAGCCATCGTAGCCCTGCTGTACAAACACTTCTGCACTTCGATATACCGTCAGTCAACTTGGCACCGCTGAAGGGACTGTAGCACCGCCCAAATTTCGACGGAATCAAAGGCCTTTTCATAGTCCACATACGCCAGGCAAGTGGCAGATTGTACTCTTCGGACTTTTGTACAATCTGCCGCAGGGTATGAATGTGGTCTATGGTACTGAAGCATTTTCGGAAACCGGCTTGTTCGGGAGGCTGAAAGTCGTCGAGTCTGCGTGCGAGACGATTCGTAATAACTCTCGAAAACAGCACGTAGACGCGGCTCAGAAGGGAAATCGGTCTGTAGTTCTTCAAGAGAGCGTTGTCGCCTTTCTTAAAGAACAAGACCACCGCACTTCTGCTCCACGCCTCCGGAGTAGTGCCACCATGGAGGACGGAATTAAAAAGCAACTTTCCAAGGCGCAGGTTCGGCCATGCATGGAATACTGTTCCCATCTCTGGGCTGGGGCTCCCCAGTGCGAGCTCCTTGCACTTGACCGCATCCAGCGCTGAGCGGCTTGAATCGTCGACGACCGAATGCTTTTCGATCGGCTCGATTCACTGGCGCTGCGAAGAGATGTTGCATCTCTTTGCGTATTTTATCGCATCTATCACGGAGAGTACTCTGAGGAATTGTTCGGATTAATCCCAGCCGCCAAATTTCATGAACGCACTACGCAGCAAACCTCCCGATACAATCCACAGCATCTGGATGCTTGGCGGTTCACCACTGTACGTTACACAAGTTTTCTTCCGCGTACGACCTCTGTGGAATAGCTTACCACCTGTGATTTTGCCGAAATTTGATACGGTGTTGATGGGAGACTTTAACGCAAAACTAGGCACAAGAGAAAGCGGTGAGCTGAGGTTAGGGAAATTTGGAATAGACCAACGGAACGCAAAGGCCAGCAGCTGGCCCACTTCACGGAGAAGGCATGGCTTTTTTAAATCCAGGTCTACATGCACAAATTTAAGAAGCCTTATTGAGTATCCTCCGACAGTAAACAGCAGATCGATGTCTTGTATACTGATTTTAGCAAAGTTTTCGACAAAAAACCTCAAGTTCAATAAACTAGCATGTTATTGGTTTGCTGGTTCTTTTTCAATATGCTTTGTAGAGGATCGAACTTTTTACATTGTGTTCAACGGCTTTCAATCAGATAATTTTAGTATAACCTCATGTGTGCTACAAGGATCACATTTTGGACCTATACTTTTTTACTTTTTTATTTACGACATCCCAGACTACTTAACCAACTCTTATGGTTTTATTTGATAACCTGAAATTCTTAAGACATAATATAAACTCAATATTATTGCAGAGAGAAATGAAATATCTTATTGATTGGTTTATAGATAACAGAACGACACTAAATCCGAAAAAATGTCAATACATTTTTACCTTGGGTTTGTCATACGAAATAACAAAGGATTCAGCATCAAAATTATAATAGTATCGTTCATAGCATAATAAATAGGATAAATGTAAGGAGCTAACACTTGTTTATATACAAAATTCTCAACAACAAAACTAGTTTCCCAGTTACTAAACGAGTTTGAATTGAGTGCTTCTGCAAGACGACCGCGTCATGCGATAGCACAACTGATACCATCAACCCACAGAATTCTAGCTACAAACACATAGTTGATGTAAACTTTGATTTCCCTTACAGGATTGTCGACAGTATGGCTAGTACTTAATATTGTGCAAACAGCTTGTGTATTCTATTACTATACGGATAAACTACGTTCATATTTTTTAAAATTGTTCACTTTATTTTACTGAAATAAAAACCTTTTAAGGTATAGCGCATGGTGTGTTTACTAGTAAGTAGTCACTACTTTTAGCTTAAGAAACTACTGTTATTAAAGATGTCATTGTGTAAGTTGACTGTTAGTAAGCTATATGAATAAATTAAAATAAAATCTATGCGAGAGCCCTATATTCTCAGAACTTTTGTTATGCTCTATAAATAAATACTCTCCCTCTTGGTATCACTTAATCAATATTTGAAGCGACAGTAGCCTAATGGCAGGGCGCGGACCGCGAACTCAAAGAGGTTGTGGGTTCGAATCCGCCATTCGACTACTGGCGTGAACCACTCGTAACGCAAGCAATTTAAGCTTACCACGAGTGGTTAAGGGGAATATTATTAATGTTTATAACTTTGTTAATATTCTTTTTTTAAAAAAATACGGGTCATGAAATGAAACAAGGATAGTTTGTAATATTATTTTATTTTAGTAACTAATAATTTATTGATCCGAGTCGCTGGAGTCCGTGTCGGGAGCCGAGTCCACGTCGACGGTGAACTTGTACTCCTGGTCGGCGCCGAGGTACGCGTCCGACATGAAGTAGAGCGTGTAGGTATGGCGGCCGGGCGCGCCGCACACGAAGTCCAGCCGCACGCGCGCCGCGCGCCCCAGCGACACGCGCTTAATGGACAGCAGGCTGTTGCTGCGCGGCTCGCCCACCACCACCCACCAGCCCTCCTCGCGCTTCTGTATACACAGGCAAAGGCAACTGTACAGATACTGCCTAGTTTGGTGTGTCTAAAGGCAAAGGCAACCATATTTATTAGAGATGAAACGGATATCCGGTAACTATCTTGTATTGGGCCTATCCGGCCTGAAGTTACTATCCGGCCTCATACCGGATAAAAAAAACACAATATCAAATTTAGTTAAGTACTACAAATATAATCAGTAATCACAAAATTTTCATTTTAAAACTTTCAAAATTCGTACTCATACTGCGCTAAGGCATAGAATATATAGTCTACGTAGCTAAGGGAAAATTATAGTGAATAAATATTAATTTCTCTGCATTGAAAGGTAACAAGCGGTTTCGCCTGTTTTCATAAATAAGGCCAGCTTCAGAAAAAAATCTTCCGCTGTGTACACCGCTGCAAGGTGCTGAAAGATAGATTTTGACAAACTGATAAATTTGGGTATTGTGTAGCAATACCTGCCCAACAAAATATAAAGGTCACGATCGCGCACAGTTTGCACTGACTTTACTTTTCGCTTCTTGCGATGCAACAAACGGCAATGTTCGGCAGAATATCCGGCTATCCGGCGATAAGACTGGCCGAATATCCGGTATCCGGTCAAACAGCTATCCGTTTCATCTCTAATATTCATACAGCCTAATACAATGTGCATTTTGTGAACAAAGTATACGTTAAACAGCAAACTTGCTCCCAGATAACCACCTACCAAACTTCGTCGTATAGGTTGAGATAGGTTTTTTACTTTTAAGTTTTCTAAATAATTTAATATTTATTAAGCGGTATGACCCTCGTCGCGCATACAAAACCCATCTACAAACCCATAGGTTTCACCCTTCTATCTATTTCTACTGCGTGTGTGATTTACACAATTCTAAAGAGTATTAAGAATAAATAAAAGTACAGGTTGTAAAATATTCCATCTTCATTCCCTAATAATTATCAACAGTCTTCCCTAGTTTGAATTTGGTTACAGATGGTCCCGTACTACAGTAACCATTCACAAACAAGTGGAATATTAGCTTATTTTCTACACAGATCTTATCTCTCTCTGTCGTACCGTACCTGTGGGAAGAACGGTGCGATGACCGGTCCAACGATCTCGTCCTCTCTCTCCAGCGACACTTCCACTACGATGGGTTTGCCTACGCGCAAACGCCGTTCGTTCTTAACCTAAAACAAAAGAGAATTTGATTCAATATTATAGTATAGTCGGGAAAAAGAGAATTGATAGACACTAAAATTATTTAATTGATAGGGCTAGGGTACCACATGAAACCATCCATCCAGCGTTATAAGTCCACTACTAGACATAGGCCTTCTCCATAGTTGCCATGCTTGGCAAGTGTGTTGGCAACTGCAGTTTATTCTTTTGTCATAATTAGAACACCGCTGCTATCTCCCCTGATCTTGTCGTTTCCTACGACACCCACGAGATGATATGGTTAGTGGATATTCTTACACCGTCACTACCCTAGAGAGTAGATTTACCATAGAAATAACCATTGCTAGAATGGACCTGGGATGATGAAGATGGTGGGTATTTGGTACTTACCTCATAGGTGAGTTCTACGTTGGGATATCTGTTGCAGAAGCGAGCCACGTCGGCCATTTCTGTGGGCGACAGTTGAAGCAGCTTCGCGCGTGCGTTGTCCTCCAGCTCCATCACATCAAACACCGTCTCTACTCCCTGATGATGAAAAGTTACAAAGTTAGAGTCTTGATACGTCCCGCAGCTGGGCACAGGCTGCCTCTGAGAGGGTTATATATTTATTTAATGTTTATTGCAAGATACCTTAAAGTAAGAGTTACAATGGGCGCACTTAATGCATTATGGAATTCTTATTCAGTTAACCCTGGGACAAATAAAAGTAAACTAAAAATATAAATGAAAATTACATGTATATGTTATATTGAAATAACTGTCTTTTATCAAGCTCGGAGCGTTATTTGTATCCCCCCTGTCCCGTACCTGCATGTTTAGATTCACAGTTGGACTCAGTTAGAACCCAGTGTCGGCACCATAGAATTCTATAATACAAAATAGAATGGCTGTCAACTTTATTTTATACGAGGATTGGCGTCGCCAAACCCGATTCGCTGTGTTGACAGACTGAATAAATTTATACATTTTAGACTTTTGATTAATGTTCAAGATCATCTAATTTTATCATATTTATTTGTACTAGGGTGCAATTTGGCATTTTCTAAATAATTTTCATGCGAAATTTGGAAACGATTGTAACGTCAAAACACATCTCGTGTTGACATTTATACGTGTGAATTGACGTGCTAGTGACATTTAGTGGCTACACGGGCTCCGCCCACACCCCCGTTCTATTATGTCTGTATTATAGTATTCTATGGTCCGGTAACTACCCAGTGTCGGGCAACAGAAATAACTCGTGCGAACTTGGCGCGGATCGCATGTATTTTATTTTAATTGAAATAAATAAATTATAATTTAATCGCCGGAAAAAAATTACGTTCGAGTTCTCGTTTTTGTTCAAGCGATAAACATAAAATATTATACGATAATATAAAAGGCTAATTGATGAATTAGATTCTTAACCGGCCGCATTTTTAGATTCTTTTTTTTTCTTATTTATTTAGGTATTTCTGTTAGTGAACATGTCGATTCTATTATAACTAAGTTAAAAATCTATAAATTTACTCAATGCTATATCCAATATGTAGAATGCCTTGTACTATACTCTTATTGTACACATTATCCTGTATGTACACCTTATAAGCAATTCCCTTGCCCCTAGGTTCCGCCCACATTCCATTAAAAATAAGTCTTCTATTACTCCCCAATTTCACAATCAGGTGAAGCAGTTCTTTTCATCAGATAAGAAAATTTACAAGGAGTCTTACCTAGTAAAAAGTATAATTAATTAACCCTTTTGAGTAGACCAAACAATAACTAAAGTCACATGAGTAAAGGAACCGTACCGTACAGAGGCAAAGTTTCATATTACAAGCTTATGGCGCGTGTGCGTGAGCACTGGTGGTTCATCACGTACATAAAGAAATTGCTTTAAACCGTCTCGGCTAGCACTCAAACTTGCGTTATATAAAAGTAATAAGTGTAAATTATTATTTTTTAATGAATATATTTTTGTCAAATGAAATAGAAAAAAGTGTATGTTTTATTGGTAATATTAATGCATTATTTACTGTATTGTGTATATGAACAATAATAGAACAAATACGGTCAAAGTAGAGCCGTGCTGCATCTATATTATGCCTGTAGCACAAATGGTTCGACTCGACCGGGGAAGGACCACGCTCTCACAGAATACCAGTGTGAAATAGCAGCTTAATGCTGCTGTGTTTCGTATGGTGAGTGTAGAGAGAACCGGAGACCCGTTTTTACTGGAAACGAGGCATTCTACGTTAGTCCTCAGGAGTGGTAACGCATTTACATTTTAATTCTTAATCGAGGACAGATGTACATGTCCATGAGCTACAGTATCCAGTTACATTCAAGTGGACTGTGTGCTCGTTTGTAACTCTTACCCTATAAAAGAAAATACAAATATATCATTTTAACTATCCCAAAGACTCCACTAGGTAAGTAATAACTTGAGTTTAATTTATTATTTTTAATGTACTGGATATACATATAGGGGGGGTAGTGGGTGGGGGTCATTCGGTTTCTATTTTGTTTTTTTTTTCCTTTTTCCTGGGGGCGCGTTTTTATTTTTTTTTTTTTTTTCCCATTTCTTTTTTTTTTTCGTCTTCTTTTTTTTTTTTTTCTTTGTCTTGTCTTTTGAAAGCAGGGCGTTTGATTTCAAACCCTTTTGCCCGTTTTTCATCTGTATTTTTTTTTTCCTTTTAGGCGTTTCCGTGGTTTCTTCAATATTGATAAACATGGTACCTACCTACCTATATGTGATTGGAGTAGTTATTTGCTAATGTTTATCATTAAATATTTACGTTTATAAATTAAATACGTAGGAGGTTCACGTTCTTTTTTAAATTATTATTTCACAAACGATAAGAGTGGTTAAAAGCTATCCAAAAGATCTTCTATAGCAACTTTTTTTTATTATAAAGTTATAGATATCAAATTGAGTTTTTAAAAGAAATGCTAAAATTTTTCAGGTAATGAAAATTAATATGAAGAGTTTGTAATATTGGTAATGAAATATTACAACTTGTGCGAGATTGTACATCTCTTATGCCATGTGAGTGGTTTCCAATAGATTATTTACAAAAAAAAAATACATTAGACTTCGAATTCACCATCTCGTTAAAAGCTACGACAAATTATTGAAGAACAAAAATTATAAAAGTAAAATATTTAGAATACGTAGTTCATAAAAATATTAATTGTTAAGTATATAATAAAAGCTAATAAAAGTTATGTTTATTTACTTTTATCCTTCTTTGTCAACCCTATCGAAATAGGGAAACATTTTTTTTATATGATAAGCGTAACAAACGAGCACACAGTCCACCTGATGGTAAGTGAGTGCTGTGGCCCATAGACATCTACATTTATCTTCGATTAAGTTTAAAAACGCAGATGCGTTGTCACTCCTGAAGACTAAGATGGAATGCCTCGTTTCCAGTAAAAAAGGGTCTCCGGATCTCTACACTCACCATACGAAACACAGCAGCATTAAGTTGCTATTTTACGCTGGTACTCTGTAAGAGCGCGGTCCTTCCCCGGTTGAGCCGGACAATTCGTGCTACAACCATAATATAGCTGCAGCGTAGCTCTACCACGTATACGTACATTTTGCCAGCTCCTTAGAAACTTTGCCTATATGATATATTTGACAATAACGTTAATTGTCTATTAAATTAAGTATTTCATCAAATATTTTCTATCAGGAGTGGAATTTTATCTTCAACTTTATATTTAACTTATTTATTGAAGATAATTAAAGAGTACGCCAAGGGTATCCACCTTTGGGTTATTCTTTAATTATCTTCAATAAATAAGAAATACTTAAAATCGGTACACATATCGGCAAAGAGATCGCGTAACATATATAAAAATACACTCAAATTGAGACTTCTTTTTTTAAAGTCGGTTTAAAATATGCTTTGCGTAATCAACTAACCATATAATTTACCGTAAGCGATATCGGCTCGTTGGTCTAGGGGTATGATTCTCGCTTCGGGTGCGAGAGGTCCCGGGTTCAAATCCCGGACGAGCCCAAACATTATTTTATGCCTACGATTTTATCGAAGCGATAGATTTTATATAGGACTGTTTAGTGCCCTACATTAATCCATTTTCTTTTTTATTTAAAAGTACTAGCAACCACTTTGTGCGCTTATCAACCAATGGGATATTTAAAACGAGTTACTGAGAGCTTCCACGACTTGCGCGTCACTTTGGAATGAGCTGAAATAAATAGCGGGGTTAAATTGTAATCAAGTTAAACTGTAATAAAGCTAATTGTTAGGAAAATTTAATAATCACAAAGTAAGTAGTAAGTAAAAAAAAAAGAGTTAAACTTGTGCAAAAAATTAAAGAGCAAATCACTAAGGGATTGTTTTGTGTATTAATATAATACTGTAGAAACTGGTAAACTTTTATTTAAAACTAAACTATCAATTAAATGACACTGTGTAACAAAAACTTCACCTCATTGTAATCTAGCGACATCTGGTGAGCGTAATTTTTTTTAAATATAAGACTAATATTCCTATGGAATTTGTATAGGAATATGATGTAAAGACGTCATAATTTTTATAATCAACCACACTGTTTATATTATAGATTTTATATATAATAATTTTTTTATAGAACAATTGTGAGAAGCGAGCACACAGTCCACTTGATGGTAAGTGAACGCTGTGGTCCATAGACATCTACATCCAGCCTTGAATAAGAATCAAAATTCAAATGCGTCGTCACCCATGAAGATGATGAGATGGAACGCCTCGTTTCCAGTAAAACAGGTCTCCAGTTCTCTACACTCACCATACAAAACACGGCAGTATTACGCTGCTATATTACGCTGGTACACTATGAGAGTGTGGTCCTTCCTCGGTCGAGACGACCCATTCATGTTACAACCAGAAATAAAGTTGTTGCATGGTGGTTGTACCACGTATTTTGTTGTAACAACAATTGTCTAAAACTTGTTCGATTTTACATTATTTATTTTAAAAAAAATTAGTGTGGTGTATATGTTGGTGGTTTGTGTTGGTGTGTGGTGATGTTTGTGGTAGTGTGCGGGAATGTGTGTAATGGCGTGTGTGTTGGTTCGCGTGGTGGCGATGGCACCTTGTCCGCGCAGCGCTGCACGGTCTCCGCGGTGAAGTGCGGCAGCTGGCGCAGGTAGGAGTCCTTGGCCCACATGGCCTGCGTCACCATCTGCGCCAGCTCCATGGCGGCCACGCCCGGCGACAGCCAGCCGCTGCTAGACACCACGTCCACGCACGCCTGGATCAGCCGGATCGCCTGTCCATAAAATCATTGTTGCTATATTGTCGTTTATTGCACTATTTAAAAAAATAATCGTCCGGTCACTACATCAGATTAGATAATCTATAAATCCTTCAAAATACGATACGCAAGGCTGTTTTTTTTTAAAATAGAAATAAAAAACCTAATTTCAATATAAAGGATAGCTGAGCCTGAGTGTTAATCTGCTTGAAATCCAATAATTAACAAAATGAAATCCTAGCCAAATCATACAATTGCAAGACTTCGAAATACTATAAGTTCATACTGAGAGACAGGATTATAGTGCACAAGTGTATGCGCAAGCACAGGTGCACTCTCTATTGCCTCACTCATAATCCGATGGCACGGTAACCCGACACGACCGGAGAGAGATCAGGCGCAGGACCAACGGCCTTACGTGCTTCCCGAGGCACGGGGGTGAGACACCGCCAACTTCCTGACTCCGGGCACTACTATTTATTAATCATAATTAATTCTTTTTGGCTCAACCCGGGATTCGAACCCAAGACCTCATGATCAGCAGTCGCACCACTACAACCACTAGACCAACAAGGCAATCAGTTTTTGAAAAACATAATACATCCACAAAAACAAAGGTACACATATCTGGGAAAGAGCTCAATCCTTCCCACATTTGTGTACCCATTTGTTTGTCGTAAATAGCAGCATTAGTATCAAATATATTTTTAAGCCCCCCAATACGATTTCCTCCTGTATCAGTCACTTACATACATAAATTACACAAGGACACCCCCAGACCCGGTTTAAATATTTGTAGGCCATACAAATATAGTTGCCGACACGAAACGTGAGCACAGATGAACTATGGTGGGGGTTGAGCCAGCGAAGGTACACTGTCGGCCAAAACTATTAGGTACTGTTGTTACTTCAATTCATAATTGAATATTTTCGCTGACATTTTTCGAAATTCTGAGTCGTTAACTCCTTTAACTATACGATGTACAGTAGCTACGTAGACATTAGTCGCCTTAGCAGTCTGTTTATAAACGTCTATCATGTTTTTCTCAATACCCAATTATTTCATGTAACATAACACTGAATAGACCATTTGTCGGGATTGCCTATTTAACACCGAACTCTTTCTTCTCTGCATATTTAGACCAAAAACGAATGCTCGAATTATAACAAAAAAAAAAAACTAACAATAAGAAATATCAAAAACAGTTAAAAACAAGAAATACACAAACAACAATTAACAATGAGGTAACACTACAATTTACAAAAATAAACTAATTAAAAAGTTATCACTAAAATTGCTCTCAAGTGTACGGTAGTCGAATGATACGTGCGAACCCAAAAGACGACGAGAATCGGCTGACGAACCAATCACGTTGATCGTCAGCGTGGTCGACGTCATATCGACCAATAAAAAGTGTGCTCACGACTCGTGGCGGCAATTATGCTTGATTCGTGTAGGATTCGAACCGCGGCCCTCAACGCTGTAACTCATTGCTCGGAATTGCATTAATAGTAATATTTATTGAATCCATTGAAAGTAGTCGTCAAAAGTATTACCATAATACGATAATTTATTTTTAGACAGGTATTATTATTTATTAGTTAGCTGTTTTCTAACATTCAGATAAGTTACATCATCACATTGGCTAATAGAATTGTAATGATGTATGCACGTACGCATTTAAAATAATTTTATTAACATATGTGTGATAGCGTGTCAGGGACTTAAGCATGATTTGCCAGTTTGTTTGCTGGGTGTGAGGTTCATAAGGTAGCTGGTCACCTTGGTGAGCACGATCGCGGTGTCTGCCTGCAGCTCCGCTGGCAGCTGCATGCGAGACAGATGTGCCTGCAGCAGCACGTGCGCCTTCACGTGCGGGTCGTTGTACCGCACCGTGCTCGACCCGGACCCCGGCTTGTGTGGGACCCTGCACACACATTCATAATAATTACCGGCCGTCCAGTGCTCGTAATTCATTCAATATTTAAATTTCTATATTCAGCTTGAATTTCACTTCCAACTACACATTAATATGTGTAGTCCCAGACCAATACTTGAGATAACCTAACCTAGGATAACGTCACCTTTGTAGAAACCTCGGTACATTTATTTCTTAAATGTTTTTTATAAGAATTGTACAGCTAATATTCTAAAATCTTTATTATAACTAGCCTCATTACTAAATTACGAGAATTGATATAATAAGAGAAATAAATTAAGAGAATTTAACTTAAATGATAAACGATATGCTACTTTCGCATTCGAAATAGGTCAGCTTCGCAAGTCGATGTAGTAATTCATAGTCCGTGTAGATGGCGCTGTTACAGAATTATTTTATTTGTAAAATGTTGTTTTAAAAGATTGCTACCTTAAAGTTGCCAATTTATTTGAAAAGCTCTAAAATGAAGTATTCAACTATTTATTTTGTATCTATCTATTGATTTAAGCTACTATGTTGTTTTAATGACACAATAATCTAAGAGCAAGTTCTTTCAAGTACTACAACAAACTGCGATGCTGACGCAGTTTATTCAATGGCGCTTTTATGATTGAAGCATAGGTTCCATACATTAAATGACAGTGCTTGATTTTGAGAAAAAATATATTATTTAGCTTAGCCTAACCATAGCTCTGACAAAATTGACCCAATACAATGTACCTGAAAGGTTAATATATAAAACACAGATAATCTATATGAAAATACGTGTGGGCGTATAATAACAAACACAAGATAAACCTCATCAAAATCATTATGTAAACAAGATAAACCATTGAAACTTCCTCATACGACATTACGACAAACGTTTCAACTGCGTAAGTCATCACCAGTACTTGTGATGAATGGAATTCTAAGGAGAAACAACTTACTTAGCAGCGAGCGCCTTTATGATGTTCTCTTCACGATGCCTGATGCACAGGTCGGAGTACTCCGCCGCCGAGGAGATGATCTCCAGCAGTCCACGGATCTTGGTCTTACTGGTGAGGGACAAGCTGAACAGCTCTGGAATTAAAGGGAACCATGTTTGAAATATTTTAACATATATTAACTAAAAGTGCTGTGTATGAAAGGATAAAAAGAATTTCATAGCCAGATTTTATCGAATGTGAACTGATAAAAGCTCTATTAAATAAAGAAATTGATTAATTTTAAAGCTTAACTAAATCAAAATGATTATAATGACTTCCCATATTTACGCAAACATTACAAATTGAATAAAACTATTTTTACGGATTTTTTTTTGCGTTTTATTCGTTATTTTTAACGCCCGACGTTTCGGTACTGAGGTTATTGACATAATATTCTTACTACAGATGTATTTAATGCAATAATATTTGTGTTGAGTAATTTTTTCAATGGATAACCGTGGCAAGATGTCATCACTTCCGATAGATGGCGGTACTATTTCGCTTAAGTCATTCTACACTACTCCGATGATATAACGATATACACATACTATTCCGATCAATGATATTATAAGAAAATGAAGCAGATAGGTTATACGCGCACCGTAAGTGGCACGTAAAAACTAAGCTAATTAGCAAACCTGAGCTCAGTCGTCGCCACTCGTCGCGCTATCGTCGCATCATTGACAACGGCGTTGATAGTAATTCGTGTTTTGTATTTGCACCGAAAATGCCGTCATATGTGATGAGATTTTGCACAAACTACACAGGAAAGGTTTCCAAAAGTCTAAAGGAATTTTTTCGTTTATTATTTGTTTAATTTATTTTCGTATTGTTTACGAATTCAAAAATTACGTATTTTAAAATATATTGTCAGAAACAATAGAGAGGGATAAAAATACCCCAATGAGTGAGTTTGAAAGAGAATAGATATTGTTTCTGATCAAAGATGATAAAAAACAGATAGGTCTCTTCTGAGTATCGTAATTCAAATTGTGTACATATAATTCTTGTTTTATTGAAGGGTAAATTAACTATGTCATTATTAATCAATAAGTTCACTTTATTTGTTTTGTAGCGTAACAAAACTGTATATACGTTCGTATATAAATAATTATTACAGCACTTTATTTGATAATAAATTAATAAAATCAATATTTTTTTCCTACTTTTAATGCATTTTTACTACTTTATTACTTTTAGTACGTACACTCATGAGCAATCGCGTTTTAGGCATAAATCACAGTGTACGGTATAATGTCATATCTGATTAATTATTCTACATTGTTCCTACTACATAAGACCACGTACTGTCGCAAAGTAAATTTGTCTCTTTTACGCTTGCGAAAGTTTAATCATGCCATCCTACTTTGACGTCTAATCGTAATGTAGTGTGATATTGCAATATTTAATTATTTATGTGTGCGCTAATGTGCCGTTATTGAAGATCGAATATTGTGTTGGTAACGTATCTACACCTTTTTACTTATAATATCATTGATTCCGATGATATCTCGGACGTCAGTTTAATCGATATTAAAATGGTTCTTCAGCACCTTAAAAACGACAAGGCTCCGTAGTAGTGACACCATGGAGGCGTGGACCAGAAGTGCGGTGGTCTTGTTCTTCAAGAAAGGTGACAACACTTTCTTGGAGAACTACAGACCGATTTCGATTCGTATTCTTAAAGTTTTTACTTTTTGTACTTTTGGTAATATCCGTTATTTCGTTAAACCACTTTTGATCTAATTAATATAAATATAACCAATATTAGAGAAAGAAACAATAATCTCTACACTTTTCTCACAAATAAACTTCCGCTCCATTAAATCTGTCAAATATTTCCCCTCATGCTTAAGTTGCACCGCCCTGGTGGCAGAAAGTCGCGGATGCCTTAATTAAAGCAAATTTTATTGGTTAGTTAAATTATTTATTTTTTTGTATTTACCAATAGTTCGTAAAATACCTGTCTTGCAAAGAACCAGCAAGAAACCCAGCTGGACTTTTTTAAGCAGTTATCAATAACATATTAAAACTTAAATATTTATTATACCATTACAGTCATCCATTCATCAGCCTACTCAAATTCCTCTGAACACAGGCTTCTTTCCCCCTTCTTATCATTTGCCATAGTTGCCACGTTTGGCACATATACCATCAGATAGTCTTCATCTTCATCATCATCATCATTACAGCTCTTCACAAGTCCACTGCTAAACATATGTCTCGTCCAAGAATTGCCACAGAGCACGGTCCTGAGCCACCTGCATCCATCGACTTCCTGCGTGTCTCACCAAATTACATACATTTTTTAGAAAATGAAAATAAAGTTTATGTCTAGAGGTCAAATACTCTTATTTATTTAAAAAAAAGTTTCCAAGCAACTAATAATATAGAGGGTAGAAGTAACCCTTTACCTCTACCATCTATATTACAATATACAATATATATAATATAAATATATACAAGTCTGAATATGTTTCGCAAACACTTGCAAAAAACCATAGCCGAGTTATAATTAAGTAATTGTTATGTTCATTTATATACTATGCTGTTATTGTTTCCTTTTTTCTCTTTCTTTTTCTTATTTATTGTGAACACATTAAGTCACTTATAAATATTGGAAGTTACTACCCTTAATATTTTGTGCATATAGTGTTTACCTTAATTAATTGTACATTTATTTGGCTGTATATGTTATTGTTAAATACTCATTGATGTATTATTGTTACAATTACTGGTAAACCTAATAAATAAAATAAAAATAAATATATTATAAACAAACTCCGTGGCTATGGTATAACGGCTCCGGGGCTTAACAATAAGCTGCGGCACTGAAGACCGCAGGTTCGAATCCCGCACGGATCTAGTATTTGTATGGCCTACAAATAATTGTTCCGGGTCTACACGTTTTTTCTTGTGAAATTTATGTATGTAAACTGCTGCCCCCATTATACATGAGAAAATCCTAGTGTAGAGCAGTTTTAAAATAAATAAATAAACAAACAGACTCACCGATGGTCGTGTAGTTGATATAGTAGTAGGAGGCGATCATGCCCAAGGAGGTTGTCCCTCGTCTTGGGCCTTCGGTTCGAGCTCAGACAGAGTCGTTTCCACCAACTCCGAAAGATGGTCCGATAAGTGTCTGAGAACAATTAGCAATTGGCTTAGGATTTATGGCAAGTAGCAATTATCCTGTTAGCTCGAGAGGCCACGTAATATGACATTCCCGTTCGCTCGCGACCGTAATGGCGGGAAAATTTGCAAATTAGCAAAATTTTTTGCTATATTGCAAATTTTGCTATATTTTCACTTTGAGACAATATTTATGGATAAAACTTACAGGAATTCTTGTTGAATGTATAAACTATTGAATAAAATTATTTTGGTTGCTAGAAATTATAATAAAATTCGTAAATTACCCTTTATAGCATAAGTAGTAGTATATATACTTCACTTTTAGTGACAAAATTACTACTAATTTGAATTCTACACTTTTGTTTTTGGAGAAATTTATATGAAAATGTTTGGAAATATGTATATTTTTATGTTTTATGTGTTTCTATTCGTTACTCATACCAAAATATTAAGGCACATGGCAGGTGGCTCAGGACCTTGCTTTATGGCATTCCTTGGGCTGTTGACGATGATATGGTAAGGATGGACGGTAAGTGGATACTGCACCTGATAGTCACAGTGTGATGGTGCAGGTGACCAACGGTAACTTGAAGCGAACACCACACCCGCAACCGAATTCAATCGAAGTATACATGTATTGTTATTGAGAGCTGAGATGAAATGCCTTGCTGCCTGTTATACTGGCACTTTTTATGGAATAAGTGATGGTAAGGAAAGTGGACGCTGTGGCCCAGATAGAATGCCTCGTCTACACTAATATTATAAAGAGGAAAGAATTGGTTGTTTGTTTGTTTGAATTGAATAGGCTCTGAAACTACTTAACCGATTTGAAAAATTCTTTCACCATTAGAATCCTACATTATTCCTGATGAACATATGCGATATAACGTTTTAAAAAAATTTAGGAACCCGTATGAAAACTTCGTTAATGTAACCCAAGGTGTGAAAAAAATACCAAAAATAAACCTTATATCGCGTACGCTGCGGAAACTATTGACAATAGAGCAAAGTGATGTGCTACAGTTTTATGGAGGACATCTGTCATCAGTCTGTAATACCATATGTCTAACTATTATAGTTATCTCACAATAACTACTTTTCCATGTTAAAATATTCAATAGTAACGTCGAAAAATCCTTATATCGCGTACACTGCCAGCACCATGCGATGCGGGTGTCACTGGGTTGTGGGAGGGTAGTCTATGTCACGTGTATATGCCGATAGATAAAAGTACTCCATTAATTTTGCTAATTTTTTCGCTAAAATGATTGAACTAAATGAGCGAGGTGTCATATCATGTCGCGCGGCAGAGACGCGTGATATACGCGGGTGAAACCGCGGGGTACAGCTAGTTTCTATTAAAAAGGGTTTCCGGTTCGCCACATATGAAACACAGCAGCATTGAGCTGGTGAACCACGCTTGTATTCTTTGAGAGTGGTCATTCCACAGTCGAGCCAACCAATTCGTGCTACAACCATACTATAGCGGCAGCGTGGCTCTACCACATACAAACAGTTACAGTAGTGGTGCAAGTGGCCAATGTTAACTTCAAGCAAAGGTAACACCATTGAAGTCTAAATATGTTACACCTGGGAGCTGATATGGAATGCTTAACTGTTTGATAAACTGGCAATTTTTTTATAGAATAAGGGTGACAAACAGATGGTAAGTGGATGCTGTGGCCCATATACATCTACATTTATCCATGATTAAGAATCAAAATGCACATGCGTTGTCACCCGTGAGGACTAGTTGTCTGAAGTCGGCCTTTATTATTCAATTAGTGTTATTTTTTAAAAAAATCAATGATAGGGATTGAACTCAGCTTGCTCGCAAACTGTAAAAAATTAAGGCAAACGTTTAAAACAATTTTTAATTTTGTGTACACTGAATGAAGCATGCCAGAATTTGTTTTTATTTATTCAAATGCAAAAAATTATAGAATAATTGCTGGTATCTCCATTAGGAGGATATAATGATTTTTGGAGCACAAAATGACAAAATAATCGCCAACACTTTTCCAAATGGCGCAAATGTATGACGTCATATACTGTTCTACGTCTCGGAACGAATCACCAGCATGTCGTCGATTCATGACGTCATTTGCAATGGACAGTACACTGGGTTCTATTTTGGAACATACCCTTATAAATGCCGTGGTAAATTAGGGGTTAATATGGCCGGATATCCGACACAATATGGCGACGGCACGTTAGTACAATATGGCGTCAATCGATGACGTCATTTGTATTCGGCAGTCATCGAGCATTTAACCTGAATAGAGTAGTAATGTGAGCCATCCAATTCCGAAACTGATCAGTGATTTGTCACTGATAAATAGCAATTCACGCTCGCCCTAAAACAGTACCTCACCAACATGTGATCTGTGTGTACGTCCCCCGATACTCCCGAAAATATTCAGTTTGGTATATTAAACCCCATAATGTCGTGTTGTTCTATTCGGTGGTGTGGAAAAAACAGCAAGACATCGAATTATAAAACAGACGGAATCACGTTTCATCGGTAAGTATCAATAAACTTTGATTTTGTTTCAATTTACATCCATTTAATACGGCTCAAGTTAAACTGGCCATAGTATGAATCACTTGGACGCTTGTCTATGCGTCTTGCTCTTACCTAGGTGTAACCAATATAAGCCATCTCATTTTATTTATTACGTGTTTACTAGTGCTGAGTCATAATCAAATTACCGGATTATACCGGTTTTTTTATTTTACCGGATATTGACCGGAAAAAGGTTATTTGTTTAAACAAATAAGTAGATGTAATAAATTGAATAAAAGCTATGATCGATAACTAAATAAACAAAAATATTGACATTTTGCGAGTTTTTCCTTAATTTTTCATATGATACAATAGTTTTATTTCATTAATTTTTTATAATTTCATTTATAGCCTTAAATTCAATTTTATTTCATTTATTACTATATTTTTTTTAAGTATGGAAGTTTCATTTAAAAGTTATTATTTCGAACACACATATAAATATACACACACATACTTACACCTCCATATACTCTTACCTAATAGTCTTAAATAAAAATTATATATAAATCCGTTATGTACCTACTTACCTGGTCCCATAATACTTACCTGACCTATAAGGGTTTCGTTTTTCTTTTTCAGGTACGAAACCATAAAAAAGTTTAGGCTTTATAACAACTTTCGCTCAAAACAACCTTTTGAATAATTTCAACATAAGATATATTATTTTAAGATATATTATTACAATCTACCGAAAAATAATGCGTTACATTGTAAGCAGTATGTTACGGGTTCACAATCTTTCAACAGTTTACATACTCGCGAGATAGATATTAAACTTACGATTACGATTTTTACGGTTTACGGTAACAAATATTTTATTGGACAGCTCTAGTGCAATACTTGACTTTGAATCGGCCAATCAGAGCGCAGCGACCGGCGCAGCGTTTTGGCGGAATTTGTTTTCTTACAAAACAAATAACAATACCGCTCTATTTCAGGTTAAATGCTCGATGTCGGCAGTATACTGGAAACGTTTTGGAACATACCCTTAATATTCATCATGCAATTTGTTATATAAGAAGTGGTAAACGTGCATGCGGCTCAACTAATGCTAAATGTCGTCCACCCACGAACAACTGCAACACATAACGAATTGCAGGTGCGCGGCCGCTTTTTTAATAACAAATGGTGAAATAAAAAACTGTACAACCGACTTCAATACAACCGAATCAATGTATTCAAAGTCGAATAACTACTCATTATTAGGGATAACTCAAAAACTACTGGTCAGATCTTGATCAGATTTATATGGAACCACATGAGAAGCACCAGCTTTCAAATAAAAAGAATCATCAAAATCGGTTCACCTAGAAAAAAGTTCTGAGGTAACACACATAAAAAACATACATTTGAACTGAATACCTCCACCTTTTTGAAGTCGGTTAAAGAGTAGGCTTTTTATGAAGGTCCCTACATCCGTAATTGTCCGAAAAAATAAATTCCATTTCTTTACGTGACAGAGTCACGCTGCAGCTATATTGTTGGTTGTATCATGATTGGGTCGGCTCGATCGAAGAAGGACCAGCCATTCAGCGTGGCGGGCGTTAAAATCACCAAGCATCACGATCTCTACGGATGGGACCTGTTGTAGCACGGAGTCTGCAGCCGTCTGGCTGTGGTCGATCAGTCGGTCTGTGTCGGCATTACCGCTATGGGACCTATAGAGGCACCCGTAGACGCGGAGAAGGTCGTCGCTGTCTACGCGCAGCCATAGGATGGACAGGTCCGTATCTTCAAGGCTGCCTTGGTTCTCAGAATACCAGCGTAAAATAGCAGCTTAATGCTGCTGTGTTTCGTATAGTGAGTGTAGAGAACTGGATACCCCTTTTACTAAAAACCAAGCATTCCAACTTAGTCCTCAGGAGTGACAACGAATCTGCATTCCGATTCATAATCGAGGACAGATATAGATGTCTATGGGCCATAGCATCCACTTACCATCAGGTGAGTGGTATGCTCGTTTGTTACTATTATTCCATGAAAATAAAAATGAATTTCACAAAGACGTCACGCGAGAAAGAAAACTTCTAGTAAAGTGAAACATATACCTGTGAGTAACTCCTTGCAGATTGTAATAGTTAGGGTTCTGCGTCAGCCTTCGATAGAGGAAGGTCCACGTCAAATAGTCCACCGCGTCTTGCTTGTTCTCTATGGTCTTGGTCACGATCTCCGCGTTCATATGGTCGTGTAGTCTATGGTCGAGGTGACTCTGCAAACGAGAAAAGGATTTTTTAAGTTGAAACTGTAAAAGACAGTTTTCAAGTGTTACCGATACAGGCGAATAAAGTACTGCCTTAAAGTACGACTACTGGTTTAAATAATACTAGTTTTTATGGATATTATCGCGTATATTTAACTTTTAAAATACCCGACGTTTCGAGTACTTTACAGCATCCATGGTCACGGGGTCACAATTATTAATTTTTGTTCCGATCTATCGGAATAATTTTAATCTAGGGTAACCGCGGTTAACTCTGACATCTATACACGTTGAACATCTCAATCTCCCCCGTGACCATGAGTGCTTTTTTCATGCTCTCATGCTCACGCTCTCGTCGTAATTTTGTCACTGTATTATTTTGTCATTTTTAGGGCACGGTTTATATTTTGAATCAACAACTTAAGAGTTCTCTTTCTTCTTTACAAAACAATTGTTCACTAATCATTTCACGAGCACGGATGTTAATTACTTTCTTAGTAATTGTAACAGAATAAGTAGGATAACAATAACAAAACTTAACAAAAAAAAAAACAGGATAACGAAAATAGAAAGCAATAAAATAGACGTGGTTAAGGTACTCTATACGCGTAAGCGCTGGCTGACCTTGCGAACGCTACCGACAGTTTGACTAACGTCACTAAGATGGCCGCAAGTCGTAATATCACCGTGCGTGGCTTATTGCCCCATTTATATTCAGCCCTGTTGGGGGCAGGGAGTGAGAGGGGGCAGGGCAGTATGTAAACAGGCTACTCGCGCTGACACTGCCGCTGCCGTTGCCCCTCCGACGATCCCTCAAATGTCGGTTTTCGTGCGGAAGTCAAAGGATGGGCAGCGCGAGCGGCAGTGAGTGTTACCATTCTGCTTCGTCGCTCACTTCGCGCCAAGCGCCTGGATGAACGGACGTGCGTGCCGTCTTGTTATTAAATAAGTACGATCTACCAAAATGCCTTTCAAGTGGAATAACGAAAATACAATCAAGTTTTTAGAACTGCTGGAATCAGAAAAAAACTTTATGGGATTTCAACGATAAAAACCACAATTCATCATCTACGAATAGGATATTTTTTTTGAAATAACATAGTACCTATGTACATAATTAATTATAAATTCGTCAAATTTATTATATTAATATAAAATTTAGTAAGGAATTAATAAACATTGACATTTTATTTCTAAAAACGATTAGTAACTCATATTGATTATTTATTTATTGAAATGTAAAATAAGTTAAATGGTAATATTTGCACAATAGCGTGAGATTTTTAAATTATAATTTTATTGTAATTAAAATAATGAATTAATTTATACTGTAGTGTAATTATTAAAATAATAATAGCTTAACTAACCTCATATAATATTTAATATTATTTATGAATGATTTATGAACAATTTATTGTATAAGAATCCAAATAGAGTGAATCTGTATAAGTATTTAATTGTACATAATATTTAAATTCAAAAAGAATGTTTGTACCTTTTTAAGCAATGAAATAATTTTAAAATGCAACATTGAGTTTGTGTAATTAGCTGTATTTCATATCATTCTTGCATGCCAATTACGGCAAAACATGTCAGTTCCAAGTCATTGATCATCTTATGTACCATGTTTTTAAGCAAATAAATTTTCTATCTATCTCTATTCTTTTGCATTTGATATCTTTTTGAATTATTGGGTGCGTTTGGCAGAAAAAAGCGCTACCAAGCGCTTCTAAGCAAAATGGCGATAGTAAGCAGTAAGCGCTGTCAAATCGTAAGTAGCTATTTTCCTCCAGGACACGATGTTAGTTTTAACCGGGGAATCTAATCTAATTTAAATATTTGTTTGTAAAGTATTCATATTAAAAACTTACCAATCATGAATTTTTAATAGCATGTATAAGTTTATTCATGTAATTATATTACTTAAAACTAATATTGCACAAAACAACTTATAAACTCTACTTCAAAACAAACAAATTAAATAAGCAAAATGGCGGATTGTGTCAGCGCTACTGAAGTAGCAATCGTGTCCTGGCCGAAAACTATTTTAGCGCTTATAAGCGCTTGCTAGCGCTTTTTTCTGCCAAACGCACCCATTAACACAATTTAGTATTAAAAGAAGACACAGCGCGGACGCTGTCGACGTTATTTCGACGTGTGCCATAGTCGAAAGTGATGTGAGTGGTAGGGCAAAATGTAAATACACACTTCTCTCGATCCTGCTACGGCAGTATTTAGCGAAGTATGGCCGGCAGCGCGAGGAGCAGTGGCAGGGGCTGAATGTAAATGAGGCTTATATGTGTTTTTTTTTCGTTTAATCGAGTTTGAAATCACAACGATTGTAAAGAAGTTTTGAGTGTAATAAATAGAGAGCAATAACCTCTAGCGGCAGGCAGTCATTGAGCAGCTTGGTGAAGAAGGTCTTGTGGTGAGCGGCGCACATGAGCACGGCGACCGCGCTGTCGTCCTCCAGCGGGCGGCATGCGCGCCCCAGCATCTGCAGCACCGTCGTCACCGGGTACTGCTCGTACGAGTGCAGCTTGCCGTTGTACCTGCCGGTCACAAACACATCCACATCATCATACAACTGCTAGGTACCGCGCTCGAGCTCGACCTCGAGCGGGCCATGCGCTCGCAGCGCCCCATGTGGACACACACACGCACGCACGACGCACGCACGCGCGCGCGCACGCACGCACGCACGCACAAAAGGGCGCGCACATACGCGCGCACATACACACACAGACAGACACACACACATACACAGACCGCGCTCGAGCTCGAGTGAACTCTTGTCTTGCCTAGAAGCCCGTCTAAGTAGGTAACACCTTTTTTGTCTGCTGCCATTTAGCAGTGCTTGCACTGTTGCGTTCTGTCTATAGGGTAGAGAGCCAGTACAATTACTTGTATGCCGGTATGTTGCAGTATGGAGATCGATAGTTATCTAATCCTGGGTAAGGCCTATTTAATAAAAAAAAATAATTATTAATAATGGTTTTCAATCTGTGAAGATATCGCACATCCAAACAAAAAAACAACATACACTCGAATTGAGAACATTCTTCTTTTCGGAAGTCATTTAAAAAGAACGTCTCATAACTAGGCACAAGTCTCCTTTACATTCTTATGTGAGATCCAAGAGTAATATAAAAACAAAATATTTATACGCCTGCGGACTGTATGTTCTACAGTCTTCCCATAAATGATTAGAAGCCTGTACCAGCTGTGGGACATATCTTAGCAATTTTACTTCACTTACGTGGTAGAGCCACGCTACAACTATATTATGGCTGTAGAACAAATGGGTAGACTCTACCAGGGAAGGACCATGTTGTCGCAGAATGTCAGCGTGGAATAGCAGCTTAATGCTGCTGTGTTCCGTATGTTGAGTGTAGAAAACCGTAGACTCTTTTTACTGAAAACGAAGCATTCCATCTTAGTCCTCACGAGTGACAACGCATCTGCATTATTATTCTTAATCGAAAATAGTGTAGACATCTATGGGCCACAACATCCACATAGCATCAGGTGGACTATGTGCACTTTTATCACCCTTATTAAATAAAATAAAGACTTCACATACACGTGTGTGTCGGCCACGATGACAGTATGCACGTGAGCGGCGAAGGCCCACGCCAGTTCCGCCGCCACCACGCACAGCTGAACCGCTCCAGACTCCAGCAGCTGCTGGACCAGTCGCCGGTCGCCCGCCTCCACGCCCTCGTGCAGGTACGCCACGCCCGCAGCCAGGGTCTCCTTTAGCATCTGTACACCAAAATAAAAATGTTTAGAGCATCTGACCAGGTTGATTGCACTGCAATACACACTTCTCTCACAAACTTTCCGGCTGTGTAAAGTTATGCCGCGTTATCACTATACGAGTACTCTCGGATTCCTATTTGGACGCTACTCGTAGTGTGTAAACACGTAATGCGAGCGATCAGAGTGGAGTTGGATGAGGTTCTCTTTTTACGAGGACATTCGGATAATTTTATTATGAGAAAATGGCGCCAACTAAAAAAAATGTTAAACGCACATGTTACTCTGAGTGGAATTATATGAAGCGTTGTGGAACGTGAAACGAACTGTATTGAATATAAAAACAAAGATGCTCGAAATGCTGCAATACAACGCATCATTCATAACGTCAACATACCTGGACTTACGATTCAAGAAGCGAATATCAAAATTAATAACATTCGTAATACATATTATTTGGGGTATCTATATAGTTTTCTCATCTGGTTGGCCTCTATAAATATATAATAAAAAATTAAAATGAAAAGATAAATATACATAGATATCAATAAAATAAAATAAATACAAAAAAATACATAAATAAATACAAGCCCAACCAGATGGAAGCACTCGGCAGGGCAGACCCAACGGCCGAGGGTTAGGGGGAAAGGGGAAGAATACATATTATTATTATTATTATTTTAATAAAAAATAATAAATAAAATATAATAAATAATAAAAAAATTATTTTTTATTATAATGGATTTCCGCAAAGTAACGCCTGATTCTATCAATTATTATTATTTTATTCTTTATTGCGTCCTTAAAAAATAAAAAGGGCGGACCTAATTGCCTTGAGGCATTCTATACCTACAAACTCGCAAGAAAAATCACTCTGAGGCTCCGAAGTTGATAACATTTATGTTCCCTCATTAGCGAGGTTCGAAATTGCAGATAGATTTTAACTTCAGTGAGTAACATATCTGCCACAACTCCTATACCTCGCAGCAGTTGATTCGTCATCGCGTACAAGAAGACAAAATTAAATGCTACTTTGACGCTGATGAACTCGTAACGCGTCAAACAAGCTCACAGCAGACTACTGTACAATCTAGCTCGAATGAGCGCATACTTCGAGAGTACTCGCATAGTGAAAACCTGGCTTCAGTGGGAGAAGTGTGTATTGCAGTGTGTAACACATGTAATTAAAATTGAAAGACAGATGCTGGCAATTTATTGAATTAAATTAATTGCCAGCATCTTTAATTTTTTAATTTTATTTAATTTGACTTAGCGGTTAGCCGCCGTAGAGTCTACATCACCTGAAGATGCCTCATGTAGAGGTGAAACACGTGTCGTATTATCGTCGATGGTGTGTCTTTCCTAGAATAGTGGTGTTGGAAGTAGTGGTGCCGGAATTAGTGGTGTTGGGAGTAGTGGTGCTGGGACCAGTGGTGACGGAGTTAGTGCATGAATTGAGGGAGGGCGGGAGGTGCCCTTCAATCCAGGTATGACACATCATTGTATTTATTTGAGCAGATGGTTGTAAGTTAACTATCAATATCTTTATTAATTTATTTCACTTCTTTACTGTTCGTATTCCTTCGAATTACGGAAATAGATAAGTTTAAAGACGAATTCACGTAAAGAGTCAGCAGCTGACCTTGTCTTTGACCCTGTCGAGGAAGGGCTTGACCAGGTCGTGCCTGGCGCGCAGGAACCTGGCCGGCCGGCCGGCTGCCGCCGCCAGGGCCAGTAGATCTGCCGCCAGGAGTCGAGCGTGTCTCCGCGATGGTACGAACACAGCGCACGGTCTGCTGCCGGCGAACCGGGATATCGCGTTGTAGATTGGCTTCGTCATGGCCGCCAGACGGGAGCCCGCGTGCGAAATGTTGAAGCCCTGTGGGGAAAACAGTTCGTAAGCTTATAAAATATCAATACAATTGTACGTTACACCTAAAATGCTGCTGCTGTTATAAATAATATAAAAATATGATATAAATAAAATATGCTGCTTGAGGTAAAATAGAAAGTATATTTAAAAACTGCTAATAGCTAATGATGAGTACACGAACGCGCTGTGTGGCGATGCTATGTGAACTGATTCGATGAAAAATAAAAATAAGTGTATGAGGTGAAAATGCTGATCGGGCGATATGTTCGGTTGCACCGTACAACAATCATCCGTTACAGCTACTACACTTAAAACACATTCTTTTATAGCATTGGGTGACAAACGAGCACACAGTCCACATGATGGTAAGTGGTTGCTGCGGCCCATAGACATCTACATCTGTCCTCGATTACGAATCGAAATGCAGATTCGTTGTCACCCATGAGGACTTACGTGGAATGCCTCGTTTCCAGTAAAAAGAGCCTGCGGTTCTCTACACTCACCATACGAAACACAGCAACATTAAGTTGCTATTTCACGCTGGTATTCTGTGAGAGCGTGGTCCTTCCCCGGTCGAGCCGACCCATTCGTGCTACAGCTGTACTACTAATACAGCTGCAGCACGGCTCTTCCACGTATAAAAACATGCCACTCTCATAGGTTTTAGAAATGAAAACTTCTTAAAAATCATTGTGATTTGAAATTCGATGAAACGAAAAAGCTCCAATAAAAAGCGACAAACATATACATCTATAGGATTTTGCCAGTGAGAGAATGAGATAGAATATAGTGTACAGTGTTTCCTACTATCTCGGTCTCCTTTTCTCTTTCACTTCTACCGCGTGTGAACTGCACACGTCAGTATTAACGTGGGTGCGAGAGAGAACATATGAGTGCCTGTGACCTGTATGTGTAGCTCCAGCGGCAGCGGGCGCACGCTGGGGTGGAAGTTGAAGGAGGCGTTGGAGTTGCAGCCCAGCCACTGCGCCACGTCAGTATAGACGTGGGTGCGAGAGAGAATATACTCGTGCCTGTGACCCGTATGTGTAGCTCCAGAGGCAGCGGGCGCACGCTGGGGTGGAAGTTGAAGGAGGGAGTTGGAGTTGCAGCCCAGCCACTGCGCCACGTCAGTATAGACGTGGGTGCGAGAGAGAACATACGAGTGCCTGTGACCTGTATGTGCAGCTCCAGAGGCAGCGGGCGCACTCTGGGGTGGAAGTTGAAGGAGGAGTTGGAGTTGCAGCCCAGCCACTGCGCCACGTCAGTATAGACGTGGGTGCGAGAGAGAATATATGAGTGCCTGTGACCTGTATGTGCAGCTCCAGCGGCAGCGGGCGCACGCTGGGGTGGAAGTTGAAGGAGGCGTTGGAGTTGCAGCCCAGCCACTGCGCCACGTCAGTATAGACGTGGGTGCGAGAGAGAATATATGAGTGCCTGTGACCTGTATGTGCAGCTCCAGCGGCAGCGGGCGCACGCTGGGGTGGAAGTTGAAGGAGGCGTTGGAGTTGCAACCCAGCCACTGCGCCACGTCGCGCGCATCTGCTAGCGGCAGCGACAGCGCCACGATGCGGATGGGGCGCCCTGGAAACAATGTTTTAATATGTCATTTTTACCATTAGTTACGGCCTTTATACGCCCCACAGCTAGGCACAGGACCCCGCTCATTTCTGAGAGGGTTTTAGGACAAGGAAGTGTCCACCGCGCTGCCCCAATGCGTGTTGGCGAACTTCACGTGTCTTCGAAATACTTTTTTCTTATTTCTCAGACATACAGGTTTCCTCAAGATGTTTTCCGTCACCGCTGAGCACGCGGCAAATCAGCACTTAAAATTGCAATTAACGATTTCATTGGTGGCGACGGGGATCGAACCCAAGTTGCTCACGTACTGTGAAATTTACAGCGAACATGTAACACTACAGTTCAACCCAACCTTTACCATTCATTACAGCAAACAAACGTTCATATGGTAAGCCACCCCCATAGACTGCCAGGTCTCCTAACTCACTCACTCCTTTATTGTTGAAATACCACGCATTCGAATCAAACGGTTTGCTTCAACTTTGTGATGCGTACAGCTAAGGAGTGGAATAATTTGTCAGCATCTGTGTTTACATCCTATTATAATATCATTGTCTTCAAGGTAAGAATGAATAGGCTTTTGTTAAACTAAATCAATGCGCTTTACCATTTACCATCAGGTGGTATATAGTCTGTTCGCTTAGATACGGTCGCCTTTGATTCGCGCCGCCTCGGCACGCACCGCATTTTGTCAAAGGCGCTACCGCGACATCAAAGGTCGCCGCGTGTGGCGCACACCGGCAGGAGAATTTGGCATTATAAAACGAAACGCCGTAGTGAAAGGTTCTTTACTACATAACTTGTAGTTTATTTATATTCTTATTTTATTACAATAGCTCTAACAGTAAAATAGCATTCTATTTTATTCTTAGAATAGAAAAACATTATTTAACAAACACACTAAGAAATCATAAAATAAAAGCAAAATAATAAGTGCGCCTCCGGGTGTACCGACACCTAATAACGACTAAGGTCTAGAGTCGGTAAAGTTAGAACTAAACGGAATTTTATCGAGCAAACTGACGATATATTGAAGACGGACTAAATTAAGAGTACACTTAACCATAGAATACTATAACACACAATAGAACATCTGTCAACCTTATTTTGTACAAGGGTCGGCGTCGCCGGGAGCACAACATAAGCAATTACGTATTATCAGTTAATCACTACTACAAACCCGATTCGCTGTGTTGGCAGATTGAGCTATTTAACTCATTTTAGATTTTTGATTAAAGTTTTGACACAATAATATTTCTTTATTTTTGTTTTTAATATTTACAAAATATAAATATTTTCGACTTACTGGCTGTAGGATATCTCCTTTATTTATATTCCAATTCCCGCTATTCTTTCGACACTTAATTATTGCACAGCTTGCCATTTTTTTAAATAATTGGCATGCAGCGACGCTTGACACGAAAATTGGAAAAGATTGATTGTGTTGACATTTATAGGTGTGAATTGACATGTTAGTGTCATTTTAGTGGCTACACGGACTCCGCCCACTCCCTCGCTCTATTATGTATGTATTATAGTATTCTATGCACTTAATCGAAGAGCATAATATATTCGTAAATATATGGATAGGTGTCAGGATCGTGCCAAATGGAGGTCCGTACGTCCGTTTCTGCCCTTCTCGGTGACAGACGTGAGAGTGTATATGTCACATTTATGTATGTATGTATGTATTATGTCATATCAGAAGACATATACTCACCAATTTGCGAAGAGATGTATCTCATCCTAGAGCAGACCACTTCGAGTACCGGTCCCTCTTCACCGCCCAGCAGTTGCAGAGCGTCCACAATCAGAAGCGATATGTTTTGTACTCCCTTACGCACTTTCCATCTGACATAATATATAACAGTAAATATATATTAAGCACTGTTCACTGTGCTTTATTTACATATAAAATTCAATAAAAATTCTACCAACCATAAAATGTAAGTTTTTGTGTATCCTTTTATGAACACAAAAAATCTACACATCTCGACCGGGAAAGGACCACGCTCTCACAGAATACCAGCGTAAAATAGCAGCTTATTGCTGCTGTGTTTCGTATGGTGAGTGTAGAGAACCGGAGACCCTTTTTTACTGGAAACGAGGCATTTTAACTTAGGCCTTAGGGGTGACAACGCATCTGAATTTTGGTTCTTAATCGAGGATAAATGTAGATGTCTATGGGTGTAAGGAACAAATTAACAACAGGGAAACTGTGTGTTCATTGGTCACCTACATTCCATATAAAAAAAATCAAACCAACGGTGACGTCACGATCATACTTATCGCTAATTCTGAAGCAGTCATCTCTAACAGTATTTACATAGGGATACAATAAAATTAATAAGTTAAGTTAAATCCTTGTAATAAAAAAATTATGTGTTCATGCACGTTTGTTTAGGCATGATTTTAACAATTTGCAACCTGCGTCGGCGCGCGTTTTCGAGCGGGAAACCGGCCTGACGGGGGGCCGGGGGGGGGGCTGCGGATAGGTGCGGCAGACTGCCGGCGAGTCTCGTCCCTTCTTGTTGAGCTAGCCGTAGAGCTCTGAGGTCGCGCGTTCATTTTGCTATAATCGCCGCTTCGAAGCCCGTGACATTTATACTTCGCGAACCTTACGTGCTTCGTTGAGAGCGTAATAAGACTTGTATGATCGTGTTGAATGTTGGATTTATGATCGCGCTGTAGATCGCTCGCGATTATAGTTCGTTCTAAGCGACGTTGGACTTGGTTTACGATAACGAGAACGTCTTGTGGAGCAGTCAGCGTGGTGCAGCTATCGTCTACCGGTGACGTCAGGTTACACTGTACACTTCACACACCACACACTAACTACCATTTACTTGCCCCTGACGCCACCTAGTGCCAGATCCTACACTTCTGGAAGCCGGTAAGTTTTATATTTGTACTCCTAACCGCTAAAGTTTAAGTAGCCATATGCCATCTGGGGCTCGATCTTTTGTTACCCGTCTATTTGGACTACTGCGGGCCCTAGTTCAAAGACCTTCGTCAGGGTAACTCCAGGCCGTAACATTATGTAATACACATAACAATGTAGCGGGGAAGTCATTTTGTTAGAAAAATATATGGGTTCATGTTTCTTTCTGTAACACTAGTTATATTTTATATTAATTGGAGCGGAGCTCTTATGGCGCAAGAAAACGATTCTTTGAAATCTATCTGCTCCGTAACCCGTAGGCCAATTTACATAATTTTTTTCGGCAATATTTGTAGCTCAACGCAGACGAAGTTTGTAAACAATAAAAATTTGTCTAAAAGATATTAAAAAATAACCAAAAGTAAATTGTCCATGGGAAAATACATGTAAAGCGAAAGCGCGCGCTTTTATATAATTATTGAGAAAAGAATTTATTTAAAACAGTTGTAATATGAATGAATCTTTTGTTGAAATAAAGATAGTTATGACTTTAGACTTTCACTCCGCTCCGTTTATGATGCTAGCAAAAGGTTTTACCTATGAATCTGCATCGGCCCTAGTTTTAGATACATCACATAGTTTGAAGAGCACCTCGCGCCCTACATTCAACTGTTAGCACCATCCTCGTCACTACTACACTACTATATACACACCACCGTCGATAATATGACACGTGTTTCACTTCTCTGCACGAGGCATCCTCAGGTGAAGTAGACTCTGCTGTCTGCATATCCGGATATGTTTTTATTGCACTCATCATAGCTAATTATTTGTTTTTAAATCTTTAATATAATAGATTTCCTCAAAATAACGTCTTGTTCGCGACGTTTTCTAAACAATATAGGAAGACATCGCACGGTGCCTGCGCTCGCGCATTCGAGACGTCCTACGCCTTGAACATCCCTTTCACTTGCTGGCGAGATCCGTGTGAGCTATATATCGAATACCGACCTAAACGAACGCTTCCCGTGCTTTTACACGTGGTAGAGTCATGATGCAGCTATATTAGTAGTATAGTTGTAGCACGAATGGGTCGGCTCGACCGGAGGGGGACCACTCTCTCACAGAATACCAACGTCAAATAGCAGCTTAATGCTGCTGTGCATCGTATGGTGAGTGTAGAGATCCGAAGACCCTTTTTACTGGAAACGAGGCATTTCATCCTAGTTCTCAGGGGTGTCAACGCATCTGAATTTTGATTGGTAATCGAGTATTACTGATTAGTACTGATGTAGATGTCTATGGGTCACAGCATCTACTTCATTCACTTCACTATCAGGTGGACTGTGAGCTTGTTTGTTACCGAATATTATAAAAATAAAAAATAAAGTTTTCTATTATATTGTTTGCATACATCTTAATTTATACATATAATGTTAATGAGTGCATTTTAATTTTTAACGAACAACAAACCAGAGTGGCGCCTTTAAAAATGAGGTGTAATATTTGACAGATTTTATAGCAAGGAAGTTAATTCGTTAGAAAAATATGTGGGTCCATGTTTCTTTTTGTAATATCAGTTATAAGTTATATCAATTACATTAGAAATGAATAAACCAAACTACAATATTCCTAAAACCAGAAAAATTAAAAAAAAGTAATTAAAATGAACAAAAAATTAAAAAGCAAACCACTGAGGCATTGTTTTGTGTATTAATATAACACTAGAAACTGATAAACTTTTATTTAAAACTAACTGCTCAATTGAAATGACATTAAGTAAAAAAAACTTCACCTCAGTGTCATCTAGCGACATCTAGTGAGCGTAAAATTACACTGGTCGACATCAAAATAAGAGCAAACAAATGTATATATGGAAGTTATTACGTTAGTTACGTTAAATCCAAATATGTAGTTAGAATTCACCTAGCACGTCTAGTTTCGACGCAATAGCATTTTTTGTTTGCACTAGAATTGTTTGCTTATAGTTGCAGGCAACGGTATTTGTGAACGTTGGTATGTACATGTATTTAGTTGTGTTCTGAGTCTGTCTCTATGTTAGAAAGAAACAACAAGCTATTGTTTACTGCTCTAACTAACTGACATGCGCGAAGCGCGAACGCAGTGATTGTTTTGAACAAGTGAGCGACGTACGTGAGCTGATAGAAGAACTGCTTTCGTCGTATCATCAACTTGGATGCAATATGTCTTTAAAAATTCACTTCTTGCATTCGCATTTAGATTTTTTCCCAGAAAATCTTGGTGCCGTGTCTGATGAGCATGGTGAAAGATTCCACCAAGACATTGCACATATGGAAAAAAGATACAGCGGCAAGTGGACCCCAGCAATGCTAGCTGGTTTTTGCTGGGAAATAAATCGAGAAACAGCAGTTAAAATGTATAAAAGAAAGTGATCTACCAAATAGTTATCATTTTTATGTTTTTTTTTTTTATATTTTTTAATTCATATTTCATTTTAATTTGTGTTGTAAAAGTCATCAATCAGTGTAAATTTTTTCGTTCTAAAATATATACATATTTAATATATATATCAATACCGATATTTTATTTAAATGTAAATATCTGAAAAGCTAGAGGTGATAGTTGAAATCTTTAAACAGATTTGGACTCAACAAATCAAAGCCAATAGAAATCACATAGTAAACTTTTTGCTCCCGGATTTTTTTTTTGCCGACCAGTGTTATTAGCCCTCATTGGAATAGAATAGACATATAAGTACTACAGTCTACTCATGTATCAATCTATTAACTATTATAAATTATCCTCTGAGCTTCAAACATTTAAATAGTTTTGATGCGCCTTCACCTTGCAAACTGTGGCATTATTTTTGGATGTGTTCGTTTGCAAGACGCTGACGCGCTCACACTAATGCAATAGTCATCTCTTATTATCTTACAGAAACTGTGTATACTACTTTCTCTGTCGCACAAATGAGTACCGATTGCGAATGAGTGAGCTCACTCATTTGCGAATGGACACATTTCGCAGTGGTCATACTATGGTAAAGGCGCATCTAACTATTTAAATCTTTGCTGAGCTTACCGTCTAGACAGCACGTCCCATTTCTCAGCGGTGGTAATTATAATCTGGCCTTTGTTGAGCAACTTGTGGTCCGTAGCGGTTTCACCAGTCAGCTGCACCACCTGGCGATTTTAAGGTGGGATTAGTTTTTAGAAATTATAAGAAGGTGGTTTATGTTTGCAGCTACATTGTTGGTGTAATTGTAGTACGAATAGGTCGGCTCTAAAGGGGTAGGACCACACTTTCACAGAATATTGTTGCGTGTGGTGAGTGTAGAGAACCGGAGACCCCTTTTTAAACGATATAGATGTAGATATCTATGGGCTACAGCATTTATTTATCATCAGGTTGACTGTGCTTGTTTGTCACTCTTTTCCTTTAGAAAAAAAATTAGATTTTTGAATATAAAGGCGTGTACCGGCGGCCTTTATAATCAATGATTAGGTATATGATATTGCTACGAGCTTAGGGTTCGTGACAGTATAAACTGCCGATTGAATTACCAAAATTGACACTTTAATGAATGTTAAAACCGATTAAAACTTAAATCACACTAATAATTAATCACACTTAACACTTTATTTCGCTCCGAAAGCTTGTGGGGCTTTCTAGAAAGCTTGGTTCTTCCATCGATACTAGATGGCGCTAGTGGGAGAGTTCTAGAAAGATTTTGATGCTCCTATATCTGCTGCTTGATACTAGATACCGCTAATAATCAGCCGCCACATACCAGGCGTTAATTATATGCGCGCAACAATATGTTGTGTGCGTGTCGAGACCGATTTTAAGGAATTTTTTATTTTTATTATTTTTGAGAATTTTATTGAAACGCCAAATGCCAACTCTACCATACCATACCTTATAATAATTACTGCTAACTTTATGGAATAAAATATGAGAGTATAATTATTAATTAAATTACTAAATTTATTTACACAGAAACCTTGAAGATAATAGAGAAGTTGCATGCTTTTTAATTTTTTTTGAAAGTTTATTAAAAATTATTAAGAAAAATTAAAAACAAACTAACAATTGATTTTTTTTGTAATTTTACAATTCAAATGGTTTGTCTGAAATGTAAATTAAAACGCCAGTTACATAATTATATCGCTTTAGTAACGGCACCGCATGGGGAAATGATAAAATACTATGTTTAGGTTGGCAACATTTTAAAAATTTAAATTGCATAATACAGGTTCTATAGAGTATGTTCCAAAATAGAACCCAGTGTACTGTCCAATGCAAATGACGTTATGAATCGACGCCGTACTGGTGATTCGTTCCAAAACATAGGACAGTATATGACGTCATACATTTGCGCCATATTCGAAAAGTGTTGGCGATTATTTTGTCATTTTGTGCTCCAAAAATCATTATATTCTCCTAATGGAGATACCAGCAATTATTCTATAATTTTTTGTATTTGAATAAAGAAAAACAAATTCTGGCATGCTTCATTCAGCGCACACAATTAAAAATTGTTTTAATATGGCCGGATATCCGACACAATATGGGGGCGGCACGCTAGTACAATATGAGGTCAATTGAGGGGTATGGTTTCAAAAACCGCATAGTCCATTTTTTTTCAAGTAGCAACATTTTTATACGTCTAGTAACTCCATATTTTATAATACAGGTTAGTGTTTAGTTGACCGATCAAAAGTAACTTTGTCCAATAGAAATTAAGGTCAAAATATAATGGTTGAAACAAAATCAGCAAAGTCCTAACCCAGTTATTTCAAAATCAGCATTGTCAATTCGGCCAATCAGATGCCAGCGTGATATGTCAAAACCGTATGGCGTGAGCCGGTGTAAGAGTCGATTTGGTGAAGGTGCATATTAAATAAAAGTAAATAATTTAATTAGTAAACGTGTAAATTTTATAGTCAAAGTGCATAAATTCCAACAATGGATAAATCACCAATAGTTGTCCAACGAATTAGAGCAAGAAAAAAACTTAGTGATAAAAATAAATGGAAAAGAAATGTGGCGAAATTAGAGCGGTAAGTTAAGTTGTATTTACTGATTTTGATCCTTACAACTTATGTACCTACTTATGTTTTGTTGAAGTTGGTAAAATACAGATTCTATTTGTAAGCGCTTTTACGTGATCTTTTAATAATAACAATTATAATAAATTAGTTTATACTACATGTGTATAGATATTTATATGGTATATGTAGGTATAGATCGTCTAAGCTGAAATGACGCGCCCCACTATCACATTAACGCACACTAGCAAATTTAAAATATGGACGCAATACATATACAAATGCCATTGTAATTGGTCATTCGGTTGTCGGTGTGGTCGTATTTGCTAAGAAGCGGATTTTCTTGGATTTTTTGTCCAACTTGTCATAATTGCCTGAAGGTGGCAGAGAGCGGACGTTTTGTTTCATACAATGCCCCAACGCTGCTCCCTAAGGAGAGCGTTGTCGGATTTATCACGCGACTAGTCGACCGTCACGTAGGCATACAGATCATAGTTCGCGGAGCAGTCGACGCTCAAACACAGATGAAGCGTCGTTATTAATATTTACACTCACACATCGAAATCAACTAATTAAGTAGTGGGGCGCGTCATTTCAGTTTAGACAAGCTCTACTATGAATACTACAAAACAAGCTTACGGGCGTACTTTTAACGAGATCGTCAGTGATCTTCTCTTGTAAAACGTAACACATTAAAGTATACTCCAGTTTCTTATCTGTGTGTAATTTAATAATATATGTATAATGAGGTTAATAATGTTTGTTACTATATTTTTTATAGTTTGATGTTTTTTTTTTTCAGATACTCTGCAAAGAGCTTACCAGATCGTCCAAATTGTATTCACAAAAAGACATATGAATGTAATTCATTGACAATGAGTGATTTGATCGATTTTCTTACATGTTTTTACAAACATAGGGATAAACGTTCGCAAGATGCATTTATTCTTAAACACATGACAATATCAAAAGTGGCAAGGTATCGGCCTAGAAAATCCAAATACGTGGGGAGGAATTCAAGTAATAAATATTATATACGTTGTAAGTCAATTAAAAGGAAAAAAGAGTATGTCAGAACACATTTGTGGAAGCAATTTGCTAAAAGATTTCATAATGAAGGTGTCTTATTAGAGGAGCGTCGTGGGGGAGACCATAAGTCTCATTTATACTCAGCGAGACAGAAAGCAGTAATGGAATTTATTAAAAAATTGAATTGCTCTGAGCCACATTATTGTGGTGGCATTAGTGACAGATGTTACTTACTCGCCGAACTAAGTATTAACAAATTATTGAAAATATATAACAATAGCCAGGCAGACAGTTTTTTGAAGGTAAAAAGAAGCTATTTTAGAAACATATTTAATACAAAATTTAACTTAGGATTCGGCTCACCTCAAACGGACGTATGCTCTGTATGTTTACAATATACAGAAAAAATCAAAACAAGTGATTTCTTATATTTACGCGAACACTACACATTGAAATAATACTAGTTTTTACGGAATTTATCGCGTATATTTAACTTTTTAATTATCCGACGTTTCGAGAGCTTTACTCGATTCACCAACTTACAGATTGGCTCAACACTTAGCGAAAATACTCTCACCGCTCAAGGGACATACAAGAGCACACATAAAGGATTCCTACCATTTTGTCAGCGAGATTAAAGACCTACGTCTGGCAGGCAATGAAACTATGGTCCGTTTTGATGTGCAGTCATTGTTTACATGCTTACCTGTTGAAGACTGCATCTCAATTGTAACTAGAAGGCTGGAAGAAAACAACATGCCCGTAGAATATGCAGTATTACTCAGACACTGCCTTACATCTGGCTACCTATTGTGGAAGGAGGAGTTCTACAAGCAAGTAGATGGTGTGGCGATGGGCTCACCTGTATCTCCCATTGTCGCCGATATATTCATGGAAGACTTTGAGGAGAAAGCCCTGCTTACTTCTCCCATAAATCCAAGTTTCTACAAGCGGTACGTAGACGACACTTTCACAATTCTACCTTTAGATAAAGTAACTGCATTTTTAGACCATCTTAACTCTATAAATTCTAAAATTCAGTTCACAATGGAGTTAGAGGCAAACAATTCCTTAGCTTTTCTAGATGTGTTAGTAATTCGGAATCCTGATAACACCTTGAGCCATACTGTGTATAGAAAAAAGACCCATACAGATAGATATTTAAACGGTGATTCTCACCACCATCCTTCACAGTTAGCTACCGTGGGTAAATCTTTGTTTCAGAGAGCACGAGGGATCTGTGACAGTAAACACCTGGCTGCAGAGCTCCACCATGTCAAGCAAGTTTTGCATGACAACAAGCTTCGGGTCCCGCGCCTACGTCACAGAGAACGAGTGAAGCCGGCCACAGTCGAGCGTGTACCTGCTGTACTGCCATATGTTAGAGGAATCACTGACAAGATTGGCTACATCTTGAAGCGCGCTTCCATCAAAACATACTTCAAGCCGCCGAAGAAGATTGGTCAGTTTTTACCATCAGTCAAGTGTAACGTCCCTCTGCAAGATGCAGGAGTGTACAAGCTTGATTGTGAATGTGGTCTCTCCTACATAGGACAAACTAAAAGATCCATTAAAACCCGCGTCAAAGAACATATAGCTGATGTGAAGAATCGACGCTCCGGGAAGTCTGCAGTCTGTGAACATGTAAAGGATCGCCCCCGTCACTACATCAGATTTGATAGACCACAAATCCTCGATAAAGAACACCGATTCCTTCCAAGGATGATTCGCGAGGCTATTGAAATCAAAAAACATCCTAATTTCAATAGAGAAGATGGCTGGGTGCTACCATCTGCTTGGGATCCTATAATAAATAAAATTAAATCCCAACCCAAGCATACAACTGCAAGACTCCATGATACCATAAGTTTATACTGTATAGATCGGAACAAAAGTTAAATTTTAATCTATGGTAACCGCGGTTAACTATGACATATGGACGTTGAACATCTCAGTCCTGCCCGTGACCATGGGTGCTGTAAAGCTCTCGAAACGTCGGGTAATTAAAAAGTTAAATATACGCGATAAATTCCGTAAAAACTAGTATTATTTCAATCAAAACAAGTGTTGACGAGAAAGTGAAAACAGATCTAATGATTCAAAAAACGAATTCATACAAAAAGGGTCAAAGCTTTTTATAATTACTTGAAGGATCAAGCACCAAATGTTTCGATTATATCTTTTGATTGTCAAAAAAATATGCCGCTCCCAAAAATTCCAGATCAAAGCACATATTATTCGCGACAATTTTACGTTTATAACTTCACTATTGTTACTGGGCCATCAAACACAAAATTAAATGAAAATAATACTTTCAGTTACATCTGGACGGAAGATACTTACGCCAAAGATTCTAACTAATAGCTTCTGCAGTATTTCACCGATTAAACAATACATCATTTTCACAACAAACAATACATCATTTTCACAACAAATAGATACAATCAGATTAATGGCCGATGGGTGTGCTGGTCAAAATAAAAATTTCGCTGTAATTGGAATGTGTCAGAAATGGATGACCACAGCACCCATACATATTAAGAAAATGGAAATAACCTTTCCTATGGGTATCAGAAATGGGACACTCATTTCTGCCTCCCGACCGCGTTTTTGGCAGAACAGAAAAAATATTTCGAAAACGAGACACAATATTGGAACCTTGTGAGTATATAAATATAATAAAAGAAAATGCTACTATAATTGAAGTCGGAAAAGATTGTCTCGTCCAAGATTGGAAGGAAATTGTTAAGAAGATCATAAAAACACCCACCCAGTCAGTGGCATATCCCTTTGTCTTTGTGTATCCCAAAGATGATAAGTCTTTTGAAAATACAGTAATTAAGGGGAAATATAACCTCAAATGGCTTAGCAAGATCCTCCGTTATGCCGAAAGTATTGCAGCATTAATTTTGAAATAAATATATGGTAAAGTTGAGGATTAATGTTAAGGTTTATGTTAGACGAAAACACGATTCCGTAAAATTTTCTCGATAGAACAAAAATCCAAAGTTACCTCCAAACTGAACAATAAACCGCTGTTATTCATAAAATACTTTAAATAAGATCATGAAACTTTGCATACTAACTGAACTAACCATAAAGCAGTGCTTATGTTATTTACTTTTTTTAAAATATCATTATTTTCACTGTAAAAAGAAATTACCTAAACTATCGGCGCGTAAGCTTGGTTCCTGTCGCTCCGCAGGAACTTTACCATATATTTATTTCAAAATTAATGCTGCAATACTTTCGGCATAACGGAGGATCTTGCTAAGCCATTTGAGGTTATATTTCCCCTTAAGGGCGAAATAAATTATATGATTGACACGGGAGTTTTCAGAAGTGTTTGTAAAAAAAATAAAAGAACATCCGAAATTGATACTCAAAATATGAATCATAAAATCAGCAAAAGTCAAAGATGTCAATAAACTATTAACATCTCATTTTGGAGATTCCTGGCGAACATTTCCAATTTTATGCTTTTATGACAAATTAATACCACAAAATGTAGAAGCAGATGTTGATCAACAAGAAGATGAAGAAAATATCTGCGAAGAAAATGTTAACCTACCTGATATTCGAATTTAATTTTTTTTTTAAATAAAGCTATAATTAATTGTCTTCATATTATTTTTGGTCATACATTCCGTATCCACTTCATATAATATTTATATGATATTTCACTAATAAGAATATATTTTCTAGGTGCACTTTATGCATAATCTTATCGTTGGCATGCGTTTTTCACAATGTATCAATTTGTGTAGTCGTACTATAGCCTACAAGTAGCATTATCAAAGTCAGCAATGTCCATTGACATTTGTTTCAAAAATAGCAATGTCCATATGAATGATTAAAAAACCGCAAAGTCCATTATGTTTTCGTATCTTTTCAGTTTTAGAGCTACTGTTGTCATTATTCGATTCATAATATGTTAAAATTAAACTCGTAATATTGATTAAAACTACTTTTACGGATTTTATCGCGTTTTATTTATATTAATTTTAATACCCGACGTTTCGGGTGCCCATGGTCACGGGGTGCTGGGGGGTCACGGGGTGTCCCCGTGACCATGGGTGCTGGAAAGCACCCGAAACGTCGGGTATTAAAATTAATATAAATAAAACGCGATAAAATCCGTAAAAGTAGTTTTAATCAATGTATAGTGTTCGCGTAAATATAAGAAATCATTATGTTAAACTCGTAATGTTAAGTTTTAGGGGGAAAAGGTTAAATCAATATTTTACTAATTCGTCAACATCGGACTTTGTTGTTTTTTAAACTACACCCTTCAATTGATGACGTTATTTGTATTCGGCAGTATACTGGAAACGTTTCGGAACATACACATAATGGGTGCGTTTGACAGAAAAAAGAGCTAGCAAGCGCTTGTAAGCAAAATGGCGAAACTAAACAGTTTTCGGCCAGGACACGTTAGCTAACTTCAGTAGCGCTGACACAATCCGCCATTTTGCTTATTCAATTTGTTTGTTTTGCAGTAGAGTATATAAGTTGTTTTGTGCAATATTAGTTTTAAGTAATATAATGACATGAATAAACATATACATGTTATTAAAAATTCATGATTGCTAAGTTTTTAATATAAATACTTTACAAACATATATTTAAATTAGGTTTTAGGTTCCCCGGTTAAAAATAACATCGTTTCCTAGAGGAAAATAGCTATTTTCCATTTGACCGCGCTTACCGCTTATGATCGCCATTTTGCTTAAAAAAAGAGCTTGCTAGCGCTTTTTTCTGCCAAACGCACCCAATATGTTTTGTTAAGACACGTGATCCGAATATAGAAAATACAAATGTATAACATGAATGCGATTGATTCATAGCCTCCACGGATATAATGACGTGAGTTTTCTAACAAAAAATTATTTCTATAATATAATCTTGAATACTGATTCTGATAACGTAGTTAACGAGACATACAAGGTTTTTGTTGTTACACTTTGTATATAAATCTGTGGCCGATAAAAATTAATGCAATATGGAATGTAAAAGTAAGGAGTACCAACTCCCATAGTAGAATAGTTGAAAAAGTGGCCATCTATAAGCAGTTAATAACAGTTCAATAACTCTCCACAACAGCGTTGGAGTAGCTACTGGGATGAAATGAACTTAGCAGTTGTCGACGGTTTAAGTGTGCTGCTAAACTGCTCAGTAGCTCTAAATCTAATATAATTTTATTTAGTAAATATAACCTCGAAAAAGTCGTCTACCCCACTAATATTTTTCGGTGCGTTCTTTAAAATGTAACCCGTAGCTATAGTGGCGCTACCCTTATTTAACGGATTTCTATGGACACTTTTTAATACACAGTCTGTACTCCTTACTTCTACACTCCATATAATGCAACTTCTTTATTATTCTATGATAGTAGTAAGCCTGCATCACAGTTTGGACCGACCTTGAGGTTGAAGTTGGTGCCGAACTTGTGGTACCAGTCGGCGAACACGATGTCCGCGAGCGCATCTTTCGGCAGCAGGTACACGGCGCGCGCGCTCGCGTCGTTGTGCAGCGCGCGCAGCAAGGCCAGCTCGGCCACCACGGACTTGCCCGAGCCGCTGGGCGCGCCCACGAACACGCTCTCGTCCGAGTTGTACACCGCGTTGAACACCTGCACAGTGCACCACGCACAATCTTACCACAGTTCATATAAATACTACGATTTCAACTTTTTACCGGCCATGGAGGATTTAAAGCGTATTTGCATAAGTTTAAATTAGCTAAAGCTTTAATAAGCTAAAGTCCATGTTGTGATTGCGATCAAACTGCACTGCAAACTATAGAGCACATATTAATCGATTGTCCCAAATATGCAGTAAGGATATTTGATTACGAACGCTGCATGTTTTTTGCGCTCAATGAAGACACTCTAACAAAGGCAATCAACGACAATGACAGTCGCATTCGTTTCCTCGGATTTGCCGAGTGGTGCACGAAAAATATACTAAAAGAAAATGGTTCCAAAGTGTATAATTAAAAGATTAAAAAAATTTAATTAAGTAGCGAGTACGATGTATGATAATAAATATGTGAGAACGTCACGCTAATAATTAAGCATGCTTGTATGTATTTATAGAAATAAAACTAGCTAGTATCATATTTATATTGTAACAAAACAAATAACATATGTAATTATGAGTTAAGCTAGCTAAATAAATATAAAATGATATATTGTTCTAGCAGCTAATAGCACATTTATAATAATAACAAAAAATAGCATAAATAATTATTAACGTATGGCAAAGTTGTTGTACACCGAATGTTATATTACATCGCTGGCTAATAACGTGCTAATAAATTTAACAAGAGAAATAACATTACATGTATAGCCAAATTAATATAGGCGTAATGATAAATTGTAAAATATTTAGTAACTTGGATTTATAAGGACACATAAGCTGAATACTGTAAACAATAAAATGTAAAAAAAAGGAAAAATACTTTTAAAAATATATATAAATAAATAAAAAAACTCATAAAACACAAAAAAATAGAAGAATTATAAAAAAAACCCAGATATAAATGGTGCTGTATAATAAATAACAGCAGATGTATTGAGACTTCTAAAAAAAAAAACCTTACCACAAATGTCTATACACCCTCTATACACATTTGTGTTGTGCTTTATAAATTATAATATGCCAAATACTGGCTACATTCAACAATGTCGTAATTAACACTCAGGTAAAGACTTCTATGCAATTTTAAGTAACAATGGACCTCTCGCATCGCAGCACCCAAGAAGAAAATACCAAAAAGAACTATACAGTAGAACTGCACGAGCTGGAGTCCATGGCCAAGGCTTTGGACACACAAAAGAAGCTGGCAGAGCGTGCCTTATTCTACATCCACCGCGAAGCTACCAGGAACAGCCCACACACGCATGACCCTAAGGTTTGTGTTCTCTAGAAATTATACAGTACTATTTTTCAAAGAGTATCCAAATTTTAAACTTAAATTCAAATTTTATTGCAATTTTTGAAAATAAAAGAAAATGAAACTTCTACTATTATTTGAAATTATCACAAATTAAATACGATTTATGAGCAACAATATTTTTGCCTACCGATTGACCCTAAGGAATGTATGCGTGCGGAGTAAAATCAGTTAAAATAATGCATTACGACTTATTTTGAATTCAAAACATAAAAATGATAGTATGCCTGACTTTTTTAAATTAATTTTCTTCAGAATTCACATAAATTTCTTATTCTGAACCTTCTCTGCAAATTTGGCGGGTTATTGCGAAATAACCCAAAAAATTAATATTTTTTTTAATTCATTTAATTATTATTAATGATTTAACTTTAAAGTTGTTTCACATTTTATAATTTCCAATCAATTATTTATCTATTATATTTTACATACTACCTAACTTTTAATTTTGTATAAGTAATTTATTATATTATTTTACACGATTTGTGGAATGTATAAAATTTTATTGTATTTTTTATTAATTTCAAATTGTGTGTTGGCGTTTGTAACTCCCGATAAAAAAGGGGTGGCATAAGTTTGACCATTCTATGTGTGTGTGTGGCGCCGTAGCTCTGAAAAGGGTGAACCGATGTGGGTGCAGTTTTTAAGCTATTGCATAGCTTCTATCGCGGTCCTTGAGCGCGGGGACCGAATCCAGAAATTCCGTAACGAAAAAAACCTCACGCTCCCCACTCCGACGGGCACGGAGGTGTGGCGTTACAAGCTGTGCATCGTCTAACGTCGTTTCAGTTCGGCAGACTTCGGCACTCGGCGGACTTCGGCACGGTGTTTGTGTGCGTGCGACTAGACGTATGCGTGTACACTAGCTGCTAACTCAATGATAAAAATTCCTGAATAACCTACATGTATTGTAATATAGTAAAAATATTTTAAACAATATTAACTTCTCATTTATTCGATAAGAGAAAAAAAATTGTTTTCTTATCGGTCATCACGCTCAAAAAGTGTGTAACTTGATTTAATATCAAAGACTTAACTGCATAAATAAAATAAATAAATAATTATAATTGCATAAGTTGATAAAAAATGCTATGCAATAGCTTTACCGCGGCAGTCACAGAGTGCCACACGTATTTTTTTTTAAATTTAAAAGCAAGTTTTCTAGCGGTGGTTCTTAGACATATTTTATTAAAATCGGTTCAGGCGTTTGAAAATGATCAGCAGCTTTTTTGTTTAGGGTTTTTTACAATATTCAACTAAAGTTATGAAATGCGTTCTGTTAGCCTCATGGGTTAGTTTAAAAAAATAATCCTATACTTTAACTATATTTAAGGTTGGACCAAAAGAATGTCCATTTAAAACATATGACTTCATACGAATATATTGTTACGAGCTTGAGGTTCGTGACAATAAAAATTGCCGATAAAATTACCTAAATTAACACTTTAATTTACTTTACACAAATTAAAGTTAAAACACTAATAATTAAACACACTAATTCACTTAATTCCGCCCGAAACTTCGCTTGTTTCGCCCAATTCAACACTGCCTCGATCGCACCTTGCAGCGCCTACTTATTTAAATTAGCAAATATCCAGAATGTTCAAGCAAACACGCGTAAGGTACCGAGAGTCCGAGTATAGATTTTCTAGAAACTTAGTTTCTTCGGATGGCGCTGTCGGTTGTGATGTCATTCACTGCAAAGCCCCCCCTCGCCCCTGCTCCTGACACTAGATGGCGCTAGTTGACTTATTCATGCAACACTGCCCCCTCCTAAGACATGCTCGTCCCGAGCATTATCGGTCCCATAATAACGCGCCAAGCGATCCACATGGACGATCTTAGGAGTCCCTCTTGTGCCTTTCTGTATCCGGTAGGTCACATCGTTGATCCTGGTTACAATCCGGTACGGGCCGTCCCATTTAGCTTGAAGCTTAGGAGATTTCCCTTTGCTGCGGACTGGATTGTGCAACCACACTAATGAACCTTCGTTGAACCCTTTATTGTTCATTTTGCGGTCGTACCGGGTTTTCATTTTCTCAGACATTTGCTGGCCCGATTGTCTGACGTGCTCATAAATGTCATTCATTTTGTTCCGCAAGTCATTTGCATAATCGGTTATACTGGGGCATCAGGTGGTATCCCGGTGATCAGGTCCGCAGGCAGCCGTAATTCTCTTCCAAAGTTTGCGAAAGCTGGTGTCACTGCTGTACTTTCGTGAACAGAACTTCGATATGACAACAAAAACGGTTGTATGTGCTTGTCCCAATCTCGTTGCCGATTGTCTACAACTTTTGCTAGGTACCTCTCCAATGTCTGATTAAATCGTTCCACCATTCCATCAGATTGCGGGTGATAAGAAGTCGTTCTTGTTTTATGAGTACCCATAACTCGGCAAGTTTCCTGGAATATTTGAGACTCAAAATTCCTTCCTTGATCGCTGTAAATCTCTAAAGGTACACCAAAACGACAGAAGACTTCATGAACTAGTTTATCAGCAACTGTTGAAGCTTCTTGATTTGAAATGGCGAAGACTTCTGGCCACTTAGTGAAGTAATCCATCACAACCATGAAATACTTGTTACCGCTTTCACTCTCCGGAAACGGCCCCGCCACGTCAATGGCTATTCTCTCCCATGGTGCACCAACATTGTACAACTTCAATGCACCTCTACTACGAGTCTGAGGTCCCTTTACAGCCGCACAGCTTGTACATTTGCGACACCAGTCCTCGACATCGTTTCGACAGTGGACCCAGTAAAACCGTTCTCGGATCTTCAGCAGAGTTCGTTTAACTCCCAGATGGCCTCTTGAACTACCATTATGGTACAGCTGTAGAACATCCGGTACTTTAGCTTTAGGGACAACCATTTGTAAATGACAGCTGTCTCCCCGAACATTTTCCCATTTACGGCACAGAACTCCATCCTGAAGCTGCAAGCTGTCCCACTGGGCCCAATAGCTTTTAGTGGTCGAACTCATCGCTGAGACGTCGCTCCACTTGGGCTTGGGAGCACTGGCCTTCATCCATTCCAGGATCGGCTTGATGTCCGGATCTTCCTGCTGTGCACGTTGTAAGCTGTCCTTCCACTCGTTGCTGAGGTGGTCTGCTCTGAGCATCCTCACGGATACCACTTCCTTACTCTCTTGCCTAGTACAATGTTTGCAATCTTCAGGACAAGGTCTTCTTGACAATGCATCTGCGTTGCCATGAGATTTCCCGTTGCGATGTTCGATCTCAAAGTCGTATTCCTGCAGTAGTTCAATCCACCTCGCAACTTGTCCTTCTGGATTTTTAAACTGCAATAGCCATTTTAGCGCAGCATGGTCAGTTCGTAAGTGAAATTTTCGCCCCAGAAGATATTTGCTAAAATGCTGCAACGACTTTACCACAGCCAGCAATTCGCGTCTTGTGACACAGTAGTTCCTTTCCGGTTTTGACAACGACTTGCTGAAGTACGCTATCACGACCTCTTGGTCACCATTACGTTGAGACAACACACCGCCAAGTCCTATATCACTTGCGTCTGTGTCAACTATAAATTCTTTGCTTGCATCAGGGTATCCCAAAATAGGTGTTTTGCACAGACGGTCCTTGAGCTCCTGGAATGCGATATTACAACTTTCATCCCAGCAGAAATGTCGCTTCTCCTCGGTTAGCTTGTGCAGAGGTTTGGCTATAGCTGCAAAGTTCTTCACAAAACGTCGGTAATAGGAGCACAAACCCAAAAATGCTCTAACCTGCGTCTTGTCTTTTGGAACCGGCCAATCCTTTACAGCTGCGATTTTCTCTGGATCCGTGCGGATACCTTCTTCCGACACTACATACCCCAAAAAGTTGACTTGCCGTTTGAATAGTGAACATTTCTTCGGACTCAACTTGAGGTTGGCACTCTTAATCTTCATGAGCACGCGTTCCAGGTTTTGAAGGTGTTCCTCAAACGTACGGCCCACGATGATGATGTCATCCAAGTAGACCAGACAGGCATCGCCAATTAGCCCGGTAAGTACAAGTTCCATCAGCCTTTCAAACGTTGCTGGAGCATTGCACAACCCAAACGGCATTACTTTGAATTGCCACAGACCCTTTCCCGTCGAGAACGCAGTTTTCTCCTTGTCCTTAGGGTCAATTTCAACTTGCCAGTAGCCACTTTTTTAGATCCAGCGTGCTAAACCATTTTACTCCTGTAAGCATGTCCAGCGTGTCATCAATTCTTGGCAAGGGATAGCTGTCCTTCTTTGTAACGTCGTTCAGACGGCGGTAATCAACGCAGAACCGCATGCTGCCATCCTTCTTCTTTACCAGCACCACGGGTGAACACCATGGACTAGATGAAGGTTCAATAACACCATCCTTCACCATTCCCTCAATCATGGTTTCCACTTCTTTTTCACGTGCTACCGGCATTCTTCTTGGCCGCTGACGGATAGGCAATTCATCTCCTGTGTTTATTTTGTGTTGAACTAAGCCAGTCTTTCCTATGTCAGCATCGTTTGACGAGAATACATCAGCGTACTTGAGTAACAACTTCTTCGCCTTGACCAATTCGTTCGGGGAGAGAACACTGCGACAGTCCTCCAAAAGTGTGGTCACTCTCGTTTCTGAATCCTTGCTGGGGGTCCCACTCGATATATATTGGCACTGACGTAACCAATCCACTTCCTCACAAGTACCAACCAGTGTGCCTTTTTCTATAATCTGTTCCCGGTCGCAAAGGTTCAGCACACGTACTCCTGAGATGTCAGTGGTCCTGACCAAGGTTCGAGCTACTTTCCATGGAAGGTCATTGTTTACCCTTTCCACAAGTACACAACGGTGGGCTTGCCCAGCGTTTCGAGGAAGACTAACCGGAACAATCGTTTCCGATCTCGGCGGAAGAACAATCTTCTTGATGCTGTACACGTTCCCTGGTAACGCACCTTCCATAAAAAGTTCCTCTTGTCCACATTTCAAAACACCTTGCTTAACGTCGATCTCGCAACAATTATTCCTCATAAAGTCTAAGCCTAGGATGCAGTCGTCCATTATATCAGCCACGATGACATTATGCAGGTAAATCACGTTGCCTAGCTTCAACTCCATCTCCTTCTCTCCACGGACGGGTATACGCTGACCGGTGGCTGTTACCAAATTAATGCGTTCTAGGTTGTATGCGGAGTCCCCAAGGAACTGACTTATAAGTTGGGAACTAACAACCGTACGAGAGGCTCCAGTGTCTATGGTCAGCTTACACGGCATTCCGTTGACCTCGCCCTTGATGATTAGACTGTTCCCATCATGGGTTTGTGAGATCGAGATCCTTGGGGCTCTTTTAACATCAGCCAGCACCCGCCCCGCAGTTCTGGCTTTTACTCGTTTCCCTGCTGCTGCTGGGCGGTGCTGTTGGCCGCACTACCCTCCTGGGATCGTTCACCTTCCCTTTCTAGGGTTCGCTTAGGGCAGCTGGATCGAAGATGGCCCTTTTCCCCACAGCCATAGCACCTAGGGCTGTATCCTTTGTTGCGGTCGCGAACTGTAGCTGCTGCAACCTCCCCGACGCGATGGGAACGATGATCCTGCCGCACGGCTTCTACCTCCAGTGCATGGGCCAAGGCGTCCTTAAGCGTCTCATGGTGCCCGAGCCTCACAGCAGCTCTGACTTCCAGGTCACGGATGCCGTCGATGAATGTCTGCACCAGGTTCCCTCCAATGAGCGCAGGTACAGACCGGTATGCTTTTCGCACCAGCTTCTCCACCTCTAGAGCCCACTGCTGCAGGTTTTCGTTGATGCGCTGCACGCGATCTTTAAGCTGCGCACGAAAGACGTGTTCCAGGTGAGCGTCGCCATACCTCGCCTCCAATGCCTCAAGGAGTTGCTCATAAGTCACTTCCTCGCCGAGAGCTTCCAGAACTGTTAAGGCCTGGTCGCGCAGGCCTAGTGTGAGAGCAGTCATGGCCTGACTTTTATTCCAGCCGTTCGCCTTCATAACAGCCTCGAACTGGATTTTGTAGGCTGACCAGGAAGAGGTACCGTCGAACGGTGGCACCTTGAACCCACGTAGCGAAGGTGTTGTAGCTACTACGGGAGCTGTAGCTCCATCTCCAAGTTTGAGTTCGTCCAGTGATTTCTTCATGTCAGCCATTACGTTGTCAACCCGATTGTTTACTTGGTCGATTCGGGTTTCAGCTTTCTCGATTCGGTTTTCGGCTTCCGACAGGCGGTTGTCATGGTGAGCAACCCTATCCTTCACCTCCTTTATCTCCTTTCCGAAGGTAGCGTGAAGGTCCTTCATGAGGAGCATCTGTTCCTCCTGTCGGCGGGCCTGTTCCTCGTGTCGGCGGGCCTGTTCCTCGTGTCGGCGGGCCTGTTCCTCCTGCTGCTCTTTCAACTGACGGGCCTGTTCCTCCTGTCCGCCCCGCAGCTGCTGCAGCATCACCATCAGAGCACCTAAGTCAGGTGCCACAGACGTAGAAGCTGCTGACGGACCGGCTTCCGTGGCCGGCGGCTGGCCCTCAGACATCTGCGGCGTTGCACCACCAAATCTCCTCTGGTCCGTCCCTGTTGGCGTTGACTTCGGGTACGGACACCCTCCGTTTCCTCCTTAGGTAAAATCGGCATTATTTTATCCCACTTCTGACACCAATTGTTACGAGCTTGAGGTTCGTGACAATAAAAATTGCCGATAAAATTACCTAAATTAACACTTTAATTTACTTTACACAAATTAAAGTTAGAACACTAATAATTAAACACACTAATTCACTTAATTCCGCCCGAAACTTCGCTCGTATCGCCAATTCAACACTGCCTCGATCGCACCTTGCAGCGCCTACTTATTTAAATTAGCAAATATCCAGAATGTTCAAGCAAACACGCGTAAGGTACCGAGAGTCCGAGTATAGATTTTCTAGAAACTTAGTTTCTTCGGATGGCGCTGTCGGTTGTGATGTCATTCACTGCAAAGCCCCCCTCGCCCCTGCTCCTGACACTAGATGGCGCTAGTTGACTTATTCATGCAACAATATTTTATCGATATAATATATCGATATTAATGTCGATCTACTTCCCAGTGTGACTGTTAAGGCAAATTCCATCGACAAACAGGAGACGCCCAACTCCAGCATTGACCTAAGCCGGCTGTGCTCATTTGACCCACCTGTGTTTGCACGGGATTGAACTGCGGGAAGGTCTCGTTGTAGAGCGCCTCGTACTTCGGGTTCCGCAGCGCCGACACGGGCAACGGCTGGAGATCCAGCAGCTCCGTGGGCGGCAGGTTCTTCTCCGGTAAGATGAGGTGACGGAACGACACCGGCAGCTGGGTTTCCGCTGCTATCCACCTGGAAATAAAGTCTTAATTTACTCTAGGATAAGGACATAAATCTCCATCTCTACGTAATATAAAAATAGCTCTAGTTCTAGCTCAGTGGTTAAGCAAATCACTAAAATAATAGTTGCTGTTCAGAAATTAACAAAACTGGGAAATATCTTCCCAGTAGTGAACTTTAATGTAAAGTTAAAGCCGACCCACTGCTGGCCACTGGCCTTGTTTCATTTCTGAGATAGTTTTAAAGCAAGGAAATGTCCACCGTGGTTCCCTAATGCGTGTTGGCAAACTATTTCTAAGACATACAGGTTTCCTCACGATGTTTTCATTCATCGCCGAGCACGTGGAAAAACAGCACATAAAATTGCAATTAGCAATTTAATTGGGGTCGGCGGGCATCGAACCCGGGTTGCTAGCGTACTGTGAAATTTACGAACGCTTAGCCCCTGAGCTACCACGGCTACCGCGGACTTTTGACAGATTGAACAAAATTAATTAACTATGAAAATAAACTAGCAAAATAACCCTCGATTCGTTCAGAAAATTCCATTCGTTTATGGAAAGGATCTATAGTGACATCTGTTGATGGGTAGGAGAAAACCAATAATCTGTCCTTGTCGCACACTAGTTTCATGTTCTCGGAACTATGGTGACTTTTACTATCGGAGAAATTTATTATTATACAGCTGCTATGTTCTATATGGTGAGCATAGAGAACTAGAAATATTTTACTGAGCACGAGACATTCTATTCTAGTCCTTATACGAGACAACGCATCTGCATTTTGATTTTTAATCGAGGATAGATATAGATATCCATGGGCCACAGCATCCATTTAACGTAAAGCGGATTGTGCATAGCTCTCAATTATTCTTGACTTGAACCGGAGACAGTATTACTGGTAATGAGGATCTTAAGCCAGTTCATCATCAGCTTACCTATCAGAGACGACCCTGAGGAAGTACTGCGGCGGCAACGGCTCGAAGACCGGCACGAACAGCTTGACGTGGTGCTCGTCGCGGCAGTACTTCTGCTTCAACAGGAAGTATTCATGGTGCAGAACCACCTCGGAGTCCACGTCCTCCACCAGCACCCAGAACGCCTCCGACTGCCCGTGGATCTGTCAAATAGTTTAAAATACAATAATTCTTATTAAACATGGATTAAAAATAATTTGTACTGAAAGTGATGAGGGTGCACAGGAATTACATAATTTAATATCTCCCTTCCCTTTTCACCATTGGATATGTTAGGGGTAGTACCGACACTAAGGGACAGGACTGCAGAAGGACAGAGGTAGGGTAAGTCAGTGTGATAAAACAAAGAGGTATGTTTTTTTTAAATAGGAGAGGGTGCAAACCAGCATGCGGCTCAACCGATGCAACACCTATTGAACGCAAATGAGCTGCTGGCCTTTTAGAAAGGTGTATGCTCTTTTCTTGAAGGTCCTTAAGTCGTTTGGATCCGAAAAAATCGCTGGTGGTAGTACATTCCACACGGAAGTTGTGCGAAGATGAAAACTGATAACGCTTCATAAGTTTGATAACAAGTTGTTAAATAAAAATGTTTGTAGAACCAACTTCAATATAAATAAAATAAGAACATCATCAATGTAGTTGAAGTCAATTCAAAACACATTATAAGGATAACTCAAAAACTGCTCATCAGATCTTGATCAAATTGGTGCAATGGTGGTGAAACACCAGTTTTCAGATAAACAAAGAATCATTAAATTCGGTTCATCTAGGAAGTTGTTTGATAAAAGGCTGAAAATAATCATAATGAGTACGCGTCACGCTCTTCACGGCTATTAGCGAACTGATTTTAAAATATATTTACCGCATAAATATGCAAAACAGGAAATATTGTGAAATAATGACATAACGATTGTACGTTGCATTACATGCACGTCGTACAGGATTCAACTGGACGAAATTAGTTTAGAAATAATATCTCTACTGGATGACCTGTTTTACCGTCTGGAAAAAAATGGGTGCAAATGGTGAACGGAGTAGAAGCCTATGGCACTGATATTTTACAAAAAATAAAAACAAACATTTTGAATTGAAACTAGATGAAGTGAGGACCTGGTAAGACATGTAGGAAGTCGATGGATGCAGGTGGCTCAGGACCGTGCTTTGTGGCATTACTTGGGGGAGGCTTATGTTCAGCAGTGGACTTGTGAAGGGTTGTATGAGGGTTGAATGATGATGATGAAGTAATTAAACTAAACTAGCAATGATATGCTTGAATTTGGATTTCAAGATTTTAAGATACTGTAAACTCGTTCTGCGTAGATCAGATCAAAGATTTATATTTAAAAACTAATATAAAAAAGGTAGCTGAGCTAACAATGACATCAGGACGTTAAACACCTTAGTTCTCTCCGTGACTTTCCGTGACTCAGTACGTAGGGAATTAAAAAGATAAAATTAATCGCGATAAAATGCATAAAATTAGTTTAATTTAATGTGTAGTGTTTGCGTAAATATAACAAATCATTTCACTGAAAGTCATTAGGTTGATTACCTTCTCATCCCACTGGAAATCCGGCGTGATCGTCAGCTCGACCCTCAGAGTGGACCTGGTGATGGGCTGGATGTGGGTTGCGAGCTCCAGCCGTGGGAACTGATGCACGTACTTGTGGATCATTTTGCCCAGCTTCGGTGCGCGCACCAGCTCGCCGATCTCATTGGGGCCCAGTTCGTATAACTTCTCCCACGGGAAGTTCTTCTTTTCTAATTTCTTTATAACCTAGGGGAGATAGTTTTTGATATATACTTGAAATATACTTTTTCCGGTATCATGGGGGCGGTTTACATATATAAATTGCATAAGGACAAACATCCAGACTTGGAACAATTATTTGTAGGCCATACAAATGCTAGTTCAGTGTGGGATTCAAACCCGCGGCTCTCAGCAATGCATTGCTAGGCCACTGAACCACGGAGCCGACGAATAAAAAGTCGAAGTCAAGACGCTCTTGCCAGTCCTGACATCCAAGCTGGCAATCAAGACCAAGCTCCGGATATAAAAGATGCATATCCGGACCATTATCACCTACGCTGCACCGGCCTGGTACGCGCTTCTGAGTGACCCTCTGAGTCATTAAGGACGATCGTCGGAGCAGGTCGCTACGTCCGGAATGACGTCATAGCAGCCGATCTGAAAGTCGAGACCATCACGGACTTCGTGGCCCGGTTGACGCGCGGCATGTTCGACCGCGTCGACAACGGGTCACATGAACACCTCAACGGCTTCGCGCCGTTGCACATCCGGCCCCCGGACGGGCGACCTCTTCCAAGAGAACTCCTCTCTATAGCGATTAGAGAGTCGAGTAACAACCCTCAATGCCGCTGATAGGCCAACTTCAACTATTCCTGGACAACCTCCTTTTTTCCCATAGTTAACCGACTACGGAAAAAATTTATTCTTACTACGGATATTCATCCCGTGATAACCAAGCCTAATATAGGCTCCTAGGACTGGCCCATAGTGGTGGGCCATGAGGAAAGTCCGGGCAATGGGGGCATACCCCGAGGCCCGAGACCTGCAGGACTCCATAGTCCATGCAGATGACAACAGCGTAAAAAGTCAAGTGACGATATTAGCATATACTCCTTATTGTATGGCCCTAGTCTAACTGTTGAACAAATGGACGAATAGTTGATGAATTTTTAACAAGACGTAAGTTTCAATTACCTCTTCAGGCATCTTCCGGAACTGTCTGAGCGGTGACATGGACTGCCACATGCGCCGGTCCACCATCTTGCACAGAGCCAACGTTTTGTCCACCAGCTGGGCCCATCCTGCAATCAAATGTGTTTTTAAAGTAAAAAGGACAGAATCAAAACAGAACAAAACATATATAATATCCCACTGTTAGGTAAAGCGTTGACTTTAACCATAAAGTTCACCACACTAATGAGGATTAGTTATAATGATTTCTTATATTTACGCGAACGCAACACATTGAATAAAACTACTTTTACGGATTTGGTCACTGGGGACTGAAATAATTGAAGTTCCGACATCATTGTTAACCTGGAGTACCTTCAGCGTTATTACTACATGTGGTCAGTGACCGTGGGTACTGGTCCCATATAAATTTGATCAAGATCTGACCAGTAGTTTTTGAGTTATCCTCAATAATGCGTATTTAATTGACTTCGACTACATTGAAGATATGTATTCTCATTTTATTTATAATGAAGTCGGTTGTACAAAATTTTAATATAAGAATAAGCGAGTAGCCCAAATTCGATTGCCTCAACACCAATTAGTTGGTCACTATTTTTAATGATAACAATGGATAACTCCGGGAATGAAGAGCGGCACTGGAATGCATGAGATTAATATTTATTTTACAATTACCATTGCAGCCTATACCAGCCCCCCCATAAATTGTATCATGGGGGGGGGATATTTGCCATAGTTGCGACAGACTATAAAATGACTTAATTTATCCCTCTTTATTTCATCATCAGACTTTTGGTGGTCCAGCTGTCCTCCACCCCTTTGCATATTGAATAAAACTAAATTTACGGATTTTATCGCGTTTATTTAACTGATTTAACTTATTTTTAATTGACCATTGACCATGGGTGCTTTACAGCAACCATGGTCACGGGGGGACTGAGATGTTTGATATCCCAATGTCATTGTTAGCCCGACTACCTTCAGTTTTTGAATATTAATTTTTGGTCCGATTTACGCAAAATGAACTTACAGTATCTTGAAGGCTTGCAGTGGTATGCTTAGGTTTAGGTTTAATTTTGTTAATTATAGGATTCCAAGCAGATGGCAGCATCCAACCATCTTCTCTATTGAAATTAGGATGTTTTTTAACATATTCCAACAAAATGGTTTGCTTCGTCGTTCATAATGCGTACAGCAAAAGAGTGGAATAATTTGAAAGCATCTGTGTTTCCATCCGAATATAATATCAGTGTCTCAAACCAAGAGTAAATAGGATTTTGTTAAGCTAAGTAAGTGCGCTTCACCATCTTCGGCTGCAACACCACGTACCATCAGGCGGGGTTGTAATTAACTACTTGCTTAGAACAGTTTAAAAAAATATGTGGGCGATAGAACTGAAATTAGATACAAAAAAAATATTTTATGACAAATTATTTATTTAATATGATAATTTTCAACCACAAGTGCGGCATAAAATATAAAAGTTTAATTTTATAGCGAGTCACCCGCTTAAGACGATACATCGAAAAGGCTATCGCCGTACTGATCCGAGTGAATACATAATTTCTATAAAAACTTGTAAAAACGTCGTCATAAGGTCTAAAATTGCGTAGCGCCCGCGACTATTAAAAGGGCTTATAAATTGTAAGAATCTTAAAATATTTTTTTTTTAAATTATTGATTTAGTAAGTTAAGTTAAGTAATCAAAATAATGAGCAAGTAAATTATGGACATTGATGTTATGAATATATTTGAGTGATTTCCAAGCATATAGATTAAGTAATTTCGTTGTAATTACAACTATAGTGATTTTTTAGAGGTGTTTTCGCAAATAATTACGATCGAGTCAAAATTGTACAATCGTGTTTTTGAACAATCAAATTCAAGATAATAAAGGCATGAATTTACCTATATCAAAATCCCACTTTCGTTAGTGGTGTCATAGTCCTGTACTGTCCTGTAAAAAATGCACCTCCTTTCATCGAATATGAAAGGAGGTGCATTTTTTCACGGTGTCGCCTTAATCGTTCCGTCACCACACGCACACTATTACAGTGAGTACGCACGCACACGTGTAACTACGAATAAAGTCCGTTGGACGTTGTGAATTGCAAAAACTATATTCCACGTCCGAATCGCGTATTTTGCGTGTGGGCAGGAGTAATTTTGTTATTCTAGCCATGATATCTCGAAGAAGATTACTAAAACCTATAACGAGTTACAGACTACGCAAACACGGTAGGATTTTATTTGCGCATAAAAACTTAAGTATCTGAAAGTATCACATACTACGCGGATACGATAATAATATTCGAAATGGTACATTCACTCGAAATCCTTAAAAGCTACTAGACGTGTTTTTTGAATAGATTATTTATACATAGTGCTTACAGTACGAAAATTATACATATTGCATTCAATTTTAAAAAAAAACACACTTGCACTGTGTATACACTATACACCCAATTTACTACAAACTAGGAGAAGAAATTATGAGGTATGTGAAACGATACAAGCAAAATCTACTTTCGCCCAAAAGTTTTATGGGTACAGAATAGGCAGGTTATATAATAAGGTTAATAAAAAACATTCAATTTTTCAACTTACAAAATATAAATGTAAGAAAAAATTAACAGATTGGCTTATGAAACTAGATTACGAAGAAACAGAGAATTTACTGTAAAAGCGGAATAGTGAGAAACACACTCACAAACACACACACAAACACACAAACACACACACACACACACACACACACACACACACACACACACACACACACACACACACACACACACAAACACACGCACACGCACACGTATATTTGTATGTTTGTATATGTATATATATGTATGTATTTATATATGTGTATATATATTTATATAAAATTTTGATTATATACTTTTATTATTATCATTTAAAACATATTGCATATTATATTTATTCTATATGACTTTAATTGTAAATTACTCTTTGGAAATCTCATATCCGATCTCCACATGCAACGCTCAATTCATGTCTAAGAACAGTATAATCGAAAAGTATGTAATAAAGCCAAGAGGGGGAGCCAGGAGACCCATAGTACAGGGTAACCTAGTTTGGGCTCCTGTCTCCCACTACTACTCAAAAACTCTAACTATTTATGAAACTACTGTAATTATGTAAAAAGTGGGAGAAATAAATGTTTATTATTATTATTATTGTGGGGTATCTATATAGTTTTCTCATCTGGTTGGGTTCTATAAATATATAATTATAAATGAAAATGAAAAGATAAATATACATAAATATCAATAACATAAAATAAATATAAAAGTACATAAATAAATAAAAGCCCAACCAGATGGAGGCCCTCGGCAGGGGAGACCAAACGGCCGAGGGTTAGGGGGAAAGGGAAAGAAACCGGCGGACGATGCGGGCGGTATCGAGGAGCACCGCCTTCTGCATTTGAACCTGGAGCGGTCCGCCACGTAGTCCCAGCCGCCTCAGATGACCCGAGAGGCTGACTGGTATTAGCCCGTTTGCAGAGACGACTACAGGAATAATTTTGGTCGGCAGACCACCCCACATGTCGGTCACCTCGTGAGCCAGGTCCAGATATTTTGTTTGCTTGTCTGTTTCGGCTTTCACGAGGTTCTCGTCATACGGAATGGTAATGTCGACCAAAAATATCCTTGACTGTGCCCGGTCCTTCAGCACAATATCAGGCTTATTCGCAAGAATAGTCCTGTCTGTGATGATGGCCCGGTCCCAATAGAGCCTGGCGCGATCATTTTCGAGCACGGCTTCCGGCAAGTACTTGTAATACGGCAATTTCCGATCCACGAGACCGTATTTCAGAGCGAGCTCCTGGTGTAGAATTCTGGCTACTAGGTTGTGCCTTATTATTATTATTATTATTAAGTGTTACCTACAAGGTGTTTGTGTATATTGCTTCTAGATTTTCTAGCCAGCCCGACAGGATAGGGTTCAGATTTTGATTTAGATGCACGTGTTTCATTATCATTTACTAAAAGACTAAGAATTAGGCTAGAACGTCATATAAAGCTTAAAAAGGGCCGAGGCGAATTTAATCGCATTTCTTCAGCGACCATCCTGTGTTATCTAAACGTAAAATCCTATGCCATATTTGTATATGCAGATATATTTGTATAAGCAGATAATATTGTCGCCATCTTTCGATAGATGTCGATGCTTACAGATACTTACTGATAAAGTATAAACTATCTAAGCTGTGTGTTAAGTTCATCGAATTCGATAGAGAGCGATATTGAAAGATATGCGCTCAGGTACAGATATCTTATCTGCGTAGTGTGTGACTTCATCATCATCATCATCATTACAGCCCTTCACAAGTCCACTGCTGAACATAGGCCTCCTCCAAGTAATGCCACAAAGCACGGTCCTGAGCCACCTGCATCCATCGACTTCCTGCATATCTTACCAGGTCGTCACTCCATCTAGTGGGGGGTCGCCCTACACTACGCCTACCGGTACGAGGCTGCCACTCGAGAACCTTTCTTCCCCATCGGTTATCGGTTCTTCGAGCTATATGGCCGGCCCATTGCCACTTCAGCTTACTAATCCGTTGGGCTATGTCGGTCACTCTGGTTTTACTGCGGATATCCTCATTTTTGAGTCTATCACGCAGAGAATATAATATTTCTCTGCGTGTGTGACTTGCTTGTAACAAATTAATGTTATAATCCTTATTTTTACGCATTAAAATTTAGTGTAACAAACCAAAAGTATATTTTCTTTCCAGTAAAATTGCTTTGCGAAAGCGCCATCTACCTTATTTTATAGGTAAAATCATATTATCATACAAAAAATTGATCAACTATCACGGTGTGTCATAAAATAGACGCTAGATGGCCTGAAAACAACTTATTTAATATAATGTTGTATCCCATTCTCTCGCACTCTAAATTCTATAGATTTATATGTTTGTTTCTTTTTAGTGTCACTTTTACGTTTAATCTAGTTTCAAATAACAACCACTATAAAGAAGTTTTTACTTCACATAACTGAATTAACTTATAATGGGAAAGCGACCAAATTTTAAGATAACTTAAAAAATAGCAAATTCAAACTATTCGACATAGTAATTTATTAATAATAGAGTCCTCCTTCTCAATGTTTGAGTTGACACTGAGATGAAGTTTTTTTTGTTACTTAATGTAATTTAATTGAGAAGCTAGTTTTCAAATAAATCTTAAAAGTAGGCAAAAGCACACTATTTTTTAACACAAATCTTAATTTTTATAAATATCCCTTATGAAACATATGACAGACATATGTTTATAAAAGTGTCGATAATTTTATTATAAACATTACTATCGATATATTAAATTTAGTTAGCTGTAGATTTAGTTCGATGTTATTCATCGTGGTAGAGCCATGCTGCAGTGAAATTAGTAGTATAGTTGTAGCACGAATGGGTCGCCTCGACTATATAATACATTCATCAGTTTCTAGAGTATTATATTAACACAAAAAACATCAGTGACTTGCTCTTTAATTTTTTTGCGCACTTTTTTTTTAATTTTTCTACTTTTAATAATGTCTATGGTTTAGTTTATTTTTTTTATCTAATTAATATAAAATGTAACTAACTAATAGTACAGAAAGAAATATTAACCTTTACATTTTTCGAACAAATTAACTCCTCTATGAAATCTGTCAAATATTACACCTCAATTTTACGTGGCGACGCCTGGTGGCAAAGTCGTTGACGCCCGCATTCATACAAGAGCAGTACCACAAATAAGAACTAACCTCTATGCAGAACAATCTCGAAGATGGCCCTCAGGAGTCTGCAAGCGGACTGAGTGACATACACCATGTCTGCCATCAGAGCGAACCCTTCCAGCTTCAACTGGGATATGTACGCTTGGAGCAGCACATTGATCTTCGCTGATGGTTCCTCTATACTCTCCTTTATTGGTATCGGCACCTGTAAGAGAAAGACGTGGTCAGTTCCAAGTATTGGGCCCTAAATTTTTGTATATATCGTGTCTGGATTGAAGAATTGATCATATTTTGAACTAAAATTTCATGAAAATCTAACATTTCATGTTGAAGTTCATTACGTTTACGACTCCAGTCAATCGAAATACTTTTCAAGAGCTGTCAAAGCATTTTACAGAAATTGTATGTAAATATAGAGTAATTACGGTCATAGTTTTTATAGTTAAATTATTATCACATTCATTTATTTTTAAATAAATTGTATCTAAAATAATAGATTATTAGTAAGTCCTTTCCAGTAAAAAGGTTTTCCGGTTCTTTCCACTCACCATACGAAACACACAGCATAACGCTGCTAATCTGTGAGAGCGTAGTCCTTCCCCGGTCGAGCTGACCAATTTGTACTACAGCTATAATATAGCTGCAGCGTGGCTCTACCACGTAAAAGCTGTGATGTAACTTTATAAACAGTTACGAGCAATGCCAGGAGGGATCTAAGCTAGGCTCTATTATTAATACAAAAACTTGTTTTATAAAAAAATTCATGAAGTAGCCTGTTTCCTCCGAAGATTTAAAAAAGGTCCGCCAAAAACATATCTGGGGGGGAGGGTACATATGTTTTGACTTTTTCCTATTGGCAATAAAGTTACTTACTTACTTACTTACTTATCTTCACGCACAATCCCTAACGGGGTAGCCAGAGAGAACAGATCGCCAAGTGTCACGATCCTTACATACCTCTTTCGCTTCCTTCAGGTTCATTAACTTCTTCATACATGCACGTCTAGGTATCCGAGTACTCTTGACCCTCCCCTCTTCGAGCAATTTGCTCACATGGTCTTCGAAAGTTAGTCTCGGTCTACCTCGACACCTTTTAATATTTACTTTCGCTCTATATATTTTCTTCACCATTCGGTCTTCACTCATTCGTTCAACGTGCCCAAACCATTGGAGTACGCCCCTATCAATTTTTGTGATAAGGTCATCTTTCAATCCTGCCATATTGCGAATCTCTTCGTTTCGCTTTCGGTCGGCTAAGGTAACGCCACACATTTTACGAAGAGATCTCATCTCCACTGCATTCAACATGCTTTTATGCTTCTTCTGGCATACCCAGGTTTCGCTGCCATATAACAAAGTCGGTACCAACACTGAATTATGTATTGCAAGGCGTGCACTCTTCACCACGCCTTGCCTTTTTTACTAATGCATTCAGGGCACCATTGACTTTGTTCCCGGCAGCGACGCGCCTATCCACATCTAAATCACATCTTCCATCCCGGCTGAAAGCACTCCCCAAGTATACAATTTAATTTACCTGTTCTAGACATTCCTGATTTACCCATATTTCACATTTCATTATCTCTTCGTCCTTTTCAAATACCAGTATAATAAAGTTAATTATAAAAATGCAATTAACGCATAAATGGCAATAAAGTTAATTATAAAAATGCAATTAACGGAAGATGATGTCGACTAAGTATTAATAACTAAGTGTTAACTAACTAAGTGTTACGTGAATAAGTGTTTCCTTGTTGGTTGAAATTTTTCGGCTATTGCAAAGTCCTCTCACAACAATCAATGATGACACGGATATTTTTTAATTTTCTAAATACTTTCGGGAGATTTTTTATAATTGTGCCTGCAGACGGGAACATATCGAGTTTTATTAAACTTCTGATACATGAATTGAATGCAAGTAGTGAAAAATCTTTAAAAAAAAATTGGCATGCTATGTAACCGTAGCAAAACATGCTGATACATGTAACAACATAACATAAACACTCACGCCTGTCACCCAGAGGGGTAGGCAGAGACTACAGACTTCCATTTCGCACGATCCTGACATACCTCTCTCGCCTCCTTCACATCCATACACCTACGCATACATGCTCGTCGGTTAAGGGTACTCTTAATTTGGCTCCTAGCTTGGCCGATACGTTTTGTAAAATTGATTTAGGCAAATAAAATATTATTGTATTATAAAGGTATCCACTGCTTACATTCAATCTATATCTGCAAGTAATAATCTCCAATGTAGTTGAATTAAAGACAAAAAAGTAGACTTTCTAGTGAATTTTTTTTTGTGCCGGTACAATTGACGACAATTTTTTGGATCCGTAGTAAGACACTTTTTTATTGATTCAGTAGCAAGAGGTCCTTGAAATTCCCATAAAGTATCAAAATCTTCTAGTTTTAAGCCAGTGTAATACTTGAACTCTTTAACATTGTTCCAACATGAGTCTACATTTAAAAATAAGTGTGGCAGTTTTTTTTTCTAAACTTTCTGTTTTTTTTTTTTATAAAATAGGGTAACAAAGGAGCACACAGTCCACCTGATGGTAAGTAGTTGATGCCGCCTATAGACATCTACATCTATCCTCGATTACGAATCAAAATACAGATGCGTTGTTACCCGTGAGGACTAAGTTGGAATGCCTCGTTTCCAGTAAAAAGGGTCTCCGGTTCTCTACACTCACCATTAGGGTTGCCAGATGTCCGGTATTTAAGCGTACAGTCCGGTATTTTCGAGGCCTGTCCGGTAAAATATAAATGGTCATACCGGACAGAACAATGTCCAGTATTTCATATAAAACACTATTGAAAGCGGTTGCGTCAAATGCAAAATATGTTAAAAAGAAGTAAGTAGGTACTACCTAAAAGTAGTACCTAGGTACAGAGTACAACATACATAAATTAGTTTTAGAAGAATGATTTAACTTTATTATTTGTTCATTGGAAGTTCCTATTATTTTTGTTAAACATACCTATCTAGTTTTAGGTGATTTTATTTTTTTCTGAAGTTCCTACCTTTATTTTGTAAGTAAGTAGTAGATTATAATATTAATACCATTGTTTAATAAAGACTTTCTCAAAGTAAGCATAGTCTTGGCGACCACAATTTTATGATTGCATTATATTTTGTTACTAATTAAGTTGATTTATGTGATGTAGATTAATAAATAAAAACTATTAGTATAAAAAACCCGTATTTTGTTCGAACTAGCTTACAAACCCCCCCCCCCGTTTGGGGTTGTCCGGTATTTTTTTCGCGACTCACCTGGCAACCCTACTCACCATACGAAACACAAGATTAAGCTACTATTTCACGCTGGTATTCTGTGAGAGCGTGGTCCTTCCCCGGTCGAGCCGACCCATCCGTGCTACAACTATACTACTAATATAACTGTAGCATGGCTCTACCACGTATAGAAGCTGTTCTGTAAAGGACAGTAAAGGGAGCCGCCGCCCCGCACCCCACACTGCGACGAAGGTCAACGTCACGAGCAACCAATCAGCGCGCGGTCTACCCCCGCAAGCTCGTGCGGGAGATCAACGCCTACGCGTACGGAGTCATTTGCGGCAAAGAAGAGCTCCAGACAGCAAACAAAATAATAAGAAGAAATCCCTCCCAGTGCTCCTTATAGGATGGAGTCGTATAGTTTAGTATAGTACTGCCGCGATACTATTGTAAATAGGAAAATAAATAGTTTCTTTGTACTATTCTTATAATAGAACATCCCTAGTTAATCTCACATAATTACTCTCCATTAGCTCTAATCACACATATAGTCCATTTGATCTCTCTCTCTCTCTCTCACTCTCTCTCTCTCTCTCTCTCTCTCTAACCATTTCACTTTCAATATGTTTTTTTTAGTTCTATAACTTCAACATCCTCTTCTGGCTGACTTACAGACATTCACCATTTTTATTATTGTTTCTGTCTCCAACACTGTTCTAACTGATGGTCTATGGACAGGCAGTAAGAAACTCCGAAATTATTATTATCTGTGCACTTAGGGATACATTTAGTGGTATGGAGTTTTGGCGGGAAATTGGCCGTAGACGGATTATCGCTCCTGTTTTGTCGCTTGAATAATGGTTTGAAGTGGATTTTGATTCGTAAAAGTGATGCGATTTTGTGAACTAAGCGTTCACGCGTGTGAACTATTAGAGAAAACGACGAAACAAATGCTTTGATATCGATATAAACCTCAAGTTAATTTGATCGCTTGGCGTCTTATGAACTCGAGTGGCTGTCGTCATCAACTGTCCGCTAGGTGGAGTTGTCGTCAAAATCTCCCAAGGGCTTCGCAATGTGACGCATCAGCATATTGTGAAGAAAAAGTACATAAAATGAAGATTCCAAAAGAAAGGATAGGTTCAGAAGGTCTAGAAAACCAGAGCCGTAAAGCCAGTTAATTAAAAAAATTTGTGGTATGTTTTTTTTTTTCAATTGTCAAATCAGTTCTCCACGATAAACGAATCTACTAACACTTTTTCGCGTCAACTTGTGGTTTTATAAACGGCATAAATTTTGCTTGTATGAGCCGTGGTAGTTCAAATGGTTCGTGCTCGGTGTAAATCTCACAGTACGCTTGAAACCGGGTTCAATCTGACACAAATAGAATTGTTAATTGAAATTTACTACGTTCTCGGAGGTGAAGAAAAACATCATGAGGAAACCTGCATGTCTGAGAGAGAAACAAGAAAAAAATACTTCGAAGACATGTGAAGTTCGCCAACATGCATAGGGACAGCGCAGCGGACATTTACTAGGTTTAAAACATTCTCAGAAATGAGAGAATGCCAGTGCCCAGCAGTGCGACGTGTATAGGCTGTAACATTTTAACTTTAACTAACTTGATTGTATCAACTGTCAGAAGTGCAATTCGCGAATGCACAATGTTTGATCGGCATGATAATTTATTTTTAAAATTTTTAATTCACTTTGTTAATTTATTTATTTTGATCATAAGACACGAATTTAACGTTAGGTACTGTCAATAAGGAAATCAAAACATACCAGTCAAAACGCATCTCCCACTAGTGCTGCCTCTGGCGCATCTTTTTTAAATATTCAGAGGAAACAGGCTAATTAAAAATTGTCTTTAATTACCTTAAATATAAATTATATTAAAATGGACTTTAACATCTCAACCCCCTAGCGGAATCGTGAGACCGCGGCCATATTCCATCAAATCCCTAGCGGTCTCATAAGGTCGCACCAACCTACAGCACTTTAACCCATAAAAACTTATATATAGAGACTAGTTTTATATGAAGAAGTTTAGCATTATATAATCAATATGAAATACTCTATCCTCTATTAATATTTATTTATAATCTACGTTTATTTCGTACGCCATTTTCGTGTGAATGTTATTGTGTGAATATAATTTATCTTTTTACGTAAATAATTTCGAGTATATATATTGAAATAATTGTGATTTTCACGCTGCCGACCACAATATAGAGAATTTTGTAAAGATTTTATAATACTAAACTTTTTCAAAGAAAAGTAGTAGGTTTTAAGTGCTGTGGGGGGGACGGTCGCATGCGACCGCTCGGGATTTGCCGGGCGCATGCGACTGCATGGGATTTTTATGGCGCTTGAAGGGTTAATAAGTAACTGATGGTGATCCATCCAAAGAAGAGCCCTCACCCGTTCCATCAGCTTGTGCAGTTCCAGCTTCTCCTCGTCCCTCACGGCGATGTGCTTGAACTCCGCCGACAGCGAGAACACGCGGAAGAGCTCTATCTCGCCCAGGGTTGGCTTCAGCAGTTGGTTGTAGGACTGCATGGTCTCGTACGTGCAGTAGTAGTGGGACGCGATGCGGCCCAGCTCCGTGGGCTGGAAGTGACCGGACTTCCGCTCGTATTTAATCAGTCCGGCCCTGAGAAAGTTGTCCAATTTAATAAATTATAAGGTATATGAGGGTAATATGGCCACCATAAGCTTTACCGCCCTATAAAACCAAAGCTAGAAGAAGTAAAAAGACAAAAACACAAAGTTGTATACTATAACTAATATATTAAAAATAAAATAGCACATGATTAAATTAAAATAAAATAGCAAACAAGCTTTGACAATAATTAGGAACACTTCGAAAAATCTTTTTAAAATTACTAACTACACTACACTATACTAAAATCGACTAAAATATTTACTATAATATCAACTGTCAAAATGGCGTCGATAAAGCAGCGCCATTTTGACTCTTTACTATTTGATTGCCTGATGAAGAGCTATCGTATCACACAGCTATCTATGCAAACAAGGCAGTAGTTTTTGAGTTATAAGAAAGTGACCATATTAACCGGAGGACCATGTTACCCTTACATACTATAATAATCTATATATTTGAATAAAGTGTCTATTTGTAACATTTATGTAATCTTTATTGAACTGTGACAGCGCTGTTGTTGCGCTACAAGCGAAACACACCGAAGCCTAAATCACGCTATCAAAATTCCGAATCATAAACAGTATATATAGAACATCTCCGAACTATCACATGGAGCGTTGGCCGATACTCGGCCCGATCACCTTGCCAGCAGACACTTTTCACGTCACATGGCTAAAGTGATGGGTAATGTGGCGGCGCTGTCGTAGCGTCACCGAAACTTACCAACAATATGGGATCAAAATGCGAACTGAAAACTAAAAGCGAAAGCCTACTCCTTTTTAAAAGGCCGGCAACGCATCTGCAATCCTTCTGGTGTTGCCGTTGGTAATGGGCGGCTGTAAGATGGGTCGTACTTGCAAAATCGAGTATCTCAGTGCTTGCAAGTACGTCCACCTTAAATACCAGCGCCAAAAACCAGGGCTTGAGATACTTTCAAGTATTTTATTTCTGCATCGAAAATTGATCCGTAAGTATATATAAATAAGTAGTGCAATCGCATAAATATGCTAAAATAGTAAACTTTCAATCCTTGATGGAACAAAAATACTTGCATAGAATATTGATCTGTTACTATAAACAAATAAAGAATACATTCGCGTTTACAAAATAAATACTTCCAAACCTTTAAAAGTTCCAACTTTCAAGACTTGTAAGAAAAATACTTGCATAGAATATTGATCTGTAACCATATACAAATAAAGAGCACAACCGCGTTTACAAAAAAAATACTTCCAAACCTTCAAAAGTTCCAACTTTCAAGACTTGTAAGAAAAATACTTGCATAGAATATTGAACTGTAACTATATACAAATAAAGAGCACAATCGCCTTTACAAAAAAATACTTCCAATCCTTTAAAGTAAATATACCTTGATAGAACATTGATCCGTAACATAATATAAATCAGGAGCAGAATCGCGTAGAGTGTCGACAGAGCGAGAATAATCGAATACTTTGAAGTCTTGCAAGTATTTTGGGTCAGCACTTGGTCGGCGTACTTGCAAGTAAATACCCGGTATAAAAACCTGGTCGCGTAAATACGCACCTTCCCTAGTAGTCACCTACCATCACGTGTGCCGTGTGCTTGTTTGCTCCAATTAAAAAAAAAGTTAAAAGCATTCTCTGCCAGTCAACTTTAGGGCCAGTGATAATATAATATCGAATAAATTATACTGAGTCCCGTATACGCATCTGAAAGTCCCCTGGTGTAACAATTGTCCATTGGCGGACGACACTTACCATCAGTTGAGCCGCATGCTCGTTTGCCCCAAAAATATATCTAAATAGTAATATAAAATAATTATAACTTTTATTGAACTTGATAACATTTATTTCATTTTAAAGGATAGGTGTGGATGTCTATTGGCCTCAGCATTTACTTACCATCAGGTGGACCGTGTACTCGTCTGTCACACACAAAAAAAAACTAACGTAGAAATCTTTGCAGCTGGTTTACTAACTTGTCCAGTAAGCAGGCAGCTGTGTGCACTAAGTCAGCTCGATGCAGCTCGAGTAGTGTGTCATGTTGCAACTTGTCCGGCGATATCCCGTACAGTGCTGGAGCGCGAAGCATACGTACGTATAGGTACGTGTAACCTGTGAAAGAAATAAAAGTTAAAGTTACAACCTATAAGCATCCCACTGCTGGGCACAAGCCTACCCTCATTTCTGAGAGGGTTTTAGCGCAAGGAAGTATCCGCCGCGCTGCCCCAATGTGTATTGGCGTATTTCACATGTCTTTGAAATATATTTTTTCCTATTCCTCATACACAAAGGTTTCTTGTTTTCCTTCACCGCCGAGCACGTGGTAAATCAGCACTTAAAATTGCAACTATCAATTCCATTGGTGCCGGCGGGGATCGAACCCGGGTTTCGCGTACTGTGATATTTACAGCGAGCGTTAACCATCTGAGCTACACGGGTGGAAGCAATCCCAACAATAAAATAATTATTCCATACAGCCATACATAACAACATATAAACGTCCACTGCTGGAATTAGGCCTCCCTCTTAAACCTGGCGTCGACTACAGTAGAAACGCGTCGAATCGAAGCGAGTCGCATTTATTCCTATTGCGTCCATCTCCATAAAATAAAATAGAATCGCTCATTCATCGCAAACTTTTCATCAAATTAGGTCGTTTTTGCGTCATGGACAGCTCACATGAAGAGATGTGAGATTTATTTCAAATACTTTTGGATGAAGCATAGGAGAATAGAAAAAGGAAACGGCGTGCCCGCAAATACTGGATACACGACATTTATATGACAATAAATAACTATGGCGAATTTCATCATTTATATTCTATACAATACGCTGCTTTATTTTGCACAATGTACACGGTATCCCTTATTACACAATGTCACTAACACACTGCACTTTACACGGTACACATCTAACGTATTAACAGAGATGTTGTCTGCTCGCTGGTTACAATCCAACTTTCCGAATTTTCCAAAGCGGGGGGTATTTATACTATATACTATATTCTATACACTACAATATCCAGATTTGAAAAGGGATCCTGTTAAATTTCGTTTATCCTATGAAAAAGTTCTTCATTCATTTTTATTTAAACAAAGATTAACTCAATAGAAACTAATAAAAATAAAATGAAATTCGGCCTCTAGTGCTTACGGAAAGCAGACGTGTTTGTGAAATAGCATAAAATATTAAAATTTTAACATTAGTTTGACAGTTAAAAGTGACCCTTACGCCCATATTTCTAAAGTCTGATTACTGAAAAAGTGCATAATAACTAAAGACCTTGTATTCCGGTACAAAAGTACACAGTGGCACATATGCAGCCCCGCTCAGTAGGTACCTTGAGTAACGAAAACGGCTGCCTTTTCCATTGCATTCGCATTCGTACGAAGACTTTGCATACGACGACGCGACGCATCACGCAATGAATCTACAGAGAACACCGCCTAGTGGAATATTGATAAGCGGGAGCGGAAGCGCCAGCGGGTTGGTGCCTAATTTACCCACTCATAGTGACAAGGATTTTCATTCCAATGTGTCTCTGAGAAAAAGAAAGGAACGCACCGATGAAATAGACTATAAAAAAAGATTTTGCAAGCTTTCGTACAGACATGATGAAGTTCTTAGAAGAATTCGGAAAAACACAAAATGAGAATCTGAAATACATACGTGAAGAAATATCGGAGATTAAAAATGAAATAAAAACAATAAAATCAACAACAAAAAACTTTATACAACGATTTGAACAAATAAACTCTGAAATAGAAAATATTAAATATAATTATACTGCTACTCAAAACCAAATAAAAAACATAGAAAGTGAAATATCCCTGATAAAAGATAAACAACACATTGAAAGTTCAACGGATAAATCGCCCGTCTTGTGCCACGAAAACCTCATCCTTGAACTCAAAGACCGATACGACCGTGAGAAAAACATCATTATTGTGGGTATACCCGAAATAAATGAAAAAAATTCAAAAGTGAGACGAAATTACGATAATGAAGAAGTGATGAAGTTGTTGATATCATTACATGAAAACTGCCCAAAACCAATTAAATGTATAAGACTAGGGAAATATGTTTCAAACAAAAGCCGGCCTATAAAAGTTTTCTTTAACAATATAGATATTCCGAAATATCTCTTACGGAATAAAAAGTACCTAGCCGAAAATCTTAGTATTTACTCAGATCAAACGCCAGTTCAAAAACAGTATTTAAGGCAATTGAAGGAAGAATTAAATAAACGAACAGAAAAAGGCGAAAAGGACCTTATTATTAAATATATAAAAGGCGCACCTTCAATTGTTATAAACAAAACCGATCAAAAAAACCAATAATGGCTTCACCACAAACCGGAAAAAAATACGGATAGATTAAGCCATCAATTAGTAAACAATTACGAAAACATTCCGTTGCACCCGTCCTCCTTAAGATTTTTTTTATGCTAATTTACGTAGTATTCGCAAAGCTGGGAAACTCGACGAAATAAAATGCATATTAAAAGCAATACCGATGACTACACATTTATTAATTTTTACTGAGACATGGATTACTTCGGAAACCGACGCAAAATTATATCAGATACCAAACTATAAACATATTTACAATTATAGACAAATTTACAAAGGTGGTGGCGTTTCAATTTACGTACATAATAGCATAAAATACGATATAACGGAAGAATTGTGTGAGAATGGAAACCACTACTTATGGATATACATAGATAAACTATCTTTAAACATCTGGAAGTTCTAATGTAAACAACTTTTTAGAAACATATTCCTCACAGTTGGAACGGAGGAGAAGGGCGATTGTGTTTGTAGATTTTAACATTGATCTACTTAATACAGATAGCAACGTCACAAAATACCTAACTGAAATAAAAGAAATTGGATATGAAATATTGAATAAAATTAATAGGCTGTACAGTACTCGTGAAACCACCACCACAAGCACTATACTGGACCATGTATGTACGAATATAAAAAATCACTCATTTAGTTTCGCAATAATTGAATCGTGCCTATCTGATCATAAGCAGATATTTCTTGAAATAAGCAACTTAACAACAAAGACACATAAAAGAGTTCAATATATAGCGCTTGATTACGAAAAGTTATACAACACTACTTTAAAAGCCAAATACACTAATGAAGAAAATGACTATTACTACCTAGAGAGATTTATATTAGAACAAATAAACAAAAATAAAGTAAGCAAGACAAAAACTCTTAACCCTACACAAAAAGACTGGATAAACCGAAATATTATAAACTCAATAAATTTACGAAACAACTTATGGCAGCAGACTAAATCTCACCCAAAAGACGATAATCTACAAAAAAACTTAATTAAAGAGCAGAACAAAGTGAAAAACCTTATCAAGACACACAAGAAATTCTACTATCATAAGTTATTTAATAACAATTACAACAAACCTAAGAAAATGTGGGAGATAAATAATAACTTAGCGTTAAACAAAATTAGAGACAGCAGTGCTCCTCCCAAACTAATATGGAATACTGGACTAATAACAGAAGGTAATTCAATATGTGACTTATTTAACTCATTTTTCTCCTCAATAGGTTCGGACTTGGCTAACAAAATTCCTAATAAGTATCACATAAACAGCGATAACACGCTTATGTACGAACTTAACTACACGCATGAAATAACACTTAGTGAACTTACACCCTGTAATATCACTGAAGTATCAAAAATAATCGACGATCTTGATACCAACACTAGTACTGGTCTAGATGGCATCAGCACCAAAGCGATTAAATGTCTGAAAATTATAATTGTAGAGAGGCTAACGAACTGCATAAATATGTGTTTGACACGCGGTGTTTTTCCCGACACACTTAAAATTGCTAAGGTCAGTCCTATTTTTAAATCCGGAAGTAGGACTGACCCAAGTAACTACAGACCAATCTCTGTCTTGCCTGTTATATCAAAGACATTTGAACGAATACTTTATAACCGCCTAAATGAATACCTAATAAAAAAGAAGTTTTTAATTGACCAACAATATGGCTTTCGTTCCAAATCGAGCACTCTGACGGCTGCAGTAGACTTAATCACAAAAATTAAAACTCAAATCGATCAAAAGAATATCGCTTTAGGGATTTTTATTGACGTAAAAAAAGCATTTGACACAGTAAGCCATCATAAATTGTTGCAGAAACTAAACAACATAGGCGTTACAGGCAAGGCCCTCGAAATGTTTACATCGTTTTTACATAATAGGCGACAAGTTGTTCAAATGGATAATTTTACCAGCTCGATTAAAAACGTATCCTACGGCTGTCCTCAAGGCTCAAATAAAATTCAACAAAGTCCATTATTGTTTTTAATCTATATAAATAATATAAACAAATTAGGGCTAACAGGTCACCTAACATTATATGCCGACGACACATGTCTCTTCTATTTCGATAAATCTATTCACATCATTATAACCTATGCTCAAAAAGATCTTGACTTACTCGGAGAATGGTTAAAATATAACTTGCTAACAATTAATATGTCAAAAACATCTTTCATGATTTTTTCTACAAAGAATAAACCTTTACCAGAGTTTGCACATCTTACTATTGAAGATAAAATAATAAAACGTTCAACTCAGGAAAAATATCTAGGTTGGTAGATGATAAAGTCACTTGGAGAATGCATATCGATCACGTCAAATCAAAACTGACGTCATTACTATGTGCACTACGTAAAGTCGCAAACTGTATCCTGGAAAAGGTTCGTACAATCATATACAGAATGGGTCCCACATATATGCAATAAATGAAACCACAAGTAATACTAGTTCGTAGAAGTGTAGAAAAATTAAATATTAAATTAAAACCCGTAAAATAAAAAAAGTGAAATTTTCAAACAAAATAAATATTAAAATAAATTCAGTAAAAGTGAACACTCTGTTTAGACAACGTACCTTGACCCCTTGGAAGAGTGACAACGTTGCACGCGGGTGGCACGCCGACAAAAGACACCGCTGTCGATATGTCGCAATACCAATAGTTTGCACTGCGTGGCAACGTCGCTTTTTAATGTTCAAGGATTCAAGTTCATTGAATCATTGACTTAGTGACCCAATTCTATAGAGTGTTCAAATTTGCTTAAAATTAAAACTCTACTTTTTGACCTAATTACTGGACCGATTACGTTCATTTGTATATCGTCAGCAAAGGCAATAACAAGTATATGGTTTCATTTATTGCATATATGTAGGACCCATTCTGTATAATCTTTAGTTAAATCATATATCGAATATCTAATTGAGATATGGGGATCAGCTGCTAAAACAAATCTAAATCCACTTCAAAGGACACAAAATAAAATTATCAAAACATTATTCCACTATCATTATCTAACGCCAACAAAGGTACTATACGAAAAAACTAACTTGCTAAACCTTACACAACTATACATTTATTGCACTTGTACTCTAATAAAAAACATTACCACAATTCTATTCAATCAAACATACAATTACATAAAAAAAACAACTTAAGAAGTAAAAATAAACTACAATTAATAACTACACGAACTAATTATGGCAAAAAAACTTTGTTGTTTGAGGGAGCACAGCTGTTCAATAAACTACCAGATGACATAAAAAATTGCAATAACATGAAATTGTTTAAAAGTAAACTTAGGAAATACGTACGTACAGTGTAATTTTTTCAGACATAGTAAATAATCGTAATCTTATATCTCATAGTAAATAAGCTTAAAACTATAACACCTCCAGCACTAGAGGTAGATGCGATAGTTTTACTTTAGTATATAATTACTTTGTATCTCATTTTAAGTGAACCATTGTATGTTCTTATGAGAAATAAATTTCTTTAAACCGAAAAATAAGTTGGCGCGGATCTACTTCTCCGCATCGAGTGAAGCGCGTCGAATCGAATCGAATCTCATCGGCGAAGAAATTCGCCCGTCAAGCAACTCGCGCGCTCGATTCAATTCGGCGCGCCACGGTTCGTCTCTAATGGACACAGTTTCATAGTAAATATATAGGAGACTTTCTGCGATACGACTCGATTCGGTTCGGCGAGCCTAGTGGACGCGGGCCTTTAGATTGCCTCGCTTGATTTTGCCATAGTTACCACATTTATCAAGCAGAGCGGTAACGACAATTTTTTTACAAATTTGAGTTGTTATAAGGAAGATGCCGCTGCACAGCTCCTCGTTTGTTCCCCGCTGTAACTTCTTACGACACCGATGGGACGATATGGGTAAGTAATAAAAATAGAAACTGTTGTATTTAATACCAGCGTAATATGGCAGATTTCATCTTCGTACTCACGGGTGACAACGCATCTGCATTTTGATTCTTAATCGAGGTTAGATGCAGATGTCTATGGGCCACAGCAACCACTTACCATCAGGTAGTCTGTGTGCTCGTTTGTCACACTTCTTCTATAAATAAGAAATACATAAATAAAAATATTCACATATTATCAGTCATACTATTGCATTATATTCGTACCGAGCCAGGTGACAGCATCCCTCACGCTCTGGACGGATCCCAGCACGATCTCCGCGTTGAGCATGTCCGGCAACTTGCTCACGAGTTGGGACTCGATCGGCAGCTGCTGGTTCAGGAGGGACAGGTAGTACTGCAGCTCCGAGTGGTTCGTGATGAGAATACCTGCAGACGTTTTTAAATTTTAATATAGTCTTCTACTTCTGCCCGCCTTTATCCCAAGTTTTTTTAAGTTAAATCTTAATCGAATTTCACAAATCAGTAAAGGATCAAAAAGTAGACCTAATGCTAAAAACATTATTTGCCACTCAACCTTAGGACAGTGACTACATTAAGAAGGCGATTACAATGAACATAAAAAACAAACAAAAGCCGTGATAACTCAGTGGCTCGCTGTAAAGGTGCGCTTACACGAGGGCAATAATTGCTCGGCGACATGAATGGACCGATCTGGAGCAATTCCGAAGCAATGGCGCAAATTGCGGCAATTATTTCGGCGATATTGCTTCTAATTGCTCCAGATATTTCATATCGCTCAATGTCGCAGATACGAATCGACGAATATCCAATGAGCTTGGAAATTCCTAGCAATTTTTGTATATATCTCATTCGCACTTGTTTGTTTTGCGGCTTGCCGTCTTGCTTCCGCGGGGGAGCAAGAGCCGCAAAATTATTTCAAATTTTATTTATTCACGAGTAATTCAAAGTCTGTTCGTGACATTCTAGTCAAGTTTTTAAATAATATATCATCTAATTCTTTACACAATGAAAATTGCGGCCTCTTTGCCAAAAACGATCGCACCCAGATACGCCTATTCCTTTTCTTTCTTTTTTGCTTTTGGTAAATAATAAAAAGCGCTACAAGCCGCCGCTAATATATATATAATATATTATAGCTAATATAGAAAGCTCCAGTTTTGCTCTACCACCGATAACATAAGCTCTCTTTAAAATATTTTACTATGTATAGACACACATATAAAATCTAACTTTCAACAAAATTTCTAAATGTATTAAATATAAAATCCCGGTTACCTTCTCCCTTCGTATCGTACTGCGGACGACCTGCTCTTCCCAACATCTGTAGCACATCCAAAGCGCCCAATTCACTCCATCTCCCCTTATCCGGAGAGTACACCTGGGTGCCCTTCACAATGACAGTGTGGGCTGGCAGGTTCACACCCCAAGCCAGGGTCGCAGTTGACACCAGCACCTGGAGGGATCAATTCATTAAATAAAGTTTAAATTTTAAAATATTGTTAAGATATTTAAACGCTCTCCGTTTTGAGTGCAATGTAGTACTTTTAAATATTTAAGTTAGAGGACAGCTCGTGTCAACTAGAATGACAGGATATCCAACAATCTCAGTCAACATCATCATAGTCATTACAGCAGGGTTGGAAAAATTCATGATTTTAAAAAGAACTCGAATAAAGTACGATTTTTTAAAATTCTAATTAATCACAACTTTTGATTTTACATTTTATTATTTAATTTAACTACATATTTGGACAAAACGGAACGCGCCCTCAAGGGGTTGCGCGGACACAGCGCTGGGATTTCTCTTTTGACTGACATGAATGTCAAGCAAAAGTGAAATCCCCATGTAGTGTTATGTACATTTCGCTCGTAATACTGTCTTACTTTCGTACCAACAAGCATTCATTCGTTCAGTTTGTTTACTATTGTTATTGGTGTGATGCGTGCATGAATATTTTTTTATAAATAAAACGTCTCGCCAGAGATGGGTGATTTGGGAACATTTCACAGAAAAAAGCACTACCAAAACCGGCTGTTGGACTATATGCAACTGCATATTTCGAAGTCTCAACAGAGATATAAGTAAGCAATGTCCCCCAGTCAATTTATGGCATTTTTATTAGACCCAACCAAACAGAATTCACGCTGACAGATGAAAAAGAAGAAAGTGCGTTGAAGAAAGCACGAAATCACTGTGGTGGTTCAGTTTTGCTACTGTTGATAATAAAGCTTAAATGAAAATCAAAGCCATTTAGAAGTGTTATGTTTGCAGAAGAAACAGTTAAAAATGTGACAACACTAGTGGTGGATGTCAGAGAAAAATACATTTAGTGAAGGGGAACAGTCAAATTTTTTTTCCAGTGGTGAAGCAATTGTTTGCGGCGATACCTTCTTCAGCAGCTATTGAGTGATTTCCATTTTTGGAATTGTTCAGAGAAAATTAAGAAACCGACTGGGAATTGAAAAAGCTGGAAAAATAGTTTTTTTTTTATTCAATATTATAATAATGATATTGATTTCTCAGATTGAAACAGCCCAAGTGTGTAATTTCATTATAATTTCTAAATCTGTTTTTTTTTTTATGCTGATTTCTGTGAAAGAAAGTGAACATTTTTTATTAAATCATTGACTTTTATTGAAAACATCATTTGATTTAAATCGTGATTTAAATCATGACTTAAATCAAAATGATTTATTCGTGCAAACCCTGCATTACAGCCTATCAAAAGTACTTGTTCCGTGCGGGACTCTCCGAAACTCTCACTGCCACAAATTATTGCTAAGCCACGAGCCAAGGCCATGGACTTGTTAAATGATAATAATGTCTTTCAGTCCAAATATCGATTATAACGATCAGTCTCAACGAAGACCAGCCATTTGCGTAAAACGGGGTCATAGTGCATGAGTATGTGTGCAGGGTATAGAAAGTGCACTTGCTCTCTATACCCTCACTCTCATAGTTCGAGTGAACGGTAATCAGAAACGACCGGAGAGAAATCAGGCGCAGAACCAACGGCTTTACATATGCTTTGAGGGACAGGAGTGAAACACCACCAATTTCCTGCTCCATGTTAACCCGTGAGTGTCGTAAGAGTTGACATAGGGAAGCATACCAGGATAATTGTGGTTGTGAACACGCTTGTCAAGCGTGGCAACTTTGGCGAATATCCCCTTTATAAGGTATGGGGGAAACTTATGCTCAGTAGTGGATTTTAATATACTGTAATGACACCAAATTGTATTCAAAGGAAGAATTTTATTTTGTTTTATAAAATAGAAGATAAGGGTGAGAATCTGTGTGATAAAAGAAGTGTGGTTTGCAAGATGATATTGTGACCAGGATTAAGAAAGGAATGCTTCGGTGGTTTGGTCATGCGGAAAGAATGAATGAGGAAAGAGTGACAAAGCAAATTTATGTTGCAGAAGTGAATGGCAGAGTCGGAAAGGGACGTCATAGGCGAAAGTTTGTCGACCAAATGTATGCATAGGTATATGGATGTGGAAGAGGCGAGAGAGGTGTGTCAGTATCGTGCTAAATTGAAGTCTGTAGTCTCTGCCTACCGATCTGGGTGACAGGCGTGAGTGTTTATGTATGTATGTAATAAGGGTTGGAAACGAACACAAAGTGGTCCTGACGGTAAGTGGAAACTGCGGTCCGTAGACACTTACATTTGTCACTTCTGAGGACTAAGATGGAATGCCTCGTTTCCAGCAAAATATAATTCCAGTTCTCTACACTCACCATATGAAACATGGTAGCATTAATATGCTATTCTACGCTAGTATTCTGTGAGAGCGTGATCCTTTCCCGGTCCAGCCGACCTATTCGTGCTGCAACGATAATATAGCGTAACATCAAACATGTGGCTCAACCACATACAAAGGATCGTAAAGACCGGAATGGAACAACGTAGCGCACCTGTATGTGCCGGTCCGCGAACAGGTCCTCGACCAGGGTGCGGTCGACGCGGGTCATGCCGGCGTGGTGGATGGCGAAGCCGTACGGCAGCAGCTCGCGCAGCTCCGGGTTCTTCACCTGCTCCGCCTCGCTGCGCAGCACCTCCACGCTCGCCGACCCCTCCCTGCTCCCCACCACAATATCCAATCATTTTAATGCCATAACCATAATAAATGAGGCTATTATATTATTCTGTACCGCACCTCGCTTGTTGCTTGTGACCTACCTACTACTACCTACTGGTATGAGACGCGCACACTTGGAACAATTCCGATAGTACAACACCCTCGACCTTTGTATTCGCGGGAGAGACGCACACACACTTTTATAAATTACTTCTTTACATGACGATACTAGTTACAACTAGCGTCTTTTAGTATCGAGTAGCAGAACTAGGAGAGTCAAGATCCTTCTAGAAATTTCCATGGAAGAACAATAGAACTATCGACAACTAGTCACTGGGGACCGGTATGTACTCGAACATTCTAGATATTTCTACAGTAGAAGGTTTTGAAAAACATCTGAGGCTCTATATAAGGCTAGTATAGACCGTGACCCGGGTCAATATTGAATTGGCAATACAAGCGAATACTTCGAAGCGAAAGAACTGTGAACTAAAGTGATCAGTAGTACAATTGTGTTATGTTCTTAGTGTGGTTTTAAGTTGTAATTAGTGTTTTGTAGTTAGTGTCAATTTTGTTAATTCCCTCGGCAGTTTTTAACCGTCTCGAACCCCAAACTCGTAACGTTATAAATAATTTCCGACGCGGCTATGATTAAACATAAATAAGTCTCATTGTCCATGCACACGATTCACGGTTATATACGATATATCGGACTCAATACCGTGTGCGCATAGAAATAGCCACTAGCGGTCGCGGCAAACGTCGATTTGGTACTGACCTATGCGTTCGGTCACACAGACGGCGGCAGCGTGTGCATATAAGGATTAAGTTGTGGGTGGGAGGGGTTTTAATAATAATAATAATAATATATTTTTATTTCAGACCAATAGTCCATATAAAAATGTGTTAGTGAACAATTAACTTATGTAACTATGTTAATACAAAATGTGTTAGTGACTATTACTTATGCTATGTTAGTCCTTAATCTACCTTAACCTATTCAGCACCAGCGTGGGCGCTGAGGCCTAGTGCCGGTGTGCACATCATTCCAGCTCCTCCAGAGAGGGCTGTCTAGCTTAGAGGCCAACGCGCTGAGGAGGGTGTTAGTGCTTCTCACAAGCCTGCTCATCATGGACGCGGCACGCTTTCGCACAATCGCGTAGAAGTCATCCACACGACTGTCCGCAAACATTGCCGACGCACTGCAGTTTCGCGGCTTCCTCAACACCGCCCTCAGCACATTGTTGTATTGCACTCTCAGGGCGCCGTAGGTCCGCTGCGAATAGCCCGTCCACAGACTGCACGTGTAGAACGATTGGCAGTAAGCTTTAAACAACGTTATCTTAACCTGCTTTGTACACCGTGCAAATCTGCGGGCCAACATGTTGCCTCTCACCGCCAGCGCCCGGCGCTCGCGTTGAATGTCGCTGTCATCCTCCAGGCTGTCGGTTACTATATGGCCAAGGTACCTGAACTCAGTAACCTGTTCAAGGGGACACCCACATAGTTGAAAGGTGGGTTTCAATATGGGTAGCTTATTTTTCCCCTTGAACACAAGAAACTCACTTTTATTGGAGTTGTAACTGAGTCCATGTACCTCAGCATACCCTTCACAAATTTGTATTAATCGCCTAAGACCACTGATTGAGGGGCTCAACAGAACCATGTCGTCAGCATAACTAATGTTGTTTATACTGACCCCATCTACCGAACAACCGACACCAGCTCTACTGAGGCTCACAATCAGTTGATTTACATACAAATTGAAGAGCCTAGGTGACGTCAGCCCTCCCTGCCGTACTCCACACCCCAGGCTATAATCTTCGCCATACGCACCATCCCATCTCACCACATTTTTCTGGTTACCATACCAATACTCGAACAAAGCGATTAGCTCAGGCTTTAAACTGGTTTCGTTCCTAAGCTTTTGCCACAAGATTTTGTATAGCACTCGATCAAACGCTTTAGACAGATCCAAAAAGCAAGCATATACCGGTGTTTTCTCTCAGTGTAATACCGCACAGTCTGCTTGAGGCACAGTATTGCGCTCTCTGTTGAAAGTTCCGGTCTAAAACCAAACTGCGCATCGTGCTCTTGAAAAGATTTACGTAACTGCGCGTCAAGCAGACTGTCGAGGACTTTAGCTGTTATTGTTGCCAAGGATATCGGCCTATAATTGGATCTGTCCGCCGCATCGCCCGTCCTGTTTTTAATAATAGGCACTACCACTGTTCTCATCATAGCCTCTGGAAGATAACTGTGGCTTACACAAAGATTGTACAGTAGCCTGAGGACTCTGGCAATGTGCGCACCCGCATATCTCAAATGTTCAACGCTGAGGCCATCGTGTCCCGGCGACTTACCACGTTTCATGTTTCTAATTGCATCATTCACTTCCTTGAAAGTGAAACGCAAGGGGCTAATCCCCGAGTTCACGATGTCCTCACCGTCGTCCAAGCTACAAACTATCTTGCTAGGATCCACTTTGAACTGAGCCTTGAACATATTGGCAATGTTTTCACTTCCAGTTATGCCACCCACTTCTGCTGGAAGAGGCACCCGAGCGTTCAGGCCTTTCGTTTGCTGCCAGAACTCTCCGAATTTCTTCGCCTCACATGACATTGCCAATATGTCCATCTTGATTTGTTCCGCATTGTCTTGGCACCACTTAAGCTTGCTCTTAAAAGCCCTGCGCGAGTCTCGCATATCCTCATACAGAGCTCCACATGTCGGCCGTCCTGCCCAAACCCAGGTTTGAAAGCAGAGACGAGCCTTTATATGCGCCGGTCTCACATGTCTATTCCACCCTGTGATGTAGCCTTTCTTATTTCGTTTTAAACATTTATGGCTGTAACTCGCAGCATCCAGCAATATAGATGTAATATCGTCATACAATTTCTCTATGACTAAGTTGTGTTCCGGTTTGTCACACATCCTATCAGAACAATCCTCAATTCCGGCGGAAAGTCAAGTAGCCTTAGCCTGCTATTACAAAATTCAGCATACAGTTTTATCTGATCACTATCTCTGTGACCCCAGATTACCTTATTATCCGCCGTGTACTGAGCTGACTTCACTTGAGGTCGGACTAAGTTGAATTTACAGTAAACTTCCAGAGGATAATGATCAAACCGCACCGCACCGCAGATGGTTTTGCCATGCACTAAATTTATAAACTGAATTGTTAACTGACGTTACTAACTTTTTACTCTATTGAAAATTTTTTATACTTTTCGATAGACACGACAATGAGTGCATCTATTACTTTTACTGCCACCAGGACGGCGCCACTGACAAATGAAGTGAAAAATTTGACAGCTTTTATAGCGAGGGAAGTCAAATTGTTACAAAACTATAGAAGATTAATGTTTCATTCTAAAATGTTCATCATCATCATTACAGACCTTAACAATTCCACTGCTGCACATAGGCCTCCCCTGAGGAATGTCACAACGCACAGTCCAGAGCCACCTGCATCCATCGACTTCCTCCATGTCTCTCACCAGGTCGTCACTCCATCTAGTGGGTGGTCGCTCTACACTTCGCTTACCGGTACGAGACTGCCACTCGATAACCTTTTTTCCCCAGCAGTTGTCGGTTTTTCGAGCTATATGGCCAGATTATTGCCACTTCAGCTTACTAATCCGTTGGGCTATTAATTAAATATTAGTTATATTTTATAATATTAATTAAATAAGAAATGGATAAACCAAACTATGGATATTCCAAGTGTAGGAAAATTCAAAACAATAATTTAAAAAGGTACAAACGATTCAAGATCAAGTCAGTGAGACATTGTTTAATGTATTTACAATCTCAAGAAACCGATACATTTATAGTACACGGTGACTTAAAACCACGTTTAAGTTAAGCTCCTGCGGGACTTAACGAGCCGATTATTGTACGGTATGTTTTACTAAAGTCACGCCTAATATATTTGAAGACGCTCAGATTGTATTCGGACGGTAAGACAGACGCCAGCAAATATTGGGTGCGTTTGGCAGAAAAAAGCGCTAGCAAGCGCTTATAAGCGCTGAAATAGTTTTCGGCCAGGACACGATTGCTACTTCAGTAGCGCTGACACAATCTGCCATTTTGCTTATTTAATTTGTTTGTTTTGAAGTAGAGTTTGTAAGTACTCTACTTCAAAACAAACAAATATGCAGGGGGGTGTTATAAGTTGTTTTGTGCAATATTAGTTTTAAGTAATATAATGACGTGAATAAACATATACATGTTATTAAAAATTCATGATCGCTAAGTGTTTAATATAAATACTTTACAAACATATATTTAAATTAGGTTAGGTTCCCCGGTTAAAACTAACATCGTGTCCTGGAGGAAAATAGCTACTTACGATTTGACAGCGCTTACCGTTTACGATCGCAATTTTGCTCGCAAGCGCTTGCTAGCGCTTTTTTGTGCCAAACGCACCCAATTCCACTCCTTTGCTGTGCACATTACAAAAGACGAAGAAAACAGTTTGGTTCTAATGCTAAGAGCCACCGACCGTCTGCTTGTCCGATGGTGGAAAGAGGAGCGAGGAATTAAAGTATGTAATTCATGCGCACACTTTTCAAAATGCTTCCTATAGGATATCGAGAGACAGGCTACTCTGCGCCTGTGCTCGAGGAGTGACGACATTGTTAAAGTTACAGCCTATATACGTCCCACTGCTGGGCACATGCCTTCTCTTAAATCTGAGAGTTTTAGGGCAAGGAAGTGTCCACCGCGCTGCCCATTGGGGCAAACATAGGACTCGCTGTCCCAATGCGTGTTAGCGAACTTCACATGTGTTTTCACATTTTCTTTCTCATTTCTTAGACATGCAGGTTACCCACACGATATTTTCTTTTCTCGCCGAACACGTGATAAATCAGCACTTAATTTTGTAATCAACAATTTACAGATATTTTTGAGCCGTGGGCTAACAAGATTGGTTTCAACCATAAAGCTTAAAGTATTCTCGAATTCACCTGAGGAACTGTCCCAGCGTGTCTTTCTCCAGACACATGTCTCTTATGGCGCGCGCAGTCTTGCCAGTTTCCTTGCGAGAGTGTACGAACACTAGAATCTGTGAAAGAAAGTAATGCTCTATTATTATGCATCAAAAGGGGTAAAGGGTTAGGTCACCTATGTTGAATAATCTAGGTCCTATTTAATCTATACCGATGTACTCAATGATAAGGCAACTTTAATTTGATTCTTAATCGGGGATATATTTAGGTGTCTATCCAGAGCACAGTACCTAAAGGATACACGCCAGATCAAGTTGCAACTCATACTCATTTAACTAAATCTACCCTCAAAATATTACAATTACAATTTTACCCTCAACATTATCAACATATAAAAGTATCCATTTACCAAAAAAGAGGAGAAAGTTAGGAGTTCACATAATATGTTAAATAATTGCATGCCACGGCATTTTGAATCTAAAAATTATTATATGTTCTTAATCAAATAGGTATAATATGGTCCTTCACTGCTGGCCGTATGAGGACGCTCAAGGTCGCTCAGCGAGCTATGGAGAGGGCTATGCTCGGAGTTTCTCTGCGTGATAGACTCAGAAATGAGGATATCCGCAGTAAAACCAGAGTGACCGACATAGCCCAACGGATTAGTAAGCTGAAGTGGCAATGGGCCGGCCATATAGCTCGAAGAACCGATAACCGATGGAGAAGAAAGGTTCTCGAGTGGCAGCCTCGTACCGGTAGGCGTAGTGTAGGGCGACCCCCCACTAGCTGGTAAGATATGCAGGAAGTCGATGGATGCATGTGGCTCAGGACCGTGCTTTGTGGCATTACTTGGGGGAGGCCTATGTTCAGCAGTGGACTTGTGAAGGGCTGTAATGATGATAATGATGATGAATCAAATAGATGTATGAGTGTCGGACCACAGTATCCATTTACCATCAGATGAACTGTATTTATTGTGCGAGTATCATCCTTCCCCGGTTGAACTGAAAAAAAATAATGTTTCAGCAGTACGTATTGTTTAAATATATATTTCACACTTATATACTACGCAACACACACATACACACAATCGACAAATTAATATCACTTAATACACATACCCACCTTTATTAGTTTTTAAAACATGTTTTTCATTTTATGTACACATTTGTAAACAAAACATTGTATGTTTCTCCAAACTGTCTATTTTAAACAAGTCTATTTTAATGTATTTTTATTACAAGTAGTTGTAACTTTTATTGAGTTTCACAGCAATATCATTTCTGTTGACGGAGGGAACTGGTGATCCCATAGCACAAGGCAACCTAGTTTGGGCACCAGTCTTCTACCTAGATCTTATTTAGTTAGTATTTATAGCTGTTATTTAGTAGTATAAGTTTACTCTTACTTAGTTTATTGTAAAGTACTGATCATATGTAGAAAAAAATAAATCTAAATTATTACGATTATTTATCTTTTGTACAAAAGCAATAAGAATGAGTCTTTAAAATTATAACATTTCTCCATTCATTCCAGTCTATAAAAGTCGACTGCTGAACAGAGGCCTTCACCATGGATAATCTCATATTATTGCGGATTTTGCCTTAGTTGACGTTCGGCAGGCAAGTTTTTAAAGTTACGAGCTTGGGGTTCGTGACAGTAAAAACTGCCGATTGACTTACCTAAATTGACACTTTAGTTACAGAACACCAATTACAACTTAAAACACACTAATAATAAAACACAATTCGCAGTTATGTCGCTTCGAAGTATTCGTTTGATCGTCAATTCAATACTGACCCGGTCACGTTAATTAACGGCCTTATATAGGGCTTCTTTGACTGAAACATCTAGAATGTTCGAGTACATACCGGTCCTGACTGACTAGGTGTAGAAAGTTCTAGCCTGGAAATTTCTAGAAAGATCTCGAACCTCAGAGTTTTGCTACTCGACACTAGATGGCGCTAGTGGTGACTCGCCATGTACAAGGCATTAATTATGGCCCGCAACAGTAATATCAGTATTTTATAATTTTCAGTTGTAATTGCTGCACCTTTACCCGTCTCCTGATTCATTTCCCCCATCCCCCTGCCATCTGTTACAACACCCACGGGATGATATGAGGTAGTAGATAACCCTACACTGCCACTACACAGTTCTCCAGCTATATCATATTGATCGGATAAGTTACGGAATCCTGAACTGACCTGATTCCTGCCCGCATGCTCCATCGTCTTTTCATAGACAATGTCGTTCATAACTTGGAACCTCTTCAGAGCCTTCTTCTCCGTCACACCAATGTACTGCTGTTCAAGTGCCACGGGTCTGGTGGAGTTCAAATTACTTATTAATATTAATCACCGTCATCATCATCACCCTCCGGACATGTGACTGTCTGATCGTAGGATTTGCACTTTTGAAGCCGTTGCCCATCATCAGTCTGGGTATTACGCCTAGGGTAAATAGATGGTTATTCTGTCCTATATCAAAAGTTATAAAGTCATTCTGACATAACCTATAGTTAATGGAATCATGCGTTACTTTGAAGAAATCCATCACGTTAAAGATGTTAAAAATTGATTAGATAACATCCGTGTATTAAAATAAAATTTTAAGTGACATATAGTTTTTTTTATAGAATAAAGGTGACAAACGAGCATACAGTCCACCTGACAGTAATTGGATGCTGTGGCCCATAGACATCTACATTTTTCTCTCTAGTCCCAGATGCTTGTCACCCCTGACGACTAAGATGGAATGCCTCGTTTCCAGTAAAGAAGGGTCTCCGGTTCTCTATACTCACCATACGAAACACAGCAGTATTAAGCTGCTATTTTACGCTGATATTCTGTAAGGGCGTGGTCTTTCCACAGTCGAGTCGACCCATTCGTGCTACAACTATAATATAGCTGCAGCGTGGCTCTAACACGTATGACCTTACTACTCAAACTGACACGCGCATCGGCAAAAAGGGTCTTTGACAATCCTCCTACTCCCCGACCAATGTAGAGGTAATAAAACCACATACAATTTGCAAACATATAAAATACCAGCGAAAAACAGCAGGTCAACGCTGATGTAGTAGAGAACTTTAGACCTTTTTTATAGAAAACGGGAAATTCCATCTTACCTCGGGTGTGAAATGCATCCGCATTTAGATTCTTAATAGAGGATAGATGTAAATGTTTATAGGCCACATCATCAGTGTTGTCACCCCGATAGTTAATAAAAACATATATTTACTTAAATTAAATTTAAAAAAAATATGGTCGACTTCTCTGCAGCAAATTTCTATATGTTTGAGTACTTATTCTGATAAAACACTTAACGGAAACCACAGGGTTTTTGTTACATGTTGTATATGTATAGCATAGTTCCTCACCTGAAGGAGTTATCGAAGTAAAATAGTCCCTTCTCGGGTCTCACTCGCAAGAAAGCCGCGACGTCTGTGTAGTTGGGCAGCGTGGCGGACAGACCGACGAGACGTACCTGATTACAAACATAAAACATAAACATTCACGCCTGTCACCCAGAGGGGTATGCAGAGACTACGGACTTCTATTTGGCACGATCCTGACACACCTCTCTCGCCTCCTTTACATCAACAAATCTACGCATACATGCTCGTCGGTTAAGGGTACTTTTAATGTGGCCCGTTTTCAAAATATCGCCAATTGGTCGATAAACTTTCGTCTAGGGCGTCCCTTCCCGACTCTGCCGTTCACATCTGCCATATAAATTTGCTTTGTTACTTTTTCCTCATTCATTCTTTCTACATGACCAAACCACCGAAGCATTCTTTACTTAATCCTGGTCACAAAATCATCTTACATACCACATTTTTCCCTTATCACACAATTTCTCACCCTGTCATTCAGATTCAACCCTAGCATACTATGTGTACGCTGGATTACATATTACATATTATTAAAGAAAGATGAAAAAATAAACACAATAATTTTAGGTCTAAGCTCCTAATTAGGGCATCTACGGCTTCTTTGCCACCAGGGCGATGCCACTTTCGAATATTAGTGTATAATAGGTGAAATATTTGATAGATTTCAAAGCGGGGAAGTTATTTTGTTAGAAAAATATATGGGTTCATGTTTCTTTCCGTAACACTAGTTATATTTTATATTAATTGGAGTCGAGCTCCAGCGGAGTCCACCTGATGGTAAGTGGTTGCTGCGGCCCATAGACATCTACATCTATCCTCGATTACAATCAAAATGCAGATGCGTTGTCACCCGTGAGGACTAAGTTGAAATGCCTAGTTTACAGTAAAAAGGGTCTACGGTTCTCTACACTCACCATACGAAACACAGCAGCGTTAAGCTACTATTTCACACTGGTGTTTTGTGAGTGGCGTCAATTAATAATGTCATTTGCATTCGCCAGTATACTGGGTCTATTTCGAAACACAGGCGGTATAATTATAGGTTGTAAGTAATTCCATTTTAGTCATTAAAGGTGACAACGCATCTGCAGCCTTATTTGTTTGAAGTTGGTTGCTTACTATCAGATGAACTGTAAATTCGTCGAAAAAAACTTATAATTTATCATGACATGTTAAAGGCATTAAATGTTGCTACTGACTACCACAATTCTTGATTCAACTCGAAATGAGTGCGCACACACAATGGAACAGTAACCCTTATCCTATAAAAAAAGACACGCGTTTATATGTGTGTGCATACGTGTCAATATATTGTCCCCATACTCAAACCAATAAAAAAGAAACGATGGGAGCGCTGTCTACATTTCAGTAATTCCGAAACCATTCTCAACATCTTTACACACTCACACATATATTCCTTTTCTTCTTTTTTTTATCACACTATAAAAGTTCATCGCACACACTAAAACCATGACTATCGATTTTTAGATGAATATGAGTATGTGACTGCAAGTCCTTACGTCACTTGAAGTGGACACCGCGCTCAGTCTTTCTTAGGTGGTCTACGTGGTTAGTATACTGTTGAGATGTGACTTAGTCTACGTGTCGATGTGTGGATGTGTTGATGTATCGAAGTGTAGGTCAGTCGAACTGTGGATGTATCGATGTGTCAGTCCATGTATCAATATATGCAGGTGCGGATGCTCGGATGTGTCGATGTATCGATATAAATATCGATGTAGTGATCTGGTGGAGATTATCATGGCGATCGACAGATGTGTGGATGTGTAGATAGATATATGACCTCCTCCCGCGTGTGCTCGACGGTGCGCAGGGTCCTGGCGACGAGCGCCTCAAGCACGGGACCGCGCTCGTCGTGCAGCAGGTGGACCTCGTCGATGATGATCAGCCGCACCAGGTTCGTGAACGAACGCTCACCACCTGTCATTACCATACAATATAACACCATAGTACAGACATGCTACTGCTGTGTTATAGCTGCCCCGTTGTTCCTGTGGTAGCACTACCGCTGATCATGCAGTCCTGGGATCGAATTGCAATTTTTCCATAGTAAAGCCATGCCACTGCTGTATTATGGCTGCCCTTATGTGGTCGCGACTCTCATTATTAAGTCTGGGGTCAAAATCAGTTATCGGGTTTGGGTGGCGAAACCTCCATAGAAGCCCAGAAGCCGGGCTTGCCCTATCAAACTACTCAATCAATAATATCAACTAATAAAATAACTCGTAAACTGTTTCAAACTATTTCAAATTTCCCGCACGCTCCTCTGTTCTAGACAGGTCATGACCTCGTAGCATATATGTAACATCAACACTTGGCCGTTTAATTTCAACTCGAAATACACTAATTCGTGTTCTCTCCGTCTCAAAGCGAACACACAATGGACTGTAAAAATTAAGGAATTTATTTATTCGTCTCTCTCGGACGCGTTGGCTTTTTAGCGGGCTTTCGAGAAGACAATCGCTCTCTTTCTAACCTGTGGCAAAATGTTCTATAATGAAATATAGCTACGAAATGATCGAACTTTCAAATATTCAATATAGTTTTCTATTTAAAACATTTTTTAAGTTTCATAGATTACAAACCAAATTTTTGGTATATAATTTTTAACTATATGACCTTGGATTGCATAAAAGGAAAACAAGATTACATGTGAATTTTTTAATAGAAAACATTTGTAAAGCAGGCTCTAATTAGTTACATTTATCCATGACACGACAATACACATGATACGACAATTTTTACGAAAACAAGTTCATGGTACATATAGCGTAGTAAATAAACATATTTAAGTTTACATAAACCGTTTTTAATCCAAAACAAAGATTTGGTAAAAAAAGTTGTTTGACGTCCAAAAAGTTTACTTAATGTACGCAAATTATGAGAATTTGCGTACATGAAGAAAACTTTCATTCTGCCAATCCTACAGTCGTTCGTGAGCTTCACCGACAAAGGGCTAAGCCACACCGCTAAAACTACTAATTTTATGTTTCGAAAAAAAAAAGTAATTTTATGATTCGGCGGAATGTGTGTAGTAATAAACTGTGAAGTGAGACACTTGCTTCCCTTTCAGTGATAACAATTTCTTCTTCCGGATAACACATTTTTTTGCTACTTTTAATTTATAATAAGGAGGATAAGCTAAGCAGCCTCTGTCTTTCAAATCTTTCTATATGATAGTGTAATTTTTCACAGAATGTTCGCAACGGCCTAACAATGCTAAGAAACAAAGTGATGAAAGAATATTGTTTTTGTATTAATAGTGAAATTACCGACAAAACTGGGTGAAAACGTGTATTGATAGTTGTGTAGCATGTTTATAACTCTTAGTATATTTGTATAGATTGTCGTTTTGATAACAAGTGATATAAAAAACTTTTATTATATTAAGAAAAATCGACAGATCGCAGCGCGTCTTATCGTAGAACTCTCTAGAAGTTTTTAATTAACTGCGTAATAGTTCATACTGAAAATAATGAGAATAATTTTATGTTCTAAAAGAGTTGTAAATATGACATTGAATTAGCATATGGCTTATAGATTAAGGAAGTGTAGGAATACTTTGTATTATAAACGCATTTGGTAGTTATAGAAAAATCAAAGAATTAGTGTACCCAAATATTATGAAAATTTGGGACATTTCGTTTAATAACTTTTTTACAATGTTAATGTTTTGAGTAACCTTTATGATATACTAATAAAGTACCAGACTACCGATTTGATGATGTATAGCATGTTAGTGTAGCAATTAGTTTTGTATAGAAAATATTGTAATTTATGCCATTTGCATAGTGAAAAGTTTATGAAATAAAGAGGCAAAACGGAAAATGGCATGCGACTCACTGTAAGGTATAGCCGAAGTCTACCTTAGGGGCTCGGGACCCAGTAGTAGTGTAGTAGTGTGAAGAACTACCAGTGACAAGCAGTTGTATCCGGTAGTAGCTGAAGTGACTAGTTAGCAGTATATAGTGAATAGTGAAAGTGTTAGCTAGCCGAAAAAGGTCGTAACTGATATTCGCAGTTACATATAGTGAAAGTGGTAACTGATATCCGCAGTTACATACAAGTAATAAAATCAGCTAGTTTAGTTGATAATAGCTGCTAGTCAGTAGTGTTAGAAAACCAGCTACTACCAATAGATATTTGATACTACCGTACAACTTAAAGAAATCTTTTGAAACATACAGTGACCAACCAGTAGTGAACAACTTTAGTTGAACAACCGTGGTCAATAAACAATAGTTATAAAATTTCGCGACTAATCAATCAGTCGAACCGCTGGCCACTACCTTGCTATTTGTATTTATTAATCGTGCATTTTGATTTGAACCTCAGTCCACAATATCTCAGCGGCACCCACAAAGACGGCAGTGAAAGTACCCACCGGAACCTATAGGTGTAGGACGTGAGCGACTCGCGAAGTATCTTCGACAACATTTACTCCGGAGAGTTTCGCCCGTCCGGCACAGTTAGTTTTCTACCAATTACGAAAGAAATTCATAAAATTAATTTTCAAGGCAACCTCTTAATCGGTCTACTAATATCGGTGGGATCTAGCAGATCGCGTCACACCGAACTGGGTGACCAAGGAGAAAATAATATGCAATATGTACATATAAAACTCTTTTTCCGATCCGTAACACATATATTACCAAATAAAATTTAAAACATACATCATGTAAATGAAAACTTTATGGATATGTAAATACATATTAATACTACAATTTGCTTAAAACTAGGCATATATTTAAAATCTGACATACCGTCGTGAGCGACGAGATCTTTAAGCGTGTGGCGGTATTTTTACCCGACGGGCGTCTGTACCACATACATATTACATGTAAGTTTTCCCTTTTAATTCTATTTTATTTTATACTTTCGAGTATTTTTTCCTTATTCTCTGAAAAGAACCCTCACGGATAATATGAAGCGTCATAGAACTTACCTTTTCTTGTGATAATGTCCCATTTCTCCGGGGTGCACACAATCAGCTGTGTTGCATCGATCTGCTCCCTTGTCAGCTGGTGATCTCCCGTCAGTTCTGACACCTTCATGTTATATGCTGACAGACGTTTGGTGAAATTGCCCACCTGGTGAAGAAGAAAATAAATAATGTATAAAGTAATAGTAGGAGTAGAATATAGCAAAGATACGAAGTAGATGTAGCACTCAGCCATCTTCTCTACTGAAATTGGGATTTTTTTAATTTTAATCGAATCTTCTGTGTGACAAACTCCAGACTTTCCGTGGTCTGCAGTATGTCTACATGTTCAAGATCGTCCCCACCATTACATTAGATTTGATAAACCACAAATCCTCGCAAAAGAACACCGATTCCCACCAAGGATGATACGCGAGGCTATTGAAATTAAAACACATCCAAATTTCAATACAGAAGATGGATGGGTGCTGCCAGCTGCTTGGGATCCTATAATTAACAAAATTAAACCCAAACCCAAGCATACCACCGCAAGACTTCATGATACTATAAGCTCGTTTTGCGTAAATCGGACCAAAAATTAATATTCAAATACTGAAGGTAGCCGGACTAACTATGACATTGGGACGTCAAACATCTCAGTCCCCCCCGTGACCATGGGTGTTGTTAATCTCCCAAATTGTCGGGAACTAAAAACTAAGTTAAATAGTTGATTAAACGCGATAAACGCGGGGGGATAAGACGCTCGCGTCCGTAGGCTTTGACCACCTATTCCTAGGCCCACCCTACACGTGTCCCCCGGGTGGTGCTAAATGAGCGACAAGCCGATAGCACAGACTCGGCTCCATGCCGTGGTAGCGGCGTATAATATACTACCCATATTTCGCACCATGAGGAACCAAAGAAAAGAAATGGCCCCGAGTTCCAATTCCCGGCGCGCCTTGAATGGGGCAGGGGTGCGAAGAATCTCCGGGAGGAAAACCGGCGACGAGGTTCGCCACCCGTCAACGTTCTGTCTCCCGGAGAGGCGAAAAGTGGATTGCAGAGGCCCGTCTGGCTACGTTGAATGTATGTGGGGCAATGAATGATAAAATGGATGAAGTATGCGATATGATGATATGAACAGATAACAGCTGAAATTATCTCTTGTGTTTTATTTACATTTAAAAATAAGTATAATTAACTTAGTTGCTTAATTTTTTACTCCAATTTGGAAGAATAAGTTTTAGCATTATTATCAATTATAGGAATGTGCATTTAATCTAGTTAAAATATTTATATTCATCTTCCCTCCATAACCTCTGTCACACTAAATATAAATTACTATTTTTCTATCTCTCCTCGGTTAATTCACTTTACTACAATGGCAAATGTCTCTGAAGTTGTGAATATCCAAAAGGAATTAGAAGGGAGCTTGACCAGGAAGATGATGGAGTTTGAGAAACGTCTGAAGGCTGCAACTACTCCAACTAACCCAACAGTTTCACAGCTTCGGGAGGAGTTTGATTCATTCAAGGTACTTGTTAGTTCCATGTTTAGCCTGCTGCAACAGCAAATTCAGGAATGCAACAAAAGTGTTGATGCAATCAGTATGTATCACCGGAGAAAAGTTCTGCTTTTTCATGGATTAGCTGAGGCTTCTGAAGTTGACCTAAAACAGCAAATTTTACAACTGTTGCACAAGTATCTGGGTTTAACTCATATTACTGATGACTCTCTCAAGAAATGCCACAGACTTGGTGTTCAATCCAGTACCCGTCCAAGGCCAATTCTTGTGCACTTTAATGATCATAGCACTAAGTCTGCGATTTGGAATTTAAAATCAAAGTTTAAAGGGTCTGCCATTTCAATGTGTGAATTCCTCACTAAATTTCGTCAGTCCATACATAAGAATGCCCGTAAGCATTTCGGAATTAGAAATGTCTGGACAATTGATGGTGCAATCTATGTAAAGCACTCGGGAGGCCGAACGAAGATTTCCACTGAGGAGGAATTGGACGATCTAATAGCCAAGTACCCCATGGATTGTTCCCCTGAGAGTTCTAACAAGGCTCCTAATACAAAGGTCACCCCAGCGCAGCAGAGCTCTTCGAATCGGCAAAATGATGCAGCACGTCGCACTCAAACTTCAGCGGTAACTCAAATTGATGACGTAAAGAGATCTAGACGACTGGTAGGCAAGAAGTAATTCCTACATTGCTATTAACTTTCCAAGATATCCTTGTTATTCTTGTTATCATATTTTGGTTATGTTCATCTCCTTTCGTATTTTTTCCTTTTATTATAGTCTACTTTGTCTGGTAACATAATAACTATTTTTAGTTTTATTAACCGGCAGCATTAGACAAGAATATAAATCGATTGTAGTCCAATTGTATGTAACTAATTTGCTATAACTTGTCTTTAGTATTTTCCTTTATTCATATTCCAATAGTTTTATGTTATTAGCTAGTTTTATTATTTTATTGTTATACTGTAGTAACTTTAATTATATTTGTAAACTTTAGTAAATTAGTTTGTGTTTATAATTTTTATCATGTAAAAGTGTTAAAATGTAACCAATTATCATAGATAAATGTTATTGTAGTCCGTAGATGCTTGAGCTAGGCATAGACAGTTGCAAAGACAGGGCAAAGACTGTTGACCATAGATAATAACTTTTACTGTCAACACAGTAATGGTAACATGGGCACAGATCCTTTTGCCACACAGCTGAATTATGTACTCTTGTGAGATTTAAATTTTCTGGATGTTTTTAACTAATTGGGTTTCAAAATCTTGTGATTAAGCTGATTTTTATTGCAAATTTTTCGATTAATTCTGTAAAGCCCTGCTATTAAAATATTTAGTTGTCTTATTTTAATATTTATGTTATTTTTGTTTATAATTGAATCACTGTGTTGGCACGCTATTTAATTACTTAGCTTATGTTTTTTTTAAATTGATAGTTATGTACAATTGTTTTATTTGTTATTTAGTACTGATTATATTATGTAAACAGTTAACTGGTGGGATGATGTTTAATGATTTATTACTATTTAGGTCATTGTTTTTTTTTTATATCTTGGTAGTATTTTTGTTATATATATTATTGACAAATATTTTTATTTAATATCGTATTTTTATATATTTTTATTTTATTTATTTTTATATTGGGTATATTATGCTTTTAACTTATCATGTCCGACTCTGACTCTTTTTTATTCTATTGAGTCAGAGAGTTCTTTTGAATCGTTTGACGATCAGATGAATTATAGTGTGCCCTCTTTAAGTAGCCAATTGAATAGCATTTTTCACTTTTTTGATAGAACGTTAAATGTTTGCCATATTAACGCACAAAGCATTCCCAGCCACTTTTCTGAGCTAGAAGCATCGTTCTCTAACAACAATATACATGCTATCTTAGTTTCAGAAACTTGGTTGAAACCGTCTTTAAATTCGGCATTGTATCCTCTTCCTAGGTTTGTGCTGATTAGGAATGATCGTATAGATAAAGGAGGAGGTGGGGTTGCAATATATCTCCACGCTACTATCTCCTACAAAATCATATTAGCATCCCCTTCTCCTTACACTGCTTCCGCAGAATTTCTTTTTATAGAACTTGATGTAAAGGGCTCAAGGATGATTCTTGGAGCAGTGTATTGTCCTCCTTCCACTGATTACTTCGCCAATTTAGAAGAGGCTCTTGATAACATTGGTTCTGAGTACACCCACTGCATAATCATGGGAGATTTCAACACGGATTTACTGAAAAATTCAGTCCGGTCTCAAAAGCTTCGTAAAATCATTGAGTCTGTCAATCTCAACATTCTTCCTTTAAAGGCAACTCATCATAATATAGACACTGATGACTCTCTGATTGATCTCATTATAACTGACCCCTCTGACAGGGTGCTGTCATATGGGCAACTTGAAGCGCCGGGATTTTCCCGCCATGATCTTATTTATGTATCATACAACCTCAAACCTCCCAAATATCGACCTACTGTACTATTCCTACGTAATTTTAGTAGAATTAATATGGATAAGCTTTTGAAAGACGCATCGCTTATAGATTTTACGCCATTAGCAACTGCATCAACAGTAGATGATAAAGTAACTATTTTCAATAACATAATTCATGTTTTGTATGATATCCATGCTCCTGTACGTAAAGTGAAACTACGACGGCCACCAGCTCCCTGGATAACTGAAGAGGTACGGAAGGCCATGACTAGGCGAAATCGAGCATTTGCCCGGTTCAAGAGGAGCAGATCTGAGGAAAACTGGTTGTCTTTTAAGAAGGCCAGAAACAGATGCAATCAGATGGTACGTTCTGCAAAACGCCGATTTATCCATAGCAATATAAGTAATTCTTCGCCAGCTGATGTGTGGAAATTTCTTAGTTCTCTAGGTGTGGGCAAAACACCCTCTTTGGATTGTGGTTTATCGCTTTCTCACGATGCTTTAAATCTTCATTTTGCTTCTGCTTCTGCATTGGACCTTTCAATCCGATCCCAAACAGTCGCTTACATAGCCTCAATTCCGTCTCCACACATACCAGTCTTTCTTTTTAACCCTGTAGATCAGGATGAAATCAGAAAGATCCTTCTGGCAATAAAATCCAAGGCTGTCGGTTGCGATGATATTAGCAGAGCCATGATTGTTAATATTCTAGAACACATTATCTCCGCAATCACACATATTGTTAATTTTTCGCTTGACTCGGGTCAGTTTCCGAGTCAGTGGAAAAATGCTTTCGTTAGACCCCTTCCTAAAGTATCCAATCCAACACTTCCCAATCACTTCCGTCCCATATCGGTTTTACCTTTCCTATCTAAAGTTTTGGAAGCCTGTGTTCATAAGCAAATTTCCAATTTCATATATAAACATAACCTGCTGAGTACTTTTCAGTCCGGCTTTCGTCCTGGTCACAGCACTACAACTGCCTTACTTAAAATAACTGAAGACATTAGAGAAGGAATGGAAAACAAGAAAGTTACAGTTGTGGTGCTCGTTGACTTTTCCAATGCTTTTAACACAGTTGACCATGATATCCTTCTTGCTATCCTTTCTTATTATAGGTTTGCACCGCCAGTCCTGGAATGGTTCTCATCTTATCTTCGCGGACGTCAACAGTCTGTCCACGTGGAGCAAGTGACTTCACAGTGGGTTGACCTGATTTCTGGCGTACCGCAAGGCGGTATACTTTCTCCATTAATCTTCTCTATTTTTGTTAATTCCATCACATCTAATATTGATTGTTCGTACCATCTGTATGCTGATGACCTACAAATTTATGTACAGTCTGACATTTCTGACATCCATTATGCAATCAACAAATTGAATTCATATCTCAAGTCAGTCTGTGATTGGTCTATGCGTTTTGGAGTGTCTGTCAACCCTACGAAATGCCAAGCGATGATTGTGGGTAGCTCAAGGATGCTTGCTAAAATAGATGCGGCTAGTCTACCTCCCGTCTATTATAATGATCGTCTGATACCGTTCTCTCCCTCAGTTAAAAATCTTGGTCTCCACATTGATAGTACTCTGTCCTGGGGGGTTCATATCTCCGAAACATGTCGTAAAGTCTCTGGTTCTTTACGTTCTCTTTATCGATTGAAAAATTTTCTCCCCTTTAAAACTAAAATTATGCTTGTACAGTTACTTATACTACCAATCATTGATTATGCAGATGTGTGTTACCCGGATTTAAACCAAAATCTTCTCAACAAGCTAGAGCGCCTTCTCAACAACTGCGTCAGATACATTTTCAATCTCCGCAAATTTGATCATATTTCTCACTATCGCTCTCGCCTAAAATGGCTCACTATTAAACAGAGGCGTGACTCTAGAATTTTGCTTGTTCTCTTCTCTATCTTAAATGATCCAACCACTCCTTCTTATCTCAAGGAGAAATTTCAATATATTTCCCTAACGCATGATAGAACTCTGCGTTCCTCATATAATAATAAACTAAGTATCCCTCTACATTCTACTAATTTTATTGGTAAATCCTTCACAATTCAGGCTGCACTGCTCTGGAACTCCTTGCCCGATAACGTCAGAAAAACATCTAATAAGATTGCCTTTAAAAGATTGGTACATAAGCATTTTATGAAAATATTAGATGATAGTTAATATGGTTAATTTTGGTTACCTTTGTTGTTATTTTATTTATAGGTTTATATTATATATCTATTTGTATTTAAAATATGTATATATTTATGTATCTATGAATATGTATGTATATATTATATATTATCTGTATTATATTTAGGAGTATATAAGTTTATTGTATTTGTATATATAATATTAGTTTGTTTTTAAGTTTATCAGTAGTTGTTTTCCTTGATTTACTCTATTGTTCATTTTATTTTGTCACCTATCACATAATTTCCACACGTCCCGGGTTGACTGGGAGAGAATGCCTAATGGCATTAAGTCCGCCCTTTGTAATCTTTTTATGGTGCAATAAAGTGTAAATAAATAAAATAAATAAATATGATGTATGATAGAGGAATAGATGTGTTATGTGTAAATGAGACGAAGCGGAAGGGAAAGGATGTCACTATACATGGCATGTATACCGCATACTGGTCTGGTGTAGACGAGATCGAGCGGGCGTGCCAGGGAGTAGGTATCATCCTTTCAGAAAGAATGGGCCAATGTGTATGAATGTGTAAGCCCAAGACTGCTATGGATATGAATGAAAGTGGGCTTAAAGAAGTTGTTTGTGTTAGGGGTCTACGCCCCAGACATGTCTAAGCCCACTTATATCCGAGAGCAGTTTTGGGAAATGGTAAGGATGGTGTTAATGAAGTGTAAGGGAAATGAAAATATTATTATGCTAGGAGATTTTAATGGAAGGGTTGGGGTGAAGAGGCTTGGTTATGAAAGGATATTGGGAACGTTTGGTGATGAAAGTATAAATGAGAATTTTTTTTTATCTTGAAAAAAGGGAGGTGAGTCTCCTCACCATATGTATGGAAAATAATCTTTTTGTGACGAACACTTGCTTTCGCCACAAGAGGAATTCACATGTATACTTGGGAAAGAGGTGAGGATAGAAGCATGATAGATTTCATAATTTTGGATGAATGATTGAGGGGCGCAGTGGTAGATACAAGGGTTTACCGGGGTTCTAACGTAGGAACGGATCATTTTGGTTTTATGCCGAATTTAATGGTCAGTTCAGGCGTTGGCGCCATCGATCATCTGTGTCTACCACTGCGTTACAGCGTATTAGAACAGTAAGGTTACAAGATGAAGGTGAGAAAAACAGGTTCAAATGTAGACTGAAACAAAATATGAGTGGTTTGGATGAATTATGTATGAAGGAGTTAGACTTTGAGAATGTATGGCAAAAGGTAAAGAAAGGTTTAGTGGATGCAGCTACCGAAGTATGTGGTGTTAGTAAGAGGAAGAATGAAAGGAAAAATAATATGTTATGGTGGGATGATGAGATACGTATGGAAGTTGACGCAAAGAAGAGAGCATGGCTAGATTTACTAGCAACAAAGGCTGGTAATTCTAGCGGTACGAATGATGATATTGAAAGAAAAAAAGCAGCCTTTAGGCATCTAAATAAGAGAGTAAAAGAAGTAGTTGAAAGAAAAAAGCAAGAAAGAACGGATAAGAATGATAGAATAATATCGGATAACTTCCAGGCAAATATTAAAATGTTCTGGAAACTTGTAAGAACTGCCAGGGGACATTCAAAACAGCCTATGATGAATGCTATAAGAGACGAGAATGGCTATATTCTGAATGATGAAGTTTTGAGTTTAAAGAGATGGAAGGAATATTTTGAAAGCATGTTTATGAGTGAGGAGACAACGTGTGAACTAAATGAAGTAGAAACTCCGAAAGAAGAGGAAAGAGGTAGCGAGATAAGTATAGATGAAATAATGAAAATAAAAGGCATGAAAGCAGGTAAGGCAGCCGGATATGATAGAGTTTCACTCGAAATGCTAAGGGCTGGAGAGGAAGGTGTGGCAGGCCCGCTGCACACCTTGTTTAATTTATGCTGGGAACTGAAGCGGGTACCGGTAGACCGGTGCAAAGCCGTGATAGTCCCAGTATATAAAGGAAAAGGGTCGCAGCAAGACTGTAAAAACTACCGTGGCATCAGCCTTCTTAGCATTGTGGAAAAACTGTATGCTAAGGTACTGATTGAAAGGGTCATGAAAGAAATTGATGGAAAAATTTGGGATGTGCAAGCGGGATTTAGAAAGGGAATGGGATGAACAGATCAAGTCTTTTCCATGCGCATGATCGCGGAGAAGTTTTTGGCCAAAAACCAAGGTTTTTTGTGCGTTCATGGAATTTGAAAGGGCCTATGACAGAGTAGATAGGGATGTGCTATGGCAAACACTGAACTCATTTGGGTAGAGCGCTGGCTTGATACAGGCATTGGAGTCTCTTTATAGGGACTCTAGTGCTTGTGTTAGGATCAACGGGGTCTACTGGTTTTCCTAGTAGCTTGTGGCTTCCTGTGGGTGGCTTCCCTATTTATGGACAGTTGTTTGCAAAATTTGAAAGTTGAAGAATGCGGATTAAGAATGGGTGAGTTAACCGTCAAATGCCTTTTGTACGCCGATGATCAAGTTATTCTAGCGTCGTCGGCGGCCGAGTTGCAAATGATGGTTACATTAATGAACAGATCATTAAAAGAAAGGGGTATGAAAGTAAACGCAAGTAAGACGAAGGTTATGGTTTTTAAAAGAGAAGAAAGTAAAACGATTTGTGAAATAAGAATAGAAGGGGAGTTGATCGAACAAGTAGATGAGTTTGTATATTTGGGCTGCGTATTTAGCAGGGATGGGAGATATGATAAGGATATAGAACGACGAGTGAATGCGGGAAATAGAGTAAATGGGGCCCTGCACTCTATTGTGAAGAGTCAAAATGTGTCGAAAAAGGCACGTATGGCAATTCACAATGCTGTGTTGGTCCCTACTTTAACGTATGGTAGTGAAAGTTGGGTGTGGCAGAAGAAGCACGAGAGTAGAATGAACGCAGTAGAAATGCGGTCGTTAAGGAGTATGTTAGGGCTGAATCTGAATGACAGTTTAAGAAATTGTGTAATAAGAGAAGAGTGTGGTTTGCAAGATGATGTTGTGACCAGGATCAAGAAAGGAATGCTTCGGTGGTTTGGTCATGTGGAAAGAATGAATGAGGAAAGAGTGACAAAGAAAATTTATGTTGCAGAAGTGAATGGCAGAGTCGGAAAGGGACGTCCTAGGCGAAAATTTATCGACCAAATTGGCGATTTATTGAAAACGGGCCAAATTAGGAGTACCCTTAACCGACGAGCATGTATGCGTAGGTGTATGGATGTGAAGGAGGCGAGAGAGGTGTGTCAGGATCGTGCCAAATGGAAGTCTGTAATCTCTGCCTACCCCTCTGGGTGACAGGCGTGAGTGTTTATGTATGTATTATGTAAACGCGATAAAATCCGTAAATATAGTTTTATTAAAAGATTAAAAGTTGAAGGCAGCCTTTGTCAACTATTACATCTGGACAACACCTCGGTTCCCCAATGGCCATGGGTGTTGTAAAGCACCCGAAAAGTCGGGAAAAAATAGTTTTATTTAATTCTGTATTGGGTGCTAAGACATAGTGTTTAAAATAATTAATTTCTTCCAGAAGAACTAATTCTAGCACTCACCATCTCCTGTACGAGGGACCTCATAGGCGCGACATAGATCATCTTAAAATCATTGACATTGACCGTTCCGTCGTCGTTGACGTGTTTGCCCACTTCCCGCAGTATGCAGAGCAAAGCCACGTTGGTCTTACCAGCTCCAGTCGGTGCACACACCAACAGATTCTCATCCGATTCCAATGCAGCCTTGCATATGCGACTCTGTGGTTAAGGAATAGAGTTTAAAATAAGTGTATCAACCAATTTTATATTTTGTTTACATAATAAGGGTGACAAACGAGCACACAGACCACCAGATGGTAAGTGGATGCTGTAACCTACAACTACATTTATCCTCGATTAAAAATCATTTTTTTTTAAATATAGAATAGGGTGTCAAACAAGCACACAGTCCAATCGATGGGAAGAGGACGCTGGGCTCATAGACATCTATATTTATCCTCAACTAAGAACCAAAATGAGATGTGAGGATTAAGTTGGAGTGCCTAATTTCCATTAAAAAGGGTCTACGGTTTTCCATACTCACCAAACAAAACACAGCAGCATCAAGTTGCTATTCTACGCTGGTATTCTGTGAGAGTGTGGTATGAACTCCTGTTACGTCCGTGAAGACTAAGACGGAATGCAGTAAAATGGTTCTCTACACTCACCATACGAAACACAGCAGCATTAAGCTGCTATTTTACGCTGGTATTCTGTGAGAGTGAAGTCCTTCTTCGGTCGAGTCGAGCCATTTGTGCTAAAACCATAATATAGCTGCAGCATGGCTCTATCACATGGATATTATGACATCACTTGGGCGATTATGGTTTTCAAATTTCTTTTATAAAAGTAATGTTGGGGTTCATCCGAGGGAGGACCATGCTCTAACCGAATACCAGCGTGAAATAGCAGTTACTACTACTGTGTTCCGTATGGTAAGTGTAGAGAACCAGAGACCATTTTTACCAGAAATGAGGCGTTCTTTTCTTTTTATATGTGATAGAGCCATGCTCCAGCTATATTATGGTTGCAGCACGAAAGGGTCGGCTCGACCGGGGAAGGATCACGCTCTCACAGAATACCAGCGTAAAATAGCAGCTTAATGTTGCTGTGTTGCGTATGTATGGTAAGTGTAGAGAACCGGAGACACTTTTTACTGGTTTATTATTACTATATTTTTACTGTAAACAAGGCATTCCATCTTAGTACTCATGGGTGACAACGCATCTATATATTAATCGAGATTAAATGTAAACGCGTCTATGGGTCACAACATCCACTTATCATACATCAGATGGACTATGCGCTCATTTGTTACCCTTATTCTATAATTTAAAAAAGTTAATTTTTTTGGAAAAATGGGGGCCATTGTGAAATACCAGTTTGTACTTTATACTACTGTGTTCCATATGGTAAGTGAAGAGAACGAGAGACCTTTTTTACTACAAACGAGGCATTCTATTTTAGTCCCTAGGGATGACAGTATATCTGTACTTTAGATGCACTATCACCATCATGTAAGATTGTTCGGACGGTTTGCTCATTTGTTACCCTTCCTCTATACAAAAAAAAACCGGAAGAGTGTTTAAATAGGCCAGGAGGGTATCGCAGTCATTTTCTCATGGATCACCTCACAATGTCTAACCTGTATACGGTTCAAGGTCTTGAATCCTTCGAACGCTGGCTGCACATACTTTGGCAGCTTCTCAATAGGCATTAGAGTCTCGCCTTCTTCGAAGGGCTTCGGTTTTAACGCTGGCACATGTACTTCTTCATAACCTGAAAAGATTAATTATGTTAGAAATCAACGCAGAATGGCAACTTGGTACTGGCGGGTGCATTAAGAGTACCAAGCCCACAGATATATGATTTGCAAGCATACATTAGATGTAGGCCGTGCGTCAGAGCACCAAATGCTCAGTAAATAATTTTAAATAGTATATAAATACTAGGGTACGTAGATATCAAGATGAATATTGTACAGTTTTTAATTAAGTGCTGTCTCTCTTTTTTTATAGAATAGGGTGCAAACAACGAGCATGCGGCTCACCTGGTGGTAAGTGACCACCGCGCCCATGGACAACCGCAACACCAGGGGATTAGAGGTGCGTTGCCGGCCCTTTAGAAAGAAGTCAGCTCTTTTCTTAAAGGTCTCTAAGTCGTATCGGTCCAGAACAATCGCTTGTGGTAAATAACTTCACAAAGAGGTTGTACTATGAAGAAAGCTTCTAGTAAAACGCACAATGGTGGACCGCCAAGCATCCAGATAGTGTGTGGTATCATGAGCTTTGACGCGATGTGCGTTCGGGAAAATTGGCGGCTGGAACTAATCCGAACAATTCCTCCGAGCACTCCCCGTGGTAGATACGATAGAAAACGCAAAGGGATGCAACATCTCTTTGTAGAGCCAGTGAATCGAGCCAATCAGAAAGAACTAGATAGTCAACAATTTGAGCCGCTTTACACTGGATCCGGTCAAGTGGAAGGAGCTGGCACTAAGGTGCCCCAGCATGCAGCATTAGAGCAGCATACCATATGAGGCTGCACGTGCGCCTAGTAAAGTTGCAAATGGTGTCCTGGCATGAAATACTGTCCCGCTCTGCTGTGCACATCAGGCTTTTAAACTGAGGAGATACGACAAACGGGTACTTTGTAGCGGTAAACGCGCAAACTTTTTTCTTCTTGGGATTGAACTGGACTAGATTTAGTCGCCCTCAATCAGAGACTTTGTTCAACAAAATCTCGACTTCAGACACAAGTTTGTTCAGGTATCCGGTCATCCGCATTGCAATGAATGTTGCCGGTTTGCAACATATCATTGATATGCAGAATAAACAGCGTTGGTGATAGCACGCAGCCTCGTGGAAGACCAGCGTTAATGGCCTTGCACCATCTACTATGACCTTGACGCTCCGATCAACAAAGAAACTGGTGATCCAATTGCACCATTTCTCGGGAAGCCTACGGAAGGAAGCTTGGAAAGAAGGGCTTTGTGCCAAACCAGATCGAAGGTCTTCGCTATGTCCAAACTAATGTCTAATGCCTCCCTCTTAGACTCTACTGCCTCCGTCCATGTAAATTAGATCAACCTAACCCACATGGGCAGAGGCAGTAGAGTCTACCAGAAAATCACCGGCTGATCGACCCCGAGGGAAACCGTAGGCCTGTAGTGGGATGGATCTGAGCGGTCGACTTTTTTAGGGATCGGGATGACCAAAGATGCCTTCCAAGAATTCGGCACTACGCCTTGGTAGTAAGAGGTCCGGTAAAGATGCGTTAAAGCCGGTGTCAACTCGGTAGCATACGTCTCATCACTCCATCAGGCCCACTAGACTTGCTTATGTCCAGGGAGAGGAGTGCTTTGACTACCGAGCGGTGTGTAAACCGTACATAACCAACCGCACACTGCAGTGTGGTCAGCAGTGTGTTACCCCCTTTAATGGAGATTCGAGTAGGGCGCAAAGAAAGAGCTCCACTGATCGGCTTTCTCCTTTGCGGCATGCGCCAGTGAGTCGTCCTCCCTGTGCAGAGATGAGAGAGATGGCTGACAGAAGTTCTCTTGGACAGCCTTGACAAGAGACTAGAATGCACAGGTTCCAGAACGAAAGGCGAACTAGTTTCTCGCCAATTCTGCCGATGTGATTTCACCTTGCCTTGTCAATGACCCTTTTGAAGGACGTGGAGACAGAATTATACTTCTAAGAGCGCTGGTGTTTACATTTCGAGACGTTGATAAGTCAACCCAGGCCCGGGGCACTCCTGCTTATAGCATGATGCTATTTTACATGTGCGACCAAACTATGGCTGGGATCTTCCTCTGATGGGCTTAGGAACATACTATGTTGTAACATAATGATTTGTTATATTTAAGCGAACACTACACATTTACGGATTTTATCGCGTAAATTAACTTTTTATATTCTCGACGTTTAGAGCACTTTACAGCACCCATGGTCACGGGGGAAGGGGGGCTGAGATGTTCATTTTATTAATTATAGGATCCCAAGCAGATGGTAGCGCCCAGCCATCTTCTCTATTGAAATTAGGATGTTTTTCGATTTCAATTGCCTCGCGAATTATCATTGGAAGGAATCGGTGTTCTTTAGCCAGCCCAACACCATCGCCAACACTTTTCCAATTTGGCGTAAATGTATGACGTCATATACTGTCCTATGTTTTGGAACGAATCACCAGTATAGCCTCGATTCATGACGTCATTTGCAATGGATAGTACACTGGGTTCTATTTTGGAACATACCCATTATATTGTCAACCTTAATCTATAAAAAAAACATGCACCAACTAATGCTTAAGGTTGTTAGGTGTTTACGACGCATTTGTTTTATCAATATAATCAAAAGTGACCAGAGTGTGATACAAGAATCTCGACCAACTCACCTTTCCTCTGCTTCCTGAAGGAACCAGGCGGGAGCTGACAGCGTTTGTTAGCCATGAAATGAGAGCCGGCAGCGAACACCAACTCATCCAGAGCCAGCACCTTCCTGGAGCCGGCCACTTGACCAGCACCCTCTCCGGTCTCCGCCTCTCCAGTCTTTTGACGTTTACGAGGCGCTTCAGATTGTTGGGCCATCTAAAAACATTTTTTTTAAATAGGAGTCAGAAACAGCTTACAGTATAACTGATGTAAGCGGCTACTGTAGCCAATGATCATCTGAATCGAACTTCATTCAAATAAAGTCAAGAACTCAAGGTTTAATCTCGCGTGTTTGGTCGCCTTTTTTATAGAAGAGTGGGCAAACGACGCCGCCCATGATCAACCGCAACACCAGAGCACACCAATTGCAGGTGCGTTGCCGGCCCTTAAAATCCTTTAAGCCCTTAAAAGGGCCTTTTAGAGTATCGCCTGTTTTGTTTAGAAATTTCGATAGATTGACATGGAGATTTTTTGTGTCGGGTTGGAAGACCACCGTGACCGTTCACTCATATCGATTCTGTGGATATGAATGGAGATGCGCGCATGCCACGACGTAACAACTGGGCGGCATTTTTGCCTTTGGCATTGGAAACGCGACGTGACAAAAACTTTAATGTCACGGTGACAGAAATCACCAGTGCGCTCTAGCCGTAAGAATGTTTTACTGTATACTAGCTGTTCCCCGCGACATCGTCCGCGTGGAATTTATTGTGATTGGATTTCATAAGTTTTAATATTTTTTGCGCGGAATCCAAATCTTTTTCTAAAATAAAAGTAGTCAAGTTACTCCTTATAACGTCAGCTATCTGTCAGATAAAGTCCCGTCAAAATTGGTCCAGCAATATCGGAGATCAGCCGGAACAAACAAATGGACCGACAGACAGGCAAACAAGAGACAGACTGAGCAAAAATTTAAAAGTTGATTTTGTTTTGGTTATGTATATACTGTTACGAGCTTTAGGTTCGTGACAATAAATACCGCCGATTGAATTATCAAAATTTACACTTTTATTACCGAACACCAATTAAAACTTAAAACACTAATAATTAATAAATAAAATAAATAAAATAAATAAATTCTCTTTATTTCAGGCACATATCACCCATATAAATTACCAACAAAAAAAAAGACAATGCAGTACAGAATTACTAACAATTAAAAATATTTATATTATAATAATATCTAAGTCTAAATGGAGGGAACCACCACGTCAAGCAGCTATCTTAAGCCATTTTTGATAAAAGGCTGTGGCCGGCAGTTTTCCCGCAAACTCACTAATTATCCTATTTCTACACTCACCAACCCTGGACATGAATGATGCGATTCTGAATCTTTGAATGGCGTTAAACGTATTAATTCGTGCTTCGGCAAACATGCCTGAAGCACTGCAATAGCGTTTGAGACCCATAAGCATTCTAAAGATGTTATTATATTGCACACGAATACCATTCAAAGATCGCCCCGTATATTCAGTCCAGAGCTGGCAGGTGTAGAAAGACTGACAGTACGTTTGGAAGAGCATAATCTTAACCTCCTTGGAGGCTTTAACAAACCTCCTGGCAATCATATTGCCACAGACAGACAAAGCTCTTCTCTGTCGTTCTATATCGCAATCATCTTTTCTGTTCGTTGTCACTATGTGACCGAGGTATTTGAACGTTTGAACTATTTTAACCGGTTGACCCGCCACGTGCACCTCAGCTACATTAGTTGGGCCCTTGCCCGCCTTAAAAATCACCATCTCCGTCTTTTTTTGCGTTATAAATTAAACTATGATCTTAAGCAAATTTTTCGCATATGGATATTAATTTCCGCATACCTTTGATTGTAGGGCTGAGCAGAACCATATCGTCAGCGTAACTTAGGTTGTTAACATAACGGTTGCCAAGCCTAAGTCCGACTGGGGTTCTGCTCAGCTCCACGATCAAGTCATTCACATAGATGTTAAAGAAGTCGGGTGAGGTAAGCCCCCCCCTGCCTTACTCCACAAGTTAGCGAGTATTCATCGGACAGAGAGTCACACCATTTTACATTATTGATCTGTCTCTTATACCAATAAGTGAGCAGGTCAACAATACCAGCAGGAACGTTATTAGATCTTAGCTTCTTCCATAGCAGATCATGATTCAAGGTATCGTCATGTTCAAGGGTCGAAAGCGCGACTCAAATTAAGAAAGCAGGCATAAACACTAGTACCGCGATCAAAATAGTAATTTACTACTTGTTTTAAGGCAAAAATAGCCATATCTGTAGATAGCTCTGGTCGAAAACCACACTGACCATCGTCAATGGACATGTAGGGTGTAATTTTGGCTTGAATCAAACGCTCAAATACCTTGGCCACAACAGTGGCAAGAGATATAGGTCGGTAATTAGCCATGCTTGCGAGATCTCCAGTCTTACACTTCGGAAGCGGCACCACAATGGTACGTAATAGATTATTTGGCAGGTATGAGTGGCGCATGCATAAGTTAAATAATGCAGAGAGGACTACACAAATATACTGACCGGCATGCAACAGATGCTCTATACTCAGGTAGTCACATCCCGGAGACTTTCTCCTTTTCATACCACGTAAGACGGATACCACATCCTCCTTTGTAACTAGGCAGTTCTCGAAATTTAGCTGAGCATAAGATGTTTCTGTACTCAACAAGGTATGATTCTCAGTAGTTAATTGGGGTGTATCTTGCTCATTTTTCACGTCAACATTAAAATTATTTTTAAAAAGGTTGGTTATCTTTGTGTGATTCACCTCACCCTGGATACTAATAGGACGACCCGCTTTAGGATTTAATTTCTTCACCTCCTTCCAAAATTGTCCAAATTTTTTCGATTTATTATTTCGGGCCAATATATCTAACTTTATCTTTTCTTGATGGTTTTGAATGAATTTAAGTGCGGATTTAAATTCCTTACGAGCAGAAGACATTTCATTATAATAATAACCAGAAGATGGTTTGCCAACAGCAACCCAGACACTAAACTTTAATCTAGCCTTAACATGTAGATGCCTCACGTGATAGTTCCAACCAGTCACAAATGGCTTTTTATCTTTTATTTGCCTATAACTATTCTCTGCACTAGTCTGTAATATCTTAATAAAATTATTATACAATTCATTTATTGAAGTACAATGGTCACTATTCTTACAAACTATATCACAGTTACACATAATATTATTATTAAAAAAATTAATTTGTCTTAAAAGATTATTTAAATTAAAATCGCATAAGGTACTATATTTCCGAATTTCCGCCGAGTCTCTATTGCCCCATACTATCTTTGGCTTGTTACTAGTTAAATTAGTCACTTCTATAGGTATAATTGTACTAATAGTCCACTGAACAAGTAACGGAAAGTGATCCGACGAGTAGACGTCATATAATACACACACAATACTCACTGCGCTAGCAGCGGCCGCAGTCACTATGCAGTGGTCGAGCCATCGACATGTCCCGTGCGCATCGCTTACAAACGTGCGCGTGTCGGATTCCTTACCTAGAACATCAATGTCAACACAACTTAATGACTGCTCATGACAGTAATTTAATAGTTCGTTTGCGAAAAGTGAATCCCGGGTGGGCATTGAAGTCACCTAGAACAAAAACTGATTCTATATCCGCACTTTCTATCACTGCACTAATATTTCCTAAACAGGTTGTAAACTCCGCTAGGTTGTCGTCACTGTTCGTAGGCATATAAACACTTAGAACGAGCACATGTCTATTTCCTTGGCTTAGCTTCACAGCACACATCCTGTTATTATAGCAAGCACCTCCGCACTCGGAAATATTCGCTTATTCCATAGAAGTGCTACACCACCATAGGGTCTTCCGCGGATTAGTCCTTCGGACGTGTCAATGGCCGATACTCCACAGGATTCAAATTCAGAGTCTATAGTATTAAGAAAACCTAGATCGTGTGGGAACAACCAGGTTTCCTGGAGTGCCAGCAAGTGGTATTTTTTACACAACTCTCTTATTTGAACAAGAGATCGTTTAACTGATTTACAGTTGAAGGAAATAAATGATATATCGGACTTATCCATATTGTTTATTAGTAATTTTGTTCTCATTCCTTGGTTCTCTTTGTACGGGGCGATACCCACGCTCTCTAAACTTTCTAAAAACAATTCCCGCGGGCCAAAATTGATCCCCCTCATCATTCAAAAAGAGATCAGCCTTATGAAGCGGTACTGTGATTTTAAAGGCATTAAAACTATTTTCGTACGTATTAATTTTAGTAACTACCGTTTCCAGTTGAGTCTTGTACGTCAGCAATGTCATTCGCCTTACTATCTCTGTGTACTCGTGATATATTCAGGGATAAGGTTCTTTCTGCTGCTTTGAAATTAAATTCGCTTATTGGATGCGCTTTTCCTTTTCTATTCTCTAGTCTCTTTTGACGTTTACTCGTCACTGTAGTTCAGTTCCCCTCTTTTATCGGTTTTAGTGACAGAACGTGCGAATTGTTTACATTATCATTGTGTTCAGAAACGGTTAATAAATCATAATCAAGCTCAAATTTAGGACCCAAGTCAGAACCGTCCGCAATTTTAGCATAACTCGGTTGACTGGACAATTGTTTAGAATCTGTGCCGCTGGACTGTAGGACTGATTTATTGTTCGCTGCGCCTTGCGATGTCGTAGGTGAGCACGATGCCCTCACTGTGGGCTCTGGTGGAAGGGATCACAGGTTGCAGGGTTAAACCCAATTCTTTTTTCTTGCAGCTACTTCAATGCAAGCTTAACGTCGCTATCTTTTTTGAGTGATTCCAGAGAGGACCTGTTAGGGATTGGAGCTTGTGCGTAAAGCTGCGATCTCTTTTTTTAATAACGCCATATCCTTAAGGAACGTTGTCACATCGATGCTATCAAAAGTAACTGGCGGTAACTTGTTTAAATCCTTTGCCACAAAAACGGGCAGGCAGTCCGGCTCAAATTCTTTTGTTAGCTTTATTATTTCCTGCTTACTATTCTTCTCACTCCCTTCCTTACGCCTAGTAATCCTTTTTTGTGGGGCAAGTAATTTATATACAGTTTGTCTTGCGAACTCGATATCGTCATAGGAGTAGGCACTCAAACAAAACAAAAAAAAAAGTCCAAGCTCGGCTAATGTGTCAAACTTGTTCGCCACAAAAGCTAGTAATTCATTGATCACCACTTCACAGCCTTTGCACTTAGCTACACTGTTGTCACTTATTACTTTGTCGCGGTCGCGAGAAGCGGGAGGAGAGCGTAACATCGTGTAACGCGCGCGGTGTCCGCGACCGTACTGTTATAATGTATAATATAATATAATGTTATAATTAATCACACTGATTCACTTTATTTCGCTTCGAAGCTTCGCTTGTCTCGCCAAATTCAATACGGCCCCGATAGCGGGTTGCGACGGTTTTAAATACACCTTTTACACCTAAACATCCAGAATATTCCAGTAAATACGGGCGCCGAAAGACCAGACGCAGAAAATTCGAGTGTGGGCTTCTAGAACGCTTAATTCTTTTGTTCGATACTAGATGGCGCTGTTGGTCGAAAGATCAAGATTGACATTTTCTAGGAAGCCCTCCTCGCTCTGGTCCCCGGCACTAGATGGCGCTAGTGCTTATAAATAGCGCTTCTAGCGCTTTTTTGCCAAACGCACCAAATAACAAGCTGCGGTTGACAAGCGTGTCAACTATAGCAAAATCCCCCCTATGAGGTGATCTATGTTGTGGCCTGTGTTCAGCAGTGGACTTCAATAGGCTGTGATAGGATGATGGGTGGTATTTTATAATTAGTCTCAAGTTTAAAACTACAGTCTGTTTCAATAAAGATTAGCAGATAGAGAATGCATCTGTACAGTTAGTGATTGTATGGTGCTGGATTAAGAATATTCACTAGCCCATATCATCCTGTGGGTGTCGTAAGAAGCAGAAGAATAGAGGGGAAACTGAAATAAGAGAAGGCCAAAAGCATTTTCCTAATAATATTTAAAAATTAAAAACTGTGGCCACCGAGATGAATGCCAAGTGGTCAACTACGGCAAATATTCCCCTTTATGATACAGCCTTATGGAAGACATATGTTCAGCCAACTCTAATACGCTGTAATGGATTAATGGATTGCATGTAGTTACCTGTTATGGTGTTAATATAAATTGTTGAATTGGTATAGTTGAAGTAAACGTGGTGATCATGACGTCTTGGATTTGAACCCTGGGTCAGGCGAAAAAAAGTTATTTTTTGTCAAGAAATTCTCAGTTGAAACTCGACGTCTTAATTTTTTTTAATAAAATAGGGTGACAAACAAGTACACAGTCCACCTGATTGTGATTGCTGGGGCCCATACATCTATCCTCGATTACTAATCAAAATGCAGATGCGTTGTCACCCCTGAGGACTAAAATGGAATGCCTCATCTCCAAAAAAAAAAAAATCTCCGGTTCTCTACAGCCACCATACGAAAAACAGCAGCATTAAGCTACTATTTGACGCTGGTATTCTGTGAGAGCGTGGTCCTTCCCCGGTAGAGCCGACGCATTTATGCTACAACTATACTACTAATATAACTGCAGCATGGCTCTACCACATATAAATTTAGTATTTCGTGCCTCGAAAAGCACGTAAAGCAGTTGGTCCTTCATCTGATCTCTCTCCAGTGGTGTTGAATCACCATCCCATCGAACTATGAGAGTAGGGCAATAGATAGTGCTCTTGTGCTTGCACACACACTTTTGCACTATAATCTTGTTCTGCGCAGAGAGTGACAAAGGGAAGCTATGTTACAGAAATGAATGGCAAAATTAGGAAGGGGCGTTCTAGACAAAAGTTCATCGACCGAATCGAAGCGTGTATGCATACGTGAGCTGTGTCAGGATCGTGCCTAATGTAAGTCCGTAGTCTCTGCCTACCCCTCTGGGTGACAGGCGTGAGTATGTATCTCCTGCTCAGATAGCTAATAGAGGACATTATTATAATATAAACAACCCACCTCTTCATCTCCCTTGCCGGTTTCAAGTTGTGCCAGTATCTTCTGCAGGTGTGGCTGCCTCGACATTTCTTCCCGGATAGCGGCCCGCTCGCTTTCAGATTGAGAGGACGCCAGCTTCGTACAGTACAAAACTGGAATCAAATATACATTATATTGAGGTATAATATACTCTTTCTGCTTCTGTTCTTTATCAGCCCATAGAAGTGTAAACTATTGCGTAGTGGCGGTTTAAGAATATCTACTACCCCATATCGTTCCGTGAGTGTCGTACACTAGGATTTCTCCTGTGTCGTAAGACCGATTTACACTTCGACAAGTACAGTAGCGAGTTAACTTGCGAACCTAGCGAGTTAAGATTGAACCCCGTTTGAACGGCAATAAGCGAGTTAAGTTAACGTTTAAGTTGAACGGGATAGCCGGCCGAGCGATTTTTCAGCGAGTTAAGTGCGAAGTGCTGTCCTCCCGCGCGTCTCCCGCCACCCGCAACTAAACTCGCCGTCCGTGTGAACGAGTAGTTCAGTGCATAAGTTGACAGACCGCAACGTTTGCGCGCCAAAACGTACAATTATACTTTTATAATGAAACTCGCCAATGTTTGTACAATACTGTTTATTGAATATGATGTATACATTTTATATTGAGTTTTAATAACAAAATGGACGGAAGATATCACATATAAATTCGTACAGGAGTATTTAGAACACGGATGTTTATATAATAGTAGAAGTTCAAATTGTAAAATTAAACCTGCTCGAGGTGCGGCACTCATGAAAATTCTTCAAAACTTCTTTAACAACAACCATTAATACTTCTTTCTCTGACTGGATCATTTAATTCTTGACCTAATCCTAGGACCATCTTAAACAAAAACCGGAAAAAATTCTGTAGCCTTGAAACGTCATACTCCAACAAACTTTATTAACTAATGTCCTTAACTAAACTCGCCACGAAGACATTGCTTGAACGCTACTGCCCACTTAACCGTTTACTGTCAACTGCCCTGTAACTAAACTGGCTACTGTACTTGTCGAAGTGTAAATCGGTCTGTAAGGGCAGTTTACATACATAAATTTCACAAGGATGAACATCCAGACCAGGAACAATTATTTGAAGGATGTAGGCGCACCTCAGAGCGGCTCTGGCCAATATGGTGGACGCGGGGGTGGGGGGTGGTGTGTCGCTGACTCCACGCCAACTCGAGCGCCTTCGTTCCACACTCAGCTGCGAGACGTAGTAGCATACAGGCATTTCATTCTTCAATTTATTAAAATATAATTTGTTAGAAGTTACGTCATTAAATCTATTGTTAATAAAATCCACTCAGTACATCTCCTCTCAGTGCCCAAGCGGTCGAATCAGACCGCGGCGCTATTCCGTCAAAATTCAAGCGGTTGGATTCGACCTCGCACACCCACAGCACTTTAAACCATTAAAACTTATTTTTATAGACTACTTTTCTATGAAGAAGTTTAGCATTATAGAATTAATATGAAATTTTCTATCATCTAGTGCAATAAAAAGTCAAGTTATCCTATGGATATTTATCTATAATCTACGTTTATTACGCATCGTACGCATTTCCGCGTGAATGTTATTGTGTTGACTTGAATTTATCTAGTGTTTTAGTATAGTGTTTTATTATAAAATTGTAATGAAAGTTTTTGTGTGAATATAATTTATCTTTTCACGTAAATAATTTCGAGTAACAAATATTGAAATAATTGTGATTTTCACGCTGCCGACATTCGCTTGGTATGTTTTGTTTTTGTTATCAAAATACAATAGTCTTTTTGTAATGAACTAAAGCCTGACTTTTATATAGAGAATTTTGCATAGATTTTATAACGCCAAACTTCTTCATAGAAAATTAATCTAAATGTAAGTTTTAATGGTTTTAAGTGCTGCGGGTGGGTGTGGATACATACGACCGCCCGGGATTTGCCAGGCACATGCGACTGCATGGGATTTTTATTGGGATTGAGGGGTTATTTCTAAAGTATTGATAAAGGCCATACAAATACGCTGCAACTCATTGCTAAGACACTGCGGCACGGAGCCGTCAGACGGAGGATTTATACTGACTCTAACCATGGTAGCTCAGCAATTTTCACAGTACGCGAGTAACCCTGGATCAATAATCCCCATTGGCACCAATGAAATTGTTAGTTTCAATTGTATAAATGCTGATTTACCACGTGTTCGGCGGTGAAGGAAAACCACGTGAGGAAACCTGCATGTCTGATAAATAAGAAAAAATATATATTTCGAAAACACGTGAAGTTTGTCAACACGCATTGGGGCAGCACGGCGGAAATTTCCCTGCCCTATAACCTTCTCAGAAATGAGCGGAGGCCTGTGCCCAGCAGTGGGACGTATATAGGCTGTAAATTTACTTTACTTTACAATCTATTATATCCTTATATTATATTGAAATAAGTATGATCTAGATGTTGTGCGTGCGTGTATGTGTGTATGTGTGTGTAAAATAGATAAAATTCACACATGCCTCAGGGCATGTGTGAATTTTATCAATTTTAGGTTTTTCGATCTAATCCACTGCAGTACACACTTTTACCACAAACTTTCCGGTTGGCTGGCAGAAAATGTCATATGCCATTTAGTCCGCCGTTAATACTTTTAGTATAATAAATACCAGGCGGTCCCATAATGAACTGGCCTGATATAGTTCAACGCGACATGTCGCTACATGTTGTGTTGCATTAAATAGTACTTTTATCGTTCACTTAATATAAGAAACATGCATCGACATGAAATGCTTAGTCTTAGTTTAACAGGCATTTGAATAACGAGAGTCGCGTATTTTTCAAAATGTCGAAAAATGAGTATCGAAGTGTCATAAAGTTTCTGTTTAAAGAAGGTTTATCCCCAGCCCAAATAAAAGAAAGATTGGATGGCGTGTATAAGGAGTCTGCCCCCTCCTATAGCACAGTGAAAAATTGGGTGAAAGAGTTTCGCCTCGGGAGAGAAACCGTCGAAGACTTGGGCCACGACGGTCGACCTGTGGAAGTGCTCACTCCCGAAACGATTGCTCTTATCGAAGAGGAGGTTCTGAGTGACCGCCGTTTGAAGATTAGAGAAATTTCAGCAAGGCTTGGGATCTCTAAGAGTACCGTTCATCGCGCGATCCATGAACATCTTCACATGAAAAGAGTGAGTGCAAGATGGGTACCGAAACTTCTTTCAGCGGTACAGAGACAGGAAAGAGTGCGCTGCGCTTCGGAGTTTTTGGATCTTTGTGGCGAAAATCCAAAGACTGTGATCGAGCGGCTAGTGACTGGTGATGAAACTATGATCTTGTATTATGATCCACAAAGCAAGCGCGAGTCAATGGAATGGCGTTATAAGGGTGAAAAGCCCCCTAGAAAGGCAAAGGTGCAACAATCGACTAAAAAACTGATGTGCACAATATTTTGGGATTTTCAAGGCATTTTGATGGTGGATTTTAAAGAACGTAATACAGTCGTGAACGGCGAATATTATGCTTCTTTAATATATAAATTACGAGACAAGATAAAGGAAAAACGAAGAGGCAAGCTGTCTAAAGGGGTCCTGTTGCTCCATGACAACGCCCCTGTTCATACCGCTGGTGTTTCGAAGGATGCAGTTCGTCAATGCAGGTTCACAGAAGTTCAACATCCACCTTACAGTCCAGACATGGCCCCATCCGACTATTATTTATTTCCAAATTTAAAGCGGGACTTAAGAGGAAGAAAATTTTCAAGCGATGAAGAGTTGCAGGCGGCCGTCTTCAATCATTTTGAGGATAAAAAATGTGATTATTTTTATAAAGATTTAGAGATGTTGATTCACAGATGTCAGAAGTGTGTTAGTATTCATGGTGATTATATTGAAAAATAAAATTGGTTTCGTTTCATTTCCTTCATTGGTTCATAGTTAGGCCAATTCATTATGGGACCGCCTACGTACATAATTATGTCTAAACAAATGTCACTGAAAACTGAACAATGAAATTTGAAGTCAAAAGAAACTCACTTGTATATCTGTACTTGTTCAGCACTTTAACAAACTCGAAGCAGTCGTAGCCAAGCAGCAACACCAACCTGTTCTCCAAGTCTCTGTCATCAGCCGCCTCAGCAAGGGCTTTTAGCACCTACAAATGATTTCATATGGATAATATATTGGTTAAAAAAAGTGGTAGAGCTCTGCTGCAGCTATACTATGGATGCAGCACAAATGGGTCAGCTTGACCTGGGTAGGCTCAAGTATCAAGCTCTCACAAAATACCAGCGTAAAATAGCAACTAAATGCTCCTGTGTTTCGTATTGTGAGTGTAGAGATACGGAGACCCTTTTTACTGGAATTGATTCATTCCATGGATCCATGGATCATTGGATGCTGTGGCCTAAAGACATCTACATTTAACCTCGATTAAGAATCAAAATGCAGATGCGTTGTCACCCCCGAGAACTAAAATGAAATGCCTCGATTACAGTAAAAAGGGGCTCCGGTTCACTACACTCACCAAATGAAACACAGCAGCATTAAGCTGCCATGAATGTGTCAGAATAGCGGGAATAATGAGTTTCCAGTTACCGCTGAGTCACAGATGATTTCGTCACAATTTAATATTAAGTAGTTTCTGTTTAAGACCCCGTTCACACAACTCCCGTTCGCCTCGCCCGATCACACTTTTCGTAACGCTTTCGTCACGCGTTCACCGGCTTACTCCCCAAGTCAAGTGTGCGTAAAGAAGTTTTACTTTAATAATCTCTAAATTTTTCGGATAAAACATAGCTTAAATGCCTCCTGGCACTGCTCTCTATCTGTATGTAAAGTTTCATCACAATTGGTTCATCCATTCTGAAGATTAACTCGGACAGTTGTTTATGTCTTCATAACATTCAAATAGCCCCTGTAAGGTAGACAAACGAGCACACAATCCACCTGATGGTAAGTGGTTGCTGTGGCCCATGGACATCTACATCTATCCTCGATCACAAATGAAAATGTTGATGTGTTGTCACCCATGAGGACTAAGGCGGAATACCTCTTTTACAGTAAAAAAAAGTGTCTCCAGATTACTACACTTGCCATACGAAACACAGCAGTATAACGCTGCTATTTTTTGCTGGTATTCTGTAAAAGCGTAGTCCTTACCCGGTGGAGCCGACCCATTTATGCTACAACTGTACTACTAATATAACTACAGTATGGCTCTACCACTTAAGGACATTATATCAATGTTACATTCAGACACATATATTTATATGTGTAAATTGTAGATGTATATGTTACCTCGCTGGACTTGGCCTGCGACAACATGGCGTCGGGGAAGTGCCTGGAGAGGCGTCGCTGCAGCCAGTAAGCGTCGATGTCCATTGGGTGCAGAGTGGCGTCGCGTCGCTTCTGCGTCTGTTCCTCGCTCAGCTGAGAAAAAGAAATGATTATTCAATACTAGCGCTCCGCCCCGGCTTCGCACGGGTTATTTCTGGATCTCGACAACAGCGCCACCTACCGGGTCCAAATGTGAATGTAAACCACCCAGGGTTACTCAAACCACACACAAAAAAAATTCATCAGAACCGGTCGAACCAGTTCAGAGTTCTAGCGAGACTAACGGACAGGACAGGATACAATTTTATATATGGAATTATATAGACATATAGAGATGGCAACAAAAAAAGAAAGTTACATAAACTAAATTTTTTTTACACTTTAAGGAGCATGCTCTTAGAATGTGTGTGTGTGTGCGCGTGTGTGCGTGTGCGTGTGTGTGTGTGCGTGTGTGTGTGTGTGTGTGTGTGTGTGCGTGCGTGTGTGCGTGCGTGCGTGCGTGTGTGTGTATGTGCGTGCGTGTGTGTGTGTGTGTGTGTGTGTGTGTTTGCAGTTCTTTTTTACTTTTGTTCCTCTGCAGGTGGTCCTTGTTCATCATCATCATCATTTCGATGCAGTTTGATTCATTTTAGGGAGATCTAATATAGGCGCTCACTTTTTTCGTAAATTTACGAAGAGGAATAAGGCATTTCTTTTCGAAACTTTACTGCTACTGTTATTCAACTGTCAATAGTTACTGGACTGAAAGTATTCTCTTTTGCTGTTTTTAATATAGTTTTGTATAAAAATTGTCCATTGCTTCCCAGTCATAGGGCATTCATTTCTATTAAACGACCATCCTTTTGGTACTGTTAAAAAAGTATTGAAACGAAAAGATTAGGTATTATTTGCCTATGGAAGTGTGTGAAATAATATGCAACGACCACAAGAAATTCACAGGATCAATGGTAGAAACAGACGACATTCTCAACTTCCAAAAACTCGTGGGGCAAATTCTACAAGAGGGACGCTGTCTCTTTAGAGTTTAGAGAGTCAAAAAAGGAATGAAAATTCATTTGGATAAAATGTTCCACATTATGGACAAGCAACATTTTTTAATATCCAATTTTATGGAATTTGAGCACTCCTCACAAATGGAAGGCTGTGTTATAAGCAGACCTTTCATTAGAAATGTTGTGGGAACAAACACACTTGACATGAGGAAAAATAAAACACAAGTAGTAACACTTCTGTGTTTCTTCTTCTATATAAAACATGTGTTCAGTTCACAAGTGGAAGAAGTGAAACCTTCAGTAAAGTAAACTTCGAGAGTATGAGACGAATGCATATATATCAGGAGTAGGATAATAATTGTAGGGTGTGCATGTATGTAAAAATATAAATAAGTTTATGATAAACACTATATACTGTATTCTATCTCATTCTCTCGCAGGCTAAATCCTATAGACGTATATGTTTGTCTTTTTCTTCTTCTATTTTATTATTTTTGATGGCCTGTTTGAGGCGTACCTTGCAATATATACCTATTGAGCACATTGGCACCTATAAACGAACATTTTATTGAAAATACGTGGTGCATGTATGATTACTAAAACCAATACTCACGTTTGCATGTATAGCATTCTTCTTTCCTTCTGAGTCACTGTCATCTTCTGCACTACTCTCTTTCCCTTGCTCATTTTCTGACCCCTCCCCATCTTCTTTCTCTTCATCTCTGACCTGAAAGAAAACTAGGATGTATGTCACCGCTAATATTAAAAACAATCTACTGTTTTTCTGTACAAAATTTTAAGTGACATTTCCGAAGTCGGTACTTTGGCATTTAACGGTTGTAATAAAGCGGTGAATTACGTCACTATAACGTTGTATATATGTTATGGCACCAGAGATTTTTGGAACGAAGTTCCTTATCGCGCGTCACGAAAGGGGGCTAGACGGAAAAAATTAAGACCAAAAGTTGTAACGACAATTTTTGCTATAGTTGTAAGCCGTGCGGCGTGCAAATTTTATATAATTCAAATTTTTTGTAAAACATCGGTGCCACAGGCTTCTACTCCGTTCACATGTTACACGCTATTTTGTCCAGACGGTAAAAAAGGTCAACCAGTATAAAAAATATCAAAAATACATACTTATGATAGGTTTTGTAAAAAGTAAACGAGAAATATTGATTTCTATTCATAAATATCATCATCATTCATCATTACAGCCCTTCACAAGTCCACTGCTGAACATAGGCCTCCCCAAGTAATGCCACAAAGCACGGTCCTGAGCCCCATGCATCCATCGACTTTCTGCATATCTTACCAGGTCGTCACTGCATCTACTGGGGGGAGAAGATTCCATCGTGACTTCACTTTTAAAATAAACAAGCTGCATGCAGCATGTACTGCCATATGTTATCTTGAAAATTTACAAGTAATCATTACGATTGTTGAGTTTTATTCTGTATTTATAGAAATGGCATAATGGAAGACGGATTCGTAAAAACAGAAAGTACTAATCTACCACTGTATTTATAGATTGATGGTTGCAACAATTTTTGCATACAATCCCGATTCTTATTATGCGCTGAGTTGAGGAATCAATTAAATGTATTTACATTACCTTCTTTTTATACAATAACAACACCAGATCAGAGTGTATTTTGATAATACATACTTATGTTTATCTATGAATACAACCATTAGTTATAATATCTAAGATAATGTAATCTGTTACAAAATTTGACTTGCAATACCTATCACCTCATGATGTTTTGTTTGTATAAACAATAGTTAATTTAAGTCATACTAACATCACCAAAATGATCTTCACAGAAGTATAATATAGTTTTTGTAGACAACAGTGACGTCACGAGCTTAACAGCATGGCGGCTAGCATTTTCGCGCGAAAATTTAGAACGATAAATTATTTTTAGTTTTTATGGCACTATTCGGTTTAAAAAAAAATTATATAAAATTATAGTGGTTCATTATTACTCTACTCTAGGATTAATTTAAAACACTATTTCTAAAATGGGTGTAATACAAGGGGCAAACTGATCGGGAATAAGAAAAACCACATGCACGGTATAACTAAATTGTATTTTGTTATTTTTCGAAGTATTCTCTGTTCAACTTAATGCACTTTTCCATTCGTGCAAACCAATCATCAAAATAGCTGATTTGTATGCTTCCACAGCTGCTTTGGGGTCTTCAAACCGTTGACCGTGTCTTTCATTCATTCAATCTTTCATTCTAGGGAATGTAAAGAAATCGTTTGGGCTCAGGTCAGGACTGTACGGAGAATGGCTCATCAGCTCAACGTTTTCCTGTTTCAAAAAATCATTTGTCTTCCAAGCCATATGGGGCTCGCATTATCGTGATGTAAGATGATGCGACGTTTCGGGTTATTTTATCAGAGTTCGGCTATCATTTCAGACAAACAAACCGTGATATACCACTCAGCGGTAACCGTTCTGCGTTCCTGTAAAGGAATTGTAGCAACATGCCCCTTTTTCGAGACAAACGTAGCGACCATTTTCTTTAACACGCTGCGGGAGCGAACCACTTTCGTTGGTTTGACCTCGTCTTCGAAGACCCAAACTGCTGACTGACGTTTTCTTTCAGGTTCGTATGAATAAATCCATGATCCGTCATCTGAGACGATATTATAAACGGCATTTGACTTCCCTCCATTGAAGCGTTGCAGAGTATTCCGGCACCAATGTACACGAGCCGTCTTTTTGCTCTACGGACAAATTGTGGGGAACCCAGCGGGAAACCAGCTTTCTTACACACAACTCATTGTATATACCGACTGAATTGCAGTCATTCTGATACTGATAACATCCCGAATCTGCTTGTATCGCGCATGACGGTCATCTAATATAATAGTTCGCAGCGGCGATGTTTTCAGGCGTGACCGCTGTTCTTGGTCGACTTGCTGAATAAACAGTGCTGGGCGACACACGCGTCCGCGTCGGAACTCGGCATACCAGCAGTATATTGTCGTTTGACTCGGTGCTTCAACATCATAAATCGAAACAAGTTCGCTGAGACATTTATCTTGAGATAAGCCGCGACGAAAATTGTGATAAGTTATGGCACGGAAATGTTCACGCGTCAGCGCCATTTCTGTTAAATACGTGTCAACCTTAAACCAATATAGTTTTTGTTTTTAAACATTTTTTTTAATTGTGTGAATGTCATTAAGATTCTAAGAGGCCAGGATTCAAATTCTAAAAAAGGTTTTATTGTAACTCAATCTGAAATACTCTATTCCCGACCATTTCAGTGTGCCCTAACGTAATACCCTATTGTTAATATCTTCTTTGAAGCCCCATGTAAGTGACAACCCAAGAGCAAGTGTCAGCTGAAAATATTCTAATAATATCCCCAAAAGAGTAGATATCAACAAAACAATAAAGTAAGAATAATAATGGAGACTATTGGAACTGACCTCTCCATAAGCATCCTCGTCGTCCTCCTCCGAAGACTCCTCAAACTGCACATTGATGCCGTATGTCTCGTCTATTTCCGAGTTCCCTTCCGTTGCTGTGCTGATGTTGAAGTCTGTGATCTTCTTCCCCAGGTTGACTAGCAGCGCGAACCTCTCATCAGGAATGGATCCAAGCAGCAGTTCAATCTCTTTCTTCTTCTCGGGGTCTTTCAATTTGTCATTTTTAAGGACAACCAGAACCTGACAAATTTTTATGTGTAGTGAATTATTAATTATAATCAAAACAAATATAATAAAAAAAATCTACGCAATATAATAAGCTGAGGCATAGTTTATCCGAAAATTAGAGTCCAGACTTCAAAAGCCTTTACATGGAAAATAGTTTATATTCTCGTTTTTGGAGTCGGTTTTAATCCAAAATACGTAGTAGAGCCATGCTGCAGCTGTATTATAGTTTTTTTTTTCAAATCAAATTCATTTATTTGCATAATACAGGTATAAGAGTTTAAAACTACTTTTACGGATTTTATCGCGTTTATTTTTACTTTTTATTTTTAATTCCCGACGTTTCGGGCGCTTTCCAGCACCCATGGTCACGGGGGACTGAGATGACTGACGTCCCGATGTCATTGTTAAACCCGGAGTACCTTTAGCTTTTTTAATTATTGTTTATGGTCCGATCTATGCAAAATGAACTGACTATGTCCTGAGGTCTTGCAGTGGTATGCTTGGGTTTAGTTTTAATTTTATTGATTATAGGATCCCAAGCAGGTGGTAGTACACAGCCTCCTTCTCTATTGAAATTAGGATGTTTTTTAATCATGTGCAATGTTCGCGTAAATATAAGAAATCATTAGGTATAAGAGTTGTTACAAAAAAAGTAGAATATGTACACTGTATTATTACCTTATGAGGTGTGCAAATACTTTACAATATAGTCTATGCATTACTAATTCAATAATGGTGCTTTGAAATAAAATTAAGAATAAGAAAAAAAATATTGTCAATAGTTGAGTCTATAGTGCTAATTGTTGTCATACTAAATACCTTGATATTATATAAACTCGAAATTAAATATTTTTGATAATACGAATAATCAAATCCAAAATGTTGTCACACAAAATTTAAGTTAAATTATAATTTAATATACTAATCTTATTAAATTGTTACAATGTGTCACATATATTAGGTAAATGTATAAATTACTATTATTCAGTTATAATTAAATTCAAATTATTATTATTAAGTTACAATTAAATTAAAACTATTGCTATTAAATTATAATACTTTTGTCCTCTAGGTACTCTTTGACTTTATAATAACATTTATTAATCAGAAATTTGTGTAATATCGTCTTAAATCGTGAGATAGGCAACTTTCTGACATCATCTGGCAGTTTGTTGTGAATCAGTGATGCCATACAAAGAATACTTTTATTGAGTAGTGCTGTATCTCCATACGGTATTTCTATGTCTAATCTTTTTTTGTCGCGTAACTGTCTATAGTAGCTTTTAAAAGCAGTCTTGTAAAAATTTGGATTTGATTTCACAAATAGATTTATTTCGTAGATATACATCGAAGGCAATGTCAGAATTTTTAAGTGTTTAAAATATAGTTGACAGCTTGTAGTATTATCCAGATGGCACATTGCTCTGATGCATTTCTTTTGAGCTTTGAATGCAGATTCTTTATTTACCGAGTTGCCCCAAAATATTACACCATATCTTAGGATAGGTGCAACAAGTCCGTGATAGGCTAAAATAAAATGGCTTCTTCCCAAAATATTACACCATATCTTAGGATAGGTGCAACAAGTCCGTGATAGGCTAAAATAAAACGGCTTCTTCCCAAAATATTACACCATATCTTAGGATAGGTGCAACAAGTCCGTGATAGGCTAAAATAAAACGGCTTCTTCCCAAAATATTACACCATATCTTAGGATAGGTGCAACAAGTCCGTGATAGGCTAATAAAACGGCTTCTTCCCAAAATATTACACCATATCTTAGGATAGGTGCAACAAGTCCGTGATAGGCTAATAAAACGGCTTCTTTATTGACAATCTTGGAGAGTTTGTAAAGAGCAAACGAGGATTGATTAACTTTTTTGCAGACATTATCTAGATGTGTTTTCCATGATAGGTCGTAGTCCATATTAATTCCTAGAAATTTTGTATTTGTCACTGGATGTACTGTATTGCCTTGGTAACTTACATGTATAGTTATGGGTTGTGTTCTTTGATAAAAGTGCATTATTTTTGTTTTGTCCATATTTATTTTAAGATTGTTTTTTTTAATTGTAGCACAAATGGGTTGGCTTGACCAGGGAAGGACCACACTCCTCACAGAATTCCAGCGTTAAACAGCAGTTCAATGCTGCTGTTTCATATGGTGTGTGTAGAGAACCAGAGACTCATTTTATTGGAAATGAGGCATTCTATCAGAACTAGCCTCAGGGGTGACAACGCATCTGCATTTTGATTCTAAGTTAAGTGTTTTTTACTTTAATATTGTTTTAATCTAATATATAATTGACAGAGTTTCTGCTTAAGGCAACTATGTAACTTACAATGAATCTAGTCGGCGTCCTGCTTTTGTTTTTATACCCGTGTTATGCGGTTTACAAATTCGTAAACGGAAATAGTTAAAATCACCTACATTATTTATTACATCCGGAATCTTATTCTATACTGCAATTACAAACATTTATTGTACTTAAATATTTAATATACTATAAATCAAATAATAATGCATTTATTTAATCAAGTAATGTTTAATGATAAGAGGTTTACGAGTAAGTAAATTTATAATTATGGCTGAGGATGGGAAACATTTGCTAACATAAGAATAGATGTAGATGTCAATGGGCTACAGCATCCACTTACCATCAGGTGGACTGTGTGCTCGTTTGTCACTCTTATTCTATATAAAATACACAGTATCACTTAATCCTAGGACTTTTGAAAGGAATATAAGAGTTTAAGGTTATGAAATTTTTTAAGCCAATTGAGAGTGTGTAAATGAGCGCGCGCGCGTACTCATGTATGTGTGTTTATGTGTGTGTAAACATCTCATAACTTTGTAATGGAGTGTCAACTTAAATCTCTGAATTTAGACCAAATTGTCACGGTTTATTGTCAAAAATTCGAGTATTTTTAATTTTCTTGGAATTATCCTTCTTTTGATAAATTCTGTAATCTAATCAGCTATTCTACTCAAAAAACGACGTCGATTGCCGTGAACCACATCAAAATCGGTTGATTCGTTCGAGAGATATTGGTTGGGCTGAAAAGTTCGTATCGTCTCTATGAGATGGCGCCACTAGAATAAAATCCATATCATTTTTAGGTAGTACCAACCTTCAAAAGAAACATGTATAAATTTGACAGCTGTCTGATTATTAGTTTGTGCGATACAGCATTTTGAGTGAAGCAACTTTTGTTATTTTGAAAAAAATGGATAAAAAGGAATTTCGTGTTTTAATGAAACACTATTTTTTGATAAAAAAGTGCTGCTGATACCAAAAAGTGGCTTGATGAGTGTTATCCGGACTCTGAGCCGGGCGAAGCAACCATTCGTAAGTGGTTTGCCAAATTCCGTACAGGCCATATGAGCACCGAAGACGATGAACGCAGTGGACGTCCAAAAGAGGCTGTTACGGACGAAAACATAAAAAAAATCCACAAAATGATTTTGGAAGATCGTAAATTGAGGTTGATTTGTATAGCTGACACTCTAAAGATATCAAAGGAACGTGTTGGACATATTGTTCATGAATATTTGGGTATGCGAAAGCTATGTGCAAAGTGGGTGCCGCGCGAGCTCACAATCGACCAAAAACAAGAACGTGTCGATGCTTCAGACAATGTTTGGAGCTGTTCAACCGCAATAGAAGTGAATTTTTGCGTCGATATGTGACAATCGATGAAACATGGATCCACCACTACACTCCGGAGTCCAGTCGGCAGTCATCTGAATGGACTGCACGCGATGAACCGAATCCAAAGCGTGGAAAAACTCAACAGTCAGCCGGTAAGGTTATGGCGTCCGTATTTTGGGATGCATATAGAATAATTTTCATCGACTATCTTGGAAAGGGAAAAACCATCAACAGCGACTATTATATAGCGTTATTGGAGCGTTTGAAGGACGAAATCGCGAAAAAACGGCCCCATTTGAAGAAGAAGAAAGTGTTATTTCATCAAGACAATGCGCCGTGTCACAAATCGATGGCAAAATTGCATGAATTGGGCTTCGAATTGCTTCCGCATCCACAGTATTCTCCAGATTTGGCCCCCAGCGACTTTTTCCTGTTCTCAGATCTCAAGAGAATAGAGGCCTATTTTGAGGCTAAACACAAATCGTACTACAAAAATGGTATTGAAAAGTTGGAAGATCGCTATAATCGGTGTATCGCCCTCGATGGCAACTATGTTGAATAATAAAATCGAATTTTGCCAAAAAAATGTGTTTTTCTATAAAACGATATAAATTTTTCAGCCCAACTGTTATCGTTGACAAAAGACAAAATCTCCAACAAGTGGTATTTCAAAATAACTTGAAAACTTTCCGTGAAATCAATTTTTTTGTAATAGGCTCTTTTGTTTAGCTGAATAAATTGCGTCGATTGCCGTAAATCACTTCAAAATCGGTTGATTGTGAAATATTCAATTAAAAAAAAAATAAAGAAAACTTCATAATAAATGGAGTTTGGAGAGCTTCGCATTTAAAATTAGGGAGAAGTTCCAGGGAAAGCCTGCAGGGTCAACCAATTTATTTGTAATTCATGATATTTTGTTGTCACTGATTCCAATCACAAGTTGGACGAAGTTATAGAACATACAAAAAACACATATCACAACATATTTTTTTTGCAGTCGATACGACCATGGCGTGTGTGAGTATAATCAAGTCTTCTTGAGAATAATCAAGTGTTAATATCACAAAAATTCCTTTAAAAATTAAAATTAACTTAAATTAAAAACAAAATTGAAAAGCAACTTTAGTCCATGCTAGCAATGTTACCTCATCACAAGCACCGCACAGTACATCCCTGGGCTGGTCACCAAGAGCACTCTGCATGAAGGACAGCATTAACTCGTATGCGTGCCTTGTGTGTTGCGCCCGCGGCCTGTACAAGACTCCTGGTGTATCATCAGCCCAGGCAGCTCGGGCAGTCTTCGACTTGGACAACTCATAGGATGCCTCATCTCGTTTCTGACGCCTGTGTGAAACAGAATAGTTATAGAGACTATAAATTACGCTTTTAATAAAAATCTGTATATGTGCTAGTCTGACTCAAGCACAGAGGGTTCCATAAAAAGTGCTGCAGACCTTGCTTTCTGCCAAATATCATAATTTTAAGTCAAGGGAAGTACCCTATAGGTTTTTGATTTATTTGCGAGTATTAGATTGTCGCATAAATGACGATAGTTTATATTACGAGCTGATTTTTTTGAGGGCTCCAATGAACTATAGACCCAGGTATTTAATATTAATTTTAACTTGATAACTAACGTGATCATACGTCCAACTTTAGGCGGGATGGTCCAGATTTAAAGGTTTGTGTCCCGCTGTCCCCAATATATGTAAAAATGTCCCGCTTGACAAATAAAAGCATCAAAGCAAATAGCATCATGCAAACTGTCACCCGTGCCATCATTATGACACCGCGCGTACCAGATTTGCCAGCATGGCCTGACTAGTTAAGTGATTATTCTGAAGACCTACACTTTTGAACTTAAATTTTCGAAATGAGAATTTTTAATTAATCTACAATAAATTATTAAATCACATAAAGTCATTTCCAGTAAGTATTTATTTGCTGTTCAGAAAAAATTAAAAAGCCAGCAGCCAGATTTTATATGATTCTAAATTCTTATTCTCACTTTTGATCATTGAAAGATTCAAACAACTATGTGTTTTATTTTTCAAACTATAATATTTTTTTGTTATTTTAAAAATGTAAAAAATAAAACACAAATAAAAACGTAAAAAAATATTGCCCAAGTGTATGCGAAAGCACAGGTCTACCCTACTTCCTCACTCTTGTATTCCATATTCCGGGCTGCTACTGAGAAATTTGTGACAGAAAAACAATCAATTCAATCAATTCAAAGAGAAGACAAAAATCAGTAATTGCGTTTACCACCGTTAGACCAAGAAGACAGTCAAAAGTGTTAAAACTATAATAATTTTAAAGGTGTCCCACTCTGAGGAAAAAAAATAAATGGTCACTTTAATGATGACTCACACATTCCTGAGAAAAAGGATCTCACCAATCACCACTGACAGACAGATAGATAGATGGACGGACAATGAACTGATCCTATAGAGGTTTACTTTTTTTCATTTGAGGTATAGAACCCTAAAAACTGACTAAAGAACTAGAAGAATAACAGTTCCATATTAGTATAGTCGGTGCTATATTAAGGTACACAATAATAGAATACGACGAGGTTAACATAGCAGCTTAATGCTATTGTATTCATAATGTGAGTGTAGAGTTCGGGTGACGTTTTTAGGAGGAATTCAAATTAGTTCTCAAAAAGTTGGATCACAAAGACCAAAGTGATTCTCATCAGATAAATGATATAATATATAGGAATGCATATTGAAACTAATCTTGTCAACCAGACAGCTAGCAGGTCTTCATCCTTTTCTGTCGATATACCATGCATTAATACCAAACTTAACATAACATGCATTTTAACAGTGGTAGAGCCAAGCGGCATCTTTGCTGTTGCACGTATGGGCCAGCTCAAATCGGAGTGGTACCACGACCTCACAGAATACCGGCGTGAAGTGGAAGCTCTGCTTCCGCGTTTCGTCTGGTAAGTGCAGGTGGCCGGATGCCCAAATCCCCCCCCCATCAACATCGTAGCGGAAATAAGTGAAGATCTACCCCAGGGTACCAGCACCCTGGAGAATCCCTCGCTGAGCATCCACGACCAAGTTACTCAACAAAATTCCGCTCAAGACTACAAACTGCTTGGGGCAAATTAGGGGGTACAAACTAGAACATTCCTCTGTGCCTCGGGCTGGAGTTTGCGTTTACGTCAGATAGGACATCTGATCTCGACGCCTCGGCAGACTTGAAGGTTCGGACCTGTCCATCCTACGACCATCCGCGCGTCTACGGGTGCCTCTATAGGTCCGCGCCTCTTCGACCACGTCCAAATGGCTACAGATTCTTTGCTACAGCAGATTCCCTCCGCAGAGATCCTCGGCGACTTTAACGCCCGTCACGCTGAATGGCTTGTGGTTCACGCTTAACCGATCGTGCGGAGAGATCTGTTCATGATTTTGCCTTGGCATATGGTCTGACACAACTGGTTACTTCGCCTACGTGGATTCCAGATGTGGAGGATCATGCACCTTCCCTGTTGAACCTTCTGCTGACCTCTCACACAGACGGATATCAGATTTCCGTCGACGCCCCTTTAGGCTTCTCGGACCATTGTCTTGTCCAGAGAGTGGTGCCACTCACACTGAAATCGCAGTTACATTCTGCAGACTGCCGCCGTGTTTGGCACTATAGGTCAGCCGATTGGGATGGGATGGAGTCTTTCTTTGCATCCTACCCTTGAGGGCGGGTTTGCTTCTCGCTGGACGATCACAACGTTGTTGCGGATTCTGTCGCTGATGTTGTACTTCAGGGTATGGAACTTTTCATACATTCATCTGTGGTGCCGATTGGAGGCAAATCTCAGCCATGATTATTTTACATGAGCGACCTGTAAAATAGCATCATGCTATAAGCAGAAGTACTACCAACCCTCGGCTGACGCATCAACATCCCGGCATGTAAACACCAGCGCTCTAAAAAGAAGTATAATTCTGCCTCTAGGTCCTTCAAAAGAGTCATTGCCAAGGCAAAGTCAGAACACATATGCAGAATTAGCGAGAAACTAGTTCGCCTTCCTTCTGGAATCTGTGCATTCTGGTCTCTCGCCAAGGCTGTCCAGGGGTATTTCTGTCAGCCATTTCTTCCATCTCTGCACAGGGAGGACGACTTACTGGCCAATACCGCAAAGGAGAAAGCCGGTCTGCTAGGCTCTTTCTTTGCGTCCAACTCGACTCTCGATGACGGGGGAGTACGCCGCCGACCATCCCGCGGTGTGAGTGCTCCATGCCGTTTTACACAGCATTCAGTTCGCAAAGCACTCCTTTCCGTGGACATCCACAAGACGAGTGGGCCTGACGGAATCCCCCCAATCGTGCGGAGGATGTGTGTTCCATAGTTGGCACCGGTTTTAAGAAGTCTTTTCCGGTACTCCTACTCCCTAGGCGTAATCCCAAAATCATGGAAGACGGCTTTCGTCCTCCCGAACCCTAAAAAAGGCGACCGCTCAGAGCCGTCCAACTACCAGCCTATCGCCATCACCTCCTTGTTCTCCAAAACAATGGAGTCTATTGTTAACTGCCAGCTCATGAGGTACCTTGAGGATCACCAGCTGACTAGTGACCGCCAATACGGTTTTCGCCATGGTCGATCAGCAGGTGATCTTCTGGTCTACCTAACTCATAGATGGGCTGAGGCAGTAGAGTCCAAAGGGGGAGGCATTGGCCGTTAGTTTGGACATTGCGAAGGCCTTTGATCGGGTTTGGCACAAAGCGCTTCTTACGAAGCTCCCTTCCTATGGGCTTCCTGAGAAATTGTGCGATTGGATCACCAGCTTTCTTGCAGATCGGAGCATCAAGGTCGTTGTAGATGGTGCAAGCTCCGATTACAAGCCTATTAATGCTGGTGTTCTACAAGGCTGCGTGCTATCGCCAATGCCGTTTCTTCTGCATATCAATGATATGTTGCAAACCCGTAACATTCATTGCTATGCAGATGACAGCACTGGTGATGCTCTGTACACCGGCCTTGCCAATATTTCTCGGGAAAACATCTCCGAGTACCAGGACAAGCTTGTGTCTGAAGTAGAGTCTTTGCTGAACAGTCTCCGATTGGGGAAGACTAAATCTAGTCCAGTTTAACCACCAGAAGACACAAGTTCGCGTTAACCGCTAAAAATAACCCCTTTGTCGTATTTTCCCAGTTTCAAGGTACTCCCCTTGTTGCATCAGCCAGTATCGGTATCCTCAGCGTCGACATATCGAGTTACGTGCAGTTTCGTGATCACTTGGAAGAGAAGGCCAAATTGGCCTCTAAAAAGCTTGGAGTGCTCAGCAGAGCGGGACAGTATTTCATGCCGGCACAGCGCCTGCAACTTTACAAGGCACAGCTTCGGCCGCACATGGAATACTGTTCCCATCTCTGGGCTGGAGCTCCTCAGTACCAGCTCCTTCCACTTGACCGCATCCAGTGCAGAGCAACTCGAATCGTCGTCAACCGAGTGCTTTCCGATCGGCTTGATTCACTGGAGCTGCGAAGACATGTTGCATCTCTTTGCATTTTCTTTCGCATATACCATGGGGAGTGCTCTGGGGAATCCCAGCCGCCAAATTTCGTGAATGCACTACGCGGCAAACGTTCCGATACCATCCACACCATCTGGATGCTTCCACCGCCACAAGGAGTTTTATTCCGCGTACGACCTCAGTGGAATAGTTTACCACCGGCGATTTTTCCGGACCAATACGACCTGGAGACCTACAAGAAAAGAGCTTACTACTTTCTTAAAGGCCGGCATCGCACCTGCAATTCCCCTGGTGTTGCGGTTGATCATGGGCGGCGGTAGTCACTTAACATCAGGTGAGCCGCATGCTTATTTGCCACCTCTTCTATAAAAAAACAATTTGCTTTATCTTTTTAAAAAAAATTATAAAGCATCAAAGGAGTGGAATAATTTCCCTGGCATCTGTCTTTCCATCCGAAGTCAATCTTGCTCTCGATGAGCAAAGACAGTGTGATTAACCATCCAGGGATTGTATGGATTGATTGTGAAATGAGGGGAGACCTGTGCCTTTACTTTTACTTTACATTGGCTGTCATTATTATTTGTAGAATACTTACTTAGCCTTTCTTTCCTCAGCCTTATCTGGCTTTGTTCGTTGGGCTCTATCCCCCATCCGTGTTCCACCAAGCTTTCCTGCCAAAGACAGTACCTCTCCAGTTGCCTCATCACGTCCACGCCGTTCTATGAGCCTGACGTCAGCTTGCAGGACAAGATTTGAGTTCTGAAATGTTATATCAAGTTCTGTAAAAATTAATTGAGTCTGTACTGTAAGTAAATTCTCTTTTCAGTACTGACTGATCGAGCTTTTGTCGGGGGCTCAGAAAATAAGCGCACACTGCAAAATGTTATTAGTACAGATTCGATATTCGAGCTTTACTATTAAAATACCACAAGCCGCAGTATTTATACTTGTTGTCTGCAACTCTTATAAAACATTCTCAAGCATAAAGGAGTAAGTTAAGGTAAGGCGCTCAAAATTTTTATCAAATAATATTTATAAAGTATATACATCAATTAACAGAAATCGTAAATAGTTCTATTTCACAACAATTTATGAAAAAATTTGGACTCCACACTCACCGCTTTATATTCATATTGCAACTGCCTCGCAGCCGCGTCCGCCATAATTAATTTAGATATTTATTTTATATTAACGTAGAACTTACTCTCTACAATGAATGTATTCTTAAAATTTAACTCAAATGCACAAATTAAATTGTCAATTGTAAATAAAATGAGGTTATATTTATGTACTAGTAAATGCCACCGCCATCTTTATTATTATGAATAATTCTAAAATCGTTTTTTAATCTATGGTCTACTCTAGCACAGAGTATAATATTAGGAAATATTCCGTCATTTATCATTTTATGAACATCGATAATCAATAATTATCGATGTTCATAAAATGATAAATTTTATGAACATCGATATAATAATTAATTATAATTTAGATATTTAAAAAATATTTAAATATATTTGCATAACACAAACTGGTTTATTATGTTTGAGTATTAAACCAAAGGAGACGGCATCGTAAGGCATAACCCTCTGTAAAAGGTACGAGAGTCCGACTCATATCCGTTATATAGTTCCGCACCATCCAAAAATATAGGGTCGAGCTCTCCGAGAAAGTCCCAACCATGTCGTGGTACTGTTACACTCCGACAGAGGAGAAGCCCACTAAAGTGGGCATCCGGGGCCTACCAGTGGGCACTGATACCAAGATGATCGAGGAGGCTATCCGGGCAAAGGGCTTCCCTATCAATTATGTGAAGGCCATACCACCACGTAGAGGCAGACCGGGCTGCACGACATGCATGCATGCATGCATGCGCACGACTTGGAGCAACTAAATAGTTGCTCCAAGTCGTGCGCTATTACGCAAGTGATCGTGCCAGTCTATTGAGCTCCGATAAAAATGCCAAATTGTAGTATATTTTCATACAAAAAACAATAGAAACAATCAAATCTACAAAAGTACAACGTAGCTTTTCAACTGTGAATACTTTTAACATAATATTATCGTTAAAACTTGTATTTTCTGAATATTTTCGTAAAATACCAAGTGCTGCCACCATAGTTCATGAAGTGAAAAATATGCGATTTTCAAATAAATACTCCACACTTCCATAGCACTTACTATAATATTTACATGATTTTTAAATAATAATTAACTATAAAGTTAAAATAAAGAAATAATGATATTTACACCGAAGGTATAAATAAAAAATAGAAATATTAATTTCTTTGCAACCTTCCGCGAAATAAATACAAAGATGTGTCTTACCTGGATTGAAGAGCACCTCCCGCCCTTCCTCAATTGCATGTACTAACTCCGTCACCACTAGTCCCAACATAGATTATTGTATAAATACTAGAGAGAGAGAGAGAGAGAGAGAGAGAGAGAGTCCCAACACCACTATTGCAGGTAAGACACACCATCGACGATAATACGTCACGTGTTTCGCCTCTACACGAGGCATCTTCAGGTAATGTAGACTCTACGGCGGCTGACCGCTAAGTAAGCGGCGAGCCGAAACAGCTGCTATTTATACACGCCGACACAATCCCTCCCCACCAAAGTAGTGAGTAACCGCGTCGTGCGATAACAAACCTGCTACTAATTATTATTATTGTTATGATTAATATTTTTAAATACTATTATTATTATTGTTTTATTGATATTATTATAGTTATTTACTATTATTAATCTTAAAATTATTTTTAAAGATTAGCCTTAAAGATGTTTAACAAAGGTGAATTAGAAACATTTGTTTGTTCATTCAGCAGTGCATAATTATACCATTATTACTTTTTAAAATCTCCAACTGCTCCAGCACACACAGTCGCAGCCCCTTACTACAAGTATATAAGACTTCAAAGGAATGGTCGCTAGCTAGGTTGTGTCCAGTGTCCAAGAGATGTTTAGCAAAATGGGATTTATCAGGATTGCAATTTCTGTACGCGGCCAATGCTTCTTTATAGCGCGTCCCGAAATTGCGACCAGTATGACCCACGTAAACGGCATTCGTCACAAAACAGTTTATAAACACCCGATTTTTGACTAATATTTAACTTATCTTTATTATTACAAATATTCCTAAGCGAACTGTTTGTTTTGGATGCCACGTTAACGCCGTTTTTCTTAAGAGTATTAGCTATTTTTTTCCGATATGAAGCCTAAGTAGGTCAAACTACCCACATATTGCAGGAACGAAAAAATTAAATTTAAGCTTGAATTGGAACAAGATTGCTCCCTTAATTTCCTTGATTTAACAATAGTGTTGCGCGCCTAAGTCGACGTCATGTACCCGGCACTAGCGCCATCTAGTGTCAGGGACGAGAGCGAGGGGAGCTTTCCAGAAAATGACATCACTAATCTTTCAACCGACAGCGCCATCTAGTATCGAAACGAAGAACTAAGCTTCTAGAAGCCGACACTCGAACTTTCGGCGCCTTGTCGATTGGTGCGCGTATTTACTTGAATGTTCTGGATGTTTCGGTGTTAATGTCTATTTATAGGCGCTGCAAGGAGCGTTCGGGGAAGTATTGAATTTGGCGAGACAAGCAAAGCTTCGGAGTGAAATAAAGTGAATAAGTGTGATTAATTATTAGTGTTTTAAATTTTAATTAGTGTAAAGTGAATTAAAGTGAAAATTTTAGTAATTCAATCGGCAGTTTTTACTGTCACAAACCTCAAGCTCGTAACAATTGGTGTCAGAAGTGGGATTAAATCATTTTTTTTATTTTTTTTATTTAAATTGGTTTACCAACAATTTATGCATTAACATCTTTCCATAGAAATCAAGCGATATAGTAAAAAAAACTAAGTACACAGTCAATTACAGGTAAACACCACATGCATAACTTTTATGGCGACAGTTACAAGACGAATTTATACTTTTTGAATAGAAACACTGTAGTATTGCTATTATAAAATGCACTAAAACAAACTGACCAAAAACAGAGCGGCAAGGTATGGATTTACAATATTTAAAAAAAATATAATAAAAAAAATAAAAAAGGAAAAAAGTATTCAAAAAGGCAAATGTTTATAATCTGAGGTACCTATCATATAGACAGCCTTTCGAAACTTTCCCAATGAAACATGGTTAATGTCGACGCGATCGCCAATTTGGTTAAAAAGTCTGATCATCCTACAAATTGGCGAATGTGATCCCAAAACAGTTCGTCGTAATGGAGGACTGAGTGGTGTAATAGGTTTTCGTGGAGGCCTGAAGGGAACTCTAAAATTAATCTTTTGTAAAAGTTCTGAGCAGTCTATGTTATTGTGGAGTAATTTAAATAAAAATAACAAATCTAAAACCTCTCTTCGTTTGGATAAACTGGTCATGTTAAAGCGCTTAAGACGGGTCTCGTAACTGATATGCCTGCTTCGCATACCCGAGGAATACGACAGATACCGAAGAAAGCGCTTTTGTACCCGTTCTATTCTCAATGAGTGAGTAGAGTAGTGCGGCCGCCAGATTACACTACCATACTCCAGTACACTTCTGACCAGACTACAATAGAGGATTTTTTTTAGTTTTAATGTCTCGGAATTCCTTACTATTACTTATAACAAAACACACCATTCTCGATGCCCTGCCGATCGTTTGTTCCATATTTGTGTCCAATAAAACGCCTAAATCACGCATGATTTCTGTCTCCTTAAGTATGTTGCCTGCTATTGTGTATGAAGATGAAATTTTGTTAAGTTTTCTAGTGAATTTTATGTGTGTACATTTTTTGGCATTCAATTTAAGTCCATTTTTAACGCACCAAGAATTCAAGATGTCTAAATCCTTTTGAAGCGTCATAATATCGCTCTCATTATTTATGACTTTAGACAATTTCAGGTCGTCAGCGAACATATGTGGTGAAGAATAAAGAAAGTGATCAGGCAGATCATTAATAAATATATTAAATAGTATTGGTCCCAAATGCGAGGCTTGCGGTACGCCAGAGGAAATAGAGTGTAAGTTAGATTGGTACCCATTGACTACCACATAAAAGGATCTATCGCTTAAATATGATTCTAGCCAATGCACAATAGGTCCAGCGAAGCCATACATTTCTAATTTTTGGAGGAGCACGTTGTGGGGAACTGTGTCAAATGCTCTGCTGAAGTCCGTATAAATGGCGTCAACTTGCCGATTGTTATCCACAGCTTCCATAAGGTCTTCAGCAAAGCACATGAGATTCGTAGAAGTAGACCTTCCAGCTACAAATCCATGCTGTTTACTCGAAGTGTATTTTTTGAAGTGATTTTGTATATATGGGCAAATGATTGCTTCTAGGAGCTTAGTAAAAACAGGCAGGATAGAAATTGGCCTATAGTTCCGAAGGTCTTGATCATCATCAGATTTATGAATCGGCACGACCTTAGCTAACTTCCATCGCTTTGGAAATACTCCACTTGTCAACGATTCATTTAAAATGAGCCTTAAAGGTGCTGATAAACTATTAGCACAGTAACTATGAAGTATGGTGGAATATTATCAGAGCCTGCACCTTTCGATATACAGAGAGAGTGTACCCTTAATACGTTTGAGAATATCATCGTGACTTATTAAAATATGTGCTAAACAATCCGAGTTGATACTAATATTATTAGTTGCATTATCGTAGAGTGACGGCTGTTTGCAATCACTATACACCTCCGAAAAATAATTTGCAAACATTTCACAGGTACCCTTACCTTCATAACTTGTGGTAGATCCATTTTTCATGGCCGTTGGGTATGTACCATGACCGCCTCTTTTAGTTTTGACATAAGACCAGAAGTACTTTGGGTTGTCAGCTATTTTTGCCTCTGTGCTTCTAAGGTAATTTTTATAACAATCCGAAAATAGTTGCTTACATCGTTTTGACATCAAATGATAGGAAATTTCATCAAGCGGATTATTGTATTTTTTAAATCTAATTCTAAACCTATTCTTTTCGAGCAGTCTTTTGATAAGCTCCTTACTGTACCATTGGGGATATTTATGTTTTTTCTGCCTTTGTTCCGGCACATGTTTCTTAATGATGCAGTTAAGTTTATCATAAAACACATCTATCATTTCATCCACGTTCTTGGTAAATGAAAAGATTTCTGGCCATTGGTTACTATTAAGCTCTAGATTAACTGCCTCATAGTCAGTTTTGCGAAAGTTCAGTTTTATATTGTTAGGGTTAGTTAACATTGTGGCGAATTCGAAGCTCAACTGAAATTCCAAGGGGGGATAAAGATTATCGACTACGCTCAAGAAGTCTAGACTTGGATAGCTGACACATAGGGAGATCTACAAGAACTAAGTCTAAAATTCTACCCATTTTATTAACAATATTATTGACTTGTTTATAGTTATTAATATTACAAAAGTCCAATAAATATTGGCAAATCGCAGAACTATGGTAGTAATTGCTTGACTTACCAAACTGCTCCCAACCTATGCTTACCAGATTAAAATCACCAACAATACAAATATGGGACTGGTTTTCCTCAATAACAGAGTTGCAATTATCCACGAAATGCTTTATTAAGTGCATCGAGACTGGTGGTGGCAAATAAATGGCGCAAAATACGAACCTTCGACAGAAATTTGAAAAAGATATGTCAACCGCATCCCAGAGATCCTCGCAGTCGCTTTCCCACATAGTTATCCTTTTCGAGTTAAGCTCTTTGGATACTGCTATTAAAACTCCACCACCTTCCTTTCCGTAATGAAAGCCAGACGTCTCTCTGTCCCTTCTAAATACCTTATAACGATCATCAAATAACTCAGAACTCATAATATTTTCATTTAACCATGTTTCACTTAATATTATAATATCGTAGCTAGACGCTGTTAGATTTTGATAGAACGAATGAGTTTTAGACCGAACGCCTCTTACATTTTGATAGTAGACATTTAATTTATCGTATTTTATTTTGTTAACAATAAGTACCATGCAATAAGATTACGAGTTTAAATTAAAAAAAAGAAAAAAATATATAAAAAATTAAAAAAAAATAAAAATATAAAAAATTAACAAAAAAAAAAACAAAGTTTTAACTTATTTAACTTTACTTAGAGAGTCCATATCTCTTATGACTATAAAGTCTGAGTTGTCCGTTTTTCTTACAAAAATACGGAGATGACGTATCCACACATGCTTGCAACCATTTTTCTTCGCAGCCAGCCTGGTAGCTGCGTGTAGCGCCTTATTGCCAGGGGACAGGTGTTCAACCACAAATACTGGTTTTTTCTCTCCGCTGTAACCCAAGTGGGTGGTATTTAACTTTTCCGATACCGGTCTAGGTTTATTGAATTTAATAGCTGCTGCCAGGAAACAATCACGGTCTCTGGGTGTGGCGGCCTGAATAATAATCGATCTAGGGCGAGCGTGATTATCACGATTGATTTTGGCAATTCTGGTGCACTGGAGAGATGGGGAAGTCTATAACATTGCTCAATTTTGATACTATGTTTGTAAGGTTCTCCTCTTTCTTTTCGGGGACACATTGTATTTCAATATTATTTGAACGTGCGTTTTGTTCTGCCTGAATGATAAGTCTTTGATGGTAGATTTCATCAGTTCGTTCTCAGACCGCAATTCTCGGACCGTTTCACTTGTTTTCTTGTTTTCCTTGATCATTTCCTCGTACTGATCACTCACAAAGGTAATGGACTCTCTCAGATCTTTTATCTCATTCCTCATGGTGCCTAGTTCAGAGGTCATAATAGATCGAAGAGTGTTAGTTAGTTGCACCAGAAGAGTCTCAAATTTTCTTTCCGTGATGTCTTCCACTATAACTCTTAGATCACTCCTGGTAATAGGAGCTTCCGAGTCCACTGCTTCCGGTGGGGAATTGGGTGCCTGTCTTTTTTGTGTTCGTATTGTAACATTGGGATTAAAACGCACAGGCGTGTTGTCTTTGTTGATGGTTTTCGTATTAGAATTTATACAAGTAGGGCATATCCAACTCCCAGTCGCATCGCCTGCACGTGATTGACACGTTCCCAGGCATTCCAAGTGAAACGCTTTAACGCAAGTATTGCATTTTTTAAACTGTTTACTCTCACTATCCAATGAACAGCAGCCCCAAGATAGTGTAAGATTATCCATTATAAAAGTTATGAGAAAATGCAATAAAAATATAAAAGCCAAAAAGAAAGAAAAAGAAAAAAGACGTGTGGCACTCGGTGACTGCCGCGGTAAAGCTATTGCATAGCATTTTTTATCAACTTATGCAATTATAATTAATTATTTATTTTATTTATGCGGTTAAGTCTTTGATATTAAATCAAGTTACACTTTTTGAGCGTGGTGACCGATAAGAAAACAATTTTTTTTTCTCTTATTGTATAAATGAGAAGTTAATATTGTTTACCACTTGCGTTTGCCGCGCTTTGTCTCGTCACAGAGTGGCGAAATCACAGTAATATAGGTATTTTATAAACAGCACCTGTCTAATATTATGAAATATGTAGATAAAACTTAAAACTTACCTTGATAAATGTATACCCTTTTGTTTGTAATATTTTTTTTAGACCTCTCTTCAATCGTTTCTGCTTATTCCCCATGTTTTACAAACTAAACTTAAACATTAATAAAACTGTACAATTAATATAACTATAAAACACTACTATTAAACAAGAATCAGAAAAAACCTACTCCACTATTAACAAAATTAAATTTTTGCAGTAATATTTTACGATTTTATTTCGTAGTGCTGAGCTCTCGCAACGCGGCGTACGTCCACCTAGCAACACGATGCACCCCGCACTGAATTCGTGGACGAATGCGGGGGGTGATATAGACGCAGTATTTAATCGGGACGCATTTTTAATTTATTATCATAAAAATAATACATATTTCTAAAAAGTAACCAAACCATATTATTTTATTTTGTATAGCAAAGCAGTAGATATTTTTTTTATATTCCTTTGATAAACAATGAAGGAGTAAAGTGGTTTCATCTCAACGATTTGGAGGTGATTTGGGTATTTTTTTATTTATTATGTGACACCGATAGGAAAATTATGGCTAAACTAAATTACGTATCAGATCATGTAGATTACTAGCTATTTTTTTCATATGTAATTTCTCTGTAAGTGTCGACGAAAAGTTGGTTCATCTGCACGCTTTTTTTCAAGCTTTTTGCGAGAGAGCAGCCTTAATAATAAATGCACTTTGTTCATTCATATTCAAAATTTCAAAACACTTTATACACAAACACCGTGTCGAAGACTGAGGAAAAGAAACGACGTTAGACCATCGTTAGACAATGCACGGCCTTCAAGCCACACCTCCGTGCTCGTCGGAGAGCGTAAGGTTTTTTCGTTACGAAATTTCTGGATTTTCCCGCACTCAAGGCCCGCGATAGAAGCTATGCAATAGCTTAAAAAAAGAAATAATTTTTTTTTGCTTCGGGCGGGGTTTGAACCAGCTGCTCTCATGCGTGCAGTCCGTGCTTCTACCGAATCGGCTATCTATGTTAGTAACTCCCTGACGAAACAGTGATACACTTCAGTAGAATACACTGTGCACAATACGCAAGTGTACCGAGTACCCGCACACAATTTTATGCCGATATTAGAGTTTATCCTCCGCAATTTCACGTTTCACAAGCACAGTCAGATTCCTTGCGTTCTAACGTTTATTTTGATACTGTTTTTCAAGATAAACAAGCACTATTTCACCAGTATATAATTAAAAACTCCGGAGTGTTCGTAAAAGCGTCTTGACTTGTCGCACTACGCACTACTACTTATTCATTCATTAATCATGCCGATTTTACCTAAGGAGGAAACGGAGGGTGTCCGTACCTGAAGTCAACGCCAGCAGGAGACGGATCAGAGACGAATTGGTGGTGCAACGCCGCAGACGTCAGAGGGCCAACTGCCAGCCACGGAGGCTGGCCCGTCAGTAGCTCCTACATCTGCAGCACCTGACTTAGGTGCTCTGATGGTGATGCTGCAGGAACAGGCTCGCCGACAAGAGGAACAGGCTCGCCGACAGGAAGAACAGGTCCGTCGGTTGGAAGAGCAGCTGCGGGGTGGACAGGATGAACAGGTCCGCCGACAGGAAGAACAGGTCCGCCGACAGGAGGAACAGGTCCGTCGGTTGGAAGAACAGCTGCGGGGCGGACAGGATGAACAGGCCCGCCAACAAGAGGAACAGGCACGTTGGTTGGAAGAGCAGATGCTCCTTATGAAGGATCTTCACGCTACCTTCGGGAAAGAGATACGGGAGTTGAAGGATAAGGTTGCTCAACATGACAACCGCCTGTCGGAAGCTGAAACCCGAATCGACCAAGTAAACAATCGGGTTGACAACGTAATGGCTGACGTGAAGGAAACACTGGACGACCTCAAACTTGGGAATGGAACAACAGCTCCCGTAGTAGCTACAACACCTTCGCTACGTGGATTCAAAGTGCCGCCGTTCGACGGGCCTTCTTCCTGGTCGGCCTACAAACTCCAGTTCGAGGCCGTCATGGAGGCGAACGGCTGGAATTAAAGCCAAGCCATGACTGCACTCACCCTAGGCTTGCGCGACTAAGCCTTAACTGTGTTGGAAGCTCTCGGTAAGAAAGTGCGAGCACGAGCACGAGCAACGAGCAGCTCCTTGAGGCGTTGGAGGCGAGATATGGCGTCGCTTACCTGGAACACGTCTTTCGTGCGCAGCTTAAAGATCGCGTGCAGCGCATCAACGAAAACCTGCAGCAGTGGGCTCTAGAGGTGGAGAAGCTGGTGCGAAAAGCATACCAGTCTGTACCTGCGCTCATTGAAGGGAACCTGGTGCAGACATTCATCGACGGCATCCGCGAACTGGAAGTCAGAGCTGCTGTGAGGCTCGGGCACCACGAGACGCTTAAGGACGCCTTGGCCCATGCACTGGAGATGGAAGCCGTGCGGCAGGATCATCGTTCCCATCACGTCAGGGAGGTTGCAGCGGCTACATTTCGCGACCGCAAGAAAGGATTTAGCCCTAGGTGCTATGGCTGTGGGGAAAAGGGCCATCTTCGATCCAGCTGTCCTAAACGAACTGTAGAAAAGGGAAGTTGATCGATCTCGAGAGGATAGTGGAGCTAACGGCACCGCCTGATGGTGGCAGTATCGTCGTTCCTCTCCGGCTAGGGAGGTTGCAGCAGTTACGGTTCGCGATCACAATAAAGGATACAGCCCTAGGTGCTATGGCTGTGGGGAAAGGGGCCATCTTCGATCCAGCTGCCCTAAGCGAACCCTAGAAAGGGAAGGTGAACGATCTCAGAAGGAAAGTGCGGCTAACATCACCGCCCAGCAGCAACCGGGATACGACTTTACTATCAGACATCGCAGCGGGAAATCTCATGGCAACGCAGATGCATTGTCAAGAAGACCTTGTCCTGAAGATTGGAAACATTGTACTAGGCAAGAGAGTAAGGAAGTGGTATCCGTGAGGATGCTCAAGACAGACCACCTCAACAACGAGTGGAAGGACTGCCTACGACATGCACAGCAGGAAGATCCGGACATCAAGCCGATTTTAGAATGGACGAAGGCCCGTGCTACCAAGCCCAAGTGGAGCGACGTCTCAGCGATGAGTTCAACCACGAAAAGCTATTGGGCCCAATGGGACAGCTTGCTGATTCAGGATGGAGACCTGTGCCGTAAATGGGACAATGGTCGAGGAGACAGCTATCGTTTGCAAATGGTTGTCCCTAAAGCTAAAGTGCCGAATGTTCTACAGCTGTGCCATAATGGTCGTTCAAGAGTCCATCTGGGAGTTAAACGAACTATACTGAAGGTCCGAGAACAGTTTTTCTGGGTCCATTATCGTGACAATGTCGAGAATTGGTGTCGTACATGTACAAGTTATGCGGCTGTGAGGGGACCTCAGACACGTAGTATAGACACATAGTACACATAGACACATAGTACACACATCAGACACATAGTAGCATCGAAATTGCACAATGTTGGTGCACCATAGGATAGGACAGCCTTTGACATTGCGGAGCCGTTACTGAAAGGCGCAAGAGGGACTCCTAAGATCGTCCATGTGGATCGCCTGGCGCGTTATTATGGGGCCGATAATGCTCGGGACGAGCATGTCTTAGGGGGGGCAGTGGTGCGCGCCTAAGTCGACGTCATGTACCCGGCACTAGCGCCATATAGTGTCAGTGACGAGAGCAAGTGGAGCTTTCCAGAAAATGACATCACTAATCTTTCAACCGACAGAGCCATCTTTTATCGAAATGAAGAACTAAGCTTCTAGAAGCCGACACTCGATCTTTCAGCGCCTTGTAGATTGGTTCGCGTATTTACTTGAATATTCTGGATGTTTCGGTGCTAATATGTATTTATAGGCGCTGCAAGGTGCGATCGGGGAAGTATTGAATATGGCGAGACAAGCGAAGCTTCGAAGCGAAATAAAGTGAATAAGTGTGATTAATTATTAGTGTTTTAATTAGTGTAAAGTGAATTAAAGTGTTAATTTTGGTAATTCAATCGGCAGTTTTTATCGTCACGAACCTCAAGCTCGTAACAATAACAAGAAAAGTGTCGTCGCATGTTTTTCAAATTTATCGAAAGCCAACTCATACCGACACGGTCTTCCCCGCGTCATCGTGTCATCCATGGCAACATAAATTAGCCGCTTTTTATTGTTACATTAACCGTCTGTTCATTGTTCCATTAAGTAAAGAAAATTATTTAAAAGTACTTAATATAATTTATCAAATTGCAGTCTCTAACGGCTTTTCAAAAAGTCTCATTAATAATCTTATTAAAAAGAAACAAAAGCATGTTGTTCGCAATTCTTTGTACGCGGTTCGATCTCAAAGTGTCCGGCGATATGTGGGTAGTTTGACCTACTTAGGCTCCATATCGGAAAAAAATAGCTAATACTCTTAAGAAAAACGGCGTTAACGTGGCATTCAAAACAAACAATTCGCTTAGGAATATTTGTAATAATAAAGATAAGTTAAATATTAGTCAAAAATCGGGTGTTTATAAACTTGTTTGTGACGAATGCCACGCCGTTTACGTGGGTCAGACTGGTCGCAATTTCGGTACGCACTATAAAGAGCATTTGGCCGCGTACAGAAATTGCAATCCTAATAAATCCCATTTTGCTAATCATCTCTTGGACACTGGACACAACCTAGCTAGCGACCATTCCTTTGAAGTCTTACATACTTGTAATAAGGGGCTGCGACTGTGTGTGCTGGAGCAGTTGGAGATTTTAAAAAGTAATAATGGTAATTATGCACTGCTGAATGAACAAACAAATGTTTCTAATTCACCTTTGTTAAACATCTTTTAGGCTAATCTTTAATAATAATTTTAAGATTAATAATAAAAAATAACTATAATAATATCAATAAAATAATAATAATAATAGTATTTAAAAATATTAATCATAACAATAATAATAATTAGTAGCAGGTTTGTTATCGCATGGCGCAGTCACTCGCTACTTTGGTGGGGAGCGATTGTGTCGGCGTGTATATGTAGCAGCTGTTTCGGCTCGCCGCTCACTTAGCGGTCAGCCGCCATATAATCTACATTACCTGAAGATATACGACACGTGTTTGTCCTCGTGTAGAGGCCAAACACGTGTCGTATTATCGTCGATGGTGTGTCTTACCTGGAATAGTGGTGTGGAGTAGTGGTGTGGGACTAGTGGTGACGGAGTTAGTGCATGCAATTGAGGGAGGGCGGGAGGTGCTCTTCAATCCAGGTAAGACACATCATTGTATTTATTTAGCGGAAGGTTGCAAAGAAATTTATATTTTTATTTTTTATTATAATGGATTTCCGCAAAGTAACGCCTGATTCTATCGAAGGTATAAATGTGTACGTGTGGAGGAACGTGTGTAAGCGCGTGCGCGTTTATGTATGTGTGAGTTAATGGATGTTTACGAATGAGTGAGTGAGTGTACACACAAGCACGAGTTTTTTTATAGGAAGAGTGACAAACGAGCACACAGTCCACCTGATGGTTAGTAGATGCTATGGACCATAGACATCTACATTTAACCTCATCAAAACAGGTCTCCGGTTCCCTGCACTCACCATACGAAACACAGCAGCATTAAGCTGCTATTTTATGCTGGTATTCTATGAGAGCGTGGTCCTTCCCCGGTCAAGCCGACCCATTGATATTACAACCATAATAGCTGCAGTGTGGCTCTGCCACGTGTGAGTGTTATAAATAAATTACATTATTTCATATTGCTTAAAAGAGTCGCAGTATCATCATAGCTCTTATGAAATAGCCAATCGGTTAGAACATATTTGCAATTATGGTAGTTAAGGTGATGAATTTTTATGCTTTTGTTACGAGCTTAAGATTCTTGACAATAAAAACTGCCGATTTAATTACCAAAGTTGATACTTTAATACTGAACACCAATTAAAACTTAAAACACACTAATATTTAATCACACTTAACACTTTAGTTCACTTTATTTCGCTCCGAAGTCTTCGCCTGTGTCGCCAATTAAATACTGCCCCGGTCGCGGCACTCAGCGGCTTTAAATACGCAATTTCCATCGAAACATCCAGAATTTTCCAGTAAATACCGATCCCGACCGACTAAGTGCAGAAAGTTCGAGAGTGAACTTTTCTAGAAAGCTTGAGAGAGTTCCAGAAAGATCTTGACACTCCTATTTCTGCTACTTATACCAGATGGCGCTAGTGCCATCAACTGTGGCGCGCAACACTGCCCTCTCCTAAGACATGCTCGTCCCGAGCATTATCGGTCCCATAATAACGCGCCAGTCGATCCACATGGACGATCTTAGGAGTACCTCTTGCGCCTTTCTGTATCCGGTAGGTTACATCGTTGGTCCTGGTCACAATCCGGTACGGGCCGTCTCATTTAGCTTGAAGCTTAGGAGATTTCCCTTTGCTGCGGCCTGGATAGTGTAACCACACTAGTGAACTTTCGTCGAACCCTTTGTTGTTCATTTTGTGGTCATACCGGGATTTCATCTTTTCAGACATTTGCTGGCCCGATTGTCTGACGTACTCCTAAATATCATTCATTTTGTTCTGCAAGTCATTTGCATAATCGGTTATACTGCAGGCAGCCTTAATTCTCTTCCAAAGTTTGCGAAAGCTGGTGTCACTGATGTACTTTCGTGAACAGCGCTTCGACATGTCAACAAAAACGGTTGTATGTGCTTGTCCCAACCTCGTTGCCGATTGTCTACAACTTTTGCTAGGTACCTCTCCAATGTCTGATTAGATCGTTCTAACATTCCATCAGATTGCGGGTGATAAGAAGTCGTTCTTGTTTTATGAGTACCCATAACTCGGCAAGTTTCCTGGAATATTTGAGACTCAAAATTCCTTCCTTGATCGCTGTGAATCTCTAAAGGTACTCCAAAGCGACAGAAGACGTTATTTTTTTTTTTTGGGGTTTGTAGAACCATGAAATATTTGTTACCACTTTCACTTTTCGGAAACGGCCCCACCACGTCAATGCTAGTCTCTCCCATGGTGCACCAACATTGTACATCTTCAATGCACCTCTACTACGAGTCTGGGGTCCCTTTGCAGCCGCACAACTTGTACATTTGCGACACCAGTCCTCGGCGTCGTTTCGACAGTGGACCCGGTAAAACCGTTCTCGGATCTTCAGTAGAGTTCGTTTAACTCCCAGATGGCCTCCTGAACAATAATTATGGTACAGCAGTAAAATATCCGGTACTTTAGCTTTAGGGACAACAATTTGCAAATGACAGCTGTCTCCCCCACCATTTTCCCATTTACGGCACAGAACTCCATCCTGAAGCAGCAAGCTGTCTCATTGGGCCCAACAGCTTTTAGTGGTCGAACTCATCGCTGAGACGTCGCTCCACTTGGGCTTGGGAGCACTGGCCTTCATCCATTCCAAAATCGGCTTGATGTCCGGATCTTCCTGCTGTGCATGTTGTAAGCTGTCCTTCCACTCGTTGCTGAGGTGGCTGTTCTGAGTATTCACGATACTACTTCCTTACCCTCTTGCCTAGTACAATGCTTGCAATCTTCAAATAATAGTTGCAACTAATAAAGATGAGAAAGAATTTAATAATTGAAAAATTTAAAGAATTTCGTCAGCCGGTTGCTTATATTCCAGCTATTCTGGGGCTACGGTAGTGCCCCGCCAAGTCGATCAAAAAAGCGGCACGGCCGTACCATATTTTTCTCGAAGCAATTCAGGCTATATTCGAACCCCTATAACTTCGCAGTGGATAAAACTAGAAACCTGAATTCTGAGTAACAGAGTATACATTGTATATTCATGGTATATTTCCAGTAGTTTAAGAAGTATAACCAGTCAAAGTTTCTTAATTTTGTCACTCATTGACTGACCGATCATCAAAACTCTAAGACACTTCTAGCGGACATAGAAGCTTCAAATTTAGAATACAATTTGTGTTTATGTTTAGTGTATAAATCAAGGAAAAACTAAAATATTTTTTAATTTCGGTCCAGTTTTCTAGATACACAAACTGCATAAATACCTTTGTAATCCCATATAAATATATGGAATTGCAAAATTACATTTGCAGTGAATGAATCAGTGTATTTGTATATAGGTGTAGACTGTCGATAGGTACGTTGTTGGTTTTCAAGAAGGAATGTAAAAAAAAATTTAAAAAAAAAAATTTTTTTTTTTTATATTACCACCACTAACAATAATTAAATAATACATATTAATTTTGCGTATTGTGTTTTCCAAGTCGATTTTTATAAATTTGTAGGTTAGCTTAAATAAGGGACCTTTCTTAAGTAGGAACTGAATAAATTAACCAACTTGGTATTAAAAGAATTTCACAACTTTTTACGGTAGAAGAACTGAGTTGCGAGACTTGGTTTTTTTACAAGTTATGTTTTTGATGGCATCATAATTGTTTTAAAGCACAATTAGCTAATGTAGATTTATCGATTGGATGTAAAGTTATGATACATACATACATACATCTTTAAGGAAGTCCACGTGAAATTAGTCAGAATAGCTTCCTGGGATCTCAAAACGTCGAGATCTGATGAAAACTCGATTTTCAAAAATCGGTGTTAAATCAATAAATTCCCTATTTTTGAATTTTGAACTTAAAAAGACACATTTGCGTTTTCTAAAATTATCCGACGAAAAACACCACAGTGTTACTTTTTTCGTCGTTACGAGCGGGGCGAGTGCGGGGTGCGACGCTTACGCCAATCTGAATTCTTCCACGGACACGCGTCGCGCGTCAACGTTGTGCACAATATTATAGGTGTAGCGTAAAGAGAGCGTTGTGCTATTTTGTTGTTTTTTTTTTTTACAATGAAAAGACGAGGTCAAAAATTAGTTAGCACTTAAAAAATCTGTGTGTGTACAGAAACCCGAGAAACACAAACAAAGTAAGTTAAACGTTTTCAAACTATTATTAAAGTTCAACTGCTTTCAAATAGATTTATAAAAACTTTCTGTCGTTTTCTATACCCAAAGTATCGCCATTTCAATCAAATATGTATTTATAAAAATTCATAATTATGTCATACATAACTAGAGTTCTGTGCTACATAAATAAATCAATTTTTTGCTTTTTACGGTAGTTAATGTAGTTCAACCGAATAAAGATAATAATGCATCTATGCGTTTCTTCCACGGGACTATCGTATGTAGAATCTTGCTAATGCCACGTTCCTCATCGCTTTTGTGGCTTTGTTCTTCGAGAACACATTTAGAACTTTATTGTTATTATATCCTTTAGTTTTAATGAAATAAATACTCTCAGTTATTAAAATTTCATAAAGTTTCTAAAAAATATAAAAATTATAGCATTATAAATCATTTGTTTGCTTTAATTTCAAAAAATTCTATATAGTTTATAATTTATATTAAGTATAAAATATGTGTTCGTTGTGTCAATTTTGATAAATTAAATTTTTAAAAAAGGTTGTAAGGGACGGTCTTCGTAAACCTTTAACCATGAACTCAGACTTTCATCCTGAGCAAGCACCTAAAAGTAATTTTTCGCGGAAATGAAAAAAAAAATTTGACATCCCATACAAAATGTGTCGGTCACGTGACCAACTTTGTATGAAACGTCAAAAAAAATTTCATTTCCTCGAATAAATTGTTTTAAATTCTTGCTCAAAATTATGGTCTGAGCTCATGGTTAAAATTTTCGGGAGGCTGTACCTTACACCCTGTATACAGGAAGTGTGGGTGTGCTGCCCGAAAATCAGACTTCGTAATGTGTTTATTCATCAAAAAATATATAGAACCTAGTAGTTTCGTGGACAAACATTCATCGATTTACATAAAATTTCATATTATATCTATAACATTTTCGTGATAAGCTACTGACTTGGTATCCACGAAATTTAGAATTAATTTACTGTAGGTAATAATAGTAGCTATCTACTTTAAAGTGACGAATGGTTTCGAGATATCTACATTTGTGTTTGAAACAATTATCACTTTATTTAAATTTATCTAATTGATTTTCATAGCTACAAAAAAAATGAAGAAGTTTCCTATTTACTAGATACTTTACGAAAAGCTATTTTAAGATGTGTCAGAAATTTAAACTTTTCATTGATTTTATTTCTTTTAATTCCACCAATCTTTACTAAAATAATGGAAGATTACATTTAAAATGATAACGGAGAAAAAGTGGAATGGAAAAAAAGTTAAAGTCACGTGAGCAATGAAAATATAAGCGTAAACGTAAAAATGAGATTATAAAGTAATAACAACAATTAAAAGAAAATTAAAAGTGAAAGCTAATGAGATGGCAGATACTATCAAACCCGTAAATTCCAAAGTTATAAAAGTAAAGTGAGACAAGTACAACGATTTAAAAAGCTTATGTCATAGTAATATAATACCAGAAGAATTTCAAAAGTATTTTAAATCATTGCCTTATGATCAATCTCGTAATGCAAACAACAACAGCGATGATGACATTAAGTCAGAATGTGACTATAATTATTTTATTCTTTATAGTAAATTTCAGGTTGCGTCTGTTATTATTTTTATGTCTTCAGATTTATCAAACGCAATTTTTTTGAAATACTGTAGAAATTAATTTTATTGTTAAGAAAGTTTTACTTTATTAAATTTGCAATTTAATCAATAAAAGATTCTTGATCTCAAATGAATTTTTTGTTTTACTGTTTTTCTGACCCGCTAAGTTATCAAAAATATTTAATTAATGAATTTTTGTTGGCTTTGTACGGTGAAAAACAAAATCAGCTGATCCATAGTACAATAGTTAAATACCTACTCGGTAAAAATGTATTTCCCATAGGTAATAGAAGTTATCCAGAATGATTAGAATACCATAGAGGGTATCGGTTCCAAGGCCAACGAAAATTAAACTTCTATAAAGGATGGAAATTCAACTTCTATAAGGGACAGCCTTTCGAAAACTTTAACAATCGGTTCAGACCATTATACTGAGCAAGGAATTGAAGAGATTTTTTCGCGGAAATTAAAAAAAACTCGACTTCCTCTACATAATGCATCGGTCACGTGACTAGTTTTGGATGAAGTCGAAAAAAATTTTTATTTCCGCGAAAAATTTCCTTTAATACCTTGCTAAGAATGATGTTCTGAGTTCATTAAAATTTTCTGGAGGCCGTCCCTTACACCCTGTATCCATATTCATACTTATATTATAAATGTGAAATATTAATAGGTAGTAAAAAGTAAAAAGGATAAATTTTGTATTTTTTTTTGCTCAGAAAAAATTGTTTAAAAAGCCACTAATGCTCTTACGACCTCTAAATTTCCATTGAAAAGAAGCGTACCATCCTTAAATTCTATTTCAACACGAGTTTATACCACGAATAAAGACATAACCGACTTATTTAGGTGAAATATAAAATTTAGAGGCTCACAAATAATTAAATAAGAATTATAGACTATTTTTCTTGTATTTCATGCATTGAGCTATTATGTACTACGTACTAGAGGAGACACTACGTTCTGCTACTATGTTCCATTTAACTGTAGTGCTTACATTGCACTTTGATCAGTCACTTGCTAGGTGCTTGTAGAGTTGTCACGTGTTGTGTTGATTTTAAAAAAAATCTCTTGATAAAAATATGCCGTCATGTGTCTTAGATATTACACAAATGATTCAAGAAAAGTCAGTAAAAACCAATAAATTACTTTTCATCGGTTAATAGGATACTTAATCCATAAAAAAGTATTATATATTAATAATAAAATAAATTATTCCTAAGACGCCATCTCGTGTCATGGAATATAGATTGTTGTTCAGATGCGACATTTCTGTGGGTACTTAAGTATAGGATGCATATATTATTATACACATTTTTTTGTAGAATTATATATAAGTTATCGTAATTAGGAAAACATTTTTATATTTAAATCTCCTCATTATTCTTTTATTTTATTTTTAGGCTTCCACGTCAAGTCAAAGTGGAATAAATTCGTCCATTTTTAACTCTCGCGTGCCCGTCATTTATGAACGACTCTTATTCTAATTTAAATAAATATAATTGTAATTTAAGTTTTATGTTAATAAGTTTTGTTAAACATACATTTAGTATAAAACATACTAAATGTATGTTTAACAAAACTTATTATAAATAAATTAAGGTATCTATGTCAAATATAAAAATTTAAATTTGACATAGATACCTTTTAAAATATTGAGATAAAAATATCATTAAAATGTAATTGTGATATAATATTATGTAATATTATATTAAATAAGCAAAAAATTAATGACAAATTTTAAAAATTGTTTTGGATATAATTTACCTATTTAACAATACAATCTACTATCACCTACTGATCATTCTACCTATGTTTATTCTATGATAAAAAAACTAACCACGCGAACACAAAGTAGCGCACATTTTTTGTTTGAAATAGCTTTACTAGTACGTAAGTACATATTACTTCAATGATTTCATGCTAGAAAATTTCTTACAAGTGTAATGTTTTTTAAATTTAACAGTAAAAACCTTCTCTTGAAAAGTTTGCGCTCAGCAATTGTGTCCTTATTCGTAGGATACGACGATATCTTCCTTTATCAAGAGTTAAAACTTTAGACGGCTTAGTATTCAACAGGAAATTTATATATAACAGATTTCACACACGTATTCGAAATTCGCACATGCTTGTGTCCAAAACTGGAAGAAATTCAAATGAAAAATTTTAAAACGACTTATAGAAAAATTATAATTCATTTTTTCTATTTTTTTAAATCTTTGTATTTGTTAAATAATAAATATTTTTTTTTATAGTTACAGTATACTTTTATTTTAAAACATATATTAACATAATTATATTTAACATTACACGATTCGAGCCATTACAAAGTTATACTCTTAGATAGTTTGTAATATAATATTGCTTTTATAAATGTAAATTTTATTTTACTTTGTTATTTTATCAGTGACGTTAGAATCGCTACTATAGTAGCGCTCATACGACGAAGAGGATTCGAGGAGGAGGGATACGACGCGTAGGCACTCCTCTAGAAAATTCCACTAGGGATGTGCATAATTTAGTGATGCGCCACGGGAATCACTGTCGTCTCGTGTAATCGTGTAGTCTCGGACAAACTTTATATTTATAATTCTTAATAAAACTTTCATAAATGCACATACGATATATTTTTTTAAATATCAGCAACAAACCTGGTAGCGTTTAGACCGTATTGTTTATTTTATTTCCGTTCATAAGTAAGTGTTTTGTTGGTAAATTGTTGGCGAAATATGAAGCAGACGAGCCAGGGATATTAATATTACCTTTCGGATTTTCTTTCGACTATTTTGTACCAAATTAGAAATAAAAATTATCATGCCTCAGTTGGATTATACATTATAGTAGCATAAAAATATATTGGTTTTTGTTTTAGTACTACGGGTACATTTTTTCTTCTGACAACGTAAATGGAGCCTCTCAAGATTCACCCATAATTTCAAACATTAAAAAACCCATTCATTAACTTTTATCAATATCGAATACCTGCTGTTACGGACATGATTATGACGCTCCATATGCCCAATGATTACGAGCGAGATAGACTGATTGCAATAATTTATTGCTTGACAATTCAATTGATAACGCGGGCACTATACTAATTATATGCTAGCGATGGTGCGCAAGAATTAAAGATCGCGGCCAATACCACAGACATTGTTAATAAGCTTAAGCCCAAAATAAGCTTAATGCTACTGCTGAGTACCAAGGCTATGTATGTATTTAATTACTCTAAGTCCTACTGTGTAGGCGTAGATACGAAGTCGTAGTTGTAGCTGAAGCTGTAAAGGGTATAATTATAGGTAATTGCGAACTATTATTATACTAATTGGTAATAAAGATTAAAGACAAAACATAGGTAAAGTACAGTTGAGTAGAATAACTACTTATATGCCATTGAGGTTAGAGAGTTAATGAGTGGTAATTTATAGGTATATTATTTGTTGATGATAAACGAAATTGATGTAGGTTATGTATTACTACTAAACAATTTATTAATCATAAAATAAAAGTATAAAACGTTTTAAGTTCATTACAAAATGTTATTATATATTAACTTCAGTTTATGATACTTTGACAAATTTTAGCTACAAGTATATCTAAGAAAAGAATAAAAATAAAAACATATTTTACTCATATTTTCCTACAAAAAATGAGTACAAAATTACTTAATTAACTACCCACAAGCACTACGTCATCTTACGCTAACGTAACAAGCATAAGATGACTGATTTTCAAATTTCTAGGTATAGAGTATTTTTAACATTAAAAAACGGTATCAAGGTTATGCTTGATTTGGTCACGTGTGTTGGTTTACAATTCAGTTCATTCAACTCTGGCCCAGCTGTTCGCTTACAGACTTAGGTTATAATGATTACTGCTTATTTATAACCATGTATATTAAGTACGCTGCACATGATATGATGTTAAAACACGCCAATTCAAGGTCAAACATTCAATGTTTTGAGTTTTGACTATGTAATAGTGACGTAAGATAAATCGTCATTCGATTTCATCCTTTCGATGTCATGAGACTACTGTAGTAAATAACATTACAATATCTTTGCATTCATTACCAAATTAAAAAAAAAACACTGCAAACGTAGAGCTAAGGAGGTAAGTATTTGAAATATTTTTTGTATTTATGTTTGTCGACAACGGGCTTGCTTCGCGGAACGTATACAGAGTGCACTGCTACGATAGTATTTCAGGTATATAAAAATACTCTGTGAATAGTATACTCGTAAATACCGCGGCACGACTGCTGTTTGCTTCCTCTTTTCTCGCTCCACCACAATTACCATTAAATCGATTGCGAAGACATAAATAGTAATTGTTTTATTATTACGATTTCCGTGATTGCGAACGTAATACCCATTTTCCTCTCTACTTTCTCTAGATACTGTCCATTCATTCAATCTTTATAACCTATCAAAAACTGACTGCTATATATTGGTAGGGAATAATCATGATGTAGTTTTATTTGCTGATGATACTTCGTTGACCTACCGACTTAAAAGACAATTATTATAATATAATGAAGTGAATAATGCTATATCAAAAGTAGTACATTGGTTTAACGTCACAATTTGCTTTTAAAGGGCAATAAAACAGATTGAATTAAATTCACCACACCTAATGTTAATCCTCTCCATAATTAATTAAATTTAAATGGGGAGGAGCCGAGCCTTGTTTAATCCACCGTTTTATCGGAATTACAGTTGGCGCGAAGCTTCAATGGGGCCCTTATATATCTAAATTTGCTTAGAAACTTAGTTCTGCAGCATATGCTGTAAAAAGATTAAAGGCCTTACATGTGTTGAAACAGCTAGATTAGCTTATTTTAGTTATTTCCATAGCATAATGTCATATGGAATCTTACTATGGGGTAATGCGACTGACATTGAATCTATCTTTGTTTTGCAAAAGAGAGCCATAAGAAAATTTATAACTTTGGTCCGAAGGAATCCCCTGAAGAAAAATTTAAAGAAATAAATATATTTACTTTGGCCTCTCAATATATTTACGAAAATTTAATGTATGTACACAAAAAAAAATAGTTTTATTAAGAATAGTGATGTGCATTATGTAAATACTAGGAACAAGCACAAGTTATACCAGTTACTCGACTCCAAAGAGTAAGTATTTCTTTCATGGGGCATTGAATACGCTTTTGCAAGAAAGCCTCACATAATATGCAGACCTTATCTATCAAAAGGTTTAAAATATTTGTTAAGCAAAATTGTTTAGGTTCAAACTTGTTTAGATTTTAGGTTATTATACCACTAAAGGGTACATGAGTGATAATAACCCCTAGGAACGACGTGATCGCTACCATGCTGTTTCTTCATGTTTCCATAACAATTGTATAAATATTATATTGTAAGTTATGCTTTAAAAAAGTCCCGCTGGGTTTCTTGTTGGTTCTTCCCAGGATAGAGTTTTTTCCGAAACAGTGGTAAAAGTCAAAAATAACTTTAAATGAAAATTTTATGTAATCAATATTGAATAAAAATTATTCTATTCCATTCATTTCTATTTATAGACCTTCCCCATATTTTGCTTCATAAGGAGATTACTGCTATAGTTCCATAGCAAATATCCCCTTGATATTTATATATATCACATGGCAGATTTTTTAAATATTTTGTGCTGTTATCACTACTGTCGTTTCTTACGGTACTTATAGAATTTATGGGGAATGGGGTCTAAGAGCTTTTAAAGACGTGGTAGCAAATTATTGTCCTACAATACAGCTACACGTCATTATCAAGATCCTACTGCAGTGCGCAGTGGTGGACTTTACTTTTTTTAGAGGGGGCATGTTATATACTCTTTGGACGTCCCTTCCTATTTTTGGCTTTAAAAAAAAACCGAGACACAAACTTAATTGATATATAGGTAATTGGGAGTATTTATGCAGTTTTAAATTTATTGGAAAATATTATTTGATATAAAATTAAATCACCATTGTCATTAACTCATCAAAGAAAGAAAGAACGATCGATACTTATACATATTACCACACCTAATATCTATAAAATAGTACCTAGCTACATATCTGTAGTTACCTACGTATTTTGTACGATTATCTTTTTCTATTTTTGTGGTACCCCTGTACTTTACATTATTGATAATTGAAATGAGACAGTAACAAGCTTGCACTTCCCTTTCTTATGAAATGGTTGTGTGCGTGAGTGACGCATGTCAAAGTATTACAAACCGACGCGACGACGACGCTGCGTTTGCCTCACAGAGCGGAGTGCTTGTTTGCTTGAGTTGTGTGATTGTGACATTTGAAATAACAATTGTGCTATCGCAAGTGGTGATTAAAAAACTCAAGATGGCGGCACCATCCAACGGTAGCGGTAATTTGGTGGAAGAATTCGAAGAATCTTTTCAGGTAAATTCATTTGATTTTGTTTCTTAGTTTCGAAGAGAGCGAAATTTCTTAACTCATAACCTAACAAAATACGCCTAATTTGTAAAACACATCTGTCAAAATAACGCGTCAATACCAACATAACGACCTTAACTTCGCAGTGTTTACTAGTGGTGTTGCCGTATTGTAGAAGAAGCTTTAATGATATACTCAAAATAATATTTATAAAAATCCACTGTCGTAGAATTTGCCGTGCCTTAAGCTACTCTTTGGTCTGATTTCAGTGTAGTGTAGTGAGTATGTTTCTCTGTCTACGGATACGGAGTACGTGACCCAATTCGGAGCCTAGAGTTAGAGATTTTGTTGTAAGCGCATCTCATTCATGTCGGCCATTTTACTGATAATGTTTTCGAATAATTATCATTGGTTTATCGCGTGTGTATTATTTGGATATTAGACAGAAAGTATATGCCGTAATTTTATTTATCGTAAAAACAATAAAAGACCCAAGTGGAGTGGATTAGTAGTGTAATACAAGTGATTTTCGAATGATGAAATATTGTTGATTCTATGTGAATTTGTTGTTATAAGCCATCATGTCTTTAGCCGGGGAAGATGCTTCGGGAGTTTGTGGAAACGCTATCCAGGTATTTCGTCCCACATGGGATGAGTTTAAAGATTTCAACAATTATATACAGTACATGGAATCAAAGGGAGCACACAAGGCTGGGCTCGCTAAAGTTATACCACCACCAGAATGGGTTCCAAGAAAGAAAGGCTACGATTTGGACGAGTTAAACATTACTATACCGTCTCCCATCTGTCAAGTGGTCACCGGCAAGCAAGGTTTGTTTCAACAAATCAATATACAGAAGAAAGCAATGACGGTGAAGCAGTTTTCAGTTATGGCTAACTCCGCGAAGTACTGCACTCCCCGGCACACTAACTATGAAGATTTGGAGAGGAAATATTGGAAAAATGTTACATATGTTGCTCCAATATATGGTGCTGACGTCAATGGAAGCATAACAGATCCTGATGTGAAAGAATGGAACATCAATCGTCTGGGCACAATCCTCGACTTTGTAAATTCCGATTATGGGATTGAAATTGATGGTGTTAACACTGCATACCTTTATTTCGGAATGTGGAAAACGACTTTCGCTTGGCACACAGAGGATATGGATTTGTACTCAATTAACTACTTGCATTTTGGCGAGCCGAAAACCTGGTACGCCATCCCACCGGAACATGGCAAGAGGTTCGAGAGAATAGCCTCTGGGTTCTTCCCGACATCAGCAAAGACATGTCAAGCATTTCTTCGTCACAAAATGACCTTGATATCTCCTCAAATTCTGAAGCAGTATTCCGTACCAGTTAATAAAATGACACAAAGGGCTGGTGAAATCATGATTACATTTCCTTATGGTTACCACGCTGGTTTTAACCATGGTTTCAATTGTGCCGAGTCTACAAACTTTGCAGCACCTCGTTGGGTTGAGTATGGGAAAAGAGCTCTACAATGCACATGCAGCAATGATATGGTGAAGATTTCTATGGATACATTTGTGAAGCGTTTCCAACCTGATCGCTATGAACTCTGGCTTAAAGGTAAAGATATTGGATGCCATCCAGAACAGCCTGAGAAGATGGTCCCAGCACCACATCCGTCTGGTCAAGACATACTTTGTAATAAGAACAACACTGAACTTCCAGAGTCATTCATCGAAGCTGAAGTTGAGGGCCAAAAAAAGAAGAAGCGTCACCCTCTACACTTGAAAAGAGCTATGGCAAGTAAGAGCATATCAGAGGGGGCCATTGCTGTTTCTATCCTTGGTCATGACGTCATGGATGATGATGAGATGACTATGGCAGAGGGCGATCTAGACATGATGACCTCAATGAAAAGGCCCATAATGCCCGATGAAACTCAACTTGATGTTCTCGAAGATATCTGGCTAAAAGGAGATGAGATGGATCCATCAGAAGCACAATTGCCTGATGTTGGATATATGGATTCTGATAAAGATTCTGATTATGGGGCGCCAAAAATAAAAAAGATTTCTAAAGCCCGTAAAAAAAGGAAAATTGGCCCAAAGAAGGAGCCAAAAGAAAAAGTCAAAGAGGGTGAGGAGGAAAAGCTCAATAAAACCCAACAACCTCCAAAACCACGAAAAAGGAGAACTAGAAAATCCAAGAAAGTCCCTGAAGAGCAGTTACAAAATACGGCAGCCGTTGTCTCTAACTCTGAATCGCCCCTACATGATGTTAATCAGGTTCCTGTCAGTGTTAGTGAACCTAAACCTGATCCTGACCCACTGTTAAATAGTACAATGAACATTCCTGTTGTAAAAAGTGAAGTAAATGAAAAAAAGGAACCTAAAAAACGAAAATCATCAGTGAAAGATGGCGAGCAGAAAGAAAGGCCCAAAAAAGAAAAGATAAAAAGAGAAACAATAAAGAAAGAGCTGAAGGTCAATGAGAGTGAAGTAGAACAAAAAGCTGAAAGGAAGCCGAGAAAGCCACGCACTCCAAAAAAGAAAGTAATTGTTGAATATAACAACCCTCCGGAAGCATTCTTACCTAGTCAAACTGATTTGTCAGTTTTAAGTACTGAGATGAAAGAAACCCAGGTGGGCAAAATGGAAGATAAGAAAGCTGACAAAATAAATGATCCTCAAACACCACCCAAAACATATAAACCAAAAAAGCAGCGAAGAAAGCCACAAAAATCAATTTTATTGCCAACAAAATCAACTTTATTGCCACCAAATTCAAGTTTGTTACCACCAAAATCAAGTTTATTACCACCAAAATCAACCTCAGTATCACCAAAATCAAACTCATTGCCACCGAAATCTAATGCATTACCACCAGAACCATATCCGAGTTTGCGCACAGATCCAAACCCTCGTATACCAACAGTTGTAACACCCATCAACAAGAACCCTAGTGCATTTCAAGGAGAATTTCATAAGTTTATGGTTAAAAAACAAACCCTACCAAATACACCTCCAGCTCCAGCAGTCTTACCCACAATTCCTAAGAAGCGACCAAAAACTAAGTACACTGAGCCTGCCAGCACACCATTTAGAAGTGTATTAAGCTCACCTGATAAAATAGATTGGCCTATGCCTCAATGCCGGTACAATGATAATATTTTCCTTGAAGGCCCCTTAGACTTCAGAACACATTCTAATCAAACTGCATCAGAGGACCCTACAAATAGTCCAGATAAATATACATGGAGACATGACCAGAGCTTTAGCAACCAGCATATTACACCTCTGCAAAATGTACAACCTATGTATGGAGATCCAAACTCAAATTACTATCGAAGTCCGTACCAATCACCATGGTATCCATATAATTAATTAGTGGTTTACAGTATTCTTAAGTAACATGTCTGCATTGGCACATAATGTTAAGTTGAACACTATGAGATGTTTGTCAAGAATTTGTTCAGATATCACAAATTTTATATTCAGGTTGATTATATTATGACAAGTCTTGTATAAGCTTAATATAGATTTTAATGATGTAGAGTTTATTATCTATGGTAGTTCCCCTTACAATTTGTGGTTATACAGTAGCTTTAAATAAAAATCTAATACCGATTGTATTTGATATTGTGCAATTATCTCTTTATTTTGAAATATTATGGCAAAAGTGCTTCTTTAACTTGGAAAGAATAGTCTGTAAATATTTGTCATAATTTCCATTGTTACAAGAAATGCAGTCCTAATTTTAATTTTCAAGCAATAAAATCAGTGATTGACATTTTTGAAATAATTCATGTTTTAATTCAAATTTATCTGTTCTATCTTGATGTGAAATTAAATTAAAAAATATATGTAGAAATTTCATGTATTTATTTAATGGTATTTTAAGTACATATTTAAAAACTCAATAAAGCTTTTCAATTCAAGAAGTCACCTGTGTAAAATTTGCAAGGGTGGAAGTCATTTTAGTTTATAGCAAAATCAAACTTTTTTCATAATACCAATTAAATAAAAAATTCATTTTATGAAAATATGGCCTATTTTTTTTAAACAATTTTACTTAAATTGTTGACATCCTAATTTGCTTGAGATGTACAATTTAGTTTGTAAATAAACTATTAGATTGTCAGTAATTATACTTGATTGTAATTATACTTGAGATGGGGCCCTCTCCAACTCAATATAAAGAAACTCAGCTAAAATTATTTTATTTTTTAATAAGTCACTGTAAAATAGGTACATTTTATTTTACATAAACCAATATGAGTTAGTTAATTTTTAAAGTAACTTAATTTAAACAGTGTATTGGATTGAATTTTATGTATTTTATCTACATATTTAAAATAAATTTTATATTGATTTTGATAACTAATTAAAATGTACAGTAGTACCCATGTATTATTTCAAAATGAAGCAACATTAATGTTGAGTGTAAGAACCAAAGTCAGGACATTCTATTCTTTATCGTATTATATTTCTGGAATACATATTTTTATTTAGGTATATAATATACAGACCAAATAGTAAAATTAAAAATGCATGTGAATGAAAAACATGATCATTATTATCTATTTCTGTTTTTCTGAAAACAATGTCTTGGTTTTTGTTCCGTAATTTAAAAATATACTTAGCCATTAAAATGACTGATTTAATTTACTTTTGTGGGTATCACATTAATTTTAAGTTTGTATTTTTCACAAGTTTGACCTTTGTGCAAATAAACATTAGATAGATAATATTGTGTATTAATAAGTAATTTATTCATGATTGAAGGGGTTTTTTCCCTTATGCTAAAATGGGGTGAGTGGTCCTGCACTAATATTTTAAGAGATTTTTTCAAGGAAACTGAAATTATTTATTTATTAATTTAAAGTGGGAGTAGACATCGCAAATAGCATGAAAATTAAAAGTGTAAAATGGTCAATTTTATTAATAAAAGGTTTTATCTATATTCCTGTTTTGCTAAATTAATTGTTGTCAAGTAGCCGCTGTAGGACTTAAAAGGGCAGTTTATTTTTTTTATTTTTAAATGAAAGCTTCATCAATGATTGTAATTCTTGAATTTTTTCTAGCCATACTCTTGCCCTGTGTAACCAAATTTTAATTTGGTACAATCTGTTTTGCTATCTAGTTTGAATATCTATTTTGCCCACCCTGCTTATTGAATTGCATAGTATATCGACAGGAATTTTTAGGAATTTTATTTGTCATATTATACAGTTTCTTTAAACATTCACCGTTACCTTTAAACATTTTTTTTATATATTAGACAGCAATTAATCAATAAATTAACATGTTTAAGTGAAGTCCAGTCTGGAATATTTCTCCAATGCATGATGCAGTTTCAGTTAGTTACTTCCAAAGCAAGAAATATTAAAGATTTTTGTATTATTTGCTTTAATTTCCATATTAATATTACTTAATTAAAATTTTCTCCCCATAATTTTACAAATGTTTTGTAATAAATGTTGTATGTGATTGAAATGAATGCAATTTGAGTTATAAGTTGAAATGTTTTTGAATTTGGCTGTCTGCTACAGGCAGCTTCGCCAGTGTTGCAACTTTAATCATTAAGAAAAGTACCGGTAGTTCAGTACTGTTTGGAGATTTTATTTTATTATTTAGTTAGACATGTGTCTACAGTGATAGGGAGATAATGATTTATATTTAGTAGAAAAATTTGTAGGTCCTATTTTACTTTATGTGCTCAAAAATTTTCAACCATCTTTTTAATTCTGCTGAATTACGAAAAATGTAATTGTCGACTCATAAATATAGTGAATTTATTTTATTACTAGCTGTTCCTCGCGGCATCGTTCGCGTGTAATTTATTACGATTACATTTTATATTTTTTTTTTGCGCGACACCCTAATAACTTTTCTAAAATAAAAGTAGCCTAAGTTATTCCTTATAACGTTAGCTATCTGTCCCATCAAAATTGGTCCAGTTGTTTCGTGGATTAGTCTGAACAAACAGACAGATGACAAAAAAAAGTTTTTGCTGTAAGTATCATATACATATACTTTCATATGCATTTAGTAATAAGCAGATATTTTGACATTACAAACAGACACTTTAATTTTATGTGTTCGTATAGAGTCACTTAGGAATGTCTATGGAATCGATTTTAAATATTTATTATTTTTAATTTGTATTTGCTAAGTCACCTTTCACTGTTGACGTTAGCAAGTAATTGTAATGAAAAATATAATAATTATTAAATCTAAATATAATTGTTAGTATAATTCCGTGGTCGTGTAAAATAAAAATATTGATTTTAATTCTTAATATAATGATGATAAGTCTTATAACCATTTGAGCAATACAACATAACCTGGCAAGCTATAAAGACTAGAAAAATAAAAGCGATGCTTGGTGGTGTAGTAGTAGTATTTAAACAATAAGTTAGTTGATGCCAACGAGTAAGAGAACTTTACACCATTTTTAAAATTATGTATATATCGAATGGCAAAAGTCAATAATATTAATGTTAGGTATATTGTATTCCTTAAACTTGCAATCACAATACTTAATATACACCTGAAACTGGCAACCTGCAATGATGAGTGATATAATAAATAATATCAAATGGTTACGAGCCTTGATTTATTGTTCAGTGTAGTATTATATAGAAATTGAAAGTGTTAAATGGAATTCTGTCAATAAAGGCGAAATTAAAAGAGCTTTGAAGTTTTTTTTACGTCACCAATTAGTTTTTTTTTATGGTGACAAATGGTACACAGTCCACGTGATGCTAAGTGGATGTGATGGCCCATAGACATCTACATTTATCCCGAGCAAGAATCAAAATGCAGATGCGTTGTCACCCTGAGGACTAAGACCGAATGCCTCGTATCCAGTAAAAAGGCTCCGGTTCTCTACACGTACCATACGAAACACAACAGCGTTGAGCTTTTGTGTATTTGCGCTGGTATTCTGTGAGAGCGTGGTCCTTCCATGGTGGAGCCGACCGATTCATGCTACAAACATGTAACTGCAGCATGGCTTTACCACGTAATTATAACAAGCGAGCAACTACGGGAAATGATGTATAATTTCCTGTAGTTGGTCTTTTTACCGACTCCAAAAAAGGGAGGTATTCAATTCGACTGTTTTTTTATGTGTTAAATGCATTGTCACCCATGAGGACTAAGATGGAATGCCTCGTTTCAAGTAAAAAAGCTCTCCGGAACACAGCAGCATTGAGCTGCAAGTTTACATTGGTATTCTGTGAGAGCGTGGTCCTGCCCCGCTCGACCCATTCGTGCTACAACTATAATATAGCTGCAGCGTGGCTCTACCACGTATGAAAGTAACTACTACGCCTGTGCAGTAAGCCGTGTAGTGGCGGTGCAAGAATATCCACTACTCCATATCGTCCCGTGGGTGTCGTAAGAGGCGCCAGAGGGAGACGACAATAGAAGATGGACAGTATCTTCCTGATGCAACTAAAAATAATAAAAACTGCGGTTGTCAACCCGTCTGCGAGTCGTGGCAACTATGGCAAAATCGTACCTATCAGGCAATTTCTTTGGAAGAGGCGCATGTTCAGCAGTGGACCTTTATACTTTGTTATGGATAGATTCTTCCTTCCAGACCGAATTCCGGCCACGGCGGCCTGCCTCAACGGAGGCAAGCCATCGGCGCAGGACAGGATTATAGTGCCCAAGTGTATACGCAAGCACAGGTACACTCTCTATTCGCTCACTCTTATAATCCGATGGGACGGTAAACCGACACGACCGGAGAGATCAGGCGCAGGACCAATGGCTTTACGTGCTTTCCGAGGCACAGGGATGAGTCACCGCCAACTTCCTGACTCCGGGCAACTAACGAGAATTTTTTTGACGGAAAAACTTAATAATTAATTATTTTTGGCCCGACCCGGGATTCGAACTCAGGACCTCATGATCAGCAGTTGCGCTACTACAACCACTAGACCAACGAGGCAGTAACGATAGATAACGGACCAATGTAACTGTAATAAGGTGACTAATGAGCACGCAGTCCTTCTGATGGTAAGTGGATGCTGTGGCCTTTAGACATCCACATTTATCCTCAATGAAGAATCAAAATGGTTTGACTGCTCTGTGGTGCAGTGGCTTAGCAATGAGTAGCTGCGCTGGGGGCCGCGGATTCGAATTCCGCACGGAACAAGTATTTGTATGGCCTACAAATAATTGTTCCGGGTCTGGATATTTGTCCTTGTGCAATTTGTGTATGTAAACTGCCTCCACGATACAAGAGAAAATCCTAATGTGAGGGTAACGTGTAATAACGTGTACATATATGATTTGAATTTCGATTTATTTTAATATATTTTTTTTATTTAATTTAAAATTTTTGTTTTATATTTTTGTAAAATATCAGTGCCGTAGACTTCTACTCCGTTCACATGTTACACGCTATTTTTTTTCCATACGGTAAAAAGGTCATCCAGTATGTTACACACAGAATGTCTAGTGACTAGGATTAATGATATCGATAAAATAATTATCGTGGAAGCATCATAACTCCTTGAAAAATGAAGCTTCATAACTCTTTGACAACTTTTTTTTTATGATATTTCTTTTTGAGTCTCCGATCAGCGTATCTGGACAGAAACATATCGGCGTATCATACGCCCCTGGTATTTTTATTTTATTTATTTATTTTACATAAAAAAAAATTTACGCAGTTACAGATTTACAGTCAGTCGAAAGGCTCAGGAGTTTGTTAGCAGAAAAAATGCTCTCTTTCTTCTTAACGTTAAAAGTAGCTTATTACAAATATACTAAGTACCTCTAATATAAAAAACCAATAGTATTAATATAACATTAATCAGTAATTTAAAGGACAACGGCATTTTTCATATATGCATAAATTTTGCATGTACATTGTACACATAGGTACACATATACATACATACATATGCATACATAATTATTAGGTACAGTTTACCTATAATGTTGTACAATGGATCGTCGCGATACATTCATTTTTTTACTATTTATAGTTGATAACAGATATCTAATTTACTTCCTTACGATTAGGGATGCCACCTTTTTTTTTTGAACAAATGTAATACTTTTCCCAAAAAAGATGCAAAAATATAGTACTTTTGAGAAATTCCTGAGAAAATAAAAGTACATTTATTTTTAATCTTTATTTCTGTATGTACTCAATACAAATATGAACGTATTTTTCGATTTATATTTGTTATTGCTCTTGCTTTGGTCATCAATGGTCTAGCCACCTTACTTTCCTATTACTCGTAAAATAGTTACAGGAGTCTGAGCAATTTAAATACACATTAAAATAAATTAAATTTTAATTTTTAACTAAGTTAATGCACATTCTTCTTTTCTTTGTTCTTTCTATTTCACATTCATGATGGAAAAAATACAACAAAGCGATAGTTGAATAGGGGATAAAAATATAGTATTTTTCGTACAATATTATTTTTCTACAATACTATATAGTACAAATGACTGAAATATAGTACGACACCATATATTGTAGTACGGGTGGCAACCCTACTCACGTTATCAGTTAGATAATATTTTTTTGCCTCGTAATAAATCTTTTAACGTTTGTCATATCAATGCCCAAGGCATTCCAAGACACTTTTCCTAATTTAAAGAAGCATTCTTACTAGACTGTGTCGATGCTATCTTAATATCTGAGAGTTGGCTAAAACCATCTATTATGTCGAGTTTGTATCCATTACCCAATTTCATTCTTATACGTAAAGCTGGCTTTCCACTATGGGATATAATTTATATTATATCCCGAAATATAAATTATATCGCACGATTGCCCTTCACACTGTGAGATATATCTTTTAACCAGTGTGCGTTCGTCATTGGACGATCTGAGGATGTAGCGGAAGGGTGTGCGGGGTACAGGAGGTGAAATATAATATGAAAATATCGCTTGGTCGATCGAAAAAATATTTATAGTTTGGGATGTAATATATATTATATCTCAGTGGAGACGGTGTTTAAAAGTACGGTGAGCGATATTAATTTATATCTCGAGATGTAATATAACAACTACCATGTGTATAATACATATGTGTGACATGGACATTAAACATGATCTTTGTTTTGTCCATGTTCATCCTAAGACCTATCCGTTGGGAGGCACTATTGAGGTCATTGAGCATAATGCTTAGGTCCTCTAGCGATTCTGCCATAAGGACTATATCGTCGGCAAATCGAAGGTGAGTGATGTACTCGCCACTGATGTTAATGCCGTATTCTTTCCAGTCCAATAGCTTGCAAACGTCTTTCAATGCAGCGGTGAAGAATTTCGGGGAAATAACGTCACCCTGTCTTACATCTCTCTGCAGTTGGATAGGTTTCGAACTCTGGTTCTGTACTCGGATAGCCATCGTAGCCCTACTGTACAAACACTTCAGCACTTCCATATACCGACAGTCAACTTGGGCCGCTGAAGGGGCTGTAGCACCGCTCAAATTTCGACGGAATTAAAGGCAAGGCAAGGCATGCACCTGGTAAGACATGCAGGAAGTCGATAGACGCAGGCGGCTTAGGACCGTGCTTTGTGGCATACCTTGGGGGAGGCCTATGTTCAGCAGTGGACTTGAGAAGGGCTGTAATGATGATGATGATGATGTAATATAAATTATATTATATCCCATAGTGGAAAGTCGGCTTAATGATCGGACTGAGAAGGTGGGAGGTGAGGTAGCTATATACCTCCGATCATATATTCCTTATAAAGTTCTATCTTCCCTTTTCCCTATTCTACCACTGCTGAGTTTTGATTTCCAGAAATCAACATTATGGATGCCAGTGCTAGTACAATTTTAGGTGTATAATTGTCCTTATGTGGATTATTTTGCCTCACTTGAGACGGATCTTGATACCATTGGATCTGAGTACATATATCGCAGCCCTAGCTTAATTGGCCTTTCAGTTAACAGCCTAGCCTTTTAACTAAACGACGCCGTTCAACTAGCTGCCTAAACGATATTCAGCATTAGCGTTTGTTACAATATTTAATAAACTGGCTGGCTAATGCTTAGGCCATTCGTACGATGGGGTGAAGCAGCACCGTTCAACTAGCGGCCTGAATGATATTCAGCCCATGCGTTTCAGCCGATACGTCTAAAATAAACGTTTCATGTCTAATTATGCACTATGCGCTATAATGATTTCTTAAATTTACGTGAACGCTACACATTGAATAAAACTAAATTTACGGATTCTATCGCGTTTATTTAACTGATTTTACTTATTTTTAACTCCCGACGTTTCGTCGTGACGTGAAGCACCGACGCTCCGGGAAGTCTGCAGTCTGTGAACATGTTGAAGATCGTCCCCACCATTACATCAGATTTGATAAACCACAAATCCTCGCAAAAGAACACCGATTCCTACCAAGGATGATACGCGAGGCTATTGAAATTAAAAAACATCCTAATTTCAATAGAGAAGATGGTTGGGTGCTGCCATCTGCTTGGGATCCTATAATTAACAAAATTAAACTCAAACCCAAGCATACCACTGCAAGACTTCAAGATTTTGCACGTGGTAGAGCCATGCTGCAATTATATTAGTAGTATAGTTGTAGCACGAATGGGTCGGCTCGACCGGGGAAGGACCACGCTCTCACAGAATACCAGCGTGAAATAGTAGCTTAATGCTGCTGTATTTCGTATGGTGAGTGTAGAGAACCGGAGACCCTTTTTACTGGAAATGAGGCATTCCATCTCAGTCCTCACGGGTGACAACGCATCTGCATTTTGATTTGTAATGGAAGATAGATGTAGATGTCTATGGGCCGCAGCAACCACTTACCATCAGGTGGACTGTGTGCTCGTTTGTCACCCTATCCTATATAAAAAAAAAGATACTGTAAGTTCGTTTTGCGTAAATCGGATCAAAAATTAATATTCAAAAACTGAAAGTAGCCGGGCTAACAATGACATTGGGACGTCAAACATCTCAGTCCCCCCCGTGACCATGGTTGCTGTAAAGCACCCGAAACGTCGGGAATTAAAAATAAGTAAAATCAGTTAAATAAACGCGATAGAATCCGTAAATTTAGTTTTATGCATTATGCGCTATGTTAAATAAATTTACGCGGCTTTGGGGCAGTCAGCAGGCAGTTGCACCCTAAGATACTGTCGCTGATATTACAAGATAGTCGCAATGTTGTATTAGACGCAGCGGCTGAATATCATTCAGGCCCTTAGTTAAACATAAAAAGGCTAAGCTGAGAATTAAACAGCTAATTAAGCTGGTTCGCTTCGACAACTTGTACCTACTATATTTCAATAAACTTTGGAAAACATCATCAAATAAAACTAAATTTACGGATTTTATCGCGTTTATTTCACTACTTTTACTTATTTTTAATTCCCGACGTTTCGGGTGCTTTACAGCAACCATGGTCACGGGGGGGACTGAGATGTTCGACGTCCCAATGTCATAGTTAGTCCGGCTACCTTCAGTTTTTGAATATTAATTTTTGGTCCGATTTACGCAAAACGAGCTTATAGTATCATGAAGTCTTGCAGTGGTGTGCTTAGGTTTGGGTTTAATTTTGTTAATTATAGGATCCCAAGCAGGTGGCAACACCCATCCATCTTCTCTATTGAAATTTGGATGTTTTTTAATTTCAACAGCCTCGCGTATCATCCTTGATAGGAATCGGTGTTCTTTTGCGAGAATTTGTGGTTTATCAAAACGAATGTAATGGTGGGGACGATCTTGAACATGATCGCAGACTGCGTCTGATCAGTGTAGTGTTCGCGTAAATTTAAGAAATCATTAAACATCATCAAATTTGTTGTTTGCCGACTCCATATTGACAGTTTGTAGAGTTTCAGCGCTAGGTATCAGAAAGTGGAACTAAATTTAAACGAACTGGCTAGGCAAGTAATGAAACGTCAAGTCATTTGCCTAGCTATTTGATGAAATGGCTGAATATCATTCAGGCCGCTAGTTGAACGGCGCTACACATACACTGCATGTTAATAGGTGATTTCAACACTGATTTGTTAAAAAATACTTCTCGCTCCAAAATATTTCGATCAATCATTGAATCAGTCGAACTTTACATTCGCCCATTGGCGGCAACTCATAGAAATACTGACACTGATGATTCGTTGATTGATCTCATCATTACTTCCTCTTCTGATCATGTAATTCAGTTTCGACATCTCTCTGCTCCTTGTTTCTCACGTCACGACTTGATTTACTTTTCATATAAACTCTAACCTCCAAAACAGAAACCCATTTTTGTGAAGTTGCGCAATTTCTCTAGAATAAATATTGAGAGTCTCACGAGAGACGCGTCTTCAATTGCTTTTGGATCTTTGGTGGCAGCTTCTAACGTCGATGATAAAATATCCTTTCTTAATGATACCATCCTGAATCTGTATAATATTCATGATCCTGTACATTATTTAAAAGTCAAGCGTTCTCCTGCTCCCTGGATAATTAAAGGGGTACGAGTGACAATGGCACGGCGAGATCGGGATTTACAGAAGTTTAAAAAGGATCACTCTTAACTAAATTGGTCTAACTTCATATTGCTAAGAAACAGATACAATCGGGTGGTACGAAATGCTAAATGCCACTACATTCATGACTACTACTACATAACTATTTCTTCAGTCACTGATGTGTGGAAATTCCTTAGACCTCTCGGAGTTAATAAATTAAATTCCCTGGAATATGGCTCCTCTCTCAATTTGAGTGACATTAATCGTCACTTGGTTTCTTTTACTTCATTATGGCGCAATCACACTTGATCGTTAGCTCGTATTCGATTGCCTATGGAATTCAGACCAACGACTAAGTGTAAATGAACGGAGTCGAGTACGCCCGTCTTTGTACAATCTATTACAGCTTTCATTTTGATTTCATTCCAACGGAGAGATATCTTCAACGACGAGTAAAACAATGTAAATAATGCATCGGGTGCCCGAATTCGAGTAACGTCTTTCGTGCATCCGAATAAGGGCTAACGACCGAGTGTGATTGCGCCCTTAGTCCGTTCTCAAACTATTGCTTTTTTTTTTTTATTATATCTTATGGTTTTACTATATAATCACTGCAGCCTCTCCGGATCCCTGACTTTAGTTTCTCCCCTGTTACTCAGCATGATACAAAAAAGCTTTGTTTACCATTAGATCCAAAGCTGTAAGTTATGATGAATGTAGTGAGCTAATGGTGTCTATGATACTTGAGTTTCTACTTCCAACTACATCCACAGAATAAATAATAGTACTACGTACTTCAATGTCGCGGCGGCGCCTTTGACAAGATGCGACACGTTCTGTGGCGGCATCCGCATTCTTGATAAGCTGTAGTTTTGTTTTTTTTTTTTTTTTGAAAAACTTTACCCCTACACTAGGATTTTCTCCTGTATCGTGGAGGCAGTTTACAAACATAAATTGCACAAGGACAAACATCCAGACCCGGAACAACTATTTGTAGGCCATACAAATATTTGTTCCGTGCGGGAATCGAATCCGCGGCCCCCAGCGTAGCCATTTATTGCTAAGCCATACTGCGCCACAGAACCATCGATTTACACTCTTTATAAGTTATAATGAATTAACAATTAATGATTTAAATTGGATACTTTTAAGTGTCTCAAAATTTTGTCGATTCTATTTCAAGTTAAAAGAAAAGTAAAAGTTATAAAAATAGTGAAATTTCAATATCGCATTTCCAACTTTACAAAGCGCAATTTCGGCCTCACATTGAATACTGTTCTCATCTCTCGGCCGGGGCACCCCAGTGCCAGCTTCTTCCACTTGACCGCATCCAGCGTAGAGCGATTCGTATCGTCGACGACCGAGTTCTTCCTGATCGGCTCGATTCACTGGCGCTGCAGGGATGTTGCATCCCTGTGCGTTTTCTATCGTATCTACCGTGGGGAGTGTTGTGAGGAATTCTTCGGATTAGTTCCAATCATGTACTTACTAAATTGTTTGTTAACTTGTCCCCAGGCATGCCTTAACGTGCTGACCAAGCAGGAGGCCTCTCCGTGCGTGGAGAAAGAAGAAGTCAAAGTAGAAGTGGAGAGATTCATCGACCACGCACGACAAATGGAGGCTTTCTTCTTGCAGAAGAGGTAGCTTAATAAAGAATATCAGTTATATGTTAAAAAAAATATTCAAAAATGTACTAAACAATCACGGCGGCCAGTCTTAACGGAGACTAGCTATATGCACAGAACAGAACTCTAGTGTGTGTGCGTAAACACAAGTACACTCTCTGTTGCCTCACTCTCATTAGACATGTGTCAATCGTTCATTTCTCGTGACTGAATTGTTCTAGTACATTTCGTCACTCGTACCGGTACATTCGGATCGATCATTGAAATGGATCATTTCGGGCTCCAGTACCCTACAATAAAAACAATTCATTCAGATCATTCGGCATTGAGTCGGTTTTCGACATTCACAATTCACACCAATCACGAATTAAAAAGGTTCCGTCAATTGTTCTGTGATTGGTTGTACCGGAACATTCAAAAACAGACAAATGAACCATCAATACTCTTAAGTGTACCGGAACGAATCATTCATGATTGACACATGTCTAACTCTCATAGTCCGATGGGACGGTGACCCGACACGACCGGAGAGAGTCCAACTTCAAACAAAAAAGGTTACAGATGCGTTGTTACCTCTGAGGACTGAGATGGAATGCCTCGAAGCGTGTAATTTGGCTGGCGCCCTTCAGATCGGGATATAGCAGCTCCAGTCCGTCTGATGGTAATTGGATGTTGTGGCCCATAGACATCTTCATTTATCCACGATTGAGAATCAAAATACAGATGCGTTGTCACCCGTGAGGATTAAGGTGGAATGCCCCGTTTCTAGTAAAAAGTCTGAAGTTCTTTACACTCACCATACGAAACACAGCAGCATTGAGCTGATATTTTACGCTGGTATTCTATTGACAGCCTCTTTGCTCTAGTGGTTATATAGTAGTGTGACTGCTGATCTGTTATTGAGCGTATCTAACAAGAATTTCTCAGTAGATGCCTGGAGTCAGGAAGTTGGCGGTGTCTCACCCCCGTGCCTCGGAAAGCACGTAAAGCCGTTGGTCCTGCGCCTGATCTCTCTCCGGTCGTGTCGCTTTACCGTCCCATCGGATTATGAGAGTGAGGCAGTATAGAGTGCACCTGTGCTTGCGCATACACTTGGTCTACGTTTAGTCTACGCTAGTCTACATTGAGGCAGGCTGCCGTGGCCGAAATTCGGTCTGGAGGACATTATTATTATTAGTTGCATATGTGTGCGTCCAACTGTGAACATTTAAGAGGTTAATGAAGGAAGGAAAAAGAAAGAGGTGTGTATAAGTGCGTGTCAAGAAGTTGAGCATGGTTTAGGCATCACTTGATGTCTGATGTGATGATGATGATGATGATTAGTCTAAACTGAAAATATATTCTTATCGCTAACTCCATAATATAAAACAGGTTGGAACTTGTTTCGCTTACCTGTAAAATTAAGGCGCTCAACGATTCTCATTAGGTTACTACGTGGTATGTCCCCTTTTCTGCCAGAGGTTGTCTAGGTTGGTTTAAAAATATATATAATAAAGGTGAGAAACGAGCTACCAGTCCACCTGTTGATAAGAGGATGATGTGGCATATAATCATCTTCATTTATCGTCGATTAAGAATCAAAATGCAGATTCGTTGTACTGAGGATTAGGATGGAAATCCTTGTTTCCAGTAAAAAGGTTCTAAATATTCTTACACTCACCATGCGAAACACAGCAGCATTAAGCTGCTATTTTACTATGATATTTTGTGAGAGTGCACGAATGGGTCGTCTCGACCGGGGTAGGCCACTCCGGTCAAGCCGACCCATTCGTGCTACAACTAATATAGCTGTGGCGTGGCTCTACCACGTATGACCATCCTCTCTACCTAATTCTGCTGTCCAATATAGAGTACTTGTACTTTTGCATTTTATTAGGTTTGATTAGCGCTGCGCTTTGCGCTTTACAACTATTAAGCTTAGATCGCACTCTACGAATTTTTCGACCCAGGTTCCTACTGTCGGCCATGAAGCCGGAGCTCCTCGTGAAGGAGGACAACAATGAGCTGAAGTGTGAGTTGCAGCGGAAGGACGAGCTTCTGCGACGGCACTACGACAAAGTCAGCCAGTGGCACAGTCTGCTCGCGGACTTGCAGGTGAGAGAATAGTGACTTTGTAGTAGGTTCCTTCTCTCTTTTTATTCGGACTCTATAGTTTTTTATGTGTACCTCATAACTTTTATCTGCGCGAACCGATTTTGATGATTCTTTGTTTATCTGAAAGCAGGTGCTTCTCATGTAATCATATAAATTTAATCAATATGAAGCTTTAATAATGCGTATTTTATTGACTTCGAATACATTGATAATGTTATCATTTTAATTAATATTAAAGTCGGTTGTACAAATATTTTTAATTTTACCACTTGTTTTGTGAATGTTACTCCTACACTAAGATTTTATCATCTACCGTTGAGGCACTTTACATACATAAATTGTATAAAGACAAATATGCTAACATTATAAATGTTCCCTTTGACTCACTTGGTAAGATTAAAATACTTGTTTTTGTTAGGAGTTAGGTATAGTGCTTTAAGTTCGCGGTTCGCACCCTGACATAAGACTGTTGTGGTGTTTTCTTCCAAGCCATACAAATATATGGTCCGTGCCGGATTTGAACCCGCGTCCCTCGGTGCCGCATTACTCAGCCGTCAACGTTTTTCCTCCTCAGTCCTCAGGGGTGACAACGCATCTGCATTTTGATTCTTAATCGAGAATAGATGTAGATGTCTATGGGTCACAGCAACCACTTACCATCAGGTGGGCTGTGTGCTCGTTTGTCACCCTCATTCTATAAAAAAGTCATATATAAACTTTAATTTAATAGTTTTAAAATCATATATTTAGACAATTATAAATAATTTTTAGACAATCTTGAACAGAATCTCTTAGGGTTGTTAAGGTTTCGGCTTCGTATTTGGCTTCGGTCGAAAGTTGTGGGATAGGCGATAATAACGTTAACGGCTACGCCTTCGGCCGGACACTAGAAGTAACCCATAGCAACCTCCTACTACAACCGCGGGACTAAATGCGTTGGTTATGCTTCAACGCCGCCACCTGTGTGGTGGCACTTCATACGGAACCCTTGAAAAATCTGCGGCTGTCAATACGCCCCCGCACATCGTATTAACTATGGCAATTAATTACTTATTAATTATATAATTATGAAATATTAATATTATATATGAATATACATATATATTTATAAGTATGTGTATTTATCTTATCTATGTACTTATATACCATTCTAAATTATGCGTCTTTATTTCTATTTTATGATTTATAATAAATATAATGTCAAACCACACACATTTTTTATTGTTTTCTTGCAATTTTGTCCATCCAAATCCAAAGCTTGTCTGGAAGAAATCACCCTTAGCGATAAGATCGCATATTGTACCACATTTCTTTCTCTCCTTTTTTTAAAAATATTTATATTTTTTTGGCGTGCAATAAAGTGTTATCTATCTATCGAATCTACTCCTATAAATTTTATTCGTGGTAGAGCCATGTTGCAGTTATATTAATAGTATAGTTGTAACACGAATGGCTCGGATCGACCGTGGAGGGACCACGCTCTCACAGAATAGGTAGCTTAATGCTGCTGTGTTTCAATGGTGAGTGTAGAGAACGGAGACCCTTACTGGAAACGAGGCATTCCATCTTAGTCCTCACGGATGACAACGCATCTACATTTTGATTTGTAATCGAGGATAGATGTAGATGTCTATGAGCCGCAGCAACCACTTACCATTAGATGGACTGTGTGCTCGTCAAACTGTCCTTTAAAAAAGCGATCTAGAGGGGAGGTCTATGTACAGCAACACGCTTGGCGAGGGTGTTCACAACCGCAAGTTTGTTTCCTATTTTTAAGTTGTCATCAGGAATATTCCGTTGCTCATCTCCTGTTATAGTTTCCCCTTGCTGCCTCAAAGAGCACGGGACTTGTGGACCATTGTGTAAAACTATACGGTTTCCCCAGGGTCACACGGTTTACAACAAATGCCAGCAACAACAACAGCAGCAGCAGACCTCGCAGGCTCCACTTCAGCAGGCCGCTTCGCCCATGCAGCAACCTTGCGCCGTCCAACAGAGCGTTCAGGTATGTGATGCGCACCATGTAATGGATAATGTTAATGTTTTCCAGACCGATTTCGGTCACAGCAACCAGTTTCATTGGAGACCAGCGATCTGCGCAGGACAGGAGTATAGTTGCACTCTTTTGACCGTGGAGCAGCCAATGCTCCATGTGGTGGTAGTTTGGAGCTCTTCTATACTGGATGACCTTTTTTACCGTCTGGAAAAAAAATTGGGTGTAACATGTGAACGGAGTAGAAGCAATGATGTCAAAAGGAAGGATAGGCCCATCTAAATATTTCACTTATAACTTTTTACAAGAAAAAGTAGCGCATCTGTCATATTACAAACATCATATCAATAACACCACGTAACCAGGGTCGAATTTCGTAGTATAATATTTTCCCAATTATACCATTATTTCATAGTTTGTAGTATGTAGTAATGTAATAAGACTAAGCGAAAATACCATAATTTTACCTAAACATCGACTTTTATTATTGGGTCCTTTTACTTTTTAATATTAAAAAGAATGAAGAAGCAATCAAGAATTTCTGAATTGTACATGAGTACCGCGTTTTTTTAAATAAAATAAAAATTAGCTCCCTTTCTGGTCGATCGTTACTAGATTGATGCATTTATGTTCCATCCTTGATACAACTATAATGAGGGGCTACCACGATAAAAACTCTGTGCTCCAGAAGCAATCGGTTTGAAAACAGAATTTGAAAATATTTTATGTATCAGATTTTCAGATTCAATTAAGCATATATGGTTTTGTACTCTTTTCATTTTACTCTTATTGAATATAACATATATTATGTAACAACATTCAAAATTAAATTTACACTAAGTTCTTCCGATAAAAATTAAACAGAAATAAAAATAAAATCGTCAAAAAACGAAACGTATAGATAAACTAGACGCGTGACGACAAAATCTCGGCACATGGAAAAAAAACGTGAAACGACAAACGTAATATAATTTTTGAAAAATAGTATTATTTTATACTAACTGTAAAATAAAACTTTAAAAATGCGTTTATATAGTAATTTAATTGTAATAAAATTAATATAAGGCTATTTACCGATGATACGATATCCCATGTTTTTTTAATCTTTGTATCGTGATTTTTGCATTCTTTTACCACGCAAGTATTATATTTATGACAGGAAAATCTGTGCTGCGCGCGCACCACTGTCGACAAATTCGCGTTGGCCATAAACTGTAATTTTAGGGCCAGCGCACTGGTCTGTTTTAGTTGTTCGGTCGGTCCGGTCCTTACGCTAGTAATATATAAGTCAATGAGTAGAAGCCTTATAGCACTGATATTTTACAAAAAATAATGACAAAATTTTGAATTAAACGTTTGAAAAAAATTTTTTGAACAAGTACTTTGCTCTTTGTCCTTGAGCCTATGACCGTGCAAAGTGGCAAGGTCAAAGATGACTAGTAAATTTATTGATTTATTGCTGTTAGTAAAGTATGGTGGACATGATTTGAATGCCGATACATTTTAATTTATTACTTTATTTTATTTAAAATTTTTGTTTTTAGTTTTTATAAAATATCAGTGCCATAGGCTTCTACTCGGTTCTACTTCTGCCCTTTTTTTCCAGACGGTAAAAAAAGGTTATCCAGTATGTACCGCAGTTCTTAGAAACTTTGAAAGCGTGATTTAGAGCACATTGGGCACTCGGCGTTTCGTTCGGCGCACGTTAATAGCATACATACTACGTCGCAGTAAGATGGTTAAAGCCGTGATCTATTTATATCACTATATATAGATAGTTATGATCAACTTTCAAATACCTATATTATGGTATATAGCTATGTTGGGATGTAACTATATAACGGCTTTAACCATCCTCCTGCTACACATACACCGCCCTCAGTATGGCGTGATCGCTCTTGGAAGTCATCAATAAATAAATCCGTATCAAAATGCTAACAAATCAATATCAAAATGATATCCATTTTTGTCAACGCATGTGTCCACTCTACATGAAAGCGCGATCCAATGTTCAAGAAAAAGGCAGCCCATGTATCTAAAATGCGCAATGAGCGTTCTAACACAACTGCGCAGTTCTGACAATGTGCCTCAAACTATAAACCTCATTTTCGCATATACGAACAAAGAGGCAGTCGAAAAGGCGCACCATACGATGAGATATAGAATAGACCTTATATAATGATTTCTTATTACAAACCGGTTGGTGATCATATCCTAGACGGCCCCAACCAGTACATCAGATTTGATAGACTACAAATCCTCACGAAAGGACATTGATTCCTACCAAGGATGATATGTGACGCTATTGAAATTAAAAAAAAACATCTTAATTTCAATAGAGAAGGAGGCTGGGTACTATCACCTGCTATGGATCCTGTAATTAATAAAATTAAAACTAAACTCAAGTATACTACCGCAAGACTTCAAGACACAGTAAGTTCATTCTGCGTAAATCGGACCATAAATAATAATTAAAAGCTGAAGGTACTCAGGGTTAACACTGACATCGGGACGTCAGTCATCTCAGTACCCAGTGACCATGGGTGCTAGAAAGCACCCGAAAAATACTTACCTTACCTTACAAATATATTTATGTATATTAACTCTGAGCTGGTTAAAATACGCAGATCACATAAACTTAGCTTACGGTTGACAAATCTTCACTATTCAATCATCGCTCCACAGATTATAGGATAATATGCAGATAATTTTTTTTTGATAATACTGAATAGATACATGATCTTAAAGGCCACCTATTGGTAAGTGACTACTGAACTTCAGAACACCTCCAGGCAACTTAAAACAAAGGAGGCTACGGTGTGTTGTCACCTCTAAAAAGATGGAATGCCTCACAGCTAGGGTTGCCAGGTCTTAACACCGAAAAGGCGAACAGACCAGCGAACTTGCCAGACATTTTGGTAAAATGGCCGGACACCCTTAATTTTTAGTCTTAGTATACATGACAATTATTTTAGAGTAAAATAATGCTTTTTATAATTTACCATAAAATCCAATGATTTCAAAAGGAAGGATAGGCCCATCTATCCAATCCAAAAATCCAATATTTTACTCATAACTTTTTCATACAAGAAAAAGTAGCGCATCTGTCATAATACAAACGTCATATCAAAACACCACGTAACCAGGGTCGGATTTCGTAGTATAATTATCCTAATTGTACCATTATTTCATAGTTTGTAGTACATAGTATCGTAATAATACTAAGCGAAAATACCATAATTTTACCTAAAGGTCGATTTGTATTATTATTGGGTCCTTTTACATTTTAATATTAACCCTATGATATCGAGAATTTCTGTATTGTACATGAGTATCGCGTGTTTTTAGTAACATTAGAATTAGCTCCCTTTCTGGTCAATCGATGAAAAAAGAAACATGAAACGTCAAACGTGATATAATTTTTTTTAAATAGTAAAATTTTATTTTCCATGTACATTATTTTTGAGAGTCTGAATCCAACCCTGGCCTAATCTTGGTAACGTAACTAAACTAACTGTAAAATAAAACTTTAAAAATGCGTTTATATAATAATTTAATTGTAACAAAATTAATATAAGGTTATTTACCGATGATACATTATCCCATGTTTCTTTTAAATCTTTGTATCGTAATATTGCATTCTTTTACCAAGCATTAACTAGACATATTTGTGACAGACAATCTGTCAAAAATCAAATCTGTCCTACGCGCGCACCACTGTGGACCGATTCGCGTTGGCCATAAACTGTAATTTTAGGGCCTGCGCACTGGTCTGTTTTAGTTGTTCGGTCGGCTCGGTCCTTACGCTGGCAATATATGTATAAGTCAATTATAAAATCTTCTTAAATTCTAATGAAATGGCAATAAAATTGAATGAATCATTCTCATTTATTATTAATCATTTAATATTCATTAAAATATTTAATTTTTTTTTTAATTTTCTTCACCATTTGCCTATATTACTTAATCTGAATCTTCACTGCAAATTTGGCAAGTTATTGCAAAATAACCCTCTATATAGCGCAGTACTTTGGAACTGTGATAATTTGATTTAGGCTTCGGTGCGTATTGCATGTGCTGTGCCTACCACAGTACTCTGTGGAGTGCCACTACAGTACTCTGTTGGCAGTGCTCTGTGGAGTGCCACTACAGTACTCTGTTGGCAGTGCTCTGTGGAGTGCCGCTACAGTACTCTGTTGGCAGTGCTCTGTGGAGTGCCGCTACAGTACTCTGTTGGCTTCTCCTGTTAGGGAAGATGTGTTTGACTCTTGGCACACGGATTTATTATGGCAGTACCACAGAGTACCTTTGACACAGCTGCTCGTCGGCACCAGCCGTAGATTTTTCTAGCGTTTCCATTGCCGCCTCTTATCACATTTCATCATCGTCATAACCTTTGCCGTTTGGTTGCGGTTGAAGAGAATCAATCACCTTTTTCGGTTGTAAGAGATGACTACTGACAAAGTCAGAAAGATGTAGTGGCTTCCGATGGCCGGACTGGTGATGGGTTCGCTCGCTTTTTTCTTTATATCTATGGGCTTGTTGCTAAACATAGCCCCACCAGAGAATGCCAGAAAGGACGCTCCTGAGCAATCTGCATCCATCGACTTCCTGCATTATGTTAGGTCGTCACTCCATCCAGGGGGAGGAGAGGGGGAAGCACGCGCCCTGCACTTTGCTTACCATTACAGGGCTGCCATTGAATTATTAGCAGTCTGTAATTGTTGTGATAATTTTGTAATAGAATAAGAATAGGGGTGACAAACGATTAGATGTATAGTTGTAGCACGAATGGGTCGGCTCGACCGGGGAAGGACCAAGCTCTCACAGAATGCCAGCGTGAAATAGCAGCTTAATGCTGCTGTATTTCGTATGGTGGGTGTAGAGAACCGGAGACGCTTTTTACTGAAAACGAGGCATTCCAGTTGGTGAGAGCGCATCTGCATTTTGTTTTGTAATCGAGGATAGATGTAGATATCTATAGGCCACAGTAACCACTTACCATCATGTGTACTGTGTGCTTGTTTGTCACCCTATCCTATAAAAAAAAATAAAAAAAAACGAGCACATAATCTACACGATGTTAGGTGGATGCTGTGACCTATAGACATCTTACATCTATCCTCGATTATGAATCGAAATGCAGATGCGTTGCCACCCCTGAGGACTAAGATGGAATGCCTCGTTTCCAGTTAAAAGCGTCTCCGATTCTCTACACGCACCATACAAAACGAAGCACCGGAGCGTTAAGCTGGTATTCTGTGAGAGCGTGGCCCTTCACCGGTCAAGCCGACTCATTCGTGTTTCATCCATAATATAGCTGCAGCGGGGCTCTACCACGTAAAAAGTATAACAGGCAGCGAGGCTCAGCTCTCAGTAGCAATACATGTATACTTCGATTGAATTTGGTTGCAGGTGTAGTGTTCGCTTCAAGTTACCGTTGGTCACCTGCACCATCACACTGTGACTATCAGCTGCAGTATTCACTTACTGTCCATCCTTACCATATCCATCATCAACACCGACATGGCTCTACCACGTATTTAAAGTAATTTGAAAACTTTTCCTTTTAGGCCCAACAGATGGCAGCGGCGGCAGCAGCCCAGCAAGCGGCACTTCAGCAACAAGCGCTACAACAGCAGCAGGTACCGCGTCCGCCCCACCCTCCCGCCTATCCCAGTGCTGGGCAACGCCGGTAGCCCTCAATAGTTTGCTATTGTCGCTGCGTTATATGTGGGCTATCGTCGTTGAGGGAATTGTATTTGTAAACCTAGAGTACAATTGAATGTCTCAGAAATATATTTTGAAAATAAATATAAATTGAAAAATGTCTACCAACTGTATCAAAGGTCTACTCGCTATTTAAAAAAATGGAAATAAAAGAATGGCGTCGTTAAAAACAATAAGTGATATTTAATTAATTTATTAGTTATTAATAAAGTGCTTATTAAGTACATTATATTATAAATAAAGGAGAAAATATGGACCGGGCTATGCTATTCACAAAAAAATTTAAAAAAAAATTAAACGAACGATTCGTCGAAATTATTTTCAATATAATGAGGGTCCGCCATTTATGTTTGACATTCAGTTGGATTCTATGAAAATTATAATTAACGGCTTAGAATTGTTTACTTTAATTTTTTGTCCTTTATTTTTCGTTTTATTTACTTTATGTAGATAGGTTGCTTTTCCGTAATTATTGATAGCTTGAAAATATTGTTTGCGATAGGTTTTAATTTCTAACATTTTTTAATTTGTAATTATTTCAGTATTTAGTAAAATTATTATTTTAACCTAAGTGAGAGTCAGTAAATATACAGGGTTATTTTTCAAAGATTAGCCAAATTTTAAACTTAAGTTCAAATATATAAATAATTATATACCTACCGTTATTGCAGTTTTTGAAAATAGGAGTAAATAAGGCTTGTACTTTTATTTGATATTATCCCAAATTAAATGTGATTTATGGGCAACAACGTTTTTTTAGTTAAAATAGTGCATAACCATGCATTTTGAATTTAAAAGATAAAAAGAACAGAATGTTTGAGATTTTTTTTAAATAAATTTTTCTTCAACATTTGCCTATATTACTTATTCTCAACCTTCTCTGTAAATTTGGCCGGTCATTGCGAAGTAACCCTGTGCAGCATAAGGTACCGAATAAACATGATTAGTATTTTAAATCTCATATAAACTAGGGAAACATATGTAAACTATATATTTTTTTGCTTTGTTAGGTTGTAATATATGTATAAGAAAAAACATTAATATAGGTCTAAATTTTAAGATAGTGCTTAGCGATTGAATATAAAAAAAATCAGACTTATAATTTAATATATATATACGTTCCTAAGCCTAGACGTCTTATTACAAAAAGTGGTAAAATTCAAAACTTTGTACAACCGACTTCAATATAAATAAAATAGCAACATCATCAATGTAGTCGAAATCAATTAAATACGCATTATTAAGTATAACTTAAAAACTACTGGTCAGGTCTTGATCAAATTGATATGGGGACTCACATGAGAAGCACCAGCTTTCAAATAAAAATCAATCATCAAAATCAGTTCACCTAGAACGCGGTAAACACAAAAACATACAGTCGGATTGAGAACCCCTTCTTTTTTGAAGTCGGTTGAAAAGTAGTAAAGAAGTCCCGCGGAAAATATACGAACTTAAATTTCAAGTATGAAATTTGAGCGCTAATGTCAAGTAATGTGTGTAAGTTTTCGCGAGGACTGTTGCGCCACGGATAAGGGCTTAGGGCCAGGTTCAAAGATTACTAAGAGGATACTACACATCAGAATCTTAGAACAACTAATACGAACACGGTAGTTTAGTTCAGTGTTGCCATGTCGAAAAACTGGTCGGTGGTAGACCTATTTAAAAATACAGTAGATTTTATAAAACTATGGAAAAAAAACTACTAGGAAATAAAATAAATAATTCAAAAAATCAAAAACCCGACTGCAAAAAAGACAATTTAAAAGTATTGCACTAAAAAGATCGAAACAAGATTGAGAATACAAAACAAAATATCTTTAAGGAAAAAAATAATTAGGCGGAACCCATAGTCTTTCGGTTTGTAATTTGCAATGGGTCTTTTTTTTTACAAAAGTATAAACTATTTGCAATAGTTTATACTTTTGTGTATTCATTTTAATGTAACAAACACGTAGATATATAATATGTGGCATAAAAAGTGAAAAGTAAGGGCAAAAAATATTTCGAAATCGAGAAGTTCCGTTTTAGCGGTTGGGTCAAAAATGTGTTATTTTCCCATTCTCATTTATCTTTAGTTTAAATGTTTTATAACATATTTCAAATAACTTGACGTTGCATTTATTTCAAATTCACACAAAAATATTTTTGAAATATTGTTTGAAAATACATACAAATAACAATGAATTTCGGATTTCTTTTTTAATTTTTTTTTAATATTTTGGTATGAATGACGAATAGAAACACTTAAAAATATACATATTTCCAAACATTTTCATATAGATTTCTCAAAAAGCAAACGTGTAGAATTTAAATTATAAGTATTTTCGTGACTAAAAGTGAAGTATCTACTACTACTATGTTTTATAGGGTAATTTCGGATTTTTATCACAATTTCTAGCTACTAAAAATAATTTTATTCGATAGTTTATACATTCAACTAGAATTCCTGTAAGTTTTATCCATAAATATTGTCTCAAAGTGAAAATATAGCAAAATTTGCAAGTTAGCAAAAAATTTGCAATTCCCGCCATTTTAAGGTCTCGAGCAAACAGGAGTATCAAATTACGTGACGGCTTACGAGCTAACAGGTTAAGTCTGTTGCTCGTAAGGTTTTACCACCATATGAATACGGCCTGTATTGCATATGGTGGTAAATTCTTGTTTTGGTTCTTGTGATGTCTAATCATTGAGGGGGTCGCTGTTAGTTGTTTCGATTTTAGAGTTAGGTATCGTATCTTCAAGGTCTTCTTCAATCAGAATTTTTTGTATTGGCTCCGTGGGAAGAGGTTGGTCTGTAAGTCGACTTGGCGCGATTGCTTCTGGACACACTGCAGTTCTGTTTAATGGATAGATACCCGTCTTTGCAAACCCTGCTCTTATGTTTGATGGAGTGAAACATCTTTCATACGCTGGAGTCAAAAAATTTTGAAATTAAAAACGTGTCGGCACTGAACTTGGATGTTGCGTTTTGTACTTTTGTAATTCAGCATGCCAAGGAGCTTTAAGCGGCCGAAAGACCCCGATATCAAGTGGCTGCAAGATGTGATTTGTATGTGCTGGCATTGTGAATCACATAACCTTTTTAGATTGAGCATAAGCTAAGACATTCGGCGAAACATGGCTGGCATGTGAATCCATTATGAACAAAACCGGCCTTACTGGAGGAATGTTTTTCGAGCAAAATTCCAGCCATTCCAAAAACAGATCTGCATTGATCCAATCTTTTGGAGAAAGACCAGAACTTAGTTGTGGTGTATTTCGAATCCCTTTGAAAATCTTCATCGGTGGAAGAAAACATCCAGAAGCATTGATGGCAGCTAGTGTGCTGTACTGGTGGTACCTTTTCAGCGTATGTACGGTTACTGTTTTCCAATCTTTGGTACTATTTTGGAAGGTTTGTTTACAAACATTAAGCCGGTCTCGTCGCAATTCCATATTCTATCCGGGGATTTTAACAAATCGTGCTCAATCAGGGTCTTCTCTAACTTTTCATAAAAGTCAACAAGGATAGCAGGATTGGAAAAATTAGCTTGGCCAGCAGAAAAATTCTCCGGTGTTCGCAAAGATAAGCCATAACGTTGTTTGAAACTGAGCCATCAGTTCCAACCAGCAAATCCTTTCTCTGAGCTAAAGGAATGTCTAAGATTTTTTGCCTCTGCCAACGAAAAGCCAATTTTTCGAATTTGATCCACTGTGAGACCAAACCCGAGCTCCTGCATTCCAATTATATAAGCAACTATTTTTTGCTCTATTTAACCGGTAATGAAAACGGTCTTCCAATTTTAGACATAAAAAATTGAGTTTCGATTCCTTGGTCTTTTTCTTCTTTCGCACGACGAATATTATCTTTGAGAATAGTTTGAGAGTAGTAGATGCGCCGTAAACACAGCCCCGGATCTACGATTTGTTTGAACCGGGACAAAAACTTCATAGTGTCGCCTCCTCTCTCTAGCGTTTTCGATAACTTGTAAAAAAAACTCACAAATACATAATGGGTGGCATTTTTTGTGATTGGGACAGTAAGAACCCTTAAGTAATTTGGACTCTTTATTACCTATTACCTAATAACTTTTCATTTGTGTAACACAAAGTTATTTATAGAAAACATATAACCAAGAAAGATAAAAGCGGCCAAGAGCGTGTCGGGCCACGCTCGGTGTAGGGTTCCGTAGTTTCCCGTCCGTCACAATAAGTGTTCCCACTTATGAGTTTAAAGGTGGTCCATTATGTCCGCGCTCCAGCAGCGCTCCGTGCTCCTGCAACTGCTCCCGGTAGTGGGTACTGTTATTTCCATCCAAGTTCAAAATGATTTTCCTAGAAAGTCCTTATTAAGTTCTACTTTTCAGATTTTTTTTTCATATTTTCTAAACTTATGGTTCAAAAATTAGAGGGGGGGACACACCATTGTTTTTTACTTTTGGAGCGATTATTTCCGAAATTATTGACATTATCAAAAAATGATTTTAGTAAACCCCTATTCATTTTTAAATACCTTTCCAACAATATATCACACGTTAGGGTTGAAATTAAAAAAAACATCCACTTTGCATATAGGGGGGCTACCCTAATAAAACATTTTTTTGCAATTTTTATTTTACCACTTTGTCGGCGTGATTGATACACATATTTTTTTGGTACCAAATTTCAGCTTTCTAGTGCTAACGGTCACAGAGATTAAGCGAGGACGGACAGATGGACAGGCAGACATGGCGAAACTATAAGGGTTCCTAGTTTACTACGGAACCCTAAAAAAAGACAATCAAGACATTTAGGGTCTTTGGGTCGCAGCATCTTTTTCTTTCTAATCTTGCAGCCGCTTTACACGGCGTGCTTTCTTCTCTGCGAAGGAACCTATTAGCTCATCAAATTCTGTCTTGAAGTCAGTTTTATTTTAAATGGCTAGGATCGCGAGGCCGGATAGGCGTTCCTGACTCATTGTTCGTTCGTTCGAACATAGTTTTTCAGAGAAAGATGAGACTTATTACTCTAACCTAAGGTTCATATTAAAGGTGTGTATTTGTCTCACTTAACTAAGTGCCAGCTTCGAAACAGACTATCACGAAATTAGGATGATCACTTATTTGCGTGAGTTTACCCTACGCTGATTTCAGCTGACAAGGCTGCGTTTAGCAGAAAACAGCGCTAGCAAGCGCTTGTAAACAAAGTGGCGATCGTAAGCGGTAAGCGCTGTCAAATCGTAAGTACCTAGCTATTTTCCTCTAGGAAACGAAGTTAGTTTTAACCGGGGAATCTAACCTAATTTAAATATATATTTGTAAAGTATTCATATTAAAAATTTACCAATCATGAACTTTTAATAACATATATAATATGTTTATTCCTGTCATTATATTACTTAAAACTAATATTGCACAAAACGAACGACTTATAAACTCTACTTCAAAAGAAATAAGCAAAATGGCAGATTGTGTCAGCGCTACTGAAGTTAGCAAACGTGTCCTGGCCGAAAACTGTTTAGTTTCGCCATTTTGCTTACAAGCGCTTGCTAGCGCTTTTTTCTGCCAAACGCAGCCATTCTCTTTCTTATTACACACATTACATGTAGCAACATACTCGTTTTGCTGGCCTTTTTTAGCCAATCGCGAAACTCTGGTTTTAATAGCCCTTCCTCACAATTTCTGTTTATATTTACACTACTTTCTTTCTTTAATAGGAACTTTCACTTCAGAGTCAGACTGACAGTCAGTATCACTTCCACACATTATTAAGTGCTAAACAATAATAATTGTTAGTCAAATAAAGCAACTTTAAAGACTTGAAGTTTGAAACTTTACAAAAAATTAAACAAACATAACTTTAATGTAACTGAATGAAATGATGCTAACATTACTCGAAATTAATATCCATAAACGTCAACTCAATTTGTTAGCATTATAGAGGCAGGATTTCTCAAGAAACAAGGGGGCATCAACGCACATCAAACTCATTCATAGGTATTGGGGTGCGTTCATAATACGGTTCGGTACGGTACGGTATGTTCGGGATTATCGCTCTTTGAACTCATTCATTACTTCCCGTGCGTTCTTATTTTATTACATGTTACTTATTTTGATTACCTAAGTTATTTTTTTACTACCGAACAGAAATCTTTTAACCCTTAGACCTGATTACGGTACATTTTGAATCCGTTGTCATTCATCGACGGTAGGTGGTAAATTTTTTGCTGAGAACGGTGTAATACAGTAATTACGGTAGACATGGCAAACTGGTTTAGTTTGACATTTGTTTACTTTCTAATCTTTTAGGTATTCATTTCACAGCTATTCACCATTTAAAAGTTGACAATTTTAAAAATTTATTCAAGTTTCTATTTTTTATGTCGTTCGAATATTTTTTATAAGTTTTGTCTTGCATTTGCGGCAATTGTTTATGTAATTTTAATCTTACAATATCCAATCCTTTTAAGATTTTATTTATTACGTCACACCAGTTCCATATATATAATTTTATTGTAATGGAGACAAAATATTCTAGTAGAGCTTGTTTATGACACTGGCATGTTAAGAAATTAAACGAATATTAGGATTTAGCACTCTATTATAATTCGTACGAATTAACTTGAGATCTGGGCCGATGACGTAATTGTCAATGTACGGTGTGCAAAATAATGCGTCGTAATATTTTTTTTATTTGAAATTTTTGAGATTTGCATGAGATTATTAATAAAAACAAAATAAAATGTTCTGGCAAGGGGTGAAGTAATAAGTGATATACTGTTGCTATTTTTTATATATTTTAAATATTTATTTTTTATAATATATAATCTGGGGGCACGGCAGTGCCCCCGCCAAGTCGAGCAAAAAAGCGGCACGGCCGTACTATCTTTTCTCGAAGCAACTCAGGCCATTTTCGACCCCTTATAACTTCGTGGAAAATAAAAGTAGAGGCCTGAATTTTCAGTAACCAAGTAAGCATTATATAAACATGGTATATTTCAAATTTCATTCAAATTGAACGAGTAGTTTAAGAATTGTAACCAGTCAAAGTTTCTTAATTTTGTCACTCACTGACTGACCGATCATCAAAAGTCTAAGGCACTTCTAGCAGACATAGAAGCTTCAAATTTAGAATAAAATTAGTGTTTTGTGTATAAATCAAGGAAAAACTAAAACATTTGTTAATTTCTGTCCAGTCTTTTAGATACACTAACTGCATATATAACTTTGTAATCCCATATAAATATATAGAATTACAAAGTTACATTTGCTGTGAATGAATCAGCGTATTTGTATATGTATTACAGATGTACATAGGTACGTTGTTGGTACTCAAGAAGTAGAAGGTACCGGAAAGGTAAAAAATTAGGACTTTCTTATGTACAAAAGGAAATGAGATACCATTAAAAACATAACTTGTAAAAAAAACCAAGTCTCGCAACTCAGTTCTTCTGCCGTAAAAAGTTGTGAGATCCATGTAATACCAAGTCGGTTAATTTATTCAGTTCCTACTTAAGGGTCCTTCTGTTTTAAGTTATTACGTAATTAGCTAACCTAACAACATTTTATAGTGACCATATCAATTTTAAAAGTCTTTTATGTTTTAAATATATAGATTGACTTGGCAATCGCATTAAGCAATCTAATTTAATATAATACGTATTACTTGTGAGATACATTGTGGTTTCATGCGATGGCCAAGTCAATCTATATATTTAAAACATAAAAGACTTTTAAAATTGATATGGTCACTTTAAAATGTTGTTAGGTTAGCTAATTACGTAATAACTTAAAACAGAAGGACCCTTAAGTAGGAACTGAATAAATTAACCGACTTGGTATTACATGGATCTCACAACTTTTTACGGCAGAAGAACTGAGTTGCGAGACTTGGTTTTTTTTTACAAGTTATGTTTTTAATGGTATATTATTTTTAGTTAACGCGTCAAGGAAGGACAAAGAAATATACATACACACTTTCTCATTTATAATATTATTAATTTATTTATTATACACTTTATTGCACTATAAAAAGTGTTATAGATTCGTACACAATAAAAATACAAAGCATAACAGGTGACCTTATTGCTAAAAAGCAATCTCTCCCAGTCAACCTTAGGGTGAAAGTGAATCAATCTTGGATAAGCGGAACAGCACAAACTATGTAAAATCAAGGAATAGAAGTAAGGAATATTAATAAGGATTTATTATAATATTTATTATTCATTGTCACTGTATACGATCGGTTCTATTCCGTCCATTAGATTGTCCTCACTTTCACTCTCTGAGCTGGATTCTTTCCCTCCGAGGGATATAATTAATTCTCTCTGTTGGATTTCTCCAAGTCTATCACTCTCCCAGTATTCATTTTCTAATCTTTCGATATGGTTAATTTCTTTCTTCCAATCGGAAGCCGTTATAGACTGTATTGCGTCTCTTGTCAAACCCTCTATTTCCCTTTCAAACTGGTTAACATTTTTAGCTGCCACCCTTTGTTTTATTAAGTTCCATATATATTCGATAGGGTTCAAATCACAATGGTAGGGTGGCAGCCGTAATACCTCGTGTCCATGCTCCCTCATGAGTTCGTCCACTATATATTTTTTCGGTGGTTTATTGAGCAGTATTATATGGTACAGTTCCGGTTTCGTCATTTTTTCATCAAAAGGAATGTTGTTTTTCCGAAGCCAACTCTGCATCTCACCTTTCAGAGACGAGCTCACGGGTGGTTTTTCAGACTGCGTTGAGTGGTAGGGAGCATTGTCTATAACGACGAGACTGTTTTGAGGTAAGTTTGGGATTAGTTTTTCTGTCAACCACTTTTTAAAGTTTTTACTATCCATTTCATGATGGTAGTCCCCGGCATTACTTTTGCATTTGTAAAGCAATTCGGCCCAGGGATAAAGCCGTTTTCACCGCCAGCGTGCACCAATATCCACCGCTGTCCTGGATTATCATTTTTTCTAATGCTTGCGTCATTGTTATTTTGCCAGCATTTGCGCACGGTATAGTGGGAGTGAATCCATGTTTCGTCTAAATAAGTTACGGGTTTTTTGTCCACCCCAAGTTCATTGTTTTCTTTCTTCCTTCGTAAATAACGGGCTCTCCAGGCAGCAATGTCTGGCTTTTGTATTAAGACTTGTCTTGCGTTCTTACATTTTTTTAAATGTGTACCCCAAGTAGTTAACGAGTATTCGTTGTAACGTGGTTTTTTCACCTGTAAAATAAAGGTTTTATTTTTAATTTTTAGTTATCGCGTGGTATTTTTTCAAAAAATAATTTAAAATTAAATATCTCAGAAATGGTTCACTTTTGCATATGGGTGTCCATACATAAAATTGTTGCAAATTACCAGTTCTAGCACCCCTAACAAGATTATGCTTGAATTAAATGTCACCTTGTATATGATATGACCTAAAGTATGATATATAATACATATAAAATATGTCAATAAATATGGGTACGTACCTGGAAAATTTAGATCTGCTTTTGCAGCCGTTAAAATCTTTTTCAATGTTGGACTTTCTTTCCGTACTGTATAGAAACTGTTGACAAGGTTTCTTAGAGCACACAGATCAAAATTGTCGAGTTCAATTTTTTTGAGCTCTGTTTCCTTTTTTTCCCCTGGAGTTGATAGTTTAAGTTCTGGTCTTGCTTGAGAAGTACATGGTTCCGATACTACTGTGACATCATCATTTTGGTTTTGAGAAATTGACTAAAGTTTTTTCGCCTCGTTTTTCATTCTTAGTAGTGTTGCCTTTGATATGCCTGTTGCTGCACAAGCCCTCTTTAAAGCTTGGTCCACAGTAATAAGAAACTTTTTATTTGATTTTCATCTTCGAAAAATTTTGAAACTTTTAGAGCAAGTGTCCGTGCTTGGCTATGTATTGTCTTTCCTCCCATCTTTTTTTTAAAAATAAAAAAGGCGGAGTAACTCCTAAGCGTCACAAGAAAACGGCACAACACAACGTCCAAACTTAACAATAAAACAACGCAATTAACAACAAACAGATAAAATAACGTTCAAGTATAACAAAAACAAACAAAAGTCCAAACCAAACAACAAACAATTATCAAAAATATCGAACTAGAGTCGAGACGCGTATCCGTAACAAAAATGCTATCGGTACTGAGCGCGCACGGCCAGCGCGGGACGCGGTGCGGGGAGTCGGGAAGGGGGTCGCATTCCAGCGGAGTCTCAAGTTAATTCGTACGTGTTGTACACGCGCCCCTGTTTGGTAGGGATGTTCCGATACCATCAAAGTATCGATACTTACTCATTTCCATAGTACTCAAATCTTTTTTCGATACTACTTATATAAATACTCCTAAAGTATCGATACTTACTGATATCGATACTTTTAGCAAAAAAAATTTTTTTACTAACGTAAAAACAATGAACTTTGAAGGACAATAATTAAAACAAAATTGACAAGGAAAAAATATCTTTTATTATAAACGTCAAACGACTCTTTCTAAATACCTCTACTATTACACAGTATTTTTATTTCTAAAGTAAAGTCGTATTTTTTTTAAATAAGACTACTTTAGAGACTTTTGCGCCTTAATGTCAAAGAGTTTTTTGTTTAAAGTTTAAACAAAAAACTCTTTGAAATCTAGATTGCCCAAAAACAGTACCTGTTCCAGGTATTTCGGAGACAATCTGTTCCTTGTGTGAGACATTGTAGCACCGGCTTTGGAAAAAAGGCACTCGCTAGGAACTGACGTTGCCACAACTATTAAATACTGCTGTGCATACTTGTACAGACAAGGAAAAACAAATTTCATGTCATCCCATTCTACAAATGGATTGCTTTTAAGAGAAACTACTGGATTTGATAAATAAAGAGAAACTTCATCTCCCTGATAAGATTTCTTTTTCGTTCTTACAATAATTAAAATTACTCGTAAACAATCACTCAGTTTAAACAAAGTACGTATAGTTTTATTTGTTGACAATAACATGACAACTTAAATGGCGGGCGGGAAGGTGGCTCTCTCGCTTTCGGCTCGGCTCGGCTAAAGTCGGACAAGTTCGGCTCGCGTCACTCACGCTGCCATGCAATGACTATGTACCTGTAACTGAGCGAGAGGGCTTTGCTCTCTCATTCTGACTGATGAAAATTTTTTTTAATTGTTTTTTTTTTGATTCGATTTGATACCAAGTAGTGGTTTTGTTTCGATACCGAGTATGTATCGTAAGATTGATTCGATGCTATAAATACTTGGTATCGAATCAAAAGTATCGAGTACCTACTCGTCTTTACTAGTATTGGAATATCCCTACTGTTTGGGACGCGAGTGCTCGCGCGCTCTACATATGTAGAACTATTTTGTGTAAAGATTTTACAGGAACAATGAACAAATATAAAAATGCTTTAATATCATATGAAAATAAACTTTAATAAGAAACTAAAACAGACTAAACAAACTGTTACCATTTATTAGGCACTAAATATCAGACTTCTTGCAAATTTTGAGAAAAATCAATGATTTTTTGGCATCAAACCTTCTCAGTCTCCTTTTTTTTTACTCGCTCATATCTTCCACACAGTCTTCATCATTTTTAAAACAGTCAGGGCGTTGAAGAACCTGATGTTGAGGTCAAATCCACTTTTTACAGGTTTGACATTGTTTTCTAGTGGACTTATTGCGCGCTCTGCCACGAAAAGAACGTATTCCGACTCGACCGGTATTGGGAAGTTGTGCTGGGCGTGGTTGTGATTCCGTTGACTCTTTCATGTCCAAAAGCATTTTCCTTTTCATTTTCAATGATTTTGGAATATCTTCAATATTTATTCTGCGTTGTATGCATGGCGCGACTAGGTGAAAATCAAGTTCATATAAATAACTCTTCCTGGCCTTATTTCTGTAGTCCTTGTTCATTGTATGTACAATTTATAGCACTAACCGTTTATAACACTTATATTCATCAGATCAAAAAAAAATGGTATGTGGCCATCGCCTGGAGTTTTCGAAGACTACACATTTTGTCCACAATGTGCACGTCATATTTGGTACTGTTGTAAAAAGTTATTATTTCCGGCTCACGTTTCTATGCTGTTTATAAATCGATACTATCATCATAGTGCATAGTTGAGTATATAAGAACCACTTTCTTTGGTTTTGGCATGTAAGATACTAAAGTATCTTGTTTTTGAAAGCCAAAAATTGAACTCTTTTCGCTTGTTTCTTGTGATTTTGAATTCTTCGGAAATTTGTAGCTTATTTTTCGTCACAGTGCCTACGACAGTAATTTTGCTGCCTAAGAGCTCTAAGCATTGAGGTATATTCGTGAACCAATTGTCCACTGTGACGTTCCAACCTAAACCATCCAATGGGGTAAGCATTCGTTGCACAATGTCCACAACTTTATTTGATTGTGCATAAAGACCATCCGGTAATAAGGTACCTCTGTGTCCGTTAGAAAAAATATTTTTATCCCATACTTTGCAGGTTTATTTGGTATATATTGTCTAAAAGGATATCGACAAGAAAGAAAGAAAGCCCATGATCAACCGTCCTTTTTTCTTTCTTTCTTTCTTTCTTTCTTCTCGGAAAGCAACAAGCTGTTCATCCAAAGTCAAGAAACCACTCGGGACAAAATACTGTTGGCAGTTTTTGACTAATTTCTCAAAAATATCTCGTACTGGAATCTGCAACTAACTTATTTTACTGTTTACGGACGGCTCTGTCCCTTACATAATCAAATCTAGTCGTTCGAAGAAAAAATCTGAATCTATTTAGTGACATGACGAGATATATTAATTCGGTACCTGTACATCGCGTTGTATCCCAGATATCTTCCAAATTACGTCTTCCGGATTTTTGAACACCTATTACAAAAAGCATGCCAATAAAAGCTCTAATTTCTAAGGTATCCGTAGCTTTAGCATCTCTCTCTCTCTCTCTCTCTCTCTCTCTCTTGAAAATTTTGTTTTCACTTGCTTTATGTAGATATTTGCAGAATTTGTTAAGAGTTCTATGATAGACTGATCAAAAAATAATTCAAAACGTTCTAACTCCATTGAGACTTTTTTGGCAGTCCCTTTAGGCCCTGTTGGTTTGGTACGAATATTTTGTGTACGTGTGCGTGTGCTAGTATAAGGATGTTTCATCCACTTAGTGCCATTTCTGGCCGTGTAGTAATCGTTATTGAGATAACTTAGAGGTATATAGTATTCCGATTCGAAATCCGAGCCTAAAGTTTGATTAGTACCTGGCTCGCTTCTTTCCAAGGATGGTTCCCTATCACTTCCTTCCTGTTCCGTGTCGGTATTATGTGGTGATTCAAAAACACAGTCTTCATTACATAGCTCCGCTTTAGTATCACTTTCTATTATATCTTCTTCATCAGTACTAACTTCTTCCAACCATCTCAAAATATGTGCCATTATTCTGCGAAATATAGTTATCTTAATAACTTAATGACAAAATTTATACAGAATATAAAAACGAAAGGTAAACTTCCGACAAAAATGACGCGAGTGCTCGCGCCCTCTTTTACTGTAGAATTTTAGTTTTGGCGCGAAATTTTAATACGTGCAATCGAGCAGTTTACCGCAAGAGTCGCACTGATTGTGATCTCCAGCTATTATAGTAATAGAGGAATACTATGGGTATGTTCCGAAATACAACCCAGTACACTGTCGAATGCGAATGACGTCATTAATTGACCCCGTATTCCACCATATTCTATACAACGAATCACCAATATGGCGTCGATTTATGACGTCATTTGCATTGGCCAGCGTACTGACTTGTGTTTCGGAACATACCCAATAAGTGTGTGCGTTAGACACCCACAATTCACGTTAAATTCCATAGTAGAACGTGCGACTAATGGAGTGTTAATTTCATTTGCTATTTTGTTTGAAATTTCCTAAATATTTGTTTTCACTTTCAAATATTCGTTTGTTTTTTCTCCAATGGTTGAAAAATACCTCACTGCATATTCTCAGGGTTAGGTTAATTATATTTTTTTTAAAGTTTCTGTAATCTGTGAGAAATCTATTTGTGGACAAACGACTCATTATTTTGAGGTAAATATTTTTTACAATGATTAAAGTTAATTATTTTTAAATATTTTGTCACAACCACAGAAATCGTAATAATAAGACAATAGAAATGAATTAGCACTCGATTACTTCCCAAACCGATGTCGCCACATCTTACCGTATTACAAACATAGGTACGCAATGCACAATGATATCTAATGTTTCACATAACATTGCTTGGCGAGTTTGTCAACGTCGCTTGCGTCGCCTATTACGGTAGAACAGAAGCAGCAATGGTAATTGTACAATACGAAAAGTAATAAATGAGTTTGCAAAGGTAAATGTCATAGTAAAGTATTCATCTAGATGTAAATTAATTAAAACAATGATAGTAAATTATCAACACTGATGAAATGTTATGCCTTTATTAGTTTAATTACACGTCCTTGATGAGTTTTTACAACTGATTATGCTGCAGTGCACCATTATAAATTTATAATAACAAAAATTCACGTACGACGTTCCCCGCACAACTAAATCACAAAATGGTGAATTATGTTCGTCAACCCATATAAGCGGCGACAAGGTCACGCGTCTATGCGATTTTTATTGTCTTATTATTACGATTTCTGTGGTCAACCCATCGCAGTATATGCACCAGAGTGTACACCGAGTATTTCTTTTCGAGCTTCTACTTGCTGTCTGTCTCTTTAATATATTTTTTAATTTTATTATTTGTTCTCCCGACTTTTCCTCACAATTATAATTTTCTGAATGAAAAGTAATAAATTTAGTAACTAACAAGGAGCGAAATATATTTTAAATGCTTGATAATTTGGGTCATTGGTTCTAAAACTATATGCCCGCATTTGACCAAATAAGTTTTCAATTGGATCAGAATTGAAGTATCTTGGGCGCATAATTTTTGAACCCTTTTCTTTTCAAAAGCGTGACATTTTAATTAAGTTTTTAGTGTCAAAACATTTTTTTGAGAGGGAACAATACACTCCTTGCCCTTTTATTAATAAATCTAATTTCTTCTAATTCTGTTATGGAATTTGTCCAAAAGGTTTCGTGCTCCAATGAGTTCGTTACAGCTTGCCTTTAAGGGCTTACATTTGTTTCACCATCTAAGAGCTGCCCCGTTACATGATTCAAAGAAGTCATCGGAAAATGACACAACTTTCGAAGTATTTTTTAATGTTGAGCTTACAACTTTTTCATCAACATAGTGGGCTGTAAAATAAAAATAAATGTAATGTTATCGACGACTCATTATTTTGAGTTAAATGTTTTTTTTTTAATTAAACGATTTTCACAACCCCTTCCGCAGTGATATGCACGAGAGTGTACACTGAGTCTTTTTTTCGAGTTTCTACTTGAATATTTTTCATGTCTTCGGGAGACATTATTACTTTAGAGGTTGACAGAAGCATCTGGGTTTCACAAAGTTGTGGTCTCTTTATTATTTTTTTTTTTATTTTATTATTTGTTCTCCCGACGTCTTCTTATAAATCTCTGAATGAAAGTTAATAAATCTGGTAACTAACAGGGAACGAAATATATTTTAAATGCTTGATAATTTGGGTCATTAGTTCTAAAACTGTATGCCCGCATTTGACCAAATGTTTTCGATTGGGTCGAAATTAAAGTACCTTAGGGGCATAGTTTTAAACCATTTTGTTTAAAGAAGCGCCACATTTTAATTTAATTTTTAATGTCAAAACATTTTTTGAGAGGGATCAATACACTCCTTGCTTTTTTATTAATACATATCATTTCTTCTAATTTTTTTATGGAATCTGTCCAAAAGGTGTCTAGCTCCGATGAGTTCGTTACAGCTTGTCTTAAGAGGGTAGACGGTTTGCGCAGGAATTGAAAAATAGGTATTTGAAGAAACTATTGCCGTCCCTCACCTCTGGTCTCCAGCCCAAGAGTGCGATAGGGACAACTGCACCTCAAAACGATTTTACCGACAAAAATCACGACCGATCGTCGTTTCGTATTCCCCTGCTTTCTCCTCGAAAACTAAGCCAATTAAATTATTTTTGGTATCAAAATTTGAAGGAAGAATAGATCTATGCTTCTATTATTTGCTTTTATCTTAAAACCTCTTCAAATTTCTTTGGTAGTCGTCTGATTATTAGGGTTTTTGGAAAGTCATATTTATTTTTGTAATAATTTCTTGAAAAAAAAGTAAATGACAGGGGTATGCCTTCAATAGATCTAGATTTTTATAAACAAAAACGATTGCTCTAGAGGCATTATCCAGGAAGAAAATAGGGGAATACATTTGTATCGAAAAATGCAGCCCGTCTACACTCTTAAGGACTTCCCTTTGTTTCACCATCCAAGAGCTGCCCCATAACATGAATCAAATAAGTCATCGAAAAATGACACAACTTTCGAAGTATTTCTAACGTTGAGCTTACAGCTTTTCCATCAGCACAGTGGGCTGTAAAATAAAAATAAATGTAATGTTACCGACGACTCATTAATTTGGGTTAAATGTTTTTTTCAATTATTACAGTTAATTATTTTTAAACGACTTTTCTCAACCCCTACCGCAGTGATATGCACGAGAGTGTACACTGAGTCTTTCTTTTCGAGTTTCTACTTGAATATTTTTCATGTCTTCGGGAGAGATTATTACTTTAGAGGTTGACAGAAGCATCTGGGTTTCACAAACTTGTGCTCTCTTTAATATTTTTTTTATTATTTGTTCTCCTGACGTCTTCTTATAATTATAGTTCTCTGAATGAAAGTTAATAAATCTGGTAACTAACAGGGAACGAAATATATTTTAAATGCTTGATAATTTGGGTCATTGGTCCTAAAACTATATGCCCGCATTTGACTATAATAAGTTTTCAATTGGGTCGAAATTAAAGTACCTTGGGCGCATAGTTTTTAAACCCTTTTCTTTAAATAAGCGCCACATTTTAATTTAATTTTTAATGTCAAAACATTTTTTGAGAGGGAACAATACACTCCTTGCCCTTTTATTAACCCTCGGTTAGTCGCGCTTTTTTTGTAACGTCGTTCGTCGCGTGGGGTCTTTGAAAGCCCCTAAAATAAATTGTTTAAAAAATACACAAATTTATATATTTACCTACGTTATTTTATATTTTAGTCTTATTTGATTTAATACCAATAAAATAAAACCAAAAAACATTACATACTAAAATTAGGAACTAAAAATTCTCTCTATGAGATCACTAGGCAATTAAAATTAAAATAAATCAAAAGAAATTAAAATCTATTATAAAAACTTAAGTAATCCTGATCAAAATAAAATTGTCTAACTTTTAATATAAAATTTGGTACACTTATTCACAAAAACATATTAACTTTCACTTATTGAAAAACTGAATTAATTTTCAGTACGAAGACATTCAGTACATACTGTTTTAGTATGTGTTGGGCAAATGTTGACCTTACAAAAGTGGCAAATAGATTTAAATTTCCTGTCTGTTCTTCAAGGCCAGTGAATACATCGCTTTCTCATTGGCATGACGCTTACTTCAGGTTGAATACCCTGAAGTGGTGGTACAAATCTTCTTCAACTGCCTGTCTCAAATCACGCGGCAAATTGGTAATAGTTGCCCTCGACTGTAGTTTCTCTCCCTTTTTTACTATATGAAAATTACTGGACGAAATATCTATCAATGGTTCTTCATCCCCATCACTGAACGCAGATTGGAGGACCAATTTTCGGATTCGTTCACCAATCCCAAACAGTTCGAAGTCAGTGTCATGCTCTCTATCTTTATCAGGAAACAATCCGGTTCCATTTTCTCATCATCACCACCGAGTATGTCATTGGCATCTTCTTCTATCTAGCTCAATATTCGTCTTTACTGCTGTTCGTCCATTTTTTTTATAAAAAGTTGATAAAAGTAGTCTAAAACAATGAAAACAAACACAGTATAATACAATAAAATTAAAGTTAATTCATTATCAACGAAATTATGATAATGATAACAAAAAAGGAGTTGTATTACGAAAATTGCATAAAAATGGGTTATAAAAATTTTACTTACGCGGTTCGTCGCGTGGGGTCTTTTAGAGCCCGCGCACACACAAACATGTCGAACTGAAACTAGCCGTGATCAGGGTTGCCGTTCTACAAATTTTAAAGTCCCTAGACGAACATAAAAAATCCGCCAGAAACATGATTTTTCTTTATCTTAAAATCCGCTAGATGTCCCTAGGTACATTTTCGTGCTACCATTGGGCTAACTGAAAAATATTACCAAACGGCATATATACAATGACTACCGAAAATCTAAATGTATAAATTCAGAAAAACCTTAAAAAGAGTTTTCGTAATAATCTGATTGTAAATAAACGTTCATTATTTTTTTGATAAATAGCTTATCGATTAAAACAGGTGTTTAAAAATAATTAAATCTCGCTAATTAAAGTAGTAGGAATGTTTAAAGTTGACATTGGCACTAAAAGGCTGGTAATTGGAGCATCCACCTAACAAAGCTTGAATATAAAATTTAAATCAGATGCGTGTAATCGCTCTGGGAGCTTGTAGCAAACTAAATGTGCGCCCAACGTGTGGACGCGGCGACAAACGCGTTCAAATTCTGCATTTTAGTGCGGTAGTGATAATATTATTATTGCAAAATTACATAAATCTTCGAATATGTTTACTCCTGGTGCATTTTTGTATGTCGAAACAGATGTAAGTGAATGAACGACATTGAATTGTTAGTTGATGTTCGCGAATTCCCGTGAAATTACATTATATATACAGTGTTACCAACGGTAGATTACAAAAAATTATTTCTCGCTAAAACGATTTTTTTATCCGCTAAATTTTGTTAAAATCCGCTAGATCTAGCGAGAAAGTCGCTAAAACGGCAACACTGGCCGTGATGCGCGCCAAATATAATTCAATTCAGGAAGGTACCCGAGGAGCAGAGTCACTACGATTATTTTAAATATAGGTTTTTATTGATTTTGTAATACCCGGGTTTTGAAAGACCCCACGCGACGACCCGAGGGTTATTAAATCTCATTTCTTGTAATTTTTTTATGGAATTTGTCCAAAAGGTTTCGTGCTCCGATGAGTTCGTTACAGCTTGTCTTAAGAGGGTAGACGGTCTGCGCGCAAATTGAAAAATAGGTATTTGAAGAAACTATTGCCGTCCCTCAGCTCTGGTCTCCAGCCCAAGAGTGCGATAGGGACAACTGCAGCTCGAAACGACTTTACCTACAAAAACCACGACCGATCGTCGTTTCGTATTCCCCTGCTTTCTCCTCGAAAACTAAGCCAATTAAATTATTTTTGGTATCAAAATTTGAAGGAAGAATAGATCTATGCTTCTATTATTTGCTTTTGTCTTAAATACTTTTCAAATTTCTTTGGTAGTCGTCTGATTACGGAGGTAAAAACGGGGCATTTTTTAGGTTTTTGGAAAGTCATATTTATGTTTGTAATAATTTAAAAAAAAAGTAAATGACAGGGGCATGCCTTCAATAGATCTAGATTTTTATAAACTAAAACGATTACTCTAAAGGCATTATCTGGGAAGAAAATAGGGGAATACATTTGTTTCGAAAAATGCAGTCCGTCTACCCTCTTAAGGGCTTCCCTTTGTTTTACCATATAACAGCTGCCCTATTACATGAATCAAATAAGTCATCGAAAAATTACACAACTTTCGAAGTGTTTTTTAATGTTGAGCTTACAACTTTTCCATCAGCACAGTGGGCTGTAAAATAAAAATAAATTTAATGTTAACGATGACTCATTATTTCGGGTTAAATGTTTTTCTAATTATTACATTTAATTATTTTAAAATGATTTTTCACAACCCTTTCCGCAGTAATATGCACGATAGTGTACACCGTGTCTTTCTTTTCGAGTTTCTACTTGAATATTTTTCATGTCTTCGGGAGAGATTATTACCTTAAGCAATGATGCACTTATTAGAGTTCATAATTTGCCAATCGGGCAATTATGACCTGATGGCGGGCCGCCGAAAGTATAGGTAATTAAAGACAATAAAAAATTGATAATAATGTATTAATATTGAAAAAGAATTTATTAATTTGAAGCGTGGCACTGCATAGTGCACTGCAATCTTTTTTATATTTGGCTTAAATTTACTTGTAGCAACACTTAAAACTGCTTCCAAACATTCATTTGCAAGGCGGTTTCGATTTTTTGTTTTATTATTATTTAGTATTGAAAAGGTTTGTTCACATATATAGGTAGAACCAAATAAGCTGGCACATTTTAGAGCGTTTATGCGCAACTCTTTGTACGTATTTTTATCAATGCAGTTCAAAAAGTTCAGCAAGTCTCCTTCGTCGAATTTGTTGCGTAAATCTTGGTCGTTTTGAATGTCGATAATTTCTAACTGCATTGACTCTGGCTTATTTTCAACTGAAATCGTGAAAGGATTGCTGAATATGTCCAACAGAGATTTCACTTTTTTAAACTCCGAGAATCTGTCTTGAAAAGATTGAATCAAAATATCTAGCTTTTCTACATAACTGAAATTAATCGCAGTTTTGTTGAATTGTTAGCCATTTTCTTATAATTCGGAAAATGATTGTAATTTCCAGAATTCAATTGCGATCTGAATATTGTCAGCTTGCATTGAAAAGATGATACATGATCGTAGAGCTGGGATATCATTTTTGGCTTGTAGCCGTGTGTTCAAGACATTCAAATGATTTGTAATATCAACTAAAAAGCCAAATCACACAACCTATCAGGTTTTTTAAGTTCCGGGACATCCCTTTGCTTTTCCGCCAGAAATATTCCAATTTCTTCTATTAAATTTAGAAATCGTTCCAGTGTCAATTCACGACTTAGCCACCTTACTTCTGTATATTACAGTAAATCTCCAAATTCGCTTTCGATGTCATCAAGGAATTGTTTGAATTGCCTGTGATTGAGTCCTCTTGATTTTATGAAATGTACAGTCGAAACTACCACTTACATGACATTTTGAAATTCAATTTTTTTAGAACAGAGGCCTTCTTGGTGTATAATGCAGTGAATCTGTATGAGATCTTCAGCGTTTATATTTTTTTCTTGCAGATGCTTTTTCAGCAAAGTAACTAGCCCAGAATTGACACCAATCATCGAAGGAGCACCGTCAGTCGCAACTCCCGATAATTTTGATAAGTCCAAATCAGTTTTTGAACACTCATCCAAAAGTACATTGAGTATATCAACTCCTCTGGTTTGACCTTTCAATGAACACATTCCTAATAACTCTTCTAAGACTTCAAAATCTTGTGTAACACCTCGTATGAATATTAGAAGTTGAGCTGTGGAACTAATATCAGTGGATTCGTCGAGTGCTAATGAAAAAAATTCAATGATCTTAGTTTTTTCATTTAATTGTTCCGCAATGTTACCTGACAAAGACATAATTCATCTTTGGATAGTCATACGATTGAGTTGAATTTTCTCAAACTTTTTTGCTGCTTGGGGACACATTTTCTTAGCGGCAATTTCTATGCATTCTTTTACAAAATCCCCATCATTGAAGGGGCGACTTCGCTTTGCTATCATTCGAGAAATTTCATAACTAACTTATGTGGCTGTTTCTGAATCTTGAATGGGTTTTGTAGACATAGCTTGCTGACCAATAAGCTCCCGTTTTAAAGACAACATTTTTTGCTTTCTTAATTCGCCTGTAAACTTGGTAAAAGTAGGATGCTGCGTTTCATAGTGCCTTTTTACATTATATTCCTTTACAATCGCAACAGAATTCTTGCAAATTAAACGACTTTGTTATGCGACCATACAAAAAAGTATTTCTCAGTCCAAATTTCTTGAAACTGCCGATTTTCATCTTTAACCTTACGTTTTTTTACTAGGTCCTGGCTTGTCCATGTTGCGTTCTAATCCTGGCTAGGATTAACACAGTGCCTAAAAACAGTTACAGTACCTACTTAAATTACCCATCCTTTTTTAAATTACCAAAAATATATTTAAAAAAAGGAATATTAACAATGCTATAAACATTACTAATATTCCCCTTAACCACTCGTGTTAAGCTTAAATTGCTTGTGTTACGAGCGGTTCACGCCAGTAGTCGAATGGTGAAATTGATTAAATAGGTAGGGAAACACTTCTTATTAATAACAGAGTTTTACTTACGATTTCACAACACAATTATACACGGCACTTGACGGGAAATCTACGTTGAATGTGGATCAAAATATATGACACCGGCTAGTCGAGTTAAAATCTACACTAGAACTATTGACACTTCACTCAAATTAAAACCGGACTGTCGGTCGCTGCGGTTAGCGTGGCTTTTATACCGCGTGTATAGAGTCGAAAACTGTCTGGAGAAATCACGAAACCGACTCTGGAAGCTTCGTGTATCTAGATCAGCACCACAGAGTACATTATATATACCTGGAAATCAGCACGAACATTACCGACCGCTGTTACCGACGCATGCACGGCTCATCGATAAGCGCACTTAAGAGCGCGCGCGAGATTCAAATAACTTTTCGAACATATTTTTATTTTTTGGTTTTATTCTGGAATATAATTCAATATTTTTCGAATGTACGAGAGTATTATTTTTGCCGTCGGCGGGCCACCAGTATTCGAACGGCGGGCCGCGGTCTGTGCATCTACGCTTTAGAGGTTGATAGAAGCATCTGGGTTTCACAAACTTGTGGTCTCTTTAATATTTTTTTTATTTTATTATTTGTTCTCCCGACGTCTTCTTATGATTATAATTCTCTGAATGAAAATTAATAAATCTGGTAACTAACAGGGAACGAAATATATTTTAAATGCTTGATAATTTGGGTCATTGGTTCTAAAACTGTATGCCCGCATTTGACCAAATAAGTTTTCAATTGGGTCAAAATTGAAGTACCTTGGACGCATAATTTTTAAACCCTTTTCTTTTAAAAAGCCTCACATTCTTATTAAACTTTTTAATGTCAAAACATTTTTTTGAGAGGGCACAATACACTCCTTGCCCTTTTATTAATAAATCTAATTTCTTGTAACTTTTTTATGGAATTTGTCCAAAAGGTTTCGTGCTCCGATGAGTTCGTTACAGCTTGCCTTAAGGGCTTCCCTTTGTTTTACCGTCTAACAGCTGCTCCATTACATGAGTCAAATAAGTCATCGAAAATGACTTATTTGACTCATGTAACAACTTTTGAAGTATTTTTTAACGTTGAGCTTACAGCTTTTCCATCAGCACAGTGGGCCGTAAAATATAAACAAATATAATTTTAGTCACAGAAAACTTAAATTATTGCAATTTTTGTTACCTTTATGGCGTAATGTTATTTATTTCTTTTTTATTCTTGTATTCTACATAATACAGTTTGTATGTAGTTTTACCTGGAACAGATCACTGTTTAGTAGTAAGGCCAGCGAATAATACATTTAATATATAATTTATTGTCAGTGTTTATGTAATATAATATTGTATGCAATAAAAAGTATAAAAAAGTAAAATAAATATCAGCATTATACATCTATATCCTGTGCTGGGTTTAGGACTTTGTAGGTCATTGAATACAAAAGGTTCTTCACTAGTAGACGCATACCAGTAAACAAATCGTAAGATGCCCCTCCACTAAGGTGATGATAAGACATGCAGGAAAATGATGGGAGCACATGGGTGAGTTCTGTGTGTAACGGCATGTCTCGGGTGAGGCCGCTGTTCAGCAGGGACTTTTGAAGAGGCTGTAATGACGAAGATGATATATGAGGATACTCGTTTAGAGTGAGTCGATAGCCGCAATACACTCTCCATCATCAAGTTGTAAGATTTTCCTACAGCAGTAGGTTGCTAAAGCACTATTTATTAGCAGCAGATAGCAGTAAACAGGGCTCACTTCATGCAGGTGATGCTGGAATTTGGTGATAAGTTTGAGTGATTCCTCCTTATTGTAGATTAAAATGTAAATTTGAATAAAATAATATTTAGATCAAGTGTTGTAGAATCGCCTACTACTTCCCACGCCGGACGTGCTTAGTTTTTTTTTATAAATTTTTAAAAAATTTTGAGGTTAAGTTTCGTAATGTTTTTGACAATATTAACCTGATTTATGGGGGGAGAGAGTTGGGGGAAGGAAGCCCCTCGCCACTCAACGTGGCGCAGTCGAGGGAAGCTCGGTCTACTTCTAAATGGTATGTAATAAAATAACCACGAAGGGGATGGCAGGAGTCTATTCGCTCGCTCACTCGAACCCGCATTTCCCTTCTAACCTAACCTGTCCGAGTCGGTGTGCGGCTTCGCTCGCTCTTGCACTCAATAAAAGACAAAAATATTAACTTTTATAATAACTTTAATTTATAAACATAATTTATAGTTGCCACCATTTGTAAAAAAGGTTCTTTGCGAAATTTAGCAGTATTCCGCCGCCACAAATATTCCACTATAGCATTACCAAAATTCTGTGGATGATTATAATTGTCTTTAAAAAAAAACGTTTCACGGCTCTCCTTTGTGACTCTATTCGTTGGGTATAAGTCTCGTCTGGAGCCACGAATGGATTGTCAGGGTCCGAGTGATTCACTTTTTTGCGGGTGTACCCATGTTCCTTTATGCTGCGGCTACACTAACGAGAAACGTCAGTGCCCATAAACGCAACAATTATTGTCTTAAATGAGACGGCCAAAATGTGCCCCTAAGCTGTACAAAATTAAGACTATTGCAATTAATTTTAGTAAAATAAAAAAGAATTTTGAATAACTATTAACATTTCATAGCATCTGTTGAAAAATAATCAAGTTTAAAAGTATTTAAAGTAATTTCTCCTCTTTGAAGTCACTCTATAGCACCTTTAATGTGGCCATATAATACTTAAAAAGATCAGAGTAGGAAAAAAACAATAGCGAAACTCATAAAAATACTTTATTATATGTTACGTATAAAAACAAGCCTTCAATTAATGAATTAATTACCCTACATAACACTCATGAATTGGAACTTTATTAATTTCTACATTGAGTAATTATGATAAAAACGAACTACTTTGCATCCTGTTAATTTATATATATTATTCTTTTATATTAGTTTTAGTTTATATATATCATATGTAACTATCGTATTTATTATTATTATTATTTATTGATTTATTTTATTTTTATTTATTGTTTTATTTTATATAATTTACGTAACATTGTGTATATTATTTATTTTTAGTAGTACTAATGTATGCACTAAGTTTGCAATTTCAATATAATTTCCTTTATGGGTCTACTGGAAGATATTTCAGCTAATTTGGAATAAGTAGAACCTTTGTACGTAATTACTATAAGACTGCATCTGTATCTTAATGTGTGTACATAAAATAAATTAAAAAAAAAACGAACTGTCAAAATCTACTTTTTAAATCTTCATAACTTTTGTCCACTACTGCGTAGCTAGATGCACTTTTCTGATTCTTTATATAAAAGATCTGTTCTTTCAAAATGACATAGATTTCATCTCTGTACAAGTTAAATGTTCCTTGAATTTCAGGCAAGATGGGTTGATGAGTGTAAATTTTTAATATATGAATATATTTTACCATTGATGCAATTTTATTAAAATTGCAAATAAATACAAAAAAGCAACGCAAAAAAAAGCGAACATCAATGCTGTTTAGTAATACTCGTACCCGCAAGTCAATGACAAAAAAGAGGTTTTCGTTCCACAATCACTTTGAACCATCTTATATCGTATTATATACTTACCACTGTAGTTAATGTTTGATTACTTTCATATACTCCTCGTAGGAAACTATCCATCGTTTCGAATGGGAACCAATTAGTTGTATACACGCCCTACGTGCCAGCTCCGGATTTCAAAGACTTTTTATACTTGTTCAAACGGGTTCTACAATAACCCATTAGCCTTTCTTTCTTTTATTTAATTTCTTCAATGGATATTTGAAAAGGTAACAGTTGCATAATTCGTAGTCATTTTGCGATGTACGATTTTTAGGGTTCCGTAGTCAACTAGGAACCCTTATAGTTTCGCCATGTCTGTCTGTCGGTCTGTCCGTCCTCGCTTAATCTCTGTGACCGTTAGCACTAGAAAGCTGAAATTTGGTACCAATATGTGTATCAATCACGCCGACAAAGGGGTAAAATAAAAATTGGAAAAAAATGTTTTATTAGGGTAGCCCCCTATATGTAAAGTGGGAAGTGATTTTTTTTTAATTTCAACCCTAACGTGTGATATATTGTTGGAAAGGTATTTAAAAATGAATAGGGGTTTACTAAGATCATTTTTTGATAATGTCAATAATTTCGGAAATAATCGCTCCAAAAGTAAAAAACAATGTGTTTCGTCCCCCCCCCCCTCTAACTTTTGAACCATAATTTTAGAAAATATGAAAAAAAATCTGAAAAGTAGTACTTTATAAGGACTTTCTAGGAAAATCATTTTGAACTTGGATGGAAAGTCGGAGCGCCTGTCGCGGAGCGTGCAATGTGTTCGCACACGTACCCGCTACCGGGAGCAGTTGCAGGAGCGCGGAGCGCTGCTGGAGTGCGAACATAATGGATACCCACCTTTAAACTCATAAGTGGGAACACTTATTGTGACGGACGGGAAACTACGGAACCCTACACTGAGCGTGGCCCGACACGCTCTTGGCCGGTTTTTTAAAACTATTCAGTTTAGGATCTCACAAACATGGCTCTGTTTGCAGGATCTCGAGAAATGTTGTAAATTTTTCATTACTCCACTCCATCGCAGCCACACGTGCAACCCCGTTGCACTCACCGTGCACAATGAGACAAACGTAGTGTGGCTGCCTTATGCCTTTGTAAAATTATCGCGTTAATTCGTGGCCACACCTATATTCAACCACTCTATCATAGGCCTTTTCTAGATCTACGAAGGCGCAGTAGACTTTCTTGTTTTTAGCCAAACACTTTTCGGCTATGCACCGCAAGGAAAAGACCTGATCCGTACATCCCATTCCCTTTCTAAATCCTGCTTGTGCATCCCATACTTTCTCGTCTGTTTCATTCACAACCCTTTCAATCAACACTTTCGCATACAATTTACCGACGACGCTAAGAAGGCTTATACCACGGTAATTTATGCAGTCCTGCCGTGACCCTTTTACCTTATACAATGTCACGATTACGGCTTTGCACCAGTCTCCCGGCACTTGCCCATTTCGCCAGCACAGATTGAAAAGGCGGTACAGCTGACTAGCCACCAGGCCCTGTCCAGCCCTCAGCATTTCGACGGTAATCCTGTCATACCCTGCAGCCTTACCTAATCTCATACTTTTCAACGCTTTCACTATTTCATCCATGCTTATCTCATTTTCATCAACATTTATATTCGTTTCCGTGGAAGGTGGCAGATGCTGTACCTGCACTTCCTCTCTTTCAAACAAACTTTCAAAATACTCTTTCCATCTCTTTAACACACATTCTTCTCCTTTTATAATGCTCCCATCTTGACTCCTGATTGTACTCAGCTCCGAGGTAGAAGTTTTTCCTCTGGCTGTTTTGATGGTTTTCCAGAAAAACTTAATGTTTGACTGGAAATCTTCAGTGAGCCTCCTATCGAAATCATCTTTTCGTTCTTCTTTCTTTCTAGACACAGTTTCTTTCGCTGCAGTTTTCAATCTTTTATACTTCGTTCTTGCTTCCTTTATCTTGTCATCCGTTGCCTTTTGAACTTTTTGGTTAGCTTTTGTTGCTAACCAATCCAACACGCTTTCTTCTTTTCTTGCACAACCCTTTGTACATCTTTATCCATCCACACGTTATCATTCTTTCTCCCTTTCCTTCTTTTAGCTACCCCGCATACCTCAATCGCAACATTTACAACCCCTTTCTTAAATGTCTCCCACAAATCTTCAATCACTCCTATCTCTTCTATCCCTTTAAAACTTTCTTTCAGTTTCTCTACATACTCGTCTTTCTTTTCTTTTTCTTGTAGATTTTCCACTTTTACTCTGTCCAAAACACTCGTAGGCTCGGCCCCTCGGTGTCGCCACCGTTAAAACACGCATTCGGGCTATGACCAGGAAGTGGTTTGTGTCGAGGCCTACACCGCGGTATGCCCGAGTGTCTAGCACTTTCTTCCTCAGTCTTTCATCCACAATTACAAAATCAATCATACTTCTAGACTCACCCTCATCTCTTGAATACAAATGGATCTTTTTGTGGTCAAACAGTGTGTTGGCCACGCACAGATTCCATTCCAAGCATACTTCAAGCAGGCTTCTCCCATTGTCATTCACTCTCTCGTCCCCAAACATACCCAGAACTCCTTCATACACATCACGTTTTACTCCAACCCATCCATTAAAGTCCCCTAACATCACGATCCGTTCATTTTCTCCGCATTTATTCAAGACCTCTCTCATGCTATCCCAAAATTCCTCTCTCTCTTGTTGTGATTTTAGTGACCCACCTCCCCGCAGATCCGTCGGTGCATAGACCCCAAGGATAAACAAGCGGGTGAGTCCGACTATTAACCTAATCCAGAGGAGTCTTGGGCTTACACATTCATGCTCCATCACACATTCAACCATTCGAGATGAAAGAATCACACCAACTCCCTGACAGCCTCGGCTGGTTTGGGGGACTCCCGACCAGTATGCCGTGTAGGGGCCATGAACCGTGGTGTCACATCCTTTCCTCTTGGTTTCGTTCACGCACAGAATATCAATGCAACGTTCATCCATCATCTGACATACTCCATCTACCTTACCATCCATCCCTCCTCTTACATTCAACGTAGCGAAGCGGCTCTCCGTGGGCCGCTTTTCGCCCCCGCGAGAAACTTGACGTGATGGGTGGCGAACCACATCGCCGCCATTTTGGTTAATTTTTTGATTATCCATTGCGTTCCCACGAATAGCGAAGGAAAGGTTTGTCCCCCATCAGAGCCCCGCATGCCAGGGTAAGGCTAGCCTAATTCTGGGGTCGCCCGGTCCCAGGGCAGTGTGGCACGCTAACGACTAGGCTCGCCCCTAGCCATGCATCCATCCGCGCGGCCGACGTTGGATTGGCGGAGGGTAGGAATTGGAAAACGGGAAGGATAGGTGGTGTGAAAAGGAAGAGTAAGGTAAGTTAGGGTAGGAAATAGGAAATGTAGGACATTACCGTCCATGAGGGCAAGGGATAGGACAGTAATAGCTAGGGAAGCCGGGGTCGCATACCCGTATACTATACCACAACTACTGGACAGGCAAATTGGGGTGAGTATCCCTCGACTAAAACTACTCAATAAAAGATAAAATTACTGTTAATGATGATCTTCAAAGCAAGTCTCTTCTGTCGACTGGTCTTCCATGCCTACACAAAACTTCCTAACAACTTGGCTTCCTAAATCTTTCTCAACTATATTCCAAACTTTCCCAGTATATATTTCAAAATGAAGACAATAGCCAGTAGATGCACACTTTGTCCAACTCTTGTATCCTCGTTTCGTTGGTTTTTGTTTGTTGGGCATATACTGCCTGAGCGAACTCCTTCCTTTGAATTTCACCATTGACTCATCTATTGCAACATTCTTTGTAGGGTAATAGTTTTTTTATGAATGAGTCTCTAATTTTATCAATAAACGGTCTGATTTTGTACAATTTGTCATAGTTAGAATCTGTCCTACTAGGAATCAAGATTTTATCATTCATAAGTTCTCTAGAATCCAGAAAAATTTCGTCAGTGATGATATTGGTACGAGCTTGAGCATAATTGGAGCGGAGAGGCGAGATACTTAGGTGAGGAAGAGAGGTGTTTAACATGGTCACGCTCCCGTTTTGAACAGAAGCTACCCCTCCTCGATATGCTACATATCTTGGCCTGCAGGGTACAACCGGGCTCTGGCTAAGGATTTCCTCAGTTGCGGGGTCCTGTGTGGTTTCGGGATGTGTCCTCTGAGATCCAAAACCACACTTTGGGGTGTTGATGACATAATGGAGAGGGGATAAACTCCCACTTGTCCACCATGTTGCATCCCCACACCATGAGCACGGGTCCGTCAGCATCTGCTACTAAGTTGTCCTTGTCCAGTAACTGGCCAATGTGGTAGGTGCTGAGCTGGAAGACATCCAAAACAGGGTCTTGATTTGTGATATGATGTGACATAGTATCCTCGTGTCTCTTGATAGTCGAAGAGTTTCTTCTTCCAAATACATGATCTTTTGGATGTCTTCGGATGTGTCTCTCTGGGTTCGCCGAGGTTTAGGATTGGTCTTGGGAGGAATCCATCTCAGCCTCACCATCTCACCCGTGATGCTGATGAATCCTGAGTCCCAACCCTCTCCTGGGATGGCGGTTTCTTGCACCTTATATAAGGTCATGGAAGAGGGATCGATACAGTAAGATGAAGTGCAAAGCGCGTCTGTAATTAGCTTGGATGTTTGACTCCGTTCCTCCAACTGATGGAGGGCTGACGTGTGTACAAATAAGACTCCTGAGTCTGTCCAGCATGTGTAATCTTTGCATGATGCCTTTGCGCCTTCTATAAAATATCCTCCTGGGCTGTTTTCCATCATGCCCATGGACCTCCGGCATACTTTCTTGCTGGTCGTCACTGAAGAAGGCCAAGCCCACTCACAAAGGGATAGCAGATCTTGGGGGTTGTTGTATTGGAAATGTCCGTCTGGGCATCCTGGATCGGGAGAATCCACAGGGTTTATCTTTACTGGAATAAGATTATGAGTCACACTGTACGATCCCCATACGAAGTAGTGGGTGGTGCATATGAATTCTTGGAGCACAACCACCCACCCCTTGACCCTGTACGTCTTAACGTGATCTGTTGTAACGTTCAACACAGCCGGAGTCCCACTGGTATCATCGCAATGGCTGGGCTCATCCAGCCAGTAGAAGGCTGGCTCCTTGCTCCTATCACACAGGAGGGCGGACTCGGCTAGACGGATCATAGCCAGGAGTGCTGATAGCACACAGGAGATGTTCATGGTGATGGTCGGTTTCACACATACGTCGGTTTGGGTTTTTGCTTCCTTCATTTGGGTTTCAGCTTCCGACAGGCGGTTGTCATGTTGAGCAACCCTATCCTTCACCTCCCTTATCTCTTTCCCAAAGGTAGCATGAAGGTCCTTCATAAGGAGCATCTGCTCTTCCAACCGACGGGCCAGTTCCTCTTGTCCGCCCCGCAGCTGCTCCTCCAAACGACGGACCTGTTCCTCCTGTCGGCGGACCTGTTCCTCCTGTCGGCGGACCTGTTCCTCCTGTCGGCGAACCTGTTCCTCCTATCGGCGGATCTGTTCATCCTGTCCACCCCGCAGCTGCTCTTCCAACCGACGGACCTGTTCCTCCTGTCGGCGAGCCTGTTCCTGCAGCATCACCATCAGAGCACCTAAGTCGGGTGCTGCAGATGTAGGAGCTACCGACGGGCCTGCAGCCGGTGGCTGGCCCTCCGACGTCTGCGGCGTTGCACCACCAAATCTTCTTTGGTTCGTCTCCTGCTGGCGTTGACTTCGGGTACGGACACCCTCCGTTTCCTCCTTAGGTAAAATCGGCATGATTTATCCCACTTCTGACACCAATTGTTACGAGCTTGAGGTTCGTGACAATAAAAATTGCCGATAAAATTACCTAAATCAACACTTTAATTTTCTTTACACTAATTAAACTTAAAACACTAATAATTAATCACACTGATTCACTTTATTCCGCTCCGAAGCTTCGCTTTTCTCGCCAAATTCAGTACTTCCCCGATCGCACCTTGCAGGGCCTATAAATACACATTAGTACCGAATCATCCAGAACATTCAAGTAAATACGCGCACCAATCGACAAAGCGCCGAAAGTTCGGGAGTAAGCTTCCAGAAGCTTAGTTCTTCGTTTCGACAACAGATGGCGCTGTCGGTTGAAAGATTAGTGATGTCATTTTCTGGAAAGCTCTCCCCTCACTCCGTTACCCGACACTAGATGGCACTAGTGCCGGATGTCAACTTAGCCACGCAACACTGCCCCCTTCTAAGACATGCTCGTCCCGAGCATTATCGGCCCTATAATAACGCGCCAGGCGATCCACATGGACGATCTTAGGGAGTCCCTCTTGCGCCTTTCTGTATCCGGTAGGTTACATCGTTGATCCTGGTCAAAATCCGGTACGGGCCGTCCTTAAGCTTGAAGCTTAGGAGATTTCCCTTTGCGGACTGGATTGTGCAACCACACTAGTGAACCTTCGTCGAACCCTTTGTTGTTCATTTTGCGGTTTTACCGGGTTTTCATCTTTTCAGACATTTGCTGGCCCGATTGTCTGACGTGCTCATAAACGTCATTCATTTTGTTCCGCAAGTCATTTGCATAATCGGTTATACTGCGTGGAGCATCAGGTGGTATCCCGGTGATCAGGTCCGCAGGCAGCCGTAATTCTCTCCCAAAGTTTGCGAAAGCTGGTGTCACTGATGTACTTTCGTGAACAGCGCTTCGATATGACAACAAAAACGGTTGTATGTGCTTGTCCCAATCTCGTTGCCGATTGTCTACAACTTTTGCTAGGTACCTCTCTAATGTCTGATTAAATTGTTCTACCATTCCATTTTTTTTTCTAAAGAGAGCCGGTAAAGGGCTTAGTAATGATCGGATCCAGGTCATTTCATGAGGTATACTGATGGTCACAATGATTATCAGATAGGTGATATCCTTCTTGTGGATGTGGTGTATCATGTAGTCCAATGATTGGACCTCAGGGTCATATCCTCCTACATCCTCATAAGTCACAGGCAGAGACAATTTAGTAGGTATGTGATGTGTGGAGACAAAATCACCAGCAGGTAGGATTGAGTAGGAGTTTTTTCATTTTGGAGCCTGTATTTTGAAGTAAATGGTCCTGGTTGTGGTTCTGGTGATGATAATGGAACTAAAGGCTGAGAATAAGATAATCTGGCTAGAGGTGTATCATCTCCGCAGTCAAATTCGTAATTACGTAGGTCTGTACCTTGGAAGTCTTCTTCGATAAAAATTTCTCATCATCTTATTCTGTCCTTCAATGATGACCTCATCTTCGATATCCGAACTATCGCAACCCGTATAACTGCCATCATCGGAAGGTATATCAACATATTCCGATAAGGCATTCTCAATTTCCCAGTTCAATAAACATCTTCTTTCCATTTTCTGTAAAAATAAAACCAATAGAATTTATATCTACTTTTGAAAACTTTTTTTACGGTGGTTACCATTGCTAACCACTTTAAATTACGCGTTATTATCAAAAACCTATTACGTTTGCCTATTATATTTATATTTGTTATACGTAATTAAGAATATTTCAACAAAAAGAGAATATAAATAATTCATATTTGTAAATAATTACTTACCAACTAAATAAAACAGTTGCGGCACAATGAATTCAAATTTCACCAACTTTCGTTTCAAAGTTTACTTATCCGTCCATCTGTCAAAGCACTGACCATTAACATTGTTCAGATGTCAAAGAGTTAACTTATGCAGTAAACGCATTTCTGCATGTTTAAAGTCTGTTAAATAAACATCTACAATATCATCCCATTTTGATGTTTGCCCATTCAATACTATGTTTTTGCTTATGACACAAAAAAAACTTACGTAGCTCTTCTGCGCTGAGCGGATTTAATTTTTTACAATTTTTTTTCCATCCACTTGAGTCCTATCTCAGTTTTTGAAAAACAGTGCAATTTAACATTATGACGCTTGCTTTCCCAACGCGAAACACAACAAGTTCTGCATGATGAAGAGTACCCTTGTTTCCCAATTTTGAAAGGATGAGCACGCAGATTAACACTTCAACGTAATTTCACTCGATCGATCCTGTATCCTCTTATTAGTCTGTGAATAAAAGTTGTGAAAGTTTGAAACTTAGTCTGTGGTGATAAGAAATGTCATATTCTTAACTCGCGTTTGTCTATGGTTGAAAATAAGGACAAATTTTTGTTCTAAGGTTCCATGCCGTAATAGTTTTATATATTTATTTTAAAAATCTATAGAACCTCATCTATAAAACCTATAGAATAAAGTATATTGCGCTATTAATAGGTCCTTACATATGGAATTGGCGTTTTGTACGGGAGGAATATAAAGTCAATTTTTTTTTTGTAAAATATATTTAATTAATCAAAGTAGGTATGCACCGTTGTTATCTATCAACTTTTGCCATCTCATAAGGTAGTTCATTGATCCCTTTATTAAAAAAAAACCATGGGGGCGACAATCAATAAACTCTGTGTGGTCTTGCGTTGTCGTGAAGCAGCAGTGGCCTAGAGCGATTGACCAATCTCGGTTGTTTAACAGCTAGTTTTTCCTTCATGGTGGAAATAAGCGGTTGTACATCAGTTACGGTTGTGTTTTCGTCTATAGAAAACGTTACTCCTACAGTATCGGCGTCAAAATTATATCTTGGATTAGGGTTGCCATCTCTTAAAATGGAAAAGCCGGACTCAGCGCTCCAAAAAGCCGGACTTTTGGCCGTAAAAGCCGGACAGTAATTTATAGAAAGCCAAATATACCTTTCTGAGGCCATGCAGCCAAAAAACTCACCAACTCCAACCCCCCGAGAAAAAAAAACTACAAAACTCCGTTACATACATTAATTGTTTATTAATCAGTCACAGCACAGTTTCAAGTGTATACGTTACTTATTTACACAGCACAGATTAAAATAAATTTAAACCATTTATTACTTACAATAGTAATCAACAAACCCAGTCTTCTGTTTGTATTTCATATTTTCTTTGAGTTCTTCCACCCGATCTGGGTAAGCCTCCGATAATAAATATAATAATAATTTTTATTTCAGATTTCCAAATAATCCATATAATATGTTAGTAAATATGAAACTTGTAATTTATGTTAGTACCTAAATCTAATTCTTAAACACAAGTTTCTTATCAACTAAACAAAAGCGGTAATATTGCTTAAAAATAAACGAGCCATATCTATCAGCAATTATTTTCATGATAGAGTTGGAGCTAGCCCGCACCCTGCCAAGCAACGAGGCTATTTTCTTTCTTATGATGGCGTGGTAGTCATCTATATGCGCCTTTGCAAACATGCCTGATGCACTGCGAAATCGGGGTAGCCCCAACAAGACCCCGAAGCCGTTATTGTACTGGACGCGTAAGGCGTCGACAGCCCGCTGTGAATAATTCGATCACAGACTGTGTGACAGACGTGTAGAAAATTTGACAGAAGGCTTTAAATAAAGTTATCTTTACTTGCCACTTTACTACACCGAGCCAACCTACGTGCTGACATTACATCGGACTGCTAGCGCCCTACGTTCCCTTTCAATGTCCGCATTGTCGTTTAGGTCATCGGTAACAAAATTTCAAACTGATAAACGCCAAAATGCCAAAATGATAAACGCCGTAAAATTTCAGTTACCTTGATTGAGCAGAAATTTTGTTCTAGCCTATCATTTATAGTCTGCACTATTTGTGAACACTGGTCAATCACTTCGTTGACGGATATATCTGCAGTTTCTGTGCTTTTTAAGACTTTTTATACTTGTTCAAATGGGTTTTAAAATAACCCATTAGGCTTTCTTTCTTTTATTTAATTTCTTCAATAGATATTTGAAAAGGTAACAGTTGCATAATTCGTCGCCAAGCGTCATTTTGCGATGTACGATTTTTAAAACTATTCAGTTTTGGATCCCACAAACAAGGCTCTGTTTGCAGGATCTCGAGAAATGTTGTAACTTTTTCATTACTCCACTCCATCGCAGCCACACGTGCAACCCCGTTGCACTCACCGTGCACAATGAGACAAACCTAGTGTGGCTGCCTTATGCCTTTGTAAAATTATCGCGTTAATTCGTGGCCACACCTATATTCAACGTCCGTCAACGCGATAATTAACGGCATTTCTAGTTAGTGTGGCCCGGCCATCAGGCAGTCATATGCTCTGCAAAAATCTGTTTGTAGTGCCTATCTCTAAGTTTTTTTTTAATTAAGGGCACCAAAACCTCAGCGGACGTATGTTGTCAGAGCACACCTCTAATCGCAGATCCTCAGACCCATCCTCAATAATTCCAAGGACCCAATGGCCCTCAACATGGCGTCCTATAGCAAACATAATATGCTTAAATTACAGTATTTAGAAATTTAAGCGAACAAATAGAACCAGATAAATCAAAATGACCTTTATTATACTTCCGTTTCCCAAATTTTGACTCATTGATCTGCACAACTTTTCTTGGGCCTCCAATTTTTCCACTGTGCTACATTTTTCCAAATAGTATATAACTATGCATTCCCGACAATATTCCGACCAATTGTGGTTCTGCCCAAACAGTGCTCCCTCTCTTCCTTGTATGGATTCCATTTGTGAGCATAAGTATATATTAAATAAAATATGTGCACCAACGGTATATTAATATTCCCAAAAAATGTTCCAGCAGTCCGTAATATTTTTACTTTTAGCTTACATTGGCCTTTCGTGCAAATCCGAGCACCAAACTATTTATTAGCCAATTTCGCCAGTTGTATTGCACGGTGCGGGTGGCATACTTTTTGAGAGTGCATCATTCCATTCGATTCAGCAAAAACAACACACTGTTCATGGGTCCCAAGTTGTTTGATATTTTTTGATAAATTCCACATTTTAACCACTTCCTCCGTTTCATGAAAAAATCGTGATCAGGAACTGTCGACTCAGTCGCAGTCACAGCTCCACCCAACCCTAAGCTCGTAGACGGCCCGAGTTCCGAATGTCAGTTGCCGACATAGCTTGCTTGTCGGTGTCAAGTGAGTAAGCCAAAGTCGTCCAGAGATGCAATCCAATCGGTGTCCAAAGCGGCTACCCCTACCGTCGTCGAAAAATAAGAAGCAAACGGTGTCCAGAGGGGTAGCGAAGTCGTCGAAAAACAGGAGAAGGTAGAAAAAAAACGTTAGGGAGCACATTCACGTAAACTCGGAAGCAACGTAATGACGTAAAGTGTATCTGTCACTGTCAACATAATGGCCGGCTTAGCGATTCATTTTACGTATTTTGAAATGACTTTGATAGACAAAAAAACGTTAGAATTTAGTTAAATGTAGGTACGTTCCATTTCACGTTTATGCTTCTTATATCTACGTATATGGGGGACTACTTCAGATAAACCCCCTTGACCCCCCACAGTGACAGAATCTTCAAATTCAGGTGACTTACTTTCAAACCCAATCATTTTGAGGAATGCCATGTTCATCATTTAACTCTTTGCGGTACAGATTTGTCCTACTAGGAATCAAGATTTTATCATTCATATGTAAGTTCCCTAGAATCCAGGAAAATTTCGTCAGTGATGATATTGTTACGAGCTTGAGGTTCGTGACAATAAAAATTGCCGATAAAATTACCTAAATTAACACTTTAATTTTTTTACACTAATTAAACTTAAAACACTAATAATTAATCACACTGATTCACTTTATTCCGCTCCGAAGCTTCGCTTGTCTCGCCAAATTCAATACTTCCCCGATCGCGCCTTGCAGCGCCTATAAATACACATTAGTACCGAATCATCCAGAACATTCAAGTAAATACGCGCACCAATCGACAAAGCGCCGAAAGTTCGAGAGTCAGCTTCCAGAAGCTTAGTTCTTCGTTTCGACAACAGATGGCGCTGTCGGTTGAAAGATTAGTGATATCATTTTCTGGAAAGCTCTCCCCTCACTCCGTTACCCGTCACTAGATGGCGCTAGTGCCGGATGTCAACTTAGCCGCGCAACACTGCCCCCTCCTAAGACATGCTCGTCCCGAGCATTATCGGCCCCATAATAACGCGCCAAGCGATCCACATGGACGATCTTAGGAGTCCCTCTTGCGCCTTTCTGTATCCGGTAGGTTACATCGTTGATCCTGGTCACAATCCGGTACGGGCCGTCCTTAAGCTTGAAGCTTAGGAGATTTCCCTTTGCTGCGGACTGGATTGTGCAACCACACTAGTGAACCTTCGTCGAACCCTTTGTTGTTCATTTTGCGGGTTTACCGGGTTTTCATCTTTTCAGACATTTGCTGGCCCGATTGTCTGACGTGCTCATAAACGTCATTCATTTTGTTACGCAAGTCATTTACATAATCGGTTATACTGCGTGGAGCATCAGGTGGTATCCCGGTGATCAGGTCCGCAGGCAGCCGTAATTCTCTCCCAAAGTTTGCGAAAGCTGGTGTCACTGATGTACTTTCGTGAACAGTGCTTCGATATGACAACAAAAACGGTTGTATGTGCTTGTCCCAATCTCGTTGCCGATTGTCTACAACTTTGGCTAGGTACCTCTCCAATGTCTGATTAAATCGTTCTACCATTCCATCAGATTTTTTTCTAAAGAGAGCCGGTAAAGGGCTTAGTAACGATCGGATCCAGGTCATTTCATGAGGTATAGAAGAGTGTCAATCTTCCGCTGGGCTTCTCTCAGATCCCTCCGCATCCGGTATAGAGGAGACAGAAAGAGGATCCACACGCCACTGATGGTCACAATGATTATTAGATAGGTGATATCCTTCTTGTGGATGTGGTGTATCATGTAGCCCAATGATTCGACATATCCTCCTACATCCTCATAAGTCACGGGCAGAGGAGCGTGATTTGATGCCGCTGTAGTGTCTCTCTCCCAAGATGGAGGGTTGAACGTATAATTGGAGCGGAGAGGCGAGATACTCAGGTGAGGAAGAGAGGTGTTTAACATGGTCACGCTCCCGTTTTGAACAGAAGCTACCCCTCCTCGATATCCTACATATCTTGGCCTGCAGGGTACAACCGGGCTCTGGCTAAGGATTTCCTCAGTTGCGGGGTCGTAGTATCCTGTGTGGTTTCGGGATGTGTCCTCTGAGATCCAAAACCTCACTTTGGGGTGTTGATGACATAATGGAGAGGGGATAAACTCCCACTTGTCCACCATGTTGCATCCCCACACCATGAGCACGGGTCCGTCAGCATCTGCTACTAAGTTGTCCTTGTCCAGTAACTGCCTGGCCAATGTGGTAGGTGCTGAGCTGGAAGACATCCAAAACAGGGTCTTGATTTGTGATATGATGTGACATAGCATCCTCGTGTCTCTTGATAGTCGAAGAGTTTCTTCTTCCAAATACATGATCTTTTGGATGTCTTCGGATGTGTCTCTCTGGGTTCGCCGAGGTTTAGGACTGGTCTTGGAAGGAATCCATCTCAGCCTCACCATCTCACCCGTGATGCTGATGAATTCTGAGTCCCAACCCTCTCCTGGGATGGCGGTTTCTTGCACCTTATATAAGGTCCTGTTCCTCCTGTCGGCGAGCCTGTTCCTGCAGCATCAAATCAGCAAGTCATCTTCAAAAAAATTTTCTGTATCTAATGTTTGATTACTTTCATATACTCCTCGTAGGAAACTATCCATCGTTTCGAATGCAAACCAATTAGTTGTATACACGCCCTATGTGCCAGCTCCGGATTTCAAAGACTTTTTATACTTGTTCATATGGGTTCTAAAATAACCCATTAGGCTTTCTTTCTTTTATTTAATTTCTTCAATAGATATTTGAAAAGGTAACAGTTGCATAATTCGTCGCCAAGCGTCATTTTGCGATGTAGGATTTTTAAAACTATTCAGTTTTGGATCCCACAAACATGGCTCTGTTTGCAGGATCTCGAGAAATGTAACTTTTTCATTACTCCACTCCATCGCAGCCACACGTGCAACCCCGTTGCACTCACCGTGCACAATGAGACAAACGTAGTGTGGCTGCCTTATGACTTTGTAAAATTATCGCGTTAATTCGTGGCCACACCTATATTCAACGTCCGTCAACGCGATAATTAACGGCATTTCTAGTTAGTGTGGCCCGGCCATCAGGCAGTCATATGCTCTGCAAAAATCTGTTTGAATTGTGGTGCCTATCTCTATAAGTTTTTTTTAATTAAGGGCACCAAAACCTCAGCGGACGTATGTTGTCAGAGCACACCTCTAATCGCAGATCCTCAGACCCGTCCTCAATAATTCCAAGGACCCAATGGCCCTCAACATGGCGTCCTATAGCAAACATAATATGCTTAAATTACAATATTTAGAAATTTAAGCGAACAAATAGAACCAGATAAATCAAAATGACCTTTATTATACTTCCGTTTCCCAAATTTTGACTCATTGATCTGCACAACTTTTCTTGGGCCTCCAATTTTTCCACTGTGCTACATTTTTCCAAATAGTATATAACTATGTATTCCCGACAATATTCCGACCAATCAACAATTGTGGTTCTGCCCAAACAGTGCTCCCTCTCTTCCTTGTATGGATCCTCGTTCATCGTGATTTGATAGCTCAATTTGTGAGCATAAGTATATATTAAATAAAATATGTGCACCAACGGTATATTAATATTCCCAAAAAATGTTCCAGCAGTCCGTAATATTTTTACTTTTAGCTTACATTGGCCTTTCGTGCAAATCCGAGCACCAAACTATTTATTAGCCAATTTCGCCAGTCGTATTGCACGGTGCGGGTGGCATACTTTTTGAGAGTGCATCATTCCATTCGATTCAGCAAAAACAACATATTGTTCATGGGTCCCAAGTTGTATATTTTTTGATAAATTCCACATTTTAACCACTTCCTCCGAATTTAAGTGTCGATCAACAAACGGGTTTTTCATTTATGAAGAAATCGTGATCAGGAACTGTCGACTCAGTCGCAGTCACAGCTCCACCCAACCCTAAGCTCGTAGACGGCCCGAGTTCCGAATGTCAGTTGCCGACATAGCTTGCTTGTCGGTGTCAAGTGAGTAAGCCAAAGTCGTCCAGAGATGCAATCCAATCGGTGTCCAAAGCGGCTACCCCTACCGTCGTCGAAAAATAAGAAGCAAACGGTGTCCAGAGGGGTAGCGAAGTCGTCGAAAAACAGGAGAAGGTAGAAAAAAAAAACGTTAGTGAGCACATTCACGTAAACTCGGAAGCAACGTAATGACGTAAAGTGTATCTGTCACTGTCAACATAATGGCCGGCCTAGCGATTCATTTTACGTATTTTGAAATTATTTTGATAGACAAAAAAACGTTAGAATTTAGTTAAATGTAGGTACGTTCCATTTCACGTTTATGCTTCTTATATCTACGTATATGGGGGACTACTTCTGATAAACTCCCTTGACCCCCCACAGTGACAGAATCTTCAAATTCAGGTGACTTAACTTCAAACCCAATCATTTTGAGGAATGACATGTTCATCATTTAACTCTTTGCGGTACAGATTTTAATTTTCAGAGAAAATCAAATATTTTTGTTTATATCAAATAAGATAAGAATAGTTTTAAGTAGTTTTGTTGGTTTTTCATGTGTAGATTAGTAGTGGGGTTATATACGGGGTGGTTATCGTGGGTAACCACTGTGAGAAAAATGGCTAAATATAGTCTTTATTTTTTATTATCAAACAATTATGTTTTACACATTTTTGACACATTTAGGAACAATAAATCCTTCATACATACATACATAAAAATACGAAATTTGTTCGCACTACTCAATAAAAAAAAGAGTTGCGTTTTACTAAAGACTACAACGTCATCTAGCGTGCAAGGTACACTATTTCGAAAACGGAAATCTCGCTCACATTTCTATCTCTGGTATATAGTGGTATTCTATGAATGGAATCCTGCCACTTAGTAATCACTATTCGGTGGACTGTGTACTCATTTGTAATACTTTTGATATTGAAAAATTTCCGGTAGCGACCGAAAGATGGCGCTTAAACAAGAATCGAGTGGAAACGTTCGTAATATATTCGCAGATCCAAAACAGCCTGGCTCAAGGCATGTTCCTGGCTGGCGGACGCGGAGGCTACGCTGGCGCCGCACTGCAGGGCCCCCTCGCTTACTTGGAAAAAACGGCCACCAATATAGGTATAATAGTAGAGTAAGCTTTGTGCCGTTAGTGGCGGTGTAAGAATACCCACTACCACATATAGTCCCGTGGGTGTCGTAAGGGGCGACAGAGGGACATTGAAAGGCGGGTGATGGGCATCAGCACCTTCCTGGTAACAACTCAAAATAATTAAAAAACTGCCATTCGCCAGGCGTGTCAACTATGGCAAAATCCTCCCTATGAGGCAATCTATGGGGGAGGCCTGTGTTCAGCAGTGGACTTTAATAGACTGTAATGGAACCTTTATTGTGGAAAGTCAGAATGTGTGAAAAGAGTCTCGTATTGCAGTTCACGATGCCGTGTAAGTTTCTTTACTGTATGGTATTGGTAGTGAAGGTGTGATGTGGCAAAAGATGCACGAGAGTAGGATAAATGCTGTAAAAATGCGGTCATTAAGGAGTATGTTATGGCTGAATCTGAATAATAGGGTGAGAAATTGTGTGATAAGATTTTTCTTAGTGAATTATGGTGGCCAAAACACGAATGACACCTTTTGGCTCGATAGAAAAAGATAGCAGTATCCTCAAAATCTACAATTTTAGGTACGTCCACTAAGTGAAAAAGCAGTTTCATTCGAGTGTAATGAAATCAATTTCAATTAAATTCAGGCTATGTGTTCACCAGTAAATATATTTTAAAAAGAAATATCAAATAAATATTGTGCGATTAATTAGCGCGCGGGCCGACCAAACAGTCCATATACATACATATAAAGCGTGAAAAATCTGCTTTTGGCGCCCATTTCACCTCAGTTATTTTGCAACTGCAAATGACTCATCTTTCTAATGCGCGATTGGCTGCTATCGCCTCACTTGACGGATTGCTTCACATGACGTTCAGTCTGGTTATTCATTGAACAGTCTGATCGGCACGTTTAAAAGCAAGGGAATAGTTACAACATCTATCGGAAGGTCGAAGTTCATAAGATCGCTTCCTACGACAATCACTGGACGAAATGCGGTGATGATTAATTTACGCTGCCGCAATAGGAAGAAACCTACTTACTATTTATTTTATATATTTCAGACATGGTTGGTCTGGGTGACGGGCGCAGGTGACGCGGCCGCGGGAGGGGCAGGGGCCGTGGCCGGGGCAGAGGCCGAGGTATGAGACCACATTTCTTCATCACCATCAATATTATCCTTATCATCTTCCTTCCACCTGAAAAAATATCTACAATTTGTAGACTAGGACATACAAGCGCATGTTCCGCGCGGGATTCGAACTCGCGGACCGCAGCACCGCAGCTTAACTTTCAGTCCTTCATTGCATAGATTTTGTACCTGATTACTGGCGTTAAGTCAACAATATATTTAATGACGTTACGTTTATCATAACGAACCAACGTTAAAAACGAACGCTAGAACCAGACTAACCGACATAGCCAAACGGAATAATAAACTGAAGTGGCAATGGGCCGGCCACATTGCTCTAAGAACCGATAACCGATGGAGAAAAAAGGTTCTCGAGTGGCAGTCTCGTACCGGCAGGCGAATTGTGAGGCGGCCCCCCACTAGATCGTGTGACAACCTGCTAAGACATGCAGGAATCCCTCACTAGATCGTGTGACAACCTGGTAAGACATGCAGGAATCCCCCACTAGATCATATGACAACCTGGTAAGACATGCAGGAAGTCGATGGATACAGTTGGCTCAGGAGCATGCTTTGTGGCATTTCTTGGGGGTGGCCTGTGTTCAGCAGTGAACTTGTGAAAAGCTGTAATGATAATGATAATAATTACGTTTATCGTCATTTAGAAACTCGCCCTCGTACGAATATTACAATACGTGAGTGTAATATGGTCATCCGGTTAATATAGTCACTTTCTTATAACTAAAATTACAGCCTTGTGTACATATATGGCTTTGTCATATGATGGCTCTTCATCTGTCAATCGAATAATAAAGGGTCAAAAGGGCGCTGCTTTTTTGGCCGCCATTTTGACAGTTGACATTACAGTAAATATTTTAGTCGATTTTAGTGTGGCGTAGTGCAGTTAGTTTTTTAAAGTTGATTTTTCGAAGTGTTTATAATTATTGCCTAAGCTTGTTTGCTATTTTTTTCTTAATATATTAGTTATAGTATTTGACTTTGTGGTTTCGTCTCCGTCCTCCTTCTAGTTTTGGTTTTATAGAGCGGCAAAGCTTAAGGTGATCCTCACGTACCTAATTACGGGGGTACCTAATTTAGAGAATCGCAGCCAATTCTTAATATCAGAGTGATAAGCGAACTAGCAGTCCACCTGGTTGCAAGTGGTCGATGGATGTCTGCAACCGACTTCAAGCAAAGAAGGCCAGAGACGCGTTTTCTGTACTACGAGCATGACTAAGATGGGATGCTTGCGCTTCACAGTTTATTGTACTGGCTCTCTTATAGCCTTCAGACCTGAAACACAGAAGTGCCAGGACTTCTATTTGGTGACAGAAATGGGTAAGAGAATAGTTCCAACCCAGACCGGTTACTAATCAGAAAATAATCCTGATGCTGAGTCAGGTATGCTCTTTGAATCAATTTGTTAACTACAATCTTCTAGATGATTAAGTACAAATAATGCGTGGAAAATTTTCCTCTTGTTCGCTCTGGGGTAAATTTTACCAAGTGTTTTTATATAGTATAGGGCGACAAGAGACCACACAGTCCACCTGTTGGTAAGTGGTTGCTGTGGCCCATAGACATCTACATTTATCTACATCTAACCTCCGTTACGAATCAAAATGCAGATGCGTTTAATTCGTCAATTGTCACAGACGCTGCCAAACAAATGGCTACAATTATGTTGTAAACTAAACTCTGTTAAAACTGATAGCATGGAATGCCTAATAATGTCCTCCAGACCGAATTTCGATCAAGGCGGCCAGTCTCAACGGAGACTAGACATTTGCGTAGAACAGGATTATAGCGCCAAGTAGATGCAAAAGCACAAGTGTACTTTTCATTTTCTTATTCTCATAGTCCAGTAGTGATGGCGATCCGACACGATCGGAGAGAAACCAGGCGCGGGATTAACGGATTATGAATTTACCTATTCACGGGGGTGGAACACTGCCAACCCGGACCCGGGGGGGGGGGGGGGTTGACTGAGAATTCTTTTAAAGAAAACCAATAACTGACTTTTTTATCGTGGATTCGAACTGTGCGACCACATTGTGAGCAGTCGCGCTATCTATATCAATATATATAAAAAGGGATCTCCGCTGCTATTTTACGCTGGTGTTCTGTTAGAGCGTGGTCCTACCCCGATCGAGCTACTCAATCGTGCTAAAATCAGAATATAACTGCAGCGTGGCTAACGACGTTTAAAAAATATACAATATTCATTTCTGCACACCACGTACAGAAATTACTTATACAAAATAAGTATTCAATGGGATATATTGTATAACTAACTTAATTCCCTAAACTTCCAGGCCGTGGCGCGTCCCCTGAGTACGGCAGCATGACGCCGCCTTAGCGCCAGCCTCTCCCGTCGGCAGCAGGCGTGAATCCCGCAAGCATACCGACAGACGAACTAGATAGTTCATATTGTTTCTACACGCTGGACCAATATCAACAAGGCCAATCTACGTCTCACAACCCTCTGAACTCGTGTGATTGTGACATGGGTGAGGCCTGTACTTCGCAAAGTTCCCCTCAGTGGAGGTAAACCGGTGGACTCCAGTTACGTATCGTCAGGAGTTACATGGGCGTAGCTATGATTTCTAAGATGGGATAAGGAGGCATAGAGACACCTTGTTGCGAGATATGTTCGATTACTAATCTATAATTTTCATTACCTGATTGTAAATTTTCCGAAAGTTTGTTATAATGGTTTTAAAGGTGGGCACTTTTTTAAAGGGTGTCTTTAGTCTTTATTCATCTGCAAGTGTTCATCTGTGTGCGTGTGTGCCCGTGGGTGCGTGCAGATGGTAGAGTTGCCAACTTTTTATATCAAATAAGTATATTATTTTCAAAGCCGTTTACCTGTACGAATAAAGTAAATACATTACGTGAAAATAAAACAAAAACATACTTAATAGTTATTAATAGTTTCAAGTCAATATTTTATTTGTAAGGGAATATTTTTTGTTGATTTGCGCCTTTATGACGTGTGGCTGCTACATAGTCCGACTATATTAAAATGAAGTAGTTTCGTCTACTGTCAGATAATTTAGTTTTTTATTATTTAGAATCAGCATTTAGACTCAGTTAATATTATAGTCAGATACTGTACTTGGCAACTATATAATACTATAATACATACATAATAGAACGGGTGACTGGGCGAAACCTGTGTATCTACTAACATGTCAATTCACACCTATAAATTGTTTACAATTTTCGTGTCAAGCGTCGCTGCATGCAAATTATTTAAAAAATGGCAAATTATGCAATAATTACGTGAAGTAAAGGAGACATATCCTACAACCAGTAAGTCGAAATTATTTATATTTTGTGAATATTAGAAGCAAAAATAAAGAAATATTGATGTGTCAAAAACTATAATCAAAAGTGTAAAATGTGTAAATTCGCTGTCTGTCAATACAGTGAATCGGGGTTGTAGTAGTTATAGTACGACGTAATTGATTGTATGTGTACCACAGACAGCCACTCTATTGTATATTATAGTATTCTATGTTGGCAACCCTAGTGTAAGCCTGCCTTAGTGGCTTTTGCCTCGATTCTCGCATACCTCGTTAAAAATGAAGATATCGTTTTGTTAATTAACAAAATAAATGTTGATTAAGACCAGACTGATTTGAGCCTTTATGACGTGAGGCTGTTACATAGTCAAACTATATTACAGTTTCGTCTACTATTTATTTAGAATTAGCATTTAGACTCATAGTGAGATACTGTAGTTGGCAACTCTAGTGTAAGCGTGCCTTAGTGCCTTTTGCCTCGTTTCTCGCATACATGAATAAATATTGATTAAGACCAGACTGATTCGCGCATTTTCCTCAATGTGCGAATCAGTCCTGGGCTTTCCTGAATAAGCCTAGTTTTTACCACGTTTTTATCGGCTCACTTTTTTCAACTCGACTCTATGTTTTTGTTTAATGTGTGTTACCTCATAACTTCCCTCTGGGTGAACCGATTATGATGATTCTTTTTTTATCTGAAAGCTGTTGCTTCTCGTGTAGTCCCATATAAATTAAATCAAGATCTGACCAGTAGTTTTTGGAGTTATCTATAATAATGCGTATTTAATTGACTTAGAATACATTGATTCGGTCGTATCGAAGTCGGTTGCACAAAATTTTTAATTTTACCACTTTTGTATGTCTGTTTGGATCGTATTTGGTAATTGATTTTAAATTAATTTTAATTTCCAATGAGCTAGAAACTTAAAATTGTGAACGTGGCTCAGAATCGGTAAACACGTGGTACATTGAAAAATGTGAATACTTTTTTTTAATTTAACTTCTCTCGAAAGCATAAATAGTACACGAAATAAATAATAGTATTAACGTGGCACTGGGTACTAGAGGTTTTAAATGATGCCGTGCTTTCTTATGTACCTTCCTAGCTACGCCCATGATATCGAAAATAACTTAAATTTCATTCTGTTTTTGTGTTTTAGTGTTCTTACCATTGGTTAAGTAAAATGTATCCCTTGATGATTGCGTGTTAATATTGTGTAAACTTCTTATGTCTTGAGTCCTGGATTTAATTTCCGGTGAACGTGTGATGATGAACGGATGAACGTGTTCTTGAATAGGTACTATCTGGTTTCACTTTCAATGTACGATTACAAAGAAATAAAGACTAGGCAGCGCGTGCAAGCTAGCCATTTATAATGTAGAGCGGTATAATACTGCTTTGTTTTAAACAGTGCATGTAGAGAACTGGAAACTGCTTTTTAAGCTTTTTCTTTTGCTTATCCCTTTGTCGGTAAAGCTCACGGGCGACTGAGGAAGTTTCAAAATGAAAGTGATGCAATGACTTCATGATATGCAAATTATGAGATAGCTATACCGAGCACGCGTTCAGAAAAAAATAAGAGTGAGTTCACACGGCGCGTTGTGTTGCGTTGCGTCGACGCAACTCAAATATTTTGAGGCATTGCCGGCCACACTGGCGCTGCGTCTTCGCAGCGTTGCTACAACGCGGTCGTAACGGTCTGTCGTCGCAGCGAAGACGCACAGTTGCGGTGAGCATTTTTTAAAAACATGTGAATCGAAAAAGACGTCTAGCATTGCTCATATTACTACGTCACTGCCGAAATTGACGCAAAATCACAAGACGGTATTAGACTATAACTTCTCTTTCCTGAATTAATGAAATGAAGTAATTCATATCAATGTCTTTAATGGTACTCATTTTATTCTGCAAATTAAACTCAAAGAAAAATCGAAATTAGCTTGCGTACTATCAACACACAAACAACGGAGCGCTGCCGCTCCGGGGTCGCAAGCAGTCCACCCCTTTCCCTTCAGTCAGACGTGTGCGCGTTGCGTCAACGCAGCGCACCGTGTGAACACTATATGTAAAACGACGCAAAGACAGCGCTACGTCAACGCAACGCTGACGCAACGCGCCGTGTGAATCTACCCTAAGTAAGCGCCAAACAACATTTTTATTTTTTTCAGCAAAACTTTGTTATGGTTTAAAAAACTGTTTATGAGAACTTAGATGTGATTATTTTGCTATTCCTTAAAAATAATTAGACGAATTTATTCGTAGAAATATTGTGGTGTCATGGAGAAATGTAACTAATTAAAGAGCCTACTTTGAAATTGTTTTCTATCCAGAAGATTACATATTACAGTCGAATGAATACCTAAACAATAAATAATGATCCCACTAGGCCGCTACCATAGTTACATTTGAACTGAGTCAATACGCGTCAAGTTAGATTCGTGAAGGCGCGAACTAATAGCAACCTGTTTGTCCACGTATTCATGAAGGACACCTCGCTCTGTGGTGGATTCATAGCGCGACGATTCCAAGAGGGTGCGGATTAGCCAGAGGCCGGATTAACGGGGGCCACTGTATAGATGCGGCGTTTAAAGATGCGGATAAATAATTAAATATAGAGAAATAACACGTTATCATCACTCATTACACTGCCTTTACTCCCTCCATTGCTGAATATAGGCCTTCTCCAATGAATAGCACATAGCACAGTCCTAAGCCAACAGCATCCGTCGAATTTTTACATCTCCCACAAGGTCGTCACTTTACCTAGTGAAGGGCCGCCCTGCACATGACACGTGCTAAACAAAACAATTAAGTTCGACAAACTAAAAAATTATACATAATTAAACTAAAGCACGCAATCATCAAATCTTTTAAAAAATAATAAATTAAAAATAATTTATTATATCAGGGTCTGGCGGGTAATTCTAAACAGTATAGAAAAAAAATTAGGAGCTGCTTCTCATTCCCATAAAAACATAGCAAATATATTTGTGACTGAAAATTTACCATAAAGTAGTTGAATATATTGCAAATGATATACAATAGTAACAGTTACACTACATACTACTTATATACATTTTTTAAATTGACTGTTTACAATTTCTCCATTGATTTTCAGTCGTTTATTAAAAATGTGGGGTAATTGTAAACTATGATAATTATGTTATTTGCATAAATATGCCCATTTTTATTTATCGTATGTATATTTATCACTGTTATTATTGTAGCTTTCAGATGGAAGTCTTATTTGCAATTAGTCTTAATTGCAATCTGTCAATGTAAACAAAGCAAAACATGCCATAGTTTCAATATGAACTGGGATAGTTGATAACAATTGTGATATATCAGGTTAATTTTAAACAAATTAACAAATTTCATGAAAATAACAGGGGGAAATAGTAAACAAAAATATCATATTTAATAATTATATTTAAATCTCTTTTGAACGTATTTTTCTAATTTTTAAATTAATTTTGGTTCAAATACTTTTTTCTTTTACGTCTGTCTTATTATTTTTCTTGCGTCTTCGAACAGGTTTTAGGTTTAAATTTATTTGCTTCTTTTAACCGCCGAAGTTCTTCATTCACATCCACAAAACTTCTCCAAAAGCGTTATGCTTTAAACTCGATACTAAAAAGTAAAAACAAAATTCTGTAGATCCATAAGTATAAAAAAAATTTTTTTTCTAAGGTTTCTTACTTGGGGATTTCATTTTATTTTTCGTCGTAGTACACCCAGATGAAATATCAGTTACAGCGTTTAATATATTTATCTTTACATGAAAATTTTCGTAGTAAAGCTTTTGATACACCAACAAATATTCTACCTAGGCTTGATAGTCTGCCTTTAAATCTGTGAAACATGGCAGCGGAGGGAATCCCTTAGTGTTGGGTAACCTCGCGGTATGTTCGCCTTACATCTTTACGTTTTATATCTTCGACAGACCATTGAATATCTGATAAACACTGTGATGGACTATCTTCATTTTTCTTATGATTTCTAGGCGTGATGTGTATATAAAAGAACTTTCCAATTACCAATCACCAAGAATACATAATTAGTTACATTATTTTCAATTAACCCGGTAATATTTCCATTTACCCCAGTAGATGGTATCACTGGGGTAAAAGTAAACATGCGATTTCATACAAAAATATGAAATATAACCTTTAAAGTACATGCACAAGTACTACTCATGATACTTATCATTCCTATAAAACAATCGTTACTGCATATTTACATTGTTTTTCCACACTGAAAGGTCAAATAATATCTTCCTACGAAACTGTTTTATACGAAAAAATATGACAAAATACGGTTCAATGATATCAAGTTTTTTTATTAAGGTGATAGCAGTCATCAAAATGGTGGACTTGTTGTCCATGGACGAAATTTACGTTTGGTTCTATGCAGAACTCCAATGCAGAACATGTTATGAAATGATTTTTGTAGCTTGTTTTCAATCACCCTGTTTACAATTACCCTGCCTGACCCTAATGTGTTTGTCTATATTTTAAAAAAAATTTAAAGATTTTGGCGCCAAAAATGGCAGTACGTTGGTCCAGTACGCAGAAATAGGGATAGTATATAAAAATAGGTATTTTAATAGGTGAGTCGTTTACGAGGGCGGTAACAAAAATACTGAGCCCAGTCTGTGCTAGCTTCCGTACATGTTCAATCGTAATTAATTGCTTGTAGCTGCGTTATGTAGGGTCAGTGCTTAATATACAGCCAGGTAGAGATCATCTAATTTAAAACTGCACGCGTCTCCCATGCGCCAAGTTAAAAAATATTTTTAATAGAATGAGGGCTAATAATCTAACGCTCACTAGATGTCGCTAGTTGACAATGAGCTGAAGTTTTTGTTACACAATGCCAATTTAATTGATAATTTAGTTTTAAATCAAAAAAAAAGTTAATCAGTTTCTAGAGTATTATGTTAATACACAAAACAATGCCTTTTATTAACATTTTATTTATTTTGCTATTTTTATTAATATCTGTGATTTGGTTTATTTATTTTTAATCTAATTAATATAAAATATAACTAATAGTAAAAAAAACAATTTCCAAAATATTGGAAAAATTAACAATTTCCAAACTAATTAACTTACTACTATGAAATCTGTCAAATTATGGAGTGTAGAGGTAACACTCCATATTATGTAAAATATTACACCTCATTATAAGTGGCGTTGCCCTGATAGCAGAAAAAGTCGTGGATGCCCTCATTTTTATGTCTTCTCTATTTTTTTATAAAATTATGGCATAAAATTACTTGTAATTAAAATAATTCTCGGGACTATATTTGTACACAAAATTAATACGTCTATTTATTGTATTAATTTGTGTACAAATATAGACCCGAATATTTGATTTTAATTATTTTTACAATCGTGCTTCGGGTTATTTATTATCTGTGCCCTTTACTTTGAACTCTTCTGAACACGAACAAAAGCTCCAGACTCCATGGCCCTCTTTCAATTGGATACCTGGATTCCGACTTATGTATTTGCATTTTGGCCGCTTGTGTACAACATTTTTTTACAAATGTTTAAATTCATTCTTTTATTCAGTCTATCAAAGTTCAAAAAGCCTTCCTCAGAGCTTATCTCATAGATTTTCATAGGCGCATTGGCAGCCGCAGTTTTGGATAATTTTATGTTATCGGAAGTGAAAGCTTAAATGAAGATGGGTATTTACACGCCGTATTGTCGAATAAATTTAAATTACACTCGTTGAATGGGTTTATATACTTGTTCTTTACACTACAATTCTATGTAGAATACGATAAAGAATAGTTCAAATATTTATAAAAAAAAAACATTTTCATAAATAGCATGCTGTAAAAATATTTGAGATTAAAATTTAAATGTAGTTGTTAAATATAGTTGATACCGAGGAGTTTTTCACTACGTTATATTTGCTACTTAATACTAATACTATAATCTATAATCCTTATAATTACCACTAAAACGTAGTGATTATATACTATTTACTGCTATAGATACTATTTTTGTTTTTATACAAAAATAGGCAAGGCTTAAACACCATACAGCTACTTAATGTTACAAGTGAGTGGTCAAACCTAAATTGCTCTGAAATAATTAGTAATAGAATAAATTAGTTTTCCATGGACTTATTTCATTGCTCTACCTGTATTGTATATAAGTGTAGTGATGTAATATAAAAGTTAATTCTCCAGTATTTATACGACTCGATTACTCGTCAAGTTTTCTGATTCATAATATTTTATAATATACTGGCTGGTACCTGATGCGTTATTGCCACAGATGAAATAATAGTGGAAATTTCGTTTTAAATTTGGAAGAGTTACATATTGTTTAATTCGAAATGATAATACATTCAATGAAATTTAATGATATATAACTTTCAAACAATTTTAGTAGTTAATTGTACTATGTCAATAACATTGATAAAGTTTTAGTGCAATCTGACGAACGGTATGGCAGCGCATAAAATACGAATAAACAAACATTAATTTTTATATATTAAATTTGTAATTGCAGTCGTAACTATAGTTTAAACAAATATTGTAAAAGAATATAGCTTAATTAAGCTGGCACGATGCGATCGTATAACCAACATTTGCTCGAATCTTAGTTAACTAGTTAGAACCCTTGGATTATAATTTAAACTTTCAAACCATAAGCTGTGTCTAGCCGCATAGGCGAACCAAAATTAAATAAGTGGTAAAATGTTAAATGTTGTACCACCAACTTTAATATAAATATAATGAGAATATCATCAATGTAGCCGAAGTCAATTAAATACGTATTATTAAGGATAACTCAAAAACTACTTGTCAGAACTTGATCGAATTTGTATGAGGCTATATGAAAAGCACCTTTTAAAGAAAATAATCATCAAAATTAGTTCAACTACAAAAAAGTTCTGAGGTAACACACATAAAAAAAATACTGTCGAAGTGAGTATCTCCTCCTTTTTTGAGGTCGAATGAGAAAAAAAGCGAGTTAAAATGAAAATGATGCAGAAGGCCGGTTTGTGCTAGTTGGTGACTTCGCTCATCTTCGTTATTTGATGTGGAGTCGATTTTACCTCTACAATATTCTAGTAGTAATTGGAAGGTTTGGCGATCACCACTGACCTGGCAACATATTATGTAGTTTTATATTACAATTTATAACTAATGCTATTCACTCCTCTCATGTATTTGTTTCGTATTTTCGCACTTGTAAATACAGAACATTGCAACTATATTACTGTTTTAACATAAAATAGATAATCTTTGTATTAATCATATATCTTCAGATAGATAAAGATAAACTCTTAGAAGCATATATTCGTTTACATACATTTGTTATTAAGGATCTACAACGATTAAGGGTAGTTAAAACAAGACATGGCATTCAAAAAGTGTTGTGAAAGTAAAATAATCTATGGTATTGAAAAAACAATATTATTAATTCTTTCAAAGAGTTGTCCACGAGCATTAATTTAATAAAGTACCAATAATATATAATTTTTTTTAAATCATTTTTTATTTTTATATTACTTTTTAATTATTATCTTTTTATAAAACTATTTTAAATGGGACTAAAGAGGTAAAGAACTCTACCGTCTATGGTTTCTTAACATAGTTGCACTTTCCATATAAAGTGTTTTAGTTAGAGCTTCGATTTCTGTATTATATAAGTCCATTATTTATGTATGGATCTGATATTAAATGTACTCTACGAATAACTTACAAAGAAAAAATAATAATAAAGCAGCCTCATACCAAAATTATAAATTAGACGTAGCTCATTGATCAAAAAATGCTAACTAAAGAAGTAAAAGGACGTAATTCCAGTATTAGTTATATATTTTAGATCATTTGGTGAATTATTATTTATTACAATTTACAAATCCGTTCGGAATTACATTTTATTTCAAATGAACACCTACTTAGTGCGTTTACGTAACTCTGGTGGGAATCATTCCGTAAATGGGTTGTGCTTTATTATCATAATATCTTAAAACCTAAAATTAGATATTATAAAAAGACATGGACATTTTTATCGATATCGATATACTGTAAATGAAATGTAGTATACCGATCGAAACGTCGAAACGGAGCCAACTACAATTCCCAGCAGCGTTACTAAATCATGGTCGCACTCATGGAGTATAAAGGTAAGGAGGTCAATCTCACATAATTGCGCCCTCCTTTCTGCCAAGGAGGGTCGCGTTCGTATACGGCTTAGAGATCTCTAGTTAGATCGTTAAGCCAGTTCCTAAAAGGTTGGGTTTAGTGGGTAAAAGTCACCACATAACCACGCAGCCGGCTGCGTGGTATGCTATGAGCATTCCCAACCTCCCTCCCCCGCTTTCCGGAGGGTTGCCCATATTTGCTTCGGGCGCAAAAAAAATCTCACATAGCAGAATATTTGAGAATGTGTTCATCCTTAAGGATGTTATTTACTGTTATTTACTGCTTAAGCAGTAAATAACAGTTCAAAAACTCTCCACAATAGCGCTCGAGTAGCTACAGGGTATGAAAAATCTCCGTAAAATACTTTGAGAGTGATTTCGAAAATAAAAATTTTGTATACCATAAAATAATTTTTATAAAAAGAATTATGGTGAAAGTCTGTGCAGTAAAAAAATTATATAAAGTTCTTTAAAATATACACTTTTACACAGTGGCGCCACCCTTATTTAGCGCTTTACTACGGACACTTTTATACTACAGAGTTTGTTCTCCTTATCTCTGCACTCCATAGTAGCACAGCTGATGTGATTGATCATCATTTAATAATTAATTAGTTTTGTATGAGAATGCAACTTAATTTAAAAAAAACATGCTAACGTAGGTAACGAACTAATGTGTATTAAGTTATATCTGACATTATTAATAATAGAAGAAATTAGTTTTAATATGTAATGTAAATTATTTAATATGTAAAAGGTGCAATACAATAAATGTGTGAATTTACAGAAGACTTTTATTTAATTCTTGATCAAAGATTTATTTGTTGTCTTTTAACCTTAGTTTATACATTTTCCTTCTAAACATATACCTATAGCAAAATATATTAGTAAAATCGGAGACTCGGACCAATAACGATAGGGCGCTATATACGGTTCAAACGACGTCTATTTCAAACGACGCCGAAACTAATTCTATGATACACTGACATACACATCTTCCTTCTATATGGTATGGGAAGTGGCGCGGAAAAAGAGGCAGAGACGTAGTGTGGCCACAATACTCGTTATGCTCATCGCTCCCTGCTTTATCGATTGTTTGAGCGCAATTCAAAGAACTGGCAATATGAGCGCGATTGGCTGGCCACACACTCGCGCAACCGCAGTCCGAGTTTCAGTTTATACTACGCGTCTTTTCTGGTACGTTGCGAATATTAATTCAGTTATTATTATACTCTATGAAATAGGCGCAAGAACGATAAAATACGAAAAAAATTAAGTGTTAGTAACACTTTTAATTTTAAAAAGGGGAATCAAAGGACATCGTAAAGAAAGGTTACAGGAAAGTGGAAGTTCAGTAATGTAATCAAAGTACTCGGAGTACATGAGTTATCTTACGGGACCCAACAACGAGCGACGATTATACTATTTATAAAATTATATACTTAATATATGGGAGAAATAATTTCTACATTTTGTTGTTAAAAGCATTTTAGTTACAAAATTGGCCGTGGAAGGAACATCTTCCGCTAGGCAAGTTCATCCCAGGGAGCGGCCAATGCTTCTTTTGGACGTACGGAGTTTGTTCTACAGGTATTGCAGTCGTCCGGATACTTCGATAACGTGAGATTAGGTTCGTTTACGCTTTCTGGGAGACGACAGCGGCGCCAAAAAAGATCACAACTCAATTAGAAATAATTTGCTTCTACAAATTACCGGTTGGCCTAGTGATTTTTATCTTATCACTCTGATCGCAGCTCGATCGCGCCCCCACAATAAAATGGTTTTTACACATACGAGATGGCTTGACTACAAGGGCTTTTGTAAAAGGATCACGAAGGTATTTCGATGAATATTCGAATTACGAGTAAATATTTTTTGGTTTACTTAACCAATGAATACAAATTAAATTGGCTAGGTGGAGACTAGCACAGTGGCAAAATAGTAAAATAAGTAAATAAGTTTAATTTCGACAAATGTAAATTATTAGGTATTGGTACGATCGCGGGCTGCGGGCCGCGCATACTTGAATAGATAAATTACTCATGAGTCGCGTGTATTTGGCGTCGCGCGAACATTGACCCCTATCACCTGATGTTATGTATTTGAATTTCCACTGCGGGTTTTATGTTTACCTAAGTGTTTTCATGATTTTTTCATGAAATTATTGTTTCATTTAGCTGTACTAGCATAATGGAGCGTGAACTAAGCTAATTAACCATATTGAAAAATGTTCTTTTTTTTCACCGGGATCGTTTTTATTTTCGTCCCATCATCAAAGGTTTCTTTAGTACTATTGTATGTCTTCGCTTTCGGGAGCGTTTCAAAAATACCCGTATACAGGATAACTATTTTCCCATCTCGAAAAATTAGGGTAGAAGCCTAAGACACTAATATTTTACAATATTTTTTTGCGTTTACATTAACATATTATGAAATTGAACTATCAATAAATGCCATAAATTTTAAATAAACTCTCGGTAATAAAAAAATAAAAACAAAAATTTTGAACTCAATAAATAAATCAATTTACAACTATCGAAATCAAAATAAAACGCACCTAATTAGTAGTATCGCTATTTATACATGTTATTTTAAAATTAATGTTCCTACTTGCGTATACAATTATTTTCAAATACTTTACCATTAACAGAAAATTTCCAATTAACCGACAAATATAACGTTATGTCGTTATTAGCGGGTTTTTCCGCGATTGGTACTGTGTATGCTGACGGTACGGGTCGTATACTTATCCATTAGTTACTGTTAAAAGTGATGGATTAGAATTTTTAACTTAACAAGTATTATGAGAACTAAATGAAACACAACAAATATGCCAAGCGCACAATCATTTATTAATCCATAAATAAAACTGGGAATAAGTACATAATTATTCTTACAAATTATATTATATCGAATCGATAAAAAAACATTAATATATAGACAATTCGCATTACAACTAAATGCAACTATATGTAGCCTTGATTACGAAGTTAGGTCATGATAACAATAGAAAGACAAGTTTTTATTGAAATCAACAAAGTATAAGGCAAAGGCATCTGATATATGTAGCATAGTTTTTTTTTTACCTTTTCATTAAAAAAGACCTCATACGGCTCAGAGCGTAAAAGACTTCTGCCGCATAAGAAAATCAATACCAAAGGAATCATAAGTAAAAGTTATTAATATTGGAATGAAATATTAAGTTTTTAAATTAAACTTGTCGAAAAAGACACTGACTTTGCACTGAAAATGCTTTTTTTTAAATTATAACTTATTTTCTATTGTTATCGTATGATATACATCGGGTTAGAGCCTCATATTAACAGTGTGAGTAACACAAAGCTGCGCTTTTATACAGAAAATTTTAACGTATCTTTTTGACGATAATGATCAGATCTAAGTATGTATCACAATATAAATATTTACACTATAACGTTTAGAGACTTGTTTTCTTTAAGGCTTCCATCTCACTTGTTTATTATTTTCTTAAAGCGAACAGAAATTAACCGAGAATTAACATCATAGAAGTATAGTGAATTTGTAAATTTTAATAATTTATATTATCAACTTTATGTAATAGAAAAAATGGCCGAATAATGATTCCAAATATTTTTCAAGAATTTATTTTTTTAATATTGTTAAGGCAGACGTTTAAGATTTTTTTTATTTTCAGAATATAATTTTATAGACAAATGGCGGCGGGCATGTGTCAAATTATTTTGACAACACGATCGCCATTTATGGAATTGATATTTTAATGCTTTAAACAGCAAAATCTTCCAGCGTTGGTTATAAATATACATACCGTTTATGCAGCAATTTTTTTTTAAAAATCCAAATTCAATATATTTCTACGATTGCGGTAATTTTTTTTCCTTACTTAAAAAATTCCTTAACCTACACTGCTATAAAATTCCTATTATGTGGTACTCCTTAAATTCATAGTAACGAAGATTTTTATACTTGACTTTTTTTACATTCTCCCCTTTATGGAAGATTTATTATAGATATGCCCAAATATACAAACTTAACTCAATTTTAAGACGTGATAACTCGAAAATTCGGTGATTTTTCTATTTCACATATTTTTTTTAAGTTTTGTAGATTACGAACTAAAATCTTTGCTATATGATTTTTGACTGTATTACCTTGGATTTTATAAAAGGAAAACGCGATAACATATAATATTCTCGATAGATAAAAAACTGCAAATTAGGCTCTAATTAGTTAAATTTCTCAATGACACCACAATATCATAGTGAATAAGTTCATGAAATTATTTTTAAGGCATAGTAAATAATCACATCTAAGTTCTCATAAACCATTTTTTTAATCTATAACAAAGGTTTACTTTGTGCTTGGTATAGATATCTCATAGTTTGCGTACTATGAAGTCATTGCATCACTTTCATTTTGACACTCCCTCTGTCGTTCGTGAGCTTTACGGACAAAGGGATAAGCCGCGCCCCCAAAACCACGGTTATTTTTCAAGGTACCCTCTTAAGTCTCGTGCTGTCTCTATCATTTTAAGTCAGAGGGACTGCGAAACCACTAGACTACTACATTTTAAAATTGAGTAATGTTTGTGAATTTGGACAATAGTCTTTACATAATTTGGGCGGGCTAAAAGGTTCTTATATTATATTGAAAATAGTTCGAATGTACAGTAGGGTTTTTTATTTGTATGCATGGTTTAATTCAAAATTGAATAATAAAAATTTGACACAGTTTTATGGGTGAACAGGACAATATAACAATTGAATTTCGCATGGATATTTCTCATATTAGCAATTTTCTAATTTAACTATGCAATTTCAAATAAATTGAGTAGTTGACACAAATGTTAACCTTTTTGTGGTTTTAAATGAGTAGAGATAACAGAAACAAATAATGCCGTGTGTATTGGAAGCGTGAGAATACACACAACCGGATATCTTCCCGTGGGTGTCGTAAGAGATGTCGGACGGGACACTAAAAACACAGCATTTGGTTTACCCGTCGGACAACTGTGGCAACTCTGACAATCATTACCCGTTTTATAATCAACAGTATTATATTATATTTTAACAATATTTTAAATATAAAAATAAGAAGTTTGTCAACACATAAAAGTACTTTAAAATTCTGCAAATTTATTGGAGGGAAAATACAGAAAGTGTTTGTATTATATATTACAAAATATTATAATACAAAGAGAAACCAAGGATTTAAAAGGTTCAAAAACACCGGTAAGGAACTGGATTTTGCGTGTCTGATACCAGCTAAGCTGATCTATAGGCTTGCGTAAAAATATCACCTTTTTTGTCGTCAATATTTCCAGTAACCTATTACATGATGCAAAACATGACGATATATCGATATTTATCACGCGATAATTATCGATACTGTTTAAAAATATTGATATGATAAATATCAATATATTTTCTTTGCTTTTGCATCCCTACTAAACGTACTGCAAACGAATAAATGAATGAAGTAAGTAATTGGAAACGTGATTGATAACCGTTAGGACTTTTACCTTACTGATATACGTGCAAAAATAATTCCAGATTTTTCATATTATATGGAGTGACAATTATAAAATGGTTTTATTGCTGCAAACACATTACGTAATGATTTAAAAATAAAGCTTAACTGCAACGCCACGAAAACCTCCATGTTCGACAAAACTCGTAATATGGGACTGGTATTTTGCAATCGGTATTATAATATCGATTCCTTTATCGGAATCAAAATCTGGAAAATGGAACTTTTATTACAGGCTGTTGCCAATCATACGATAGTCGAATGTTTGCGATTATCCGTATAAATAATTATTTATACGGATAATCGCATAAATAAAAAAATACTTTTTCGTCCGATAAGTTTTAAAATTAAAAAGTCCAAGTAATGTTTTATTAGACGCAAATAGCCTAATTATACGAGAAGGTATCAAATACTTTATTTAATTCAATTGCTCAAAATAATTGAAAATATTTTTAATAGCCATCCGCCCCGGCTTCGCTCAGATCATTTCTGGATCTCGTCAACAGCGCCATCTACCGGCTCTTATTGAATTTTTATATAATCTTCCGACTTTCGTATGAACAGACACTTCCTTTAATAAATCCTTAATGCAGAAAAACCGTCACAAAATTCGCAACCGCCTTTCAATCCCTTACGTAAACGTTCTTTATACATAACATTGTAAATACGAAAAATATGCACACGAAATTTATTAAACAACTGATTGACAAAAGTATGTCTAGTATTTATTTACAAATTTCTAAACAGTATACAGGCTGTTTCATTTTGGAAGGACTATGCAACTTGCAGAAAAAGAAATTATTGTCGTTGTACATTGTTACTAACTATGCAATTTTTATTCTTAATTAATTAGATCTTTACATAGGCCGAATTATATATCTCTAAATACTATCTGGGTAAAGAAAAAATTAAAAATGTCGCATATCGTAAAAAAGTGGAAATTATACTTAATATAATTAACTTTTAAATTATAAATTAAAAAATAAAAATATCATAAAAATTACTATCTAAAGGGACTAGTATCAATTTATCGAGTTTTTGACAAGCAAATATTATGTAATAAAAACTTTTTGCTAATTCTCTTTTGTGGTGATTTATGTACTTGTATGAATAAAAACAGCACTTAAGTAATATACAATAACACAAACAAGGCTCATTTTATCACCGAATTATGGGTAAAAATTATGAAAAAATCGAGAGCTGCAAAGTCATTGACCATTTTTTTTTAAATTTAAAATTGGCAATACTTGTTAACTTTTGGCCAACATTGAAGGTTATTGAGAAATATTGTATAATTTTCGATATTAACAATATGTTTTAAAAGGCTTTTAAATAATTGGATTACTGTAAAACTTAAATATCATCAACGAATATAACTTATTAGACTAGTGTTTTCGACTGTTCTTCTCGTATTTGCTGTATCGCCAATTCGACTGCTATTGTTTTTGGGCTATTCTATTCATAGTCTTAATAAAAATAATTATTTAAATTAATGATGTTGTCATTCTGACCGGAGTTGCCAGGCCACAAAAATTTTAAATTTCTAGTAAAGTTGACATCTAGTCAAAGTATTTTCAGGAGATATTTTATTGTTCCCAAAACCTGACAGCATTTTTTTCGAATTTTGAGACATTTTCTGAGCTTTATATAAACGTTTTGGATTCTAATGTGCATTCCAAAAAGAATAATATTCGTTAAGACGGAGTACTAATACTTATTACAATAAAATAAATCAGTCCTATACATAAAAATCATAACTAGGCACCTTTTGTAGAAATAGCCTCAGAAAGAGAGATCGTTTGTTTTTTTGGATATTTATTTTTCATAATAATTTTGTACATAAGCCTATCCACACTGGTACGTGTCGCAAACCGACGAATTTATAGAATTAGCTGCTTAATTAGACGGCTTATTTCTATTTAAACGTCGACAGTTAACCGCCTTTAAGTCGTAATTACAATTTAAACTTTGGCTAACCTAAAGTTAACTCTTTCGATACTGCTTAATCAAAAGCCGCAGTCTAAATTTGGTTCCTTTTTTTACCACTGCGCCGCTAACCATTTTCTCACAAGATGGCGTCAACAGCTAATGTAATTTTACTAAGGATAAATAGTACTTTGTGAAAATTTCAACATTATAACTATATGAATAATAGAAAAATAATTACGCCCACTATATCTAGCCACCTTTTTTTAGTTTTTGAGATAAAATATATTTGATTATTGCCGCCATTTTGTTATGCATTACGTTAAAGGCTTTGTTTAAATTTCCTCGAAGCATTTAATAGAATGATGACGTTTTAAATGACTAGCCGCTTAATAAACTGCCTGATTGAATTATCGGTCTGCGACATATCCTTTTGAACCCTTATTTAATAATATAAAGTGCAAACTATACTAAATAACAGTGCAGTCTCTTTCTAAACGTTTCGCTGCGCTTAAGTACTACAGAGACAACAACTAGTATCTTAAGTACATATTTAACAATAAATTATGAATGAGGCAACATTTTTTTTACGCGATGATGTTGCCAGCAACAATAATGGACGACTGGTATTCCGATATCCTATTAACCATTACATGACATTTGGCTCGTTTTAAAGGCATGCAAGGAATAAAAATAATAAAGTATTTACATATGTAATATAACGGATCTTGGTAAATCCGCATGTAACAACTATGTAAGAGAATAATTGCCCGCGGATCTTAGAAAACAGCTATCGTTTCAAATCATGGTTAAGAAAGTGATATACCAAGAAAGTTCTTTTCATTGAATAAAACTAATTTTACGGTTTACATCTCGTTTAATTTGTCTTATATTTACTAATTTCATTTCCTGATGTTGTGGGTGCTTCACAGCGTCCATAGTCACGGGGAACAATCCCCAGTGAGTGCTGTAAACGTCGGGAGTTTAAGCTGATACCTCGAAAATTTGGTGGTTTTTCTATTTAAAATATTTTTTAAGTTTTATAGATTACAAACCAAAATTTTGGTATATGATTTTTGACTATATGAACTAGGATTGCATAAAAGGAAAACACAATATCATATAATTTTTTCTGATAATGATACGGGTAGTGGTAGAGGATCCGCCCCTGGTTCTAGCACCGCCACTACACGGGTAAAATAAATAAGAACAAGGACGAATTTGATATTTTTGAAAGTAGGATAATTTAAAAAGCATCGATTTTTTTATAGAAGAGGGGTTGATATGCGGCTAGCTTTAAGGTAAGTTACCATAAAAAAGTTTACGTGGCAGAGCCACGGCAGCAACTAAACAGCAACTGAATGCTGCAGTGTTTCGTATGGTGAGTGTAGAGAAAAGGAGAACATTTTTACTAGAAACGAGGCTCGATCTTAGTCGAATGAGACGTAATAAAATGCGTAAAATTAGATTTATTCAATGTGTGGTATTTGTGTAAATAAAAGAAACCATTTAAATATATTCTTAGAAGGAAAATACGCATGTCAATCAATAAAACCACAAAAAAACTATTATTTTTTACATGCGGATCTTAGTAAATCAGGTTTTGTTTTAGACGGATCTTTTAAAGTTTTATCTAATAATACTGATACTGATAATCCTTTAATTTTGATGGTATATTACATAATTGTAATGATGCACCTTTAAGCATCACTTTTATTCTGTATTTTAAAGACACAGTTCTTTATTTGAAAAGTGTTTTTGCATGCGTTTGAAAAACGACTTTAACGTTTCTTAATAAAATCTGTTATAGCATCTTTTGAAACATCTCATAAAGATTACGTATGTTTATTTCAAAGTAGCAACCTTGCTACGTATACAACTAAAACTATAACACATGCAGCTGATTTGTCGGAGCAATGTTGCTCAAGGCCACGGCTCATTTGAGAAGTTTTTCTTGTTCGTCTTGCCTCGCGAATACATCGCCATTTCTCGGCTCGGGGGAAGCAAAGGATGCCCGAGTGTGTGGCGACGCTGATACTGGGATGGGGTTAGGTGATACCTGTAATAAATTAATTCATTGTGCCTGTTAGCGTCGAGTGACGATATTTTTTTTAATAACAACATCTCCACACTAGGTTTTTCTCCTGTATCGTGGTGGCAGTTTACATACAAAAATGTCACAAGGTCAAACATTCAGACCCGGAACAATTATTTGCAGGCATATAAATACTTGTTTCGTGCAGGATTCAAACCGGCGGAAATCGGAGTTAACCACGCCATCCTTTAGTCTGCCTTTAGAGGATATTAGTCCATAAAAATGTATTCCTGTTTTGTACCTGAATAAAGACATTGGAGCATATATTTATTACGATATAATCTGTGCCATGTTTCTATTTATTTTTTGATAAATCATTTTTATAACAAGGACCCATCTAAACTACTAAAACAGCCTAAATATTCCACTTTTATCAGAGATATTTTATGTGGTAGAGTCAAGCTGCAGCCATATTGTGGCTGCAGCACGAATGGGTCGGCTCGACCGGGGAAGGAGCATGCTCTCACAGAATACTAGCGTAAAATAGCAGCTTAATTCAGCTGTGTATGGTACGGTGATGGTGAGTGTAGAGAACCGGAGACCCTTTTTACTGGAAACGAGGCATTCCATCTTAGTCCTCACGGGTGACAACGTTTTGATTCTTAATTGTTTGAGTTTCTTTGAAATCTATCTCCTCCGTAACCCGTAGGCCAATTTACATAATTTTTCGACAATATTTGTAGCTCTAAAATCTGAATTTGAATATTTTTTTCTTTGACTATGTAATCAGTTCGCTAATTTACATCTGCGCATGTCACACCATTTGATTAAATCTTTTATTGAAATAAAGATAGTTATGACTTTAGACTTTTACTCCGCTCCGTTGATGATGCAGATGAGCAAAAGGTTCTACCTTTGCATATGTATCGGCCCTAGATATCTGGGTGCGCA